>CM034400.1:16043333-17415000 GCA_019925095.2 Dendrolimus kikuchii
GAATGCGTACACACCTGTTTGTATTCATTTATTATCAGCGGAGAACAGTGTCAATCCACCTGCCATAGTTTTTCAAGATTGATTGACAATTTCCACATTGCTGTACGCTCTACGTGCTGATTTCCTCACGATATTTGTCTTGGCAATAGGATTTAGATTTTAGACACATATTACAATAAATTATAATATTATCTATTATAATTTATTGTAATATCTATCAAAAATTCTAAATATGATGTGTCTGTACATTGAAGTTATTAAAAAAGCAACTGAAATACACACTATAGGACTTTATAAACGATGGACAAAACTATGCAATTTTTCTTTCTAGATTTCTTGACGGTTTGACCATTTGTTCGAGATTCATGTAAAAACTACTGGGCCAATTTTGCGGGTTTCGCTGATCGACTGCTAGACCTAAAATCTATGCAACTTTTTATCCTGGTAAACCCGCGACAAATTTTCTTAAAATGTATAAAAATGGCCAGATAAAAAAAAATCGAATTCCAAAAAAGTGAGTTTTTCACTGTTCAATACCAAATTTTATACATACATACATACATACACAACTTCACGCCAGTTCCCTTGCGGGGTAGGCACGAACAACAGAGCGCCATTTAGGCCCATTCTTACACACCTCACTTGCTTCTTTGACATTCATAACTCTTGTCATGCACACTCGTCTGTTCTTAAGGCTCCTGACATCACCTTCTGCTAGTATACTATCAATTTGATCATGGAAGGTGTGTCGTGGCCTTCCACGACTTCTGCATCCATCCACTTTTGCAGTGTATATCTGTTTAGTCATTCTTTCATCATGCATTCTTTCCACATGCCCGAACCACCGGAGCATTCCTTTCCTTACCTTCACCCCGACACTCTCTTTCAGACCAACTCTCTTTCTTACTTCGGTATTACGAACGCGGTCCGCGAGCGTCACTCCGCAGATTTTGCGCAGTGCTCGCATCTCAACCGCGTTTACTCTACTTTCATGCTCTCTCTTCCATACCCAACTCTCGCTTCCATACGTGAGCGTAGGTACCAGCACCGCGTTGTGTATGGCGAGCTGGGCCTTCTGGCTGAGGTTCTTAGCGCCTAGAAGTTTACCTAACGCTCCATTCAAACTATTCCCCAAATTTACTCTTCTTTCTATATCAGCGGTGTACCTTCCATCCCTGCTAAAAGCACATCCAAGATATACAAACTCATTCACTTGCTCCAGCATAACATCATCGACCATTATCCTTGCATTCGTTCTGGTTTCTTCTCTTTCAAACACCATAACCTTTGTTTTCTTCGCATTCAAATGTAAGCCTCTCGCCTGACAGTCATCTTTCATCATTGTGACTAGTGTTTGCAGTTCTGATGGCGATGTACCAAATTTTATGTACCTAATAAAAAGTGTGATATATTTTTTCTCGGGATTCCCGCGGGAATTTTCCCAGGGGCAGTTGTAGTTGCCTAAGAATGTGCATAAAATTAGTTTATTCCGACTCAGTTTTCACTAAAATAATAGCTTACATTCTTTTTTAAATCCTGCGGTACTTTGTGTCCCGGTAACCCCGCGGGAATTTCAAATCAAGCGTGGACGAGGTCGTGGGCATATCCTAGTTTACTTATAAAATAATAGGCGGTAAAATAACATCTGTAAAACGTACTGAACAAATTTAAATCTAACTCGACACATAGCGAAGTCATATCCTGAGTCAATACTTGAATTATTTTATCCGAAAAAATGGCGTTGTCTCCGTGACAAAAGTGAATACAGCTAAAATGGTGGCACCGCGCTTGCCTTGTTTCGGTACTTGTACTACCGTTGCAAAATCACTAACAGATAGGTCGTCGTCATTGGGACGCCAAAGTTTCACTAGCACAGCCAGTACATATATAAATATTCATAATACCATAGTGACGTCGTCCAGTTTTCTATATCTTTATATAGTTACATCGATAAGAATTTGGTAATTGCAAATAATTGGGCACGTACGAGTTGTACCTATTTGGTTATCGTGCTGAAGAATAATTATTCTTAAAGTAACCACCAATATAACAACAAATATTTCTGAGGACATATTGGGTTAATGTACCTCAGTATCAGCTGCTCCCACTGGACTCCTTGCAGCACCGAGCGGTCCGGATTGTCGACGATCCCGAAACTACAGACGGTTTAAAAGGGACGCGGCGCTCTAAGCGTGTTCTACCGTCTGTACAACGTCGTCGCCATTCTTTCATCACACCACTCGCCGGCGATTGGGAGCTCATCCACACTTCCCAGACACTTGGAAGTTCTCCAGTATACGTGGCACACGCTCTTATATGCCATATGTGTGCAAGTTATGGAATAAACTGCCTCCCGCGGTCTTCCCAGAGCGCTACAATATGGAGCTCTTCAAAAAACTAAAAAGTATAAAATAACTTATTTCTAAAGTTATATTTATATTGTAGTTTAATTCTAGTTGATATTAATTTATAATTAGTTTTATTTATGTAATTGTTTTTAGTTTTTATCATAGTTCTTATTTATAATTTAGTTTAACTTATGTTTAATATGCACGCTATGTATATTGTACCCTTTTTTTGTCTTAAATTCGTTACAATTTAACATTAATTATCACATTAGATTTTAATGCTAATTAATTTACTGACTAGTTTCTAAACTTTAATGTATAAAGTGTACCAAAAATTAAAGTTTCTAAAGCTATTATTATTAATTTATTTTATCTAAAACATCTTAAAGTCGGTGCTTAGTAATTTTAAAAGTATAGTAATTTTTATGTTTTACTTTGCACCGACTTCAAGATGTTTTAGATAATATATATTAATAATAATAGCTTAAGAAATAAGTTATTTTATACTTTTTAGTTTTTGAAGTCGGTTTTTTTAAACGAAGTTTTTTTTATTTTTTTGTTAGTTTTTAGTGTCTAGCTATGTATGGGTAGACCTACGAAAAGAGCCGCGCTCCTTAAAAAATATAGGTCCCAAGAAACGGGAACAAAAAAAATGTTCGTAAAATGAAAACTACTGGGCCAAACTATGTTAAATTTTTAGGGGACCAAATGGCAACTATTCCGCATCAAACTAAACAAGAATCACGTAAATCGGATCATAAATCTCAGCGTAATCGGTGTACATATGGAACGGAATGGAAAATTTTTCATAAAATATGTTCATAAAATGAAAATTACTGGGCCAAACTATGTCAAATTTTTAGGGGACCAAATGGCAGCTATTCCGCGTCGAACAAAAAAGAATCACGTAAATCGGATCATAAATCTCGGAGTAATCGGTGAACATACATAAAAAAAAAGATCCCGACGAATTGAGAACCTCCTCCGTTTTTTGAAGGCGGTTAAAAAGGGCGAAAACAGATACTTAGTCTCAACGAGGTAGGGAGCGCAACGGCTCCCTTAGTGTTGCAGATATCCATAGTAGTCCGGCGATGGTAGTCACCTACCACCAGGTGGTCCATTTGCCAGTTGGGCCCCTTCCCGGAATGGATTAGATTCATAATTAGATCAGGTGTAGGTGGTCTTGATTTCAGGGTTTTTATTATTTTTAGGGTACGACAACATCAGCCGGGCCAACTAGTTTATTAATAAAAATTGTTGTTCTATATGTAATTTAGATTATAAGACGATTTGCGCCATCTAGTGGCTAATTATATTTATACATCAATTTTTACTAAGGTTGTATCGGTATTATATGTTGACTCTTTTGGTCAATTATAACTCTGTGAGTGTTAACATGCTGCAGCACCATCTAGTATCGAGTTAGAATTAAGTAGACAACATGTAAACCTGAATTGAAAACTGTTAGATGTGCCAGATTTCAATGCAATTGGTGTTAAGACTATTAATCTCAGATATTAGATTACCAGCATAGACTAACCTATAGAGAATACTTTAACACGTAATTTTCTCAAACAAAAGTATAAACTTTATATAAAAAACTTAGGAAGTTAAATATTAAACAGTAGAGTAACAATATATTAATGTACTCTATGAGCAATATACAATGCTTATTACCAATGTATTATTTAAGGCTACCTGCACTATAAGTAACTACTATTAAGCCTTAAATACTATATTATTATTATTATTGTTGGAGCATATATATATATATATATATATATATATATATATATATATATATATATATATATATATATATACTCCAATGACCCTTCAGCTAGTCGAAATATTTGTTATACTTAGAAAAAATTGTAAACCTCAATCACCTTTAATAAGGTAGTCGATAGTCAAGTACTCCATGACTTACCAGAATAACACGTTGTTACATCATAGGTTTAAAGAGTCAAATAACGTATTAATTATTGTTTTTACAGTTATTACAATTAAATTATTTATGTACAATATGGGTTTTTTTAAAAAGGGTGTCATAAAATTTCTTCGAAACCAACAGCGCGTTACTGACATCTCTGGTGTTGCAAACGTCCGAAGGCAATGGTAACCGATTTCTATCAGGTCGGCTGTTTGCCTGTCTGCTATACTCCAGGTTATTATAATATTATTATGATATTTTAAAAGTAAGATAATATCTAATATAGGGTTTTAGCGCCCACACTCTTATACGAAAATAATTTTAGAGTTTATTGTATTATAACATGTACTACGTTTTAAGGATTTCAAACGCGGTATTTGATTTGAATTTTATTATTTCGGCGTTGTGTTATTTGTCTTTAGTGATCACGCCTACTCAAAAGTGGCCCAAATGTCGGACTAAAAATCATATAAAATACTGCGCTTAAAACCGTTTAAATGTAATTTTATTACATACCCCAAACCTTGAAAAACTGGATGAAATCTTCAAAGCTCTGTAAATAAATGATTACGCTAATATGATATTGTTTCTTTTATTATTTGGAATAAATTATATTATATTGTTCCCATACTAACAAAAACCCATAAACCGTATATGCAAATAAATCTGATTTTACATAAAATATGTGATTAAGCTTGGTCCAGTAACCTACATTAAAAATTGGTGTTACATCACATTGAAAAGGTGTCAGAGAAAAACGAGTTTCTAAATCAGATACTTAATTATGTTCAAGTTTCGTTTTGTCTGATTTAAATATTATGTAACATATTTATTTGTTATAATCAAATTCATTCGATTTCTTTTTTTAACACTCATCCTTGTATAATTGGGTAATGAATACAGCAGCATAAACTACTTATTGATGATATAATGTTTATGATACAAAAGCTTTTGAAGAGCTTTGACGAGTTAACGAATTTAAAAAAAGTTATTTGGAATTTGTAGTAATATATCTTCTAGAGTGCTAAAAGGTAGTGTATTAAATTATCTATCTACTACATTTAAGTAAAAGACAAATGTTATGTAATGTAGTTATGATTAACTGTGATCGGTTTCATTGGTTTTAGGGCAGATGTAATTAATTATTAATTTACTTTAAGCGAAATAAAGTAATAGCTACAATTTACAAGAACAATACTCGTGTATAAACGAAAGCTTGAGGTCGTAATTAATATAATTATTCTTAATTTGAAACACTTGATCTTAATGTATATGTACTCAAGCGTCAATACACATGAGTAAAGGTCATGTGTGTTTGTCCTTAGATGGGAGTTTTAGGCTCTTTTGAAATGATTCATCTATACAATTTAAAATAAAAATCACGCGAAATTTGAATTTCATAGAATTTCGTGTCATTTTTTCCTTGGCTTGAAGAATATGGGTCTAATTGGACAATTTATATTTTTATAAGAAACACAAACTTGAAGATCGCTGGTAGAGATCGGATAGAGTGAGCAAAAATTCAAAACACTTTTCAGGAAGATCTACATCTAATAATGGTCTGAAGTTAGCAGAAAATAATGACAGGTAGGCGATGAATTAAAAAAGCCGATTATTAATTTAGTATATTTACTATACATTCTATTTATAACTATTTTTATTATATACAACTAATGACTAATCAGTATTTACATTACTATTGACTATTTGGCACTATCACTGTTACGATTATAATTTACAACTGTTTTACCAGCAGCAGTGCTTTTTCTTATAGTGCGTGACGTGTTTGATAATGTGGATTGGGTAGGGTTTCCATACGGCTACGGGGACCTCAACGTGCTTCTCAATGGGTACGTGCACCTTCCTGATCACCTCATAGGGCCTCTCCACAGGAACAGGCACCTTCCTGATGACCTCGAAAGGTACTTGTCGTACAACTTCAACAGGTACAGGCCTCTCAACTTCTACGTGTTGGGTTTTGATAACTGGATAAGGCACATGCTTCACAACATCAACGTGAACAGGGTAGGGCTGGGGCACTGGCACCTTGACTTCTTGACGAACGGGCACTGGCACAGGGTGTGGTACAGCAAGCTTGATGTGACGAGTGATCTCAATGGGAATGCGGCGGATGATATTCTGAATCACAGATTGCAGCTCATATTTGGTGTGACCATGGTGAGGGTGGCCCACAGTGAAGGCAGTACCAATTACTCTTGGAGCCCCAACATTCGCAGTCGCTCCAATTGCAACATGGCCTCCAGACCCTACAATAACATCACTGTGGCCATCGATACCAGGTCCAGAGGCAACAGCAACACCTGCATCAGCGATTGGTCCAGGGCCAGAAGCAATAGAGCCATGTCCATTTAGTGGTCCAGGGCCACTAACAATATGCCCGTGATCGTGGGCAACACCGTGATCCGCGTATGTATCGATATAACCGCTGGCGTATGGACCGATGCCACCAGCAATAATGCCATGTCCAGCTCCGTGGTGATGATCTTCAACGATATTCTCTGCTAGATGACCATGCGCATGTGCAAATGTATGACTGTGGATTGCAGGAGGCCCGTAGGCTTGTGATGGTGGACCATAGGATGCGGATGGAGCGTTTAATGCAGACGAAATATACGTGTCATCGTGTGACAGGATTCCTCCAGCTTGAGAGCTATAAATCAGCGCTGATAAGTAGAACAACTTCATCTGAAACAGAACGAATTAAATTGTTCAGTATTTGCTTCGACGGGAGAATAATTTAACATAAAGTCATTTGAGACAGTTTTACAGAATATTCAAAAATTCAGCTTCTGTTTATGTCTGCTAATGTCATATCCGATGTGAAGGGAAACCTCTACAATTTAAAAACAGTTCAAACTGACGTCGAAGACTGGTTGTTGTTTTAGTCTTTAGAATGTACACTAAATTCTTACTCTTTAATGTTCATGTCAGTTTTAGGTCATAAGTATACGATACGTTCATATTATAACTTACAACAAACGCCATGGCTTTTAGCTAAACGCCTGGAAGCCAGTCCAAGTAAGCTGTTGTCTGTTAGAAGTGCTGGTGGTTTGTGTATCAACAACGTAACAACATCAGATATTTATACAAGTCATAGTTTCGTACACCGCCCATGAATAAATTATGGCGTAGATCAGAATTGATTCCTTCGTTAATACGTCATCGGTGACCAAAAATTGTATTAAATTATGTTAATACTTGCTACTGATTTCCGATATTATATAATTTTAAACTAATAATTAAACCGAGGACTAGATTGTCACTTTCTCGTCATCCTTGCCATTATTGTAGATGAAACACTGTTGTTTACGTTTAAAGCCGATATTTGCTTGACAAAACGAGAAAAGTATAACATATTGTTTTCAGATGTATGATTAGATGAACCAAAACGGGGAACATATTCTTTTTTTTTATTTATAAAAAAGACCTAGTTATATATTTAGTTATTAATAATAAAATTTTCACACAATTTATCCCGTTAACAAGTTTATTGTAATAATATGTAACTAACAGCGTATTACATATATGCTTACTTTGATCAGGATCGTGATAGCAATAGGTCAACATACGTTTATAACTTTTACATCATTACAACACTGATAACGTTATAAAACTGTGATAATATCAAAGCTGAAATAATTTATTATTGTAGCGGCCAGCAGGCTGCCTAAGCGATGATTAGTTTTTACTGAAAACATTATAGACGTTGTACTGTTTACAAAAAAATTAAATAAACACACCTTTGTTTTTTTTACAATAATAGCCTAACACTCAATCTATTTTATTAGATGATCGAGATATACTACTAGTTCGGGTTTGTCACAGATATTATATAAGGTTGAATCACATCTAAAAATGATCATTTCTTGTAAAGCATCATTCGCGTCGAAACCTTATGATGAATTTTTACAAAAAAAAATATGTTTCTTCTGCATTTCAATATTTATCTAATTATAGTTAGATAGATAACACTTTATTCTTCTTCAAAATAGACAGACAGAAGAAATATTGTAAGTAGTATTTATTTACAATATATCTTCTATCTAACTATACTATAATAAATCTGTAAATGGGTCGAGTTTGTAAAAAGCGTTTTAAAATTAATATGAAATGGGGCTAATTCGGCTGCTGGTACGAATCCAAAAATATAATTATTAGAATTTTTGCCTATTTTTTTATCTGTCTTTCTCTCTATCTGTCTGTTAGAGCATCACGTGAAAGCTACTGAACAGATTTAAATGAAACTTGACACAGTGGTGGCTTATATCCCGAATCAACATTTAGGACTCTTTTCATGGCGATTAATGATGACATTTCCATAGAATATTCCATAGATTCGCTAACAAATACCTATATTGTCATAAACAACATGTCATTCGTTGTATTATTTCAAATCAGGTTAGCTTCGATTCATTTTTATGTTTTGCTAGGCAGCTGTTTAGACTATATGGACTTGGTTTCTTTGTTATTATTGGGAATTAGAACAAGAAATACTAAAGCTTTAGGTCTAATCTTAATATATATAAATTACGTGTCACGTTGTTTGTCCGAGATGGACTCCTAAACTACCTGAACGATTTTAATCAATTTTGAACACCGTGTGCAGTTTGATCCGACTTGAAAGATAGGATAGCTTACATTTGGATCGGTGGCGCTGCAATCGGGTTCTAAATTTTATTTTTTCAGGGCAGAACAACGTCTGATGGGACAGCTAGTATATATAGTTTTTCACGCGGCCTAGCCACGTGAAAACTCTACTTAAGAATAACAATAGATACTAGGCTAATAGTTTAGAGCTGTATTATGCTTCAATTTTTTCATTAATAATATAGTATGAACTAATCTAAGCTTTACGTCTTTTTGGTTTTCTTTATCTTCTTCTTAGCATTTTGAGAATTTGCTTAATGTTTGTAATTGGGTATTTGACACAGAGTATAATAAATTCTAAAATAGTATTCATATAAAAGAACAGGCGTCAAAATAGCTTGTTATCATCTTACTTTCAACAGTTAACTATAGAAATAATTTAAATTATAGTTTAAACATTAAGTAATAAGCTATTTGATTTGTTAAAATTGTGAAGTTATAATCCAGTATTCTCGTACAAAATCAAGGGGGCTATAACATTTTGTGCGATGATAAGAAGCGTCTCAGTTGATTTAAATGTCAAATACCCAATTATGTCGTTTTATGGTTACGAACACCTTAAGTATAAAAATATCAAAGAGTGTCCTGCATTAGAATACATCGTCACACCATGGAAGAAGAACACTAAGGATTAAAAGCATCTTATAATGCATTCACATGGTGCCACCTGTTCGTTCTTGTTTTTATAGAAAACTAAGACACGCTCGCGACTTCGTCCAGGCTCGACCTATAAATCCTGAGGGATTCCCGAGACACAACGTAACGCAACATTTAAAAAAAATTAAGCTATTGTATTAGTAAAAACTACAAACCACTCCATCAAAAAAGTACATATTTTATTACATAAAATTTGCTATCGATTAGTGAAAAAAATGCATTGGAATTCGATTTTTTTTTCAATCTGGCCAATTTAAATTATTTCCAGAAAAATTCCCGCGGGATAAAAAGTAGCACAAATTTTAAGTTTAAGAATTTGCTGTCAATCAGCGAAAATCGCATCGAAATCGGCTAATTTTACCAATCTTAACAATTCTTATTTGTGTAATTAGTTTGTATATATTTCGTTAATTACCTTTTATGATAATTACCTGTTGTTCGTGCCTACCCCGCAAGGGAACTGGCGTGAAGTTATGTATGTATGTATGTACCTTTTATGAATTTTTTTTATATTGTTCAGCACTCTTAACCCTTCTCAAATGTCAGGAAAGGGGTCTATGGACCTATATCACTATTACCGAGCTTATTTTTTATCATTTTACGACACACCTTCCATGATCAAATTGATCGTGTACTAGCAGAAGGTGATGTCAGAAGCCTTAAGAACAGACGAGCTTGCATGACAAGAGTTATGAATGTCAAAGAGGCAAGTGAGGTGTGTAAGAATAAGCCTAAATGGCACTCTGTTGTTCGTGCCTACCCCGCAAGGGAACTGGCGTGAAGTTATGTATGTACGTATTTTTTATCATAGATAGATAGCGTAGACTCGCATCATAAATCATATTTATGTAGTGCAAACTTGACTATCCCATAGATGTCATAATAACAGGAAATATTAACACATATGCCAACAAAATCCCATTAACCATAACATAAATTTATGAGCGCCATTAATATTGTGTAACTATGTCACACTATCCCTAAATTGGCCAATCGCATTTGTTATTATAATATGCTTACATGGCCTTATGTTTCTACATATGTTTCACCCGAGAAAAGGGTATTTACATTATAATTTAAAAACTAGAGTTCTTTGGTAACTCTACCAAGTTATACGTAGTCTTTAATATCACGAGAGACACACCAGTTATTCAGACAGGTACTATTCATCCCATAACCTCTCAGATATGTATACCTGTATGCCTTTTAACTTTAATAATTGGGCAAATGCAGAGGGGGACAATAATAGATTCCGAACAATGACTAACATTCACATCCATTGATTTTGGAATTAGGTTACGGAAGCAAAACAACACATTAATCGAAATACTCTATATCTCAGAAACTAGTGAAAGTGTATTGTTCATTTTAATTTTCGTGGGATAGACGAAAATAGCGAAAAATATGGCGCTGCGATCGCATCTTTTTTGGAAACTACTGAATGTATTCGAATGGAACTCGGCATAGAGGCGGCTTATATCCTAAATTACATACATACATACATATATAACCTCACGCCAGTTCCCTTGCGGGGTAGGCATGAACAACAGAGCGCCATTTAGGCTTATTCTTACACACCTCACTTGCTTCTATATCCTAAGTTAACACTTAGTATACATTTTATCCCGATAAATTAAGTCGTTTCCTTAGAATAGATGGATTAGCAAAATAGATGGCGCTGCAATCGCTTTTTTTCACTAACTACGTTGTCATAAACAACATGTCATTTTATGTATTACTTCAAATCAGGCGAGGTTCGACTCGCTTCTATGTTTTATTCTGGGTAGTGGTATAGACTATACATGGACTCAGTTTCTTTATTATTATTATATATATAAAACAGAAGTAAGTAAAATAAAACCTAGGGTTTATATTGCGGCGCAGCCACGGAGTACGCTCTAGTTCCAATATATTTTCATTCTATTCGTTTAGCGCTATTGCCACTTGTCTACATGGCTGGTGAGACAGACAGTGGTCAAACGTGAACCTGTACGAATATTAAAAAAGCTCTACCATTTCGATTTTTCTTTAAATTTTGTACTTCATAGTTGAAAAGGTATCATGAGGTATCAAGGTAAGGTATCAAGGTGAGAAAGGTATCAAGGTATAATGATTGCGTACATTGAAAAATATTTTTTCGCGATATCACTATACCATTGTGTAGTGTTACCTACATGAAAATCATGTTTTTGCTCAATTTTATCAATGTAAACCGATGAGTTTCTAAAAATAGGTATGACTTATACATAGAAAGACGGACATGACAATTTTAAGTATATTTTTTTTACTTTTGACAAAATGGCTACGAAACATTAATTGTAATGCGGCTATTTAATGCTTTAAAACTCAAAGTGACCGATATTCCTAATTATTTTGCTTCCTTCCGGTTAAACTCTGTCACTTCTTTTGCGTAATACTCATAAACTTAATGTCTTGTTAATAAGACTTATTGATAAAATGTGCTCATTACATATGTAATTTTAATGTGCTAGCCATATACCTGTATATACTGTTATGAATGAATATAATTAATTAATTTAGGAACATGTTTTTACCACATACAAAACTTTTTACACTTCTGAATTTTATTTTATAATCAATCAATTTTTGTTCTTAGGCTTTTGTGCTCATTTTGGGACAGATGGGATGCTTACAAAATCTTTTTATCCATCCGTCTGTCTGTTCGTTTTGGTCTACCTTTCTTTATGTCTATTAGGAGCTATCCATAAATGACGTCACACGAATGTCATGATTTTTGACAACTTCCCCGTCCTTGTCACAGTTGGTCACATTCGAGAGACTAAGGACCCTAGTGTGACATCACATATTTTGCAATACCACAACAAGAAATTATTAAATCAAAAACAGCAGTTCCATAATTTAGTTTATTTAAATTAAAATAAATTTTTACTAGTTTAAACACTATGTTCATACAGATATAGTTGGAAATATTTTCATTAATAGTTCCAACTTCGTGTTTACAGTTTATAAATGTATTAGATTTTGAAATGTGACGTCACGAAATTTGGAATCCTCCCACCCCTTGCCACACAATGTCACACTTCGTCGTCCCCCTCCCCCCTTAACATGTAACGTAATTTATGATTGGCCCCTTAGCTATATACAATATACATATAGATGACATTTGACAGGAACATCTATTTTACATACAATAAAAATAATGACATCTCATAACGTCCCACTGCCTGGCTCGGTCTTCTCCATTTAATGGGGAAATGCACAGTGTAATGCGCATTTCCTTAAAGTGGTGAGTAATCACCACTCTAAGGCGGCGGCCTAAGGCGGATTGGCGGGTTTGACACATCGGTTATCTCGTTGTGCAGGTTTCAACACGATATTTTCCCTCGCTGTCATCATGTGTTAATTGTAACAATATGCACTGCCGACAGAAAACTGCTTGACAGGTGCATATTTTATTACACAGATCTTAAAAATAATAAAGATGTTCCTTATATTTTTTTTGTCTAAGTAATAAGCAGGCGGCCTATTTTGTATTATATTTATGTAAAAAACTGTTATATATTTAATAAATTACTCATACTTCATTCAGAGCCTATAAATCTATGAAACACCGAAAACAAACCCAGGGTACTGAATTTTTAAAATTGTGTTACTGTAACAACTGAGACAAGATTGCATCATCTACTTTTACGTAACCATAGGTAAAATATTGAGTTGATTTCCAAATTAATTTCACAATTGGACCCTGCCTAATAATGTTCAAAATTTCACAATAATTCTAAAAGATTCTAAAGAAATCAACTATCTATAATCATTATAACTTTAGTAATATTAGGAATATACGTCCGGAATGTGTATTCGATCGAAACACATTTCTGTTTTTAGACAAATGTAAATAGAATTATATCCCACAAAAAATAAAAAAAGTTCTGTTTAATTACTATCTGAAATCTATCAAAACAGATAGCAGGCAAACATTATATGAATAATACAATTATTATGTAATTCTTTCGAAAAAAAAATTGCACACGTGGCTGATAGTTTGCTTTTGGTATTAACTCGGCTAAGTATATACCTATTAGAATACATATATATGTATTATATTATATATATTGTGGTTATTAGGGCTTTAGTTCTCGAACTAATCGTTCGTTTTCATGGGGCTATAGTATAGTCTCGGTTAGTTTCAGCAAGAAATACAAGATCATATTTCGGACAGGTCTACGCCACTAAGATAATTTTAAGTTAGGGTATTACGTCAGTGATTAAATTCCTTCATTCGCTGGTCTTCGAACACATTTTTTTATATTTTTTTATTATTTCTATAGACAGGTACTTAGCATGAAACTAATAATATAAAACAAGATTAAAATATTAAATATTAATAATAAAGACAATTTTTAATACCTACTAAATTTATTTAGCTCCATCCATATATTTCGTACTGATCCTCAGCCTCACTTTCATCTGATGAATCATTTGTGTTGATTCTAAGTCGTTCTGCATTTTTCATTCCTCTACAGTTATGCTCGGCAATTTTTCCTCGGCTAGTGTCATTATAGCATTCTAGCTCATTGTGACATTTTTTTGCAACGTAAGGTGATATGACGGTCAAAGGAGCACAGTATGATCATGCTGTCGTAATATTTCGTCTATCTTATAGTCTATAAATCTTGTCTTAATTTTTCAGAATCAATTAATTATATTTTATAATTTCATCCGTGCAGGAACGGAGAAAGAATACAATTTCCTGCGGCCGGGCGGCCTGTCGTAAGAGGCGACAAAACAACCCACAGCCAGGTGGTAGGGCATTTGCCCGACTGGATGGCTACCACCCCTGGTCTAAAGTATGTCGCCATAACAACCTTGAGTTGTGTTCCGGCATTAGTGACCAGGTTCCAGTCTCCCTAAAGAGAGCAGCAGCGCATTTGTGTGCTACAAATGCGCTGCTTTGGTGTTGCAAATGTCTATAGGCGATGGTAACCACTTTCCATTAAGTGGGCCGTCTGCCAGTCTGCTGTAGTCCTGCAATAAAAAATAAAAAAATTATTTATCAAACTGAAATTAAATAATCAGGCCTCACAACAATTAGCAATGTAAATAATTATTATTTATTTGATTTTCACTATTGACTTTTGATTGTAAATGTAACGAACCTCTTTCTGATGATTGTACAAGGGAATTTAAATTTCAAGTTTCGGATTCCTGTAATACAAATACTAGTACAAACGCAAAAACTTCTCGAAGCTAATTTACCTGTAACTAGGTTTTTTTTCATCTTAAAATTTATAAAGATAAATAAAGAAATATGTTTATACAACAATAAAGTAATATACAACAAATATGTAATATACCTATATATCTAATATTTTAATAAATATATTGGCAGCCAAATATGCTCCCTATACATATTTCCCAAGTCGTTGCGAAGAAGTTACGATGTTATGAATAACATACAAAAACAACACCGAAGACAAATCTAGTAACATCCAGAGTAAAATAATTCGAGCTTAGAATCACGAGATTCTAATGAACTAGGCGACTAGAGCCTTAACCACTGGACTATAAAGATGTGTTAAACTATAGTATGTACAGAAATAAATATTACTTATTCCAAACATAAAATTCTAACGAACACCTAAAAGCTTGAAACTTTAGCATCGTAAACATCATATCATCATAATATTATATTTTACTGAAATCTTTATCTTGATAATTATGTTTATTTTTTTCTACTTACATGGCTAATCTATAATATTATAAAATTCTAAACATGCCATGTCTGTACATTGAAGCCATTTAAGAAAAGCAACCGGAACAGTCTATGTATATAAACTATGGAGAACACAATGCAATTTTTATTAGATTTCTTATCTGTTTATCTGTTTGTTCTGGATTCACGTAAAAACTACTGGGCCGATTTCCATGTGGTTTTCGCTGATCGACAGATAATTATTAGACTTAAACTCTGTGTTACTTTTTATGCTTGGAATCTCGCGGAAAAATTTCTGGGAATATTTTAAAATGGTTAGATACAAAAAAATCTAATTCCAATATGACTTTTTACTGATCGATATAAAGTAGCCTCTAGTTGTTCGGGTGCGTAAAAAATTAGCGTATTCTGATACAGTTTTCTCTAAAATGATAGATTACATTGTTTTTTCAAATGCTGCGATATATTTTGTGTCCCGGGAATCGCTCGGAAATTTTAAGTCAAGGCATATCGAAGTGTTATGTATTATTACGGCTGTTCCTAGTGTGCCTAGGCAGAGCACCACTTGCCACTTTCTTGACAATACTCTTTTCGCCTCATGTTCGTCTTTTTACTAATATAGAGGAAATGAAAGAAATAAATCTTTGGATATGTTTATATTGTTTTTTTTTATCCTACATTAATATTTACAATACAAAAATCGAACACACATAAGGCGTATTCACCTAAATTAATGACTTAGTTATCACCCTAGATTGCAGCCTCTCGATGAGCCATAACATGATAAATATTTACAACGGACCGAACTAGGTGACGAAATTACGTGACGAGATACTTTGTACTCCGACGGTTTTGATTACTAAGTAAGTTACCACCCGTGCCAGCCATGACCGTGGTGGCTGTGATGATGATGATAATGAGCTTTGTGGTGAACAGTCTTCACAAGGGGAACAGGATAAGTCTTGACAAAAGGTACAGGCACTTTCACCAGTTTGACAATTGGTACTTCTACGACTTTTTCAACAGGCACTGGGTGATCTACTGGAACCTCAACGACTTTTTCAACTGGAATTTTCACAATCTTCTCTACTGGGTATGGTACAGGCTTGTCAATTTTGACGTGCTGAATCTTCACAACTGGCACGGGGATGTTCCTGACAACTGGCACTTTAACAGGGACTGGCTGAGGCACTGGTACTTGAACCGGGTGGGGCACTGGTACTGGGACAGGCTCAGGAATTCTGTGTGTCACTTCACGGAAAACTTGGTATGGCTCTTCCCTGACGCGGTATTGAGTAGGAGCTCCATTACTGTTAGCAAGGCCTTGGATTTCATTGATGACAGATGATCTTAGACCTGGCGGTAAATTTTCATTGCCTGGGAAAGGGAGACCTGGGCCACCTATACCAGGACCGCCGATACCAATGCCAGCTCCGCCTAGTGCGATACCGTTAAAGCCAGATCCAATAGCTCCACCGGCTAAATGATTTCCAATTAATCCTGCTCCAGAGTAAGTTGCTGAAGGTAAAGAACCGCTAGGGAAACTACTAGGAGAGAAGCTTGAGATAGCTGGTGCTGTTAAACCAATGTGTGATGATGAAAGGCCAGATGGTACAATGTGACCATGATCTCCGTGATCTATGTGATCAATGTGATGGTGATCATGCAAATCGATGTGATCGTGATGTCCGTGAAGTATGCCCGCATTACTACAGCTCAATAAGATAGCTATACAAGCTAGTTTTGCCTGAAATAGAAAAAAACTGTTTAGACAATAGAATGTTACTTAATTCTTATTTATACCTAAATACCTTTCAATCATTTTAAATCATAATGAATTGATTTAATAACTAATAAGTGGTATCCAAAGTTAGACATAATCATTTCTCAAGTTTCCTCCACAACACTCGGCGCTCCACTTTATTCATCCTATCCCCCTATGGCGTTGGAAATATTGATATGATTATAAATAGTCTGTGAGCAAGGGGAGTATGCCTGGTTTCTTAGAGTTCTTTGAAATGTTTATAAGATTCCGTAAACACTAATATTGTTAACTGTTATATAGTTGTCTAAAATACTCACAAAAGCAGCCATATCGATTAGCTAATCGCTGGCTACTGCTAAAAGTGTTGAAGTTCTTTCTGCTTCAACTAGCAACGGTTGTTTGTGATGATTCTTATAATTCGATCATATTTATATTGATGTTGTCACTGGGCTGTTCTGAACGAGAGTGAGAACTGGTTTTGATATTCTATCCTTATCTAACGGAAACATATGACAGAATATATTAAATCGCTCTGTTACTTAACATTATACTCATCTGACCCAAGAACTTGGGCTTGTCTTGAAAATTGGTTTGGTATGACAATGTAGAACTTTCCGTTACGGAAATAAATTAGAAAATGTAATGCAGGGTCATTATGTAATTATTAACCAAATGTATTCAACTTTAATGGATATAATTAAAATATTCTATATTAATAAAATCAATGCATAAATAAGGTTTACGCGTTGATTTTAAATTAATAAACAAGGTGACTCCGATATGTCTGAGCTATTACATACTGTAACTTTCAGTGAGATGTATTTGTTAGTAGTTTGCTGTTGAGACGCTTTGATTGTGAGTTCTTGAGGCTATGAGCTCTTCTATAAAAGGCTCTCAAAACGCTTAATCGACTTTTCAGGTTATCAAAGGGCTGGTGCCTACGTCGGACAACGGATGAATATGGCAATGCAACGAAGCAACCTAACCTCACACATAAAAAACGGGTACATAGGCTTAATATGTATTAATAAATTTAGTTAGGTTTAAATTTTTATTTTTTTTTACAAGGGGAAATTCGTTTGCGGACCCCCCGCCGGGGAGACTTCGGCGGGGGAGTGTGGGACTCGCCGGCTAGAGGAGCCGGAATAACCACTAAAACCCCTTGGTGCCACCTGACGCCATGAGCCGGGGTCACGGGATATGCGTGAGCTTTTCTTCCGCGACCCCGGCTGGCGTGGGCCCACCCCAGCACAGTTTCATTATAAATATTAAGAAAATACTTGTTAATGTTGTTTAACTATTAAATTTCTAATTTTACATTTTGGTACTACAAATATTTTTTTTTAATTTAACACCAAAAATTAATCTCTAGTTTAGTAATTCCTGAAAATAATCAACTGTGATAGATAAAATTCATGGAAGTGAGATCATAAAGGTTTGTTTTTTTACATTTACGTTTTGAAAACCAAAAATATTATTTGTTCGGATACAATACGTACAACATGAATGAATATTCTGTCAATGAGTTAATCATAGCCTTGTTATATTATATTGAAACATTCGTAAAATTATATTAATGTTTTTACATGAATTTTTTGGTCACAATAGTTATGAAATAATTAAACACTAAAAATAAACTAAACTATACTATAATTAAACTATACTTACAAAATAACATAAACCTATAAGTAAAAAATTGACTCCAAATCGCTGTCGGCGGGGAGCGAACATTTATATTGAAACAACTAGGTATTTAAATTAACTAATCTCTGGTACTAAAATATATAGTGTAATAGTTGGGAGTTTTTGGCGGGAACTGAAAGGAGATGTTGTGCTGTGCAGTTTTATTTTCTAAAAATGTATAAAATTACTCTAAAATGAACAATCGTTCTAGGATATTGATAGTTTTTGAGTAGTAATTATGTGTTTTGTGAGAAATGTGAACTGTATAGTCAAATGTGGCCTTTAGAGTTGTCACAAGAACTCCGTTGAATGGCACTAGCTGATTATCTACAGTTCAGCTGTGCTACACATAGGCTTAAGAAAATGAAGAAAAAAGATCTGGCTTAAAGGCCTAGCTGCCAAGCCATAAACTTAAACTTAATAGTGTAATAGTTGTTTCAGGACAACGTATGCATTAAATAATTGCCTCCAATATGAAAAGCGACTGGTATAGTATGGTCCCGATGTATTCAAGAAAGCGAGACCGCACGCATCTCAGATTTATACATTTTATTGGTATATTGGTATATGGTTTTGTTTTTTGTTGAATATTGCAAGTTTAGAATACACAAGAATGTAAATATATAGTTAAAACAGACAATGTAAAACGGAACTAATAATATATAAATATCATTTCAAAAACAAAAAGGATAACAATGTATTCAGTATAAGATAATTGTTAATATATACATAAAGATAATGACGTGGAAAAGAACACCACACAATAATACAGATAGTCGAAAAAAAAAGAAAAGTAGATAACTTGAAAAAGCTCTATATAGGGTTCATTATTTAAAAAACTTAAGATACCCAACACTTCTTAAAGTTAATAGTTTATAAAGACTCCTCAGGAATACAATGAATTTTCACCTAAACGTTTAGCTAATGAGATACTACTATTATAGTTTAAAATTATATAATCATTCTCTTTATGGTGTTCTAAGACAAATATTGAATCAATTTTATATTATTCTTTAAAATTACTTTAAAATATGCTTTGGTTGAATAATAATGCCAAAAAGCCAACAGATATTATAATTGGAAGGTCAGTTTTACAAAAAGGTGACAAACATTCATTGTTATTCATATGTTATTATACTGATGTACCAGTCGTTATTCCAAAACGAAATTTAAATTAATAACGATATAAAATAGACACGCGCGGGCCAGCGACTCATTACCTTGACGCCAGTTCCAACCTTAGCTACAAAGCATATTAATACCTTACAGGCAATTTTTGACCTAATGAGTGTATTTTTACAATTATAAGTATAATTGTAAATA
Source organism: Dendrolimus kikuchii (assembly GCA_019925095.2). Lineage (NCBI taxonomy): Eukaryota > Metazoa > Arthropoda > Insecta > Lepidoptera > Lasiocampidae > Dendrolimus > Dendrolimus kikuchii. The sequence goes on from CM034400.1 coordinate 16,063,406, forward strand.
TACATTAATTAAATTGGCAGTTCATTAAATTGACAGTAAACAATGCCGAAAATTTAAATAACAAGTACATCGCTAGAATATTTTTACAAAATTTCAATACCAACGCACAAGTTGTTTTTTAAAAGCAAAGAGATCTCTCTCATTACGGCTCTAATTTAAAATTTCTAATTTATTCAGACAATTACGTAACAGTTATTTAACATTAGACCGTGTAATTGATCATTTAATTAACATTACTTTAGCGAAACCTGAAGATGAAATCATGAAAATTCCGCACTCAAGTTAACGTGATATGATGTCATATTTTTTTATTGTCTGAATACTGTAATTAATTGAGCGTCATTTACTTGTCTCGTGCAACTTTTCTCCTTGAAAATTCCGGGAATTCGTTCATTGCCCGGGTAATGTGAACATCTGATATTCTATTTTATAATTTATACCAATAAATACAACTAAATTACTTGTCTGTGATTTTAGTTGCTTTTCTTTATAGGTATAGTGCTAAGAAGGCTGGAATCATTACCTGTGATTACATGTGGTGTTTTTATATATTATAAATATTGCCTTGTTCATTTATTCTCAGCCAAATTGCAGATCTGTGTGATTGATGCCATATTAAGTTAAAACTCAAAATATTCTATACTTTTTTAATACTTAGTCTTAGAAGGGAATTTGTGATGCAAAAGATTTATTATTAAGTAAAATTATTATTAATCTTTTTATATAATCTATAACTAGGTATCTCAGGATTTTGAATAATTTTTGACCAAGAACAAACAGTTAAATTAAACAAAATGTTATTCCAAAATACTTAGTTTATATATAAAATATTGTGTTTGATATATGTTGGAGACGTAATTGATCGAAATTATTAAAACACAATATGATTATGGTAAACAGTAAGATAGACAATAAAATTACTTTTAAAATTTTCGAATTTTTGTATTAACAAAATAAATTAACATTAATAAATCTTACAACAATTATACATCTAACTAACAATAAAAATTAGCACCTAATTAACAATATAACGAGCTTATCACAACAATGAAACTGGTTAAATAAAAAAATACATGGAAATTAAATGAGTATGTACAATAATCTTAATTAAAGATTTCTAGTCGGTGTGTATTTAGATGGTACATACTGAGATAACTTTCTATGTACAACGTATTTATATTTATAAAATAATAAATGCCTTAAATATATTATTGTTTGACATTATTTATATAAAATAACGCAATAGGTGTGACGGGATTTAATTTTCATTCCAACGAACAAAGAAAAATGCGTAATATGACTTGTTAGTATACCATAATAATGAAAACAAGTATTTATCATTATTTTTTACTCTACAGGTATAATGTATTTCACGAGAATTGTATACATATATAGACTAACAATTAAAACTTGTACAACGGTAATTCTGATCTTAATGTTTACGAACTAGGTTTTAAAGACACTTAATCTGATTTAGCTTCGGCCACCTGTGGCGGTGGTCGTAACAGTATGGGCAAAGGAGTATTATCGATTCCAGAGAAAGAACCCGCTTCATACATGGGCTCTGCTGTCATCAAAATTCTAAGTGGCGGTGGTTTATTAAGCCTACGTTTTCGATTCATAGATTCATTTTTACTGTGTGTTATTTTGTTTCTAGACTTGTTAAAAGGCGGAGGTTTAAAGAAAGGATATGGGCCATTTGTTCTTGGATATTTACGTTGGAATGGATGACGACCAGGACCTATAGCATTTGGATGTCGCTGTCTCTCTCCTACTGATTTAGGAGGATTGACTTTTTTTGGTTTTTCTTCAACCAAATTGACTGATGTTATACTCTCTTCATCTTCAGCAGTGCTTTCGGCTGGTTCATTTATTATTTCACTTTCATTTTGTGTATCATCTTGATCTATTACAGCTCCTATAAAAGGATTATTAGCTGTATCAGAATCAGTGATAGGTATGTTTTCTTCCTCTTCTTGACTCCGGGAATATTTTATACCTTGATATGGAAGTCGCCCGTTATACGGTTCAAAATAAGAACTAGTCAAAGAACTGCCTCCATCGTTATACGATGCTAAATTACCAATATTTTCGTTTTTTAGCAAAAGTTGCAATTGTGCAAGATCTAGTCTCGGAGGTGAAGCTTTATTAAACTGATCTCTAAATGGTAACAAATGACTTTCGTCAACTGTTGGTCTTCCTTTTAATACATCTGCGACTAGTTTCATATCTACATTAAAAGGATTAGCTACTCTAAACCCATTTATAGTAGGTAGTACTCCACTAAAACCTTCAGAATCTGGTTTTCCAAAAGATATGCCTGGCGATTTGTTTGTTACAAATTTATTGAGTGAACCGGATGACACATCCAAGTGGTGACTATTTAAATTTTGGTTTATTCTTCCAGATAAAGGCGTAGTTATTCCACTTTGTTCAAAATTATTAGTATTTGGCTTGTAATTGTCGTTCGATATTCCCTGTGTGAAACGATAGGGACCATCAGTTACTTTAAATACATCTAGATTAGGGGGAGCTTGATTGTGAAAACGATGTACTCCTTGTTGATTACTATGCGATTGTTGGGTTTCTTGTTGAGAATTATAACTAAATGAAGGAGTTACACTAGCAAAATTAATTGGAATATTTTGACTAAGGTCCAAAGTTTGCTGTTGTTTTGAAAATAGAGGAGTATTTTGGTCATATTGTTTGATATTGTCGGAAACCGCGAAATCTTCTGGTTTAGTTTTAATGTTAAATCCATATATAGCATTTTTATCTTTGTAATAAGCATCTGCTATGGGTCGATTATATTGTTTAACATTTTGGTCCGACTGTTCTCTATTAAAATTAAATATGTTAAATCTATTGCTTCCTTCAAAGCCATTCTTTCCTTGGAATTCTGAATTCCCTACTACATTAGAGACATCTATTGGTACTATTGCTTTTAAAGCTTTAGCATGATCAAATAGAGAATTAGACCTTTCATTATTTACTTCTCTTGAATTAAAACTATATATAGGAGATGCAGTTACTAAATCAGGTTGACTATTTCCAAATGAAAAAACATTATGATTTTCATTATAAATATTTCTTTGATTATCACTGTTATCCTGTAACCTATGGCTTGTTAAAGCAGCGCTTTGTGGTTGTTGATTATTATTATTATAAAAGTTATAGTTGGCATCTCTGTATTGTTGCGGCTGCTGACTTCTCTCTTGCGATTTTCCCACTGCTTTTATAAATTCCTGAGCTCCTGTATTTTCTGACGTAGCTTTAGATATCGGGTTATAATTGTAATGTTTTCCTGTATCCATATGGAAAGAGAATTGACTGATTGCTTCGTTCCCCGACTGTGACGGATGATATGTCTTTATCGATTGATCATTTGAATTTGGGTCAATATTTTGCGTAAATTTTGTTCCTCCGAGTTTCCAACCAAAATCACCACTGGAAAATTTTTCTGTTTGGCCAGTTTCTTGTCCTCCTTCTTGAGAGTGAGTCTTTTGGTTATTTTGGTTTGGATAATCCTGTTGAATGTAATTAAAGTAAACGTTACTGGCAGGGAAATTACTAGTACGGTGAGTATCACTATTGAAATTATCTGCAGAGCCATCAGTTTTTAAATCTTGTGCACTGTTAGGATAAGCAAAATTCTGAAATTGTGATAAAGAAATTTCTTGCAATGACTTTGATAATGCATTGATACCGGTATTATATGGTGATGGTGTAGGGGTTGGAGTAGTTGGCTGGTATTCACTTTGGTATTGCTGTAACGGATAATTTACTCCATTAACGGAATTATCATAATATTCTACCTGTATTCTTTTGTTTCCATCATTTTTGGCATAAGACTCAGAGCTACTACTTATCGTTGAAGATCCTCTATTATTATTGTAATCAGACGAGGATGATTGGATTGCTGTTTGGGAATACGGCGAGGAAATGTATGATTGCATATTTTGCGGACTTGAAAGAAATAATGGTATAGAACTAGAAACGTAAGGATTACTTGCTGTTCCAACGAATTGATTGTTATTGGGTAAAGGTGTGGGAGAATATGGGGATGGGGTACTTTGAACATTTTCTACGGAAAATGTATTTGGAGTACTGTACTGATAATTATTTGCATTGGAAAAGAAGTTCTGAGTTTGTGGTACTTTGGAATCAAGTTGCATTTGATTAGACTGTTGATTATTGTTGTCATATGTTGATGTAGAAATAGTCGAGAATTGGTACTGTGGCAAAGGTGTCGCTGCATATCCTGTATTAGGTGGCGGTGTAGACAGTTGCTGTTGATAAAACTGATTCTCTGCTTTCATCTTTTGTAAGAAGTCATCAGGTGGCATTGAATATTGTACTGACACATACTGATTACTTGCTCCTTGGCTGTTATCATGTTGGTCGCTGTTGTTATCAGCTTGTTGGACATTTTCTGATTGATGTTGGAAAGGATTTTTGATTCGAAACAATTTTTTGGTTCTAGCAAAATCGGCTCGGCTGTATTCGTCAGGCTGTTCAAAGTCTTCCGTTACTTGATACTGTTGCAAGTTTAACGAAGCAAGAGCTTGATTATTCGCGTCGTGAGATAAAACATTTGCACTATAGCCAGTGACTGGTTCTACTTCGTCTTCACTGTTTCCCAATGAAAAGTATCGGAATATATCACCCTCTCCAAAACTTTGGCAACGGATGTTTTCAATTAATTGTATAACGACTAATATCCGTATCTGTAACAAAAAATGGCATCTATTAATTTATAGGAAGAGACAATTTAAAGCACAGACGGAATTGGGTATCTAAAATATTAAACCACAAGTAAGTTATGAAAAAAAATATCATATCTAAACAATAATTATATAGTAAAATTCACGTATGATACTTAATTTATTCCTAAAATAAATTAACGATAGACACCATAGTAATTACAAAACCTGATGAGCAAACTTGACCTATCATGGGCTATACATACTAAAGAGATGTCCCTTGCATATTATGTTGTCACACTTGTTTACGGTAACTATTGGACGTCTAAGCCTGCATCCACACTAATATCATCATGACGATTCTACACCTCCTACAATGTGTGATCGTATACCATAATTTAATGTAGAATGTAATTTAGCTATAATATGAGAGACGGAACGTAATATAGAGATTAAAAGCACTATAATTTTCTTGATTTATTCTTATTGAGATTCAAAATAAATAACATTTTGTAATTAACAAATAATTCTATTAAACCAGGCCAATTTTAAGGTAAAATAGCGAAAGTGTTTTGACAATTTATGGTCTAAAAAACTAGAGAGTTTTAAATAATAGAATCTCAAAAACACAAGACAAGAATAAGCATTAGCAGTACCAAGTAATCATGTTAGATTAGGAAATTTTTAGAGTTACGTTCTTCACTGACGATTCTGATTCGTGTTATTCTATTTCTATAGTAGCAGAATGGACCGATCTTTAATAATTTGCACATGAGCAACCATTTGGGATTACTGATACAACGTAACAAAGATCGTATCAGCTCAAGGTAGTGTGTGAACACTGGCTAATGTATTTAACAAGTTTTCGCTTTTAATGTCGTGAAGGGTCATGTATCGAAAACACGTTCAGTATCCCTGCAATGTTACACGCCTTCTTCATTTGACTGGTATTACTTACTTTCTCACATTTCAAGAAAAAACGTATTCAAGTAATTCTTAGAGAACATTCAAAATATAACTTTTTATTACAACGCTTTCGTGAAGTGATTAGAGACTATTTTGTTTTCGTGATTTGACTTCATAAACTATACATAAATGTCAAAAAGCATAGTACCTACAGACCTACTATTTTACCGTTTCAAAGTTACGGTAACCTAATCTCAAACTCACGTTTCTAATTAAATGGGTTCGAATCCTGACTTGGAACACGTACTTAGATCTGACAATGTACTACATAGATATTTATATAATACCACGTACCTACTGATGATGATGGTTAAGGCAAACACCGTAGTAAAAACTTCATATCGGTTATCTACCGATGTCTCAAACTACTTAGTTCACCACGAACTGTTTCCCTAAAAGTGGGACATATAAGGTATTTCTTCATTATTTATTTCCAATTCAAACCTGAGATGTTATGGATAGACTAATATATAAATTACGGCCACTGACCGCAAGGAATGTTTGTTGGTTAGAAGATAATAAGGATTGCGTGATATCTTGCCGGTGAATCGCTTTCCTATGTTTCACATCGAGAATGAGTTATGTCGTTTCATATTTTACAGTCCTATAAAAATTATAGTATCATTTTTAGGTATGTGTATAGTTTTGCAAATTACTTATTTTACTTTTGATAACGTGATTAATTTTATCCCAACAAATGGAACTGTTTTGTTGAATTTTTTTCTAACATGGACATAACTATAAAAACCTTACGTTAGGAAATCGTATAATGTACTAGCTTTCTCTCTAGTTTCAAATCCTTGTGATATAAGTATTACTTAAGAAAATCATGAATCACGGCTTTTTTAAATGTACTTCCTGAGCAAAAATTTTTAAAGTTTTTTATTTTTATTGCAGGAGTTCAGCAGACAGGCAGACGGCCAACTTGATGGAAAGCGGTTACCATCGCCTATGGACTTTGCAACACCAAAGGTGCTACAAATGCGCTGCTGCTCTCTTAAGAGAGATTGGAACCTGATCACTAATGCCGGAACACAACTCATGGTTGTTATAGCGACATACTTTAGACGAGGGGTGGTAGCCATCCAGTTGGGCAAATGCCCTACCACCTAGCAATGGGTTGTTTTGCCGCCTCTTACGACAGGCCGCCCGGCCGTAGGTAATTCGTGTTCTTTCTCTGTTCCTGCACGGATAAAATAATAAGTTATTACAAAACTGCCACTATCCCCCATATATAAAATATAGAAATCAGTAGAGACCGCTTTGCACATTGATTGTAACCAATGCGATTTATTGACATATTGACAACTAGCGGCCCGGCGCGGTTTGACCCGCACTCTGTCCCGCTCCCATGGTATATAGCGTCATGTTATATAGCCTATGACACTACCTGTTAACGTAGCTTTCTAACAGTAAAATATATTTTTTAATCGGTTCAGTATATCCAGAGATTACCCCGTACAACGTCACAAACTCACAAACTTTACATCTTTATAATATTAGTATAGTCAAAACTTTTTGTCTCTTTATTCGAAAGGGACAATACCTTATAAATCGAAAAATGATCGATATTTCACAGTTCGTAGGAAAAAGTGACCGCTCAAGAATCGTGCCAGGGACTATACTATTTATTAATAACCAAATATTGGAAATTACAGGTTATACATCAAGTGCAATTGTTTTAATTGTAAATTTGAACCTTGGAGTTTTTTAAGAAGAGTATTACAAAATTTCTTAGAGGTCGGCAACGCCTTGGCGACACCCCTGGTGTTGCAAACGTCTATAAGCGATTCATCACATGGGTCGTCGGCCTGTTTGCCTATTTCAGACAATAAAAAAAATGTTTGAATCTTTAATTTCAAAATATGCCAAAATTTAAATGAATACGAACAGACTTTGAAACGGCTCAACGGATTTTAGTGAATATTTTAAGGAGTGAATAGGAATTTAATTCAAAGTTTACATAGACCTATATTTAATTTCAATATTTTGTAGGGTCCAGAAGATGTGAATGTAGAATTAGAGTTCTACATGACCGAAGTAGCGAGCATAGCTAATACGTAATTTCATAAAGTCTGATGATACATTTTTAAATTTTGTCATATTATAAGTTGGATAATAATATAACTATGTAAATTAGTTCTCAATAGCATATTATGCATTAAATAAAAATTATGAATTTCGGAAGCATCGACAAAGGTGATATCTTGTAATAAATTGTTTTAAACTAGTTTTATTTGTCGCAGTATTTGTCATTTTTTTAAATTGTATGACATTTGTGTATAAAATCACTTACTCACTTCTGTTGCAAATAAGATAGATATTAGTCCCAATGTCTTGTTGAGATTAAAATTCAATTCTGTCACATCTTACGACATAGGTTAATTTTCATCACGTTAAAGTTTGTGATTGTTTAGAATACTGGTATTAAATATATAGACCACTTATGTAAAATTATTTTTTAAGTAAGTTTATAATAGTAGTATTTGTAAATATAGATATATTTGTAGTAAGTATATAATTATTTTGTTTAACATAACATACAGCATAATAAACAGTAGTTGTCAAAGGTTTTTGTTAATATGATACATTTCTTTTATTAATTATTTAAAAATCACTGAGGGTTGTTAAATCATACAAGAATACAAGGGAAAATATTCGCCTAATAAAACACATAAATCCTGCATCACTAGATGACACCACAGATAATCATTCTTAGGCTTCATTAGTGATAAATCAGCGGAAAAATTTATAAAAATACGTATAGGGATATTTATCATTTTATAATGTTGGTTTGGCAAGTTATTAGAAGGGATGAAGCTAAGATTACAAAAAGGAAGAATTTTCTGTGACAGTTGATATTAAGATTTGTGTTATGACACTGGGCGAATGCCAGAATAAATGAATATGAAAGAAAAATTACTCTGCTGACGCTGTATCATTGGGGAATTGTAAAACGAAAGATGGATATCATTTTAATATTTTACTACAGATTATAGTGTAGTATTAAATAGGCACGTGTCAGACATTATCACGTGCGGACATATTCGGTAACATTTCATAATTAAGATACATATCTGGAGCATGTCAGTGATCAATATTGTAATCAAGATTATTTGAATACTTATTCCATATAGCCAAACAGTTACGTAAATTTCGCAAAAAAAAAGTTTAATCTTTATGCTCTAGTTTTAAATAGTATTTTTTGGAATATTTTAAACGTAACAGATTTTTATTGATAAATGCTTGTTTATTATCATGATCTTTCAGTTAAAGGATATGTTTATAAACTTGAACTAAGAGCGTCATTTTCTCGTGTTAAATACTTACATAATAAATTACATACTCTACTCTAGAATATGTAATTTATTATGTAAGTATTTAACACGTTATAACATTAAATAAAGATAAACATTCGTCTATGATTTTAAAATAAAATCCAATATGTAACTGAAAACTACAATTTATAACATGTCTATTTTAAAAGTTTGTCTCATAGAGGCTCTGAAACGTCTCAACAAGTCAACAGATTTCAGTAGAAATTTAGAAATGAAAACAAGAATTTTATCTTATACTAGGATATGTCCATGCTTGACTTGAAATTCCCGCTGGATTCCCGGGACACAAAGTATCGCAGCATTTAAATAAAAAATGTAAACTATCGTTTTAGTGGGAACTGTGTCATAATAAGCTAATTTTTATGCATCCAAACAACTTCAAACTGTTCCCGGGAATACTCCTGTGGGATTCCCGGGATAAAAAATATCACACATTTTATTACATTTAAAAAAATCACATTATAAAAAGTAGCGCATATTTAAGTCTAAGAATTATCTGTCGATCAGCGAAAACCACATCGAAATCGGCCGAGTAGTTTTTACGTGAGTCATGAATAAAGAGATAAACAGACAAGAAATCTAAAAAAAAATGCATCGTTTTCTCCATCGTTTATATGGTGGTTTCCAACCGTTTTTTTTTTTTAATAGATTCAATGTACAGACACGGCATGTTCAGAATTCTATAATAATATAGATCTCCGTGTGTTTCGTTTCAATATTTTACAAGGTTCAGAAGATATGCACACAAATTCCAGTCCCACGCGAACTATGTCGTTGGCACAAGCAGTACTACGTAAATTAAAAAGTTTATATCTATCCAACCTAATGTAATTTAATTAAAGGAATTTCAATACTTAAAGCAAATTAATCCATTAGCGCCTATCTAACAACATGGCATATAACTTTCTTTTTGTATTAATTAAAGCCCCTATCAAATTATTCTGACAGTCCTTGAAACCTTTGAATATTCTATTAGAACATTGTGAATTTCTTGTTAGAGGCTACTTACTATATTTATTCTTTTTTTTTACAGACCGCGTCTTAATTGTGTAGGATGATATGATGATTCCGGCCCAGAAGATTGATGACTAGCGGAAGATGACTAGGTACTGAATGAAGAAAGTAGATGACCATGAAATATGGCTCAACCAGAAGCCTGTATTATGCAATGGACTAATATTAGCAGCTATGACGTTAAGTATTTATTTTTTGCTTATGTTATACCTTGGAAAATATGATTCAAGACAACAGGCTTTTTTTAGTTCAAATTTGTATATATTTTCTGAATGATATTTTTCGAAAATTCTTTTTATCTTTTGAAAGTCAACTGTAAAGGTTTAATTAAAAATATAGATTAAACGTATCCATCAATTATGAGCTAATTTGTTTGTATTTGTTTTTAAGTTTTATTTAAGAGATTTATTTAATTATCAAGACCTGGATAAAGAAGAAGCGTGGCCGTGTTTAGCTAGGTTATATAAACCTATAGGTTAGAGATCAGGACGATACGGCAGCGTCTTAGGTAGGATGGGACACGTTTCTTGCCCTTTGCTTAGTTTTCTCTTCAGTCATGTGTGGGTGTGTTCACTAGTGAAAGTTCTCAAACGCTCAGCATTCACTATCCTTTTAACGCTACCTGACTAAACCGGAGTCTTTAATACGCCGTGGGAATTTATTTGATGAGTGCGTAACTTACTACCGCATTAAAACAAATTACCAGTAAAACACTTCTTTCAATATCAATTTGTTGTGGACTGTAATTATTTTAATTATATAAAAAAAATGCACGTGCGTTTAAAATGACGATTTTAAATGGAGAGGGAATAAATATTTATTTATTTATTTAGGTTTATGGCTTGGCAGCTAGGCCTTTAAGCTAGATCTTAGATTACAATAGTTTCTTCATTTTCTTAGGCCTATGTGTAGCACAGCTGAACTGTAGGTTATCAGCCGATGCCATTCAACGAAGTTCTTGTAACGGCTCGAAAGGCCACATTTGACTATATAGTTCACATTTCTCACAAAAACACATAATTACTACTCAAAAACTATCAATATTCTACAACTATTGTTCATTTTAGAGTAATTTTACACAAGTTTAGATAATAAAACTGCACAGGACAACATTTCCTTTCAGTTCCCGCCAGAAACTCCAAGGAATAAATATACAGATAAATAAGAACAGATCATCAATGTTCCATATTGAAAAATAGTATATTGTGGCTAGTAACAAACTTTATCAGTCACAATAAAAACGTTTTTGTGGAGATTCCGATATTACCTATAGAAAAATTAATTCAAAGAGTAGTTAAAATTTATTAACGGTAACTCAAATATTTCATACTTAAAAGTATGGTACATAAAATTCACACTTCGATATTTAATAAACTACTAAGTCAACAAGTGACTAAGCGAACAAGATTACGCGTCGCTAATTGAGATTTAAAGATTCTGAATACGGCAATATAATAATATTATGATCAGAAAGTTCTAAACTCATCAATAGGGCAGTTGACAATTAAATCATGTTATACCACGTTACATGTTACAAATGTAAACAATAATACTATAACTTGAGAAAGTAATCTTTAACTAATATGCTAAAAGAAGGTAATGATCGTGCTGCCTGATATTTAGTGGTAGTACATTCCAGAGTCGAATTGCCTGGACGATAAAAGGCTTCTTGTAAAAACTTGTTCTGTTGACAGGCGTTTTCAGTTTCAAATTCTCTGACAATCTAAAGATTCTCGAATCACTGTAATTAAGGAACTGAAAGCATTCCTTGAGATAGTCAGGGGACTCGGGTTTAAGCATAATGTTGTGAAGAAGAGAACAGGACATGCGCATTCGAGCCACTCGAGTTTTATGCGAAATTCCGATATATAGTAATATTTGTGTAGCCCAAATATGAAAGGAATGAAAAAGTTTTGAAATTAATGAAGGTATAAAATACTAATTAAAATTATTTCTATCATGATATTACAAAAACATGCTTATAACAAGCTATTTTAACGCCCACTCTTTTATATTAACAGAATTTATTGTAAAATGTGTCACGTACCTAAAACCAGTATGCTCATGCAATCGCCATCCCTATCCGTCCTTAAATTATATAAAAAAATTTAATTATTTATATATTTTTTTATGATAGTTTAATTTTTATTGTACTTTTAAATCGTTATATAACTAATTATTTAATTAATATATCTAAAGTTTTATATTTTACACAAGTAAGTATGACGAAAATTAGTTTGAACTCTTGTTCGGTAGTTTTTGAGATAAATCGATTTTCCTTTAAATACTTTTTAGGGATCTGTTGCAAAATGACAAATACTAAAAGTTTAACACCTCTATCCATAATGTTTTAATGTATTGTACGCCCTTGGGCAATATTTATGTTTTCTTTTTTGAATGATAACATTTTTTTAGATTGTATGGACCAAGCTAACCCCAGATTCGGATTCAGCGCATCGAAATACATAAGAAAGAATACATAGGTCTGGTCAAAAGGACAGACCACATTTTATTTTTTGTGTGCCGGTGTAATTTCTTATTGCCTGGTTACCTATTAAAATTGACATGTATGTTACATGAATAAAATATTTCTGACTTCCTATTTACGGTAATAAAGCAATTTAAGAACAAAAAGTAACACCAATATTGTGGCTTTCGGGGTTGAGACTTTGGGGCCATGGGGACATGAGGCTTATCAACTTTATCGAGACCTTTCAAGGCGATCGAAAAAAGTCTCGCGTGACCAAAGGGCTGGCCTATATTTAGGGCAACGGATAAGCGTTGCCATACAATGTGGAAATGCGGCCAGAATTTTGAGAACACTCCCCACCGACAGCGATCTGGACTACATCTTTTACTTGTAAATATGGTTGTAATAGTATTTAATTTCTAAGTTTTTGTTTGTAGTGTAATTTATTTATAATTCAGTTTATTTCTAAGTATTTAGTTTTAATCCAAAATATTGTTATACTCTAACGCTTTTCATTTTTTACTACCAAACAAAGTATCCATAGCAGTAAAAGGGAATGTTTATGCAAATTAGATTTATTAAGTAAGCTAAGATTTATGGTGTTTGTTCTAAGTAGGATATCATTTTAATTAGCAACTGAAACGGGACCAACTGTTATACAACTTTGATAATATCCCAGCGAAACCATCTATTCAAATATAAAATGACATGCAGGATTTGATATAATTTAGTTAAATCCTACATATTGTCGAAACGGAAGCCAATTTTGTTAGCTACTAGCTGTGTCCGCGACTTCGTCTGTGTGGATTCTTTTTTTCGCGGAACACTAAGAAAAAACAAAAAAAAGAAGCCTAAGTTATTGTTTATAACATCAGCTATCTGAAAGCCGTTTCAGAGATTAGCTGGAACTTATATACAGACAAACAGACAGACAGACACAAAATTGCAAAAAAATATTTTTGATATAAGTACTGTATATACTTTCATATGTATTTAGAAAAAAGCTGTTATTTTGATATTAGAAACATACACTTCAATTTTATTTATTTGTATAGTAAAGCTCTAGGTTTATATGGATAGACGGTCTCGTCTACCCATTTAAACTTTCTATCAATTCTAATATTATTTTTACATATAAAAAAACAAGTGATAAAATATCATCTTAGTTTTATTTTATACTAGCTTTCCAGTGCCTAGTTCGCTGGGTGTCATTAAAAATTATTATTAATCATAATCAAATATAATCTATGTCACTCAGGAATAATGTAGCTTTCTACTTGTGAAAGAACTTTGAAAAATCAGTTCAGTAGTTCACTAGATTACTTCTTACAAATAAACTCACAAACTTTAATTCATTATAATATTAGTATAGATTCATTTTTATATTAAAGTGAAACTTCTTTAGAAACGTTGTGATTTGAAACTCGGTGAAACAAATAAGCGACACTAAAAAGAAATAAACACATAAATCTTTTGGACTAACCCTGCGAGAGAATGAGATACGACTTTTACATTGTGCGGCACAGATTAGAGAGTCCATGAGATCGACGATAACACATAGGTCCAATTTGGACCGAAATAAAACTGACAATAATATTTTTTACACTAAAACAGTGAAAAATTGAAGATGATACTTAGAAGTTTATTTTGAATTATAATATGTTGACGAACACACAAGGTGCTACAAATGCGCTGCTGCTCTCTTGAGGGAAACTGAAACCTGGTCACTAATGCCGGAACACAAGGTTGTTATGGCGGCATACTCTAGACCAGGGGTGGTCGCCACCCAGTCGGGCAAATGCCCTACCACTTTTATATTTATATTAATAAAAGTTAGAGAAAAATTATCTGTGATAGTTTACTCCGTTCAATACAATATTCCTATATTGCATTGAACCGAGTAAACTATCTACTATAGTTGGGCCGTTCTATAAAGCCACTTTTGACATCTATCAAACTGAATTTAGTAGTTACGTGAACTATCGATGATGATACAATTGCAATTTAGAATCGATTTAGTAAGTCGCACAATACCAAATCAATTAAAATAAAATGATTTATTATTTTAAGTAACAAATTTTACGTTTCTTTGCCTTTTTTATCTTTAAAATGTAGAAAATATAGCTATATAACTTAATAACGATTTATATTTAAACTTGTCGATAATACATCAATCTCCAGGTCACGTCACTAATATTTAAGAAAAAAAGAGTGTTGACAAACATAACGTTATCATGTGTTACGTTTCTAAAGAAATAAGCTAATTATGGTGTTTTAATTTGAAATATATTTTTTTATACTGTTACGAAGTTAGTTCGTTAATATTTATACAAAGCTTGAAATGTGGCTTCTTAGAATGGCTCAACTATAGTAAATCACTGTAAGGAAAGAACCTGCTAAATAATTGATTTACAATAAAAAAAAAGATGGCGTTACAACATCACTCATAAAACTTTACGTAACAGTTCTCTCTTTTTCCCAAGATACGATTATCCACGCTTTTTACATCGTGTATTAAACAAATAGATTTGACTCGCAACACACATAAAATTAAACACAATTTGACATGGCTGGGCGAACACTGCACGCTATTTTCATAAAACACTACAAACACCTCCAAAATAGTAATGCATTTTGAGCGAGTCTTGGACTAGGCATACCGATTCATTCTGAAAAACATCACTTAATTCTGTAAAACACCGATTCAAATCTGTTAAGAACTGACCGATTGATTTTTAGATAATCGATTCATTAGGTACTACTTTAATCATATCAACAACAATAGGCTCGTAGATTTAACGTCATATGCATTGTTTTTCTTACAATAGTTTCGTACATTATAAACAGGATTTTTGCAATCATTTACAGTATTTAATGATGTTTAAATGTCTTAAGACAACTTAGGCCACATCTACATCTAAAGACAAAATTTAATTAAATTTTATCCAAAAAACTTAAATTTTATAAAATTATCTTATAAGAAAAAACCAGGTTTACAAGTTAAAATCCTCAAAATACCGTAATAATTTTGGTTTAAGTAGTAATACAAATAATTTCTATCATGATATATTAAAAGTAAGGTAATTTAACTGCCAGTTCTTTTATACATCAATCTTAAAATTTATTGTAATATGAGTTCGCATCTCTTTATATCCTTTACGTTTTATATCACAATTAATCGATTTTTTAAAACATATATATACACAAATAGACACGCGTCGAACACAAATTGTTAGATATGAGAAGTGTTTTATACTTAATTTTAAATAATATTTATAAGCTGTACTAATTGTTGTTGTGCTCCGAATCTATGTTCACTGAAAGTAGTAAAAGAAAGTAACTTTCAATTAGTGAAACCGTGAACAGAGGATTATATTATTTACTTTAGTTACAAAAATTAAGCATATGTGTGTAGCGGCATGAAAGCGAAAGTAAAAAATAAAGAAAATTTAAATAACAAATTTTGAATAGTCAAATGTTATAATGTTAAGCAATCTTTTGTCCTAAGCTTATAAGAACATAATGTTAAATGGTTTTAGGCGCCAACAAAAAAATGCTCATAATAATTGACTAGTTTAGAACCTACCTATCCTAACACCAACCCATAAACATTCTCATTGCTGAACTCACGTCTCAGGGAATAAATGATATATTCGGTACGCTCGTGTGGCGTAATTTTACACATATTTTTACACAGAGGATTGAGCACATAGGTGCTATATTATGTTAGGTTGATTTGCATATCTTTCTTAAAGATGTTTTCATTCACTATTCATATCTACTTGGTAATCATAAGAATATTAGTTTTTATCTACGACAACGTCCGATTTTATATATAACTAAAGCCTATATATGAATTTTTATATCCTTATAAGTTACTGATACAAATTTCTATCCTATTTCTACGTCCTTCTCCAGGATACAGTCTACTATAGTAATAGACAGGGAAGATATTACAGAATATTACAGAATCTTACCTAGTCTGGACTTTTAATTAAGTTTTTCTTATTTTGGATATAATTTTTATATTGCAAGAATTCAGCAGACATGTAGACGGCCCACTTGATGGAAAGCGGTTACCATTGCCTATGTACATTTGTAATACCAAAAGTGTTACCAATGTGGCAGCTCTCTAAACGGAGACTGGAACCTGGCCAGTAATGCCGAAACATATCTCAAAGTTGTTAAGGCAGCATACTCTAGACCAGGAGTGGTAACCATCCAGGCGGGTAAATACCCTACCACCTGGCTTTGGGATGTTTTGTCGCCTCTTACGACATGCCGCCCGGCCGCAGGAAATTATATTCTTACTCCGTGCCTGCACGGATAAAAAAAATGAAGGATAATAAATACAAAATAATTAAAAACTTGTTAAATTTCTTTATGACCCGTTCAGTCGTTTATGGTCCATTTCTACATCCTACCAAGCGTTCGTTTGCCTTACAATCGGCTAAAATTTGACATAAGCTCCATACTAGTAATGTCAAAACTCTATCGATTTTAAGTCAAGTGAATGGATAGTAAGATAAAAGAACAAAGTTACTTTCGCATTTACAGCATTAATATGGATCAAGCACAGATATAACTAACAAAACTACGTTTTAACAGTTTTAAGCGCGGTTTCATTTTCATTTCGACCTTCCGGCCACTTTTAAAAAGCAGTGGTCACGAAATACTATACAGATACAACTATCCAGATAGAAAATCTATCTAATTAGTATCTATTCTCTGTCAGAATTTTAATTCACGTCATTGGAATGGAACACAAATACTTAAAAGAGCTCTCACGAGTATAAATTCGTGGCGTGAAAATAATTCAATACCAAGTAAATAATATCTGCAAACGCACATTAACTGTCAAGTGTGATATACTGCCGGCCATTACTGAATGATAAGTTTCACTTATTACAGTAAATAAAACAAACCATCTAATAAGACATTGTTTGTTTATAATAGCCAGCCATTTGATAAATAGCCGTAAGAATGCAGGATCAATGACCTATGTAGGTGTAACATATGGGCATTTCTTTTACAGTTTAGGTTATTATAAATATTTTAGTATAATACGGAACGAATACTCGGGGCCAATTATGAAATTTATACGTGCTTATACTGGTAGATGTAAGACATGACATAAGGTGACATTGTTTTGACATTTGTCACATTCATAACACAAATCTGCGTAAGCGGCATTTTAATTTAGATGAACTATTACGCCAACCTAGCGGACTCTGGGCGTCGGTGCGATGCAACCGGGGTTAACGCTCCGATTATGATGAACTATTACGCCAAATAAGATATATCAGCCTATAAACAGCCCAAAATTGGGCTTGGACTCCCCTATTTTAAGCGAAAGAAGCATACCTCTTCCAAAGGAATTAGCTAGTTTCAGATATCAGAAATCTCGAAACAGGTTTCGTACGATGATATTTTCTATGTTAGTTTAATATCTACGTATTATCACTGTAATAATCTGAAGGTA
Source organism: Dendrolimus kikuchii (assembly GCA_019925095.2). NCBI lineage: Eukaryota > Metazoa > Arthropoda > Insecta > Lepidoptera > Lasiocampidae > Dendrolimus > Dendrolimus kikuchii. The sequence goes on from CM034400.1 coordinate 16,081,379, forward strand.
GACTTTGAGGTAACCGAGACTATAGTCGACGCATTTTAAACTGAGTCGCCAGGCAATAAATGTCACTGACAGTAGGAATGTGCAGGCAATGCAACCCGTTATCGATACTTAGCTACGCCCGCACGCGGGGTCGATGCGTCATCGTGACCTTCATTAGCACTCTGAGGAGCTCCAGGATAAGGACTTAAGGAAAACTATTTTAAGAGATCAAGTACCACCTCTGATAATTAACCTACAGGAAGATGACACAGATGGGGAAGATACGGATGAGGCTTTTTGAAGAACTAAGAAATATCCCTAGAAAAGATAAAAACGGCCCTTTTCAGGGCCACATTAATATCTATACAGTTTCTATATGATTACGTCGAAACAAACATTTTATCTTACAAATTAAAAACTTTTATTTTCGCGAAAAATTATTCCTATTAATACTTAACATAATTTAGCATATCGATCGTACCAATCCCGTTATCGATATGTACCTCTACAATTCTTACGCACATCACTACACCTCTCCATAAGACCTGTAAGTGCGAGCGAGACAGACAGATAAATTTGATTTATGACCCGAAGCCTCAGTTCATAATGCGTCGACTATAGCGACCATGACATGAGGCTGGGATTCACTTTATAAGCAATTATTGGCCTATTCATATATCTTCCTATCATTCACATGCCTTATACTATTGGTAGAATTTGACATTACTTGTATGGAGCTATGGTGAAACTTTAACCGGTAGTAAGAACCGGCTATATATGATTAACTGTCGATCATCGCGATCTCTTGTCGCTTTCTCGCGTTCCAAATTTCGTATGTCGCGCTCTCGTCTTATGTGTCTCGGTGACGTACATCACTCTACCTTAAGCAGTACACATATCTTGCACCCAAGATTCTAACCGATGTCATTGGCATGAGATGCACAATTATTTCTCTTCGAAGAGATCAATGTGCAGAAAAGACATTATAAAACCTATGGCCAGCTGAATGGATCATAATGAAATTTAGCAAGAAGATAGACTGTATCCTGGGGAAAAGCTGGGCTATTGTTTCAAAATTAAACCTGATGAGGGAGTAAATATTTGCAGTTTTATTTCCTTAACGTGGGAAAATGAAAATAGATACATATTTAGGCTATCAGTAAGAAATACATATTACAGCGTTACAGACGAGTTATCAGTTCTTTCAGTAAGTACATACAAGCGAAGTACATTATTTTATTAACCTACAACACATCACAATAAATACTCATAAGTCTAAGCTAACTTGGACGGCTACAAATGTGTCTATATAATTAATATCTATCAAACTATAATCGACCCGGTCTCGGGCCTACATACATTTGGACCTAATTTATACAGGAATGGGCGGTTTACCCGCCATCCTTATACAGGTTTTAGAACGATATAGCATGAAGGTAGTTCATATTACCTTCATGCTGACAGTCAAGAAAGGTAGTTCATACTACCTTCATGCTACTACATATTACATACTCCATTGAAAACTTAGTATTAGGAATTATGCACTGCTTATGAAATTAGTCTCACTTATGGCCTGTTCCTATATCTTACCGACCATTTATTTGCCGCACTTATCCTTATCGGTTAAAATTTGATATACCTAAACTCCATTCAAGTAATATCAAAATTCAACCGATGGTAAGGCAAATGAATGATTAGTAAGATATAAAAACCGGCCATTAATTTGTTTATATGAATAAATTGTTTGAATGGAGCTTAGGTATATCAAATTTTAACCGATAAGGATGAATGAGGCAAAAGAAGGTCGGTAAGATATAGGAACCGGCCATAAATGAGATTAATTTCATAAGCAGTGCATAATTCCCAACAAGTATTGAATTTCATATTATTATATTGACTCGCCAGTAAGCTGCTACGAATTAATGTAGATGAGTAATATAAACGGATATAAACGCTACTAAAATGATTGTAGCATAAAAATTACAATAATAACCCGCAGAGGGGCTTTGTGGTGAAGCCTTAGGTGAGTAGCGACACCTCGTACCTGACTCTGGGGGCCAAGGCAAGGCACCTGCCTCCGTGCTTGCCTTAACCAGCCGGCACGGAGTGGAGATCGCTAGAGCTAAGACTTAAGCACCAGGGGTGGAAGTGATAAATGGCATCACGTCAGAAGTAGCTTCGGTGAACCTGCAGCCCATCTCTCTACACCCCTTAGTCACTCGTCACTCACACCCCTCACTCGCACATGTTGCCCCCGTCTTCTATGGCATCTTTTGGGGCCCATGCAGGGAGTGGCGAGTTACCGTCTGCCCATTTTTCCATGTTCCCTGAACATTCCGACGGGCAGACGTCATAGTCCTCATATTCCCAGACCCCCAGTACCACTAGCAGTTCACCCCAATAGCCCGGTACTTTTTGTCAACATTTCCTACAATAGTCCTACACTGGCCGGGGCTCGTCCTTGGGTGCATTATTATATGGTGTAGACAGGGATAATCGCCGGTCAGTGTCACGCCACATTTACATTAAATTTGTCAAGGGGCCTCTACGTGTTAGCCTTCCCATGGCCCCACGCAAGCCCTCTAAATGTCCGGGCCATTTTTATGGCCCGTGGTCTTCAAAAATATGTTTAAAACGTACCGATTATTATCAATCCGTGTAATTAACTGGTGCCTAATTATAATAATTTACTCCAACATGATATTCATCATATGGAAATTGGCTGCTCCACATTCATCGAATCTTGTTTTTATACGAGAAAATATCTATCATTATTCATTACATTAAGTTTAACTCATTTATTTTGAAAGTAAACTGTTTTAAAAATGTATAAGATCAGTTGCTTTGTTAATTAACTAGCTACGCTCGCGACATTGTTTCCGAGGAATCTTCACTCTGTACCTACACATTCACTTCTTTTGAATTTTGCAAAACATCAGAGTGAGAATATTTAAAATTTTCTTTTAAATCCCTTAAGCAGTTTTGGAGCATATTTAACACTGACTTTCAAACAAATAGAATGAGAAAAAAACTAGTGATAATCGTATAATTAGGCTTTGTATAAATGATATTACAAATTGGTGTTTACTTTAAAATAACACAGACACTTCGATTTTATTCATTGGGTATAAACTTGAGTAATTGCATTCTGTTCTTAAATTTCCTTTTACCTTAAACATTTGCACATTCTAACACATAAGTATGTCTTAGTATTAAATTAAATTATTCAAACGCATCGGAAATTTAAACTTTAGTTTTACTCTAGCCGTTGAGATAAGATTTTCGTAACACCATAGAAACGAGACTTTAAATATATTACACGCTGAAATCCGTTTACCATAAACAAGGTTTTAATTTCAAGATAAATTCCTAAAAATTGCTTGGTGGTTTTTTAGATTTTGTCCTACAGTATGAAATGTTATCTTATAGATAATTCTAAAGTATTAACGCATATGACGTCATATATATTTTGTTTAATATATAGTTATTATGTGATCTATAAAAATCAATAACTCTATGTATAATTACAATATTATACTTACTATTTGTATAACGGCCTTCATTTTCACGGGCTAAAAATTCGAGCACCAAAAATCACAGTTCAATTTCAACACACCATAGTTTGTACACTCGCACACACAGTTCGAAAATCCTTACACGCAACTTCGATGTATGGAACCTGGGTATGTATTAATGTATGAGACAGCGTGGGGTGTTTTTGTATTGTTTGCTCGTTGTAGCCGTAGTGAAGTGAAGTTCAAGGCTACTTAGGTTTATATATGGGGGTAGCGAAGCGTGCAGCTAACGATGTGTGGGTTCGCAGTGGGTGCAATCGAGACAGATGGACTGGGCCACATATATGCACACTTGTATAATTTCTTAGGCTTCTCAAACTTTTAGTATCAAATAACACATTGTTAATGAAAATACCCATTAGAGGAAGTAATAATTTATCGGGATATCTAATGGACGTGACTCGTTCGTAGTCATTAATACCTAGCCTCCTATTTATAACAGTTATAGTAGATTTATAGAAAAAATATTGTTATTCATCATTAACGCAATTATGAATGAGTCTTTTGAATAGCTTTTTAACGAGCTTATAAATCGCATATACTTATTATGAATAACGGGGGTAGTTTAAAACAATTATTTGTTTTAATGTTAGCCTAAATAAGACTTTACATTACTATCTGTGCCTGCCTCTTTTTATGTGGGACTTCGACATGGAAATATATTGAAATGTAACTTACACGTAAACTTAGGATAAAATTCCTGTTTCAATCTCTGAAATTTTCATTGCAAGCCGTTGAGCTGTTTTGAAGACTAGACTACAATTTTTCAGACAGAACGAAAAACAAATATTTTATAGCGGTCACTGGATGATTAATTTAAAATAACATATGTACATATTTCATTACATGTGAACAATAGTTTATTGAGTTATTCCACAGTAATAAAGCTAAATATGTTATTTTATTTTGCTCTCTACTTCTATATATCTCATAATTCATTCCTTCATAAGTCTCTTAACATCAATTTCTAAAAATAAATTACATTTCCAAACATCAGAATTATTGTATAAGTATGACAAAACGATTTTATTGTTAATTTATGGCTAACTTTGTTAATCTGAATGAGATTTAGAATTTGACATTAGTGGCCTCTTCATACTTGTCTAACTTTAGCAACATTAGTCAAATTGATGGTGACAAAGTTAAATTTCTTAATGGTGATGATTTACTGCTCTGACCTTTATTTAAAAACCTTTTCCCAACGAACTTCGTTTAATTGTAATGATTCATCGAATATTAATACAAATAATATGTACATATTGTGTAATAATAATATGACATATATATAATAATATGACACTTGACCTGATTGTCTCTATTAATTAAACTACTCTATAATTTTGTGAGCAGGGGTCGTTTATTGTAAACCCCATTTGCATATTTGAGAGCCTCAAAGAGGCAAAATAGGAAGTACTTTGTTACTAGCTAATTTGTCAGCTATGTTGTTACCATGTTTTATACAAATAAAGAATTTAAGTTTATTTAGATGAACTCATATTGACATAAAACATGACCGGAAAACAGGAAGTGATTGATGTATGGTGGGTCTTGGCTAACGCACGGTATCTTCTATAACCACGCCGTGTTCCTACATCGCCGGATAAACCCAGGTCACAAGACGATGGTTATTTAACCACGTGGCTTATATGACTGCAGCCTTTTAGACTTAAGACAATAATTGGACTCTATTGAATAAATTTATTCTCAAAACAAACACAAATAATGGTGGCATAAGTTCCTGTACCAAGAATATTCTACTTAGTAGGATATAAAAAGCTAGTTCTAATAATGAAATTATTATTCCTTTATTTGCAATCGTTTTTATTTCTTTTTTTAAATATAAAGAAAATTATTAAATATAAATACAAAGGTTATTTTTAAATTTAAAATAGACTGATAATAATGATTAAATATTTGAGAAACGTTGCCTTGTATATCACCTAAAGTATTTATAAACATTTGCATGCCGGGACTTGAGAAACCTAAATTATCCGTAAATTTGTTCATATCAATTTAAATTTGTTTGCTTTACCTTTTGAAATATTTTTAATCTTTTATTTACAACTATAATAAGGTTAAATATAATTTAATATAATATTTTACGTACAAATTAATATAATAAATATTAATTTAATACAAATATTATATGGTCCCTAGTATTTTGGTAACGTTCCCAAACCGTTAGCCACATTGGCCCTTGCTGAATAGTAATAAATAATTTTATAGTTTATAAAATAATATATAGATTTTAATTATTTGTTATTTATTCTATTCTCCTATGGTGATATTTAAAAACAGCTGCAAATCAGCGAATATGACGAACAAGATCCAAGAAGCTATTCAGCAATGGCTTCTTGAATCTTATTTTGATAACGAAATAATTATAAATATAAAATCATCAACATTAAATACCAGCCGCGTTGTAAGCCTTCGTTTGGAGCACGGGGTCCACTCCACACGATCCAGCATCCCTTGGGTACCTACTTCATACCCAAATCAGCAGATATACTTTTTATCGTCATAAAAAACGTTACAGCCTTCTTGATCCTGTACGGGTGTGCTGCATTGTGACGTCATAATTCTAATGAGTCAAATATGTTATTGATTTCATTATATTGCATAATTATGTAAAAGAAATTTGTCAGTCACATTACATCATTTTATTGTTAGTAATATTTTTAACATTATACATGAAAAAAAATACTTTTATTCTTATTTTTGATACACGAGTTCAGCAGACAGGCCCACCTGATGAAACGCGGTTGTCATCGCCTATGGACACTTGCCAACACCAAAGGTGCTACAAATGCGCTGCTGCTCTCTAAAAGGAGACAGGAACCTGGCCACTGATGCGGGAACACAACTCAAGGTTGTTATGGCGGCATACTCTAGACCGGGTGGGCAAATACCCTACAGCCTGGCCACAGGAAATTGTATTCTTTCTCCGTTCCTGAAGGAAAAAATGTATAAATTTGCTTAATAATGACAATCAACAGTAAAGAACCTAACCCTGAAGATGACAAAAATGCACCGTCTATCAGCACCATCCCATTGGCCACCGGCGATCTTATACTGATTTTTTGAAATGATATTTATTGTAAATTTAAACCACCCCAAAAGGGTTACAAAAGCGTATTAAATCATGGTAGCCACTTTCCATGAGTTAGGCTATTAACCTAATAAAGTAATTTAACTGAATATTACATAGACGAAAGTGTGTAAGATAAATGAAAATAATTACATAACGTTTAGCATAAACTGGTAAAACAATTATAGTTATTTTAAGCTATTCTTTTACTTTCTCTTAAAACCTACGGTTATCATAGCGATGTAAATTTATTAGACAGACCCAAGACAAAACGTTCAAGCAACGTACATAATTGTGGTTTATTGGTTAAAGTGGAGATGTTAAGTAATCGGTGTAACATGTGATATACCTAATGCAATTTAGGTTAAAAACACAGTTAACAAATTTCTAATTAGATATTTCTACGGTTTGTGTTATACGGGTATAGTCACCCGTATAAAAAATTTATGTTGGTGATAACGTTAAAGTTATAGCCCAAAAATCGTCTCCACTCAGCGTTAATAGGACAATATTGAAGTAGACGTGAGATGATATGAGAATGAATAAGTTGAAAATGTATGTATGTATATAATGTACATATGTAGGGATAGCGATGTGAGTTGCACTCATGGCCGAAAAATTGAAACGAAGAAAATTATTAAGATGACAATCATATGGTAAAAATAAAGCCAAATGGAAAATTATTGATTAAAGATAGGCCATAATGAAATGAATTGATTATGTGAAAAATGACGTGATGATTTCTGCTGTTACAAACTAGAGTGTCAAAGGAAAAGACAATGATTGATTGTGTTCCGGCATTAGTGACCAGGTTCCAGTCACCCTTAAGAGAGCAGCAGCGCATTTGTAGCACCCCTGGTGTTGCAAATGTTCATAAGCGATGGTGACCGCTTCCCATCAAGTGAGCCGTCTGCCTGTCTGATGAACTCCTGCAATAAAAATAAAAAATATGCCGATCCCAAGTGACTGGAGAAAAGCAAAGAAAGGAGTATTTATTTTTATTTTTTTATTGCCTCAAGCAGGCAAACAGGCAGAGGGCCCACCTGATGGAAAGTGGTTACCGTCGCTTATGGACGCTTGAAACACCAGGGGTGTCGCCAACGCGTTGCCGACCTCTAAGAAATTTTATAACGCCCTTCTTAAAGAACCCCCATGTCATAGCGCAAAGGGAAAACCGCGGCGGGAAGTTCCCTCTAGATCATTGTTGTTTGCGACTCTAAACTACCAGATAATCTAAAAAGTCAATTTAGTAGGTACGTGTAACAATTTAACATTACAGAATAGGATATTTCTGTGCACAGTATGGATCATAATCAAGTATAACTCTATGGTTCCATCCTAAAGTAACATCGTCGCCTTTTTTTACAACCGCAATTTCCACTAGATAACATAATTATACAAAAATCCATGACAGAAATAGCTTTAATTGCTTTTTAAACAATAATTTGGTTCGCATACATCATAAATACATTAAAGGAAAATCAAAAATGGTGTGCCTGACGTTTTGTTAAAAAATGTTTCGAAAAAATTATTTGTAAACAAACACTGTTATTCACGAAGGCCTACGAGAATTCTTAGCGTAATGACTACGATTTCTAAAATTAGTCACTAGAATACGACAGTTCGTCAAGAAAGCGTTTATTTGCAGATGCGTTTAATAAGGAGTATTATTACAATTTTCTGAAAGATTGTAAAAGTACTACACTTTTGCCATAATTTCTACATTTACGAGATTAATCTTTTGTCGAGGCAGAAATCTTTATAGGAATATAGGAATGTGGGACTCGCGACGACTACCAGATAGACACTCACTAAAACCGATAAAATTGTCCTACAGTCATTGTAGGTTTACAAGCTTACTAATCTACGTGCTTTTTATGTCATTTTATCAATTGTATTTCATTAATATTAAATACTCAACAATACATTGTCGCTGATGCCTTAGAACATGACATTCCTTAGCATGGGACGCACGCAACGTGTGTCGTTACTTTAGCGGCTTTTCATCTTCCAAACACAGCGATAACTGCTGGATCACCTGCCACAAACCAAAACATAATGGATATTTATGGCTTTCGGGATTAATACTCTGTGGCCATTGGGATGATTGAAAGAAGTCATGCATGATCAAAGAGTTAGCCTGTATAAAAACTAACATTTTAGCGTTGCCATAAAACATAAGAATATGGCCGCGATTTTGTGAATGCTTGCCATGGACAGTCATCTGGAATACATTTTTTATCTGTACATATGTCGCTACTTTTAACAAAAATACCTTGGATCTTATTCTATTTGACAAAGTTTTCAAACAAGCTTTTGACTTATATTTGCCTCCATTATGATAAATTATACTTCTCCGTGCAGGTGAACAATTCATGACCGCCTTTTTAAATACTATTAGCAATAAATATCCATTCCAAGCAACATTTTCATGTTGCTTGTTAACTTAAGCTATGTAGAACAAATAAGCATATACTTATTGTGGTGTTTGTATAAACTTTCATTACCAGGATATTTTTTGGATTTCTATATCGCCTTACCTATTCCATTGACGTCAGATAAAGTATTTCATGTTCATTTCTATGTTAAGAGACACATATTCTGATTATCGGTCTGTTATCTAGGTTGAAAAGCAATAAACAAAAACCCGACAAAAAAAACATTTAACTTTACAATAAAACTACGTTTTAACGGTTTTAAGCGCGATAATTTATTTGATTTTCCGACGTTTCGGCCATTTTTCAGTAAAATTCACTTTCACTGAAAAGTGGCCGAAATGTCGGAAAAACCAAAATCAAATAAATTACCGCGCTTAAAACCGTTAAAACGTAGTTTTATTATGTATACAAGTCGCGAAAACTTAAGAAAATATTATTTAACTTTATATTTATATACTGGATGGAATTTTAGTATACTCCGGACAGGGAAGAGTTCGGTAGTGACATTTGTGAGTTGATATTATTTATTATGACATTATTATTAATTATTTAATTTTTTCACTTACCATACTAGACAACACCATTAGGTATATTATAATTTATACTTGAAGGTGGTGTCAGGAGCCTTAAGAACAGACGAGCTTGCATGACAAGAGCTATGAATGTCAAAGAGGCAAGTGAGGTGTGTAAGAATAAGCCTAAATGGCACTCTGTTGTTCGTGCCTACCCCGCAAGGGAACTGGCGTGAAGTTATGTATGTATGTATGTATGTATAATTTATACCTACTTCCCTATTCAATGAACTAACAGGTAAAGTTTACGGTCATAGAGCTCGTGTAATAACTACTTACCGGTTAGCTGACTTTTCCTGATTCCTTATAACCGGTATTGTATCGGAAAATGCAAATAATATCTGGGAAAGCTGATTGAAATAACTAGTAGTAAGATTTTATTTAGATGAAACTGACAATACAAAATATACAAACTAAAATTTATCTAAGTCTCATTAGACTCGTTCGGAAATTGTTGACTGTCTAGTGTCTACGCAAATTCAAAAGTTTTTGTTCAAAATTAGTTCCACTGGAGAACACTTTTTAAGGTCATTCATGTAAGTAAAAATTTAAATCTATTTCCTATTCTATATGCAACCGCTTCGCAACCCGTTATCGCTGTTTACAAAGAAGCGGTAAAAAAACTCCCCAGCAACACATCTAGTTTAAAAAAAATCATAATTATTTATCTAGCTCAGGATCTTTTTTTTAAATACATATATAAGTTGTATTACAATTACTTTTGAAAGAATTAATGGAGTTATAACAAATAAAAAAAAATACCGTCGCAATAATGACATACTAAGAATTCATAGTCGCGGTACCAAAACTAACGTTACTTCTAACCATCGTCATTAATTAATGTATTTTTCAAATTATAGTTCAGAAGATAAGAGGGAGTTAGGAGCACTATTTTTCACTTTAGAAGTATTCTACATATTTCTTTATATATTTTCATAATTTCGTGTAGCGGCTTAATTCAAAACACAACTTACCCCTTTTGTTCAAACACTTTGAGTAAAACATGATTTTTGCAAGAGTTTTTATTGATAGGAATATAATATAATAATATGTACATGAACAGACGAACTGCCACAAGCATGGGTAACACTCTGGGTGACATCATAAGCCGTTACAAATATACATTAACGTAATTTTAACATACGTGGAGAGCTATACCTCTGGAAAATGAAGACGCCTGACCACTGTATACCGATGCGGCCGCATAGGCATACACTTGTTTAGTTCACGGTCCTACGACCTTAATTCGGGTGAGTGTGTGATTGGCACGGATTACCTTCATCTGTGGTGGGCGGGTGGATACCCATTGACCCATCATCCTTGTCCTTTCTGACAGTCACCGCGAATTCCACTATCCAAAGTTTGACACTTGAAAGTGGAATGTGCGAAAGGATTGCCACCTCGACCAAAAATTAAAATAAGTTGATATAAACTTTGCTGACATTATTTTTGTAGGAGCTTTCCATTCGTTATTAATAAGTTGATCACAGATGAAAACTAACAAGAATCAGCTGTGTAATTCCAAAAGCTAGCAACTGAAATTGTATTTTGAATGAATGTTTGTACAACAATAAATGTTTATTGTTTTACTAAGCATTTTCTTATTTATTGTGCTTACCAAAACATGTAGACTGCATCTAAATATGATATCGCTCCCAACAAACTGCATAAATAGTTTTCAAATGTCATATCTTTGAACTTAATTATATTTTTTTTGTGCTGAGCTATAAAATTTCTTCGAATGGACTACTAGGTTTTAAAATCGCACAGCTGAAATATACATTTTTTTAATTATGGCTCCTACGCCTTCAGCATTGATTTTGTCAATCATGATTGAAATTTAGTGTTCCCTCGTTTTTTGTCAATTCCAATTTTTGACGTATTTGGTCTACAATCATGTTTCAAATATACAATGTCAAAAATCAAGGGAAGAATGAACTATGGAAAAATCTATCATGCAAGAACTTATCAAAGTCACATTTTTTTCTCATTACAATTCTCATGTCAGTATTCTTTTTTCGTGTTTAAAAGCCACATATATACCTCGCTCACAGAGTAGGTATACATTAATATAATAAGAGAATCTCGCTAATATAGTGTTGACAGTAAGAAGTAACAATAAAAAACAAATTACTTCAATCTTTATTTAGAGTCAAAATAAATACATTTAACAAATCACATATTTCAAATAATAAACCTATATTGCACTTATAACACTAAAATAATTAACAAACAAGTATTTATAAGTTTATATTCATTGATATAAATAAGATCAAATTATTCGATAATGCTACATCTCTTAGATAGACTGTACTTATATACCTCTATGTTGCCCTATATGTACTGCTCTTCTTATTTTTCATAAGCGCCCAATGTCGATGGTTACTTATATACTTATAAACTAATATCTTCTATAATCTTCTAGCCTTATCTATACTATCATAACTCTAATATTTACAACGTAATACTTTACAGAAATATACATTTGATACATTCAAATGGAAGTCTATGATGATTTAACTTCTTTCTTAATATTTATTTTTTTCAGGGTCAAATGCATACCGTTATCTGGTCTTTTTTCTGGTCTGACCATTCTTTTTGGATGCGAATGATAGTTTCTAGGGAAAGGAGGAGGTTTCTGTCTGCTTATAGGAGGCACATAATGGTGACTCACAGTATATTCATGTTCTGGATTATCTTTATGATTGCTCATGTGTGAATTTGAAGACGGTATGGAATGCACATACGATACTTTCTCAGTTGAAGGACTGTACAGGAATGTTTGGGGAACCATTATATTAAACGAAGATTGAAATTTTGATCTGTAAGGCATAGGTGTAACATAGCTAACAGTTTGTATAGCGCCTGATCCAGAAATTTTATTCTTGTAGCTTACAGGGAATACAGTAGCTACCGTATGATCTTTGCTTGGATAATTCTCTGAAATCGGAAGATCTTCGTTTGTTGACCCTTCTTCTCCCGGTTTTGGATAAGTGTAGCCGTGTGTTGCACTTAAATCAGATTGTGGTTGATAATTTCGCCCGCTTGATTCGCCATGCGAATATACAGATACTCCTTCATTTTGGACAGTTTGAGGTACTGTATAATATTGTTGACTCTCGGCATTGTCTTTTGAAGATCCGTAATCTACAGGTACTGGAGTCAATTGATATTCTGGTGCTATTGTTGCCGTATTTTCTTCTTGAACACTATATGTGTAAGCAGTATGTTCATTTTTCGTGGGATCTTCGGTTTGTGCTTGGGAAGGAATATATTCATGGGAAGGAGTCTCATACTGTTCTTGGATTTCGGGAGCCGTATTTTGAACACTGTGGTCATGACTTTGTATCGGATGTGTGTTTTCAGTCTGCTCAGCAGCTATGTGATGATTTTGTTGATGGTATTGTGGATGAATATAATACGTTTGTGTTGGCATTGGATACTTGGGATGATGCTGGTACCTATACTCGAATTTTTGCTGATGCATGGGATGACGGTAGAGAGAATGACCATTAGGGCTAACATAATGATGGCGCATATAACTCGATGGGTAACGAGCCATCACTGGTTGGACAGCTGAGTATTGCACTCCGGAGTAGTCTGCATGTGTGTATGATGGCTGGACATATGGAGCTGCATAATGTTGTGGTTCTAAATTTGACAGACTCGGAATTGAGCTTCTTGTTGGAATTGTAGGCAATCCTTCTTTATAAGTCATAACATGAGAAGGGATATTTGTGTGCCCAATTTTTTTGAAATATTCATTTACTAGTTCTTGAAGGTTTACAGAATTCAAATATCTTGATAAGGGATAATTGTCGGGTAGATTAGCGAATAATTCAGCGGTTGGATTCTTAAGAGAAGAACTTGGAATTCTTAGAACTAAAACAGGAACCACTCTTGGTTCGACCTTTGAATCATGAAGACTATTCAAATGGTCGGAAGTTAATCCTGCACCCTGGAATTCGGGCCGGTTTAGAAGTTGCGAGGGGTCGACAAAATAATTCGGCATAACTGTTGGGAACTGATTAGTTAAACCCGAGAAGCTTGCACCATTATACGTAGTGAATAAAGTGGTAGGTTTAGGTAGTTGTAGCGAATTATGTGCTTGTTCCAACTGTGAATATGTTGGACTAGGTGACACTAATCCCTTAACACTATTGTAAGTTGCCATAGGCTTTTTGTATTGATAGTCTGCTTTTTCATCCTGTTCAGCAACTAGCTCAAAGGCTCTTGAAGGTTGTATTTCCACGTGCGTTTTACTCAAATCAAATTTCGGCCCAGAACTTTGAAAATGGAGATTATGCTGCAAGTTTTGATGTGTAAGTGTAGGAATATCCTCTTGTGAATATGGATATATCATAAACTTCCCTTCGTCTTGACCAGATTTTCCGAAATATGAGTACATGTATCCGTTGTTAGTTTTAAATCCATAACCCAAATTTGCGTCAATTGTTCTTTTGCCTTTAGTTTTTGTGTCAGTGTCGTTGACAATCTCTATAGCTATTACAGCTGGAAAAGGAGTTTTTTCTGTTGTCAGATTACTTGGCTTGAAGTTTGTTGTTACTTCATCTTTACTATCTTTATCAGGTTTGATTCCGAATTTGGCTTCTACTTCTCTCAGGAATTTTCTTTCTTCGTCTGTTAAAGTTGAATTAGTTTTCTTATCTTTTACTTCAATCTTGTACTTCTTAGGTTCCGGCTCAGCATGCGATAGAAACAGCACTGCACATATTAACATCTGAAAACGAGACAAAATGTACATTTAATCAAACTCAAGGTCATAAATTGTCATTAGGTGGTAATTAGTAGTAGTATTAGTTGTCAAAAATGGATTTGTTTCAGTTTAAATTTCAAATTTGAATTAACACCAAATATTCCATTGATGGTACATTTTAATAAATATTCTATAGATAATATGTATGGGGATTAATTTATGTTGTATGATGTGAACAATTAAATTACATTACAATTCAACACAAACATTCTATAATACTTTATAAAGATTCTTAGCCCATAAATAAAATGCGCCTCTGTGTCTTTTCTTTCACCTTCTCCTAATTATTGGGAGTCGATACTATATGTCTTTTCCTTTCATACTTCTCTATTCTGACATACGTCCTCTGTTATACCACAAATGATCATATCATCCTTCACACAATCCATTCATCTCTTTTTTGGTGTACCTTTACATTTGTATCCATCTATCTTGCAGTTTAACATTCTTTTTGTCACGTGACTTTCTTCCGTCCTCATTACATGCCCATATTTATACATATGAGAAATGCACCTATGCAAATAAATAGACGAAATATTAAGTGTATTTGAACGAATGAATGAAAACTCTTTATTGTTCACCATAACCTAAACCTAGACATTTAACATAAATACCCTTCCTTTAGAACAATGGGCGGCCTTATCGCTTATAGCGATCTCTTCCAGGCAACCCGGTATCCAAGGAGACATTACAAGAAAAATTAAATAATATTTGGTGGTTTAACTAAATTAAAAATAATTCAAACGTAATTGAATATAATTAAAGAAAAAACAAAATAATAATAATAAACTAATATAGATACATCATTAAATAGATTAATATGCATGTAGGTATATGTAATTCATATTAATAATATAAATGCATGCGAACAATAATGCAATTCCATTTACTGCAACAAATTTTATTTAATGGACAAATAATGGCCAATGATCAAGTGTTTAAATGTAGAAATGGATGTAGCTTGTCTGATTTTCAAGGGGAGGGAGTTCCACAGGTGAACAGCCTGTACGGCAAAAGAATTTCCTACGAAGGACAAGTGTGTTTAGGTATCGTTAGCAGATTTTCATTTAAGCGCAAATTACAGGAATGAGATTTATAGAGGAATCTAAAAAGTTCCTTTAAATATGGGGGAGTACAGGAATTGAAAAGGATATTGTACAGAAGTGAGAGCAAGTGAACATTCCGGCAACGGTGAATCGGCAACTATTTAAGCTTATTACGAAAATCGGAGATATGGTTATATTTACGCAAACCAAATATGAACCGGATACAAACATTTTGAAGGCGTTCAAGCATATATAGTTGGTTTGTTGTTGTTTATTTATTATAAGCTAACTAATAGCATAATTATTATATTCATTGGTATTCCTCTCTTGAACATCTTTACGATAATGTGCTACTGTTGTGTTATGACAACGTATTTATACAGTTGCGTGTTTATGGACAATCGCAAAATCTTCGCTCTATAACAATACACTATTGTAAATTGGTAACATACCATAATTATTGTTAACTAGCTGACCCGGCAAACTTCGTATCGCCTCAAAATCAATAAATAAAAAACGTTGATTTCTTAACGACGGGACGAACATCAAACGTTTGACATTCAAAACCAAAAAAATGGAAGAAATCTTCTTTTAAATTTAATTGATTTCTAAACGACGGGACGAACATCAGATGTTTGACAGGTAGGAATAATTTCCAAGGTAAAGCGAAATTGTTGTTTTTACTATATTTCAAGCAGTTTTTTCATATTTATTCACCTTTTAAATCTTCCCTGGACTTTCACAAATAATTCAAAACCAAAATTAGCCAAATCAGTCAAGCCGTTCTCGAGTTTTAGCGAGACTAACGAACAGCAATTGATTTTTATATATACCTACATATAGATTTATATTCAGCCCATGAAAGCAATATAAAATAATCTTGACTTTTATTACCCGAAGAAGGCAAAAAGATATGCGGCCCATCTGATGGAACGTGGCCACATTGCGCTACCTATGAACGTTTACTATACCAAGGGAGATTATACTATAGTATTTAAGGTAATAAAGTAGGTGTTTCTTTTTTTATGTTAGTGTACAATAAAGAGTGCATACATGCATAAACAAATATAACATTTTAGGAAAAATTTGTTGGCCTTATCGATTAAAATTATCTCTTACGGATAATATAACTTAAAGTATTTGTTAGTTAATCTGATAAGATTCACTTTAGAAAAAGTAATTATAAGTAACATAATTTATATTATGGGCCTCAAAAGCCATTGATGAATTACGAGCTTTTTACCTTATAACCCTAACACTATGCGCTGACCTACAATAACCTCATTGATTATTTAACAAGAGTTCAAATTATCATCTTTTCGTTCTAAACTATTACATAAAACTTTAAATGGAATCATATGAAATTTATCAATCAACTTCAAATTACGTTACACTGCGTACCATTTACGCGAAGAACGCATTTGTGATTCCGCAACTTACGAAATCAACTAAATTGTCGTTTTCTAGATTGTCCTGACTTAAACCAAAGCTTAAAGTTTCACACGTTCCTTCTGCGTACGAAAGAGCTGTGGAATGGACTACCATAGTCCGTGTTTCCCGAAGAGTCAAGATAATCCGGGTATTTTCAAGTCTCGTTTCAATAGGTGTTTTCTAAGTAAGCGTAAAGATAAGTGTTTCTTTGCCAAAATTTATGTAAAACTTCGTTTTCGTTATGTTACGAACATGTTTTTATAGATCTAAGGAGCAGTGCCGTAAATAGCCTTTTATGCGCCCTATGTGAGCTTCTATAACTGCGCATTTGTTTTTTTAGGTATTATAGGTACCCTAGCTAGAGCAATGCTATGCATACATAGGCCTACTTTATTTCATTCAAGGTAATAAAATTATCGCACAAAGACCTTGGACCAATTATCTAATATTTTGGAAGAAAAATCTATTCTTTTAAAGAACTAGAACACAAATAGACTCGTGCGCTGCCAAAAAAATGAGCGCGATGTTTTGTTTAATTTAACAGACGTTTTTGATATGTGTTGGAATCAAGCACTCGGGGCGCAGCAGGAACTTATCAGGAGCAAATCGAAAAAATAATAGTCCTGCCTGGTCTGGCCATGCTTGCGTCCCCCAGAGTCTACGCCCTGTGCCTGGGCACCGGTGGCACCGCCCTATTTACGGCACTGCTAAGCAGTAGGTAGTATAAATTTAATTTTAGAATTGTTGGAGTGTTGCAAAGTTCACAAGAAATTCCTTACGTTTTTAATTCTTAATTGAATTAGAGTTGTTGTTGAGATGAGTTTGTTATAAGATTTTATTTTGCTATGAATGACCTGAACGTAGCAGCTGTTTGAAATTGTATTTAATCTGAACACTATACTTATTTAACAATATATATATATATATAATATATTATATATATGATATAATATTATATTTAACATAGATAACTTAAAACTAAATTCTGTAGTATGTATTACCATAATTAAAAATACGTTTTAACAGTTTTAAGCGCGGCATTTTACTTGATTTTTATTTCGACGTTTCGGCCACTTTACAGTACCCGTAATCACGGAAGACGAGCATGTCAAGAGAAAGAAATAAAAATAATATAAAATGCCGCGTTTAAAATAGTTAAAACGTAGTTTTAATTATATGTATTATATGCACGAATATTTAAGAAAATACTCTGTATTCTCTATTTTGGACATTTAACTGTACTTGAAATAATAGCACTTTGTTCTGGCAGAGCTTTATTTATTAGATGTGGAAAAGTAAAGTAACAATAATGCCAATGTCACATCAGTTTTATATTTTGATAATGTATGTTATTACAATATTATACTAATATTACCCTATTTTAAATTCTCTTTATTTTATTGTACGTCAAATTTAAAAAAGATTATAGTCCTATTATTATAAAAATAGCTACTAACCTAATATCTACTAGTTGACTGAAATTAACGGCAAAGAAAGACATGATGTTATGATTTATGATTTTTTCAAGTATTAAAAAGAACTTAACTCATTAAAAATTAATAATAGACGCTCAAGTATGTTCCAAATACTGTTGGTATGATGACTCAATCATATCATAACATTCAGAAAAGGCACTGATTACATTATAATTAGTAGTCAGGCGTAACTACTTCCTTTTTACGTTATTTGGCGGTTGGGGATCGCAATACGGCAATTACGGTTATACATGTATTATGGAAGAAATATAACATGGCAGAACTAGCTGCTACTTTAAAGACAGGAAAAGTGAATTAAATGTGTGCAAAGAACAAGGTCATTTGTCAAAAAAAATATTATACTGGAGGATTGGTGGACATAGGAGTAAAGACAAGACAAAAAAGCAATGGATTGTGTGAAGAATAACATGATGATTTGTAGTACAACGGAGAACGCACCCCAGAATAGAGGAATATGGATAGAAAAAATATTCAATGCCGATTCCAAATGATTGAGAAAAGGTGAAAAGAAAAAGAGATATTATTGAAAGCTACTATATATTATATGTTTTAAACAATTATAATAATAAGTTATGAGTACTTTATTAATCAGGTGTCTAATTTATTTTTCTGATCATGTTTGTATAATTTAAAACATTTTGTAGGTACCACACGTCTTTTTATTTCTAGTAACTGGGATATCAAACACTTTTTACGTCTCAAAAAAACAACTGGAATAGACTATATAAATGACGAAGGACACGATGCACTTATTTTTAGATTTCTTGTCTATTTGTTCGCGATTCACATGATTCCGATGAGGTTTTCGCTAATCGATAGCAAATTCTTGGACTTAAAATCTGCGGTGCTTTTTACCCTTGGAATCCCGCGAGAATTTTTATGGGAATGATTTAAAGTGACTAGACTGTATATTTTTTTTTAATTCAATTGCGATTTTTTTACTGAACGATAGTAAATTTGTGTAGTAAAATCTGTTATACTTTTTATCCCGGGAATTTTTCCAGGAGCGGTTTGAAGTTGTTCGGGTGCATATAATTAACTTATACCGACGACACAGTTTCACAGAAACAGTAGTTTGCATTATTTTTAAATGCTGCGATACCCCTGAGAATCTCGCGAGAGTTTTCCCTGGAGTATTTTAAGAGGGTAGTATACATAAAAATTTGCTGATTTCGATCAGATTGATACTAAAACAATATAATCCGGGACTTTTTATATTTCCCGGGATTTCCTAGCTTCGACACTACGTGAGCACTTGGTTGATATGACAGTTTCTATATTTATTAAACATCTTTTTCTAAAACAGAATAAATGTGGCTATGTACGCCTTTAGTATCATATGCCGGGTTTTGCGGGAATCCGTTGCCCTGCTGAAAATATCCTTTGATTTTAAATACTGACAAAATAACTGTCATCTACGTTACCTGTCAAATGTGGACGAAGCCGCGGGCAAATCCTAGTATGTATAATAATACATACTAGGATTTGCCCGCGACTTGCGATATTATTATGTGCGCATAAGTTTCGCTGGCACATACGAATGTTATATAGTGGGTATGTTCAAATGAACATCACTACTATTATCCTTGATGTGCCTCCTTAAAGAGAAAATGTTATAAACAACCAGCATTCAGCTTAGCAAGGTTTACCACACACGTTTCCTAGTTTATATCTAACTTCTGCCAACTTAACAATGGTAGTTTAGAGAAATTCTAAACTGCTATTACGTGACTCGCTTCTAACTCAGACTTGTGAAACAATAGCAGCATCAATTAATTCTCGTTTGTTTTGTAACTGAAGAAATTGTTTCGTTCATATTACACACATTATCACGCATGGTTCCCACAGGAGTAGCCAGACACAATGAGCTAATCAATCTAAAATTATAAAGTAAGTTTCTTTAAAAATTTGGCTAATTTAGCCAAAAACCCATACAATCTATAAATACGAAAGTAACTCTGTCATTCTGTGACGCTTTTCATATGGTGTGAATACCGACATAAGATGATGACTTTTACACCGGAAAATGAGATAGTTTTCAGGATAAAATTAAGTAAATTTTCCTGAGTCGAATAGTGCCTATATAAAAAAAAATGTAATCTATGTGAATACTTAAAACATCTGTATACATTATAAAATACCTAAATATAAACGTAACTTAAATTAATAAATCTAAACATTTAAATTATGTACCAAATCACTCCCAGCGGGAAGCGTACCCAGAAACCTGGCTGCATTGCCACGCTGTATAGCAATGCTAATTCTCGGGACAAAATATGAACCAGCCTTCTGATCATGGGTAGTGAGTTTCTAACAAACAAACGAAGAGTATCTTATAAATGTCTTTAAAGAAACTCTTTGCTGATGGACCGCACGGTGTGCATGTGAATACTTGCTCTTAAAATAAACTAATAAGGTTAAAAGTGGTAAATTATAAAACATCAAAAACTGACGGACGAGTGAACTATAACCCCTATCTAATTAAGCTTATTTAAATCATATTCAAGTCACAGTTAGCTAATTTAACCTTAACTGGGAACTTTTCGAGTTAATGATAATAATGTTCGAGTAATCTGCCATTTAATAATTATTGTGAAATTAGTAAATAATGTAAAATTGGTATTTATAATAGTTTTTATTTATTTTTTTATTGCAGGCGTTCAGCAGACAGGCAGACGGCCTATTTCATGGAAAGCGGTTACCATCGCCTATGGACATTTGCAACACCAAAGGCGCTACAAATACGCTGCTGCTCTCTTAAAGGAGACTGGAACCTGGTCACTAATGCCGGAACACAACACAAGGCTGTTATGGCGGCATACTCTAGACCAGGGGTGGTCGCCATCCAGTCGAGCAAACACCCTACCACCTGGCAATATCTATAGAGTAGCCTGGAGAAGACCGGTTGTGTCAAAAGACCGCCCATTGTACTTTAATATATGGGCAATAAAGTTATTCATCTATACCTTTTTTACTGGTAGATAGTTATTCTTATTAGTCCTCTTCCATGAGTATATATTTAAACGAGAATTTGCCCCTGACTTCGTTCACGCTGGATTTGAAATTCCCGCAAGATTCGCGGGAGACAAAGTACCTTAGCATTTAAAAAAGAGTAAGACATTTTTCCAGGCAAGTTATTAAGTTAATCTTTACACAAATGTTGGTAATGTCTAAAGGTTGGGAAACTTCTTGGAGAAGCGATCTGCCTGGAACCTTTCATACTTTCAGACAGAAAGCGTATCTAGTTGTCGATTTTCGGAGAACTATTTATTATAGCCTTACTTAATTCTATATTTCATGAAAGGCGTCGAACTTAGATAAGTGTTACGATGACTTCGAAACATGGCATCATTATTACATATATCTATCCAAATGCGCAATCACTATGACTGTCCTTTTCTACGCGCGTGCGCGTGGTCATCTTATTGCAATACCCATATTCACTACAGCTACTAACGAAAATCCTCGCCGTGAATGCGTTTTCGACACAAATAAGAGTTTTTGTAACCGTGTATTTTATAGGGGATCCCTCCATAAATGAATCCCACTCGCACATGGTCATTTCTTTCATGGTACCGCATTTAAGATTCTAAACCGTTAGTGCTGCCACCTATTATGATCAAATAATGCCCTACATTCAATATTGAACTTCACATGAGTTGAAGATATTTTATTTGGATTTTTTAATTAATTTTGCGGAGTCTTTAAGGGATATTCCCAACAGCGGATTGCCACTTGATTTTCTACATTAAATTTAATTTATGAATTATATATACATTTAGTGGTTAGTTTTGATATGTATATATAGTTTATTTTTAACGTTGAATTTTAATTTGTATACATAGTTTGTTTTGATTAGTGTTATAATAAGTTATTCATTTTTAAGTTTCAAATTCCAACGTTAAAAAATAATTCGCTAAAACATAGTTACAATTATTTTTATAAGGGCTGAATTTTCAATCATCAGATAATAGTTATCAGTCCAATAAATTATAATCTGAGTGAATTCGAAAGTGAAAACCATTCAACTGTTTTATTCGTGCAAATGACATTTTTAATTTTAGTCTATGAATAACATTTATCTGATGATTAAAAAATCGGCACTTAGTCGTGAAAAACTGCGTAAATATAAGAAAGAAGACCGTTGAGCTTTCATATAACATATTCTTAGTCCCAGACTGTATAAAGATGAGACTGATTTTAAGTTTTCTTTTTATTATCTTAATATTTTTTAATAATTGTAGTGGGTTTAGTTATTTTGAACAAATTCATCATGCGGTGTAAATTCTTTCATATTATTAATTGTTGAAATTCATTCACATAAATCAGATTATGGTTATCGATAACTTATTTTATTTGTGACTTATTTTTATGAATTCTCATTTTTCAAATAAAGTACTAAAATTTATTTAGGCAGATAGAATTTGTTTTATATAAACCATTACGACAATGGCATTTAAGTTTACAGTTGACATAAAATTTAATAGGTAAATACAGCCTGTTCTAGCACATTCAATTTGCATATTAAATTAAAATTACATAAACGAATAAAAGATGTAATAATCGTAACAACCGTCTGTTAATCAGACAAATCGCTAAAATATTCACAAAAAACAGTTACGCATCGGTCATAAAGCACTGTTTAACCCAAATGTACATTCTACGATTGTCATGTTGATGCAATTTTTATTACCGGTAGTATATTATGAATTATATAACACAATGACTTTGTCGGTGATATTTTAACTTCAATAAATAACATGGTATTGCAAATAACGACAAAATAGTACGTATAATTTGCATAACGACGGAACCCTAAATTAGATTTTTAGTTCAGAATAAATGGTCCAACATGACATTATAGCGGACAAATAAATAATATACAGTCATACTCATAACTAATAAATGGTAGAAATACGGCTAATTTACCTAAAGTTTAGTACAAGTAGATTAGCTTCGAGACGCTTTTGCATTAGTTGTAGCATTTGTATAATTTACAGGACTTCTAAACTTGAAATTTAAATTTCCTTAAATTTAGTATTAACAATTATGTTTAATATTTATCATTTTAATATTATTAGTTTCCTATTAAGTACCTGCCTAAAAAAATATATAAAAAGTATTAGTTTATTCATTTATGTGCTGACAGTACACTACTACAAAAGCAAAAACGTCTCGAAGCTATCGGTAGAACACACGATGCAGGCATTATTCACATTTTGGTTCTGAAATGTATAATCCTGTTTGCGTTCGGAGCAATTGCTTCATTTTCTTCTCCACTTCAGAAGGTCTTCAGCATTCCTTATTTTGAGACGATTGGTAGGCATATCATCCCTGACGACGTTAAGGCAGCATTTCTTGGGCCTACCTCTTCTTTTAAAATATTTGTTCCCACATAACTAGCCGGTTTCCATAAAAGGGGGCTGTACCTGCGTAAGCTTTTTTCACTAATTCCAAGATTTCTTTTTGAGACAAAAGTAGCCTTGTCAAGGTTACTCACCTACTACAACTTACCTTCGTACTAAATTTAATTAACGGCCGTTCACAATCGATTACCGTTACTTTCGCATTTATTTTATAAATAATATAATAATACTATGAATTCGATTCTTAACTTCTATATATATATTTTTAGAAAGAAATCGCGATTTTACGTAATATGTAAAAACATATAGGTATACAAAAAAGTGTTTATCATTAATGCTTTGCGAAATCTAGTCTTTTAATTACCATAAATGACATTAAGAAAAACGCATCAAGTAAAACTGGGTAACGAGGTCATAGTAATCGCATCACAGGTCATAATAACTTATAGGTAAACAAATATTTGCAAAGAAAACTGGTTATTCATCAATCCATCAATCATCTGTTATGTACAAATGCTTACAGTACCTACTATGATGTTTCATAATTGTACAATTATCATATTTCACGTTTATTTAAATCTCATGTGCATCGGAATTTACTGAATTGCAACCAAATATATATTCATTTTGTAATAACTGCAAGTTTTAATTACCACACTTATTTAATATGGTTAATGGCCGGTTCCTACATCTTACTATAGTTGCTTTACCATCGCTTAAATTTTGAAACTACTTGTATAGAGCTCATGTCAAATATTAACCGATAGTAAGCCTAATAAACAGTCAGTAAAATATAGAAACCGGCCATAAGTATGCACAGGATTAAACTACTCACCCACCTAGGTAACAAATGTACATTGTTTTCGTTATATATCTAATTGCACAATAAAGAACATTTAATCCAAATGCTTTATAACTAAAAACCTTCTTAGCGGATTTTGTTCTAACCAGTTTTCTTTCAAAGTATTTTAAAAGCCTTAAAGCCTCAATTTTTCCAGAATTTTACTTCGCCGTTTAAAAGTTAGAAGGTAGTTATAATTTGCATGATTTTAGTAGCTAATATCTGATTACACATTAACTTTATTAAGAAACATGGTTGTTTTTTAACAATATTTAACGATATTTTTATATTATAAAACATGTATATCGAACGATAACGACACCTTCAGTTGCATATACTTATGATGGCCGCCTATAAAATTTTTTCGCGATGTTGCAGACAATACTTCTATTGCTAAGTCAAAATTAAGGTGGTATATAAAAATAGTGTATAAAGAATAAGAAATGTCCAGCTTTCTCATATGTAACAATTTAAAACAAAATTATCATTCTAGATTGAGTGAATCCGGTCTTTGGCATTTCGTCATTTCTATTTCGAAGAGAATCATCACTTCGACATAAATAAAGTCCTAAACGGACTCTAGGTGTTTATAAGTTTCCAATTTCCCATGAGGTTATAGAGGTTTACGTAACAGTATTAAAAATGTTTTAAATTTCAATATATTATATCAAAACATAGTAGAGGTCATTGCCTTTTCTAGTATGTTAAACATAATAAATTACATAAATAAATAATAATTAATCGAAGATTCGCCTCAGATGTTGCAGAAAATCGACCTAAATTGGAACAAAAAGCGAAATAGATTGAAGAAAAAGAATGAAAAAAGGTTGAGATACTCTCAGACAATCTAGCAGTATCAGTTA
Source organism: Dendrolimus kikuchii (assembly GCA_019925095.2). Classification (NCBI taxonomy): domain Eukaryota; kingdom Metazoa; phylum Arthropoda; class Insecta; order Lepidoptera; family Lasiocampidae; genus Dendrolimus; species Dendrolimus kikuchii. The sequence continues at coordinate 16,106,851 of CM034400.1, forward strand.
CTTATAGAAATTGCAGGAAGAAAGCGAGAGATCGAAATGTGGCTAGGAAAGTGAGAGCGATCGACGTCTAGTCTTGGACTCTGAATGCCTGACGACGAGGATGATTCTCAAAAACCTTCAGAATCATCTCGAGCAGCCAAAATTTCAGTCAAGCTAGTTTGTGCTTCTAACTTCACCAACGAGCTTGACGTAACACGCATATAATGTGTCCAATATAAACTGTTACGACTTCCGCTCTTTTGCAATGTATGGGGATTGTTTTCGACTGTGCGTTCAGATGGCTACGAAGCTGTGATGCAAGAAATAGCATCCCTGCTAAGTGCGTGAGAACAACAACAGCATCCTGAACGTAAAAGCCAATAAGCTTGACAGTTTCCGGTCTACATAGTCCAGTCGGTGATATGGCAGTTTTTCAATCGGAGGATTATTACGTCATTTTTACTTATCAAATTTACCTGCAGGCAAACTATCTTCCTTGAGTACCTAATGGATGATAATAATGATATCAAACTTGTCCAAGAAACTATCAAAACTAATTCAGGAAATAATCTACAGAATTGAAAAATATTAATTACTGTGGTATTACTTTTTAAAGCTATAAGAAGTGTATTTAAATCTCGCTGCATTATAATATAAAATACCTATATTTTTGTTTGTTTTGTTTATAATACCAGTGCATTTGCGTTTATTTTTATTTTAGTTTCAGTATTTATCTCTAGTAAATTCTTACTAAAAATAAATACTGATGACCACGTGAAGTGGAAAAGGATAAGTAGGAATGGACTACGAAATTATGATAATAACGGGTCTAGTACATGTGTTAAAACCAAATAAATTTACGGTCCAATGCTTACTAAAATTTAATTCGAAAAACCGCTTTTGTTTAATTGCATTTCATTACGAGCTTTTTGAATTCGTAATTTAAACTTTTATTAGCTCCATAATACAGCAATTAGAAAGTTACACAATGTTTAATAGGATATTATTTAACGTAAATGTCATTAATTTATTCATTTGATACATTTGAATTTGCAATGAGTGAAATGCATGTCCGTATAAGACATTTTTTATTATAACACGTTATGGACGATTTGGTGAAACTGTGCATAGTTTATGTTATGCAACATCGTATAATTTCATGTATTTTCAACGATGTAACTAAAACAAAAAGATGCCCAATTTCAAAATAAAGCAGATTCTTCAAATACTACTTAAGGATTTCTTTCTTTTTGGCAAAGCCCTCGCCCTTATAAAATCATCGTCATCGTCTGTATATCACAGTTATTTTTCCTCAAAAACTACTCTGGGTCTATATGGATAAGATTTAGTCAAAAGATGTAATTATAATAGGTTGGGGAAAAAGTCTTTTCGCATATAGTATGTATGAACTTGTAATAAGATTTCTTTGGCTATACCATTTGTATCTGGCTGGTTTTGGTATCATTAAAAAGGTTTAATTTTAAAGAAGACAATTCCAAATTCAAATTAGGAAAATGGGTGATTTTCATTTGTTTTTTCTTATTGTTAAAATGAGTGAATATAATGAACAAATTCGATACATTTTAAAATTTTACTACAAAAAAGGTAAAAATGCAACACAAGCCGCGAAAAAAATTTGTGATGTTTATGAACCTAATGCAGTATCTGTGAGAGTAGCGCAAATTTGGTTTTAGCGTTTTCAATCCGGAAATTTTGATATTAAAGATGCACGTGGCTCTGGTCGCCCTGTTACGGACAAAATTGATGCCATTTTTTAAAAAGTGGAGCAAGATCGGCATATTAGTAGTTACGATGTAGCTGGAGAACTGGGAATTGACCACAAAACGGTTTTGGCGCATTTGAAAAAAGCTGGGTACACAAAAAAGCTCGATACTTGGGTGCCTCATGAGCTCACTGAAAAAAACCTAATGCACCGTGTACTCATTTGTGATTCTTTATTACGACGTAATGAAACCGAACCATTTTTGAAGAAGCTGATAACTGGTGATGAAAAGTGGATCACGTACGACAAGAATGTGCGAAAAAGATCGTGGTCAAAGGCCGGTCAGGCTTCACAGACTGTGACGAAACCCGGGTTAACTCGCAACAAGGTGATGCTGTGTGTATGGTGGGATTGGAAGGGCATTATTCATTATGAGCTGTTACCGCCAGGCAGGACCATCGATTCTGAACTCTACTGCGAACAACTGATGAGATTAAAGCAAAAAGTTGAGAGAAAGCGGCCGGAATTAATCAACAGAAGGGGTGTGATTTTTTACCATGATAACCCTAGACCTCACACATCTTTAGCCACTCAGCAAAAATTACGAGAGTTTGGCTGGGAGGTATTAATGCATCCGCCGTATAGTCCTGACCTTGCACCTTCAGATTTTCACCTGTTTTGGTCTCTGCAGAATTCCTTAGGCAGTGTCAGGTTAACATCACGAGAGGACTGCCAAAACCACTTGTCGCAGTTTTTTGATCAGAAGCCCCAAAATTTTTATAGCAATGGGATCACGTCCCTATCTACAAGATGGCAAAAAGTTATCCAACAAAATGGCACCTACATACTTTAGTCAAATGTAAATAAACTTTATAAAAAAACCTTTTGAAATTTTATATAAAATGCAAAGGAACTTTTTCCCCCACCTAATATGTATTCATAATATCCATGCAGTGATACAACAGAGTAATAACATCGCAAAAAATAATAATTTAAGAGTGACCACCATTCTTGTGGTATTAAAAGGTCATAACGATGTTTCTCAGTGATTTGTTGTTGAGAGCAAACGGTGATTCGCTTCGAATGTCGTAAAGTATTCGATCCCTCTGTAACTATTAAAATATGGGCTGGGAAATTCTGTAAAAAATCAAGGTAGTGGAAATTGAAAAATACATTCAACCAAAAGTGATTAATCTGATTTTAAGTATCTTTAATATTTCCCTTGGTTAATAATGATTAATGATGTACATGTTAGTCACCTTTAGACAGCTCTTCACTGTACTTATCTTGCTCCATTTTTATACACTACCTATCAATTCTTTTTCATTCTTTAAACCGAAGGCTTATACGTTCAGTTTATAATGTGGTTCATCAGTATCATAAATACTGATGGATCACATTCTGTCGACGGAACAAAGAGACAAGGCTAGACGTTCAGTAATTATCAGGCCAGTACTGTAACGTTACCATAGTATTTACTGATCGTCTAATCTAGTGTACTGACCGATGTCATTCCGGAATTCAGAAATCTAGGAATCTATGGTAAATACTGGCATCCATCAATATAGTACTTTACACGATCAGAAATACCACATGATGAACTCCATTAAAAACTGAACGACTAGCCTTTGCCTAACAGTACGAAACTAGAAAATTACGTGGGCAACACTAAAATAAATGTTACTATATTAATTGAAACAATTAGATATATATAATTCATTATAAAGTATTATATAATACATATTATTATCAAAATCTTACGCAGATCTTTTCTTAATGATAACTGTTATATGGTTATATTATGTTATGTCTTAAGAAGTTTAATAACGGAATGCCGTTCAGGGGGCTAAAATCATTAATTGGTTCTTATCTGACTGGTCAGAATGGACAATACACATAATCATGTGGTTGTTATTCCTATGTCTTGAATAGGTAACATAGTTTGGTATATATGTAGTACGATTTTAGATATTTTCCTAGAGTAGATAGAAATAGAAGAAAAAAACCTCCACTACCAGGAGTTTGTGTTTTCAATTAACCGTAATTCCTAATGTGTTAAGTATATTTTGACAGCTATCATTATGGCCGAATTATTAGCAATGGGCACATATTTACGGCAATCCAGAGTCTTCTGGTGTACAGCAACTGCCTAACTGTCACGACTACGTGTTGCAGATAGGAAGCTTCCAAAGTATCAACTCCCATACTAAAATAAGTTCCTCCTTTTATTACGTTAACGACATCAATAAGTTAGAAAAAATGCTCAAATGATGCAAGTTCTCTGACAGAATTAGTATCTACGTGATTAGGATGCAGTAGCCTTAGTCACATTCATCGGGACATTATAATATACCACATTAAATTGAAATAAATACTGTTACATTTTTATCAAATTTAAATTTCTTTACAGAAGTCTTACTCTGTAATTCATATCAGAGTTATACGAGGTTTATAGGTTTGTTAAAAAGTGTAATCAATAGCATTCCGGTTATAAAAATACTTTGTTAACTATCCTATAAACCTTATATAGCTATTATGAATAAACGGAGATGTATAAAGAGCGAACACATGCCGGAATCTGTTGTGTAGCGCGCGTTAATTATTATTACTAATATTAAAACTTTATATTATTTGCTTTAAATGCTGATTCCTTTTATAAAATAATATTATTTCTTAAACTTAGAATCAAGGCTAGGTCAACATATATCGGACAAGGATTCAAACACCAGTAGCCCATTACTACAGTACAGTTAATGAACTCGAACAGAATTCCAAATATGTAGGCGCCGCTTTGTTTACATATCTTAAGAAAAATCAACATTATAGTTGTTTTCTCCTTACAAGTAAATTTATATCAAAAACATTACTTGTATGTGATTAAGATCGGTCGCATTTATTATTATGTACCTACTACATTATTTGGAACTAAACAATTAGCTTTAACTTTAAAAGTTGTAGTAATCGTGAATTCTAATTCGTCTGTATCGTTACTATCTCCAACTGCTGTATTTTTTAGTATTATACTCTATTTCTTCTTATCTAAAGAATATTTTGAATGCATCTATATAGTCTTTACTTTGCTCACGCTGCTTTATTAACTATCTATATTCTATATGTATCATGAACTGAATACAAATCTAATTCATTGTCTAAAGTAAACCTCCAGCGCTTATTTCTAACAAAATGTAGTAATAAGAGTAATTTCGGTGGAATAATATTATAAGTATTGATATGAAATCGAAGTTACAATGATAATAAATTTATTAAATTGTAGATCAAAGTAATAAGCCCGAAATGTTTTAAAATTAGGAAGTATATAGGTTATTAATGTCATTTAAATTATGGATTTGCTTTATATTATTTATGTTTTGAGATATATTACGAAGCAAAAGGATCTAAACAATTTTTAACATGTATGAGTCGTGACACTTATTGGGTTCTTTTGATCTGGTAACACATAAGGTGTCTATAATAGAGCAGGTCACGCATTCTTCTTAATAAAGTAGTAATTGAAGATAATAAACTAAAAGTGCAACATACCAACGCAAAAAGGCGCATCTTGATCACGCGACGTCCTGCGCCGCGGGACTTTCTGTCAAAAGAAAACAAAACGCTCGTTATCAGAACACAACACAGCACGACACAACACAATCACACGTGCACTATGTACCTGTGTACAGCTGTATGCCCGAGCGGGTATATGCAAGCCAATGAATCCGCGGATCGCTATGTTACCTTCTTTTATACCTCGGAAATGTTCTCACAAGATGTTCACCGGCTCCGTTTGACCGAAAGCACTAGCGCGAGCCAAGTGAACCGACCCATGTGCAGCCCGGACGACCAACACGAGCGCGCTTTCACTGATCGCGTCATTATAAACCATCGATAATTTTTTATCATCGTCTACAAATACTTTCACACAATACTGATAAAATATGTATTTGAATGATATTCGATGACCGGTATAGGAAACGCGTCACGGAAAGGTCGGGCGTATGCTGGAAGTGTAGCTGGTTTTGCAAATTATTTTGTTACATAATAATGATTTCTGCACTATCATACATCGGTTTAAATTAAAAAATAACGCACGATACATATCCGACGTATCGTCCACGTAGGATGTAAGTATTTGTTTTTATTTATTACTGCAATTTCCCACGCGACTATGCTTGTATAAATTTAAGTCGATATATTTCTATATTAAATTTTCTTGCAATCGATACGATAGAGAAGACTAACTTAATTTTACATTTATACGTGGTTAAATTGAAATTGAAATATTTATTCTTGCATAAATATAGTTGTATACAGATATTATTCCTAGAAATACATGGTTCAGTACATTTTACCAGTTTCAATGGTGTGCAAATAAGCAGGATCTTAATCGTCGTTATTTAAATAATTAGTTCCTTTTTATTTTTTTATTGCAGGAGTTCAGCAGATAGGCAGGCGGCCTACTTGATGGAAAGCGGTTACCATCACCTATGGACATTTGCAACACCAAAGGTGATACAAATGCGCTGCTGATCTCTTAAGGGAGACTGGAACCTGATCACTAATGCCGGAACACAACTCAAGGTTGTTATGACGGCATACTCTAGACCAGGGGTGGTAGCCATCCAGTCGGGCAAATGCCCTACCACCTGACTGTGGGTTGTTTTGTCGCCTCTTACGACAGGCCGCCTGGCCGCAGGAAATTTATTATTTTTTCTCCGTTCCTACACGGATGAAAATTTATTTCATTAAGTGCCTTTTATGTGTGTGAATGGGTGTATGAATTCTTAATATTTATAACTTTTTATTTCTTACGAGATAACCTTTTTAGTAAAATATTAGTAGAATTGTGCATATAGATGTTTAATTTTAAATATTTTTTACTTTAACATCTAACTACAGATGTTCCACAAGCTAAGGCTAAAACTTATATAAATAATGCAAATGATTGCAAAAATCATGTATATGATGTACCAAAATTATCTTCTAAATAAAAGTAATATAACGATACATAATGGTTTGGTATGTAATTTATAAGGTATAGTAATCAGATTATTTTTTTTAGAATTATTTTTATAAAAGGTAGGTATATAAATGTACAATAATATTCATACAATTAACAATTAAACACAAATAACAATGAATATGATACACATGAGATTATTGTTCTTATTAACGAGCTAAATCTTGTTCTGCTTAATTAGAATGGTGTTATGTAATCAAGTTTTAATCCGGTTCCACCAAAGCCGAGAGGAAAGGAGAGAAGATAAGTAGCGTGCCGGGCAGTGTTTCCACAATGCAGCAATCTCCAAGATTTGGCAATAGAAAATTTTTATACATTCTTATATCTACATTATGCACTACCACACGCTTACCTCACCGCTTACTTGTCCGCTGAAAATCTTTTTTGTAAAGAGAAGACAGCTCCTCCTTCTCCTATCCTCTGGTGTCCATCGTAACTACGCGGAGCTGTCAAAATAAAGATAATTTGATTAATGATTTACAAAGCGTCTCCATTCCTCTATGCTTCTCTCTGCTCCTGTGAGAAGTGGATTTCTTATGTATTTGTATCGATTGAATATAGCTTAAATTGGTAGATTTGTTAACCAATTGTAATGAACTTGACTACGCGTGGTAAAAACATTTTAAACTTTCTATAATTTTCTTGTATTACATCGAATTAGATACTTTATATTTGTTGTTCTCTTTAGCTCAATTCGCACCTAAACGCTTCACCTTTGTTTAGCGAACGTATGATAGCAATTGCGCTTTCGATCTCCTTAGATGTAACTGAGTAGTTAAAGTAATTTGTAACTATGGTTTAGAGAATATTAGCATTCTAATTACACTTTTTAAGCAGTTAATGTAAAGCACTTAACTCTTAGACAGCGATAATTAATCTAATTTATAATCCAAAAATTCCTTTAAGAAACATGTCAGCTAAGGCTGTTTTCTGCTTTGTCGGTGTAGGAGACGCTACTGTCGCTTCCCGCACACACCACGCAAAACAGGAAACGCTTTTAGAAATGTAAGCGCTCGGTAAGCTTACTGTACTGAAGCCTTACTCTCAAACGCCTTACGTCGTTCGTTTTCGTTCGATCATTCCAAAACAGTCAATGAAAGTTTAAATAGAAGCAAGAAATAATAAAGATTTCTATAAAACTATAATAATATAGTTTATATAACCCAAAAATAATGGAAAATGCACTAAAATATAATAAAAAATAAGTAAAATAATAATATTTTCTTAAGTTTTCGCGACTTGTATACATAATAAAACTACGTTTTATCGATTTTAAGCGCGGTAATTTTAAATTGCGCGGTAAATTACCGCGCTTAAAACCGTTAAAACGTAGTTTTATTAAGTAAAAGAAGTTCTAAATCGAAAACGAACGACGATAGACATTGGAGAGTAAAGTTTCAGTGTCGATTCCGTAAGAATTCCGCACCATTGCTTAATAAAAATTCAGAAAGCGGCCTTAGAATGATCAGGATGCCCAGAAAAATAAACTAGTTAGTATATATTATGCAAAATAATTAACGGCCTTGTCAGCAAGCAATGTCTTCCCGACAGCTTAAAGGATTGTCTTAAGCTAATCTGGCAATGTTGGTGCAGTATAATTTTTATATATAATAATACGTACTTAAATTACGTATATAAAAATAATGAAAAAAGATTGAAGTTGAACATAGAAAGTTGTTTCATAGAAATGATAGGCACCCTGTATCCTTTTCAATACCAATAGCAAGATGTGTGCAAAATTTCGTGACGATCTATTGCGTAGTTTTTTTTTAACGAGTTCAGCACCATCCACCTGATGGTACACCAAAGGTGTTAGAAGAGAGGAGACCAAACACCAAAGGTGTTTGAGACTGGAACCTGGCCACTTATGCCGGAACACAACTCAAAGTTGTTATGGCGGCATATTCTAGATAAGGGGTGGTATCCATCCAAACGGGAAAATGCCCTACCACCTGGTTGTGGGTTGTTTTCTCGCCTCTTACGACAGGTCGCCTGGCCGCAGGAAGTTGTATTCTTCCTGCGTACCTGCACGGGCAATTTTAAGTTAAGCCGTGAAAGTGTCACAAAGAAACAAACTCACATTTACATTTATAATATTATTTAAGATAGTATTTGGTTATTTAAATTAAATAAAAAACTGATATAAATAATAGAAATTAAGTACATTAATTTGCCTAAATGCAAATATTTACTTGGCTGTAAAAACCATATTAATCGCGCGAATTACATAAGGTGTACAACTTTCTCACATTAAAACCTCACGAGATAGCTACTGCCTTAAACAAAAGTTCAAGGAGTATGCGCAAGTTCAAAGCGTGCATTCATACATAGCGCATAGGATATACATATACCCAAGTTGATTCAAATTGATTTAATAAATGTAGGTATACAAAACATACACATGCATAATATTGTCCTTGTGTCTTTTGTATACTGCGAATAAGCGTTCTTTTAACCGACTTCCAAAAGGAGAAGGTTGTATGTACGTATGTTGTTCTTTTTTAAATCTGTTCAGTAATCTTTGAGATGTAAGGTTTTTATGATTAACTTTTTTAGAGTTCCATAGACAAATGACATAAATCAAATACTTCACATCACTATAGGACATTTTTTTTTGTTTTTTTGTTTCTTTATTATCGAGCTTTTTTTATGTAATTTTTATTGTAGTATAGGTTCGCGTTTGATCATAATCTCGCCCTATGTGGAGCGAAGTTGTGGTCTAGGACGGAGCACGCTTACCTAGAAGGTACCTATTTACACGGAACTTGAAGATACCCAGATTATAAGTATCGGGAAAGACAGACTCCGGCAATGAGTTCCACTCCTTTGCGGTGCGTATGATGAAGCTAGCTGCAAAGCGCTTCGTTCTTATAGGTGAAATATCCACCATATATCGGTACCGGCCGGTGCGTCTGGTTGTCCGATGAGGGAAGATCCCAATTTATTACAGTGTTTCATGTGTGGCTATTGTAGTTATCTATACATTCTACTTTCTTATTTTCTACTGTTTACTAATACAAGATGTATTAACTTTGTGTACTGTTTTTAACGTCACATGTATTTATCTATCTTTCATTTCTTTCAGTGGTGTCTCGCTACTTAGTTTCATATCCTTCTATTCCTACAGAACACAACGTTGTACGTATAGGCCAGTATTTTAAATTAAAATTTAACTCTTGGTCACTTTCCAGTAACCTTCATCACAGATGTCAAGCGAAAATTTGACTCGTTTTCGACGTCCCAATTTGCTTTCTTCTTACAACATGTAGGCTTCGGGTAATAAAAAGTGTCTTAATTAGTTTAACTGTCAAGTACTTGGTTATTGTCCATTGTATTTAGCTTCGTAATATATTAGATATGTAGTAATCCGAAGACAATTTCTTAATCTATAAATATTTAAAAAATCTAAACATGCCGTATCTGTATTGAAGTTATATAAGAAAAACAACTGAAATAGACTATATATGATGAAAAACACTATGCATTTTTTTAAGTTTCTTGTCTGTCTGTCGGTTTGTCTGCTTGTTCGGAATTCACGTAAAAACTACGGGACCGATTTTTTTCTGGGAATGATTTAAAATGGCCGAATCGATGGCAAATTTTATGCGATAAAAAAAATTTAAATTTTCCTAGGAGCGATTTGTACTAGTTCGGGTGCATAAAACATTAGCTTATTCTGACACAGATTTCGCTAAAACGATAGCTTATATTCTTTTTTAAATGCTGTGTCCCGGCAATCCCGCGGGAATTCCAAATCAAGCGTGTACAAAGTCGCAGGCATATCCTAGTTTAATTTATATAATTTTGAGAAAACGGCTATCAGGATAAACGAGACTTTTGTTATTCAATGTATTATGACAAGACATGAAACAAGTTGTACTCCAGTTGATCGCATCTAACGTCATGTAATTGTTCCGCCATAGTTCCGTCGCTTAAACAAAACACAATTTAAATTTAGAAACAATCGTGAGAATACGACTGCCATTCATGTGTGTTGATTAGAATATTGCGGAGAAATGGGAGTCTTTACGAAACATCTCATTAGTTATAACATATTATGTTGAATGTATGTATATTATTATAAAATTTCAAGTGTTATTATTATTACATAGTTTTCACACAATGCAATGACAAAGCTTGCGCAATTTCTGGTTTATTCCATATATTCCACTAGTTAAAAGTGGTAACTTGCGAAACGGGCGAGTTAAGTCCTTATGTTCGTTCGGATCCAAATTTGTAAAAGTTCAAGCGATGTGATTTGTAACTTCGTATAGGTTCGCGCTTGACCACTATCTCATATGGCTTTGTAGAATTGAAAATGCATGAAAATAATATAATACTTAGTGTAACGATATGTCATTCCCATACATATTCTATTCTATTCGTATAGCGTTAATATCATTTGTCTACAGGGTAGGGTATGTTGAGTGATGACGCGATCTATGATAGAGCTCGCTTACCTAGAAAATACCTTCAATTAATTGTGACTTAAAGACGATGATAAGAACTTAATCATGAAGATAAGGACTTAAATATGATGTGGAAAATTCTAAACAAAATGAGGTTTTAGAGCTATAAAAAATACTTTCCATGAGTTAGGCTAGTATCCGTTGAGTAGTTTTTGAAACATGAGGAATTTTGGATTAGATGATTTATGGATATATAGCTAAATGATGAACACCGTGGACGTATAATACCGCTACGAAACCGTTCATCTTTTGTAGATTGTCATTCGCCTGGCCATATTAAAATATAATATTTTCTAACCAAGTTTTATTAAGACGGTTTAAGTATTATAACTATACTTAGTGCAAACCGACGCTTAACAACGTAATCTGTAAAATTTAAATTTCTTGAAACACCTAGTGCGTTCGAAAATGGGCAGAATATCGTTCTATAATATGGACTTAAATTGAACGTGGAGTTTTAAATGAAACTTATTACATCGACAAAAAATTCCTGATTAATTACAAAAGGCATAATAATACCTTAAACGTAATTATAATTAATGTTAATAAATGTATTGATGTGAGTACTATAATCTGTTGTAACTAACGATTACGTTACTTTCTTTAATTTGTTTTAGGCTTAGTTTATAACGTGTCTCTTTTCAACGTTGAAAAATAACTATTAAAAGAAAGGAACAGCACTCTAATTCAAGCTTGACCTTAATACGCAGAAAAAAACAATAATGCTTTTATGCAGTATGGCAACACCATATACTATATTATTATGCCTCAATCATTAATCATCGTTAATAACAACCGTATCCTATTCAGTATCACACACATGAAATCCACTGCCTCTGCTTAGCTAATTAGTGTAATAACTCAATATTAGAGCGTTAATTTAGTTATTGCCAATTACTTTAGACTACAATACTCTTGACAAAATATTATATATAACACTTGTGATTCTTATGATTAGTTTACAAAGTATAAATAAAGATAATATTTTTGAAAGGCTTAAAAGTAAATCAAAGAACCATTTTTAATTATTTAGAATGTTTCAAATTTATGTTAACAAATATATAAATAATCTCCCTTCTTTTGCTCGATACTTAACAGTAAAGAAAAAATAATAGGTGGAGATATTGTATTAAAGTGCATTTAATCCTTTTTTATTTATTTTTATTGCAGGAGTTCAGCAGTCAGGCAGACAGCCCACTTGATGAAAAGCAGTTACCATTACCTATAGACATTTGCAACACCAAAGTTACTACAAATGCGCTGCTGCTCTCTTAGGGAGACTGGAACCTGGTCACTAATGCCGGAACACAACTCAAGATTGCTATGGCGACATACCCTAGACTAGGGGTGGTAGCCATCCAGTCGGGCCCTGTGTGCCCTACCACCTGGCGAATTCATTCATCGGAATAGCTTAAAAATCTTAAAATATAGTTGCTTTTAATAAAAAATTACCTAAATATAAATTAGTTCTATGTTCTACTTATAGATTTTTAAGATTATAAGCATAATACTGAGTCCAGCTCATTATCCTCTGTAGGTAAGTTACGCTGAATGAGGAACCGCCATACTTACCTGATCTCTAACAGATAATGTCTTTCTAACATATTACAATTTATTAAAGGAAAGCTAGGTTTTACCGCTATGATAATGATAATTAAGATATTTCCAGCTATTCGGGTTTTCAAAGCACCGTGTTCAAAATTTCTATATTACAAATTAAGATGACATCATAAACTTTCCACGTTTATAATCATGGTGCATTTTATAAAATAATTAGCAAATTTCTTTATTACACATTATATGTTATACAATATATAACATTTAACATCATACGATATTATGAAAATTGATTTTTTTTAATGTGTTCTACACAAATTAACATTTAACCTGAGTAGCGTCATATTGAGTATGCGAATACTAGTACGTGACCAATAGATTATTTCGTGAAATAATTTTCGTCTGTGCGTTACAAAATACCAACCAGTATTATGCATTAGAGTTTGTACTACATCTTGGTTAATAGATTTTTTACACTTGTATGACATCTCGCAATGAAGCCACCGTTATTGTGTTCATCATTCGATCACCTGCTAGTGATGTGGAAAGTAGCGCTTATTTACCAACATTTGCAATTGTAAAATGCTAACTTCAACCCCACTTGGGTTAGTCTCCTTGGTTCTTCCGTTTCCGTATTCTCCCTAAATAAATTACTTCTGCTACTAGTCGACTGAGACTTGGTCACATATGCACTCCAGTCTTCTTTGCCAAAATCAGGGTACGAGATCATTCTCTGTATGACTGCGGTCTTGATGAAGCGACTCTTGAACATATTTTTTTTCACTGTCCAAAATTATCTACACCATTATATGATATTCTTCCCCCTGATGTACCCCGTCCTATTAACATCAATTTCCTCCTAAAATTAGTTTATAGTAAATATGTATATGTATTATGCAGATTTTTATCCCTTAATAACATATTTTTATAAAGTAGTTAGTATAACTCTAACATATGTTTTTGTGCTCTCCTCGGATTTTGGTAAGAAAATTACCGACCATCAAAATTTTTCCAATATTTAAACACTAGCTACAATAGCACACTATATTACATACATATTATCACCCGTCTCAAGCAAGAATAGAACAGAAATGCAAAATGACATTAATAAGAACGGAATAGAATCTTCAAGCTATTTTTAAACATTAAAGTTAGAAACGAACAGTTAAAAATGTTAAAAATATACTTATACGATTCATTTCTATCTTTCAATTCGAATGAATCAACCAAAGTGATCCGAATAAACGTAACCTTAAATCATTCAATGTCAATGCATAACATCCTTCATCCATCCTTTCCTTTCAGTTTAATGCCTTTCAACCAAATTGATTTAATTTATTCGATTCGGCTGATATCAACATTATCGACAAACTGGTGTGAATAAAGCTCTTAAAATATTATATCTGTCTGTCTATTGATAAACATATAAATATATCAAGTCTGTGTCTGATTGAGAAATAACGGAACTGACCACTCATTGAATCCTTATGTAGTCTGGAGTACAGACTTATCATTGAATAACAGTAACTTTGCCCCATACTTTCACGTCAGATACTTACTATTCCTCTATTGAAAGATTTAGTGTAATTTTATTTAACACACGACGAATTTTAACAAAAGATTTTTAGATTACTCCGAATACAAACAAGATTACAGGTAATAGTGCAACCAAAACAAGTTAGGTAGCTAAAGTGATACACCAAAAACGTCTCCACTCAACCAAGACGAAAATGTTGAGATGGGCGAGTTATGGTACAAAAATGGATAAAATGAGAATGAGTACATAAGGGAGATCTTTGAAAATTGTACTAGTGACAGAAAAATTTAAAGGACGAAGACTAAAGCGGTATAGATAAACATGAGATGAGGAGGGATGAAAGTCTTGTGACAAAAAGAGTGAAACTGAAAAATTTATTAGTACAAGTGTAAAGGCAGACCAAAAAAGAGATGAATGATGATGATCTGTGGTGTGATTGAGAAAGTATGGAAGTAGGAGTTTTTGGCGGGAACTGAAAGGGGACGTTGTGCTGTGCAGTTTTATTTTCTAAAAATGTGTAAAATTACTCTAAAATGAACATAGTTGTAGGAGATTGATAGTTTTTGGGTAGTAATTATGTGTTTTTGTGAGAAATGTGAACTGTATAGTCAAATGTGGCCTTTCGATTTTTCACAAGAACTCCGTTGAATGGTGTGGATTGTAGCCTACAATACAACTGCGCCTGGCTTAAAGGCCTAGTTGCCAAGCCTTAAACATAAAAAAAAGTATGGAAGTAAAATATATATTATGCCGACCCCAAATTATTGAAATTGGTGAAAGATAATAGTATAATCAAAACTTTACAGAAATTTATTTGGTGTATATGTTGTTTTGACCGAGAGAAATATAATTAGAGATTCACAATGGGCAGTGTGAGACTTCCTAGCTAAAAAGGATGATGATATAATTAATCAAGTTTTACTAGGAAGAAAATGATTACTTTACATAATATAACCTTAATGTTGCATGCAAATAAGTGTGGAAACTTTTACTTCCACAGTTATAAGAAGCGCCATGATAGTGAGACATTCTAAATAAGAAATAAACAGTTTACATAATTTGTCATCAATTTAGTCTGTTGTCTCTTGAATTAATCGATATGTAATGAGAAGTCACGCACTGTTAAAAGCTTTCATAAGATGTTATGTGGATTGCGTGAAAGCGGATTTTTTTATTTATTATTTGTTTGAGCTCGTGCGTAAGTTTACTTGCATATAAAATAATATTTGATACTGTGAAGTCATGTTTGGGTTTGACTGCTTCGTTCATAATTTTTCTTTCGCCTACTTTTCAGTTTCCATAAAATTCGAACATATTATTATATTAAGTCTATACTTAAATATATTAAAATTTTAAACGCTTAAATATGTATATGCCTTGTTACAGTTAATTTGACATCGACTACATAAAGTCAAATTTGTTATATATCCGTGGCTGGCGTGAATATGTTGACATGTTCAAAATGTCAATTTTACAGGGGCGCAATTTTAAAGTTTGACTAGTAATGATAAATCGTGTTATTCTATTATTACCAAAGGAAAAATCTTAAAAAGTTATGAATATTTCGGACTTTCCCAATTTTTTTCCTATAAAAACACAGGCGTAGGAAGCGTCTAAACGAATCAAAAAAAAAAGATGTATGTCGAGTTCCAGAAATACCTTGAATTCCCGCAAGATGCAAATGTGAGAAATAGGCCTACCAGAAAAGCTAAGGGTGAATTCAATCATGAGACCTAAACCATCGGCAAATCTTAGACCTTTATTATACAGCTTTGAAAAGGCTAATTTGTCATATGGGGGCCATCCACAAATACATCACACGAATTTCATGATTTTTTTACCCTTGCCCCGTCCTTGTCACAGATGGTGAGACTCCTGCCTCTGTGGTGTGACATCACATATTTTGCAATTTTACATAAAAATATTATCAAATCAAAACAGCAGTTCCGTAATTAGACATACAGACAGAGATGGACGTATTTTAAAGCTTAAATATACATTCGATTTTGAAATGTGATGAAATTTAGGACCCCCATCCTATCCCTTGTCACGCAATGTCACACTTCGTAGAAACCCCCCTAACGTTGACGCAATTTATGGATGACTCTATATACAGATTGTTTACCAAGTAAACTTTAATTACCTTACTTGTAATCGCCTTTTAAATTTTAAGCAATTGCTCAGCAAGTAAACAGTCAGTCTTAGCCATAAACTCCTCTTAAGGATAAGACATGGCAAAGTAACTCTTAAGTAGCTCTCAAAAATTACCAACGTCGATCCGTTGCCATTATTTTGAACTTAGAACTATAACTAAGGCTACGTTCCATTAGGGACTCTCAACGACCACGTTCACGACCGCCATTTTTCCCGTTCCACTAGCTTGCCGGCGTTTCAATTGTAAACCCAAGTGGAATGGCTATTCGACCCACCTCTTGACTTGGGTCGTTGTGAGCGTTGTGTGATCGAAAATGATGACGTAATTAGTGACGTTTTCGCCAGAACCACAACGACCGCGGTCGCCTTGTGGAACGGCTACCGGAACATTTTGGGCGTTGTGAGCTACTAGTGGAACGCCCTGTAAATGGTTTTAGTTATTGATAGGAAATAACGGTCAAAATATAGCGGCAACGTCACGTGTTGGTTACGTTTTATGTTAATTGTTGTATTATGTATGTTTATGTAATGCACTTATAAAAGAATTACGGTTTAGACGAGTAATAAATTGTTATTTTTTATATTATTAATGTGTAATTTCTTCTACATCTCCATATGAAGCTAATACCATTAATTTTTAATGTTACACTTTAACATAGAATTTGAATGTAATAACAATGTAATTAGCAATGAAATGTGTTATATGATATAATTTGATATAACAATACTGCTGCATACTGTTGCAATTACCACGTGCTGTCGGTGAAGGAATTGAGAGGAAACCTGCAAGTCAAATTTACAGATGTGTAAAGCCAGTTCGCCATCTTAATTAAGCTTAGCATGCGTTACCATGAAATAGAAACACGCAAGTCCAGAACTGGAACTCTTTCTAGCTGATATCATATTATTAATCCATCCCGGCGGCCTGTCGTAAGAGGCGACAAAACAACCCACAGCCAGGTGGTAGGGCATTTGCCGGACTGGATGGCTACCGCACCTGGTCTAAGGTATGTCGCCATAACAACCTTGAGTTGTGTTTCAGCATTAGTAACCAGGTTCCAATCTCCCTTAAGAGAGCAGCAGTGCATATGTAGCACCTTTGATGTTGCAAATGTCCATAGGCGATGGTAACCACTTTCCATCAAGTGGGCCGTCTGTCTGTCTGCTGAACTCTTGCAATAAAAAAATATACAAAAAAATAAAACAAATATGAAATTAACTTTTTTTACATGTATATAAACCTACATTATATTTATTAAAAATTGTGTATAGCAAAACAAGCATGAAAGTTCCTACTTTCATGCTCGTAAAATTATCCTTAATTGCAGTAGAAATGAGAGCATTGACAAGTACATGTATGTGAGGTTAAATATTCTTGTGAGCTTAAGTTGAATGATATGGTAAAGTACGGTGCGATAAGGTAACATTGTGGATTGAAAAAATATATATATGTACGTAATAAGAAAAGTCGAGTAAGAAATTTTAAGGTGGTATGGACATATAGAGAGAATGGATGAAAAGAGGCTGACAAAACAAGTGTATGAAAACAGTGTGGATGATAGAGGGTGTTGATCGACCTCGATGTACCTATTTACCATGATCAAATCGCAAATGTCTTAAAGAATGGCGAGATTAAAGGCTCCTATAATGAACGTGTATATGAAGAAACTAATGAATGTAAATGAAGCAATATATGTCGAGCTCGTAGCAAGTGGAAATCCATCGTCCCTGCAAACCCTTAGGTATAGGAAACAGGCGTAATAACATGTCTTACATTCACCTATGTGTTTACGACTTTACACACGCATTTATTAGCTTCACTTATATGTACGTATAAAACAATCGTTCAACGTAATTTTCATGGACTTCCAGACGCACATGTATTAAGAACCGATGACAATACAATAAGTTCATAACTTTTTTCCACATCTTGATCAGAATTATCAATTTAAAAATCGACTAATACTACAGACGAAACATATACCATTCATAAAATGACAATAAATATAGTACACTACTTTATCGAAATTCAAGACTTCTGATTACTATTGCTTCTGGATTCGTTTTAAGACTAAAAAATAAAAAAAGTGAAGTTAAAAAATATAAAAAAGCAAGTTTAGCAAACCAAACTGAAAAGTATGAAATAATTTTAAGTATAAGGAATTTTTATAGCAGTAGAAAGTCCATAATTTATTGTAATGGTTATGTAAGAATTTTAATAAGTTTAAAATAGAAACAATATAATATTTTTTTGTTGTAAAAAACAATGGTCTTTGAACTACTTAATTAATTAGTTCTATAAATAACTAGAATGTTGTGTAAGTAAACTAATATTATATCTATCTATAATATTATAAAGTTCTAAACAAGCCGTGTCTGTACATTGAAGCTTTTTGAAAAAAAAACTGAAATAGACTATAATTATAAACAACGGTGGAGAACACGATGCATTTTTTTAGGTTTCTTGTCTGTCTCTCGGTTTGTTTGCTTGTTCGGAATTCACGTAATAACTACGGGCCGATTTCGATGCGGTTTTCGCTTATTGACAGCAAATTTAATTTAGACTTAAACTCTGCGCTACTTTACGTCCTGGGAAACCCGCGGGAATTTTTTTGGGAATGATTTAAAACAGCCGGATTAAAAAAAAAGAATTTCAATGTGATTTTTTTACTGATATTTTTTATCCCGGGAATCCCACGGGAATTTTCCCGGGAGCGGTTTGTAGTTGTTCGGGTACGTAAAGATTAGCTTATTCCGGCACAGTTTTCACTAAAACGATATCTTTTATTCCTTTTCAAGTGCTGCGGTATTTTGTGTTCCGGGAATCCCTCCGGAATTTACAGTCAAGCGTGGTCGAAGTCGCGGACATATCCTAGTATTATTTATACAGCTATAAAGAACACAAGCAAAGCGTCTTCTTCTTACACTGTGTCTAATGATTCATTTTACTTTTGACGTGCTCACGTTTATCAACTTGTATGTTTTTCTACCGTTAATTTCACATGCTACAAATGTCACATTTGTCATATTCATTGTTCCACGCGACGTAATAGTAACGTTCTGTGAATCATTAATGCACAAACTATCAATTATCGTTATTACAATTATTTAAATTTAATCGTTTTGAAATGAAAATGTTTTATTTAAAATAAAATAATACGACATTTAATTAGATTTAAGAAGTCGTAATTTTGCTTTTATTTCACTTTTAAGTAAAGATGTGGAGGGTTATATATCTTATGTATATAGTACAGCATTTTTAGCAAATGATTATAGGTGCACTAAATTGATTAAAATGTATTCACAAAGAAACTCGATCTTTATACAAAATCTAATTGTTAACTCTTTAGGGCATAACTACTTAATGATCGACCTGTCAAAACTAAAATTAACCGCTGGACAGGGTATAATAGAAACACTAAAAAAAGTGTTAAAGGACAGGTGTTTACTATAATTATGTTATTATATAGGTATAAATATAGACAAGAAGGTTTGGACATTTACTACAACCCATCTGTGTAAGATGATCAAAGAGAAAGTAGAAGGTAGAAGAGAAAAGGGGAGACCTAGGAAGGCATTTGTCGACCAAATACAGGAAAAGATAAGGTATCATGTCGTGCAAGCAATTGAAAATATTGGCCGTGAATAGTGAAGAATGAAGGAGGCTCCACCGACAAGAGCTATGTTTTCTATAATTATTTTTCGTTACAATAATAGTCTTTATATATACAATTCTTCTGTTCATGTGTATGTTCACATTTGGATCCGGTAGGTGGCGCTAAAATCGGTTTTCAGGATTTTGGTGAAATGTTTTGTGTGTATTTGAGTGGGTCTCGGGATGACTTAAATTCGCAATTGGATCCAGTAGATGGCAGTAGTTATTAATATATTAGACTAGTGAAAAAAAATATTTTCGTCATGGCTACTAGAGCAGCCACCAAGGGCGCAAACCTTAAGGGGTTCTACTCACAGAACTACAAAATTAGGTACTCGAACAAGCAAAAAATTAAATTTTTCCATGGGCGTTCCTGACGTCAACTATTACTTAGAACTCTTGGAAACTAAAGAATTAAAAACATTTTCTCACAAATTCTATGTTGCAATATGGATACTACATATGAATAGTGTTTGTGTATAATTATAGTACACAACTAGGTCACTCGGCCATCCGTCTGTTTAACTACAAATTCACGGACAGTACTCATAGTTATGTCATGAAGAGGAGTTATCGAAATATTGAACGTTCTGCCTAGATGCCAATAGCTGATGTCATTATACAATAAACAGCACTGAAAAATCCCTTATCTCCAAGTTTTTACATCGGATCTCGTTCAAACTAATTTTTGTTGACTAGGTTTTAAGCTCTATCACCTTGATTTTTTTTAATTTGCAAATTTCAACCTATTGTTCATAATTTAGACGAAAAGATACGTTTACGTTCATACAAATTGGGAAACGAATATCTATTCTTATATCTCTCCGGGCGTCATTTTAGATTCCTTCTATTTTCTAATTTTACAAATTCCGTCACGAAAAATCTATCTTCTTCCTACCATTTCTATGCAGAGGATTTTCAAATTTATACTCAAGCGGCCAAGCACAACTTACACCACGCTATTTGATGATCGGTGTCGCATATACAATTGGAACACTTCCCATGGACTTAGTGTCAATCCCAGTAAAATGCAAGCTATCATCATTGGTAGCTCTAGACTAGAGCTATAGCTAAAATAGAGTTCTCACTGCTTCCCAATGTGATCTTTCACGGAACACCTATTCCTATCACTGATCAAGTCAAAAGTCTTGGCGTACTCATGGACAAAGAATTGTGTTGGCGACCCCACATGGTATGCATTGCTTAGGAGACTTAAAAATTAATCAATCAAAATCAATTTTGCTTTCCATCCTTGACTATGCTGATGCCTGCTATCTTAATATCACTCAAGAGTAACTCATTAAACTTGAGGGTCTTCAAAACATTTGTATAAGATTCATATATGGCTTTAAAAAATATGACCTCGTTTCTGAATAGCGCAAATAACTTAAGTAGTTGCCTATTCGCCGGAATACTCATCTTCTGCAATTACTATATCGTATTTTATATATACCTTATACCCCTTCATACCTTAAGGAATGTTTCAACTTCCATTATACGTCACACAACCTCAATTTGCACTCCATTAATAATCTCCTGTTAAAGGCACCTGCACACTGTTCAACATTTTATTTCAACTCCTACGTCACTCAGGCCGTCTTCCTTTGGAACTCTTTGTCCATAGAAGGCAGAAAAGCTAAATCCTTTACCATATTTAAAAATCCACACAGGAAACATTATGTTATCCTTACGCAACAATGTATGTGCTAGTTTACTCTATCTTAAATTGTAATCTGCTGTTCATGTATGTCAGTAATAATTTTTTCCTTTTTTTTATTTTCTTCATTAATATGTAATATTTAAATAAGTTAAGAATTTCCTCTGAGTGAGTTAGGTTACCCAGAAGAGATCGCTTTTAGCGATAAAGCCGCCTTTTGTATTACTAAGTACGAAATTATTGTCTTCTTGTACATTTTTGTTTTGGTGAACAATATAGTATTATCTCTCTATCTCTATCTATCTACTTTGACGACTACGGGCCATATAAATGACCCGGACTTTTGGAGGGCTTGCATGGGGCCACTAGAAGGCCTACACGTAGAGGCCCCTTGACAAATTTAATGTAAATGTGGCGTGACACTGACCACCCAAGGACAAGCCCCGGCTAGTGTAGGACTATTGTGAGAAATGAGAACAAAAAGTACCAGGCAATTGGGATGAACTGCTAGTGGTAGTAGGGGTCTGGCAATATGGGGATCATGGTAATGTTCGGGGAACATGGAACAATGGCCAGACGGTGACTCACCACTCCCTGCATGGGCCCCAAAAAAAGCTATAGAAGACAGGGGCAACGGGTGTGTGAGTGGTTAAGGAGTGTAGAGAGGTGGGCTGCAGGTTCACCGAAGCTACTTCCGACGGTATGTCATTTATCACTTCCACCCCTGGAGCTTGAGTCTTAGCTCTAGCGATCTCCACTCCGTGCCGGCTGGCTAAGGCAAGCCCGGAGGCAAGGGCCTTGCTTTGTCCCCCGGAGTCAGGTCCGAGGTGACGCTACTCACCTAAGGCTTCGCCACAAAGCCCCCCTGTGGGTTCCCATTCATCTACTTATTATTACTTATTTATTCAAGTAATATCAAGAAGATATAGAAATACTGCCTTTCGTGCTAAAGATCGCCATTGTTCAAAGCAACCCGCTGATCGCGTAAAGAATCGAATACACGTTTTAAGCATTATTTACGCTGCTTGTGTAAATCTGCTGCGTCCGCCGCCGAACCACTTGATCTAATCTAGTCCTTTTTGGTAAACGCCCGTAAATAGGCATACTTCGTACTACGTATATATCGTTATAACTATAGCTCCAGTAGTTACTGAAAAAAATTACTATGGCATACATATCCAGACGAATAGAAGGTTGAATAAGGGTTCTGTAGGCCTAAAAAGGGCACCTTTTGGAGAATCGCTCAGTGAAATTGACTCGTGTCTAGCTATGATAAGTGGAAGATAGCAAAGTTCCATATTATTTTGATATTTGTCACATTTGAAATAAGAATCGGCATAAGCAGCCGCTATATGCCCTCTGTTCTAATTAAACTAACTTTAGACTTTCATTTATGAACGTCAGTTCACGTATATATTTTACTCACCTGATCTACTTCCTACTTTTATCGATAAAAAATGGCATTCATTGTAGAGAGAGAATAAAAACTCATAACACTAAACTACTTACGCTTTGTATTGGACCACTGAATCATATTACTAACAAAAGCTATATAAAAAATATTTACTTTCTGTTTGAATGTGCATTTATAATGAAGAAGTTATTATAAGAGAATCTTTATATTTTTTATAAGTTAAATTATACCTACATAGGTATAATTATATCTACATAGGTATAATTTAACTTACCTATAAAAAATATAATACCAGTAATAAAAGAAAATATAAAGCAAAATATTTAAAAATATACTCAAATCTATACAAATAAATAAATTGGAAGTGTCTGTTTGTAATGACAAAATAATAGCTTTTTGCTAAATACATATGAAAGGATATACAGTACTTATATCAAAAACTCAATTTTTAGCGAACTGAACCGGAAAACAAATTAAATTAAATTAATTTCCTCGCGGACATGGTTGCGGGTAATAGTAAATGAATATCTACAGGTAACTTGATAACTTCCCGCCAAAGTTTTCTCTACACTACAAGATGAAGTTGTTGAAATAGGATGTCATAATATTTCTATGGTCGACGACGCATTTGTGACACCCGTGGTGTTGTAAATATCCGCCGGCACAGGTGACCACTTTTCACCACATAGGTCGTTGGCTTGTTTAACTGTCTTAGCTAGCAAAAAAATAAACTTTTAATAAACTAGTACTAAGAAATAACGTAACTCATATGAGTAGGGCGGCCTAATAAGTTTGAAGTAGACGTGCTTCTCTATTCTCCGGGGTAGGTAGATGACGGTTGATTCTTCTACTATGGGGCGAGCCTCAATTCACCCCACGCGAGTATTCGAGATCGATGTTGCCGGGTCTATGCTTCCTCCCGGTAGTGGATGTAGCTTTTGGTGACCCGCCTGCGAGGGCACTCAGAGTTAGTTGAGCTTCCGCTTTCCCGTAGCCTTGACATAAGGCTCAGGAAGAAACACCGAGGGGTTTTAGTGGATATCCCTGACCGTGGCGTGGTAATAACACTTCACGCGTGGGGTGCTAGTGCTACCCCAACCTAGCGAATCCCACACATCGGCCGCGACATTTTCCCCTTCGTGTGGCTGATGGTACTGAATCGGATTTTCCCTCGCTAAAAAAAGAAAACGACGGTTAATAATGTCCCTGAGGGCTATTAACCGCAGTTCTGCATCTGCAACATTTGCATCTGCAACATTCGAATACACTGCATCGCATGAAGACAGCAGACTTGTGTACTTCTGCTTACTCTCCCCCTCAGCCGCCACCTTAGAGAAATTTACTGTCTCACAAAAACGGGCAAAAGCGTACCATATAATAATATATCACCACCTCCATTTTCTAAATGGGTAAATAATACATTCTATAAAAAAAATCTAAACAATATTCATATAAAAGAGCTGACCCTTTAATACCATATATTCAGCATACTTTTAAACTATGATTTTAA
Source organism: Dendrolimus kikuchii (assembly GCA_019925095.2). Taxonomy (NCBI): domain Eukaryota; kingdom Metazoa; phylum Arthropoda; class Insecta; order Lepidoptera; family Lasiocampidae; genus Dendrolimus; species Dendrolimus kikuchii. The sequence continues at coordinate 16,131,523 of CM034400.1, forward strand.
TTAATAGTTAAACAATGATGTATACCTACGCTATTTGGCTCGTTAAAGATATATGGCCTTTCTTATTCATAGAGAGTTAGAGTAAGTTTGAACGCTTCTTTAAGAACCATAAAGAAGCGTTCAAACTTACTCTAACTCTTTATGAATAAGACCGTTAGGCTATTACCTTGCTAAGTTAGCTCAAAATCTAGGAGGCTACGGCGTTGTTTAACATGGTAAAAAGTGTCGTTCACTTGACTGTCAATTACCTAGTTTTATGCATTTCCTTATCAATAAAATACTCCTATTTATTTGATAGTACATACATACATAACTTCACGCCAGTTCCCTTGCGGGGTAGGCACGTACAACAGAGCGCCATTCAGGCTTATTCTTACACGTCTCACTTGCTTCTTCGACATATTTGATAGTCATATTATTATTACTTAATTAGCACATTTGGTCACGAATTTTCACTTTTTCTTAAGAGACGCGTCATCTCATGTCGTTCAGCATGTATGAATTCGGGTGTAATAACCGTTGTCATGACTCCATGAATTATTCATGACCATAGAATATGTTTACTTCATGCGTGTAACTGACGATCTCACTTTTTTCTTATAAAGTAGTTTAATTATTAGTTTATTGCCGCCGATATTGTGTAATCTGATATTTATGATTGTTCGATCTTGATGATGTGATCATGAGTACACTACAGTATGTAAATACCAACTTTATAACTATGTTTTAAACAAATTAATTTGATTTGATGTTAAAAAACAGTAACATTAATCCTAACACTTTGGACAATTCCGTAAAGTGATGAACGTTGTGCTATGTTGAGAAATTGTATAATCAGCGTTCTAATTTTGTTTTAACAATGGTAACAAATTTATGGATGAGAGTCCATTTACCTAGTCTCGAGGCAACACACCCGAATTAAACCTATTTAGCTACAAAAGGACGCCACCACGAGCCACCATCCTAACAGTTCACCGTTTTAGTCATTTGGCTACAGAACCTTGAAAGAAATATTTAATCAAAATCAAAATATTTGAAAAACTAAAAAGATCCGTTTCATACAAATTCCTGTTGAAAGTTTTTTAAAGGTTTACTTTCATTGTTTCAGAATTTTCTAGTCGGGCAGGTTTTCAAATTGGACAAGTACATTAACAATCTGCCCGTAAAACTTCAAGTTAAAATTTTCTTGAGATTGGTTTTGCCACTTGTCCGTTGAAATTTCACTTCTACTATGTGTCCCAGCACACATTTCGATTTTTTTATTAAATCTTTTAAAAGTACTCTCCACCAGCGTCTACACAAAATCTCATGCGTCTAAACCAGTTTCTAAAACACTTTTTCCAGTCCGCCGCAGACACCTCGTTAATAGCTTACTCGAACGCTGACAGCGCATCTTCCAGCGACGAAAATTGTATCCCTTTGAGCTGATTTTTTATTTTCGGGAATAAAAAGAAGTCACACAGTGCTAGGTCAGGGCTGTAAGAAGGGTGACCCAGGAGTTTGACCGGGCTGCTGTCCAGGAAGTCCCTCGTTTTGATCGCGGTATGGGTGGGCGCATTGTCTTGGTTGAGCAATAGCCTGCGAAGCCCTATGTTTGGTCGCTTGTTGCTCACAACAGAGAAAACTTCGTACAAGCATTTGATAGTATACCATTCGGCGTTGATGCGTCTTTGGTTTCGTAAAGGAACTGACACCAAGTAGCCAGTTAAATTAAAAATAACTCGCGATCATTATCTTCCCCCCGCTTCTAGATCGCTTCACTTTGGTAGGCATTGATTCGTTTTGAAACACTCAAACTGGTTCACTGGCGCTTCGTTTCTGGATCGTATTGACAAATCCAGGACTCATCACCTATAATAATGTCGTAAACACGCCGAAACTAGTCTGCTGCAAATTTGTTTATCATATCACGGCACCATTACACCCGGGCCTACTTCTGAGCATCGATGAGGTTGTGCGGCACCCAGCGTGAAACTATTCTCCTCACACGAAGATGCACATGTAGAATCTCGTGAAGGCTTCCGATCCAATCTGCAGTACGTGCAGAATCTCTTGATTCGTAACTCGCCTATTGTCTTGGATTAATTTATTATTATTTTTCATTGCTAACACGTTTTCTTCCGTGACAGACGTCAAAGGACGACCACTTCTTTCTTCATTCTCCAAAGTTAGTCGACCGCGCTTGAATTCGCTGTATCAACGATACACGGTTGCCTTAGAAGGGCCTTCATTTATGAATACCATTTGAAGTCTATCGTACGATTCGTCCGGTTTCAAGCGACTCTTGAAATCGTAAAAAATCATAGCGCAAAAATGTTCCCGGCGCAGATCCATGTTTCAATGAGACACGATAATTTAAATTAGCTCGCAAACAATGTGGAGGGAAATTTTGAAATTGAAACGTACCTACCTATTTTTAGTTATAAATAATCATATTTTCAAAATAGATTATACTGGTCAATGTCTCATACGTAAAAACATTTTTTGCAAAACCTTCTGAGCGGCCTGGTACACTAATATAACTAACCGTTAACGTGTTAAGTTTTCACGCTATAAATAAATCGCATTTGGTCCCAGTCACTAACACTAACGCAAGTGGGCCAGGTCCTAAAAGTACATGTTATCCAATAGTTCAAAAGCCCGTGTTCACTAGAAGAAATGAGGATTTGATTCGAAACACTCGAGCGTAGCCAGAATTTGATTCGTTTCGTACATGAGGTAATATTTGACACTATGTCGTGACATGCATTAAGTAAGAAGTTGACAAATGTTTATGACTTATGTTATCCAAGTAAAACCGAACTCTAACCGAAGAAAAACACAGAATAGAATACATTTATCTTTTTTATTCATTGCGTGAGTTCAGCAGACAGGCAGACGAGCCACTTGATGGAAAGCGGTCACCATCGCCTATGGACATTTGTAACACCAGAGGTACTACCAATATGCTGCCGCTCTCCAAAAAGGTACAGGAACCTGGCTACTAATGCCGGAACATAACTCAAGGTTGTTATGGCGGCATTCTCTAGACCAGGGGTGGCAGTCATCCAGACGGGCAAATACCCTATCACCTGGTTGTGGGTTGTTTTGTCGTCCCTTACGACAGGTCACCCGGCCGCAGGAAATTGTATTCTTTCTCCGTTCCTGCACACATTAAAATCCTCTACGTAATATATAGTATATACATGTAATACGAATAAGTAGCTGCAAATTATCTACTAATCTATATTCTTGAAAGACAATTTCTTAAGCTCATATTTGAGACTTGCTATCAGAAGTCCTAAGATAGGCACAACCTTCCGCATTTCAGGGAAAGAAACTGTTAGGACGGCGCTCCGTGGAAAACACTAAGTAGACGGCTAAGGTAAATAGATAACTCTCTTTTGTACACCAATACAGTTAACTATACTTATATAAAAACTACATCTGATTGTGCACAAACTGCGGTCATTTTTTTTTATTGATGTACAAAACAAATTACAATCATTATTACAAAACCTTATTTACGACTAAAATATAAACAAAAATCTGGATTGCATTCCACAAATAAGTGCATACATAAAAATAATACAAAGAGACTGAAAATGACTTACTTATAACTAAATATTATGATTGTTTGTTGTCAAGTTTATCTTTATATGTATTTTTTTATCTTTATTTGTATATAACCACTATTATCTATTTTATAAATGTACTAAGAATCGAGGATTATTGCTAAAGTGATCTCTTCTAGATCCCAGATTCATACCTAGAGTTGTCTGGATGAAATCGCGTTTTCTCCTCCATATGGTAGAGGTATAAAGGACCTTGTATTGGAAGAAAAATACTAACGAATACAAAAGCTTAGTAAAAAAGGTAATTCGAAACCATTGAGGTAACACACTGCAGGCACAGTTAGCGCCATCAGTCCATTATTCTTTTTATATAAAATCTTTTTTAAAGCAAATTAAATAATGTCTTATTATTTAAAATCTAATCTAATGTATAAAAAAATTATCCGTAAGTCACTTGAACGGCCCTAACGGAAGACCAGCGCTGGTTGAGCCAACCAGCATCATGCTGAGTTAGGACCGATTCAGAACTTCATTTCAATTGTATTGTCTTATTTATAAGTACGTTTTGGTGTGTAGGTATGTAGTTCTGAATAAATATTTTTCTTTCTTTCTTTCTAAAACATACCTTTTTAAACCTGAATCAGTCATAAATTGAAAATCGTAATTAGCTCGTTTTCAATGTCGTAAATTTCATGAAATTGATAAGAAGCGTTTAGGACTTTCAATTTGTGACTATAGAAACCAATAACATTTAATCCAAAATGTTATATTCGTGCAGGAACGAAGGAAGGAATACAATTTCCTAATAAAAAATTGAATAAAATTTTATTGTGTTCCGGCATTAGTGACCAGGTTCCAGTCTCCATTAAGAGATCAGCAGCGCATTTGTAGCACCTTTGGTGTTGCAAATGTTCATAGGCGATGGTAACCGCTTTCCATCAGGTGGGCCGTCTGCCTGTCTGCTGAACTACTGCAATAAAAAAATTTAAAAAATCCTGCGACCGGACACCCTAAGAGGCGACAAAACAAGCCACAGCCAGGTGGTAGGTTATTTGCCGATCTAGATGGCTACCACGCCTAGAGTACGCCGCCATAACAACCTTGAGTTGTGTTCCGGTATTAATAGCCAGGTCCCAGTCCCCCTTTAGAGAGCGGCAGCACATTGGTAGCGCCTATGGTGTTACAAATGTCCATAGACGGCGGTAACCGGCTTCCATCAGGTGTGTCGTGGGCCTGTCTGTTGAACTCATGCAATATAAATAAATAAAAACTCAAAAATGATATGTATGTTGTTTAGTTTTTGAAAATTTGGACAGTTAGTTATCTTCAATCAACACTAGCACAGTTTGAGGAAAAAAAATTTTTCAAGTTTTTTTTTACAAGTTTTTTCGCAAGAAGTGCCTCGATATTAATACGCTGGCTTAAAACACCATCTTCCGACATTTACGTGAACGATAATAATTGTAAGTTAAGATTGTACTATTATTATAGCCATACAGTTTCATTCGTTATAGATCTTGCTCAGTGCTGCCATCTATCATAGACGATCAGAACTAAATGAAAGTTAGAAAGGAAAGCATTAAAATCTTCAAGATCACCACAGAAAGTTACGTCGTCGACGACGTTATTTACAATTTTTACGTTTATAAAAGAGATGGCGATATTTTAACTTGTCTCAAGTAGCCATCGATCCTACTACTTCTGTGATTTGCTGCAAAATTTAAATAAGTAATTTTTGTTGTTGGAATCCAGCAGGATAAAGTGGTTACCGTGACCTATGAACATTTACAACTTAACTGAAAGAAAATTTTGACACTTTTTTAAAAACTTATGATTATTATTTTTAACCCTTTAAGGGCTCACACGAGTTTGGTCTCTTAAATTACCAGATTATAAAAATAAATATTATAAACTAGCTGATGCCCGCGACTTCGTCCGCGTGGTGCGGTTTTATAATTCTCCCACGGGAACTCTTCAATTTTTCTTGATTAAAAGTATCCTATATGTTGACCAGGGATATAAGCTACCACCATACAAACTTTCATTGAAATCACACAGACAAACAGAGAAACAAAAACTTTGAAAAAATGCTAAATTAGTTCTATTTCACTTCTTACATCCCCCTGACTCGGTTTTTAGCCTTTTTTTTTCATTGTACAGAAGTTCGACGTCTACCATTTTATTATATGTATATAATAGAAGATAGATATAAAATAATCGAATTATTCTATTCGTATTCCACTACAATTTTTATACGTCCTATGGATAATAATATTGTTACGAGTTGCGGGGCTCGATTTAAATTGCTGTTAGAATTACTATAGAGTTTATTAGAACTATACAAACACGTATAACACAGATACAAATATAACCGAACACAACAAGTCCAAACGTAATGCAGAAGGTCGTAATTCAATAAAACGCGCAAATTCCATCACTTATTAGATTCCCGATTGTAGTACACACGTCTTGCTTCGCTCGTGGTTATCGTTCGACTGCCTCCTCCCTCAATCGGGCCATTGTTTTATACTGCACAGATGCAATATGTCCGCCCAGCCGCGTGGACCGAATTTCCTAGAATCAGCTTGTACTTTAAATCCGTAACACCTGGCTAATGATCACAATACAACAATAGACCGTATGCCAATAAGTCAACAAAAGAAGACGACCATAAAAGAATTTAAATCTTATTAGTTCTAATGCCGACGGGTAATAAATGTGCTTTGTTTCAGATATGCAGGTGGATTATGTCTTTGTCGGGACCCGAGTTGTAACAATATAACATAATAATAATTGTCAGACAACACACACACATTGTATATCCCCAAATTATGAAAGTTACGCTTATGTTATGGATAATATACTACAGACTACTCTCGAGCCGATTCCAGACACCCAGACCATACCAAATTAACATAGAAAATTCGTTTTCTAAATTAACCATACCAGGAATCGAACCCGGAGCCTCTGCGTTGCAGTGAGATAAGCCGGCAAAAGCTTAACCCACTCAACCACAAAGGTATAACTTTTGTCTGATGATTAAATAATCAGCGCTAAATCATATAAAAATGGGCCAGTCAAATATTTATTCGGATACTTAAAAAGTTTTTAAAATCTTATGTTAGACAAAGATACACTATCAAATTAGATAATAAGTACATATATTCGGCGGTTTATTACAAACGTGTAATGTAAATTGACTTTCGTATTGTTGTTTCATTCTGCCTTTGCAGTAATAGGTATATCTTCTATAATATTATATATAACTTTCAAAATATGCCGTTGTCTGTACGTTGAAACTATTTAAAAAAAAAACCCAACTGGATTAGACTACATAAACGACGAAAAACACGATGCAATTTTTTTCTTGTCTGTTTTTCGGGATTCACGTAAAAACTGCTGGGCTGATTTCGATGCGGTTTTCACTGATTGACAGAAAATTGTATCTATTTAATAAATTGTGTGATACTTTTTATATCGGGAATCTTGCGAGAATTTTCCCGGGAGCAGTTTGAAGTTATTAAGGCGCATAAAAAACAAATTATTCGGACACAATTTACACTAAAACGATAGCTTACATTCTTTTTAAATATTGTCGGGTTTTATGACCTGAAAGTCTCTGGGAATTTTCCCGGGACTGGTTAAAGTCGGTAGTATAAGTACATAAAAGTTAGCTAATTTGTATCCGATTGATACTAAAACAATATAAACCGGGGCTTTTTATATTTCCCGGGACTTCCTAACTTCAAAACCACGTGATATTAGCATTTGCTTGATTTGTCAGTTTCTATATCTGTTAGATATCTTTAGTAGAGATGTAGTTATGTCTACATAACTACATCTATAATTATTATTAACATTAAAGGTATACCTTTAGAAACATTACTTATCCCGGGTTTTTACGAGAATCTTCGTTATTCATGTAGGTACTTTCATAATAAAAAAATTGTTGCCCTTCTGAAAATAACTTTTGATTTAAATACTGGCAAAATAACTGTAATTTACGTTACCTGTCAAACGTGGACGAAGTCGCCGGCATATCCTAGTTAGATGAATAATTATGATAAAGCTTTTGAACATTTTCCAGAAAAAAAGTGCCTATTTTCATCAATCAACCTAGTATATTAAATCCCGGTGCGTCCGAAGTCTCAGAAATATCCGTTTTACCTATAATTTCTTTTCTTCTGCACTCAATACGTCCTTCGTAATTGGACATTGGTCATAGTGAGACCATGCGAGCATTTTAGGGCCTACCGGTTATATTATGGCTTGGCGGTTGTGATATGATTAGATATTTGTATCCCACTTAACTATCCGGTTTCGCAAGTAACATTTCCACTAAAAGTTCATGACAAATGATTCCCAGACGTTGATATCTGTGCCAAGAGGAGCAGATAAGCAAACATCCCACTTTCACATTTATGTATCAATAATTTGAGACATTCTATTGCAACAACAGCATTATGCGTTTAGAGTTTCACATCGAAGACACCCACCCACACATAATTCTGTATTAATAAGATTTTTGAAAATAGCAATCCATAAGAAATATAATCTTATTGTTTTGCTTAATTTATTAGTAAGCTAGAATTAGCACAAAAACATTAGACTATTTGTTTTTCACACCCACTGTTCAGATGTTTAATGCCACCAGGTCCCGATATAAGGGGTTCGGTCCAAGTATACCTGACTTGAAGTCCTTTCTCAAAACTATGATATGTATATTGTTTATTGATGTCATAATAAGTATTAGACATCAATAATTATGTATTACACACCTATGTATAATTATGTCTTGCAAAGTTACACATATTAATTAATTAATATTCAATTTCTACGATATTAATAAATATACAAATCATGTCTTACTACAAAATTATTTCAAGTAGGACGGTATGGGAAAAAATAACGTAATTAGATAAATAAATACCCTAATTTTAAGTATAAGATTAATATTAAATAATAACAGGATTAAACATATTTTTATATAATTGATATAAATATTGCTATGCGTTTTTTTCTACAAAGTAACTATTGTCTTGTTGTGCATTTTGTATTTTTTGTTTTGGTGAACAATAAAGTGTTGTCTATCTATCTATCTATATTTATTTCGTAGGAAAGTACTATAACGCTATAAATTATATGGATGTGTCAGCCATATATTTGAAATAGACTACGTGGCTTCGCCCGCGCGACAATCAGTGCCGTATACGACACAGGAATATCATTCACGACATGAGCTCTGCCGGGAATAGACATTTAACAAGAATGAAAATCAAATTAGATACTAAAGGCAAATATATCCATAAATATCATTTATTTATTATTACAACGGGACTTTGATTAAAAGTAATGCGAAAAATCGAAATCAATATTAATATGTAATCGTAAAAATATAATAAAATAAAACACGCTTTACATTCCGCAGTGCACGTGCGCCAAGCTTAAAGCAGAATTCTATAAATCTTACTGAATTCAAGTAATTAAGACAGTTTATATGTATAACGATTTATTTTTTACCGTATCGCAGTATCCGTTACAATTTAATATTATGTCTAGACCAACGGAAACTAAAAAACGTTTTGCCTAGTCAATTTGTAATAGTAGGCATTACTTAATTGGTTAATAGGTACCAGTTTCATACTTTTAACTGTGCCCGCGTTTTCTTTCGCGTGGATTTTTTTCGCGGAACCCTAAAAAAAGTAGCCTAAGTTACTCTTTATAACATCAGCTATCTGCCAGTAACAGTCCCATCAAAATGGTCCAGCGCTTTCAGAGATTAACCGGAACATCCAGATAGACATACGAAAATTCTAATTTTCTTTTTTACATTCCTGACAGACACTCCAATTTTATTTATCTGTCGGTATTATTCAATACTATTGTATTATTCAATGCAATACTAATTCTGTAATATTCAAGTTATTTGTCAAGAATATAAAATAAACTAAGGGTACTTTTTATCTAAAAAAAAAATAGTTACCGCCGTAACAGGACTTTTTATTCCGATAGTTTCCCCGGAATAAGGGTTGGTAGTTTACACAGGGGAAAACTTACGATTGCTTTAACATGACATTTAGTAACATAATGATGTACTTTAAAAATAACGGAATAATACAGAATAGATTTTATTCTTAAACTGTATATATGTATATTCACTAATGAATAAATAAATGAAAACACTTTGTTGTTCACCAAAATTAAAACTAGGTTCTTAAGAACTAGATACAATAAATGTTGAACAAAGGGCGGCCTTATCGCTTAAAGCGATCTCTTCCAGGCAACCCCCTAAACTAATGTGTGATTTATAACTATATTAAAACTTAAGTTTTATGTATGATATTTTTGCATTAAATATATCGGTAGCTATCACATTTTTAAAACTAAGGATTACTTATACCGGGCTTATCACGTCGATTTACTGTGAAACTATTTACAACGAACGGTCAATATATGTTGGGTGATAAATAAACAATGACCAAAGATTAGACTAGAGTTGGTGCGTAAGTCATCTATTTATCAACATATATTGTGCTATTAAATTATTATCGAAGTATGCAAGAAAAGGAAGAGTGTTCCTTTTGACGTTCAGGCATTAGATCGTCTACTAAATCGGTAACAAATATTATAGCTGTTTTTATTATATAAACAACTAGCTGTGCCCGCGATTTCGTCCGCGTGGAATTTGTTTTCAAACCGAACGCCCCCCCCCCCCTCCGATTTTGAAACATTCTTAATTGGTACTCCGCTCTTATTGTCCTTAACGTGATATATATAGCTTATAGCCTTCCTCGACAAATGGGCTATCTAACACTGAAAGATTTTTTCAAATCAGACCAGTAGTTCCTGAGATTAGCGCGTTCAAACAAACAAACTCTTCAGCTTTATATATTAGTATAAGATTTTATTCAGTAATTTATTCATTGCTACTGCAAGATAACTAAGGCCTATTTCTGGTTTGAAAATTTAGCTGATTAACAAATACGATTTGACTCCAATAGTGGTTTAAAAAGTTAATGTCTCTCGAATGTCAACAACTTGACTAAAATATACCAAATGTTTTCACGTGATTGGATTTCTCAATTAATAGATCTCACTTTGAACCTCTTAACATTCCTTGAATAGTCGAAAATAAAGTAAGCAATTGTAATTCTAATATCATCACTTCAAACGTTTAGAACGAGAGGTTTACAAATTAAATTTCTTTGCTTTTGTTAATTCGAAACTAGATACTTGTTTTCAGATTAAGGCTAGAAAAAAAACATCATGTGATTAATTTACATAGAATACAAATTCTAGGCGCGTTTCTCAAACACTTTCGACGTAATCTTGTTGGAATAAAAATATCCTTATAATTCACGAAAACGACTATCGATAACATTGTATAACGGATGAGGAAAGAGGTAATAATAAAAAATAGTTTTATAACAGTTTTATTATAAATAGCAACACTTAAATTAAATACTGACCAATTGGAATTCAATTGCATTTTTGTAAATTTAGCTTTTCTGGCTTTTAATTTCTTATAAACTAATCTTTAATTTCTACTGTACATAAATATACATTACTCCCATATAACTCACAAGCGAGTATATTATGAAGCATCACATCTAAGGCCGGTGTGCATAGACATATAACCGACGTTTAAAATAAAATAATCACTGTTTAACATTATTAGCGATTATTTTATTTTAACCATCTGTTAAAAGTCGGTGCACACCAGCCTAAATCATTTTGGTCGATCCGATCATTATTGCGTTATACTGACATAAATAATTACCCGATCATTTATAACGACGTAAATATATTTTTCAACACATTTGCTCAAAAACTGCATTTATGAAGCCTGTTTACATTGTTCTAACTATTAAGATATGCTATCATGAAACGCAACTGTGAACCGATCATCCAAGGGTTCCAGATGTGAAAGAAGCCTTACAATAATAATATATGTTTGTACTCATTAGCGCGTATAAATAAAATATTTAAAGAAATAATTAACGAATGTCATCATCAAATCAATGGTGTGGACTTCTATCTAATTTTGGTGACCTTTTATAATGTCCAAAGGTAACCCCACCAGCCGCAGTGTGGTACATCTGGTTTGGCAGGAAACCTCTCTCGAAATGTCTAGGAGCAACATGCGTAGTCTGTAAATGTCTACCACTGGACAAAGCCTCATATGCTTCCAGAGGATCCTTAGCAAACCCTCGTTTCATATACTCAATTTGAACACTCGAAGGTATGTAGGAATCCAATAAAGACGTTGGCCGTCTTTTGAACGGAGGACCATAAGCTTCAGGAGGTTTATGTGTGAATGTTTGAGGTACAAAATGATTAATTGACGTATAGACTTTAGTTGGAGGGCGGTGTAATGGCAAAGCTTTAGGAATAGGTGGCACATGCTGTACTGGACTTTTATAAATAATTTGACTAGTATGCGGCATATCCACAACTTGCTTATGATGATAATCATTCCTCAAAGGTGTGTGTGATATGTATGTCTGTGTGTATTCTGGTTTTGGAGTCTTGTGATAAATAATTTCAGTATGAGAGGGATAGTGCTGAGGACTTTGTTCTACAGTCTCTTGCACGTCTTCTACAGCGTTTGTATCTGTGTATTGTTGACTTTGATAATTATGAGGTACGTGTTCTTTAGTAGGACCCTGTTGTGCTACAGACGTAGTATATTGAACAAACGGAGTATGATATGATACTGCTGGAGCAGCTGTAGGACGTGATATTGGTTCAGCAGGCTGAGAAGTATAAGTAAAATAAGCGATAGGTTTAGAGCGTTGCTGCTGTACAAATGTCTTTCCAGTTGGTGTCACATAATTAGGTACTTGTATATAATTTGTCCGTGTCTGGATGACTTCAGGTGCTGTTTCGTATGCTGCAACGCGGGTCGCAGCTGGTGCGGAATAATGAGCTTCACCATGTGTCGTAGCTGGTGCAGAATAATGAGCTACACCATGTGTCGTAGCCGGTGCGGAATAATGAGCTTCACCATGTGTGGCAGCTGGTGCGGAATAAAGAGCTTCACCATGTGTCGTAGCTGGTGCGGAATAATGAGCTACACCATGTGCCGTAGCTGGTGCGGAATAATGAGCTTCACCATGTGTGGCAGCTGGTGCAGAATAATGAGCTGCACTATGTGTCCTAGCTGGTGCGGAATAATGAGCTGCACCATGTGTCGTAGCTGGAGCGGAATAATGAGCCGCACCATTTGTCGCAGCTGGTGCGGAATAATGAGCTGCATCATGTTCATTAGTTGTTGGCTCTGGCACTTCATTGTAATACTGAGGGACTAAATATACCTGCACTGGAACATTAGAATAATACCCTGGTTGTTGAGGGCTAGGTAAATTATAATGTTGTTTTGGCTCTTCTACTGGTGGTTCAGTAACATCATACTGTTGTATATAACGTGGCTGTTGTGGTTCAATGGTTGGGCTCTGCAAGTATCGAAGGAACCCAGACTTCAAAACTTCAAGAGGAATAGAATCGGAACTTGTTCCTTGTGATCTTTCATCACTTGGTTCTACATCATTTTCTTTTTCACTTTTTAGGTTGTCTTCTTCGATATCTTGGAGTTCAATTTTTTTCTCAGATCTTACTGCGAGGGCCAGAAGCAAAAACAATGACACCTGAAAGTAAAAGTGAAAAAGTGTATGAGTTCATTAACCAGGGACGTAGGAGAGATACCGATGACGTGAGGAGGCATGCCAACCAGCCCACACCTAACACAGCGGGCAGGTGAACGGCAAAAAATATACTAGAACTGTAAAACCTACTATGAAACCGGTTTACTCCGCGAGAACACTCTCAGATCGGGGAATACAAACTTTTACTCTAATATGTGTAGTTAGAAGATTCCATGACTTGTACATGTCCAATTAGTTACATAAGTATTGCGAATAAAATGTGGCTTAAACTTAAATAAGTTTAGTTAATAAAATTTACAACTCGTAACCATACATTAAAAGATAAACATTATGATTAGAATACAGTCAATGTAGAAGATTCTCCATCTTTATGCATAATCTACATAGATAAATAAGAAATGAGTAAAGCAAACTTCATATTATAATGCTGCTCCGTCTGGGATAATGTTAGTGGCTGTGGCTAAATGCGTTTTGTGTATAGGGTTAAAAAATAACATTTTAAATAATTAGCTACATTAGTGTATATAAGTGAAGAAGGTACATAAGATATCTGTCAATGTTTAACATCATTAACAATTAATAACAATGTCGCATCATAAATAACGCATTAAACCCGTCGCTAGAATTGCATGAAACGGTCACTAACAATATTATCCCAAATATAGCAGAGGCATAAAACTATTTTTTTAACTGATTCAAAAAAATGAGAAGGTTCTCAATTCGTTTTGTATTTTTTTTTTACTTTTATGTACAGTAGTGATATGAAAATGTTTACCAGTTTTCAAATTAATTCATTTAACTTTCCGTGAGCACATGTTACCTTTTCAAACTAAGTCACAGGACTGACTGTTCCACAGAAAATTATGTTTAACTATTTGACAATAAGGTTTAAAATTACTTAGATCAAGGTTGTTTGGTTTCCTGTCTTATCTAAGAAGATAGTTTAAATATGTAAAACCTTTTTATTGGTTTTAATATTTATGTTAAGCGTAGTGATTGTCCTCTTTGTTTGCTATTGTCAATTTCAGCGTCTATCATTGTCAACATTGCAATTTTCTTTTTTTATTATTCTGCATTTCACAAACCTAAAATTTATTAAATTGTTGGCAGTATTGTTTCTTGTACTAATGTACGCAAAATTCGACTTTTAGGTGACTAACATTTTCATCCCGTGACTGTACGTTCGGCCATTTTATTCTAGTCCAATTTTGAAGATTCTTTTTGCGTTGGATTCAGCAAAGCCTCGAAATGGTTCCATACAAATTTTATCGCTATCGGATTTTGGGTTCCGAAGATATAGCAGAAAATTCATTAAAATCGGGCTGAAATGTGAATATTTTGCGACTTTTTAGCTATAACTTTTTTGTTTCTGAATTGATTTGGATCATACTTTTTGCGTTCGATTTCGTATAGCTTCAGAATGATCCTATATAAGTGTCATTAGTATTAGATATACTTATTTTACAATATTTTCCTGGTGTAACAATATGTAGTACCTAATCGTTATGTTTACTTGGCACCAACTTCAAGATGTTGCAGAAAAAAATATTTTTTTCTTTTTAGTTACCCTTGAAGTCGGTTTCTTTTTGTCAGATTGTTTTCTCTGTCGTACATACATACATACATACATAACTTCACGCCAGTTCCCTTGCGGGGTAGGCACGAACAACAGAGTGCCATTTAGGCTTATTCTTACACACCTCACTTGCCTCTTTGACATTCATAACTCTTGTCATGCAAGCTCGTCTGTTCTTAAGGCTCCTGACATCACCTTCTGCTAGTACACGATCAATTTGATCATGGAAGGTGTGTCGTGGCCTTCCACGACTTCTGCATCCATCCACTTTTGCATTGTATATCTGTTTAGTCATTCTTTCATCATGCATTCTTTCCACATGCCCGAACCACCGGAGCATTCCTTTCCTTACCTTCACCCCGACACTCTCTTTCAGACCAACTCTCTTTCTTACTTCGGTATTACGAACGCGGTCCGCGAGCGTCACTCCGCAGATTTTGCGCAGTGCTCGCATCTCGACCGCGTTTACTCTACTTTCATGCTCTTTCTTCCATACCCAACTCTCGCTTCCATACGTGAGCGTAGGTACCAGCACCGCGTTGTGTACGGCGAGCTGGGCCTTCTGGCTGAGGTTCTTAGCGCCTAGAAGTTTACCTAACGCTCCATTCACACTATTCCCCAAATTCACTCTTCTTTCTATATCAGCGGTGTACCTTCCATCCCTGCTAAAAGCACATCCAAGATATACAAACTCATTCACTTGCTCCAGCATAACATCATCGACCATTATCCTTGCATTCGTTCTGGTTTCTTCTCTTTCAAACACCATAACCTTTGTTTTCTTCGCATTAAAATTTAAGCCTCTCGCCTGACAGTCATCTTTCATCATTGTGACTAGTGTTTGCAGTTCTGATGGCGATTCGGCTGTCGTGACGAAAGAAAATACAAATTAAGTTTTCTTTTCACCCGTTTCGTTTTTCAATCGATATTCCATACAGTGTTATGGTGATAACACTAACCATTTTGCCCTAGATGTGAAGTAACAGACATTGTCGAGTGAAATTTTAAAGTTAAATAATTGAAACGCAATTATTAATCACTTTCCATGTGATATAAATGTCGAATACACACGAATCCCTTACGTACAAAAATAGAATGATAAAAAAGATATTTGCATAATTTCCGGTCAGGGTGTTGTAACACGTACAGCTATTACCTTTAGGCGTCCAATAATAATTATTGTTCATAAAAGGTTATGACTTTAAAACCTCCCATGCTATCGACGTAATCGAAACATGACAATAAATACCAACTTAGTCATTTAGATCGTGATCTAATCATATAAACCAATAAATATGTCTAGACTATGATATAACTGAGCCATAAGTATTCTAGATAAGGCTATCGTTTCTTAAAATATTTTACATAATTACATACTTTACGTTGTATTGGTAAGCAAGATGTGACAGTCTAGCGGTTAAAGCGTGCTTTAACCGCTAAACTGTCACATCTTGCTTACTTGCTTCTCAATCAAATAATGTGTTTTCGAATCTTTTTCGGGGATTATATTTTGGCCTAAGGTAAGTACATATTGTTACAATTTAAATATTGACGGTGAAGGCAAGCGTCATGATGTAACCTACTACATATCGAAATAATCGAAGAATTAGACTAGCCTGGTGGCTGGTAATTGTACTGTCTATTCCCCTAAAAATAGGCCGAATTCAGCGGTGGTACGTTACAGTCCCAGATTAGTTTAACCGTTTATTCTCTGTTCATTTTTTTAACCGCAGACCAACACACATTGTATATATAAGGGACTATTCTGGGGCCAATCTTAAACATCCAGGCCGTAGTAAATAACGGAAAATCGAACCCGGAGTCTGCGTTACAATGAGGTAGGTAAACGGTAAACCGACAAAAGCTTAGCCCGCTCAACTACAGAGGCCATTATTGAATGTAGACTGAGTTTTTTATAAATTAATACAGTTTTATAGTAGACTGAAGATGAAAATAGGCAATTTATTTTGGAAAATCTCAAAGGGCCAACAAGATAAGCCCGCATGAATAAAGGTTTTACTTATGCGGGAAATGCCAAAGAAAACCAATACTACTCAAATATTATAAGCAATTTATAAAAAATTTAATTGCTTTAATTTAAAATATATAAATTTGTCATTTTCCTCAATAAATAAGAAACATAAATCTAAAATATTATAAAATTCTATACATGCCGTTACTGTACATTGATGCTATTTAAAAAAACAACTGGAATAGACTATATAAACGACGGAGCACACGATGCTATTTTTTTACATTTCTTGTTTGTTTGTCGTTTTGTTCAGGATTCACGTAAAAACTCCGGGGCCGATTTCGATGCGGCTTTCGCTGATCGACAGCAAATTTTTAGACTTAAATCTGCGCTACTTTTTATCCCGGAATCCCGCGGGATGTTTTCTAATAATAAAATACCAAAGGAGATGTGTTCAATACACTTCTTTGGCCCAAAAGTACCCATCTCCTTTGGTATTTTCATAAATCAATAATAAAGTTAACACAGGTGTAGCCCGTGGGTAATCGTTGGTCGGTGTCACACCACATTTACATTAAATTTGTCAAGAAGCCTCTACGTGTTGGCCTTCCCATGGCCCCACGCAAGCCCTGCGCAACTCCGGGTTATTTTTATGGCCCGTGGTCTTGAGAGACTAACATAAATCTACCAGGGGACTTGCCTGGAAAAGATCGCTTTTAGCGATAAGGCCGCCCATTATTCAACATTAAAATTTATTATATCTAGTTTTTAAGAACTTAGTTTTCAATTTTGGAGAAAAATAAAGTGTTTTCATTCATTCATTCATTGATAAATCTATAATTCTGTAATGGAGAATTTAATAGTATACAAACGAATATTTCATCACGAGGATGTCATACTCGACATAATTACGACAGGTGTTTAATATGTAAAATGCTTAAAGTAGACCGCCAAGAATGTAAACAGCTTTACTCAATTCCCAACAAAAATTGTATAATGAATTCGACCTACGACACGACATTAAATTATAAACAACAGCTGGAAGCTCATTAGCCACTAAAATGAAAGTGCAGCAAAAAATTTGAAAATCACGAAATTTGATTTAGAGGTTTATCTTGAAACTCCTTGACATTTTGAAAATGTGATATTTTTGATTATTACGAAAGAAGAAGATTAACTATGACAGCCAATTATTGCGTTAATCTATGTAAATTTCTTATTTAAATTAATGTACATTTTATAGACGAAGGTCATGAACTAAATTAATATTATAAACCATCAACCAAATAAATTAGACAGTCCTAAAACTATTTTGAAAACACTATGTTGTTATCGGCCATATGCGTGTTTGATCATGTACTGTGAAGGGTTCCGGAGCGTTAACGAACGTCCACTGGTCCTCCAGCATCTGGGGAGCGGAGGATCAAACCCCTGTTGACGAAGTGAATTTGCCTCTCAGTGGGCATAACTACGTTCTAAATTTCACGCTTTAGGAATAGCGTGAAATTGACTACGAGCGCGGGGCACATGGGAGGAAGGGGGTTTTAGTGGAGTATTAGCACATGGGTTACCTCTTTTAATAGGGGTACCTTACTGAGTCTCCACACAAGCCGGCATTTGATTCAGTTATCTGCGCCATCTTCAGTGGATAACTCTCATTGCTTTGGTCTAATCCCAGTAAACGACCCGGTAGTGTACGAAATGTATTTCCCCCTGCCTCAAAAAAATAACATCCACTGTTTTTGTTATTTTCCTGTGCAAGCCTAAAAACATTTAATCGAATTTAACTAACTAAGCAGACTGTAACAGACTCACACATTCACAGAAACATAACAATAGGGTGGCAGAGAGGGCCATAGAGGCCGTAAGCACTAAATGATCCTCACAAACATTAAAAAAAATTGATAAAAATATTAACTTTATTTTTAATTTAAAAAAAATTGCATGAGTTCAGCAGGCAGGCAGACAGGCACCTGATGACAAATAGTTAAGTACCCTCGCCTATGGACATTTGCAACACCAAAGATATTACAAATGTCTTGCTGCTCGCTAAAGAGAAACTGGAACCTGACCACTAATGCCGGAACACAATTCAAGGTTGTTATAGCGGCATACTCTAGACCAGGGATGGTAGCCATCCAGATGGGCAAATACCCTACCACCTGGTTATGGGTTGTTTTGTCGCCTCTTACAACAGACCGTCCGACCGCAGGATATTGTATTCTTTTCCGTTCCTGCACGGTTAAATTATGTTTGGTATTAAGTCAAGAACATACAACGAATCAAAACTTGGATCACATTCATAAGAAAAATATATCGTTTAGTCTTAAGCCTCGTACTCACTTGCGAGCCGTAACCGCAACCGTTGCAGTTACTGTAACCATGGAAGAAGTATTCTTTTGCCATGGTCTGACCAAAAATAGTGTATACGTGGTTCGTGAGCTAGAGGCGAGCTGCACACACACACACACACACACACACACACGGCACGCTCGCAGAGAGCCGACAAAGCGAAGATCAATATCAGCGTACATATTAGAGCAAGTTACTGTATCCGTTCGGTTACAGAGGTCTTCGTCCGATCAGCCCGAAATAGACAATAAAATTTTACATAGAAGAAACTACGATAATATAGTCCAATACAATATGCCCGCCACTTCGTCCACGCTTGACTTGGAATTCCCGGGACATAAATTAGAAATATTTCGCTTTTGACGTCCCTTTAAAGATACACATTGCAAAATATTGGTCAAAAAGTAAACCTCATATCCGAAATGGTATTACGTCAAGTAACGAATTTGTAACTTAAATGAGCCCCTCCTTATATAGGCAGTCTCTGCTAACTTAAGTAAATCACTTTCCTTATACACTTTGCAACACTGTAAAGATTTTTTATTAGATTTATACTAAATTATTTTATTCGTGGTAATTCTGTATAAAATTTCTACGAATTATTTAGCTGTGATTGTATATTCATATCTTCTGATAATTAAAGATATATATTATAATTAATACCCACCTAAATTTTCTTCTGATATCCGTTGAGCAATATCTGTCTACACAGTATTAAAGTCTGTCAGTTATTTCATAATAACTTACAACAACATACCACTTTTATAAATTTGTATGTTGTGTTGTATATTGTAGCTGTTTGTTGTTCCTTTAATTAATGAAATAATAAAAAATATTGTAACGTGCTGTGGGTACCAGGATTGGAAGGAAACACCGATCTAAAAGAATATGTCTTTATTTAAGCCAATGCAAGTATAACTCACACTGAACAGTCAGTCTGATACGTTGTCCAAGTTCGGGATTAAACTACACTCAACGATAGTTACGAATTTATAGATAACTCAAACCAACTCGTAGACTTCTTTATTGTTATCCGGTGTACGTCGCTTAACTCTCACGCATGGCTCCTACAATGCTTCCACGCCGACAAGTCTTCTTCCTTGGCATGCGCGATACCACCTTCGCGCATGGCTCCTCCAACGCTCCCTCACTGCTGCGACCCTCGAAGGATGCCCGATGCTCTCCAACGAGTATTCCTGCCGTATCGCCTTCTGCACCGCTCCCGATGACCCCTGCGTAGCCTCGGAGCACCCTTGGTACTCTGCCCCAAGACTCGTTCCAAGGTCCACGTGTCATTCCTTCCGCGTGACTCTAACCACACGCGTGACAATATAAATGTCAAAAATTAAATAAGTACAAAATACTATTTATACGATACCGAACCATAAATGATAGTTTATGAAGATTTTTTGTACGTTAGTCGTGTCTGAATGTTTGTCTGAAATAGGCTTAAAAATGGATTGGCGGATATTAAGAAAAAAAAATTAAGGAGTCTTATTGAGTTAAAGTAAGTTTGTAGGCTTCTTTAAGAAGAAACTTACAAACTTACTCTAACTCGGTATGAATAAGTCCGTTTATTTTTAATATTTCGCGTAAGTTTCAGTTTCAAATTTTGCAGGGTTCAGAAAATATGAATATAAAGTACGAGTTAAACGAAAGTAGCGGCCACAGTTAGTTATACATCTAATGAATCGATATTCGGCAATCTGTAGTCTCATTTTAGCTAAGAAGTTCCAACTGTGACGAAATTTGATTAAATTGCTAACACTATATAGACACGCGTAACTAATCAAAGTGCTATATGAGCTCTTCTTTAGATACTCGTGCGTAATCTTCAATTTTATACATTATCAGGTTTCAGCTTATGTCAAATCATCGTACCTTTTTTAAGTATCTACATAGGTAATACTTATTTATACACTTAAACCACTACATTTTACTACTAAGGCCCGGTTCTTATATCTTACCGAACGTTCATTTGCCTTACTATCGGTTAAAATTTAACATAAATTCCATACATCTAATGTTGAAATTCAACCAATGGTAGGGCAAGTGAATAAATAGTAAGAAGACATAGGAAGCGGCCATGAGACAATATCTGCTATGAGCTCTTTTCATAGATAAGGAACTCATCACAAACTTGTTCTTGAAAAGCAGGGAACGGTAAAATATTATATACTGTACATATTATGTAAGTCTTGCCTATCCGGACTACCTTCACGAATAATTGTTTGACTTTATTTGTATATTGTTACAATTACCACTCGCTAGCAATTGTTAAAGGAAAAAAAATTGTTAGCAGATTGAGTATCAATATATGAAACCCGCCACATAATATTAGACAAGCATAATAATAAAATTAGGTTTCCGTCACTTTACTTGACATAGGGGGTTTAAAGGCCAGAAACGTGCGTTTATGCATATTAAGAATATGACAAATAACAAAATAAACTGAATCTTTATTCTACGTATTACAGTTACCAGTAAATCTAAACACGTGTTAATTTCATTGAGCGATTTGCCGAAAACGACCACTTTAAACCTCTTGAATCGTACAGATCGGATAATAAATAGTTCACCTTCGCCTTTATTAGGATTCCGTATCCTATTTGGCAAAAACTGACCTCTTATTCAATCGTCCAATACGTTTATGTCTGTCAGTATGTCTTTGGATGTATGTCAAAGCCATTTAAAGCGTGCCAACCAGCCAGGATGAAGTTTGTTGGAAAGATACAATTTATTATATATAATAATAACAATCCATAAACGTGCCACTACTGGTCTCGGGTCCCCCATTTTTATAGGAACAGAAAGTATACTCGACATGCTTGTCCAGGGGGCTTAGCAGGTTTTCCTCATCAGTTATCTCGATGTTTCACTTCATCTTGACAAATTTCATTACGATGTTTCCCTTACCGTCAGCAGATCGACACCTCCAAGGAATACTACGCCAACTTAATTTTCCATTTTTAAGGGAAAAACACATTAATGTCTTAATATTATGTTCATAAATTTCATTAAAAATATTAAGAAACTCAAAATCTTTTGGTTTTTATGAAATTTTAGAATTATGATTAGTATTAGATAAATATAATTTTAGGATTAGAATTAAAAAATATTCTTTATGAAATTTTAAAAACATAATGTTAAGAAATTAATAAGTGATTTTCCCATAAAAACAGAAATACCTAAAATTAAGTTGGCGTAGTATTCCTTGGAGGTGTCGAGATTTTAATTGTAAAAATATGCGCAATTGCACATTAAGTCAGTGAAATGTTTATTTGCTAGTTCCGATATCTTACTGACCGTTCATTTGCCTTACCATAAGCTCCATACGAGTAATGTCAAAATTCAACCGATGGTAATACGTGAATGAACCGTAAGATTCAAAATTTTCAATTCAATTCAGAAGACCGGCCATAAGTCGTGCATGTTGCCCGGGCAGGATTCGAACCAGCGTCATTTAAGACGCGAGTTTGACACACGAGTATGTTAACCACTATACAAACACGGTTTTGTATTCTACACGCCACTACAAAATACACCATGTGTATAAATGCAATATAAAAATTTGGCTAGCCGCCGTATAAGTAACAGAGAGATGTTTTTTTCTTTTCAAGTTACATAAGCGTCTGGCATGCCGTTAATCTAGTCTTGGAAATATTTTTTTTATATTTTTAGTTTAGTCAACAGGTAGGGAGGTTCTAAGTTGTAAATGTATTTCCCTCTAACTTTTGAAGTATATGGTAGAAAACACTGAAAAAATTATAAGTGACTAGCTGACCCGGCAAACTTCGTACCGCTTCAGAATCAATAAACAAAAAAGCTGAATGATAATTGCACAATGTTTCAACTTTAGTAAAAAATGTGGTCAAAACTTAATGGAAACGGACATCAAACGTTTGACATTCAAAACAAAAAATAAATTAAAAAAAATTCACTGTTAAATTTAATTTGATATCTGAACGACTTTTAAATTTAATTGATTTCTAAACGACGGGACAAACATCAAATGTTTGACAGGTAGGAATAGTTTCTAAGGGAAAGCGAAATTGTTGTTATTACTATATTTCAAGCATTTTTTTCATATTTGCTCACCTTTTAAATCTTCCCTGGACTTCCAGAAACAATTCAAAACCAAAATTAGCCAAATCAGTCCAGCCGTTTTCGAGTTTTAGCTCGACTAACGAACAGCAATTGATTTATATATATAGATAGAACTTAAAGATACTTTTAATAAAAACTGATTAAATAAGATCTGTTTTGTTTTTTAGATAAGGCGTATTTTCGACTAAATTCTTTTTAGAACCGACTAAATTCTTTTTAGTGGATACAGAACCCTAAGGTTCTGTATCCACTTTACAAAATAGTGGATGTTAGGTAACTGCAGAATCCTTGATTGTAGACTGAATGCGCTTGGCTAGTTTTTATGCTTCACTAAGATTTTCCACGTCACTTCGTCCACCTAAGAAGTATGTTTTTTCTAAGTTTATTTATTTTATGTACATGGTCACGAAAGTTTCAAAATACTGTTTCAGAGACTGTAGAAATCGGTTTACATACAAAGTTATGAGACGAAAACTAATAATAATCCAAATAAAATCACTGTACCATTAATATACTAGAATGGATAAAAACACAACAACTTTCAAGCAATTACAGAAACCACTATAACTCACCTTTAAAACAATCATTTTGTATTAACAGCACACACTAGAAGTCCCTTTTAAATCACAGACCACGGAAGAACTAATTGAAGCACTGTCCAGTTGAGGACATCTTAACAGCTTCGACACTGGGG
The DNA here is from genome assembly GCA_019925095.2 of Dendrolimus kikuchii. Taxonomy (NCBI): domain Eukaryota; kingdom Metazoa; phylum Arthropoda; class Insecta; order Lepidoptera; family Lasiocampidae; genus Dendrolimus; species Dendrolimus kikuchii. The sequence goes on from CM034400.1 coordinate 16,155,443, forward strand.
TCCTTCTGTCAACATATCCGTCATTGTAGTTCAGCTGGCCATGCAAGCGGAGCCGTAGGAAATCCTATAATTTCAAACAAACTATACGTTACAAAGAAATTATGTCACAACACTACAATTGCACTCGATAATTGATGGGACAAATTGAAATCGATTCATTTACGCTTTACAAACTCACTTAACGATATATATTTTTTTAAATACAGAATAATATACAAACTGTGTTCTAAAAATTATGCACTAATAATTATTATTTTTTAAGAGTCCTTGTATTTTATATCGCACAGATAAGAAAATCGATTTTAGGTTTATGTAAAAAAGGTTGCAGTTATAAAAATTCAAAAAGGGAACGCAACGAACTTTTTATTGCAATTCATAGGTGGTCGAATGCGTTCGGCGAGCCAGCCGGTGGGTAAATGGTCGCGCGTATCTGCCGATGTGTTATTAAATACAACACTATTCTACATAATGAAGTGCAGCAGAGATGCGACTATCACTCCCAGATCGATACAGATTTTTAGTTGGTAGTTTTGGGACCTTGAGGGTATAATTATTAGCTGTGTAAATTTATATTTAAAAGTATATGTAAAAGTGTACAATAGTCGTAAGATGCTGATTGCTTTCGTGAAAAATTATTTATGTTGAAAATATCAATTACTTAATGAAATGTTTCGTTTTGATCTGTCTCCAAAACTTCTTCGTTTGGCATTAGTCAAAAAGCCGTACTTTGGCTAAGGCTCTTGCAGAAAGATTATTCTAAAATTTGAACATTCATGAATACTTGACCTTGGCTGAATACATTAATCGTGCATATATTTAGAAAGATGAAGAAAAATTAGACTTTTAGTAACACCGTGAATTACTATGTTTTTATGTATACATATTATAATATATCCTGGTCAATCCTAGTGACATAATATAGCGAATATAAAAAAGGGTTTACATCGTTTATTTCTCGAAGAACAGTAAGTACAGTATCTCTTACAGAGAAAAATACATTGTATATTATTATCGGGCTTATTCATAGAGAGTTAGAGTAAGACCGTATAAGTTTAGTAAAATACATCGAGTACCTACACGTCGTACATGTAAGCCAAAAAGCCAACTGAATTAACAACTATGAATACAACACAACTATGGATATTATATTTGTAGGCATCGTAAGGAGTAATTAATATTTATCTGTCTGTCGGTCATAAGTGTTTAAATAATGTTTCTTACACATTTTTAAATGTTGTTTTAAAATTATTTATTGATGGACATACTCTTTATGTTATGTTACATTAGTTTTGCTAAAATAGTAAAATTCATCATTAAAGCAACATATTAATGTACTGGGATTATTGCTACTTCTAGTATTCTTCGTCTATATTTTAATGTAGAAAAATAGAATATTTCAAAGTATTTAAACTATATCAAGAATTTTGAAATCAGAACTTCACATATTCAAATCAATGTCTTCCTTCATACCAAACTACTCGTAACATCCTAAGACTTAAAAGTTACCAAGCATTGCGTTACACCGTCCGGTAAACATACATGTCATAATTTAAGTAAATTAGTTTATGGGAACAATTTGAATTTACTAATAACTTATCTAAAGAGGAAAGATTTGTATTTTGTAAACATGCAAGTAGTAAGGAATAAACTCAATAACTACTGGATCTTTATTATGGGAAAAATTCTGTCACCATTAAAATGCTCTATTATCCCAGATTAATATAGGTTATATTTATTACTAGAACATTTAGGGATTCCTACTAAAACTTCACTAATGTAACCGAAGGTGTAAAAAAATAGTGTTTGAATGGGTCCGGGGATGGTTTAGATTCACAATTAGACCCGGTAGGTGGCGTTGGAATCAAGTTCTATATTTTTATTTTCTTCGGGGCAGAGCAACGTCTACCGAAACCGCTAGTATGTAATAAAAATAAGCTTCCATATTTGATCATTATTTTGATGTCAAATAGTGCTTACGTTTGGAGCGTTAATTCGGAGCCCAGGGTCCGCTTATCTTCGTCTTCCTTATTTTGACCATTGGCACATATATGATTACTCAGATATCAAACCAGCATCTTTAGGCCCTACCGGTTGAACTGAGACGTGGTGGAGCAGCATAGTAGATTTCTTGAATCTATGCTACAGAGACAGTAACCGCACCAGCATGAGACTAGAAGGGCCCTTAAAACATATACTAAATACTATGTGCCTATTTTAATTATTAAAAAATCTATAACTTTGCTTCATTTGCAAATAAAGATTCATTCATTTATTTATTAAAAACAACTACAATTTTTAACAAATGTACAATAACATTTTCATTAAAAGATCTAGATACGTAATTGTTTATTTAATAGTTGTTAATATATAAAGATTTTTCTAAAGATAATGAAGGAACGTTTCTCTTATAACCAATAATTATTATTTAATGAAATTTTGTAATAATTGTCACAAATGCAAAAATTCATTCTTTTTGTTATAATACCACTAATGGCCGGTTCCTATATCTTACTATTCATTCACTTGGCTTACCATCGGTTGGAGCTTATCTACAATTTTAACTAATAGTAAGGCAAATTAACGATTCGTTATCAGTTCATTTCATTTCATCTCATCAGTTTACGAAGAAATTAGAATGGTGCAGTTTGTTGTTGTAAACCACGGGCCATGATAATGTCCGAACTTTCGGAGAGCTTATGTGTGGCCATCGAAGGAAGGATCGATACTTGGAAACTCTTTCCACAATGTGATCTAAGCATGACATTCGCCAACGATTATTCCTGTGTATACTACAGGAATGCACCAGAGAACAAGCCCCAGACAGTGTGGTACTATTGTAATAATTGGGACCAGAAAGGAGTTTGGCTATTGTGATGTACTGCTAGAAGAGTTCATTCATGAATATATTTTTTTTTATTGCAAGAGTGCAGCAGACAGGCAGACGATCCACTTAATAGAAAGCGGTTCCCATCGCCTATAGACATTTACAACACCAAAGGTGGTACAAATGCGCTGCTGCTCTCTTAAGGGTCACTGGAACCTGGTCACTAATGCCGGAACACAACTCAAGGTTGTTATGGCGACATGCTTTAGACCAGGGATGGTAGCCATCCAGTCGGGCAAATGCACTACCACCTGGCTGTGGGTTGTTTAGTCGCCTCTTATGACAGGCCGCCCTGCCGCAGGATATTGTATTCTTTCTCCGTTCCTGCACGGACAAAAATTATTATTTTGCTAATAAAAAAATTAAACAAACAATTCATCGGATACAATAATTAGTGAATTAATTTTTGCAACAATTATCATGTTTGCAAAAAAGTATTCATTTTACTAATCATAATATCACTCTTCGTCAATTTAAGAGGAAATTATAATTATTATATGATGCGTGTGAGCCGGTTTATTATTATGCCAACAATAACAATACAACAAACAATTCATCGGATAACATTATTACGAAAATGAGTAATTCCGTTATGCATAATTTTAAGTGTTACGAAATTCTTCGTTCATTGTTTTCTTGTGATAAGATAATTCATTTCAGGTAATACTTTAAACAATTAAACAAAGTAATACAAAAATTGGACTCATTCAGTTCCTGCTTGTAATTTTATGTAATACTTCTAACTCCATGATACCGTTTTATTTTACATTCATAAAGTCGGACAAGTGCGTGCAATTATGTTCAGTAATGGGTTCTATAGACGTACCCATAGTCTAATGTTGTTTTAAACTACGGAGACTAAAAAAAATGAAAAAAACCGATAACTACTTACCTGAAGAAATGTTTTAACTTTTTTCATAAATCACACCCCTTCGATTTGTGTTCTTCGAATAGCCTCCTCATAAAGGCACTTAAACATTGTTCAACATTTTACTACAAATCCTTCCGTGCTATTTGCCAGTGGAACTCTTTGCCAGTAAATAACAGAAAAGCTAAATCACTTGCCTTATTTAAAAATAGATCGAAAACCATTACCTTAATTAAAAAGTATATATTATAATTCTATTCTTCTTATTTTTCTTAACTTTGCTTTTTACTGTCCACGTTGTGCTGTTCTTACTTTATTTTTATTTCTTTTTAATTAAATTATATGTAGCCATAAGTTGTTAATAATATCTTCCAAGTCAGGATGTCTGGAAGAGATAGCTTTAACCAATAAGGCCGCCTTTTCTTTCGCCGTAAAAGTTTTGTCATACATTTTGCAATTGCATATTTTGATGAACAATAAAGTGTCATAAGTTATCTATCCGTCTCAAAGTATATAAGAAACCAAGTCTTGTACAACCCTTGAATTTGTTAACAATTTTCCAGGTCATAAATCAAAAAGTAGAGAATTGTAACTTTTTTACAATTTTATCAAATAAAATATCTCACACCTATTGAATTAAAGTTACTAAAAACATTATCATCGTTAAGGATTTGTCTACACTATTCTACACGCTTATTATGTACGCTAAAAATATTTCTTATCCATCATCTACATTTTCGATTTTTCACAATTTCACTACATAATTTTACAAAGCCGCGGCGTAATAAATATAAAAAAATATTATACCTTTGTCCCAAATTTCCTTCACAAAGGCTCGATTTGTTTTCCAAAAATAACTATGGACCCCTAAAACTGTACTCATTCGTTTCCTAGTTGTAATTTCGTGTAATACTTTTAACTCCATAATAACAGTTTATTTTACAATCCAAAAAGGAATAATTATGTTTTGTAACGTCGTTTGTTTTATGACTCGTGGTGCAACTTTAATTGAATTTTATATGTTAGAAACACAATAACTATAAAAACAAATATCGTCAACATCTGCAAAGTTGCCAAAATTCCGTGTTTTTAGTAAACAAAAACATGAATGCTCCATCCGTGTTATTAGTTATTAGTAAACAAAACATGCATGTCTCCAGTAATACACCTCTCATTTTATTTACCACATAAAAATTAGATAAAACAGATATAAATTGAGAAAATGGGGTCACCACAAAATGGTACATTCAGTTTTTCTTTGTTGAACTTATAAGCTAATTATTATGTTGTCCCACAACGCTGTCAGCGTGGGGAATAAGGTGGAGCGCCTCGGGCCCTATGGTATATCGATTATCAGAAGTGCCAGCAGAATTCCATGTCACGCAACATCAACCATCGGGCTCTGATCACCACCCGGGTACCTGCCGTTCTAGAACCGAACAGCTCGTGCCGCGACGATGGCAAAAGACCCAATAGGATGTCATTGGTGCCCTAGGTAGGTCACCCCTTAGTATGGGGACACGTCTTGCATTGATACTCTGGCGGCGTCCCATCTACCAGCGAGTAGCGTGAAAGCCGACACAGCTGCTGCTAACCAGGAAGCCCTAAACCACCACAAATATTCAATCGGTCGAGACCCTAGGGTCCTGAGTCGTACATACTATAACGAGACAAACTGTCTGATAAACGTTTCACATGATCAAAAGGACCCATTAGCATTGCCGGAGGCCAGCCTTTAGCGCATTAGCGTTCCCACCTGATGGTATAGCACTAGATTTTCTATATTGAATTTTATTTCTATATATACTTTATTTTCAGTATTTTAAGGTTTCATTTGTAAGTATGATTAGTTTGTAATTTACTTTTGACTATACAATTTTGAAGAATGTATCAATAAGTACATAACAAAGTTTAAGAAAAATAGTTCAAATTTAAACAGGAGGATTATCTAGGAATGCTTACTTACATTGTAATATCATAATATTTTAATCCAAATGTTACTAAGAAATCAATTCTTAGTAACATTTGAACTTGGAGCTTATTACACAATTTATAGTTGCTTATTATAATTTTGAAAACCATTAGTTTTTTGTAATATATTAATAATTTAGGTATTTATTGTAATTATTTACAAATAAATATACTTTAAAATTGTCTTTAATTAAGTAATAAAAAAATAATTTCAAAACGTTAATGTGATTAATAAAAGGACTCATCAAAACAACCGAGACTTTTTTTATTGCTGGCGAACAGCAAACGAACTGACTGCCCAACTTATAGGAAGTAGTTACTGTCGCCTATGGACATGCAATACCAAGAGTACTACCAATGTGCCGGTCTCACAGGGGGGACTATTCTGTGACTAATATGGCCAATAATTCCGGGTTGCATCTCATCATCGTAATAGCAGCATACTGCTGGCATAGACGGCAAATACCCTATCACCTGCATGTGAGTAGTTTTGTCTCCTCTTACGACAGGCTGTCCGGCCGTAGGAATTAGTATTATTTCTCCGTGTCTGTGATGTACGATGATGTTAGCTAGGATTTTATAATAACAAAGATACTTACGCAACACTGGAAAATGATAAACAGAATCGGCCGTATAGAGCTGACTTTATTTTTTGTTTAGATTTGTGGTCATAGTCGCATGTAGTTGTTAAATTTACTTCTGCTTAGGGTTATCATAAAATTTATTTGGGCAACCAAAACCAAACTAAATATATCAACGCTGGTCAGGCAAACCTATAATGTATTAACGATTAGGTACATTGTTTCCTTTTTTTTTTATTGCAGAAGATCAGCAGATATGCAGACGGCCCACTTGATGGAAAGCGGTTACCATCGCCTATGGACATTTGCAACACCAAAGTTGCTGCAAATGTGCTGCTGCTCTCTTAAGGGAAACTTAAACCTGGTCACTAATGCCGGAACACAACTCAAGGTTGTTATAGCGACATACTTCAAACCAGGGGTGGTAGCCATCCAGTCGAGCAAATGCCCTACCACCTGGCTGTGGGTTGTTAAGTCGCCTCTTACGACAGGCCGCCCGGCCGCAGGAAATTGTATTCTTTCTCCGTTCCTGCACGGATAAAATTCCTTAGTATATATTATACAAAATGAGATTTTATGAAAAAACTAAAACTGTCTGTTGTATAGTCAGTTTGTTGTATCTGTCATACAACAACGCAAGCATAAAATACGAGCCAAGTGCGTATCAGCCCAAGCAAAATAACGTATTTGCTAGTAGGGATAAGCTACAGTTTTTATCATTTGATCGCCGTAAGCTGAAACCCTTTTATCACTCTAAAATTTAAGAAAGTGCAAAAATATTGATAAAGAATACAGTTTTAATTTAAAAATATTCTGCACAAATACTAGTGCACAAAGCATATTTAGTCACCACAGTTCACTGTACAATACTTAGAGTCACATAGCAATCTTTCTATGCAATTTGATTGTTAAACTAGTTATAATAGTCCAAATGTTCAAATCTCCAAAAAGTGCACATACCAAATATTGGTTTCAGAACCACGATATAAAATTTGAGCTCTTCTATAACAGTTATCTTATGATACTATTATAGTGGGGTAAGTTGGTTTTTACTCACGAGTAGACGAATCTAAAGTAAGCCCGAGATGAAGTCGACAGCCTACCCTATGGTATGCCCTGGACTTTGACTCATGTTTATTCACGAGTTTGTAAAAAGCAACAACTGCATTTAGGTCATACGTTTTTCGATAAAGCAAGAAATCAGTGCAATAGGTAAAGAAACAAAATATATTTCTTTATTTCTGATATGAAAATAGGACACATTTACAAAAAATGGCGTCACGTGCGTAATGATAATTAGAACTACATCTTTCGTCTCATTTTCTCTATAGTATTAAATGAGACAAATGTATTAATCAAAAACGCTTCCAAGGAAGTTCGATTATTTAGCTTCTTTATTCTCGTTATGTAAAACTTCTTGATGAAATTCTTGTATATTTTTTTCATCTAAGTGCCTATTTTACCGAATGTTCCTTAGCATAATTTTTATCTTTACAATAATGTAAATAGGTTTTGTAAATGCATTTGCATTTTGAGCAAATATATAGAACAAGTTTATTTTTCCTCTATTAAAGACACAATTTATTTTTCAAAAGTATGCTCCAAATAAAATATCTATGTTATTCAAGAACATAATATTAATCTAGAATGTCCTTGATGTTAACTGTCGAGTTTGAGGGATGCATGATTATTCTTATAGTATAGGTAGATTCTTAGTCAACATTATTCTCGGAGTTATACTTAGAGATCAGCCCTAGGTAAATGTAGTTCTGAATGTAAGTATATTCCAAATCTATTGTAAACATTACGCAACATTATGTGCGTATACTACACTCCTTTTATTTTGAACCAAGTCGGAAGTCGATGATTTTTAGCGAGTGCTCAAATTAACCTAATAACAGGTTAACGTTGAAACTTTTTTGATTTCTACAAAATGACCGCAGATTACATTTGTTTTGATTGCTTTCTTACGCTGATTAGATATGCCAGACATTAGTTCTTTGGTAAAACGGAAATCTTATGGATTTGAATATCTCTGACATCTGTTATTGATTAAATTATAAAATTTTGCTAGTGTCTATTAAATAAAAATATTAGGTAAGTACGTTGCACAAGAAAATGTTCGGTAGAAATATGGAGACCGTGAATTTCCCGCACGAATCATTGGCCGCCAAACAGGTTTTTTTAAGTCTTGTACATTTTAGGTATACTTCCCTTATCAAGTGTCATGTTCATATCTATTACTATTGCTATAGCATCAATCATATTTTACCTAACAATGAATGATCTAGCACTAATTTTGTAAAAGCATTATCATGCTGCCATGCCGATAATGATGCGGTCAGATGTGCCTTTGAACGCCTAATGGCTTTGTCATCGTATCATATCATGTTTAAGGTGCCCAAAAATAACATATAATCCTAACTACTACATTTTACTTAGATCACAAAAACTATTTAATGAATGAGTGCTGTTCAGCCTAATTTAAATGAATAGATTTTATTAAGCTCTACTAGGTACTACTACCTTGAATTTTTCAAAATTTCCACCCCATAATACAGAAGTTAGACAGGAACACACTCGTTACCACTTTGGAAGTAAATATCTTCCCTCCTACAATCTCCTACAAGATTTTTCAAGCCCTGATTACTTCTTCTATCTTTGTTCTATATTTTAGTGTACAAAAAAATTTACTTTGTGTTATGAAATACAAAGTAAATTTTTGTATTGATGTGAATTTAGTATAAAAGGGCGATGTCTATCTAACTTGTTATGTCTGTTTTATTTGGAATTAGCTGCGCCCACGGCTTCACCCTCGTGGCGATGGATAATCGTTATGTTTTGGATAATTCACACTACATCTTTATAAATTATAGCCTATGTGTTATTCTGATGTGTAAGCTATATTACTGTAAAGTTTCATCAAAATCCATTCAGTAGTTTTGCGTGAAACAGTAACAAACATACATCCATACATACATTCTTACAAACTTTCGCGTTTATAATATTCATAGGAAGGATATAGGATAGGATTATAGAATAGGATTTATAGGATTAGCCTAAGATGCTTCACCAAAACACTTATGAGATCGTGGCGGCGGCAGACCACTATTTCACCACTAATTTTTGTGACAGACTCGTTATACCGGACACCGGTGAACCGTATAATCTGCTTTTGTGATAAGTGCTAAGTTTTAACATCACTTTTACAACTAACAGTTTTGCAAATATCAACATTAATTCGATGTAATAAGGTATATCTTGATGTTTTAAATAGGTAAATGTACGTTAGTCGAAATGTGCAGTAAAAGTAGAATGCTTCAACTTTTGCTAATTTTGTTTTGTAACTTTTGTTTACAAATTATAGCTTATTATTTTGTACGTGTAAATTATTATATTGAATGCCCACTTAACCACAGTGTTTTTCTTCATCATTGAGCATAACCAGTGATTTGATCAGTAGATCCGTAATCAAAGTTCACAGTTGAAATAAAAATAAATTTTCATAATATTCAAAAGCTTATTTATTCAATTGCTATATTTTGATATTACTATTGTTACCCATCAATATTACGACTCAAATCAATTTCACATTTCTTTATTCGAAGCTATGAAGCCATTATTGTTATTAAAATTATGAATAAATTACTCCATCAGGTATTTCCAATATGTAATTTGTAACATTCCATTTTGAAATAAGTACATTCATTCTGACTTATGCGACTTTTCGTAAAAAGTAGATATTTCTAACCCATGCTGGAGTTGTCTGGAAGAAATTAAAACTATATAATCGTACTTTAGGATTATAGACCATAAATTAGTTATGTTCTATTCTAAATCCAACGCAATAACAGAGTTTCTGTATTCTACTTAAATACATTATTCGAGTTGAGGACACCGCGATCCGTAGCGGCAGTCCAGTAGCGGCCCGGCGCGGTTTCACCCTCGCTCTGTCCCGCTCCCGTGGTATATAGCGTCATGTTATATAGCCTATGACACTCCCTGTTAACGTAGCTTTCCAACAGTAAAAGAATTTTTAAAATCGGTTTAGTAGATCCAGAGATTATCCCTTACAACGTCACAAACTTTACCTCTTTATTATATTTAGTATAGATAATTGAGAACATAATTGAGATTTTTTAAAGGTTAGTTAAAGAAAAACTAACATTCACAAATTAACCCTCTTTGAACTGTTTAAATATTTTTTGATCAATTTTTATATTTTAGTTATGACAAACTAATCCGATAGATGTAAATTAAGTAATAATTACACCAAGTATTATGTTACCTATACATGACAATTATAACAATGTGTTTGTGCTATAATCACTTTTCCCTGGATCGGTTTCACTCGGATACTTTCTAAATAAGTGGAGCATCGTACTCGCTATCACTTCACGCACTGCGCTCCCATTAGTAACCTATACCACCCGTCTTACACCTAGACCAAAATTTCTAAAATGATGATTGAAGGAGGATGTAGTCACAAGAGTTGAAAAAGGAATGTTAAGCTGATTTGGTCATGTAGAATTAATGAAAGCCGAGGCACAAAACAAGTATGTCACAGCAATGTGACTGGTAGAGCCGTTGCTGGTAGATCACGACGTACTTGCCACGATCAAATCGAAGATATTTTCGAGAAAGGTTAGGTGAGAGGCACTTTAAATAAGCGATGTATGAAGAGATTACTGAAAGTTGATGAAACGTAGTGTTTGTCAGGATCGTAGCTGGTGGAGATTCATCGTCTCTGCCTATCCCAATGGAAAGCAGGCGTGACAATATTTATGTATTTATGGTAATAAAAATACTTATAAGTGTACATCGCTGGGTTGAATGGCTACAAATTAGATGAAAATCATGCGTACATGGAATATTAAACTGAAAAATAGATTGAAATTAGAATAACAGGTCACAAAAAAGACCAGAATGGAATGTGTGAAGAATAACTTGAAGATCCGTGGCACGAGAGGACATATGCCAGAATGGAATAGTATGGAAGAAATGTCATACCGTGCCTTAGCAGAGCTTGCTTGGAGGCAGAAGAAACAACCGCCCATATTATGCTGGAAATCGAAGAGATGGTCAATTACAAGGCGAAGTTTTTAGACGCTCCAAGTAGCCTTCGAGAAGACTTTGTCAACGTCAAGCAGCTGGTAGACTTCCTGGGAGAGCTGGATTGGATGTAGTAGTTTATATAATACATATATTTCAACTACTAAAGATTTAGTATATTTTTTTACTACTACTACTACTACTTACTAATTCGCTACTTGACTCCTTTTAGATATACAAAATTATGACGTTATACTTTTACGCTATTGTATCTTATGATTTAAATTTTAAACCAACTTATTGATAATGAATTTCAGAATGACGAAATATACGTATAGAAGATATACCAAACAACAGCAGTAGTACCTAATCTTAATAGACGTTATGTAATTAAATTCGAAATAATTAACTCATCAGTCTTATTCATGTAACTGATCGATTATGAGCGTAATGATCTAAACAGACTCACTAAAATAAATTAATAATTCACAGCTGCAGTAATGTTGTTATAATATCTAGGTATATTTAGTAGTTTATTTTTACACGCTGGGTTACTTACCTCAATTTCACTGTTAGATTAAATTTCATTCAATTTATATTACGGTAAACGGGTTTATCAGATCATGGTTTTATAAATGACTGCAGCTTTCCTGGGGGTTTCAGACACGTTTTCGGTTTTATACATCGCGAAAGGAAGTAGGTTCATTACACTATTGCTCATTAAAACAAACAATTACAAAAATCCATACGTAAAATCATAGTAGCGTAATGGCTAGCGCACGCATTCTAAACTCAAAGGGTGCGGATTCGAACCTGGCCGGAACGCATGCACCACTTAAGCAATTTTCTGATCTAATGTGCGTATTGTTACAATTACTACGTGCTAACATCGGTGAAAGAAAACATCGTGATGCAATCTGCACATCGAGATAACCGATGCGTCAAACCTGGCTATACCGCCTTAGACAAGCGTGGCAGGTATACTGTCAGTGGGAGGCGCGAGCCCAGCAGTGGGACAGTTATGGGCTATCATATTTGATAGGTAAGTGGCTATACGACCTCAAATTGTGTAGATGCCACATGTGACAAACAATCCATCCCGCACGCAATTGGACTGATTTTCCTTGTGACACCATCCTCGGGCCTGGGGGAAGCTTTACAACAAGGGATGTGTGCCGTATGCCTGACGTGACCTCCGAGCGGAGGCTAACGGGGATGTCGGCCGTCAAACTACTCACTAAACATAAACCTGTGCCTCTATCTCACACACTTTTACGGGACGCCACGGGAACTAGACCTATATATAAGTACTGCATCTGTGACGTCCCAACGCTTGTCTAACGGGCCCAGAGTGTCCTGTAGGGGAGGACACCCTCTTCAACAACACGGGGGAAGTCTGCGGGATCCATCCCATCCCTCCTATTCTATCCTAAAAGCTGGCAACACGTTAGCCTTACCCCTGGTGTTGCAAACGACTATAGATGATGGTAACCACTTTCCATTAGGTGGGCCATCTGCCAGGATGAAAACTTCAGAATCAAAAGATATTGTTACTTAAAAGTGAATAATATTCCTAGGGTATTGACTGTTTTTAAGAAAAAAATGGCTTGTGTTTATATTGAATCTATAAACTGTTTACGGAAATGTGCCTCCTCGTACTACCGCCACCACAAGAACTCGGTCGTTTGGCGCCATTCAAAGACCTACAATTTGGCTAAAGCTTTAACTTTATTCATTCGTACTTGACACTAACTAAATACACAATTGTACAGAGTCATATTAAAAGAAAAAACCATTATAGCCAATATCATAGCCAAACGTAAGCTTTACAAGCAAGTTTAAAAGTTGGTTATAAACGAAATATATGAGAGTTTTTGACGGAAACTGAAGTGTGAGGTTGAGATGTGTGTGTTATTTATTTTATAAAAATGTATAATATTACTGTAAGATGAACAATAAATGTAGGATATTGATAGCTTTTGAATAAAAAATATGGTTTTTTTTCTGTGAGAAATGCAAACTGCGTACTGAAAGCCTTCCGAGTTGTCAAGAGAACTCTGTCTTTTGGCATCAGTCGAAAACCTACAATTTGACTGTGCTATACTGTAGACTTAATACCATCACATGAATTTGTATGGACTAAGTTTATTTGCCTGCCATTGTGGCGAATGCTACTATTACTAACAACACAAAAAACTAAAGTAAAACAAATAAGATTATGTTTAAGATTGAACTGAAACTGATACTGGCAGTTATGCATGGTGATCCAAAACAATGGTCTCTTCATTTCACTCAAAGAAATATTCAAGTGAATTGCAATGTGTTGTTTTGTGATTCACATATTATGTAACGAGAATAACGCTTTGAAATGAAACTGTTAAAATTAGTAGTGTGCTGACGGCGGTTGCGTGATGGTAATAGTTTCGAAATTAGACCCAATAACTTTAAAAATTGTAACGAATATCGAAATCTGTTGTTTAATTCTGCTAAGTCATAAACGACTATAAATATCGAGTATGAAGCTTACAATGAAATAGAAATTTTAACACATAATAGGGAGATAACGAATAATAACAGTCAAGCATGTTATAGCAACTACCTATATAAAACATAAGAATAAATGAATACTAACCAATTTCAGGATATTAGTAGACAATAAAAAATTTTACATTCATATCGGCATTTGCCGAAATTAAGCTAGGTAAGCCTATAGTAAGTATATATACAATAATAGTAGTAGTAACCTATGTCACAAGCGAGAGCAATGTGCATCGTTTGCACTGGCTTGATCACCTACTAATTATGGCAGAAAATCTCGGAGGGAAGAGATACTTATCTAGGGTGACCCACTGGACGCGGAACTGTTGGTCACCGCAGACTTCGCTAGAGTGAAGTAGTGTAGACAGATCTGCGTGAGCTTCAAGCCCGTAAGTAGCAGATAACCTATATGTATGACCTTCAAAAAGTGTTCTCCAGTGGAACTTATTTTGAATAAAAACTTTTATGAATTTGAATTTGGAATAGTACTGAATTGAAAGACATGGCGTATTTTTGGTTTTGGAGGCCAGCACTCATTTTGGATCATTAAGCCACAGAAGCAGTAAAATATGACTATTTTAGTATTGTTATTTAATTTTATACATACATACATAACTTCACGCCAGTTCCCTTGCGGGGTAGGCACGGACATTTTATTAATTTTAAATAATACAAATAAACTAACGTAATCTAAAACATTCTTAATATAACATTATAGGTGAATAATTGGTACTTTGAGTTTATATGCATAAAACATGTACCCTCGTCTTTACATATTCTGTCATGCAATATTATATGTTCATCCTTGTAACGCTTGACCTCTGACTTCAATGACAGCATACGTGACCGCACTTTTAATTTTTTGGTCTTCACCGATATATATTGTCGAAGTTCAAAAATTTCTCACAAGATGAACTAATCGCACATTAACAGCCGCGTAAGAGACAAAAAGCGTTTTTGATTGATTCCTCAGCCAATATTTACACACTTTATAGAGGTGAAAAAAGTGTATGTCAATCTTGATCATAGGATCTTGGTTCTGAGGTAACCATTCTAGTCAAAACGCTATTTAGATAAATTTTCAAAATAGAAAATAATTGCAAAGTAACCTCTAAACGTGTTCGTCAATCTTTAATATTGTTATTACTATTAAACGTACATCGCTAGAATTAATAACAGTAACATATCATATTATCATAAATAAAATTATTATGAAATGAAATATTTGTTCTTGCATAAATATAGTTGTATACAGGTGTCATTTCTGGAATTACATGGTTCAGTACATTGTACCAGTTTCACTAGTGTGCAAGTAGACAGGATCTTATTCGTCATAATTTAAATAGTTAGTTCCTATTTATTTTATTAAATACCTTTTATGTAATCTTATGTTTATAGTTACTAGCAGAAGGTGATGTCAGGAGCCTTAAGAACAGACGAGCGTGCATGACAAGAGTTATGAATGTCAAAGAAGCAAGTGAGGTGTGTAAGAATAAGCCTGAATGGCGCTCTGTTGTTCCTCTGTTGTTCGTGCCTACCCCGCAAGGGAACTGGCGTGAAGTTATGTATGTATGTATGTTTATAGTTCCTTTATTCGGTTATTTAGCAAATTTGGAAGTAATTAATTATTTTATTATAAATGTCTTCGGAAAGCTCGCTTACCGGTCCCAATGTATGGAACCTTTCTAACCAAAAACATCATCATCAACATAAAAGAAATATTGTCCAAAATTTTGCATAATAATAAATACAAATTATTTGTTGAATAGTAGTATAGATATTAAATATAAATTAGAACGTTCTTTAACGCTCTTTGTGTAAATTAGCAATAAACAAAACTTATAAAATATTTTTTACTATTATAATTTTGAATTCGTTTTATAAAGATAGAGATTTGCAATTCAGAATACAGGAAAGAAATCAAACAAAACTACTGTCAACAAAGCGTACAATTGTATAAATATACCTCCGTGTGAAACAAATTTAAGTCACAATTTTATATGAATGAATAGAAATTTTGATATTATAGATCTTTCTCCTTATATCTTGTTATTATTCACAAAGAAATGGAAGACGATTTGAAGCGCATGTTATGGACTACAGCTAAGGTTTTTCCGCAATAGGACGATTTGCTACTATTTACCAAAATGTCATAGTTCCTTTAGGCCCAACAGAACGTTAACAATGCGTGTCGTGCACATGTTCCGCCCATAAGTAACTGTAACTAGTTTGCTTGAAGTGAACCAGCGAACTGATAGATGTAACACAGCAGCACAAACCTTCCTGCGGCTTTCCCAGAAGTTTATAATATACGTACTGCATCCGAACATATTTCTGACTCAATGAAAAAAATATTAGTTTTATCCAAACACTTTGAAACTACGACCGCTCGGACTCTAGCTTTATGTTGTACTCTCTCATTGAAATATACAAAAGATGATGCTTCATAAATTCCTTCATTCATTGAAACACAATAATAAAACTCTTCCAAAAGGGAATACTTAAGGATTTTAATAAAAATTCCGACAGGATGAGAAGTCATTTAATATTGGAGCAATACAGTGAGCAAGAATATGACACGATGGGTATTCTTGGATGGGATGGGCACCTTTCATTCCTGGAAAGCTTTTCGTTCCTTAAAAGAGCCTAAAGCTGCTCTTGCTTTTGGAGAATCATTTAGTGAATTAACACGTGTCCACATATACTGGTAGGTGGAAGACATAGCATAAAGTTCCACTTTATTTTGATACTTGTCATATTCCTAATACGAATCTGCGAAATCGGCCGCTTTAGGCTCCCTGTACTCCCAACTCATCCTATCCTTTTATGTTCCTTACTGCAATAGATGTAGGTTAGTTTAGAAAAAAATTTCAAAGTTCCATCAACTAATTTGGATGGTTTTTGATTTTGGTCTTGTAGATCAATCAGAACTAGCCACTTATCAAAAGTCGATCTCACCACAAAAACAAAAGCTACACAGAAAATTGCTCAAAATAAGACAAAGTGCTCTAAGGGCGATCAATCAACTGGATGGAAACTTTCACGGAAAGGGAACGGCGTTCGACCATCGATAATAATGGGTAATTGATACTTCGACATGGCGTAATACGATACTTAGCATTCCGTTTGTGTTCATTTACCTTAATTAGTTCATTTGCCGTCTCTGCTTAATTATTTCGTTGATTAAAATTGATTAACGCTTATGTCTTTTATTCATGAAATTAATTGGTTCGTACCATTTAATATTTTTTTACAAAAATAGACAGATAGTATTAATATACCTCTGTAACATCGAAATAAATACTTACCAATATTCAATTAAAAAATAATTTTAGAGGTGAGCCTCCACAAATAGCTATCCAAATGACTCGTCAATTCTTTTAGTGATCAGAAGGCTGGTCGTACGTCGTAAAACAGATCAGTATGGCAATCCAAAGAGGAAACGAAGCCAGCATTCTAGGCACCTTACCTATAGAAGAAGTAATGTCAAGATAACAGCTTTGTACTAAATGAATATGAAAATATATACGGTATATACCATCAAAAATCAATTTTTCAAATTTTTGTTTGTTCCGTCTAATCTCTGAAACGGCTGGACCGATTTTGACGGGACTTTCACTGGCAGATAGCTCAGTCTTAAGGAGTAACTTAACTTCTTCTATTAGTTACCTTTTAAGGTTCCGCGAAAAAAAATCCACGCTAAGGACTTCACGGGCAAAGCTAGCATATAAATAAAATTATTTGTAAAACCAAGCGACCGAGATCGCGACCATATAACATTTTTTCTACATTTTATGGAAATTGTTCCTGGTCATGAACATCATGAAGGTACAACATCTAAAGCTTCTTTTGAGTTTAATAGCTTTTCCTTGCGTACTCTACTTCACAAAATTAGGCGTAAATTTAAAAAAAGTAACTGTAAAAGAACCGATGAAGGTAAAATTGAATTTATTACAAAAAAATACGGTTGTAATATGTTTAAAAGTTTAAGAACTGGAAAGTAAGCAAATCTTAATAAGGTATGAGAAATAATTAGTGAACTTTTTCAAAAATTCTTATTTTCATGCTTTAGCATTTTCTTGTTTTCTTATATGCCACTAGGGCGTCGTCAGTTGTATTTATAATCACAACTAAACTATTAAACGCCTCCGCAGTGTATTAATTGAAATAAATTTGTTTTAGTACTGTCTTAAATTTGTTACGAAAATGTATTTGTAGATATGTTATTATTACTGCAGGACTGTCTTAACCATATGGGGCGCCGGGGTGCGAAAATCAATCTGCCGAGGGGCATATTGGGAGAACCCCTTTCCAGTAACAAAAAATTAAATTAGTGAAACGGTCAGTAAATTTCATTAGAAGATTCGTTATGTTTTGAGTTGACATGGTGTTAGAAAATTTCCAAAATTAGCAAATTATGTACGTGTGTAGGTAGAGATATAATAACGTGAGTGGCTTACGCCCCCTAAGTCTCTGCGCTCGGGTGTCACGCAACCCCTTCATACCCGGGTAAAGATAACCCTGCCATTAGCAGTAAAACATAACAACCAACCAAAGTCTAGCGTGCTTCAGTGGGCATTAAGCAAGTATCAAAATAAATTTGAATTCTTCAGTATATCTCGACCCGTGTCAATGAGTGTCACTTTCACTAAGCGATTCTCCAAAATGAGCCGTTTTAGACCCCCTGATCTGCAGTAAACTATATAATTCAAATCCGATGCGGAATTTATTCCATGGTACGCGCTTCTATAGAGTTCCATAGTTTCAACATATTATGCGGAAAAAAGACACAACCGAATTTAAATCAGATACAGGATTAATTCCGCGGTGCGAATGCTTCTACAGAACATAGAGCTATAAACATTAACTTACTCTAATTACCGTTTATACACTGTGTGACTACTCAACTCGTTACTATAGTGCTCATGAACCATTAATTCATAATGGACGTAATATGAAGATTGTTAGTGATTTCATTTTTGCAAAAAAGGACTACGAACTACGAAACTGTAAATAAGCATGTTTCTGAATATATGTTGCATTTTACGTAACATGAGACATCTTTAAAAGCCGTACCCAATTATTACATTATAACAAGTGGAATCCAACGTCTAATGCGAAACTTTCCAAGCCACAATAAATAATGTAACATAGGATTTATATGTGGCAATTTATTGCATTTAATTGGTATTACGTCGAGAGTAGTTATTGCATTTATTATACTGTTTTATTAATGTGAAGACGATTGGGCCGGTTTGTTTGCATTTTGTAAGTGAAGTGGTCCAATATTTTGTAGTTTCAATAGCAATGTACAGGCTGATAGTTTTTCTTGGCGCAACTTTTTATAGATAAATAGCTATATTTGTTTAGAATAAACATATAAGTATTGAGGTATTAACCTACATATTTGCGTGGTTTACACAATGGTAGAGGCACAAGTATAATCATTATTTCTTAAATACTTCTTTACCTTAATATGCGGGCCTAAAGCGACTCCTTTAAGAGATTCGTCTAACGAATGTGATAATTATGAAAATAAAGTGGAATTTTATATTATGTCTTACAACTACCAATGTACCAATTATCTAGCCAATTATCATAAATGAGGCATATCGTGGGCGTCAATGCAGAATCTTTTAACTAATTTTTTTGTGATATTAATTTTTTCGTCAAATTATTAACAAAAATTACTAAAAATACATTATAACTATCAAGTAGTACAGTGAAGGAAACTTGTATTCTTTTTTATATTCCATGAGTTCAACAGACAAGCAATCAAGCCACCTGATAAAAAGCTATTACCATCGCCTATGGACATTTGTAACACCAAATGCGTTACCAATGTGCTGCCGCTCTCTAAAGGGAGGCTGCCATTTGGCCACTATTTTTTTTTTTATTGCAGGAGTTCAGCAGACAGGCAGACGGCCCACTTGATGGAAAGCGGTTACCATCGCCTATGGACATTTACAACACCAAAGGTGCTACAAATGCGCTGCTGCTCTCTTAAAGGAGACTGGAACCTGGTCACTAATGCCGGAACACAACTCAAGGTTGTTATGACGACATACTTTAGACCAGGGGTGGTAGCCATCCAGTCGGGCAAACGCCCTACCACCTCGCTGTGGGTTGTTTTGTCGCCTCTTACGACAGGCCGCCCGGCCGCAGGAAATTGTATTCTTTCTCCGTTCACTATTGCCGGAACATATTCAAATTCAAATTTATTTATTGCAAAAAACATAACTCAAGGTTATGGCGGCATACTCTAAACCAGTGGTGGTTGCCATCCAGACGGGCAAATACCTTACCACCTGGATAATTCTACCTATAATCCCTTAAGACTATAAGTAGAATACTGAGCCTAGGTCATCGAAGTCAATGGGTAAGGTATCCTATAGGGCTGGCTACGTTACCTCGCTGATCCGTTGTCCGAGGTAGAAACCAGCCCTCTGATCTCCCGAATAATCAATAAGTTGTTTTGTCAATAAGTCGTCTACAAATATCTTTGAAGAGGCTCTTGGGCTCTTGGCCTCAGGACCCCACGCTCCAAGCGTTTTAACAGCAAAGAGTACAAACATATAACTCTCACCGAGGGTTGCATATTTACGCCACTTGAGTGATTTAGCTGCTTAAATAATGTACTTAGTTACATGTCCTGCACTCACACAGATGAATATGTGCTTTCGATAATAGAGATAACTGCAGGATACTTTTCATATCGAAAATAGTAATCCCAATTATCCTTCAGTTAAGTTGCATGGAAGCTTTAAATAAAAACAAAATAGTTCAAAAAATATTTTATATCGCTGTATACATTATAAGTTATTAGGTGCATTATTGGGTAAATAAATATTTAGACTAAAAGAAATTACGAAACCTGACATTTCAGTATTGAACTATGCAAATTAAAACGGTCACCGACTCAGATATTCACATCAACATTTAAATCGTCTTACTTATTGGCAAGGGGTAATAAATTGGAATGTTATTGATATTTTATTTAATAAAGTTTCTCAAAATATTTTTTTTTGATTAAGAATTTTTGAAGGTTTTGCTCGCATTGGTATGTAAAAGTATGTATGATTTATTTACAATATATTACGATACAAGAAATTCATAACTATAGCAGGTATAAGAAAATTGTTTTAAGAAGAGTTTAATGCTTTTTCGTTCTAACTATTACACATTTATGTCACTCAAAAGTTTTTGTAGATACTTTCGAAGTGTGAGGTTGTTACGAACAAAAAGAAACGTGTTAAAAAGATGCTATGTTCCAATGCTTAGGAAAACTTCAGCTGAAAAACCATTCCAAACAACTATTCTTATTTGTTCTAAAATCTGTTACACAAAATTAACGTTTATAGTCAGATTGCATGGAATTAACGTACATCTTAAATCATGTCTTTTAAAACTTTCAACCGTAATTCTTACATAGTGATCTTAAAATGATTGCCTAACATCATTTTGTACCAATTTGTATTATAGTATTTGTGTGTGGGATTACCGTGCGCAATAATTTATTTATATATATATATATATTTAAATATTGTGGATTCGAATGTTGGCAGAAAACCTGCACCGTATGCATGTTATTATAATCACGTTTTGGAAAAGAAGGAAAATCTATTCAATAGACATTACACAGGGCCAATTCTGCTTCAATAACTTAGCGTTGCGAAGATATTCAAAGTACGATTCCATTGCTATAGTGTTGAAAATTCGTATTCTACTAAATACACAATATCTTCTCGATATCGTCGCGGCAGAAAAATAATAGAAAAAAAATGGTATTACCATTAGTAGAAATGGCGTAAGCGGAAATGAATATTGAATATCTACAAAAAAAATAACATTTTGCTTATAAATATTTATAAAGATAAAGTGGCGTGCCACGGGCACGCCATTGGGATTAACAAAATACCGAAATCAGGCAAACCTACGAGTGAGCCGATAGCGTTCGGCGATTTTGATGAGACATTAACAGCAGAATTGAGCCCCTGATGTATAAACCCCCCAAAAAAATTATGTAGAGAAGTAAGTAAGTAGGTATTTAACTTATACACCGCTTTCGTTAGTAGTAAACAAAATAAAACCATAAAATGGTCTCAGGACATAGCGAAGAATGGTAAGGGTACCAATGGTCTTATATTGAAGTGGAGAAGATAAAGAAGGAAAACGTACTTTGGGCTCCCAAGTGAACGCTCCTAACGCGACCAGGACTTCACATTAAGATAAAATTTATTTAGTAATTGTTAGATTTATAATTATCATCTCATATATAAATATAGGTGTGGCCGATGCGATTACGCATTTTTGAAGTGATACAAATAAATCGCCATAGAATGGCACGCTCCCTTTCACTGGACCACTCATCTTCATACCCACCTGCCACATACAATTTGTATGATCAGTTACGAAACAAAATTACGCGATATGTTCTCACGTTAATAAAAATCTAAAGAAAATTGTAATTAAAGAGCAGCTATGTCCGAGTACATTTTTAAGTCAATACTTTTACTGGTCATTAGTTATAACTGTTTCTATACTATATATAAAGTTTGCCCATAAAGTTCCCAGTGTTGGGCAGGCATGCGTTACAGCACATTACATATTGTGTGACAGAGCAGCTTGTAGGTACTTCGGATCACACGTAAACTTGTATCTAACATAACATACGAGTCTTAATATCAGTCTAATTTTGAATTTGACCACAAGGTAACCACTCGTTAAAATAAAACTGCACAGCAAAACATCATATTTAAATTCCTGCCAAATATTCCCTGGGATCACTATTTTGGTATATGAATAACACCAAGATTTGAGAAATAATAATAACAGTAATATTTATAAGGAGTGATACTATAACAGGATAAAGAGAACTTTATTATAAAATCTAAACACTAGTTTCCAAAATGCACGATTTACAGTATAATAGATAGTTAGATACTTTGGAGAGTGTATAACTAAGCTCTTCAATCTGATTCCGCCCTATCCCTTCCATTATCGGACAACCAGATGCACCAGCATGCGGCGCCGATCTATGGTAGATATTTCACCCATGAGTGTCTTCAAGCCCCGTGTGAATAGATAGGTACAAGTGTGCTCGATCTTAGACCATGTCTCCACTCTACAGCAGACGAGATCATGGTCAAAAGCGAACCTATACTACTATAAAAAAAGATAGACTTACGTAATATTTTATTACATTCACAACTCTCATGCTCTTAAATAGAATGTATGTTACAGCATGACTATTAAAATGATATTACTATGTATAATACTGTAAATTGTTCGACGTTTTAAAGTCAATTAAACGGCTATATTTCAAGCTATCAAATTGCAACAGTTCAACAAAGTATTATTTTATGATGTTATTCCTAGCATTTTAATAGATTTACAAATGGTCGATATAAATCATTATAGGACGTGTTATAAAAGCATAGATAAAATGAAATGCTGCTAAATATAACCAAAGCTTTAGTTATATAAGCAGTTCTTGATATCATTATTAAAAAATTAGGTTTCAAATTTTTCTTATAAAATCTTACTTTAAATTAAATCAGATATAGAAAAAGGTCATATAAAAAATATAAAGCATTACATTTTTTAAACACTCTTTATTGTCAACAATAATTTAGCGGGTAAATAAACAAATTTTCTTTTGTCCTGTTACCAACTTAATAAACTAAGTAATAAATAATATTTTATGATTATACATTTTAATTATAATGACAAACAGCTACAATAGACATTATAATTAAGGGCTTATAAATACTTATAATTATACTGGAATGCCAGAATGACAAAGTTCTATCTTTATAATATGGATAAATTAGATTATTTATGTTATAGATATCAGATAGATATCAATCCCATTCTTTTGTCGCTTAATCAACTGTTTTCTGGCAAAGCAGATAATTAATAAGTCTCCTATTTTACAATAACAAAATATCTATCAAATTATTCAAGATCTAATCAAATTACAATTTTTAAAATAAGAAATCATTCGTAATTAACATTAACATGCGTTGGGATAGTGTACAAATTACGGAATATCAGCCTTAAAGGTTGGTTACAAGGGACACCACAAAACCATGTCTATACTTTAAAACGACGTAATAAGGATAGTCGTCGTCTGATAAAAAAAATTCGTCAAAATATCGCTATTCCAAAATGTAGTAGGAATTGGTAAAAAATATTTGACCATATAAAATCTCTGATGGAAACATAATTTCGTTTTCTAAAACTGTGCTCAATAGCAGCTTATAGTAATGTCCGGGACAAAATATTTATTAATGTTTTAAAATACTTTTAATTCCACCACAGAGATGTCCCTAAGTTAATTTTACATAATTATTAGGACTGCTATAGCCAGTCTTGTAACTGGAATTAGAGTCTGCAGCCGTGCTATAATCCCTGTGAGAACCTACCTCATTTTCTTCTTTAGGTATTGTTTGAGACTGTACCGTATCATATGCTGACTGTACAGGTGATGAAAGCTGAACATTATACTTCGCTTGATTATTTGAAGGATAGTACAAGCTTGGTGGACTGGGATGGGCTAGATTATTGTAAAGCTGATGGGGTTGTGCGAAAAGCAACATTGATGATGGGTGACCTAAATACGAGTTACCTAGTAGATGTTGAAAGGGAGATACACCTAACTGATTAATAGCACTTGAAGGATTAGAAGAGAACACTGATTGAGGATAATGTAGGACTTGCGGTGTTTGGAAACTGTAAGGAGGTTGAACAATAGCTACTTGCAAACCTTGTTTAGATGGAACTACTTGATATTTAGCTTGGTATCCAGGATTGGGAACGAAACTGATCGGCGTGAATTGTGAAGGTTGAGATGGAATATGATTTGCTGGTGGTTGTGCGGTGTAAGTTTGGGGAGTCTCAGTTCCCGAAGATGAGTAATATTGGCTGCTTGCTTGATTGGGATAAAATGAATTCGGAACTTGTGACTGATATGAACTAGAAACTGGTTGACTGTTTTGAGAGCTAGGGTTTTGAGAGTAAATGCTGTATGTGTAATCCTGCTTCTGAGCACCAGTAGATATAGTATTAGAACTGCTTCCTTTAGTAAAACCTCTTTTCTTTTGATCTAAGTCATCATACTCACTGCAGTGTGCCAGAGCGGCGAAAGCAGTAATGACCTGAAAACACGAAGAACATTAAAGCAATCTATCATCCTAAATCAAAGAATCGTGGAACTTAATCAATCAAGTAAAATTGGGTTTGTAAACATCGCTTAAAATTTACGAAGTAATAAATAACAGATATGAGAACACGCTACAATCACCGATGGTTATGAAAATTTTATTTGGATCGTAAAGTTATGTAAATACCAGACTTTCGGTTCTGTATCTCACAGTATGTAAGTACATATTTCTTTAAATTGTTAAGCCTGTAAGTTATTATTTATTAGCAAAAACCCTGTGCTAAATACATTACACAAAATAAACAAAGTAATAAAATTAATTAACTAAAGGATTTATTATCTTTAAAAATGAACAAGCAAAAATCTCAGTACCAATTTTATCCAGAAAAATAGAGTTCCCGTAGGATATGAAATTGTATATCAAGTACTATTTTACTAAAAGCACTCACCAAAATTAATATTTTCATGCTGTATACTATTTGCAACATTTATAAAATCACATATTTTAATATAAAGTTGCGAAAGGAAAAGTGTTGGTTTACCGCAGTTGCACGGAAAAGTGCATGAATGTATTAAGTACATCCATTTATATGAACGGCACGGTGGTGGGCAACTTTCCTATGTCCAGATCATGAAGGGAAGTGACCGCTCGTTAGGTCTTTGTCCTGTATCGGAACATATCCAGTTTAGCTAAGATTAGTCATTTCCTGCTATTTACGGAAATATGTTATGTACCTAAAATCCAGCGGGTTTACATATCAAGTTGTTTAACTAGGAATGAATAGCGTTTTCTAAGTTTAAATTCCTAAACTAGTTGCCTGGAAGTAATCGCTCTAAGTGATAAAATTTTGCCTTTAAATACTGTAACTATTCTTTTGTTTCTTTATTATGATGAGCAGCAAAGCGTTATCTATATTTAGATCATATTATCATTTTTATCTACAAAAGAGTCCTTGCTTTTTAAGGTTTGAGATCTCATCGCCATAAAACTAATCGAATTCTCATTTATCCTCAAAAAAAGTTAATTCATTTTAGGAGAGAAATTAGTACGTTACTAGAGATAAACATGTTCAATCTAGTAAAAAAGTTGCTAAATCGGCTACAGATTCTATAAGTAGATAAGTACTAATATCCCAAAAGTATATATATATTATACGATAATGAATGAGAAAGTTTTAATATATAAACTCACTTTGTACAAATAGTATTATATCATTTGCACAATGCATTCCTATCAGATAAATGTGGTTATATCTTATAGTATTGGAAAGGAAACAATTCATTTAAACCAGGTGTAAGTAAAAGGGCTACCTACCCAAAGCAATGACGCGTAATGTATCTAGAACACTTTCTACAGTTTAGCGTAAATTAGCTGTTATAATAAGACTTCTAGGGATGGATTTTCTACAATATAACATTCGGCAATAACTATTTTTTTGGTTATGAAAATCTATGTAGCAGCACTCGACTCAATTCGGTTCTGTATCACGTGGAAACTCTTAAACTTTTTTGGGCAACAGACGATAAACCCACTACGCTTATCTAAATATAAGCGAATTTTACACTGTTTTTTTATTGCAGGAGTTTAGCAGAGAGGCAGACGGCCCACTTAATGGAAAGCGGTTACCATCGCCTATGGACATTTGCAACACCAAAGGTGCTACAAATGCGCTGCTGTCCAGTCTCTCTTAAGGGAGACTGGAACCTGGTCACTAATGCTGAAACACAACTCAAGGTTGTTATGGCGACATACTTTAGACCAGGGGTGGTAGCCATCCAGTCGGGCAAATGCCCTACCACCTGGCCTGGCTGTGGGTTCTTTTGTCGCCTCTTACGACAAGACGCCCGGCCGCAGGAAATTTTATTCTTTCTCCGTTCCTGCACTAAAATTAATATCAATGAATCATAATCGGGTCAGTCCCAACAACAGTCCCAGAAGGAACAAACAAAAATACAAACTCACAAAGTTACTTTCACATCTATATTACTCGCTTCACTCTTATTCATTGACGCGGATATGATACAGTTTTCACTTCACATTCTTATATAAAAATAACAAATTATAAGACTATTTCAGATACATCAAAATGCAATAAATTAGTATTTTATTATGATAATTCAGATAAATGATCGAATGAAGGATTATTCGTGTCTATATTTTTTGGGTATAGTACTCAACATCAAGTTTTATCTTTACTAATATATTTACGAGGTAACCGTCGAAATCTGAGGTATTAAGATTTGTTTTGTTATATGGCTACTAAAACATTAATCAAACATTATTTCGAAATAACCCCATATCTCAAAAATCATTTATCGGATATTGTTCAGTCTAGTTTTCATTGGAAGAATTTTTGAAGCTAAAAAAATAGTATGTGCTTGTTCAAAGTTCAAAAGTTGTTAGAGAGGGGAAAATTTTGTCACAAGTTTGGAAGCAAATTTCTGCCAGCCTACAGTTTGACTAATGAAAGTAAAATAGTAGTAGAGGCACGCGTATACAATCTTCTATTTGTCTCTATCTCTATCGCTATCTCACTCTTCGATGTAGACGCTAATCGCCAGGGGTTGCTCTCGTTTCCCTGCGAGCCACTCATCAGATCCTGACTTGGTAACCATGGGGCCACCTCGAGGGTATACACTTACAACTAAAGTAAAAAAATGAAAATCGCTCGACAGTTGACGAAGATATCGTGTAACAAAGAAGTCGGTTTATAAATTTTCTCTCAATTTCCCTAAGATCATGACATGGTGACAATGGGACCAAATAGGAAGATACCCTTTCGATTAAAAGAAAAAAATTGAAAATCGGTCCACAATTGACGGAGTGAAGGGGGTGCCCCGTATAGAATGGAGGAGCGAGATGGAATGCTCCTCCGTCTCAAAGGAAGATCTTCCAGCGAGGCTAATATTGTTCCTCGCAGGCCTAGGCCCATCTGTTATAGTTGAAAATTTGTATATATTCTTTGTATGTTTCGGGAAACGTTTGTGACATCAATTATTACACAGTGCCATCTATTGGCTTGTAAGTGTTCCACTAAAGGAGAAATCCCTTTTTAAAGTCAGTTAAAAAAGACAGTAACACCGACAATTTTTGGCAAATTGACATTTGTGTTAGCATTATGTCAAAAACTTGTAAAAAGCCAAACTGTATTGACTTCATCCGTCGTCAGACGATCGCAGTCCACTGTTGGACGTAGGCCTCTCCAAGTTTGAGCCACCTTTTCCAGGCCTCCGCGGTCCTCATCCAGCGCCTAACGCAACCTTACACACATATACTGACTTCATTATAAAAAGTTTTTACGGAACATTGCTATGTGTTTTTATGATCTATCTAACGATATACACTACTACTACAAACTTGGATTTTTTTCATTCCTTAATTACTAATATGGTTACGTGTATTGCGGCCACTCCTAAGTTTTTTCGCAATTTCACTACATACCTAACTTTGTTTCGAAATTAAGTTTTTTTTATATTTCTCTGGTTCATCCACGATACTGTTGGGGCATCTGGAAGACAATAAAATTTATCAAGTACCTACTACCGTGAAAAAACAGTAGTAACACATAAGAATATTTACATACTTACATATTAAAATTACAGTGGTGTATATCTATGTATGTAATTAATTATTATTCATACTATATATATAAATAAATAATATTGTAACATCCGTTTGACCTAGGGTGCAGTTGAAAACCAGCTTTGGGCACTTTTTGCCTGACATATGCTGAACTGCACCTATTTAGTACCATCGCGAGACATATTTTGGTTTTTTTTTTTGCTGTATACCGGTAATAGTTTAATATCTATTCATTTTTGTTTTGTTTTCAATGTGACTCGCTATGTGAAGACCAAATAAACGTTTTTTCTTTCTTTCATTCATTACTTAGAACCTTATTTAAAACTAGCTATGCCCGCGTATTCCTCCGCGTGGAATTTTTGTTTCGCGGAACACAAATTTTAAAAGTAGCCTAGCCTTATAACATTAGCTATCTGCCAGTGAAAGTCCCGTCAAATTCGGTCCAGCCATTTCAGATTAGTTGAAACCAATGGTTATAATATTTTTCAAAAATTCTTAAAATTGCATTTTCGTAATCTCCTGGTCTGAATGATCCCCCTGATTTTACTTTTTTATTTATTTGTATAGAGTATAGATTATAATATACTTCAAAAAATAGTAATGAACCCGTGGTACTTTTAATCGGAGATAATTGGAAATTCCGTGGGACAAAGAAATAAATGTACAAATTCGCATAGCATGCACTAGTAAATAGTACTACCTATTAGTAGGTATAATATTCTACATATCTATCTAAACACCATCTATACTCTTTGCAGGAAACTACTTCTAATAATACTATTTCTAAGCACACAAGTAAGCAAAGTGAAAGGTAAATGTTATGTATGTCACTAACTAAAATCATAGCTAAACGAAAACTATTTAATGTTTCTTTAAGTAAACACAGATGGAGCTAGATTCGCAATCGAAATATTTTTCCTCTTTACTTTTTTTGGATTTTGTTCACATGGGCAGCCCATTAAGTTACATACATACATAACTTCACGCCAGTTCGCTTGCGGGGTAGGCACGAACAACAGAGCGCCATTTAGGCCCATTCTTACACACCTCACTTGCTTCCTTGACATTCATAACTCTTGTCATGCACGCTCGTCTGTTCTTAGGGCTCCTGACATCACCCTCCGCTAGTACACGATCAAGTTACCGGTGAGTAATAACATTAAAAATCTTTAGCTATTTCCACGTAAGCGCCGACACACACATCTATAGATGTTTATTTAGAAATCTTTAAATTATTTGTCTGCGCTCCAACTTAGTTAATAAAACAGTGAATGCATGCAAAGTACACTTTTTTATTCGAAAATTTGTACTATGCATGTACCTGATATATATAGAGTATTCTCGACTGAATGTTTTTAGTGTTCTGTAGCCATATGACAAAACTAAACCTTTTTGTTACATCTATGCTTCTACAAAACCCTTCAACTTACGTGGACTCATGGAATGACACATATGGGTGCCGGTGAACACTATCGGACGCCACGGATTGACCAACGAGAGATACTGAGAAGCCGTTGTCATGCGGGAAGGCTCCAGAGACTCCAAGCCCATTGACCGGTGGATAAGCCCACCGAGTTGCAGCCGAAGCAAAGAGATAAAACCTCGAGGCCCAACCTCTTCAATATCTCACTTGAATACAGAAGAAGAAGAATCTGGAAAGTCATATACACATTGTCGTTGCCAGCCAACCGTTGTCCGCTGCTAGACGTAGTTCACTCGTCAACACATATTGTGTCCAATTTTTTTTTTTAAGTATTTGATTTATATAACATTTGAAAAAGAGGAGCCAAATAAAAATGACCTCTTGTTTCCGATTTGTGCTCCTTTTTTATTGAAACATTCATCTGTGCAGGAACGGAGAAAGAATACAATTTCCTGCGGCCGGGCGGCCTGTCGTAAGAGGCGACAAAAGATCCCACAGCCAGGTGGTAGGGTATTTGCCCGACTGTGTGGCTACCACCCCCGGTCTAAAGTATGCCGCCATAACAACCTTGTGTTCCGGCATTAGCGGCCAGGTTCCAGTCTCCCTTTAGAGAGCGGCAAAACATTGGTAGCACCTTTGGTATTACAAATATCCATAGGCGATGACAACCGCTATCCATCCGGTGGGCCGTCTGCCTTTCTGCGGAACGCGAGCAATAAAAAAACCAAAAAAAAAAACAGCTTCCACGGCTTTAACGGTTTTAGATTTTGATACTTTTGTTACACCCAATAACGGTTATGAATATTACTACCTACTTTTTTGTCGGAAAATAAAAGTTTCCACAGGACAGAGAGTCGAAATATACACAGACGAAGGCGGGAAAGGTAAATCTTAGTCAAAACAAATCAAGATATTTGTAAGGTAGTACGCAAAAACACAATTAGAAATAAAATCAATAATCATAATTTGTGTAAACAATTTACGAGCTTTTAAAGAAATAATAAAAGATTTTATAGTAGATCGTTTATTACTCAAATTATTAATAATGTTACCTTTGCAGGCCAGCACGAAGTGGAAGTCGCAAGAGTGTTAAAGGTATAGTTGGGAGTAGTCCAGGTGACACTGCAGCACCCCCCTCCACTCTTCTCAGCCACTCACATCAATGTTGTCAATCCCTGTTTTTTTACAACATTCTGGGAGCCCATGTAATAAGTGGCAGGTTACCGACTCCCAATTTTATGCATGTTTTTTGAGGGTTGTGACGGGTAGACACAACAACAACAATATTCTTTATTATACCACCAACATAGTAATAGTAACAAACTTTGTTGTCTTAAATACTTTAAAGTAGAACAATTTTATTTTTTTATTTTAAATCCACAGACAAACATACATGTTGTATTATCCCCAAATTAACCATGGTACGCTTGTGTTATGAGTAATATACAACGGACTTAATCTGGGGCCGATCCCAGACTCCCAGACTTACTAAATAACGGAGAAATTTCGTTCCTGAAATTCACAATACCAGGAATTGAACCCGGAGCCTCTGCGTTGCAGTGAGGTAGGCCGGCAAATTCTTAGCCCGCTCAACGACAGAGGCCATCACAATGGGTGGCCTTATTGCTTAAAGCAATCTCTTCCAGGAACCTTTACATACATACATACATAACCTCACGCCAGTTCCCTTGCGGGGTAGGCACGAACAACAGAGCGCCATTCAATAACTAGAGTTTACCCCGCGGCTACGCCGCGCGTCAAACTCTAGTGCGTACCTCTTGTTTTAAGAGCAGGCGTTAATACAGGATATATTGTATTGTATTTTTATGTTGGTGCTATTTGCCCTCGGAAGATTTACTTCATTTTATATCGCAAACTATCCCATCTACCGGGATGAATAGTATCTATGTCCATTTTCGGTATTCAGACAGACAGATCGAGTGAAAGTCGCATTTTTTTAAAGATTATGAATTTTTATATCTATAAACTTGATAAATGATTGATCCCCCATACAAACTTTAATACCTTATTTCAACCCGTTCTAGTTTTATTTATATAACTAAATATTGTGTAAACTACACAAACGACCAAAACTACCAAACGTACTAAAACTACCGAAACTACCAAATTACCAGCCAAAACTACCAAATCCACCAACTAAAACTACCACAACTACCTAAATTTTCACAACTATCAAAACTACCAAAACTACTACAACTACCACAACTACCACAACTACCAAAACTACCACAACTATCAAAACTACCAAAACTACCACAACTATCAAAACTACCAAAACTACCACAACTATCAAAACTACCGCAACTACCAAAACTACCACAACTATCAAAACTACCAAAACTATCACAACTATCAAAACTACCAAAACTACCACAACTACCAAAACTACCACAACTATCAAAACTACCAAAACTACCACAACTATCAAAACTAACGCAACTACCAAAACTACCACAACTATCAAAACTACCAAAACTATCACAACTATCAAAACTACCAAAACTACCACAACTACCAAAACTACCACAACTATCAAAACTACCAAAACTACCACAACTATCAAAACTACCACAACTACCAAAACTACCAAAACTATCAAAACTACCAAAACTACCACAACTATCAAACTACCAAAACTACCACAACTATCAAAACTACCAAAACTACCACAACTATCAAAACTACCAAAACTATCAAAACTACCAAAACTACCACAACTACTAAAACTACCACAACTATCAAAACTACCATAACTACCAAAACTACCACAACTATCAAAACTACCAAAACTACCACAACTATCAAAACTACCGCAACTACTACAACTATCAAAACTACCAAAACTACCGCAACTATCAAAACTACCAAAACTACCACAACTATCAAAACTACCGCAACTACCAAAACAACCGAATATACCAAATCGACCAACCAAAACTACCAAATCTACATACCAAAACTACCACAACTATCAAAACTACCACAACTACCAAAATAACCAAATCTACCAACCAAAACTACCATAACTATCAAATCTACAAACTAAAACTACCACAACTACCTAAACTACCACAATAACTAAATCTACCAATCAAAACTACCACAACTACCAAATCTACCGAAACTACCAAATCTACAAAACAAAACTACCACAACTACCAAAACTACTACAGCTACAAAACTACCAAAACTATCACGACTACTAAAACAACCGAAACTACCAAAACTACCAGCATAAACTACCGAAAATAGCAAAACTACCAACCAAAACTACCACAACTACCAAAACAACTAAACTAAACAAAACTACCTAAACGACCAAATTGACCAAAATAAACAAAATGACGAAAATGGCCAACCACAAATAAAAAACCTATCCTAGTTTCCGGGATAAACTTTACGTAAATCTATCCCAAAATCTATCCCAGTATCCGGGATGAAAAGTATCTCTTGGCCACCCTCGGTATTCAAATTACATATGTACCGAGTATCATCCAAATCGGTCCAATAGTCTTTCCATAAAAGGATAACAAACAGATAGACAAATATACTTTTATCCCGGAAACTATCCCATTTTCCGGGATAAAAAGTATCCTATGTTCATTCTCGGCATCGAAAATATATATATACTGAGTTTCAGCCAAATCGGTCCAGTAGTTTTTACGTGAAAACGGAACAGACAGACAGACAGACAGACAGAGTTACTTTCGCATTTATAATATTAACTAGAGTTTACCCCGCGGCTCCGCCGCGCGTCAAACTCTAGTGCTTACCTCTTGTTTTAAAAGCAGGCGTTAATACAGGAATATTGTATTGTATTTTTATGTTGGTGCTATTTGCCCTCGGAAGATTTACTTCATTTTATGTCACAAACTATCCTATCTACCGGGATAAATAGAATCTATGTCCATTTTCGGTATTCAGACAGACAGATCGAGAGAAAGTCGCATTTTTTAAAGATTGTGAATTTTTGTATCTATGAACTTGATAAATGATTGGTCCCCCATACAAACTTTAATACCTTATTTCAACCCGTTCTAGTTTTATTTATATAAATAAATATTGTGTAAACTACACAAACGACCAAAACTACCAAACATACTAAAACTGCCGAAACTACCAAATCTACCAACCAAAACTACTAAATCCACCAACCAAAATTACCACAACTACCTAAACTACCACAATTACCAAATCTACCAATCAAAACTACCACAATTACCAAATCTACCAATCAAAACTACCACAACTACCAAAACTACCACAACTATCAAAACTACCACAATTACCAAATCTACCAATCAAAACTACCACAACTACCTAAACTACCACAATTACCAAATCTACCAATCAAAACTACCACAACTACCAAAACTACCACAACTACCACTACTACCTACCAAAACTACCACAACTAACACAACTACTGAAACTACCAAATCTATAAACCAAAACTACCACAACTACCAAAACTACTACAACTACCAAATCTACCGAAACTACCAAATCTACCAAAACTACCAAATCTACAAAACAAAACTACCACAACTACCAAAACAACCGAAACTACCAAAACTACCAGCATAAACTATCGAAAATAGCAAAACTACCACAACTACCAAAACTGCCAAACAAAACTACCAAAACTACCTAAACGACCAAATTGACCAAAATAAACAAAATGACGAAAATGGCAAACCACAAATAAAAAACCTATTCTAGTTTCCGGGATAAACTTTACATAAATCTATCCCAAAATCTATCCCAGTATCCGGGATGAAAGTATCCCTTGGCCACCCTCGGTATTAAAATTACATACGTACCGAGTATCAGCCAAATCGGTCCAATAGTCTTTCCATAAAAGGATAACAAACAGAGAGACAAATATACTTTTATCCCGGAAACTATCCCATTTTCCGGGATAAAAAGTATCCTATGTTCATTCTCGACATCGAAAATATATATATACTGAGTTTCAGCCAAATCGGTCCAGTAGTTTTTACGTGAAAACGGAACAGACAGACAGACAGACAGACAGACAGACAGACAGACAGACAGACAGACAGACAGACAGACAGACAGAGTTACTTTCGCATTTATAATATTAATAGGGATAGGGATAAACATCATAGTTCCACATACTCCCAGACCCCAGTTCCTCTAAAGGTTATTTATTTTACGTTTGATAACTAGAATCAAAGAACAACAAGCATTATGCACGTGGCAACAATGTATGCAATAAATGGTTCTTGGAACAAGAAATGATTAGCAATTCATGTACTACAAATATATGCAATGCGGTAATTTAAATCAAAAGCAATAAAATAGTAAACAGTAAAAAATAAATCGCAACAAATGAAAATCGGGATCCGTAGGTATTAAAATTATTCCGTTATAAAAAATACTCAAAATGATGCTGATGAATGATGATGCTGAAGATAAATAACACTTTGTTAAAAACCACTTAGAAATATTACAAGAATGAAAATAATGCATAGTTATATTTATTATTTTCTTGATTAAACAAAAGGCGATCTTACTTGAAATGATCTCTTACAGGCTTGACGAAAAAAGGCTCAAAAGTATAGAAGAAAGAGTAGAAAAGCTAATCTGACGGTCATAAGCGAATTTACCGAACCCAAATGGAGTATCATATTACGATGATCATTATAATAATGTGCACACAGTCTCGCGTCACATTATTATGTATCCTGCTATAATTAAGTATATAAATTAAAATTGAAAGTATTTGTTCAAGTTAAATTCTAAATAAGAACATTTTATGAAACCATACATATATTTTAAATTACATATTAAAGTATTAGATTTTCGCGTGATATCATCCCCGTTATTTCTTCTTACTGTATTATGTACTTCTTCTATGCATTGCACAGATTCTTTTAGATTTAATACAATACATCATAGTTTATGTCAGTATTCTCCTGTCTCCAAAGAACACGTACATGCATACATATATTGAATTTTATAGAATGGAGTTCATACATTGTTCGTCTAGTCCCTCTTTAGGGATTAAATAAATTCATTAGAAGAGCGGAAGCTGATTTCTATGTACGATGTTTTAGTTGTTTAAAAAATATTGGTGTCAAATTATGCAAGTTTTGAACCGGATATCACGTCTTACCCATTGTAGTATAGGACGCCTTCTAGCACAGAAAACTGTTCGTATTTAAACTGCCAGTAGAAACTTGACAAGGAAAGGCCTACATCTAAAAGCGACCTGTTATTTCTTGCAACAAAGAAATTTGGTGAAAACTTTTCTTTACTAAAAGAGTAATAATTCTTAAATTTCAACTTAAAATATCAAAATAAATATTTTAGTACATACTTACAGAGCCCTAAACGTGTTAATGTAGTATGTTTATAAAAAACGTGAACTGTTGCATAACACCGCTTAAAAACTCGGAAGTGAATGCAGTTGACTTCCATTTTAGTACTACATGTTCCCTCGAGCGTAAAGGTATTAAGCAACTGAATATTTACACAAAGATCACTATATTCAAGGGGTAGCAAATTCATCTAAGTATAATTAGTTCTAGTACATTTATCTACAACAAACAACCATTATTTGCTTTATAAATTATGTATTAGGAAACCTGATATACATTTTCTCTCGATTTAGGAGATTTTACTGCTCCTCAACAAAGGCGATACAAAAACAACAAGTCTTGCTAGGTGTGTTACTGAGGAGTTTCTCTCGCTACTTCGTCCCCTTTGAACAATTAAAACACGCCGCAGAGAAGTGTAATTAGATTAAGAAGTGGATTTAATTTTATCTTATGACCTTCAAGGAATGTTTTAGCATCATCTGAATTTTAAAAAATCTATTTGAATTTATCAGAACGTCGACCTGTAAAAGGTAACATGAAGTGCAATCCCTACAAGATGATGAGGCTATAAAATGTAATAAACATATGCGGTACATAGCGTACATGGTAACTTCACATCTCGATTGCTTTCATATCCCGGAGAGGCCAGACTTCACCTTCTTGTTTTTTTCTGAAAAGTATGATTACTTAATAGCCTATTTTTAGACAATAATGTAGCTTAATTATTTGTTTAATAAAACTAAATTTTTATAATTTCTAAAGACTGTTGCACAAAACACCTAATTGAAAATGATAGATATCATCGCGCTACAAACATTTACGACATGAAGTAAATAATAATGTTTTAAGAATCCGTCACTTTCAATATTGTCGTATTATCAAGTTATTATGTTGTAAGCATTATACTTACGTTTATAATGCAATTTTCAAAGAGTTACCCACCCTAATACCTGTTTTAAACTGTTTATTACATAGAAAGTGTAATTTTATCATATGATTTTGTTTTCCTAAAACCGTTACGTAGTTCACCGTAGTAACTTAGGAAAAATGTTGGTGAACATGCCGCTGTTTATCGTTAACACCTTTTAAGTTCTAGTAAAATAGACAGATCCAAAAATATGAGGTCCTCGTATCGCATCATACGAATGCCTTCTCCTCTACGTCGACTTTTATACTTTTATCTGTGCAGGAACGGAGAAAGAATACAATTTCCTGCGGCCGGGCGGCCTGTCGTAAGAGGCGACAAAACAACCCACAGTCAGGTGGTAGGGTATTTGCTCGACTGGATGGCGATCACTCCTGATCTAGAGTATGCCGCCCACAACAACCTCGTGTTGTGTTCCGGCATTAGTGACCAGGTTCCAGTCTCCCTTAAGAGAGCAGCAGCGCATTTGTAGCACCTTTGGTGTTCCAAGTATCCATAAGCAATGGTAACCGCTTTCCATCAAGTGGGCCGTCTGCCTGCCTGATGAAATCCTGCAATATATTTTTTATTTATGTATTACGTTCGTAGATATTAATTGTAAATTATTATAACTTAGTTTAATATATTATATTAAAAGTAAATTACTGATTAGCCTTCTAAACTGTACGCTCGTATGTTCTATATATTGTATTGTATAATAGTATTTAGTAAAGTAGTTAATCTCTTGATTACTCCTATATCTGGGAATAAAAAATGTTTTGAAAATTTTG
The DNA here is from genome assembly GCA_019925095.2 of Dendrolimus kikuchii. NCBI lineage: Eukaryota > Metazoa > Arthropoda > Insecta > Lepidoptera > Lasiocampidae > Dendrolimus > Dendrolimus kikuchii. The sequence goes on from CM034400.1 coordinate 16,193,570, forward strand.
ATATTTCAAAATGCGAATACTACGCTTAATTCTGTCAATAAAAGATGCAGTGAAGTTTCACTTTCAGTATTTAAAATAATGTAAATTTGTTTTAATAGCCATATTACATAAATAAGCAACAAATACTTATAAATATAGCGAATGTCTTTAATAAAATGTCCACTAGATATATTTTAAAACTATTTTTTTGAAAAGGTAAGCTTAACCTGGTTTCTCATTGATTTCTTTGCGATCATGAAGACTTCTCTGTTAATGATAAAAGTATAGCAATTATTATAATGTATGTTTTATAAACTTTCGGAACATATCGTTTTATTATTCATTAGTTACGTATTCAATGTACGTAAAAAGAAAAGGAGATAATTAAAATTTTAACCTTTACACTCAATATGAAATTATGAATACAATTTTGATTGGCTATCAATTCATTGACGTTTGAATTGCATGTTTAATTTGGTTTACAGTATAAACAGTCTAATTATTTTGAATGTTTCAGTTTAATTGTGTAAGCATTGACATAGCTAGTTCACTTGAGCCCAGACATGCAGGATACGATTCCCAACAAAGTAAATTTCGTAACAAACTCTGATTATTTACTCTAGTCTGAGTCTCTGGGATACCCTAGAAGTGTTCTTTAGTATTACTATAACGAAAACTTATTTTTTCAGCTGATGAATATACGATATGTGTTTGTCTGCCGATTATTTATTTCGTAATTATTATAATTTTAATTCAAATATAAATCCAGATAAAAGATCAAAGTTATACGACATATATCCGAGTAAGCATGCTAATCGATTAAAAATAATTGTGAGTAATAAATCCTTTTCGTTATAAATCCAATTGTATTATATAATAGAGCATAATTACATAGCATAGTAAACGTATTTATGATATATTTATTACCGTAATCAGAGTACATAAAATACACCAATTATTAGTAGTTTTATTATTCTTAGTTCTTTATTGAACCTCGAATTTGGAACATTGTAATGAAATTTTATTGTGATAATGAAAAAAAAAACAATTATAAAATTTTGATAAAGTTCACCAAGAAAGCAAAGTGCATGTAAAAACAATAAAGTCAACGTCTGCGTCTTTTAATTTCCTAAAGCACTTTCTCATGAGTGAAACTGAGTGTTCACGCTTCCTATCGATTACCCAAGTGTTATCATGTTTCCTGTATTATTCACACATGTTTGTTAAACACATGCTTGGAATTATATGAATGGAGACTGGCCTGTATTTTGGACAACACTAGCATTGCCATACAGCGCGGAAATGCAGCCAGCATTTTGGGAACGCTCTGCAACAACAGTTACCTGGAATCCTTTTTTTATTTGTGTATCATGCGTATATATTGTTACGAGTTGCAGGACTCGAATTAAAATGCCGCTAGAATTACTATAAAATTTATTAGAACTATACAAACACGTATAACACACGTACAAACACTGAATAACATAACACAACCAGTGCAAACGTAATGCACGATTCAATAACACGCGCAAAGTCCGTCACTAACGTCTAACGCTTGTGGCTATCACTAGACTGCCTCATCCCTTCATTGGGGCATTGCTTTATACTGTACAAATACAATAATTCTGCTCGACTGCATAACTGAATTTCCTAGGCTAATGACTACCATAAAAGATTACAATACACAATGGGCTATTTTTCTAATAACGTATATATGTACGTATATATATATATATGTATAAAACGTCTACAGGTATGCAGATATGAATTTGTCTTTTGTCGGCGCTCAGGTCGTAACAATATTATAACTATGTAAATAGTACTTTTTTAATTTTGGTTTTTTGTTTATATATTACTTTAATTGATGTTGACCGTCGATACTTTTTAGAGATGTAGTAAATAAATATGTCAAATGAATGAAAACATTTGATTGTTTTATATATGCTATATTATTATGTTAATATCATAGAGTAGAGTAATATATATTAATATACTAGGATGAACATAGGGCGGTTTTATTTATTTCAGGCGACCCCTTAGATTTAAGAAAATAAATTGGGTTTGTGCTTAGTATTCCGCAGTAGTGTGCGGGACGGGAACGTTTTTCACCTCTACAGAACTCTTGGTGGTCCAAGAGTTCCGTAGAGGTAACGATGGCTATGCACACTGAGAAAAGTGTTTCAATCCTTAGTTATATATAAGGCAGCCATCCCTAATCTGACAATTAAATATGCACTGTTTGTTACAGCTCAATTAATTCATCCAAAAGTAATTGTATAACATACTTTCGTATTTATTTAAAAAACAAAAGCCTGAGATAGATAAATATGAAGTAAAATAATTTTTAACTAACTTAAGCAGCGACAACACATTGCGAGCGGTGTATGTAGAATAAAAAATGGATTTAAATTTTAACTTATATGTATGTATGACTTTCAAATTATGTTCTCCGGTGACACTATGTAGTTTGAATAAAACTGGCTATCAAAATGGCTACGCAACCCTAAGAAGGCTAATTTTGAAATTTTAGTACCAATCATTTTTTTTTCAATTTCTGGATTAAGAATCATATTTAGCTTTACAAGAGTTTCTGCAGGTCGGTGTCGTTAGCTAATCCACTGCTACTTAGGCCTCTCCTAGTACTGCATCCAGAATTTACGCTTTCTAAAGCCAGTGGGAAAACACCCTATGTAGTCGATAGCCAACATACTAAATACTTAGTACTTATAAGACTTAATAAATAATACAAATTCCAGAGTTTCCTAATTTACAAAAAAGTAGTTCTTTTGATGTCTTATTTTCTATTTTTATTTTCTAGCTTAGTGGGTAAAAGTGAAAAAAGTGGGTCTCGAGGCCTAAACTCGTATGGCAAACGCGAAGTGAGTTTGAATTTTGGCTATGTGATTCGTGTGAATCTCAAACGTAATTTTCTGGCCTAATAAGAATATTGTTACAACCTTCTGACGGTAAAGGAAAATATTATGATGAAACCTACACATCGGGTTAAAAAACGTGTTAAACTCGCCAACCCGCCTTGGGTAAGCGTGCTTGGCGGGTAACCTGCCTGTTTCCCCTAGAAATGGAGTGGCACAAGCTCACCCGCGGGACATTCCTAGCTGTTATTATATTGAAGAGAATTCTTTATAGTTTTTTGAATGTGCATATTATTTGCTTCACTCTTTCAAACTGTCCACGCGAAGTTCTCTTCGCTCACATACATTTATGCCAGATTTCTTTCCACATATTGTATGGACTTTATGCCAAGTGTCGAACAGTTAAAAGCCAAAAATAGAGAGTAAGCTATAGAATAGATTGAATTAATGGACTCTAATGGAACTACTGCATTTTTTATACCCACTATCGAAATTACACGTATGCTAAATCTCACAATAGTTAATTCGTTGAGCTTTGTCAATTATAAAAGTTATTATAAAAGACATTGTAGTATTTCTGTGAGAAAGGCACCTTCTCATTCTGGTCTACGCATGCACCACTTTGCAGTTTTTTGATCGAATGTATAGGTATACAATCTTTCAATTACCATGTACTGCGGTGAAGCAAAACATCATGAAACAAGCCGAACATCAAGAACTCAGCATAGGCAATATATTCATTTATAAGTATTTTACTTTTATACATGCACCCTATTTCATGATAATAAACACCTATCTATTACATTTATATATTAATATGGATTTAATCGTTGTCTTCTAAAAATAAATGGAGCATATTCCATTTATTTTATTATATATTAATAATACGTAAAAGGCATAGATAAAAAAACTTAAAACAACTTTTTAACATGTTTATTGTACTTTAAAAATAGCAAACAACTTATATCTACAATTAGGATAATAAATAAGCTGTATAACTAATACTATATGTACAGAAATTCACGGCGTTGATGGTGTTACAATTAATTTTCAGCGGTGGATTTTATTCAATCATTCCGATACACTATTAATTTTGATGATTAATCAGCCAAAAAAGGACCCTTTAGTAAACTGGTATAGATTTGCATTGTAAATGGAAAGCAGAGGAAAGTCATCACCTGACTATTGGGATGGCAAACACCCAAGTAGCAGTCGCAGCAAATTAACAGAATATACGGAAATAAATAATGATAAAAAATTTACTTTCGCCACGACACGCCCGTGTATACACTACATGAGACCACAGCCTACACATCTAAAGACGTTAATGCCCTATATTTACAACAAATATCTTTGTGTGGATTTATACATCTAATGACCACGAGGCTTAAGTTCTTCGCTGTATTTGATCGTGTTGTACGCAGTCTCACTGTGCGCTCCATGAGAGTCCCTTGGTAAACTATAACGGGAGCCACTGTGTCCTCCATAACTGAGTTTTGGACTTGACGAAAATGAGCTGTGTACGGATGATGGGCCCCTGTATGATGAGCTACCTTCACCAAAGCTACTTGATGAATGTTTTGGTGAGCTCACGAAATGAGGTCTGGATGATGAACCTGCATGTGAAATCGATGGGGTATATGAACTAGCTGGGAAACCATAGGTAGTACCTGGGGGTGAAGCGAAATTTCCTGAAGAAAAGCTGCCCACAGCGTCCAAGGGAGCAGCCAGATTTTCACCCTTGACTGATTCAAATGATGGTGCCAGTTTATAAGTTGCACCATTGTTGAAGCCCGAAAAAGATCCAGCGTAATTGGCACCATGATCACCAGAACCTATAGCCAAGAGTCCCTGGTTACCACCAGAAATAGCGCCAAAAGAAGGAGAACTATACTGTTCGGACAAACCAGACAACCCGTGACTGGAGTCTCCTTGGCCCGAAGATCCTAAATAAGCAGATGGTTTGAAAGAATTTTTGCTAGGAATTGCGTAGCTGCCACTTAAGCCCTTCAAGGAACCACCAAATGAGTGACCAGCGCCGCTCAAAGTGTATCCAGAACCACCTCCGAGAGAATTGCCAGAAGCTCCTCCTAATGAATGGCCTGACGTTCCACCAAGTGAATACCCTGACGCTCCTCCCAATGAATGACCCGAAGCTCCTCCGGAATGTCCACCTAAACTACCTAAAGATATTCCAGCTAGTCCATAACCAGAATTACCAAGAGAAATGCCACTGTTACCGCCGAAAGAGTGACCAGAACTGGGCACAGCATAGGCTGAAGGTGCACTACCTCCTTGGCTCTCAGGAGTGAACAATACTGGACCTGTGGCACCATACGAGCCAATATCTTTGGGTCCGGAGGCATAAGCAGATGCAGGAGCGGCTGCTGGTGTTGAAAAGCTATATTGCTGGAATTTCGGTGATCCAAAACTGTACTGAGGAAGAGATAGCTCTTGACCACCATGACCACCTCCAACTTGCGTACTATGGAATTCGGCGATATTGTTGGCTGGAGTGAAAGTCAATCCATTGGCATTAATTCCATGGGACAGCTGGCTCATAAGCTGTGAGAGATCGTTAGATGATATACTGCCATGATTGGGCTGCAGAGTTATTGGGGCCAGCTGGATTGAAGGTTGACCACCTGATGCAAGGTGTTCAGATGACAGTTGAAGCGCTCCATTAGATCCTTGTCCTCCAAAACTGTAGGATGGTTTCGCGCCACCAATGCTATATCCTGCGCCAACACTGATAGTACTTGCATCGCCGTGACCAAAAGATTGTGCTGGATAACCTCCAGAAGGTTGTCCGAATGACGCGTAGCCGACGGGTGCTTCTCTTTTGTCTTTAGATTCTTCAACTTGTTTTGCTTGAATTGCCCATGATGTTGATATACTCAGAAGAGCTATGAAAACGACCTGAGAAAAGAAAAAACTTAAGTTTTTATTTTGTTCTGTAATAAATTGGTTTTTATAACGACGTTGTGATTGATATAATGAACTAATTAATAGGTGGGGATCCGCAAACGGGTTTCCTAAATACAACACATATGCGGTCGTACGAGTTCCAAGTTTAATAACGGCCCGCATGACACTGTTCAAGAGATAGCCCACATTATTTTAATTTCACTTTTTCCACTTTTACTTTATGCAATAACTATTATTTTTTTCAGTTCAGTAAATAAGTCAATACGTAAATTATCGATCTAATTTTTAAGGCACTGGCACTTTAAAAACGAATCTTCATCCAGGCACCGCTTTCCTACTTAAATAATTATAATTTACACACTACATCACAATATTATCATCATTGTGTAATTGGGATTATTTAATGTTGTTTTGCAGAATACTATAATAATATATTTCTAAACACTCATAATTGGACTTTCCAAAGTGTAACACTTCATGCACTTGTTTTACTCGTAAGAATCACTTTTTAGATTTGATCATCACTGAGAAACGCGCACTCACCGTGAATTTCATTTTAGATGCTTATTAGGTATGCTCGTCTCGTTGATGAAACTAAACCACTCCGCGGTGGATTGGAGACAACAAACAAATAAGTAAGAGAGCGATCGGTCGGCTGACTTGTACAGCCGCCGAATTTGTAATGTGATGTCTCTGTGTTTTCACCGAATTTATAAGAGAGCGGACGGTGGCGCGCACCCGCCGCCTGGCAGGCGCTCTCGGAAGGGTAAAAGTGTATCAGAGGACCCTTTCACTGCACTGACTGAAAGAATGGGAGCGAGCCACTGAGCTTCCGAACCCAGCAATGAGGTAATAGGGGCCGGAAGCATTGCGTCATAGGTCGATCACGGTTTGGTGTACCTATTGATGCAGATGACATCCAAACATCGATACGTTGTCTTGTATTCAATAAACGCAAACGGTGAGTCGCAAATGTTTACTTTACACAATAAATATTCATACTATTCTTTTTTTTAAAGCATAATCAGATTTACTAGAGCAACAAACATGATAAATGCATAATTGATTATTTAATTTTAAATTGATCTAACCTTTCCTATTACTTAAGATATTGCACGTTCAACTACAATGAATTACTGAATTATTATTACAAATTATTGTTTTGTTAAAATTTCATGCTTTTACTTCATATGAATACAATACAATGAATTTATTCAACTGGAATATATTTCAAGATGCGTTGTATTATAACTATCTACATAATTGCAAAGTCAAACCCGGCAACTATCTGGATACCTACTGTTTTTTTGTACTTTACCAGTTTTATTATATTTCATAACAATACTAATACAAGCTCCAGGGATGGAAGTGATATATGGCATAAGAAGTCAGAAGTACCTTTGGTGAACCTGCAGCCCATCTCTCCACACCCCTTAGCCACTCACACCCATGTTGCCCCTCGCCAATCTTGTACGGAATTTTTTGGGGCCCATGCTGGGAGTGGCGAGTCAACATCTGCTTATTTTATTCTGACTCACTAAAGCAATTCATCCCAATATTCCGGTATCTTTTTCCTCAATTCTTACATTAGTCCTATACTGACCGGGACTTATCCTTGGGTGCATTTCTATATGGTGTAGATAGGGATAACGGCCGGTCAGTGTTACGCCAGATTTACACTAAATTTGTCTAAGGGGCCTCTACGTATTGACCTTCCCATGGCCCCACGTAAGCTCTCCAAAAGTGCAAGCCATTTTTGCGACCCGTGATCTTCCAGGACATACATATACAATAAGACTATAAATAATAAATATTTTACCTGGCTTCGCCTCAGCTAACTTATATTCAAACACCGTGGGATATGTCTAACGTCTATGTCAAACATACATTGTAATAGACTATTATCTTAGCTAATTCATATTATACTTCCTGGAGTTTTATGTATTTATTTCCATTTCCTTGTTTCGTCGAGTTGATACTACTACTCTTATATAGCTTTAGAACTCTAGACCATAAGCATGTCGCCTTATGTGCTACAACCAAAAACTTACCTACCTAATGAAATAACAAACGTTACTTTCTTTCTAAAACAATCGGGTGTTGATATTACTTATCAATAATTATCATACACTACTGTATATTATTGATACTTTATAAAGCTAACTATGTTTTTGTTTATATACTGTAAAAACCATTTATTTAAAGTTGTAGAATAAGACGCTTTACCGTTATAATAATAGATTGCAAACGTATGAAATGGAAACAACAAAACACTTTTGCTTTTCACTCGTATACGTATCAGTGGTATCATTGGCTTGGTGCCACCATTCTCGCACCGGCAATGTTGAATCTAAAGTTATTTCAATGTATTCAGAATCGCCAACATCCGAATGCACTTTCATTCACTTGATGTCATTACAAGACATAAATTAGAAATGGAGACAGAGCAAAGAGCTCAAACTGTCATTGTGTAAGTTCAAATTAAAGTTTCCAAACATTGAACTTTAGAATTTTCAATATTAAAATGAAATTTATATTTTTTTACATGCGTATTTGAATTAAGTAATTTCTAAATTAATAAAATTTTATATATTTTCATAATCGTTTGCAGTAATTAAATAATAATTAAATATTTAAAAAAAATGTGTGTGTATGCGTGCAGTTCACACGCAGTAGTTTTTTTTATTTATTTTTTATTGCATGAGTTCAACAGACAGGCGAACGGCCCGCCCACTGACGGAAAGCGGTTACCATCGCCTATGGCCATTCGCAACACCAAAGATACTACAAATGTGCTGCTCTCTAAAGGGTGACTGGAACTTGGCCACTAATACCAGAACACAACCCAAGGTTGTTATGGGGTTATACTCTAGACCAGGCGGTATCCAGACGGGCAAATGCCCTACCACCTGAAAAATTGAAACAAAGTGTGACAAGGGATGGGAGGGATTCTAAATTTCGTGACGTCTAATTTCATATATTATATCGTTATAATATATTTAAGCTTTAAAACACGAAGTATTAATAAACACTTCAAAACATTTCTATTCTCTCTCTCAACTCTGTCTGTATGACCATAGTGTTTAAATTATTAAATATAATGTATTCTATCTCATTTGCTCGCAGACTTAGTCCTATAGATTTATGTGCTTATCTCTTTTAGTGACGCTTTTTCATTCCAATCACAACGATTCTAAACAAGTCTCACTTCAAAAACTCTAAATAAAAAAAGAGTTTTTATTCTAAGATAAAAATCTTTTAGATCTATACGATAAAAAAGGGCCCCTCAAAATCACCGTAAGCAAATACTGTTGAACGTGCTGTCTCCTTTAGTGTTACAGATGTCTACGAGCAACGGTTACCTCTTACCACCAGGTGGACCCTCTACTTGTTTCCATAAAAGCAAACGTAAAAAAGTAACTTCTTTTTCTTACGAAACTGGCAAACAAGCAGACGGCCCATCTAATCGGAAAGTGGTTACCGTTGCCTATAGACGTCTGCAACATCAGGAGTGTATCCAACGCGTTGTTAGCCTTTAGGATAGGATAGAAGGAATGGAATAAAGATGGGATGAAAGGGATGCGATAGGAGGGATGTAGAAGTAGGCCATTAGATCTTTTATGCATCGTATGAAACACGATTAGCTCAAGAGTAACCGTTTCACGTGAATATTTTGTGAGAGCATGGTATCACACCGATCGAAGTCCCTAAGAGCTGTAAACAACATAACGAGTCCAACATAGCTCTACCGCGTCAAAAAACTAGTGAAAGATTTGGGTACTCCCTTGGAAGCGTAAAAGAATAGTAAAGTTACTTTATGTTAAGTGTAATTTGTAAGCGTAGAGAGGCTGCCGTGAAGTAATTGAACGATTTGCCCCGTGCCGACGACAAGCGTCCTAATGACCATTTTCAAAGTGGCGAGTGTAAAGCCGACATTATAAAACGCTGCTTTACTCCCAAGTACTGTTTTTATAAGCTTTTATTGCCCTTAAATAAGAAGAAACTAAGCCTTATATAAGCGAAGTAAATAATTTATGGGCGCTAATGTTTAACGCACGTGAGAATTGCTACGTTTATTCTTCCGCTGTTTATGTCCTAGTTTAAAGCGAAATTTAACAATGTAATAAACTGAATGTTATTAGTACTATTGCCCTACTAGACTTAATTAAAACCATAGGGTTATCTAACAAAATCAATATATCTTAGACAAAATAAATAAAAAAATTAAATGGGTTACATTTAACCCCCTTGTTCAGAATAGTCATACGAGGTTTATACGCTTGTTATAGTTTTAAAAAGTGCTTTTCATAATTTAATTATTAATTCTATTACGAATAATACTTTCTTATCGAACATATAAAGACCATAAATTAATTACTATGAACAAGGGGATTGATGTCTTTACAATTTCGCATTAACTCCGAAACAGAGTTGAATAAATATTGCTACATAATGTGTACTTAGTATTATTATATAGAATCGATACTGGTAATAGTAATTGGGAACACAATAGAAATAATCATCCAATATTTGGATTGACATTCCTAGGATTCTTCTTCCATTCTAACAGTAACGAAAACCCAAAAATTACTAAGGTATAGATGCTGCTATAGTAACAAATATTTCGATGTGATCATTAGTTTTTCCTGGTGTCTTAACAAAGAAAACACAGAGTAGAGAGCAGTAGTGAAACTCTAAGAAAAATACTCTAGTATTATTCTGAGTTCTAGTAGACGTTATTTTCACTTTAAAACATAGACCCAAGTCCACAATTTAGCATCGAAAGTAGCTAATTGGTCTATTACATAGCACCAAACATAATAATATACAAACGTAATTATGAACGTGCTTTAGGTCTTATTACGTATTGCTATTTTGACAATAAACTCTAATAGTTCTATTGTTAAACACTTTCATGCATTCTCGCAGAGGTAGCCCACTTACGATGTCTATCAAAATAATAGGGATTGCATAAACTATTGTGTTTTTCATATGACATTGATCGTGTATTCGTAATTCCTGGTTATTGTTTCATACGAGCACTCGACGGAAACGGTTTTTCTAACTACAAAGTGTGATCACCATAGTTTGTTTGCTTGATTTTATAAAATGTGATCACTAACGCTTATATGTTTTTTCGATTTTCTAAATGCAACTTAAACAGTAAAGATCTGCTTACTTAAATAGCTTATATGAAAGCAAACTAACCTCGCAGTTTTATTTACATTAGATTCCTAACTAAAATAATTGAAAACATTGTTTTAGAATTTGTGAGTATCTTTTTGGAAACATGTCACAAGACTTCATAAGAGCATAACAATTTTATTAAAACATGCACATTGAGATAAATAATGTCATAGGGTTATAAGTTATTTCTTAAATAATCAGAATAAACTATTGTCCCGCGATCCCTCGCTTGAGGGATCGAAGGAATACTGGAGTTATTTTCGTCTGTATCCATCAATTACTGAGACACTATCTCTCTGTGTATTAGAGAGGTGTGCATGAAGCATTCCTAAACAAGCAAAAAAAATATATATATATATAACTTCACGCCAGTTCCCTTGCGGGGTAGGCACGAATAACAGAGCGCCATTCAGGCTTACTTAAATATATTAATTATAATTAAATTATATATCATACGATCTTCTAATTGTTGAAGAAACTACTCAAAGTTTATACCTAAAAATTCCCTTTTGAAAACGAAAAAATTAATTACTGCGTGGTTTACATAAATTAAACATGGAATTTAAACATTAAATGTTAATGAGCAAGCACGCATAATTACGTGTACTTTATGTAAATATTAATTACATACAACTTATAATAAGTATGAGTTTAGTAAACAATAGGTGAACAGTTGAATATACAAACCGCCTCGTTGGAGGTATGTGAATATTTACTGACTAGTCTGAACAGGATTTGTGAAGTAGGCACTGTGTCGCATATAAATAAAAAAATAACGAGAAACAACAAATTAACACGTATAGGCACTTCAATGCATTAACGGTGGGTCGTCCAAATGCTTTCAAAACATATTTATGTATGATGTGGAAATACTTAATTTCTAAAATAAATGAATTATTATACATGTATGTTTTTGAAGACCACTGGCCATGAAAATGGCCCGGACTTTTGGAAGGCTTGCGTGGGGCCATGGGAAGGCCAACACGTAGAGGCCCCTTGACAAATTTAATGTAAATGTGGCGTGACACTGACCGGCGATTATCCCTGTCCACACCATCTAGTAATGCACCCAAGGACAAGCCCCGGCCAGCGTAGGACTATTGTGGGAAATGAGGTCAAAAAGTACCAGGCTATTGGGGTGAACTGCTAGTGGTACTGGGGGTCTGGGAATATGGGGACTATGGCGTCTGCCCGTCGCAATGTTCGGAGAACATGGAAAAATGGGCAGACTGTGACTCGCCACTCCCTGCGTGGGTCCCTAAAAATGCCATAGAAGACAGGGGCAACATGTGTATCAGTGGCTAAGGGGTGTAAAGAGGTGGGCTGCAGGTTCACCGAACTACTACTTCTGACGTGATGCCATTTATCACTTCCACCCCTGGAGCTTAAGTCTTAGCTCTAGCGACCTCCACTCCGTGCCGGCTGGTTAAGGCAAGCACGGAGGCGAGGGCCTTGCCTTGGCCCCAGGAGTCAGGTACGAGGTGTCGCTACTCACCTAAGGCTTCGCCACAAAGCCCCCCTGCGGGTCCACAAAGCCCGTCTGCGGGTGAATTATTATTATTATAATATCATATATGTTAAACACGATACCTTATTACATAATAATTTAGGTAATTTCATTCAATTCAAGTTTAATTCGAAAAAGAATGCAAACAAATGGGGTAAGTGCTTGGCAACTCGGTAGCCAAAACAAACGTCCCTTATTTGTGACTAAGATATGCCCGCGACTTTGTCCACGCTTGACTTGAAACTCCCACGGGATTCCCGGAACACAAAGTACTGCAGCATTTAAGAAAGAATGTAAGCTATCGTTTTAGTGAAAACTGTGTCGAAGTAAGATATTTTCATGCACCCGAACAACTTCAAACCACTCCCAGGAAAATTACAGCGTAATTCTCGGGATAAAAAGGATGACAGATTTTATTACATAAAATATTCTATCAAACATTGAAAAATCATAGTTAAAAACGATTTTTTTTCGATCTGGCCTGGATAAAAAGTGACGCAGATTTTAAATCTAGGAATTAGCTGAAAACCGCATAAAAATCAGCCCAGTAGTTTTTACGTGAATCTCGAACAAACACACAAGAAATCTAAGAACAAATTGCATCGTAGTCTTCATCGTTTATATAGTCTACTCCAGTTTCTTTTTGAATCTGCAGTGTACAAACACGGAATTTTTAGAATTTATTAATATAGATTTGACTATGGAACTACATCAAAAAACATTTAATAGCAAATACCTCATACTTCAAAAACTACTCAATGGATATAGTTCAAATCAATTTTCCTTCAAACTCTACAACCACGAATTTTTCAGAATTTTCCCCCAGACTGTTTCAAGTTAACGAGGGTCATACAATTTTCACGGCTTAGGGAACTAATATCCCTAATATTTATATAACCTATATTAATCATTCATTCATTAATCTGGAATAATATAGCATTCTAATGGTGAAAGAATTTTTGAAATCGGTCCAGTTGTTTTTGAGTTTATTCGTTACAAACATACAAATCTTTCCTCTTTATAATATTAGTATAGATTCATTAAAGAACAATGTTATGTTTATTCAAGATCTAACTAGTGATACACCCCGTGTGTCCATTGTAAAATCTTTTAGTTACAAAATAAAATTCTTAGTTACATATGTATAGTATCAAGCTTGTAGCGCCATGCTGTCCACCTATATTTTGAAGTGAAACTTCTATATAAAAAGGGGTCTTAGGATTTTCCTGTCACGAAAAAGCGTTACGGCCGCGTGGAGGAGCGGCATGCATTTAGATTAGACGTGGTGAGAGGCAGCATAATTTTAGAATAGACTATGGATGCGTTTTTTGTTTTGCTTTTTTTTTTATTGCAGGAGTTCAGCATACAGGCAGACGGCCCACTTGGTGGAAAGCAGTTACCATCGCCTATGGACATTTGCAACACCAAAGGTGCTACAAATGCGATGCTGCTCTCTTAAAGGAGACTGGAACCTAGTCATTAATGCCGGAACATAACACAAGGTTCCGGAACAAATTCAGTTTTTTTGTTTGATAAAATATGTTTAAATAAAAACTGCATTCATTAAAATGTACCTAACCTAACCGAATCATAATTTGCAGTTAATCTGCGAAAAATCGAAATGTGTGCTGGGACACATAGTAGAAGTGTAACTTCAACGGACAAGTGAAAAAACGAATGCCAACGGATAAGTGGCAAAACGTATCGCAACAAAAATTTCACTTCAAGTTTTACGGGCAGATTTTTAAATCGGATTGGTTGTTAATGTACCTACTTGTATTAACAATCTGCCCGTAAAACTTCAAGTAAATTTTTCGTTGCGATACGTTTTGCCACTTATCCGTTGGCATTCGTTTTTCCACTTGTCCGTTGAAGTTTCATTTCTACTATGTGTCCCGGCACACATTTCGATTTTTTCTGTCAAACTTCATATACACCCAGTGGTTTCCGAATAAAATAACTGACATATGAAGACAAACAGACTGCACTTCTTACATTCTCTCGTAAGCAATTATATTATATTCAACTAAATAACAAATAAGCTCGCTTATTACATTAGTTTTAAAAATCCCATTTATAATCAAAAGGATACATCGTTAAGAAACAATGCTATAATTTAAAAAATACAGAAGTTTATTCTTGAGAATCTTAGACAATAAGAGTATTTTTATATAAGGAGAAATGCATAAAGAGATGCATTCACACTTCAAAATAACATACGTAATAATCTATTTTTGTTAATGCATGCATGGCAGCTTTATAAAGCTTATTTTTAGCAATTCAATAATAATTGTTTTACTGTCACCTTCACAAAGATTATATTATGATGTGACTTTCCACGCGACCTCGCTTCGCTCGCATAATCTTGAATCCGTATTTCTTGACTACCTCAGCTTTAAGAATAGAAAAATATACCTAATATTGTCAATCAACCTCTACTCTGAAAAGTCATAAAGGCGTGAAAAAGGAACAAACAAACTTACTTTTACGTTGAAGTTTATGCTAAAGAAATTGGTATTTCCAGTAATGTTCATAATTCATTCTTTACTTTGTTACTATTAGGTACTAAGTGACGTATATAACAGAATTAAATAAAAGTTAATGTATTATACTACTCTGATTGCGTAAATTAATTTTCTATTTATTCAATACCCGACACGCAAAATAAATAATAAAATAATCTTTTGTCATCTCAGACGAATAAAAGTTTTGGTCTGAGTTTGTTGCTATGTTTTTTAACAGCGTATTATTATATCCATTGATAGAGTAATAATGGTAATACGATTTTATAACTTAGCTAAAACATTAGACCATCCAATCTATCTCGTATTTCTTTGATTGCATAAGGTTGTACTTATACAATACAGTCAAAAGCGGCCGATGAACTAAAAGATAAGCTTTTCTATGGGCCTTACTATTTAGTTACTTATTTAGAGACTACAAAAGAAAGAGGTTACTTCGTTTAAAATTTTTAGTTCACTGTTAAAACATATTTAAAAAAAAATTGTCTAATTACAGTTTTCGATAGAAATAATTCACTACAAAATAGCATAAACTTTAGTTTCATTATCACATTGTCATTTTAGTTACAAACCTATTGCCGTTCTTAGAATTGAATAATAATCCATTAACCTTTAATAGTACTGGATATGTATTTCAGTTCAATACTTGGAAAAGTAAACATTAAATTGGGATACCTGTAGGATGCTTTCAGACTAGCGTTTTTTTTTCTTGCGCGTATACGGTCGTTTCGGCATGCGCGCGCTTCAAACAGCCGAACGCGCGTACAAGGCCATATTCTGGCGTGTACACTCGAAAGTCAGACGTCTCTCGCGGCTCGTGCTTACAAATACGAGCTTGTTAGCGCGTCAATGCTCGTACGACTTGCGCGACTCGCCTACACGCGCTTCGAAAAGCGAGCTTAGACGCTTGTATCAAACGCTAGTCTGAAAAGGCCTGTAATCGTCTTACAGTATAATTACTCTTTTTGTTCATCCTCCTTTAACATCACTGAATTAAATAATTACATAAATAATTTCTTCGTTCAACATCATCAGAAACTGACATAGAATCATAAACCTGCTGCTGCTACATATTTTATATTCATTCATTAAATAGCTGTTCGGTGACTATTTTAAAAATGTATATCATGAAAGCATTACGGCTATCCGGTCAGTGGCTACAGCAAAATTTTTAGACAGCGAGTCTCTGTCTTTGCAGTTTTAATTAATGAACTAACATTTTGTCAATTATCTGGTTTTAATGAGGACAAAAATATTAATTGCATATATAAATGTTATGATATGATTGCAATTCATCTAATGTACACAAATATATATTTATTCACTTTAGAATTACATTTGTGTCTTTTACAATCATCGGATAAAAGTTATCCATTCAATAAGTGATAACCTGACTGAATTATATATGTAAGTAAAATAATTGAAATATTTTATTCCCGCAAGTGTAGTTTTTAATTTATTCCTGCCCTATGAATAACTTTTTTAATTTTTTTATTGCATGAGTTCAGCAAGCAAGCAGATGGTTCACCTGATGGAAAGCGGTTACCGCCGCCTATGGAAATTTGCAACACCAAAGGTGCTACAAATGCGTTGCTGCTCTCTTAATGTAGACCGGAACCTGCCCACTAATGCCGGAACACAACTCAAGGTTGCTGTGGCGGCATACTCTGGACCAGGGGTGGTAGCCATTCAAGCGGGCAAATACCCTACCACCTGACTGTGGGTTATTTTGTCGCCTCTTAAGACAGACCACCCGGCCTAACTAAATTGTTTTTTTTATAGTTCCTACACGTATAAAAAAGATGTTTTGTATGGTGATCGAAAAATCGAGTCTAAATTAAATATAGCAAATAAATCCGACAAATATGTTTATTCCGGACAGGTGACAAACGTCCGCTGTTTTCTTACTTTATGAAGCTATAATATAAAAAATCGTTTAGTTCAAAATACCACGTATCTCAAAAACTACAACTACCAATGTGCTGCCGCTGTGATACTGATATTAGACGGATCGAGTAATTTAAATCAATTTAATAGACACGAAGGTATTCAATGACGTTGAATGATTTAAGTTTACGTTTATATGGATCACTTTGGTTGAATCACTTTTGTTGATTCATTCCGCTTAAATCTTTTCGAAACAATTGTACTACTTTAGTGCAATATGTTGAGCAACAAGATAAAAGCCTGGCAAAACCTAGATTAAATAATTTCAGAAAGAAATACCTCTCACAAGTTTAGCAAACATTAATTAGGATTTTAGATCATTATTTTTTTTAATTCAAAAATGATATAATAATCCGTGTTATAACCGTACGTAATACGTAATTTTATAACATACAATTGTACATTATGTATTAATGTAAATGGTGGTAATTTTCGGTGACTTTTAATAATTGTAAAGAAAGTTTAAATTATAAATAAGAATTGATTTTCGGATTTATTATATTTATATAATGACTGAGTAATCGTAAAGGGCATACATACTATTGATTTAAAACTTAATTATAATAATTAAAAAGTAATTGAACCCGTTTGTCGGCTTATTGGATTTAATAAAAGCCTTTTTTGTAGTACTACTACTTGTATTAGTCAAAAAGGGACACCAAACTCATTTAGTTTCAGTTACTTATTGATTGGTCTTTGCGACGACGCTCGCGGACCGCGTTCGTAATACCGAAGCAAGAAAGAGAGTTGGTCTGAAAAAGTGTCGGGGTTTAGGTAAGGAAAGGAATGCTCCGGTGGTTCGGACATGTGGAAAGAATGCATGATGAAAGAATGACTAAGCAGATATACAATGCAAAAGTGGATGGATGCAGAAGTCGTGGAAGGCCACGACACACCTTCCATGATCAAATTAATCGTGTACTAGCAGAAGGTGATGTCAGGAGCCTTAAGAACAGACGAGCGTGCATGACAAGAGTTATGAATGTCAAAGAAGCAAGTGAGGTGTGTAAGAATAAGCCTAAATGGCGCTCTGTTCTTCGTGTCTACCCTGCACGGGAACTGGCGTGAAGTTATGTATGTATGTATGTATGTACTTATTGATTCATTCGAGTTCTTGAAATTGATAGCTCTTTAGATAGACAGATTCTAGATAGATAAATTATATATATATATATATATATATATATATATATATATATATATATATATATGTATATATATATATATATACATATATAGATAGATAGATAGATAGTTTCGTATTAGTAATTTATTCAGTTACTTTATTGAATTTCTATCTATTATATATTAGGTTGGGGAAAAACTTTCTTCGCATTTTATATAAAAATTCAAAAGGTTTT
This sequence comes from Dendrolimus kikuchii, assembly GCA_019925095.2. Taxonomy (NCBI): domain Eukaryota; kingdom Metazoa; phylum Arthropoda; class Insecta; order Lepidoptera; family Lasiocampidae; genus Dendrolimus; species Dendrolimus kikuchii. Next base: position 16,211,874 of record CM034400.1, read on the forward strand.
TTTAATAAGGTTTATTTACATTTGGCTAAAGTATTTAGGTGCCATTTTATTGGATAACTTTTTGGCATCTTGTAGGTAGGGACGTGATCCCATTGCTATAAACATTTTGGGGCTTTTGATCAAAAAACTGTGACAAGTGGTTTTGGCAGTCCTCTCGTGATGTTAACCTGGCACTGCGTAAGGAATTCTGCAGAGACCGAAACAGGTGAAATTCTGAAGGTGCAAGGTCAGGACTATACGGTGGATGCATTAACACCTCCCAGCCAAACTCTCGTAATTTTTGCTGAGTGGCTAAAGATGTGTGCGGTTTAGCGTTATCATGGTGAAAAACCACATACCTTCTGTTGATTAATTCCGGCCGCTTTCTCTCAACCTTTTGCTTTAATCTCATCAGTTGTTCGCAGTACAGTTTAGAATCGATGGTCCTGCCAGGCGGTAAAAGCTCATAATGAATAATGCCCTTCCAATCCCACCATATACACAGCATCACATTGTTGCGAGTTAACCCGGGTTTCGCCACAGTCTGTGAAGCCTGACCGGCCTTTGACCATGATCTTTTTCGCACGTTCTTGTCGTACGTGATCCACTTTTCATCACCAGTTATCAGCTTCTTCAAAAATGGTTCGGTTTCATTACGTCGTAATAAAGAATCACAAATGAGTACACGGTTCATTAGTTGAGCTCATGAGGCACCCAAATATCGAGCTTTTTTGTGTACCCAGCTTTTTTAAATGCGCCAAAACCGTATTGTGGTCAATTCCCAGTTCTCCAGCTACATCATAACTACTAATACGCTGATCTTGCTCCACTTTTTCAAAAATGGCATCAATTTTGTCCGTAACAGATATCAAAATTTCCGAATTGAAAACGCTTAAACCAAATTTGCGCTTCTCTCACAGATACTGCATTAGGTATATAAACATCACCAATTTTTGTGCTTGTGTTGCATTTTTACCTTTTTTGTAGTAAAATTTTAAAATGTATCGAATTTCTTCATTAGATTGACTCATTTTAACAATAAGAAAACAAGTGAAAATCAGAACACTTTCCTAATTGGAAATTGGAATTGACTTCTTTAAAATTAAAACTTTGTAATGATACCAAAACCAGCCAGATACAAATGGTAAATAGCTAAAGAGATCTTATTACAAGTTCATACATACTATATGCGAAAAGACTTTTTCCCCAACCTGTTACAAGTAAATAAATTTGAAGTGTCTGTTTGTAATGTCAAAGTAACAGCTTCTTATTTTGACATAATTTTTTTGTAATTATTTTTATGCATACACATGTAGAATATTTTTAGGCTATAATTTTTGTGTTTTCTGAAATGGTGTACAATAAAGTCCCCCCCTCTCTCTCTCTCCCTCTCTCTCTCCCTTTCTCTCTCTCCCTCTCTCTCTCTCCCTCTCTCTCTCTCTTTCTCTCGTACTTATACGGAAAAAAATATTTTCGTCTGTCTGTTTGTTCTAGCTATTCTCAGAAACGACTGGACTGGCTAGCCAAAATCCGTAAAACAACTAATCAATCTCCGAATAAATGATAACAATTACTAAGAACAAATGCATTTCAAGAATCAAGATCAAAGGTTAGAAGTTCATAGCTAAAACGTTGACCCGCGACACGTCAGTCGTGAGAACGTAACAGTCGGTCTATTTATTTGTTACACGAGTGAGATTAAATCTATTATATTGATTGTTTTATCACGATTTAATTACATGATTAAAGTTACTACGGAAATCAGTTTTAATCATTCCTGGTGATGAATAGGAATTTCTCATGCATAGTACATACAGTGTATGTACTATGCATGAGAAATGTATTTAAATCTTTTTATTGTATCATTCTAAGATATTTTGATAGGATTTTTTATTGACTACTGCCGGTAAACATACGTACCGTCAGCTTGTTTACCCATTTTAGGCAATAATAAAAACCTGACAAAAAGTGCTTACAGTCGCCTATGGAAGTCTGCACACTGGGGTGATGCCAATGCATTGATATTTTCTACGATAGGATAGAGAGGAGATAGTATTGATGGGAAAGAGAACATAGAAGAAGAGGGGTAAGATTATTAAAATGAGGTCGTGTTATTTGGCACTGTCACCTCAGATGTCATGATATATTTAATTTCTTTTTTAACAGTACCTTTTTCATAATTGTCCTTTTTTCTTGTCATTTCTGTCATCTAACTGTAAAATATTAAGTTCATGAAATGCCTTCATATACATTATGTTGCTCATTTTTAATTCTTCAAACAAATTTGACAGTGATAGAAGGGTTGGGATATAGGAAACGCCAACTTACCATTCGAAATATGACTATCTCAATTCCAGGCATTTTCATTCACTCACTCGCCATTCAAAATACGAATAGCTCAATGCTAATCATTCTCACTCACTCACTCATTCACCTTTCGAAATACAATTAGCTCAATGCTGAGGATTCTCATTCACTCGCTCACATTCGAAATACGATTAGCTCAGTACTAAGCATTCTCAATCACTAACTCGCCACTCAAAATACGATTAGCTCAATGCTAAGTATTCTCACTCACTCACTCATTCTCCATTCAAAATACGATTAGGTCAATGCTGAACATTCTCAATTGCTCGCTCATCATTCGAAATAACGAAATACGATTGAAAGTACGTACAGAATACGTACTTTAGTTTTTACGGATCTGTTTCATTTTTAAGAGTTCTCCAGCCCAGTCGCTTAAATAAATTCTTTATAGTTTCCTTATGTAAATCAGTCTATTTGTTTATATAAATATTATAGCAATTTCACTTTAAGCACATCGGATTTGTATCAGTAAAGATACATATATCTATCTGATAGATAACTCTATAGTACACCATTACAGAGAACTTGTAACATCTAATTCTCAAAACCTCCTAAAACTTACATTTTCGAGGCACTAACAAGCCGTTCTTCAGGTTTATTACTATTCAAAAATTATAGTAATAATAATAAATAAACTCAAATGTGTCTATTAAAACATATTTGAGAAATATGTTGAGTTGCCCCTCGCCAACCTTGTACGGCATTTTTAGTGGCGAGTCACCGTCTCCCCATCTTTCCATGTTCCCCGAACATTGCGACGGGCAGACGCTATAGTCCCCTACCTAGCCCAGATACCTAGTTCCACTAGTAGTTCACCCCAATATACCGATACCTTTTGTTCTCATTTCTTACAATAGTCCTACCTACACTGACCGGGGCTTTTCCTTGGATGCATTTTATATGGTGTTGACAGGGATAATCGTCGGTTAGTGTCACGCCACATTTACATTACATTTGTCTAACGGGCCTCTGCGGCCTCTTGGCCTTTCTATGGCCCCACGATAGCCCTCCAAAAGTCCAGGTCATTTTTATGGCCCTTGGTCTTCAAGGCCATACAATATGTAATAATAAATAATCAATAAAGAAACATACAGATTATATTCCAGTGAGCTAGGCCGCAAAAGTTTACCGCACTCAACCACAGAGATCATCTGAAAAAGTACTTGTTAAGTTTATCAATTTTGTCCGATTAATTTGATACTGATAATACTAATAACATTTTGTCTAAAACTGTCTTCTGTATCAAAACGGGAGAGACCATCTAGTATTTTTCCACTGATATTCCTAGTATATATACTTCTTTATACTTTTATAAAATAAATAATCAAAAGTAATAATCACCCCACTCTGTGTGCGGATTGTAGTCCATTAAAGCATAAAACTCATCTGGGCACGCGACAATTCTAATAAATATTCGAATATATTAAGGTTCAGAATTGGCATACAATTGTTATGTTAGGACTTCCTGTAGAAAGCGGCTCTTCAAAACCTAATCAAATGGAACCAGTTTTTAAGTTAATAAAATATTGTTACATAGATGAAACGACGCTGTGACAGATCTATAATTTCCTAACTGATTATAGCCACTCGATTTATGACACCCACTCGTCCAACGGTCAATCAATATTTCGTAAGATAAAGCTTTTGATATCGATCTTTTAATCTTATATATAAAAATGAATCGTATAAATGTATGTACGAACATAACTTGAGAACGACTTTACCGATTTTAATTAAACTTTTTGTGTGTCTTTGGGTAGGTCCCCGGGTGATTTAGATTTACAACTGGAACCGGTAGGTGGCGCTGGGATCGGATTCTAGGATCCTCCTAATCTCCTGAGCCAATTTTGATGATTTTGTTTTTGTGCGTTTACGTGGGTCCCCGGATGGTTTAGATTCACAATTGGAACCAGTAGGTGGCACTAGCATCGGGGCCTAGATTTTTATTTTTTCAGGGCAGGACAGCGTCTGCCAGGACAGCTAGTTTATTATGATTATAAGCGATATAAAGCAGATAAATCTGCCCATTTCAGCAACACTCAAACCAAAATAAATCATGAAAGATTCATTTGTGATATTCCTCCTAGCTAACCGAATTATCTGAATCCACTTGTATCGAATTTCTATATCTTACTTTTCAATAATTTGCTTTATTACTTACTGGTTAAAACTTGACACATTAATAATTTTATTTATTTATTTATTACATATCCAACAGCTTACAATATTTATAACATAGACAATAAAAATCTGTTTAATATGATTTTCGCCAATTACTGGATACTTTATACTTTACAATGTTTTTGTACAAAAGCAAGACCGCTATAAAGAGTTCATGTTGCGCTCTGATATAAATGTAATTTATTTATTAACATAATGCCTGCTGCAGTGTCCCCTATATAATATATATTATATATAATATATATTACATATAATATATTAGTAACTAAAAAATAATAATATATAGATATTCATATTATATATATTTATAATATTCATATATATTATTGCAATAGTAAAAAGTCATATACTGCATTAAATAACGTGCATCTATTTTAATCCCTGAAACAATTAGCTTAGACGTACCTATACATAATACATATCGTTATGTGTAACGACTAAGTATTTATGTAATGTTATTGACTTACTTCCGATATGGTCGAAGCCTTTCGAAAACCTTTCTAGGTTGAATCATCAATATATCCTCATATAGTCATTCATATTGCTCAATATAGTGACGAATGACGTGAGATCGAATGTTGACCGGGGAGCAGGCACTACTTAGACAGTTTTTCTGACCTAATATGCATGCGTATTATTATACTTACCAATTGCCCTCCATGACGAAAAACATCGTGCGGAAATCTGCACATCTAGATGACCGACGTACGAAACCCGAAAATCCACATTAAACAAGCGTGGTGGGTAGCAAACAACTACCTATCGAAGTATCTATTAAATAATTAAAAAATCAATAATAAAAAAAATACAAATTTTTCAAGACCAATTAACGATACCTCACACGACTATGTATACTGGAAAGTTTATTATTATATGTATTGTCAATATTAATTTTTTAGCAATTTTAATACTGACCGTTTATGACTTTCGGACCTCGTAACAATAGGCAAACTTTTAAAGGTCGCACTTTTAAACGCCTTTCAGAAAATGGGGCATGCATAGCGATACCTTTTTAACTTCTTTATCTTTACATAGTGTAAAGCGAAATAGAGCTACCAACTCTAGTATGAATTAAATCGTTCTGTCAAATACCTAATAGGGTAGACTATACTCTTAGATCATATATCTCAATGGCTATACTATTTTTGGCATTACACACAATGATTATCATCCAGTCAATTTATTGAAGATGTGAAGAAATTGTAACATGTTTTATTTTGTAGCCATACAATGTATGATTGTATGGCTACAAAATAAATTTTGTAGCCATACAATGTTGATATAAGGCTACAAAATAAAAGAATATTAAGGTATCTTAATGTTTTGAATAAATTAACAGGGCGCCAATCACTGAAAGGCGGGATATCAACAAGGTAACAGTTTCCCCTACTATTTTTAATATAAATAACTGTGACAAACGGATATGAAGACTGTATAAATGTTGTGTTTTCCATAATAGCTTTGTAACCCTAAAACACCAATAAATACCTGCGTTCTACTTACAATTAACAAAATACAAGTTTCGATTACATCATTAAAACTTATAATAATCTCATTTGTGGAGTACGAATTAGTATTAAAATTTGAGAATGTGGTTTCTATAGTCATTTGTAATATGTTACGTCCGACATCAACAATGGCACTAGAGACGTTTTTCTCTAAGCACGACATTAAGTTGGTCACTCGTGGTCCGTTCGCTTAGTTTTCGTTCTTTTTTTCCGGACATTCCACTTTTACTATCACTTGGAACCATCGCCTACACAATCGCGAACGGGCAGGTAGCATTCTGTATCATTTCTACAGAATTACTCTTATTACGTCACACAATTGAGTTATTTTTAGAAAATAATACATTATTTAGAACGTTTCTGCTTGCAATGCATTTGATATTGTTACGATTTATTGCATGGTTTGATAAGTTTTAAGAAACTCAAATATGCCTTATAGCACAGTTTACAATGCCAAGTAAGCAGTAAATAATGTGTGGCTTTTTAGGCAAAGAATAGAGCCTCTTTGTAACGTAAGACTTTATTTTAAATAGAGTTGCTTGTTCAAATATTTTCTAAATATGGTATTCTGGTGCAGATTTGGGTAGAAGGATGAAAAGCAATAAATTTTATCTATGATGAAAAACATGTAACGAAAAATGTTTAAAGTGGACTTATCTTAACTTTTATCCGTGCAGGAACGAATAAAGAATACAATTTCCTGCGGCTAAGCGGCCTGTCGTAAAATGCGACAAAGCAACCCACAGCCAGGAGGTAGGATATTTGCCCATCTTGATAGCTACCACCCCTGGTCTAGAGTATGCCTCCATAACAACCTTGAGCTGTGTGCCATTAGTGGCCAAGTTCCAGTATCCCTTAGGAGAGCAGCAGCGCATTTGTAGCACCTTTGGTGTTGCAAATGGTATAGGCGATGGTAACCACTTTCCATCAGGTCCGTCTGCCTATCTGCTGAATTATGCAATAAAAAAAATATCGATATAAAAGTACAAAGTGACAACCTTTATATATGACAGAGGAATAGATTACGGTTTTAAAAGAGTTCACTTTTGGCTGAAATAGCTACGGAAGCTAAACCAGTCTTTGCAACTACAGTCTTGCCATTACTAAATTATAGTTAGGAAGATTTTATACAAATTTGACTGAAGATCGAGGCCTGTATTTTGTAATAAAACTCAAACTCAAATCTAAATTAAAATATAATCTAAAAAAGTACATAGAACCACAAGTCTGAAACACTTTTTTGATTGAACGCGCTATGGTCTCATGTACAGAAATCGTGCCTATGAACGTCGATAAGTTTAAACCATGCAACCTGCTAGATTAAACCACTCTTTGTAAATTGAATACCACCAATTCTATTTCAAGAGACAAACTAAAAAAAAATACGAAACACGTGTTAGAATTATTACTTAAGATTTAAAAAAAACTTATAAAAACATGACCATTCCAAAACACAGTTCTTTTTAATAGCTTTGTGTTACATAATAATGCATATTTATTCTTATTCATATTCATTGTATAAATATCACCAAGTGTTACCATGAAGCAGGAAACAGAACGTAATCAATAAACTGCATAAATTTTGCAGACGATAAAAATATTCATGAATTTTTTAACTGCGTTCTTCTGTCTGTATCTTTAAATAAATAGGAAGGCAAAAACTTTTGTTTTTCATCGATAATATTAAATTTCATTATACATATTGTATCGTAATGGTTTACTAAAGAAGCCGAGGATAGTATATATTTTCTTTTATAGTTTTCCTAAGAAAATAATTTTGATATTTCACAGACCACCTTTTTTTACTCAATCTCATTATTTAATTATGTTTAAATGTTTTATCCAGCTAAATTAAACCAATAGAAATTATATTTCAACTTTATGAATATCACTTGTGTTATGGGTGATATACATCGGACTATTTTGGGCCGATCCCAGACACCCAGACCACAGTAATTAACCGAAAGTTTGTTTCCAAAATTGACCGTGCCAAGAATCGAAACCGGAGCCTCTGTGTTCCAGCGAATTCAGCCGGCTAAGACTTAGCCCGCTCAACCACAGAGGCCGTCATCGGATGGGCCGTCTACTTGTCTGTTAAGCTCATTTAATAAAATAACATTGCAATATTATGACATTTAGGTCAGAACCTAAGAAACGCTATTATTTTAGAGCAATACTCAAGAGTATACTCAATGTTTTAGTAGGTGTAATGCATGTATACAGAACCAACAAGTTTTCAATCAAAACCAAGCAAGTTTTTTCCTATATTATAACTAGAATGATGCATTTTTATGCTAATTTATTATTTAAAAATTCCACGATGTTATAACGATGAGACATTTTCTACTGTAGTAATGGCTTTCTCATAACTTATAACCGAGTTCATATATTAGATAATCAGGTCGCGTTATTAGATAATATTGGCATAATTATGATTTATATCCGTATTTCCATCCTTTCATGTCCATACAACTACATAAATATTAGTATATAGTTCAATAGTTAACGAACTCGCGTCTCAAACTCAAAAGGACGTGGGAACGAATTCTGATCGAAAAAGCATCCACAACTTAGGCAGTTTTCTGACCTAATGTGCATATTGATTTAATTATAACATGCTGGCAGTGGAGGAAAACATCGAGATAACCGATGTGTTAAACTCGCCAAGCCGCCTTGGACTAGAGTGGCGGGTATACTGTCTGTTCCCCTAAGAAATTGTATGGAACGCAGTGGGACAATTACGAGCTGTAATTATTATTAAGTATAATATATGTAAATATGAAAGTACTTGAGTGTCTTTATGATTGATTCTTCTTTTAAGGCTCCCGTTGCTGCAAAGTCAAAAATGGGATGCAAACAAAACAAATTTTCTTTCGTTGCTATTTACTGATTAATAATTTACCAAAAAAAAACACATATCTTCGCGATATGAGACGTAACGTGGTTTTCTCGTAATTTGTCTGTAGTTATTTTAAGTTAGGAATTCACCAAATCACCTCCAAATTATTGATATGAAACCATTTTTACTGCTTTAATTTTTATCAAAACTTACATACATACATATTGTCACGCTTGTTTCCCATTTGGGTAAGCAGAGACGATAGATCTCCACCTACTACGATTCTGATAAACACTTTTCGCTTCATCAACTTTCAATAATCTTTTCATAAATACACGCTTATTTAAACTGCTTTTTATCTGACTTTTCTTCAAAATATCAAATATAAATATATATTTTACTGAGACTTCGTCACTAGTGACGTCATAAGCCTTATAGGTGAGGGCAAATTTATATTTTTTTTTATATATTATGTATACTTATTTATAATTTTGTACTTAACTACATCCATTTTTAAATATTTTAGCTATGAACTTAAACAATAACCCAGACTCCTTACTGAAAGGGTTTATTAGAATAAGATTTATTCCTCCAATATGCAATGAAGAATCTTGCAAGAATTTCCTTCTAATTAGTTTAGTTACATTCCAGAACAATATGCACAAGATCTGCTATCTTATTACAGTACCCACAATGTGGAGTAGATCTTTGCCCCACTTGGGAATGTGGCCAGACCTTATCCTAAAAGCTGCAACCATAATGTATTTTGCCTTGACTGTTAGTTCTGTTAATTGTGTTAAAATTGTTGGCTACATGTCATTTATATCGTTAATTACGTAATATGAACGTGTTTTTTGAAAAAAAATCCCGTGGAGTGCCGGCCCGAAATGTACACGTGCCTTGTGGTAAGCACTAGTTAAGAATAATAGTAGCAAACTTGTTATTGTAACTAAACAATTTATTTACTGTTTAATTTCACGCATAACTACTATAAAAGGTGTGCTCTATTCACAAAAGAGAAAATTAATAAGAACACTAAATAAAACGCTTCATTTACTTTGTAGGCCAAATGGCGAACTAAAGTTGTAATGCTAAAATTTATTTCCGGGTAATTTGCAGCCTTTTGAAACTTTTATTTTGGTTGAAAAACTGATCTGTCAGCATGATTATTCGTAGATTTGTATTATTTTTCATGATCTATAACTACTGTTTCACTCTACTTTACGCAGATAAATTTCCCTTCAGTTTTTATTGGAAACTCTTGGTAGGAAAAAAATCAAAGAATGTCGTTAATTTCTAGAATTCGGGAAGTATTCATAGGAAATTTCTAATTTTATCGGAATAACATATTTTAATAAAATCGATTCATGTCTTATGCCGTAAATAGTGAGCAAAGAAATATCCAAACAAACCTAATTTCAGTCTGTGGTAGCTGGCTAAATTATATTATGTGCCCTACCTTTTCGTCACAAAGACCATTTCCACTGTTTTACTAATACTTAAGAGTAGGTACAGAAGTTTGGCGAGCAGAGAACATAACTGCCCATAAGATCGGGAGTCAGGATCCTCTGCATATTTTATATAGGATAAACTATAACTGTAATTGACACAAAACCTTTCCCCTTCCCCCATTTAATGATTGGCACCCTATTAGTTCATTCTAAATATTAAAAAATCTTAATATTTTTTATTTCATAGCTATACAGTCAGCTATACAATGATAATATTAACACCTATATAACAAAAAAAGTGATTTTTTTGAACTAAATAAATCCTTGAAATATTAATATTATTTTATATGGCTATAAAATAAAAGATATTAAGATATCTTAACGTCTTGAATAAATTAATAATGCCCTTTAAGGATTATTAAGCTAAATCAAAAAATATATTCTTATCAGGTTATCAAAATGGCAGACTCAAACACTACACATAATAAAATTTCACCGTCCGCGTCGTTTTGTACTTATAATCAGCCCATAAACATCTCATTGCTGGGCTCGGGCCTCCCCATGTTAGGATAACATGCGATATGCTCGCCACACTTATCGGGTTGCACACATTAATAATCTCGATATACAGCTCTCCTAACGATAAATTATTTCGCCGTTAGCACATAGTTTTATAACAATATGCACATTACAGGTCAGAAAACTGCCTAAGTTATACCTACATACTGGTGGCACCGTGTAGAAATTAGGCTAGGGTAAGCCGGTTAAAAAACTACACCGCACATTTTGAAACGAAAGCCGGTGCCCGATCGGTTTATGAGTTGCTATTTCATCCAATACGTGTAGAAAGCCGCCGAGCGTAAGATATAGTAATAGTATATGTACGAATAAAAAACGTAAGCACCAATAAATTCATGGTGCTTTCGACCTGTTGGTCGCTAGTTAATTTATAGACACACTAGTAGATATTGTTTGAACAGAACGCGTACACGCCAATAAATGCATAGCGCTTTCTACTTTTTGGTCGCTAATCGCTAGTTTCTTAAATGTAGGCTATGTGGAATCGAGTTGAATGAACTTCACGCCACTGCTAGGTACATGTTCTCAGCCAGGATTCAAAGTTCAAACTTTTATTAACATTGACTTGAGAGTGCACATACCACGGCCGCCGCGCCGCATGAAAAACATTCCACAAACAACTAAAATGAGATGTCATTTAATCTATATAACTATTCTGGTGAAACCTAGGCCCTTCCAGTCATGATAATCTATACTAATATTATAAAGTGTAAAGGTTTGCATTTGTGTGTTTGTAACAAATAAACTCAAAAACTACTGGACCACTTTCAAAAATTCTTTAACCATTAGAGTTCTACATTATCCCAGATTAATATAGACTATATATATTAATAGAAAAAATTAGGGATCTCTACTAAAACTTCAATAATGTAATCCAAGGTGTAAAAAAATGTGTTTGAGTGGATCCGGGGATGGTTTAGATTTAGAATTAAACACAGTTGGTGGCGCTGGAATCGGGTTCTAGATTTATAAGAACAGAGCAACGTCTGCCGAAACCACTAGTACGTAAATAAAACAAAACTATTAGGGATAATACTTTCAATTTATAATCATAAACAAGAAAATGTTAACAAAAGTCTCAAATTTTTTACCAATAAACAGATTGCGTATGCTTTGACGGTGTCTAAGGTTTTGAAGACATTTTAGAAGACAGCTGGTCCAACATAGCCTGGGTACACGTAGCGACCAGCAACGCCGTTCACGACTGTCGGTCCAGCAACCAAGGTCTGAAAATAAATACATATTTCCAAAATTTCCAAAACACACACGACAGTAATGACCTACACTACCTGCCGCACTCAGAGTCGTTTAATTATAATTATATGCATTATGGTTGAAATAGCAACGAAATAATTTCTTTCCTATTACTATTTTGTTATAAATATGATGATATAATTAACGCCTGCTAGTAGCATATAACAATAGAATCAAAATGTGAACATTGCAATAGTTTACAAAAATGTCAATTCCATTTTACATAAAAATTAACGTATTATATTTATTTAGATTTCATTTTCTTTATTATACTTGTACTTATTTTATATTCACATCATCTGAAACCTGTAATATATGGAAATAAGGCATACAGCAAAATTTATGATCAATATCTGTTTTAATCCCTGAAATTTTAATTAAAATTCGGTAAGCACTTTTGGAGCCTATTCACACTAAACTTTCAGACAAACTGGCGAACAAAAATTCTAAAAACGTTAGGCATCGTATAGATAGCAGTTCCCAACTTCGCATTTATTTTGAAAATACAGACAGATGCTTCAATTTTATTTATTAGTATAGGTATATATAGTACTCAGGACGACTCCTATCCCTTTGGCCGTAGGCAAACTCGAAAAATGCCGCCCCAAATGAAGCTTAAGAAAATTTCGTTAACCAGAAAAATTATATATAATTGAGTTAAGGCATTATTATTAATACAGATTTTCTTAATGATTTTTTTATTGAAAAACAAAGTATACATTTCTTTTTTTTTGCTTTAGTAGTTCAAGCATTTTTGCCGATCCTAAATTTTTGCCGCCGTAGGCAGTTGCCTACCGTGTCTACCGTTTCGAGCCGCCTCTGAACTACCCATTTCTCGGCGACAGCAGTATGTATAATAACTAGACTAACTAGAGCAATTTACTTGTGACAAAAAATAGGAACTCTGCTATCACTGAGAAAGGAATCGATCTCATATCATTTTGGTAATTGTTGGTAAATAGAATAATATGAAATTCTATTTTAACAGGATACATACACTGGCGGGATAAGGCGCAACTGCGGCTGCAGCGTAGCCTGGGAAGGCAGCGATGATTTGAGGAGCGGCAGCGGCCATCGCTACGCACACAACCAGGAGAATTACCTGAACAAAACAAATAGACAATAAACATTTACCTTTCAAAGATGGACTTGGGGGTTGCTATTTTTACAGAATCTGATGTTTGAATCATAAAACTTTCTTTTCATAGAATTAATTCGTAACGCTAGTCTTTTAGGTTTTTAAAAGCACAATAATTACAATTATATTTGTATGCACTTTTTTATTCGTTTCCTTATAGGTTATGTCACAAAGTGGCAATGTCTCCCCTAACGTAACAATTTATAAATTAAAAATAAATTAGGAACAATCTTTATATGCTGGACAAACGAAAAAGAATAATTTTCAGGAACACTGGAGGTAATGTTATTTGTAAATTGACAAATATAGAAAAACAACCGATGTCAATTCTCTGATTAAAGAATAGATTACTTTATTATTTATCAATAAGAGAAAAGTGCTAAAATGACTGTATTCTGTAAGGACTATTGCCAAGTGGCGGAACTGAACTTCAAGTAAGTATAAATCTTTATATATATGGGTAACTAAAAACGATATATTTTTTTTAAATATTACTTAGGTATAGTGTAATTTAAATCTATCACAACTTTATAATGAAAGGTGAGATATGAATAAGTTTATTTATTACAGTTATACTCAAACAAAAAATGGATAAAGAGGTAACTTTTTTAATCAAAACTTATCATATTCTCTTAGGATATCGTCAAACGATTACTTACGAAGTATTTCATTTTGTTTTGGTGCTGGTATAGATCTCACTAGAACTGCTTTAAAGCCTACTTAGAGCAAACTATGTAGTTCTGCGGAAGACAGACGGTTTATATAGGACCTTAGAAGGTCGTCAACAATTGATGTTTGTATCCCTACGGGCCTAGACCCTGTTAAGGTCAAACATATTTGAATAACTAATGAAAAGAGTAGAAGTGGTAAATATTCGCTCTAGATAAGGGAAGCATAATTTATTAGTGCAACTGGTCTATATTGCAATAAAATATGCATTAAAATAGAGTTAATGTCTACATATTGCATGTTCACTGACTGAGATCATATCATACGCTGTTAATCTAATTAATAGTGTCAACACGCACCTTATAGGTAAAGTGAATAACTTGACTATATGCTGTTTATTTATAGATGACATTATTTCATATATTTAGGGCGTTTCGTCGATTTCTCAATTACTTGCATGTTATTTTTTATATGACTTTTTTTTAAATAATATATATAGTCCTCCTTACCGATTTCGGTAACGGCGACCCCTCAAATGTCATTATTTCGCCGCCTATGGGCCCTAATGTGGCTGGCCAGACCGAATTTATTTTTAAATTCCCGGCCACATATCGCACAATATAGTTGGCCAGCGGCGTTGTACGTATAGCTATAGGAGGGCTTGGGTCGCTCTTTGCGAGTTTGACGTTTGGTATCCTGATCTTCTAAGCGCTTCTTTTCGAAAGCCTTGACTTTTTTAAAGATTCTGGATCGCCAAGAAGTCCTTTCCATAGCAAGCTCCTCCCATTTTGTCAGTTTTATGTCACATGCAGTTAGATGACGCTTGAGCACGTCCTTATAACGCAAGTGAGGACCACCTTGTTTCCGTTTCCCTTCTGCCAACTCCGAAAAGAAGACTGCTTTGGGTAAACGGTGGTCTTCCATGCGAAGGACGTGCCCACACCACCTAAGTTGTCGCTGCATGAGTAAAGCCTCCATTCCATGCATTCCAGAACGCCGCAGAACTTCTGTATTAGGCACGCGATCTTGCCATTTGATGTTAAGGATTGACCTCAAACACCTTAGATGGTATGTGTCTAGCTTCCTAACGTCTGGTTTGTATAGACACCATGTCTCTGCACTATACAAAAGGACAGGTACGATAAGCGCCTTGTAAACATAAATTTTTGTTTCAAGTTTGAGGTCATGAGATTTCCAGACACGTCCCGTCAAACGTCCAAAGTTGACAGCCGCAGTTGCTATGCGAGACGTTATCTCCGTCACCAAAGTGTTGTCATTTCTAATATTACTACCCAAGTATTTAAAATGTGATATGTCCTCGAGCGGTTCCTCTGACAGATATAAGGCTGATCTATCCAATTCACCGCCACGTGGCGGTTGTTTTAGTAATTTTGTCTTAGAAGAATTGATAACCAAGCCAAATCTCTGACATGAGTGGTGTAGCGCGTCAACATAATTTTGGAGATTTGTCATACTATCAGACATGAGACAAACATCGTCAGCATAGAGTATTTCCAGTACAGACATAGTCCAGACTTTGGTCTTGGCTTTGAATCGCGATAGATCGAAAACGCCTTTGTCAGTACGTACATTCAGCTGGACTGGGTGTTTGCATGATCTCAACGCATCTTTCATTACTACTGCAAAGTAGATTGAAAATAAAGTGGGTGCCATAACACATCCCTGTTTCACTCCACTTGTAATTGGAATTTCGCCGTATAGTTCGTTTTCGTGTTGGATCTTTGCTTTCATACCAATATGAAATTAGCGTATCAACTCGACAAACTTTGTTGGATATCCACATTTTTCAAGAACAATCCAGAGAGCTTCACGCGGGATTCTATCGAAAGCTTTCTCTAAATCAACAAAGCACATGAAGAGAGACCGTTGGTGTTCAAGGCTTTTTTCTTGAAGCTGCCTAACAACAAATATCGCATCAATTGTGCCTCTACTGGGTCGAAATCCACACTGACTCTCAGGCATATCGTTCTCAGCTACTTCGCTCATTCGCTTGTTAATAATGTGGGCAAGGATCTTACCGGCACTCGAGAGAAGAGATATACCACGATAGGAGCTACAATCGGAGACATCTCCTTTCCCTTTATATAACTTACAAATTGCGGCATCTCTCCAATCTTGTGGAACTACTTCAGTAATCCATACAGTTTTGATAAGTTGATAAACTCGATTTAAAATATTAGTTCCGCTATATTTATATACTTCAGCAGGTATTTGATCCATTCCAGGCGTTTTACCGTTTTTAAGACGCATAACGGCTATCACAAACTCCTCGAAAGTGGGTGGGTTTTTAAATAATACAATGACAAACACAAACAAACGACACTAGAACAATGAGCTCAGAATTTCATTTCAGATTTGAGAGTTATGCTGATATTAGACGGATCAACGAAATCGAAAGAATTTGGTTGAAAGGTACAGAACTAAAAGGGCACGATAGTATTCAATGACATTGTATGATTCAAATTCATGTTTACATGGGTCTCACTAATTGATTCATACAAATTTAAGGACAGAAATGAACTATCTGTTCTGCAACTGTTTGGATACTTTTTATTAGATGGTTGTCATTTCTAGCAGGTACCTAATCTTCTTCCGCGTTTAGTTATAGTTATTCACGTTAGCTCTTCTACACACTATGCGGCTACCCGCAGTCAGACAGCGACAAAATATATGTAAAAGTAATTTCTTTACGCATTTCGCTGCGACTGCCGGAAAACTGATTTGGTGGCTTGAAACGCTGCGTCCCATTACTGGATATCAATTAGCGGCCAGTTGGACGATTGCAGTACGCACTATGCAGTTTAGTATGCGGCTGGTACTCGACCGCGTGTTGCAGTTACGATTCCGACTGTCGCAACCCGGCTAGACGCATATTTAACCGGCATACTCTGGTCCAGCGTCAAACTGGCCATGTAGTCAATATGGCGTTTACCAGCCGGGTTTTATTTAGCCTGCGTGGGCCACTTACAAGCCTGGCTTGCGAGATTTGCTGCCTGCGGAAAGCAGGGTATGTGTGTGAGCCGTCAGACTAGGACACGGTCTTGCTTGCGACCTTCGTATAAAATAGATAATTCATACATTTTTAAAGAGAAATGAAACACAATGCACCCAGGCTCTTCTGGTCCAGTACGACGGCCGGTAAGCCGGATGGCCGACCGGACTACGGCTAACCTGATAGTGCCTATGAAACCTTTGTTTATACTCTTCACAGCCTTACACATACACCGATTTTAGTGAAATTTTGATCCATATGAGATGAACATAAGCTACTTTGCATCCCGGAAATGCAACAATGTCAGCTATTCCCGAAGTCAATTCGGGCGATGCCTAGTGAAAGTCTAGCCAGATATAAAACCAACCTCGAAGCCATATGTCTAGTTCGATTACACAAAACATGAAATTAAAATTCAACTAACATTTTTCTAAACATTCAAAATCAACACCGTAACACATAACCGTAAATGGTAATGTCAATTATCAATTAAGTCGCTACCAACCAGTATTTCATGACTTATCCAATCAGCGTATTGTATAAAGTTGTATTTTTAATAACCAATTGATCTCAATACCTGATTACCTTTATGTAATAATTAAACTAGATTTCTAGACCGAGCCGTGGGCGTTCCTTATAATTTAGTCATACAGAAACTGTTTCTAAACGATTACGACTAAGCTATTGATGGGAATGCGTTAAATATTGATAGCGTTTTAATTGAATAATGATATTCAATATTAATACTTGTAGTTTGCACTTACCATACAATGAACATTCCTGCAATGCAAGTTTCTTACATGTCTTAGATATATTCACATTAATAATTTCCTACATCTATTGTTTGATTTAAGTGTTTTGATATGATTAATTTTAATATATTTGATTATGGTATACTCAACGCAGGGATCTTGAGCCTTTGGCGGAATATGTTCCGCCGGCCGCCACCTCCTAAAGTACATTGAGAGGTCACATTCCTTCATTTGTCCTATAATTTATTTAATATTTTTTCTTATCTCCTGTCCTTACAATGTAACATTAAAAACTAATAATTTATTTCTTACATAAATTTAAATATTTATTGGATTTATAATAATAAACCCGCAGGGGGGCGTTGTGGCGAAGCCTTAGGTGAGTAGCGACACCTCGGACCCGACTCCGGGGGCGAAGACAAGCCCACCTCTCAACACCCATGTTGCCCCTGTCTTCTAAGGCGTTTTTTGGGGCCCATACAGAAAGTGTCGAGTCACCATCTGCCCCTTTTTCCATGTTCCCCGAACATTGCGATGGGCAGACACCATAGTCCCCATATTCCCAGACCCCTAGTACCACTAGCAGTTCATCCCAATAGCCCGGTGCTTTCTGTTCTCATTTTCCACAATAGTCCTACACTGGCCGGGGCTTGTCCTTGGGTGCATTACTATCACGTCGCTATACCAGTGGCGCAAGGAGGCCCTGGCCAGGGGCACGAGACCGGCGCCTCAGGAAACAGAGGCCTGCCGGTCGGAGCTCCGCGACGTCGCCATGGTGGTCTGGGAAGAATGCCTCAGACACCCCAGCGCGGACCTCACCACCATCGAAGCGGTGAGGCCCGTCCTGCAAGACTGGATAAAACGTAGACACGGCACCCTGACGTTTCGGCTGACACAGGTCCTCTCAGGGCATGGCTGTTTCGGGAGGTACCTGTGTCGCCTAGGCCGTGAGCCGACGTCAGGGTGCCATCATTGCGACACCGGCGACGAGGATACGGCGCTGCACACACTCCAGGAGTGTTCTGCCTGGACAGAGCAGCGCCGAGACCTCGTCGCCGTCACCGGATTTGACCTCTCGCTCCCGGCCGTGGTACGCACCATGGTCGGGAGCTCAACCGGGTGGGACGCCGTCTCCTCCTTCTGCGAGCGCGTTATGCTTGCGAAGGAGGAGGCGGAGCGGGAGCGTGAACATTGTTGCTCCGCTCCCCCGCCAAAGGAAGACGCGCCGACGCCGGAGGGAGGATTTCGACCTTCGGCCACCGTAAGCGGACGGCGCGGGTGGGGCCCCTTAGGGTATAGGGGTTCTCACTCACCCGCATATGCCGTCGAGATGAGAGCGCGAGTGTTCCGCGCGCGCTCATCTCTCCTCCCGTGGGGCGCGTTATAGACCGCCCCACGCCAAAGAGAACATGATGATGCCGGAGGATGAGTCTCCGGCAATGGAAGAGGCCTCGTGAGGGAGGCCCACGCCTGCCAGGGCTGTTTTAGTGGGTATCCCTAACCGGGGGTGGCAACAGCATAGCACCAGTTCTGACTGGTCATGCTGGTGTCACCCCCGATCTGACGAAACCCACACACGGGTCGCGAATATCCCCCCAAGGTCTTCTCTTCTGCCCTTGTCGCGGCTTATGGTCCTCAAGCGGATTTTCCCTGGCTAAAAATTTTTTTTAAAAAAATGGGTGCATTACTATATGGTGTAGACAGGGATAATCACCGGTCAGTGTCACGCCACATTTACATTAAATTTGTCAAGGGGTCTCTACGTGTTGGCCTTCCCATGGCCCCACGCAAGCCCTCCAAGAGTCCGGGACATTTTTATGGCCCGTGGTCTTTAAATACATACAATATAATAATAATGAGGGGGGTTCCTGTTTCTGGAGGCTTAAACACCGCTAGCTTGAATCCTAGACCCCATTGTCGGCGGACATCGATTTTTTATATATTTTTTTTTAATGTATGTAGGTACATATTTTTTTATAAGAAAAATGTAAACAATTTGGAAACGAATGAACATGTGGATAATAATAGTTTTTATTAAGTTATAACAAACCCATAGTGATTTACAATATGGGAAGGTAATAAAATGAAATCAAAGCTATACATTTACAAAATAATGAAAAGCGTCATGTCTTATTCTGATTTATGTGAATCTACAACACAGGTTCTTTTAGAATTTGCGATAAAACTTTCAAAATATTATTATTAGATTATTACTGGCATTACTGACAGGTATAATTTTGTTTACAAATATACAATTTTAGCACTCATGTGTCAGTACGCTTGCATACCAATTTAGACCTCACAATTTATTAAATACCTATATTATGTTGATTAATTACTTATTACGATCTAGTCTGTTGTCCAAATAAAAAAACACGCTGTTTTTATTTATTTTCCGTGTTAAGTTCTGATAAAATACGAAGTCGCTTACTTTAGCACACAAGTGGTTTCTCAGCATCGAGCCGTATATGCTCGTCCATGTTTCCAGGGTCAAGGGGCTCGACGGCGTCAGCTCGATAGACGGCGTTCTCTATCCACACCGCGATGCGGTCCGATATGGCTACCATGAAACGCGCGAGGCGGCCAGGGTGAGTGCGGGAAGGTTTCGGCTCACCTGAACGAATCGCAAGTTCATAAATAGTAATTCAGGAGTTTTTGGCAATGACTTGCAAAGGTGATGTATTCCTATGCAGCTTTGCTTAGAAAATCGTTAAGTCTAGATAAAAAGGTACGGGTTCAACATATTGATACTTATAAGCAAGAATTATGTTTTGTGAACATTTTAAATTAATTAAATATTCACTGAAATGTGACTTTTCAGGTTGCCTCAAAAACCCTCTAATTTAGTATCAGTTAAAAATCTACTAATAGAGAAATGTCTGAGGCTAAGGCTTATAAACATCTTTAGCCTGGAGCCTATTTATTCAAGATTATTCAAAAACTTAAATAGGTGGTCATCAATACTAGATCCCACTGGCTAAATTTACAAACCAAGCTTGGCCATATTAATAAAAACTTTAGTTCGAATCATGGCAGAGAGTATTCACCGCTTAGGCAATTTTCCGACCTATAATATACATAATACTGTTACAAATACCAAGTGCTGATAAAATAAAATACCGCGAGGACACCAACAGATTGACGTAACCGATGTGTGAATCCCGCCAATCTGTAGGTATTGAATAAACATGGCGTGTTCATTCCGAAATAAGAAATCTCTAACTCAGCAATGAGATCGGTATTAACGGACAGATATGATGTAAATAATTTGGGCAAACAAGTAAGGCACTGGTATAAATTGTCTAGCACGCGGTGTGCAAATTTCACAATCACTAGGAAGATTGTTAAACTACAGTTTTAAAATTACTTTCCACCTCCATAAATTTTAGTTTCGCAGTCTGCAACTATAGAAATTAGACAATTTTCGTATTTATACATTAGTATAGATAACATGAAAACTTTCTTAAAAAAGGACTACCCAAGGATTTTAAGGACTAACCTAATATTTCTGCAACTCGCTCCAAGACAACATCGGCGATGCTTCTCAATCTGTTAGACACCAACATTTCTTTTTGTCCCTTAGCTATGTAGTCACACAAACGATACGCCACCTAAATGTAGCATCAGTATTTACTTAAAATATAAATTGAATATTTATTCATTTACGGCCGAGTTGAATGCTACAAAAGAATATACGTTTTTCGAGATGTACTGCAGTTTATGAGTATGTATGTATGGAGTGGTGTAGAGTGCCCCAGCCAATTTAAAGTACCCAACAAAATACCCTGGTAGTCCTCCTTTAGCCATTGGATAGGAACGCATTGCCAAAGTTGCAACAGCGATATACTTCATAAAATCGCGAATTTTAAATCACAATGAGATTTTTTGGCAGGAGCTTGAAGAATGATGTTTTTCTTTGCAATTTTATTCTTAAAAATATACAATAATTGTAAGATATGTATAGCAAAATTTTTGCTCATGTTGTAAATCTTTACGGTTTAGTTGTATAATTGTTTCTTCGAACAGCCACAACAACTTCTTCCTGTGACGTCAATCAAAGATTTACAAGTTGCTCGAAGCTTCTGTTACCTGATCCAGGATTTGCCTGCTGCTTCTTTAATTTTAGTTAACTCTTAAAACTTGAATGATCAAACTTGAAGATTTAATAAAACGTAAAAAACATAAGAGAAGATATTACTTATTAAGTACTTTTTACAGTTAGAATAGTTTTTATTTGACAATTATCATTTTTAACCCTTATCGTGGCAAGATTGCTTTTTGGAAGAAAAGCAAAAAAAATGTATATAGGTAGCTTCTTTGGGCTCTAAAACACATCAAAAAAATATATAAAAAAATCGTGATATGAAAATTTTGGAAAAACAAGATGTATACTATTCTATACATTGCTACACGTACAGTGATTATCGCATTTTTAGGAATGTATATTATGCTATACATTGCTATGTTTAGGGAGAGTTGGAATGTTACTGGTAGTTTTTAACATATACCAAAAGATTATTGTAAATAACATGATTTTAAATAAAAATAACTGTCTTGGTGGAACTAAAAATGTTTAATAAAATAAATCTTTCTTGAACAATTTTTTTTTACAAAATAATCATAATATAATAACTCAGAGACCCTTTTGCTTGCGGTGGTACTCCAAAAAACAGTTTCAGTTCTTCACATAACAAAGATGAACCTTACATTTTGTGCACATCGTACTTGCCTGGCCAGCTTTGCAGTACTTGCACCTCTGATATCCGGATATTTGCGGCCAATGGTCATATTTGTCATACCGGACATCATCGCATGGTCGTTTAGATACCGGTTTTTTTTATTTTTGCTTTGTCGGAAAATGCGTCTAAATTTTTCACTGAAACGTTTCAGTAGGCTGCTATAGATTTCATACCTAAAATCTTTTAGGCGATCCTGCTTTCTAGTAGTGTTGGTCATTTTGTTATGTCTCCGACGTAAAAGCCAAGCGTTGTTAATGCATATATCCAAAAGCTGCGAGAAAATATTCATATACCACCTGTGTGATCTTATTCCAGTGCGATATAATGCAATCAGTATGTCTGCTAAATAGACACCTCCCATGTGACGATTATAGGCGACAGGAGTGGATGCAAGTGGTTGATTTGAAGGCAAAGATGGCAAAGATGAAATTGAGGGTAGATCGTCATATTACTTTCTGATGGATTAGGAAATACCTGAGTAAGAATAGGTGTAAGAGGCACTTCGGTTGTATCGGCATAAATATCATCTGCATATGTTCCTAACTCATCATCAGAAATTTGTAGGAGGTTTAACCTTTCGAGACCGGAATTTATCGATGGCACTGGAGAACTTTCTGCTGATCCTATCATGCATAGCCAAACCATATTGTATTATAGATAGGTATATAATGTATGTAATGTTATTTGTCCCTTTATATAAGTAGGCAGTCATGCAGTAGTAATAATAGTAGTATTTTTTGTGGAAATCGAATCCATAACTTTGTATGTCGCTTTCTATAACCACTTTATCAACGCGGCAGTCAAACATCTGTATATCTGTCATTTAAATTGTAATAAAATTGGTTTAGTATATAAGACAGACATACTTGCTATTTAAATTTTTATAGTAAAGTCCAAAAAAATATTGACCCGTGAAGTTAGCAATGTATATTATTCTATACACCACCAACGAAAGATAAATTACTGCAACTGCGGCATTGTATAGTATAGTATACGTTAGTAAAAAACACGCTAAAACATGCTATTTCTCATAGCGACAATAGCATATATATAACAATGTGTAAGAACACATATTTAGGCATGTGTATTTTATAATAAACATACATATTTAGGGGTACAAACATCAAAATAAAATAATACTTACCTTAGATAAACCTGAGCGGCGCATCTTGGCAGTTATTTTTTACAACTGATTTAAAATTATGACAGATAAACTACTATTTTTATTTTTGAAGCATAAATAAACGTCTAGAAATGTCATATGTTTAATAAAACTAAGTTAAAATTATTTTATAGTGATCGTATATTTTTATAAAGTTGTATGTATGGTATACTATACAAAATGAAGATAAGGGTTAATATTTTTTCTATTGCATGGTTATGGTTTTATTCTATAAATAACAAGGTAAACGTCTATTACAGTGCCCTTACATCAAATACTACTACTGTAATACTCAAGACTTTGATCTAAAATTGTAGAGAAATCTACCTGAGCACTGAAATTAACCAGCCATTTCTGCCGCTGTCTCAGCTCTCTAGCCTTCTCAAAATGTTCTTTGCGGCTGACCATCCCACCTGGCCCAGACCAGTGTTTGGACGATTCGTTCAATGCTTGAAAGTATTGCTCCGTTTGTCTTTTAAGATTGAAATGACATTTATGTAAGTAAACTTACAATACTATTTACTTATATTGTAAGAATAGTGATGCATACCTATATTTGATTAATATGTATATGCATCACAGTTCAATACAAATTCAATACTGGCACAAGACAAAATTTAATAATTTGAGAAATTGCACATTAAAGTAAAAGGTGGTCAAAGGAGCGTGCAGATATTACTTACTAGCTTTTCCCCGCGGCTTCGCTCCCTTAATGTTTTTCCGGGATAAAAAGTAGCCTATATGCTATTCCAGACTATCTCTGTGGCTTACATCTCGATCCATTCGACATTTCTGGCGTGCTTGAGCAACAAACATCTATCCAAGCTTTCGCATTTTTTATAATATTACTATAGATTAGTGACAACACTATGTGCATACTATCACGACAGGACAATGCTGATTTGGTGTAAGAAATCTGTTTCGAATAATAAAACGTCTTAAAGCAAAAGAAGAACGGCTTATGCCATCATATTATAGTCATGTAAATGTTTATGAGAGTTAGCGCGAGTTTCTAAGGAAGCGATTATAATAATTCCTAGTATTTTTCTTCCATTCTTACGTAAAATGAGCACTTTTAGAGAATCGTACCAGCTTATAATGTAACAAGTTCTAAAATACTGAACAATGTCGATGTAGGTGTATACAGGTGAATTTTTCAAGTGGGCCTTCAGGGGCAAATCCTAAACTATGCTAAAAGCGAAAAATACTCAAAGGAGTCTCCACCGATTTTGACTGAAACTAAAGTGGTATCATTAGATTTTTGAAAAATCATTTACCCTTGTCGGGAATCGAATCGGCTGATTTTGTAAAAATGAACACACCCGTATTATTATACCAAATCATAGTGTAGCCTGTGAAGATCAGTTTCTGTGAAGGAATGTCAAATAGTAAACCAAGGGAAAGGGCTGTTTTTAAACAAAATGCTCTATTTTGTTTATCATTATTTACTTAGCTTTATTTAGGACTTAGGATTTGGCCCTGAAGGCCCACTTGAAAAATTCATCTTGTATTGTGATCTTCATACTCAGGGCTAAGAAAGTAATCCTCTTCCAAAGCACTCTTAATTTTATCCCTACGTTCTGGGGGTAACACGGAACACTTTTCATCCCACAGCGAACGCAGACGACGGGCTGTGGGACGAGCTAACATCTCTACTCGCTCCATATTGCGCCGTACCCGTGTGGACAGTTTGTGAGTGGAATCGTCTGGTTAGGACAAAGAATGAGCCTGTTTACTTTTATTCCTTAGTTACATGTCGATACCTACCTTAATTGGCAAATCAGCCAAATCCTATAGTTTTACAAGAAAGTAAAAACTGAAAATCACAATAAACGCTCTAGATATTATCTATTATAAAAAGAATGGTACATCATTTTGTTAGCTATAATAACATCCTTTTACTGTGAAATTGGCAAAATCAATGCCAAAGACGTTGGAGTCAGTAATGCTCATCGCGAGCATTCGTCTGTAATGTAACATTTGTGATTCGATTTTGAGTATTACGTTATAGTACTGCCTCTCTGACTGATGATCATTCGCCTGCAACGAAACATTTATGATTTGATTTTAAGCATTTATTTGATTCCACAATGTCAGACGAAGTGCCACGGTCCTTGTGTTATAAGTTTATAAGTTGTGTCAAAATATTACAGATAGTATAATTAAAAGTTGCATACTGTAATGCTTGTTTCTTATCAATTACCGATGTAATGCTCGAATCTGTAACATTACAGGTTGCGCACTGTATTGCTCGATTCTCCTCGTTCACTGATGTAATGCTCGAATCTGTGACGTAACATTATCGGCGAATGCTCCCGGTGAGAGAGTACCTTAAAGAGTTTACGATAAACTAATAGTACTTAGGTATTCCATATTTTTTTATGAAGCCTACTACAAATATCACATTTTAAGTGTTTCCTGAAAAAATACTCAGTTGGAATAAGCTGGTTTGATAAGTAAGGTATCGATGCGAGCTTTTTAAATAATTATTATGAACTATGTAGACGGAACTGGTTGAACCAGATTTATGTTACAATATAACGGAGACTACATACATATAAATTATGCCCGCGTAAGCTTCTAAGAGGCTAATAAGCACGTGCTACGATTTATCAATACCAGACTCAAAGGGTGAGTCCGGTAATAATAAATCATAGTTAATATAATAATAATAATCGAGAGACTAATACACACATTGTATATCCCTTAAACAAATTACGTCTGTGTTATGGATAATATAAGACGGCCCTCTCTGGAGCTGAACCCAAAATAATAGTGGGTACATTGCTTAGCTTTACTCTTTCGTACGAGCAACAAACTTAGGTGTACGCACGGGTTAAGGGCTGTAAATTATTTTGTACAAGCACACCGCGACAAGTAAGGTTTCTGAAAAGACTATAGTATATAAAGTCACAGACAGACGAACATGGTGTTCTTACAAGGGTCCCGTTTTTGAAAAAAATTCTATATAACACTAATGGGTCCGGCAGTAATAATATTGGTAACATATTGCTGCTCGCCAATCTTGTACGGCATTTTTTTGGGGCCCATGCAGGGAGTGGCGAGTCACCATGTGCTCATTTTTTCCACGTTCCTCGAACATTGCGACGGTCAGACGCCATAGTCCACATAGCCCAAAACCCTAGTTCCACTAGCAGTTCATCCCAATAGCCCGGTACCTTTTGTTCTCATTTCCTACAATAGTCCTACACTGACTGGGCCTTGTCCTTGGGGTGTTTTTTTATATGGTATATACACGTATTTGAATATTAGAAAGGTAAATACATAAACACTCTTTAGGTATATGCATAATGTGAACATCTCACCAGAGTTTTCATTTTTAATGATTTTTACATTCTGTTCCGATTTAGTTGCCAGATCTGTTTTTGATCCTTTACCTTTCGATGGAGTCTTTTCGACTTTCTTCGCAGCTTTCGGCATTTTAAAGTGTTACTTTAGATTTAATTTAAAAAAAACCAAAGTATTCAAAAATTTAGAAAACAAAAATTACAGAAAATGACAGTTCCTTCATCATGTCTACTATTGTCTATTTTATTTTTTCGTGCACGTGCTTATAAAACTATATTAAATATTTGATTACTGGCCACCAAAAATCACATACATTTAAAGGCGAACGCACATATAATACAAAGTTAAACGCAAATAGCCCTCGTATAACTATAACACTTACTGAAATACGCCTTATATCAAAGAACCAAGAGGTCGTGGTAGCGAAATGGTTAAATTTCGCATCTTATTTAAGTAGCATGGGATCGAATTCTATGTAAGAACGGAGACATGCAAGACTCACAATTTTTCTGATTATAATGCTACAATTGCCATACGCTTAAAATTCACACATCCAGGTAACCGATGTATGAAACCCGCTAATGCTCTTTAAACAAGAGTTGTGGGTTACAGTTCGTTCACTTAATATAGAGATACACGTGCGCAGCCGTGGAACGTTGAGACTATCAATATAAATGTACATACATTCATAGTATTTCACATAAATGTCCATTATAGCCTTTATAGCTCGAGCTTTTGCGATACAAGTATGTGCGCTTGAATGAAATCGAACCCGTTTGAATAAAATAATATAATATCACGCCGTAAACGTCCCACTACTGGATTCGGGCTTTCCTATTATTAGGGGAAAAGATACTACTATACCGAATACCGCACGCTTGCCTCAGGCAAATTGGCGGGATTCGCAAAATGGCTATCTTGATGAGCCGGTTTCATCGAGATGTTTTCCTTCACCTGCACATGGTAAACAGCATATTAGATCAAAAAAACTGTCTATCCTTACCGACCAGGATCCGACCCCGTGTTATTTGAATGAGACGCGGGTGTGTTAGCAATCAAGGTCGCTTGACTTTTTTGAAACTATCATATCGAAGCTATAAGTTGATATTGTAGTCTGGATACGGTAATAAAATTTCATAACAAAACATAGACATCTACTATAATAAATGTACCGTAGAACGCATCATCATTTAACACCAGGTGAGAAAGCTATCAAACTCGAACCTATACCATAATAATAAAAAGAACAAACTTATAATATTTATTTATATTCTTTAAATAAATCCACATCTATCAATTTAGGTTGTATACAAAGCCAATTTGATAGATCTGGTATGCCATCGTTGATTTGCGAGGGAGTTTGTTCTTCATCGGTTTCGTATGGAAGGTGCCACATGTCTCCTTTATTTTGAGCGCACGGTGTAAAAGTGAGCGGGGGCTGAAATGAAATAAAAACAAAAATCTCTTAAATCACAATTCACAAAACACTAATGTTAATCGGACAGAGTCTAGTCACGCCGCTTATGCTACGTCCCGGCAGCAGGAGTAGATCCAAGAAATACTAGCTTCACATAATTATTATACGCCTGCTAATGAATGCCGAAAACCATGTGAAATGGATAAGAAAAAATAAAAAAGTATTAGTAATTAGTAATATTTTTTTTTACCGGACCTCGGGCTCTGAAGGGGACGCTCCAGGATTTGGATGTTAGATTGATGACGATGATCATATGGACCGTTTTATCCGTGTACGAATGCAGACAAAATACTAATTCCTGTGGCCGAGAGATGTTTTGAGGCGATAAAACAACGCAGTCTGGTGATGACTGGCTACCATCCTCTAGTCTAGAGTACGAGAATGCTGCCATAACTACCTCGAGTTATGTTCCGGTATTAGTGACCCTATCACCTTCCGAAGGCAGTAGCATATTTGGCAGCACCATTGGTGTTGTAAATGTCTATACAACACGACGGTAGCCACTTTCCATCAGGGCCCTCTGCCAGTTTCAAGCAATAATAAAAAAATGTAAATAAATATTCAAACAAAAAAAACTTTTATTAACAAAACTCTTGTAACAGCCTCTAGAAACCTAGGATTTGGGGGGATTTTTAGTTGTATTCTTTTACTGGGAGACTGCAATTCCGAGTATTTTTCTTGAATAAAAAATGTATGCCAGCTACAGATAATGCCTAAATGACTATACCACCAGGGGGCCTAAGTCGGCCGCTTATGCAGATTCACATTACGAATATGCTAAGTCAAATCAAGTGAAACTTTATGCTATGATCTTTTATCTACCAGTATAGTCACGTGTCAATTTCACTAAGAGATTCTCCAAAACCGGCCGCTTTTGACCCCCTAAACTTACCTGTATAATCAGTCCACTCCTTTTTTTAAAGTATATCATCCATTGATGCTGCCACTGCCACCTTCTGAATATGCGACTCAACTTCTCATTCTTAAGCAAAAAAGTGTGCCCTCTCAACAAATCTTTGGAAACTATATCTGTATGTGAACCACTCATAATTGCTGCTGTTATGAAGTATGGATCGTCTTGGGACCTATAAATATTTTCTAATATTAAAAATTGTAGCTATGTTTAATCTTATAATTTAATTTCATTATGTTTCCCGTCTTTAAAGAGCGACAGCACATTGGTAGCACTTTTGGTGTGACAAATGTCCATAGGCGATGGTAACCGCTTTCCATCAGGTGGGCTGTCTGCCTGTCTGCTGAACTGATGCAATAAAAAAAGCAACACAAACAATTCAATTTATACCATTATTTAAAAAATTTACATATCTCTAACATGGATACTTTCATTCCAACTTATATCATGTTGTTTTAGCCACTCAGTCGCCAATACTCAAAATTTAAACTTACACATTATCAGTAAAGAAATTGCAAGTATTGTGCAGCAATTTCTCTATCCCTTTTCCTCTCCATTGTCGCATGTGTTTCCTACTCAATAGTAACACTTTCTTATTTCTACTTCTGAAATAATCTACCACATTGTTCAGCACTGTGACTTTTTCTATTCCGGGTACATTGTTGGCTGCATATGCTATATTCAAACCATCCAAGACCACATCAAATGGAGCATTGTGTTCAATGAATTTGAGGAATGTTCTCAATTCTGTTGGTGATGTTTTTAGGAATAAATCTGATCCCACTATAAGTTTATCCTGTATCACCTCCTTTAATGAATTAAATTCATCTTTCGAAAGGCTTAGAAGATCCAATGTGTTTTTGCAACTCATACATTGACCACTACAAAAATTAAAGTTTATTAATAAAAACAAAACACATTAAGGATAACTGACAGTGAAATAAATTAAGATATTTTGTCATATTACAAAACATCACAGCCCACTTGATTTTATATGGGTATAAATAAATTGTTTTTGTATGAGTTTGTATTATAA
Organism: Dendrolimus kikuchii; assembly: GCA_019925095.2. Lineage (NCBI taxonomy): Eukaryota > Metazoa > Arthropoda > Insecta > Lepidoptera > Lasiocampidae > Dendrolimus > Dendrolimus kikuchii. The sequence continues at coordinate 16,242,240 of CM034400.1, forward strand.
GGTATGATGTTGCGACTCTTTCTTTTCTCCTTTTACTATACTACTTTTGCTTATTATACTATAGGATTCTTTATTTCTTTTCCCTGTTTAAATATGTACCTAACATTATTCCTAGAGATACGGAAATTTAATCCCTTATTATATTTTGCTTAATCTGTGGGCTGCATTATTATTTTATACTAAGTGTGCCTGCAACTTCATCCGCATGGAATTATATTCACTGAACCCTAAAAAAAGTAGCCTATTTTACTCCTTATAACATCAACTATCTGCCAGTAAAAGTCGCATCAAAACCAGTTCAGCCGTTTCAGAGATTAGTTGAACATCCAGACAGATAGACAAACAAAAATTTTAAAAGTTGGTATTTCGATATAAGTACTGTATATACTTTTTTATGCATTGATTAAAAAGCTATTATTATAAATATGAACATATGTTATTACAAACAGGCACTTCAATTTTATTGATCTTTATATTAATAACTAGCTGTGCCCATAACTTTGACCGCATGATTATTTTTTTGCAGAAGTCTAAAATAAGTCTCAAAAAAGTAGAGTAAGTTTCTCCTTATAACATCAGATATCTGCCAGTGAAAGTCCTGACAAAGTCGGTCCAGCTGTTTCAGAGATTAGCCAGAACATCCAGACAGACACAAAGATTTAAAAAATTGATTTTTTGATATAAGTACTATATATACTTTCATATGCATTTAGTAAAATGTTGTTATTTTGACATTACAAACAGACACTTCAATTTTATTAAACTGTATAGATTTACATTCTTACTGGCAGTGCAAGTTGTACCCCGACTCATGTTTAGGGGAACAGACAGTACACCCACTAAGTTTGTTATGGTAGGTTGGCAAGTTTCATAACTGGTAATCTCAATTTGTAGGTTTCATCATGATGTTTCTCTTCATCATGGGCATGTTTGTATTTAGATTTAATCATTTAGTTGTTTATTATTTAAAGTTGTTTAGTTTTACCATTAGAAGTATCACAGTATTAGATATATTAGATTGATTGAATAATTAATTTTGGTGTAGTGTAACTTAATATTTGTTTCTGTTCTTTTTCTAGATTATAAGTATCCATTTTTAGTTTAGATTTATTGTTTTGTATTGTTAGGCCTTAAATTTATGGAAATACTGATGGATACTTTTTAATTTTAAATAAATAAAATAAATGTGGTAACTGCAACTATATGTAAATGTATTATCCTATCCAGGATTTAAACCCACATCAACTGAATAATATGCAAGTATGTTAGCCACTGCTACCACAGCTTAATAATAAAGTGGCATGCCATCTTATTCATCATCTCTTCTCTGCTCTATAAATATTATAAACGCGAAAGTTTGTAAGAATGGATGTATAGATGTATGGATGTATGGATATATGTTTGTTACTCTTTCACACAAAAACTACTGAATGGATTTTTATGATACTTTACAGTAATATAGCTTACACATTAGATTAACACATAGGCTATAATTTATAAAGATATAGTGTGAATTATCCAAAATATAACAATTTTCCATCACCACACACACGGGTGAAACCGCAGGCACAGCTAGTATGTTATAATCATTAAATAACTAGAAATGTTGCCCATACTGTCTATTTCATTCTTAATAGAGTAAAAATTTCTTCAAGTTTTCTACCCAAAATCACATTTGTAAAGTGTGCACTACAGAAATTAAGATATTGAACAAAATAAAATAAAAATATCTTACTCATGTTTTTTAATCCTGGTTAAATTTGCATTCCATCCTAAAGTTGTATAAACATCTTTGAATTTAATGGCAGTATTTAAATCAATTACAAAACAATTACTTGAAATAATTAAACATATTTCATTTAAATGTTTTATTATTACTTTCCTATTTTTATAGTTCCTTAAAATATAACTAATCCATGCTTCATATGCCTCAAATCGCAAGCTTCTTTTATTTGAAATACACCTTTGTATTAATTGCAATGCTTTATCCTTTTTGTTGTTGTTAAATATTGTTGCTATTAGTATATTATATGCTGAATGTGTTGGTTCACTACTCAATAATATATCATCTAAAACTTTCAAAGCTTTTTCCCATTCATTTATAACACAGAGAGCATGCAAAAGTTTCTCACATGTAGAAAAGTCTAAAGACTTATACTTGTCGTAAAGCTTTTCATATGAATCTAGTATGAACTTCTTTTCTTCTTCTTTCAGTTTGGTTTCTTTTCCAAAGCTGTAATATAAGCCAAGTAGTCCATTTATTGATCCTAAACTTAGTTCTTCATTTGAATTTAATAAATGACTAGCAAAAGCCAAGCCAACATCAAACTTTTTGGATGAAGTTATAATTCTTAATAGCACGCCTTCAAAATTTTTCTCGTTAATAGTACCTTGCATTGAAAGAACATTATTTTTAATATTCAGCCAATTATATTCATTTTTCCCTATAACTGATTTAATGTAAGAAACCTGATCTAAAGCATTTCTGCTAGCTGTTGCTAAAGATACTTGTTTTATTAGACGAAGAGACGGTCTTAAATCTGAAAATAAAATAATATTTTAAAATTTTGTAAGTTTGCGGAACTGAAAGTCAAAAATATTTCTTATTAAATCCTCACATAAATTGACTGGTATCATACGAGTCACTGAAAACATTTTTAATAAATGCTAGTTAAAAAAACTGTAATAAACTGCAAACTTTATTAGGTATTATTTATTATCATTATTGAAAAATTAAATATAAAATATTTCTTTAAACATATTTTAGGTTATGTATGTTCACAAATGTTTTTTATATTGCCTATTGGTGACAGTCGCATACTGTCACAACTCGTAAGTCACAACTATGGATACTAATGCTACGTTCCATCAGGGACTCACAACGACCACGTTCACGACCGCGATTTTTCCCGTTCCACTTGCTTGCGGACGTTATAATCATAAACGCTTGTGGAACGGGTTATGGAGCGTTGATGTCATTAATGTCATACGCATTACGCAAATGTCATTGGTTGATATGAAAATCGCGCCTTTCTCAATGTGTTGACAAGAGTAAATTAATGCTCTGTGGTCAACGCCCACTTCGACCCACCTTTTGACATGGGACGGCTATTCGACCCGCCTATTGACATGAGTCATTGTGAGCGTTGTGTGATCGAAAATGCCGACGTCATTAGTGACGTTTTCGCCACGACCACAACGACTGGAGTCGCCTTGTGGAACGACTAACTGAGCATTTTGGGCGTTGTGAGCTACAAATGGAACGCCCTGTACGTAGTATGTAGTGAGTCTTGACGGCAGACGGTGATAAATAGTGAGGAGTAGGTATCAAATTATTTTTGAGAGTATTATACGGATCCGAGTACAAGGGTTTTTGAAGAAAGGTCTGACCAGGTCAGTGCTGCCTACAGTTGATATGCTTTTGCTCCACCTGCTTTAAATTAGTGACTCTGTCAGAATGAGTCTTACTTAAAACATTAAAAATAGCGCGTTAACAATTAGTTACAGGAGTTATCTGTCAATGTTTAACCTAAAATAATGTCCTATCTCAAATAACGTATTATAAATGTTTCTCTTTTGAGGATAGTATTCCGATACACGTCGATATTTCAGTGAAGAATTATAGAATTTAAAAAATCGCTAAATAAGGTGCTAAGCGCTGAATAATAAATACTTTTGGGTGTTCATGGAGATAAAAATCTAGCGCTGAAAGCGCTAAGTTGGCAACACTGTGCATCTTCTGAACTTGTCCGAGTGCTTATAGGGATAAAATATCGCTTGTTCTGTTACAGATATTACTTATTTCAGATTACAGATTAAAGTCCTATTACTTATTTAAAATTTTGACACACTCTATAATTTAATTCATGTATAAAACTGGCTATGCCAGCGAAACATCATTCGCACCACTCTGACGACGATGAGTTTGTTGGTAAATTGAAATTGCGGGCACCAAATAAATATAAGCGGACAGAGCGCCACCTTTTGGACTGTGATGGTCTATTCCAAGAAAGCGGTGCTTTTTAAAAGGATGAGGAGTGTCCTGAATGTTTGCCAGGGATGTGAGCTGGTTCAGTGTCAGATTACATTTGGATCCGTTAAGCAATTTTCACGTGTTGTTCGGAGAGACAGACAAACAGTTATTCTAGGTTGTCTTTTAGAAATCTGGTGGTTTAAATTAGATTTTTCCCCTTTTCAAAGTCATTGGATTCGGCCCTTCTAGAAATTTATCACATAAAGCCAATATTAGACGGTTCATTTCTGTCATTCAATTTAGATGAATCAACCAAAGTGATCCATGTAATCATATACTCGAAACATTCAATGTTATTGATATCGTCGTGTCTGTCAGTTTTGTTCAATATGCCTGATCAAGATGGATCAGCATTATAAATTGTAATTAAATGAAGTGTAATTATTTATCTTGTAATGATTTGTCACATTGATTATCTCGATGAGCAAGTTTCACTACGATGCTTTCCTTCACCTTTTAAATGTGGTAATTTTGACAATGTGCTCATTTAGATCAGAGAACGTAACTAAGTGGTGCATGCTTTCCGATCTGAGATAGAACCCGCGACATTTGAAAGCCAAGTGCGTTAATTAACGTTAAGCTCTACAGATTTCAAAAGTCGTGGTAGCGTAATGGCTAGCGCACGCATTACGTATCCAAAGGGCGCGGGTTCGATCCTGGCCAAAATACATGCACCTCTTAGTCAGTTTTCTGATCTAATGTGCATATTGTTACAATTACCACATGCTAAAAATGGTGAAGGAAAACATAATGATGCAACCTGTGCATCAACATAACCGATGTTTCAAACCTGCCAAGCTGCCTTGGACAAGCGTGGAAGGTATACTGTCCGTCCTCCCCCTGTAATGGAAGGCCTGAGCCCAGCAATGGGACATTTAGGGGCTGATATTATACTATAGATTTTATGAAATTTTCATACGAGATATTAGCTAGATAATATTACTAAAATCAGATATATGACAATGTTTATAGTTATTTACCGGTTTAGAAGTTTTAATTAGTATTTAGTATTAAATTAGTATTTGATGCCAAAAACCATTCTCAGTATATCCACATCAATTTTTGCCTCATACTATTATTTAAAAAAAATCGAATAAGAAAATTTGTTTTCAAGCATCATCAGCTATCCGTGCAGGAACGGAGAAAGAATACAATTTCCTGCGGCCCGGCGGCCTGTCGTAAGAGGCGACTAAACAACCCACAGCCAGGTGGTAGAGTATTTGCTCGACTGGATGGCGACCACCCCTGGTCTAGAGTATGACGCCATAACAACCTTGTGTTGTGTTCCGGCATTAGTGACCAGGTTCCAGTCTCCCTTAAGAGAGCAGCAGCGCATTTGTAGCACCTTTGTTGTTGCAAATGTCCATAGGCGATGGTAACCGCTTTCCATCTAGTGGGCCGTCTGCCTGTCTGCTGAACTCCTGCAATAAAAAAAAAAAAAAAAAATGAAAAAAAAGCCCGTAAACATAATAACGTTGAGCGCTTTGATATGTGTTTTATATTACGTGATCAAAGGTTTATAATATTTATTTCTTTAAAATATTAACTAATCTTGTATTTTATTATATATCCCTATTAATATTATTATTCAAGTTAAAAACTAAAATATCCTATAAATAAAACTAACTTAAAAATATACATACAATAGTAAAAAACTAAAATTAAAATAAAATCCAGCCCCACCAGACCACTGTCGCTGGATACAGAGGCTAATTCTTTGAGCGAGGTAAGCTCTAGCCGTCAGGTCTCCTGTTGTATCGACCAGGCCTTTATTTAATATTTTGAAATAATTTGTGGGCACTTGGCCCCCATGGGCCCAAAGTTTCCACCCCAAACGGCTCAAATAAGTAACCTGTTCCAAGGGTTGCATATTTGAGCCGGTTGAGGTTTTCGGCAGAAGTGGCAGTGTGACCGGCCCCAACTTTGGACAACTGGAGATGAGAAGGCGCCAGTGTGTCGACACAGGTAACGTCCCACACAAGCGGCCTTCCCAAGCTCCAGGGAATCAAGGTCATACTGTCGGGCCTATTGCCATCGTCGCGGACCAGGCCGTTAGGTTCGAGAACGGCTGGCACGCTGGCGCTGACTAGAACCCGACGTATTATTTCGTTGAGGCCGGCATGTCGCGGAATTCTGCCTGCGCTTCTGCCACACGATAAACCATGATGGCCAAGCCGATCGACACCCCGCCCGCAGCGACAGTTGTGTGGTTCGCAGCAGTTTGCCCCAAGACGAAAGCTTAAAACATATAAACTTATAAAATATACATTATAAACGAAACTTAAAATAAGAAGTAAGAAAAAATAATAATAGATCCCTTTACCTAAAAAACCCAATCCCTCTTCCTTTTCCGAATATCGTCCCATTTCCATTCTACCTTTCCTCTCGAAAGTTCTGGAGCGCCTTGTGCATAAGCAACTCAGCATCTTCCTTAACATCAATTCCCTTATAAATCCTTTCCAATCCGGTTTCCGTCCAGGCTATAGTACCACTACTGCGTTAGTTAAAACCACTGAAGATATTCGTCATGGTATGGGAAATGGTCTATTGACTATACTCTCGCTGCTTGACTTCACTAGTGCTTTTAATAATGTTGATTTTGAGGTCCTTCTTGGAATATTGAGTTCTCTTAACATATCTCCAACAGCTATTGACTGGTCTCGTAGTTACCTGTTTGGACGCCGGCAACGCATTCGCATTGATGATGTTTATTCGTCATGGTGTGATTTGTCTGCTGGTGTTCCTCAGGGCGGCGTTTTATCAAGTCTCTTATTTGCCATCTTCATTAACTCGATTTCCAATAACCTTTCTTCGTCTTACCACCTTTATGCCGATGATTTACAAATCTACACTCAATGTAATTTTAACCGACTTTCAGAAGCTATTCAAAACACAAATAGGGACTTTACAAAAATTGTTAACTGGAGTCAAGCGTATGGTCTGAGCGTTAATCCGAAAAAAACTAAGGTTATTGTTGTTGGCAGCTTTAGGCTTGTCTCCAAAATTGACTGGTCTTCGCTTCCCCATGTTGTGTTTAATGGTGTGCAAATTGAAATCATAGCCAGGGGAAATCCGCTTGAGGACCATAAGCCGCGACAAGGGCAGAACCTTGGGGGGATATTCGCGACCTGTGTGTGGGATTCGCCAGATCGGGGGTGGCACCAGCATGCCCAGTCAGAACTGGTGCCATGCTGTTGCCACCCCCGGTTAGGGATACCCACTAAAACCCCTGGGTGTTCCGTCCTTCGCCTTATGCCAGGGCTACGGGTATATGACCTAGCCTCTCCGCAGCCCTGGCAGGCGTGGGCCCCCCTCACGAGGCCTCTTCCATTGCCGGGGACTCATCCTCCGGCATCATCATGCTCTCTTTGGCGTGGGGCGGTCTGTAACGCGCCCCACGGGAGGAGAGATGAGCGCGCGCGGAACACTCGCGCTCTCATCTCGACGGCATATGCGGGTGAGTGAGAACCCCTATACCCCAAGGGGCCCCACCCGCGCCGTCCGCTTACGGTGGCCGAAGGTCGAAATCCGCCCTCCGGCGTCGGCGCGTCCTCCTTTGGCGGGAGCGGAGCAAAGATGTCCGCTCACGCTCCCGCTCCGCCTCCTCCTTCGCAAGCATAACGCGCTCGCAGAAGGAGGAGACGGCGTCCCATCCGGTTGAGCTCCCGACCATGGTGCGTACCACGGCCGGGAGCGAGAGGTCAAATCCGGTGACGGCGACGAGGTCTCGGCGCTGCTCTGTCCAGGCAGAACACTCCTGGAGTGTGTGCAGCGCCGTATCCTCGTCGCCGGTGTCGCAATGATGGCACCCTGACGTCGGCTCACGGCCTAGGCGACACAGGTACCTCCCGAAGCAGCCATGCCCCGAGAGGACCTGTGTCAGCCGAAACGTCAGGGTGCCGTGTCTACGTTTTATCCAGTCTTGCAGGACGGGCCTCACCGCTTCAATGGTGGCGAGGCCCGCGCTGGGGTGTCTGAGGCGTTCTTCCCAGACCACCATGGCGACGTCGCGGAGCTCCGACCGGCAGGCCTCTGTTTCCTGAGGCGCCGGTCTCGTGCCCCTGGCCAGGGCCTCCTTGCGCCACTGGTATAGCGACGCGAGGACCCTGGCTTCGAGGTCCCATGGTGGGGATCCGGCGAGTAGCGAGGCCGCTTCGAAGGACACCGTACGGTATCCCCTTATCGCCCTGACGGCCAGTACTCGCTGCGCTTGCCGCAGCAAGACTATATTTCTGGCCGCCAGGCGGTCAGCCCATACGGGGGCCCCATGTAGGGCCATAGACCGCACGATGCCTTCGAAGAGTTTTCGGCACGTGACTTCGGGCCCCCCAATGTTGGGCAGCAGGCGCGAAAGCGCTCCCGCCTCCCTTTTGAGCTTGGGGGCCAATTGCCTAAAATGTGCCGAAAAGTCCCATCGGCTATCGAGGACCAATCCCAGATACTTCATAGTTTCCCCGATGCCGATGCGGATGCCATCTAGACATCAACCAAGAACAACTAGATAAGCTTGATCGCCTTCAGTGTTTGTATCCTGTTCATATTTGGGTTACGTAAATATGACCATATCTCCGAATTTTGTAATAAGCTTAAATGGTTGCCTATTCGCCTTCGCTAGAATATACACTAACTCTCACTTCTGCACAATATCCTTTTCAATCCCTGTACTCCCCCATATTTAAAGGAACTTTTTAGTTTCCTCTATCAATCTCATTCCCGTAATTTGCGCTGAAATGAAAATCTTCTGCTAACTATACCTAAACACACTTCGTCCTTAGTAGGAAATTCTTTTGCCGTACAGGCTGGGGAACTCCCTCCCCTTGAAAATCAGACAAGCTACATCTATTTCTACATTTAAACACTTGATCACTGACTATTATTTGTCCATGAAATAAAATTTGTTGCAGTATATGGAATTGTATTATTGTTCGCATGTAAGTATATGTAATTTATATTTTTATAATCTATTTAATTATGTATATCTATATTATTTTATTATTGTTATTATTTTGTTTGTTTTTTTCTTTAATGACGATAAAATTAGTTTTAATTGAGTTAATCCACCAAATATTATTTCATTTTTCTTGTAATGTCTCCTTGGATACGGGGTTGCCTGGAAGAGATCGCTATAAGCGATAAGGCCGCCCATTGTTCTAATGGAAATGTATTTGGTCTAAGTTTAAGTTACGGTCAAGAAGCTTACACAAACGGTAAACAATAAAGAGTTCATTCATTCATTCTTCAATAGATATCACACGTACACGGTACACTATCTAAAAGTCTTAAAATTTAAAAAACAACACTTCCTTATAGGTACACTACTACTTTAGTTTTTGTTTAAGCTGCTTTTACTGCTAATTTCACGTCTATGTATGTGACATAATATTATGTATTTCCTTTTTCCAATAGTACATTTTCTTTTGAAGACAACTCGCTCAGAGTTTCACTCAACGTTTTTAATTCGGTCCATCTGTTATTATGTAATGGTATGCGTATTCTTGTATGTAGTTATTGTAAAAATTTAAAGTTTCTTGATAATATTTGACTTTTATTTGATTTCAGCTTTGACGAATTCAATGACAAACAATTTGGCTCTGAACAGTTCAGGTTATTGTTTGATGTTATTAATATAGAACGTATGGATAACAAAAATTAAATTACAGCAAGCCGGTCGATAATGTTGATCTTGTTTAAATTTTTTACTTCGAAATTGCACTTTATATATTTTTATTTGAATAAAATATGATAGTAAAAATCACTTTGATGATATTTGTTTGACGGTTGCTAAGGAATTCCAAACTATCGGTAGTTAGGGCTCCAGAGACAGGAACCTCCTCACAATTCCTGCCGTGTCCAAGAGTGCTGCTTTCTGTGTCTGGCCCTTCACCCAGCTTGCTAGCGAAAGCCTCTCTAGATGACGGTCGAGGCTTTTCGCTATAAGACCGTTAACGGTGACAACTATCGGCACAATGCTCGTTGACTCCAGACGCCACATAGCGGTAACCTTGTGAGCAAGAGTTAAGTATTTACTTAGTTTTTCTTTTTCTTTCTTCACGAGGTTATCGTCATGCGGGATGCTGATGTCAACGATTATTGCTCGTCGCGCAGATCGATCTATTATCACGATATTAGGCTTATTGGCCACAATAGTCCTGTCCGTGACAATCGATCGATCCCAGTAGAGCGTGGCACGACTGTTTTCAAGTACTGGCTCCGGCAAGTACTGGTAATAAGGCACCTCCGTTTCCACAAGACCGTATCGAAGGGCAAGTTCCTGGTGGATAATCCTGGCTACGAGGTATAAATTAACAATTTAATTTCAATGTCTTTATGTTCAATGTTTACATTAAATTATAGTAAAACAAAATCTATTACTTATTTTCAGTGTTGCCAATTCTCATTATAAAAACGTGATACAAATGTATGTTCGAAAGGCCTTGTAGCCAGATATATAACACACTCTCCAAATTGTATTAAGATGTCCGAACGTTTAAGGTCATTTTCGAGACTTACGATTTACAATGTGCACACTTCAACACTTTTCTATTCCAGCAGATACGTTGTAAGCCACGCCCCTCAGCCCTGTCCGTCAGCCGTGACATAATATGCACACAGCTTTTTTTTTTTTTGTTTTTGAGGCGAGGGAAAATGCTTAACCGATTTACGCACAAACTGGGTCGTTGCTAGGGGAACGACACGCGTCGGTCGGGGGCGATAACACTGCAGCAATAGTATGCTCTTGGCAGCGCTCCGTCCGCGATCGACGTCACAGAATAGTGTGGAAGACTCCGAGCGTTGCTACACGAGCGAGCAACCCCAATACCCACTAAAAACCCCCTCCTCCCTGACGACCCTGCGCTTTGTATGTGTTGGAAAGGCTGAGATTTAGAACATAGTTACGCCCAGCCGATCCAGCGCAATAAAGTGCCTGGAGTGTGCCCTGGGAGAACACACCCCACTTCGTTGTGCGGGGGTAGAAGGTCCTTTGCTCTCCTAGCAAGCTAAAGGCCCCCCGCGGTAAACGGAACCTAACTCAGGGAGGGAAGTAATGCGCGTACCTGCCTCTCCGGGTGCCAGCTGAAGGCCGGCGACCTCGAGAAGACGCATTGGCACGCGCTGCAGGACTTCTCTCCCTGTCTCGTTCTGCGGCCTCCTTGAGTGACATTACTGTCTCGCAAAAAGTAACCGCAGCCCCCCAATTGTCGCTGCTCTGCAGCATGGCCTTGACCAAGTCGCAGAGCGAGTCGACTGGACCTACGTGCGTCTCAAGTTCGAAACGCTGCGGCGCCCATGCGGCGCACTCGACAAGCGTGTGTAACGCCGTGTCGGGCGCGCCGCACTGGCGGCAGTCCGGGGAAGGCAAGCAGCCCACAATGCGACACAGATACTTATCGAAACATCCGTGTCCGGTAAGTATCTGTGTCGTCCTGAAAGTCAGGGTGCCGCTGGTGCGGTTGACCCATTCCGTCAGCTGTGGCCTGATTGCATCCACCGTGTAGCCGCCATAGGCCGCAGGGTTGTCGAGCTCTTGAGACCAGACGGCGATCATGGAGGCGGTTTCCCGCTTCCTGATCGCCTCGATTTCGACCTGACAGAAGGTCAGGCCTCTAGCTAGGGCATCCTGCCGGGTGCGACGCACCTCTGCCAGGACGTTCGCCTGGAGATGCCAGGGCGGATCGCCTGCCAGGAGGGTGGCCGCCGTCCGCGACACTGTGCGATACCCCCGTATGGTCCTCACGGCCAGAACCCGCTGCGCCCGGTGCAGCAGGGTTCTGTTGTGGCGGTGAAGTGCAGTGGACCAGACGGGTGCACCGTACAGCGCCATACTCCTCAGGATGCCAGAGTAAAGTTTCCGCGTCGCACCCCCCGGGCCCCCCACGTTGGGAAGCAGCCTCGAGAGTGCGCCCGCGGATTTGACGAGTTTGGGAACTAGCTGCTCAAAGTGCGCTTTGAACAGCCATTTCCCATCGAGAACTAGCCCCAGATATTTCATCTGGGGCCCTACTCTAATCGCCACCCCTTGGACCGAAACGGTCAAGTCCGCGGGGGGATTGCGAAATTTCCTATGGAACATGACGGCCTCCGTTTTCGCGGGGGAGACCCTCAAGCCCAGCCTAGCTATTCGATCTACGACAATCGCCAACCCGGCGTTGGCGACGTCCACGGATTCCGCAAATGACGCAGCGCGTGCCGTGAGTAGGGTGTCGTCCGCAAAGCAGATCAGCCCTACCCCGGGCAGGACCGGAACCCGAAGGATCCAGTCATAACCTACGTTCCAAAGAATCGGCCCGAGGACCGACCCCTGTGGAACGCCGCACGCGACGCGTCGCCGAACTAACACGGGATTGCCGGACTCACCGCCCTCCCAAAGGATATGTCGATCCTGGAGGTACGCGCCCAACAGCCTCGTGAGGTACGAGGGGACTCCATGCGCGCGGAGCCCCTCCCTGATCGTCTCATGAGGGAGGCTGTTAAAGGCGTTCGCTATGTCTAGCGACACCGCAAGAACGACATCCTTCGCTTGGACGGCTTCGTCCGTCAACGTTCGCAGTGTCTCGAAAGCGTCCATCGTGGAGCGCCTCCGCCGAAACCCGAACTGCGTTTCTGAAAGCCCTGGCTCCACAGCGTCGAGATGCTTCACGAGCCGCTCCGCCAAGATCTTTTCGAAGACCTTAGCGACCTCGTTCAGCAGCACTATGGGCCTGAAGGCGGACGGATCGTTGGGAGGCCGACCTCCCTTGGGAATCAGGCACAAACGCCCCTCCTTCCATTGCGACAGGAACCGACCTGCGCGAATACAGGCTTCGAACAGTTCCCGCAGCTGGCCGCGTAGGTGTTTAGCGGCCAGGAAGAGGAGTCGACCTGGAACCCCGTCGGGTCCCGTTGCCGTCTTCCTGCCCCGGAGCCGGTCCAGGGCAACATCTATTTCCCCCTCGGAGATGGAGTGAGGCTCCTCGTCCGTGGGGATGTCGGGAACGGGTGGACCCATACTGGGGGGAGTGAAGTTTCCCGGACGCTCGAACCCGAAGCACCTCGGGTTCGAGCGTTTCCGTGACCGTGGATGTGCAAGGCCGCAACGTGTTGCGGGCCCCACGGTACGGACGCCCCCAAGGGTCCCGATCGAGCGTCTCGAGGAGCTCGGCACGAGCCCGGGCTTGCAATATTGCAATCGAAAGGGCCTTTCTGGCCTCCCTAAACTCGCCCACGAGTCCATTTTCCACGACGTAGTCCAGAGGACGGCGCGCCCTGCAGCGTTTGAGTCTGTGGCTGATGATGCGAATTGCCTTTCGCATCTCGCCCAGCTCCTCGGTCCACCAGTGGACCTGCTTGCACGGAGGCTGCCGCTTGGAGACGTGAGGCATCGCCGCGTCGCAAACCCTCGTCAGGGTCTTGCGCATGTGCTCTGCCTGTGCACACAGCTTTACACTAACGTTATCCAGTGTAGCAAGGATCGTTGTGTGGCAATGGGTGTAATACATTATTTGTGATCTAATTCGGCCACAATCAATATTTTTGACCTTAGTGCAGGTGTGGGCCCAGCATAAAAATTGGAGTTGCTAGAATTTAGACAAATTTGCGAAAGTAGCACCCCTACTATTTTCTAAATTCATTGCCATAACATATACAATACTCAACTTCTGTGTGACAAGTGTTGGCAGCACTGTTATTATCTGGCTTAAAAGCCTAGCTGCTAATCCATAAACAAAAAAAAGAGTTTATTATAACAACAAAACTAGATAGATAAATGTTATTGCAAATAACGATTTTTCTTAACTTAAAATCTTAAATCAACATTTTTATTCGTATTAGAACAAAATGACGACAATTAGACCGTTTACTTGTGAAGACATGCTAAAATTTAATAATGTGTAAATATAACCTCGCTTTTTTAATTTCATATTTCTCATAGAGATGTAAATTTTATTGTTTTATTGTACAGGAATTTGGACCCCTTAACCGAAACGTACGGATTATCTTTTTACACCCAATACCTCGCACATTGGCCTGAATATTTTCAAGTCGTTGAATCGCCCAACGGTGAAATAATGGGATATAGTAAGATAATATTTTTATTTTTTTTATATTGAGTTACTTCAAATAAATAATATTAATTTGGTGGTCACTGCTTGTGCTTCTTATCCGCTTTAATATTATCTCTGTGATGGACCCAAACGAGGCAATATTATATATATTTAAATTAAAATGGGACTAGAGAAAATAAAACACGATTTTCCCTTACCCTGTATGCTAAGCATGCACCTGTATTACAGTGGGTTTGCTGGTTGTGTGTGCATTCATCTTGCACCCTCTCCCTTGTACAATAGTATGGATTTATTGCAGTCTCGAATTCTAGATTATTACTTGTTTTAGTAATGGGCAAAGCTGAGGGTCATGGAGATAACTGGCATGGTCATGTAACTGCACTAACAGTAAGCCCAGACTACAGGAGGTTGGGGCTTGCCGCCACCCTCATGAGTATCCTTGAAGATGTTTCTGAAAAGTAAGGATAATGTTTTTTATTAGTAACATTACTTAATTTTATTGTTTAGCTATAAATGTACCACATTAATTTGGGCACCATCAATAAAAATATCACTTTACCATTAACATGACAATATTTTAAGGGAAGCCATATAATTTTCTTTTCTCGTATTCTGAAAGTATGCTTGAAGCTGTGTGATCACAGGGATAAAAAACAGTACTTTTCCTTGCTGTCAAAAAATTTAAAAACCTATGCAAACTTTTAATAATACATGTAACTCATTCCCAACTTTGTTTACAGCTACTGTTAAATTGCCACATAAATTGTAATAAAAAAAATATCAACAATTTTGTATTTTATACTTATAAATTACTTTTCACTAAATTATTATATATTTTACATAAATTTGAGCTAAATATTTACTATCATCAGTGACAAAAAATTACTGGCTGGTAGAATATTACACAAAAAAATTGCTTGATGTTTCATATGTGATATATCAAATGAGTTGATCAGATTTAGATATGGATTGAGGCTTGATTTCTTTAGAGAAGAAGTTATTTGTTTAACTAATCAGTTTTATTTAATTTCGTCATATTCAAAATGAAAAGCAGTGTTAACATCGGATGAAAGGCTTATTTAGGCACTCGAACTATTAGCGACTTCGCAATGCTTGTGCGCCAAATCATCTCTTGCCTAAATAGATTACTTTCACCTCTCGTGTAACAATCTCCTATTAAAATGTTAACTTACAGAGTTTAGGAAGCCTCTTTAAAAATTTTGGCAACCAGGGTGAACTAAGTTTAATTTTCACTACCTGTAAAAGATGTCTTGCCCATGGTGCAGTTTTCTCAAAAATAGAACTGAGTTAAATGTCACAATTGCCTAACTGACATAGGCTGGTATAGTTTTTGTAGGTAACACACTCTAGTTTTCATATTATTAAAATTACTGGTCATTGTCAATTGTCACAATTAATGATTTATTATGGGTCAATGTCATTTTGTGTACATGGGTTACATATTATTTATTAAATTCAAAACATTTCTATATCTGGATACTTTATTACTAAATTAGATGTTATTTGACTCATATAATGGTTAAGACACGAAAAATCGTTTTAAGCCCATTGGCTAAAAAGAAAAATTAAAACTAAGGTTTTTTTGTCAGTGGTTTTCTCAAAATTACTTGAAAACAAATTCAGCAAAAATTTAAGTTCACATCCTAAAACTAGACGCTTTGCAAGCTACAATTTCCTTTTTTAATTTTGCTGTATGTATTACCATTTTTCTTCAAGTTGCAGTCTGTTGAAAATCACCTAAAAATATAGATTTATTTGCTTCCTTAATTTTTGTGTGAAGTTTATAGTTATTTAACTAAGCCAGGATATCTTTTATTATTTTTTAAGAGAACTCATAAAATATAATAAAAGAAATATCATAAGCAGCTTTTTTACAAACACAATTTTATTTCAGAAAGAAGGCATACTTCGTGGACCTATTTGTAAGAGTCAGTAACAAAGTAGCCATAAATATGTATAAGAATTTGGGATATATTGTATACAGGACTGTTTTAGAATATTATTCAGGAGATCCAGATGAAGATGCCTATGGTAAACAAAATTTTAGTTTTTACATTGAACAGTAAGAAATTCCATAGACATTCATAATTATATTTTTTGTCGTATGTCAGGCCTAGTTAGTATACTAGAATAATGTGTCTTATGAACACCTTTTTGTATTATGGCATAACTTATAATTATCCTAAAATAATACGTCCTGTTTTGACAGTTCTTATTACAACATATTTAGGGATTGAAAGCGCTAAATTGTTAACCAATTATAACAAATACCTCACAAAATCGATATAGAGCACAATTAATCTATTGAATTTTTTATGATTTCTCCTGCATAATATATATTTATTCAATCGTTTTTCGTTTTCAATACATATATCTACATTTATCTAGAGACTTTTAAATATAAAATCATAAATAACCTAAGGTTTTGGAATAAATATGTATTTAGTTATTTTCTTGAATCCAATTGAGTTAATGAAATGCAAAAACCCTTTGGTGGCAATACTAAAATTAAAAATACCTTAGAACATTACTATTTTTGGGACTTCGTCATAGATCAATAGAACATAACAGAATCAGTAAAAATTTCATGTTATTTCGTTATTTGGAGGAAAATAATAATATAAATATCATTGAGGTATGTTTTATAACATTATACCGGATGTTTGGCGCATGGACTGACAAAATTTTTTGGGGGATTGGGTGGATCAAGAGCTATCTTTAACCCACAGATCCCTATGTCCTAAGTGTCACTGTAATCGAGATACAATTTTTTTTGTTTGTTTTTGAAAATTACCTGGTTCATCATCTTTAAAACGACATATTTTTCTAGTTTGTTGTTGTAATTGAACCAAATAACTTTTATTGCAGTCTTTAATGTATGATTATTCTAAATTAAACATTCTTAGCATTAGATAACAAAAAAATACTTGACGAGCTTTCAAACTCTTAAAAATGAATTAATCTATGAAAAACAAAAGTACAGATTTTGTTTAAATCAAATGAAATTCTTAATACCTTTCAGTTTATTTTATAATTAATTTTGAATTTGACATTTTTCATATTATTTGTTATTTAATGCTAAGAATTAATGTTTAATTTAGAATAATCATACATTAAAGACTGCAATAAAAGTTATTTGGTTCAATTACAACAACAAACTAGAAAAATATGTCGTTTTAAAGACGATGAAATCATATCTCGATTACAGTGACACTTAGGACATAGGGATCTATGGGTTAAAGATAGCTCTTGATCCACCCAATCCCCCAAAAAAAAAATTTCGGTCCATGCGCCAAACACCCGGTATAATGCATTAGTAGAAAAATATGTATTTACATTATCAACCAAATAAATTAATTGTTATTGACTTTCAGTTTTGTTGATTTCATTCAGTTACGTTCTATTGACATTTTTAAGTGGCAAATCGAACTTTTTATTTTGTGATGATTATAGTAAGACACTGGAGTTAAAATGGCGCATTGGACACTGCAAATAAATTTTGTTAGGTATAGGTGTGCAATTTATTCCGTGCTGTCTTTCATTCACCCTACGCCCATGCACACAGGAATAGCACGATCTGGTTGAATTTTTTGTAAAATAAATTTTGTTATGAAACCCTTTGTACATAAACCACATAGAGCTAGTAAGTGTAAAGTACATTTACACTTAGTACATTTAAAGTACACTTTTTAGTACATCTATAAAGTACATTTTACATAGACCCCAATTAAATCATTTATTCTATATAATTCTGTGAACAATTCACCCATTTAATGGTGGAGATATACTGCGATTGATTGTCCCACTGCTGGGCTCGGGCCTCCCACTATTGGAAAACGGCAGACAGTATACACTTGTTCAAGGCAGTTTGGCAGCTTTGAGACCTTGATATAATGACAAGTTTGTGACCTTGATATAATGACAAGTTTGTGATCTTGATATAATGACAAGTTTTCCTTCACCGTTTGTAGGACGTGGTAATTGTAACAATATGCACATTAGGTAATAAAACTGCCTATGCGGTACACAAGTTCTGTCCAGGATTCGATCCCACGATTTTTGGTATTAGGACGCGTGCGTTAGCCATTATGCTACCACGACTTCTAATATTTAATAGATAAAATAATTATGTAATGTTATTTATAGTGATTGAGAAGTGTGATTATTGAAATAATTATAGGTACTTTTATTTTCAGATATGAGGAAAGCTTGTTCAAGGGATGTGAATAAGAAATCAGTAATACCACTTGCACATCCTGTAAGGACGGAAGAAGTTGATTGAAAAAATACAATTTTATTGTGATGGAAGTAAAAATTAAAATATAATTTATGTTAGTTAAATTTATGTTATTGATTTTGTTTTATTAGCTACCACTGCTCTCTTCACTATCAGGATTTCCAGGTGGAGTACGTGGTGATTTATCTTGATTAAGTGGAGGGGTGTGTCCATTCTGGTCTTCATCAATTACTTCTTCAGCAGGTGTATTATCTGGATCACTTGTTTCTTTCTGTTTACGCCATTGCTTAGCAGCTGCCAGCAACTTAAGATTTGGTCTAACCATTTCATCTTCAGGAAATATATAATCAAATACCTCCTCCCATCCCTCTTCAACACCTGACTCACTAACAATTTTCTGTCTTTTCTTAACCCTTCTAGGCATTTTCGCCAATACTTTCTCGAGTTTCACTTCATCACCAATTTCAGATTCAAAATCTTTCCATGCTTCTAACAGTAATACTCTTGCTTCCTTCTCACCTGCACTTCTCAAACTATCATTAGCTCGCTCATACACTCTCCTAGCTAAATCAACATTAATATTATCTGCATTTTCTGCATTCAGTTCAAACTTAGCATAAGACAACCATACTTTCACATGTACAGTTCTTTCTAATAATCTTTCATAGAGCTGTCTACCCTTTTCAGTTTCACCCTGGGAAACTTCAAAATCTATGTAACTTTTCCATATAAGTTCTGGCATGTCCAGTCTGGGTTGACCCACAGCAATTTCATATATTGCCCTGGCTCTGTCTATGTCACCTAATAGAGTTTCTAGTTCAGCAAACTTGATCCAAGTTATACAATTTTCAGGTCCATATTCTAAAAATTTTTGGTATAGAATTCTGCACCTATCAAACTCTCTCAACTGAATTTCTAAGTCAATGTAACCTCTGTACAATTTGTCTCTAGGACACATGCCCAAAGCCATACCTAATGTCTTTCTAGCCTGTTTTAAATCTTTACATCTTACTTCAAATTGTGCATACATGAGCCATATTTTGGAAAATGTGAATACTTTATGTGGTATCAATTGAAGACATGTCCTGTAAACCTGTCTAGTACGCTCAACATTTTCTGCTTCCAGTTCTTCATATAATGCATAATTAATCCACAGATAGATATATCTTCTCCAAAATTGTTTATCTTTTGAAGGTGGTACATTAGCTATGGCTCTTTCATATGTATCTCTAATGTCATCAATATTCCCTTCATTTTCAACTAATCTTATATAGTCAAACCATGCATCATAATTTGTTGGGTTTTCTATTACTTCTTGTTCATACATGTACTTTCTCTTATTTACTATAACATCTTCAATACCAGATCTGTCACCATATTTCTTTTCATGTATTGTGTAGGCCTTATATAATTCTTTGTTTCTATCTTTAGGTATATGATCCAAAGCATATTTATAAATAACTCTGGCCCTATCATGTTCCTTTTGATTTTCTTCAAATTTCGCAAAAGCTATAAATAGTCTTTCATCGAGATCTTCATCACCAAAGAATTCTACAGCTCTTTCAAAGACTTTTCTGGCACCATTAATGAAACCATGACTCTCTTCAAATTTAGCATACTTGATCCAATTTTTCACATCAGGATGTACCATTACAAATCTCTCATAAATCTGTCTTGCTCTGTCTAGTTCTTTATACCTGAGTTCGAAATTTATGTAAGTCTGCCAGGCCTGAACATCTGGTTGCCACTCCATCCAACGTTCAAATACCTAAAAAACAAACAAATCTATTAAACAACAGTTATTTTTAACAACTCCTTTAAATGAATGCCATGATCTATAGTTTTATTGTATAGTTTCATTTGGATAAAGTCTGTTGTTGACCATACAGGAAACTTCTAATCTTATTTTAGGATGTATATGTTCATTTTGAGGACAAAATCATCAAATCTCTTGAAAATTCTGTTTATTTTAAGACCATGAAGAACTCACAGCATACAAGTACTTTTTTATGTCTGACAATAATTAATACTGACAAATGCCAGAGTCTGTCTCACTACCCAATCTACTCCACTAAGCAGAATCTTTTACTTCCTCAATTGTCAGGCACATGTCCTGCTCTACAACAATAGCCATAGTATAACAAATGAGGTATAAATATGTTTGTCTAGTTGAGGAAATTTTTAACCAATTTAAAAAACTAATAATCACTTTTGGATGCACTGACTGCACTCACAAGACGGCTGTATTGAGGAACATCTAAATCACCAAAGGCTGGCACAATATATGGATTAACCACCTCAAGAAACAACACTTAAGAGTTCCTTCCTGTCTACTGAACTTTCCTAAGATAAAAATATGTTGTGACTGGTCAGCCCATATTGCATCACAGATCCCATTTCACAGTTTTACTTCCATGACATGAAGCTCATGGGGTGCTCAGCTACGATTGGCCAATACTCACTACCATATAGAAGAACTAGACTGATGATTTTAGAAAATTCTTTAACTACCTGTCTTGCACCAGCCACATTTTCCAACATTTCTTCCATGTATGTATATTTGTACCAAAACTGTGACACTCTTGGTAGTATTGTAACTGCTCTGTCCCATAAATTACGAGCATGGTTCACTTGCCTATTCCGCATTTCCATCTCTGTATACTTCAGCCTACAAAACATTACAATTTCTTTAATTAGAATTAATGACCTACAATATTTCCCAACATGTTTCTAAAAAAAGATAAAATAGATTGTATTATTGACCACACAGATCCTATTAATATTATAAACAAGAAAGTATGTCAGGATGCATAGATGTATATTACTCATCAAAAGTTACTGAAGAAATTTTAATGAAACCTAAATATTATTTATATAGCTTATATATACATCAGAACAACACTATCACATTATTCATAAACCTTACTTGATTATTATTACAGGGGTAGACTATAATTTCTTAACATGAAATTGGCCAACATAGCAGAAAAGTAAAATTCCTATGCAGATGAAAGCACAGACACAGCTAGTCTATATATATAAAAATGAATCGCAAAATGTGTTGGTAAGCGCATAACTCAACAACGCCTGGACCAATTTGGCCAATTCTTTTTTTAAAATGTTCATTGAAGTCCAAGGATGGTTTTTACAGCAAGAGAAATTTGAATAATTGCCGGGAAAACCGTGAAAACAACCCTTTTCTTTTTCCCATACAAACATTTTCTAACTAAAATGTAGACAATTTGAACTTTATTGCTATTCAATAAAGTTCATATTAAATTACAAGCTTTCACTGTTGTCTAAGCAATGTAGGCGTGTTCCTAACGCTAAAGAGTCAATTTGCACTTTATTACCGCTGCACAAAGTTCAAATTCAGTCATATCTATCAAAACAGTGTGCGTGTGCGCATTGGAGGATCTAATGTCGCTTGTCAAACTAAAACAAAAGAAATAATATCGCAAAGCCGACCAAATTGAAAATCAGTACTAATGATATCTATAGCTCTTAAATTTTGTGACTATTCAATTTGGTTGGTAAAGTGGGTCCCAGAAGGGTGGCCAAAGTTCGTGCAAGCGAAGATACTTTGGCCACCCGAGCTGAACCCCACAGTTGTAGGGGGTAATCTTTGTAAAAACCTACTAAACCGATTTAAAAAATTCTTTTACTATTAAAAAGCTATGTTAACAGGGAGTGTCATAGGCTATATACCACGGGAGCGGGACAGCGCAGGTGAAACCGCGCCGGGCCGCTAGTGCAAAAATAATTTTATTTCATTCATCTTTATTCATACATACATACATAACTTCACGCCAGCTCCTTTGCGGGGTAGGCACGTACAACAACAACAATCTTTATTCATGTTTTGATTTATTCATATTCATCAAGCTCTAGACATGAATCAATAATCATGAAATTTGGTTCATAATTTCAAATTATGAGGATAAACTGTTACTGAACTGTGATGTAATTTAGTATAATTATGTACTTTTGACAGTCAACACAGCTATTATAGGACAATAATTATTTTAATTAAACTGCTTTTAATTTCTCACCATAAGGTAACATTTCTGTGATCCACATCCAGTGCTCTTTCATAAATAGATCTTGCTCTCTGCACTTGCTTCTGTGACTCTTCCCATTGAGCATATTTAAGCCAATTTCCAATCACCTGAAGGTTAATAAATTAGATATTACAAAAAAATTACAACACTAGTATAGGCATAGTCAGCAATGTAAATCTATTTTAGTTAGTATAAACTTAGATTAGTATCTAACAATATCATGTACCAAAGTTAGTAACATAGCTTAAAGTTACTTATGGAAATGGTTTTCAAGGTACCCACACACAGATCTAAATTTGAATATATTTCTTCTTATTCTTATTTTTTTCATATAACAGGTTTTGGGTGTATAAACCTTATTATTGTAGTATATCTTGGTCTGATCCCTCATAATTGTAACTAGAAAACTGGCTAAAGTAACTGTACTAATATGTTACTGTAACAAATTGTACTACTAAAGGTTTAATTAGGCTAAACTTGATAACTTGTATTTATTATACATAATTACAACTATGTAAACTATGCTAGCCAAAACATAGCATCATACTTATAGTAATAACCATATTGAAAATCAGCACTAGGTAATCTTACCAGTCTATTCTTCCTAATATTATCTTCGAAAGCTTTTCTTTTCCGATGCTGATAATCTCTCAGTTCTTCAGGATCAGATATCTTTTGCTTGGGCGGCGGTGGCAAAATTTCCAAATCTCTTTCCTTTGCTTCTCGAAGCAACTGCTCAGCGGTGATTTGGATTTCCGCTGGAGCTTTATTTTTTACCTACATACAAACACATAATGAAGTTTTTTGAAAGACACATTGTTGTAAGAGAAATTCGTGTTTTCAGGTTAATTTACCTTTGCCACTTTGGGCATTTTTGTAGATTTGCTATCCATTTGATTGGTTGTTTTGATATAGTGAGAATGTAATAAACTTATAAATTACTTCACTTCAATTGTTGTTTAGTTGGTTATACAAATAGCATCCATTTTGAAGGCACACACATAAACATATATCTATCTCGTTCTTACTCAGCACTGTAACTCGCAGGAAAACAATATAACAGTATTTCAGTGCGTACATAAAGTGGAACATGAATATACGTAAATACCTAATGAGGCCGAAAATCCGCCATGTTTAGTGCCCAAATGTCATTATCAGTCAGTTCACCTGGTACTTGTCTTGTCAAAAAGTCGTGGTATAAATCAAAATAACTAATTATCTTTCAATATTTTGCTTGTGATTTAAAATAATTGAAGCCAAATATAAATAATTACGTCGCAGATATGTCCGTGTGCAGTGTAATAGGGTGCGGCATAAGAAAAACACCAAATCAGTCATCTTTAACCATACACAGGTACGCTGTAAATAACATTAAAAATATTGCTTATTGTTAATGTTTCCGGGAAAATAAAGGAAGATTTTCATTATAATTAGCAAGGTTCTTATGTGCAGTTATAGGTCATGAATGGATTTAACTTATTTAACTATATTTTTACGCTTAAATAATGTTAATTTATTAGCTGGGGTTGTACATTATTTATCGACTTTGATATCGATATAACATGATTGCTTATATAAAATTTCTTATTTTATCATGCTACCCCGCTTAAAACATACAAAAATAATAATTAAAACATATTTTACAGGATCCCAAGAAATGAGCGTATAAAGAAAAAGTGGCTGGAAGCCATTGGAATGGAAAATATAAAGCCAAATCCAAAATATATTTATATTTGCTCGCTACATTTTGATGATAAATGTTTCAACAAAACTCTGGATGTGACTCGACTACGAGATGATGCCGTGCCCTTCAAATTTGTAAGAGTAAGTTAATACTGTATATACTTTTATAGTTAGTATTGATATACTATTTTTAAATTATATACATATTTTAATACATACATATTATTTTATAACAAAACGTGCTATAAAAGGATCAAAATTAATATACAAGTTTTGTATGGTGGGACGATGATCAGCAGGATAGTCGTTGGACTGTCGGCTTATTATATAATTCCTGCTCCGTCTTCGCAGTCGAAGGCCTTAATATGTCTTCTCGTGCCTCTCACCCTCATGGAGACCGCTCGTACAATTGAAATTTGTACTTTCACTTTTAGCCTTTGATATACTTGTTGCTGCTACCTTATTACTGATATGCTAGTTACTAGTTGTAGTCTATGTCATTCTCATTCTATATAACTATTTTAGAAAAACTTATGGGTTTTGTGGCTGTGATTCCATCCAAGAAATGTATTTGGCCAATTTGAATGATAATGTCATAATTTAAGCAAATTTTATGAAAAAAATACTGTGGACACAATTATTCTAAACTAATATTTCAATATTTTGCAGCGACATGCCAGCCAACATAAAACTGGCATATTAAAAGAAAACTAGTTGGAAACAATTCCTGTTTTGGCCGGTCCTGACACCTCTACCTTGGTATATGCTGCACATTTAAGGACTCTGCTGTTCTTTAGCTTCAAGAGATGTTAGATTTTGTATATACAGACTCTTTATAGTGAAGCTATTGAACCTACTTAGATAAAAGTAATATGCTTTGACATCTTTAGAGGAATAAACCAAAACTGATGGTGTCACTTCTTTGAATTTTGTATTCCATGTAAAACATCTAAGGTACAAATAAAACTCATATTATAAACTTATGGCTTTATTAGTTTTACTTTAATAAAAACTATTGTAAATTCGTTAAATTTTTAATAATTAAATGATTTTAGAGCGGAAGTCATAAGGAATGACGTTTGTAATTAAATAAATGTTCTGTAGGAGTTTTGTTTTTTTTTATCACGCGGCCCTTAATAAGCTTAAAATTTGAATCACTCTCACTTATGGTGCAGCGCACCTATCTTGAGGTGCGTTGCGGTAATGTGTTACGGAATTTAGAATCAGCAACACAATTAAAATAGATTGTAATAGAGAGGTAAGTAGTTTAGACTACTTACCTCTCTATTACAATCTAATTAATCTGTTGGATATCAAAATAAGAGTACGTGTTTTTCATAGGAAAAACACATACTCTTATTTTGATATCCAAAACAGCATAGCTAGCTAGCATGCTAACGTTTTATCGCCGACATAAAGCTTCCATCCCTTTCCGGCATATACGCAAGTACAAGCGAGACGGCAACATACGAAACGACGATAAAATTTAGCATGCTAGAGATGGGCAGATGGCACTGTACTACGCCATATGTTTATGTTTTGTGGTCACTGTGTTGTCAAACGAGAACTTTATCAAATCAGTGTAGCAACTTTTAAAAATCGTCATATCGTTTACTCGTTAAATTTGAAACACGAACTTTTTCTTAGATTTCACACATCTAAATCAAAGTATCTTTGCACATAACAATATACTTACTTCCTATTAAAGTATAAATTCTACAAATAATTTATACTCAATAATATTGAAAATAAAATGAGCCAGGGACGTTTATCGATAA
Source organism: Dendrolimus kikuchii (assembly GCA_019925095.2). Taxonomy (NCBI): domain Eukaryota; kingdom Metazoa; phylum Arthropoda; class Insecta; order Lepidoptera; family Lasiocampidae; genus Dendrolimus; species Dendrolimus kikuchii. Next base: position 16,268,093 of record CM034400.1, read on the forward strand.
AACCTAATAACATTAAAATCTTCTGGACAGCACTAAAACCGCCATGTTTAGTGGCCAGATGACGTCACAGTGGCACGCATTTTTTATTGACGTTTCATTTCCATAGGTTTCCTACTTCAGTGAGTGGGAGGAACATAAAGTCGATTTTTTTAAATATAATATACATACATACATACATAACTTCATGCCAGTTCCCTTGCGGGGTAGGCACGAACAACAGAGTGCCATTTAGGCTTATTCTTACATACCTCACTTGCTTCTTTGACATTCATAACTCTTGTCATGCACGCTCGTCTGTTATTAAGGCTCCTGACATCACCTTCTGCTAGTACACGATCAATTTGATCATGGAAGGTGTGTCGTGGCCTTCCACGACTTCTGCATCCATCCACTTTTGCATTGTATATCTGTTTAGTCAATCTTTCATCATGCATTCTTTCCACATGCCCGAACCACCGGGGCATTCCTTTCCTTACCTTCACCCCGACACTTTCTTTCAGACCAACTCTCTTTCTTACTTCGGTATTACGAACGCGGTCCGCGAGCGTCACTCCGCAGATTTTGAGCAGTGCTCGCATCTCGACCGCGTTTACTCTACTTTCATGCTCTCTCTTCCATACCCAACTCTCGCTTCCATACGTGAGCGTAGGTACCAGCACCGCGTTGTGTACGGCGAGCTGGGCCTTCTGGCTGAGGTTCTTAGCGCCTAGAAGTTTACCTAACGCTCCATTCACACTATTCCTCAAATTCACTCTTCTTTCTATATCAGCGGTGTACCTTCCATCCCTGCTAAAAGCACATCCAAGATATACAAACTCATTCACTTGCTCCAGCATAACATCATCGACCATTATCCTTGCATTCGTTCTGGTTTCTTTTCTTTCAAAGTTTTAAATAAGTGACAATTTCATAAAGAATAGTAAATATTAATTTATTCAACATTTTTAGTTTAGTTACTCAACATTTTTTTGTCCTTAAACGCGTTTAAGGCAGTTAAATACCCATTTTTAGATGATTAACTTTGACAGTTCTTTAAACATATTTACCGGTAAATTTTGCGTTGTGCAAGATGCTCGTAATCGTATTTAAGGGTGTTAAATGCGTTTACACTATTCCGTTTGCATTTTCCCAAATTTTAATTAAATTTTTGGACGAAATGAAGTCTTTGTCAAAGGCTTTATGGACTGAGATCTTTTGCCTACTACTATGGTCACTGAAAAAAACAACAATCATATGCTAATGTCATTTCTTTAATGTATTAAGTTGACTTTTTAAAACCTTTTACACGTGGTTTCATATATACTATGTACTTAACTGTATTCTGATAAGTTTTTACATTATATAATATCTCCAGACCTTACAAAAATAATACAATATTTTTACAATATTAAGGTGTAACTCTTAGGTCTTCGAGTATTATAAGTTCATTACTTATTACAAATACACTTTTGTGAGTTTTGTGCTATTTTATGGCACGCGTGACTATTTCATATATGGTAATTCATGTAAAAAAGAAAATGTAAGTGTAACACAAAATAAAATAAAGAAGAAAAGTTTTATTTTCTTGAATAAATTACCATTTTTGAATTTCCTATCGTAAATGAAAATTTAATTTGAAAAAAAAAATTGTTTTTGACAGTAAAAATATAAAATAATTGCCATAATAAATAATGCTTCACATTCAACATTCTCAAGAATTATTGTCTCACTCGTTTTAACACATGTTGAAAGATATATTTATTACTCTTTTACAAGCTAAAAGCTCAAGTGGAGCGATCTATGGGCTTCTTGCAGTTTACCAACACGACAATGGCCGAATTGTCCGTGTAGGATATTTTTTATTGGCCCATACATCCCAACCTGCCATGTCTTTGGTTTTAAAAATGGCGTATACAAGCTTTTTGTTTGCCGGTTTACGCTGTTGAACAGTTTCCAAAGCCTCGCGCGTTCTTAAACGATACGTAAACGACGTGAATATGAAATTGAAGTACATGTGTAGCTATATAATCAGCGCTGTGGACCCCGTGAACAGATTTTCATAGCGTTATGGTGAATTAGAATGGTGCCTGTGCCTTGTCAGACTCGCACGTCGTCAGGTTACCCGTTTGTAACGTAAATATCACCCAGCGAGCGTTTTGTATTTCAGATATGACAGCGTCGCAAAACAGTAGATAATGGAGAGCTCTGAAGATGATGCGGGCAACGCGACAAGCGCTTCCCGCCGCGTATCGGCGCGGGAAAAGGACGTTAGGCAGGCTGAGGACGTCGATGCAACTAGTTGTTACCACCAGGAACCCTATGAAGCCCGAACATTGTGTGGAACCCCCGCGATGTCGGAAGACAACTTTGACGGCGACAGTGTACCGTCGCCGTCGGCGCAAGATGTCAACACGAGCACGGAGGCGATATTGGATATGATTGATGAAATCGTTGACGGTCCTGGGGCACCGAAACGAATACCCCTGTCGTTACGGATCTATGACACTGAATCCGCTAAGGCATCCGTAGCTGTAAGCAATCGTTCAGATCCTGAACAAGATTCCAGTAAGCTTGATAATATTGACATTCCACTGCCACCCCAAGTATCACCTGTTGGAATTGCTGAAAATAACAACCAGCACAATGCTACTCAGGCTAAAGTGCAAGTAGAGCTTTCATCTGGTATTATATCACCAAAGGCAGTGATTACTGAAAGTGCAGCATCATCTGTATCCTGTGTAATTGAGCTTGAGAATGATAAACCATTACCTGAACCAAACTGCCCAGTATCATCTATGGAACCTGAGCCTTCAACTTCCTGCTCTTTGTCCAAAATTCCTTCCAGTAATATAATACAGGATGTGCAGAACAGTTTAGACATTAGTGACAGTGAGCAAGTGGAAAGGACATTAAAGTGTGTGTCATCCAGTGATAACAGAGACAGTGTAGTTGTAGAAAGTGCTGAATCCACATCTAGTGGCTGTAGTTTAAGTGAAGTGAAAACAATTAGTGCAGAACCCACTACACGGTCACCCTTAAAACGGAGGCTAGTGAGGCCGACACCTAGTGATCGCCGACCTGATTCAACGGTATCTTCTACAGCAGATTCACAACATGTCGATTTGGAAACAAGTAAGCCAATAATTAGTGAAAATATTGTTAAGGATGTCTCTAGTTCGTCAGATGCTGTTCCTCCTTTAAAGTGTAGTACTAAACCTGAAGAGATTAGAAATATAAGAGAAATTAGTATCTGCAAAGCAGAAACTTCGGTGAGTCCTCCTAAAAAAATTAAATTAATTAGACAAAAAGTTTTACCTACTGTGTGTAAAAATGATATTATTGTTGACAAACAAATACCAAGTACAAGTAGTCAGTGTGAATCAACTATATCAGGCAGCCTCGCAACATGTTTAGTAGAAAATTTGTCTAAAACCCCTACTTGTATAAGTTCACAAAAAAGTGTTATCAATACAAAAACCTTAAACCCTGAACCTGTGGTGGAAGTACGAAGCATTGTTCCTTTGGTAAAAAATGAATGTACACAGAGTATGTCTGTAGAAACTGTTGAACCTATATCATCTGAGGTTTCCATAAAGAAGAATGATGGTATAATACATACGGAAACAGAATGTGCTGTACCTAGTTTGTCTGTTTTAACTTTGCCTGTACTACCAGCTACTGAAAAAGATCTTACTAATTTTAAACAGGCCAGTGATATTGAGAATAGTATTAAAATCACAGAAGATGCACAAGAGAAGTCCAATAAAAATTGCTCTAAAATAAAAAATGAGACTAAGGAGTCTGCAACTAATTCTGATATTGAAAATTCAAAAACACATATAGAACCTTTAAATATTTCGAAGGGTTTAATTGTAACAGAATCTGAAAATAACATGAATTTAAAAGTAATATCCATCAATGACCCTAGCAGCGGTAGATCTGAATCGGATCAAATCGGTGAGGCAGAGAATAAAGTATCTCCAATAAAATTAAGTCTTTCCCAACTGTCAGGATTGTCAGATTTATCTCAGGAAAGACTAGATGAAGAACAAGTAGACCAAGTTTCAAAACCAGAACCAGACCATAGCAATATTAAGTTAAAATTAACTCCGGTTACTGAGGCAAATAGTAATAGCTCTCATTATTGTCCAGAGGTGGAGAAAAAAGTTCCACCAATAAAATTAAATCTTAGTCAACTCGATAAATCTCAAGAAAGAGTAAATGAAGAACAAGTAGACCAATCTTCAAATGTTTTAGAAGTAACAGATATATCAAAACCTAGCAATACTGAATTGAAACTTAAGGCAATTAATAGCGCAAGTAGTAGTGTTTCAGATTGTTATCAGGAGGCAGAAAAAAGGGTACCACCTATAAAATTAAATTTATTACAACTCTCAGATACATCTCAGAAACTTGAGGACCACTCATCAAATTTAAATGTACCAGAAATATCAGAATCTAGCAATATTGAGTCAAAAGTAGAGTCAGTTAATGATCCTAACATTAGTACCAGCTTGGAGTGTTATCAGGAAGTAGAGAAAAAAGTACCACCTATAAAACTAAATCTTTCCCAACTCATAGATACATCTATAGAAAGTGTAAATCTCACTTCAGAGCTTCCAAGTAGTACTAATAAGACAAATTTGACTGAAGATGAACAGGAGTCAATAAAACAAATACCTAAATTGACTATTAAGCTAAGTAATAAAACCTCAGAAGAAATCAAATCACCAAAACCTAAACTTACAATAAAACCTATTAAACCTCCAATAGAAAATGAAAGCAGTGATAAAGTTGACAATAACCAACAAATACCAAATGTTACTAAAATTAACATAAAAGCTATACCTAAACCCGTAGAGAAAAATGATACACTAACAAAACAAGTTAAAACTGAAGAGACCAAAAACGAAAGTGAACATATACCAACTGTAATGAAATTAAACATTAAACCAATTCTCAAACCACCTGAAAAAATAAATGACATTCATAGAAAATCTAGTAGCAGTGAAATATCAGAATCAGAATATTCTGAAAATGATGATAGCACAAGCACTTCAGATCAAGCATCTGCATCTGACAATGCCACCTCTGAGGTTATACCTAAAGTTACAATTAAACTGGGAAAACCAGGAACTCAAAGTGAAGGGAAATTTTACACTGAGCAAAATGTTCCAAAACGTACCATAAAAAGTTTCCCACATCCTGACAAGCAAGAACAAGAATCTATTTCTAAATTAAAAGTAGTTATAAGTCAACCTGAAGACAAACATGTGGAGAAAATACCTAAATTAACAATTAAAACTGTTGCAAAATCTGAAAGTCAACCACTTAGTCCTAAATTAACAATTAAACCTATAAAACTTCCAGATAGTTTTGGAAAAGAGCCTGAAATACCGAAATTAAAAATTACTACTGAGACACTGTCCTCAAATGCAGATTCAAAAGAAAATGTTCATGTGCCTAAAATAACTATAAAACCTATAACAAAGCCAGATATTGATATGACAAGCAAAGCAGCAAAAAGATCAGTTTCAGCTGACAGCCTGGAACAAATTCCTGTAGTAACAAAATTAAACATAAAACCTGTTTTAAGACCTACAGAAAGTGGTGAATCCTCAGAAATTCTCGAAGATAAAGTTCCTGTAGTATCAAAATTAAATATAAAACCTGTAATAAAGCCTAAAGATAATGAAGTAGATTCTAGCATAGAAGATGTACCTAAAATTACTAAATTAAATATTAAACCCCTAAAAAATCCTGAAGCCAATACTTCAGAAAAAAAAGACTGTGATGATATGAATGCTGACATTGATAAAAATAGTTTACCTATTATTACTAAACTTAATATTAAGCCTATTGTTAAACCATTAGACAAAGAAATAAATAAAGATTCAGAAAGTCAATCTCCGGAGACTGGGAATTCAAGTGATGAAAACCCAGATAATATACCTGTTGTTACAAAATTAAATATTAAACCTATTTTGAAACCAATTGAACTAGAAGAAGTATCAAAAACGGTTATGTGTAATGAGCCAAGTATACCAATTGTGACAAAATTAAATATAAAACCATTAGTTAAACCAGATGAGAGCACATCACCTTCCTCACCTAAGAAAGATTCTTTGAAAAGTCCAGTCTCACATAATCCCACAATGTCTATTATAACAAAGCTTAACATCAAGCCATTAGGGAAGTATGATGAAACTGAATTATCAAAGTTAAAAGAAGATGTAGAAAAACCAACTAAAAACCCTCCACTAGTAATGAAAATAAACATGAAAACAGTTACTGATTCAATAATTAATGAAATTTGTTCAACCAGTGAATATTCTTGTAACAGTATCAAAGATAATATAGATATGAAATCAAAAATAGATACAAAATCGGGGAATCACAGTGAAGTTGCAATTCAAAGAATCTCTTCAGATAGAGCTGAGATGATGACTGCTGTGGATGGCATGAAGTTGAGAAGTACAAGACACTCAGTTCAAGAACAAGTTATTTCAGAACATGTGTCAATACAAAATTGCATATCCAATATGGACCAAAGTAGATCTACTGAATCTTCGTCCATATCTAAAAAGCAGGATAATGTTACAACAACTCCTATAGGATCACCAAAAGATAGTCAACCTAGAGTATCAGTAGATATTGAACAAAATTCAGCAACATCATTACTTAACAAGACAAGTCAAAAAGATGGAATAACAGCTGGTGAACTCCAAGGATCTGAAATTTTACGAAAAAGTTCACGAGCAACTTTACAATATTGCACTTTGTTAAAAAAACTTTTAGAAAATCCAAAAGAAGAGATAACCAGAAAATCTAATGAATTAAAAGATTCAATGAAAGTTGATGGAATGTTAACAGAAAAAATAAAATCCAGCTCGACATTATTGACTGACAATATAAAATGTGAACTTAATTTAACCCCAGAGCCGGATAAAAGAACTACATCAGAGAAGACTATTAATTTAGAAAAACAAAATGTGGTTGCAAAGGCAAAAAGTCCAAGCCCAGATAAAATAAATGAAACCACTATTCTTTCTGACTCTAGTATGGCAGTCTCCCTTCAAAATTTTAGTAAAACAGCCAATGAAAATATTACAAAACCTTTAGAGATATGTGTTACTGAAAAAATTACAAATCAAAGCTCTGGTCAAGATTCTCCACGAATAATTTTGAAAATTAATAAGACTGACCATGGTCCTTCAGCCAAAATAATCACCGAAGATGTGAAGAAATTAGAGGTAATCCAAAGTGATGCAACACAACAGTTGGTAAATGATAAACCAAGTCCTAAAAAACAATTAGAGAACAGTAAAAAGAAGGGAAATACAGATTTAGGATTTCAAAATATATTAGCAATAAGCACAAGATTAAGGAGCTCAAAAAAATTAGAAACAGCAGAAATTTTGCCTACTGTCAGACAATCTGCTGGGAAACGACCCTCTTCAACAGAACCTAGCCCATCCCAAAATAGAGAAAATGAAATGTCAGTTTTGGATGCAAAAAGATTAAAACTTGGAGAGATCCTTTCTAATAATGCAATGATCTCCCAAAATGTATCAATCTCACCTGTAAGTGGGAAAGTGACACAGCCATCACCAACAAAACCTACTCTAGAAATAAGGCGAGGAGGCAAGTTAGTCAATCATTCTATTCTCAACAATGACAACTGTTCAAAGAATGGCAACTCAAAGTTACACAATATATTATCAAATTTGCATGCAAAACAAATGCAAGCATTACCATTCAATGAAATAAACTGTTCAGAAAAAACTCAAAGTACATCCTCTGAGATGGATTCCAATGCATCAACAGGCAGCTCTGAAGTAGTGGAACATACACCAATTGAAATACGGCCATTAGAAGTCCAGGAGATGCTAATCAATGAGAACTCAGATTTTAATGACTCAAATGTGGTTTCCGAGGAGCTGTCACAAGATCCATTGGAGCCAGAAGAGAAATCTGCTGATGTACCCGCTAATGGCACGAAAAGTCCTCGCCCAGTCGAGACGACACCTCAACCGAAGAAGCGTGGCCGCCCTCGGAAGCTACCTGTGACTGAAACACCAAAAATTGTGACTCTCCCCGTGCCAGCTCTAGAAGAACGGCCGCAACGTTCACTGAGGCTCACTAGGTGAGTAAAATCATCAATATGATTTTTCAATATAGAAGAAGCACATAGAACATAGTTAATTGAATCATGATTATTGAATTTCCAGAGAGCGTCCAGTAATTGTCCCAAAACCGCGGGGCGGGCGCGGACGGGGGCGTGGATCACGTCGGGGAAATACTTTCCAGACGCACACACCGCTACAACAGATGGAGCGGGTGCCCACGCCGCCTACCAGATCACCTACCCCGCCGATGGCCTCGCCTACGCCTATCGACCCCACCAGCTCGCGTATCAAATTACCTCGCATGACGGAGGCTCTCGACAAGATGCCGTCGTCGGGCTCGACGCCGCTCTCGGCTGGCTCTAGTGACCTGAGTTTATTTAGCGAAAGGGCCGAGCTGAAGGTGGTCCTCGAGCCTGCCGAGTTGGATGACTCATTCATGAAGTCGCCGGAGAGCGTGGGGCGGCCGAGGGGAGGGCGGGGGTCGCGCGGCGGACGGGGGCGCACGCCCAGGGGCCGAGGCCGGGGACGGGGGGGAGGAAGGGGCGCCATGTACATGAAGGTAATTTTTTAAGAACATTAAACAATACATAATAATATACTAATACTAATTAGGGTGGTCTGGAAGAGATCCTTTTTGGTGATGCATTTTTGTGCATAATTAGATATAGTTTTATTCTTTAAATTCTAAAATTGAAAGTGACTTTGTTTTATGCTATGTAAAGAAGTTGTCTTATGTTTCATATCATATTTAATATTATAATTAAGGCCTTATGTTCAAATGTATCCTCTGTCCTTTGATGCCAGTAAACTGTAATATTTTAAGCAGTATCAGGTAATGAGTTTACTCAAAATATGTAATCATCACATCACTTTCTTTTTTCAATAGGTTTTTCTTTGTCAATATTACTATTACTATTGTGGAAATGTCAAAGTACATATGTAACAAAGTGATGATTTGAAAAATTCATCATGTCTAGAACCAAACATATTGCTTGAGTACAACAGACTCACTGACAGCCTATCTGTTGGAAAATGGTCATTAGCCATTAACTAATGTTTGCAGCACCAGGAATTTTACAATCTGTAGCCGACCTCAAAGGGATTAAATAACACCATTTTTAAATTCCTCATTGTAGTATTTAAGAAAGACCTCAACTGAGAACTCTTTTAAAATCACTTAAGTGAAGAGATACTTCTATATTATTCTTCTAGTAGGATAAAATGTTTGATTTGGCCAATGTTACAGGAGACAATGGGCATATACGGGCGCGTGTGTGGCCCCGCCACAACAACCGTCCAACTATTCGAAGAGGAGACTTGTATGATGGATGACAACGCCACACCAGCTAAGTGAGTGAATGTAGACATTCTTTTTACTTATTCTCATATATACTTGAATAATACTTTACTTAAATAATTATTGTAATACTTAAATTACGCTTTAGATCAAGTTATCTTAATTTTTGTTCTTGACTTTGTACTATCTTTATTTAAATTGAAATTTTTGATATTTCCTTTGTCTAGAACATTGTTTTTCAACTATTTTTATTTAGTGACCCACGAAAATTTTTTAGTATAAACCCCTTGCGATCAAGGGGTCGCAAGTGTGTAGTGAAGGCACTACAAAATTATAATATTATTTTAATATATGTCTGATTTATACGCAGGTCATATTTTGTTAACAGACTGCAACCCTCTTTAAGAGCAAACAATACCCCCAGGTTGAGTAAAAATGGTCTAGAATAACAACTATGGGCAAACTAAAGTAAAATTGAAATTCAATGGCTATTGCCTTGATAGCTTAGTGGCTAACGCTCTCGCGTTTCCCTGAATTGACATTGTGGAATCATGGCTGGGAAGTATGCCCCACTTAGGAAGTTTCTGTAACCTCATATGCACATTGTTACAATGACCATACTGATAATAAAGGACAATATTTTGATTAAACCTACACAGCTAATAACCAATGTGTCAAACCCGCCAATCTGCTTTGGACAAGTGTGAGGGTTTACTGTCAGTACTCCACTTAAAATGGGGGAACCCAAACCCGGCAGTGCGGTATTTATGAACTGATACGACCTTTTTATGCCACCTGTATTTGAACATACATTTTCAATTTAGATAGATTATAGTCTTCAGTGCTGAGATTTGCGTAGTCTTAATACAATATGAGGGTCTTCCAGTGAAAGTGAGTAGAACATAAATGGTTTGGTATGACGCGAATGTGTGGAAGGGATCACCTAAAAATTAGGCTAAAATTTCATCAAAATCGGTTCAAGTTTCGGTTTAAGCAGAGTTCTGTGACATACACACAAATAGAATTTATTTAATATATTTTTATTTTTTATACATAAATATAGAATTCGTATAAAGAAATTTTAAGAGACTAGTAGCAAGCAATTGACGTAAAAAAAGAGGTTTAATATAGTTTTAATTAAAATAATTTTATTTTTTTATTGAACAAAATGTTGTATTTCAGACCTTCACATTTAATGGATGAAGATTCCCAAAGCTCAGTGAAGAGTTTGACAAATGAAAGCAGTAAGATGAAAAAATCGAAATTTGCCGATTTGTTTGACAGGTAACCATTTATTTGATTTTATAATTCCTTTAAATCAGTACTTAAAACAAATTATAATTACTTTTGCCAGTATTGTGTTATTTTCTGTCGCTTTTACCAAATATACATTTACAATTTTATAAAAAATTACATGTACATGGTTAAGGTTTGCTGATGCAAATTTTAAATAGGGCAATTTGTAGTATAATTGGACATAGTTTAGCAAAAACGACCTAACACACAAAAAGTCGGTTTTTGAGTTATTGAGGTTTTAAGTTTAGACAAAAATTGCTGGTAAATTGATATATGCAACTCATTTTTGACCACAATGTGGGTTGAGTCCTTTCTGCTAAACTATGTCCAATTATTTCTTTGATACATGTGTATTCATACTATAACAAGCTTTATAATAAACTAATATTATAAAGAGGTAAAGTTTGTGAGTTTGTGAAGTTGTAGGGGGTAATCTCTCGATCTACTAAACCGATTTTAAAAATTCTTTTACTGTTTGAAAGCTACGTTAACAGGGAGTGTCATAGACTATATAACATGACGCTATATACTACGGGAGCGGGACGGAGCGCGGGTGAAACCGCCCCGGGCCGCTAGTAATAAATAAATTTAAATGAACTTTTCTTGCAATGAATGAACTTATCGCTACAATGCCTACATTTTTCGAGTTTACTCTTTCAGAATCGATTTCAATGTAGCCTCCCCCTTGTCTGGAAATTTTATGATCTACAATTTCGAACTTTAATGCAATGAAATAAGATTTAAAATAATATCCATCAATGTAAGGTGCAGTGTTTTAAAATTAGGTTTTATAATTGCCCTTATTCGGCCGCAACATTGATTATTCAAAGACAATCGTACTTACAGAGTACCGAGTGATTTATTTTCTTTTTCACAGGTCGATTATTTATCAATTTGTGATGCCCTAAAGAATGCCCGAATTCGATTTTATATAAAAATCTAGTTTCTTTGTCAATACATTTTATTTGGTGCACCCATATCTTTGCTTAAAATACTGTATTATGTAGTAAATATATAATAGTAAATACCTAGTCCAGCCATAAGTTCTGTTACAAATGAAAATGCATTTTTTTTAAAGAAGTAATGTAATATTATTAAAATTTATACCTACTTATTTATTAAAGTCTCAGCAAAAAATAAAAAATAGTCTATTCGAAATGGCCACCTTTGGCTTTTATACAGGCCTTTAATCTGGCCACGAATCTATCTATGGATTCACGCACTGTTTCCAAGAAATTTCGCCACTGCTATCTTCTTTTAAGAGACTCAATGTCGCCGTGTCGTTTAGAGCAGGCCATGTCCTCTAAAACTGACCATAATTTGAAGTCTAAATGGTTGAGGTCTGGACTTGAGAGCCAGTCTTCAGCTCTTATAAAGTCCGGAAAGTTGGTTTCAAGCCAGGCTTGGGTAGTTCGTGCCTAGTGACCAGGTGCAGAGTCCTGCTGGAAAGTCTACGGTATATTTTTAAAAAGTGTATGGCTGAGAGGTATCACAACATGATCCAAGACTGTATCTTGATACACATTGGCTGAAGTTTTCACTCCTTTTCACAAAAATGTAGTTTTGATAAGACACGCCCTACCAAATAGTCACTGACGCAGGATGATGACCACGTTGTACCTTTCCGACCACTTGAGCAGCTTCTTTAGACCTGTGAGCGTACACTTTATCATTTTCCTTATTGTAGTGTTCTTCAATCGTGAAAATTTTTTCATCGGTAAAGAAGTTATTTCTGTGCCTTTCACCTGCGTATCGCGACAGAAGGCGTTTTGATCGATCCAATCTCTTTAATTGTAAAGATTGATTTAGGGCATGTCCTGTATATCGACGATAAGCACCGAGCTTCAGGTCTTGTTTTATAATACGCGATAGTCCTAGCGGGAGTCTTCAATTCTCGCGATAAGATTTTTTGCTTCTTAATGGGGTCTCGTCGAATTCTGGCTTTAACAGCATTAACAGCCTTTGTAGTTCTAACAGCATGCGGCCGGCCCGATCTTTTCTGGTCTTCGACAGACGAAGTGTTATTGTATCTGTTGATAGTACGATATACGAACATACGGCTGATACCAAGCTTTTGAAGTGTCTGGAATATGATCGACGGCTCCATACCCACTTTATGCAAGGCGATCACTGCAATCCTATTTTCTTTAACACACCATTCCATATTGTAATTTGATAATGAACACGAAAAAATATGTGAAATGGCGCAAAATGAAAGAAGATTTTAAAATAATATACGTGTTCCAAATTCAAAAAAAATTAAAATGTTTTTATATAACAGTATTTATGGCCAGACTAATTATAACCCATAATATATTTATACTTAAAAATTAAATTGAAGCAAGAGTATGAAGGCTTTTTGAAACTAAATGCCATGTTTTTTTTTTGTTTTTAACTAAAACAATTTCATTTCAAAATGATTTATTACGATTAAATTTAGTTATGATGACAATAGGTTATTGTCTATGCATGAGATGACTCAGAACGGCACTACGTCGCTTGGTGCAATAAAGTATGACAATTATGACATGTGAAATTTACTGTCAGAAATGTGCAACTTTATGGGCGGGAAAACGTAAAAAGAAAATAAATTGTTAGACACGAAATAAAGAGTAAAACTCTAGTCGTGCATCGGAGCTGACACAATATTTTACGTCTCTTCTTGCAGTAATAAAGTATGGACAGCAGCTGATGTCAAAGAATACACATGGCCAGCGACACCAAGATCTGATATGGAATCACAGGTATTGTTTTTTATTTTTTTGTCACTGAAAGTCGTCGTTCAGCATCTTAAGTAGGTCGAGGGGCGCTTTCAAATACCCACAATATGTGAGGTTTAGTTTTTTTTACTACTTTATGGGGGGTCTTAAAATATTGTCTAGAGCGCCAATATTTTAAGACGCCAGCAAGGCTAGTTTTTACATATGTCATATTATTATATGATATTGTTATAAACAAAAATATACAGTTACCAGACACTTCCTGCGGGCCATAACTTTTGACAGACACTTTAAAAAGAAATGTGGGAACTTACGTCATTTTAGGATGGCTGAATTTTATATATATTATCCAGTATAATATTTTAAAATATTTTCCAGTGAGCCAGACAAATCTGACGGGCCAAACATGTTCCCAAACTCGTTAAGAGTTCCGTTGCGCGAGGAAGCACGAGAGCATTATTCAAATCGATTCAGTATTATTTATATTTAAATTTTATATATATTCATGCATCAGAGTGCATCTCACTTGTACTTATACGCTTGACTAATGCTCTAATGCTCTCCGACTATAATAAAGCATTACAACGAAAATTGGTCTAAATAAAATCCATTGAGCTTTATTTTAGTAAACAAATAACAAAGAGGTTGGACACGGCTGTGAAAGAAGGTGGTTGTTGTGTAGCATGTAGATACGTAATATGTAATTTACGGATAGTGAGGAATATGAATATATATTTCCCTTCAACACAATAAAGCTAGCCACTAAGGTGAATACACACTTTTTAATTATCCAACAATGACCATATTGCAGCTGACTGACCCTTTCTTATTCGTCCACACATTCAGATGATTACATATTGTGAATTGAAACAAACAACCAAATGGTTAAACAAAAAAAAACAAGGAATGTGTATATTCATCACTTGTACATAACTGTTCTCTGTATGTGAACTGAAATGCACTTGAATGATTTTTGTTGCAAATTTTGCACCCTTGCTGTAGTAAATGTTGATTTAAAATTTTCTGTCAGGTTATGATGATACAAGAGCAAGTAGCGATGTTTCTGGGGGTGAAGAGCTTCAAACGGCGGTACCCGGAACTAAAGCGGCGGACCATTGTGGGGGAAGAACGGAATTACGTACTCGCCAAGGGCCTGGTCACCGAAGCCCTTTGTGACCTTGGTAAGATTTCTTAGCAATTTCATTGTTAACCATTTATGTACATATTGTCGACGTCGGCTATTTGTTTCGTCAACATTGTGATATATATAATATAAATATGTATTATGTAACAATTATGAAAAAAAAAATAATATCACCGAAAAATGTAGTTACAAGGTCTGCAACGACTCCGACGATATCTACCTATTATATTATAAAATTCTAAACATGCCGTCTCTGTACATTGAAGCTATTAAAAAGAAAACTGGAATAGACTATACTTAGTCTGGCCATAAATACTGTTACAATTAAAAAGAAACAGAATATTACATTTGAATTTGGAATCTGTAATTTTTATAGATTGGTCATTGTGTTTTCTCATTTTGGCGCCAATATATTGTACAACATTTTGCCATATTAAAATGGAGTGAGGCTATAAAGAGGACCGAATCGCTGTGATTGCATACACAAAGTAGGTATGGAGCCAATGCAATTTTTAAAACTCTCCATACGCTTGGTATTAGTCAAATGTTTGTGTACCGGGCTATTAATAGGTACAATGAGACCTCTGTTTGTGACAGAAAAAGATCTGGCCGACCACGTAGTGTTCGTACGAAAAAGGTGGTCAAAGCAGCAAGGGAAAAAATTCTAAAAAATCCTGTTCGAAAGCAAAAGATTTTATCTCGGGAGACGAAGATATCACCTAGTACCATGTCGCGTATTTTAAAAGATGACTTAGGACTTGCAACCTGTAAGAGACGCACTGGTCATTTCTTAACTCATAATATAAAAAAGAATAGGGTGGTAAAATCAAAACAACTACTGAAGTGGTACACAAAGGGAGATCACAGAAACATTTTGTTTACGGATGAGAAATTTTTTACAATTGAGCAACAATTTAACAAAAAAAAATGACCGAATTTATGCTCAAAGCTCTAAGGAAGTTTCTCAATTAGTCGACAGAGTGCAACGTGGGTACTATCCGTCTTCAGTGACGGTTTGGTGGGGTGTTAGCTATGAAGGAGTGACTGAGCCATATTTTTGTGAAAAGGGTATCAAAACATCGGCACAAGTGTATCAAGATACCATTCTTGAGACGTTACTTAAGCCCCTTAACAACACCATGTTCAATAACCAAGAATGGTCCATCCAGCAAGACTCGGCGCCGGGTCATAAAGCTCGGTCCACGCAGTCTTGGTTGGAAACGAACGTTTCGGACTTCATCAGAGCTGAAGACTGACCGTCGTCTAGTCCCGATCTTAATCCGCTGGATTATGATTTATGGTCAGTTTTAGAGAGTACGGCTTGCTCTAAACGCCATGATTTGGAGTCCCTAAAACAATCCATACGATTGGCAGTGAAGAATTTTCCCATGGAAAGAGTGCGTGCTTCTATTGATAACTGGCCTCAACGTTTAAAGCACTGTATTGCAGCCAATGGAGACCACTTCGAATAAGCTTTTTATATTTTAAATTGTTTTATATTTATGTATTGAACTAACACACTGTAAAACTTATAAATGTTATTTGTAATAGAAAAAAAAATTCTTTGTTACAATATTTATGACAAGACTATGTATAAACGATGGAGAACACGATGCAATTTTTTTTACATTTCTTGTTTCTTTGTCGGTTTATCTGTTTGTTCGGGATTCACGTAAAAACTACTGGGCCGTTTTCGTTGATCGCTAGAAAATTATTATATTTAAAATCTGTGCTACTTTTTACTCTGGGAATCCCGCGGATTTTTTTCTGGGAATTATTTAAAGTGACCAGGTTGAACAAAAATTTGGAATTCCAAAGTAATGTTTACACCGAACGATACCAAATTTCATGTAATAAAATGTGTGATACTTATTATACCGAGAAACCTGCGCGAATTTTCCCGGGAGTGGTTTGAAGTTTTTCGGGTGCATAAAAATTCGTCTTTTCCAATACAATTTTCAGTAAAACGATAGCTTACATTATGTTTTAAATGCTGTGATACTTTGTCTCGGGAATCCCGCGAGAATTTCAAGTTAAGCGTGGACGTACTCGCGGGTTTATCCTAGTGTTCAAATATTATTCCAAACTTAAAGTTGTGGTAACTAAACTTAATTATTATAAAATAAATATTAACAAAAAAGCTATTTTGATTTGATTTTGAAAACTAAACTATAATCTTCAGGTATCACAGCCGTAGATGCAAGTGAAGTTCTCGATATAATGTTATCGGACTACCCTCACAAGTATGAAGAATATCGCTCTCACCAACGCGAAAGGCAAATGACTGAGGTGATTGAAGAGCCGTCAGCAGAGACCAAATCTGAAGAGAAAGTGATGAAGGTGGAAATGAAGCAGGAAAAAACTGTTGATAATAAGCCTGAACAACCAAAAGTCGATCCGGAAAAGACAAGACAGGTATGTTAAGTTGTACTAAAACACAAGTTAAAGAGGTTGATGAGAGTAGATGAAGCGAAAGTTGTTTGTCAGGCTCGTCATAAGTGGAGGCCCATAGTCTCTGCCTGTCCTCCAGGGGAAACAGGTGCCCATATAATGTATGTAAAACATAAGACTTGTTGCGTTCGGAGCATTCACTCCGACGCCCAGGGTCCGCTTTCCTACTTTTTCTACTCCACTTCGCGCGGTCTTCAGCATCCCCCGTTTTGAGACCATTGGTACGCATGTCATCCTTCACAACGTCAAGCCAACATTTCTTGGGCCTTCCCCTTCGACCGGGACCTGGCGGAGGCGGCATGGCTAGACATTTGTTCCCCACATAATTAGCCGGTCTCCGTAAAACGTGGCCGTACCAACGTAAGCGACACTCTTGCAATTTGTCTGCTATGTCACGGACATGAAGACTGCCGCGGATGCGGGAGTTCCTGACTCGGTCTTTCCGCGTCACTCCACACATCCATCGCAGCATATTCATCTCCGTGACACGCAGTTCTTGCTTGTGTCGCTCAAGTACAGGCCACGCTTCACTGCCATACAAAAGGACAGGTCTAATGATGGATTTATAGACCTGTCCTTTTAATTTAACCGGCATTTTGGGGTCACAAATGACACCTGTCACCTCACGCCACTTGGCCCAAGCTGCTGTGATACGGGCCTTGACGTCGTGGTCGATATCCCCGGATGCACTAAGTACAGATCCCAAGTACTTAAACTGATCCGTGCGCTCGACCGTATCTTCGCCTATGCGCACGGATGTGGGATCTGTAGTATTGCAGGCCAAGTACTCAGTCTTCGCCACATTTAGTTTCAGACCGCCGTTCTCTAGCGACCTCTTCCACGCATTTACGCGTTGCACCAGGCGCCCCCTGTCCGAATCTGCCAGCGCGATATCGTCGGCATACATGAGCAACCATGGAGGTTGCTCATGCGCATCTCTGATGCTATTCGACACTTCGTCTAGTATCACGCTGAACAGAAACGGGCTAAGGACAGATCCCTGGTGCACACCTACGGTTATGGGGAAGGGTGTGGTGTCGCCAACAGCGGTCCGAACTATGGAATCGGAATCACGGTACATGTCCCGAATAATGTCAATATAGGTCTCTGGCACCCCTTTGGACCTCAGTGCCCACCAGATCATCACGCGAGGAACACAGTCGAAGGCCTTCTGCAGATCCAAAAACAAGAAATGCAGAGGCGTATTCTTCGTCCTGTATTTCTCCATGATGATCCTTAGGGCAAAAACAGGGTCCATGGTACCATGCCCGGGACGAAACCCATACTGACATCCCGAGACAGTGCACTCCTGCCGGATTCGAGAGTCGATAATGCGCTCAAAGAGCTTCATGGTGTGGGACATTACCTTTATTCCGCGGTAGTTTTCGCACTCCTGCACCGATCCCTTACCTTTGAAGACTGGGGTGATAACACTCAGTCTCCATTGGCTCGGGATGTTTCCGGTGCGGAGTATGCGGTTAAAAAGGTTTGTTAAAACGCCCACACCACGAGGACCCATCGCCTTCCAGGCTTCGATGGGGACTCCATCGGCTCCGACAGCTTTCCGATTCCTCATGCGGCGAAGAGCCCTATGGACTTCTTCAGGCGTTATCGGTGGCACTAGTCCTTGATTCGGAGGGAGGTTTGGTGGCTGTACCTCTTTGTGCTGCTTATTCAGCAGCTCGTGGAAGTACGAGCGCCATCTCTCCTTCACCGCGAGGTCCTCGCATAACAGGTTACCGCCAGGATCTTTAACACAGCGGCACTTGGAAATGTCCTGTGCCGCTTTGATCCTGGAACGTGCCAACTTATAAATGAGCTTCTGCCCCTCAGACGATTCCAACTTATCGTACAACGATCGAAAGTGGTCCCGTCTGGCTCTGGCTACAGCTCTTTTAGTGGCACGTTTTGCGGCCCTGTATGCGTCGCGATCTTCAGGAGATCTGGACGCTTGCCACTTTTTGAAGAGGGTTTTCTTCACCCTAACCTCCCTCTGGACTGTGTCGTTCCACCACCAAGTCTCCTTGTCACATTTGCGTCCACCCTTAGACACACCCAGCACTGCCTTTGCCGCTTTAGTAATGGCTGCCTGGATCTTATCCCAGTGGCTCTGGACTAATTCGCTGTCAGCTCCGACACACATCTCGACGGATGCTGAAGCGAACTCCTGGGATTTGCCTTCATCAAGCAGCCACCATCTAATTTGGCGTCGACAATGCTCAACGGGTTTGTCTTTAGGTTTTACGCAGAGGTCCATGACAAGAAGACGGTGCTGTGCCGTGAGACTCTCTCCGGGTATGACCTTGCAGTTGGCTACTTTGCCGATATGGTGTCTCCTGGTGAGTAGGTAGTCGATCTGGGTAGCATGCCTTCCGCTCTTGTAGGTGATTAAGTGTTCGGATTTCTTTTTGAAATACGTGTTCACGATGGCAAGATCGGCAGCCGCACACATTCGGAGGATGTCCTCCCCTTCTGCGTTGCGGCTTCCGTATCCAAAGCCACCGTGAACACGCTCAAATTCCTCCCACTTCTCACCCACATGACCGTTCAGATCACCACCCAAAACGACTCCCTGTGATAACGGGATGCCACGCAGTACATCACCGATTTGATCCCAAAACCTCATTCTGTCAGTGTCGCTACAACCAGCCTGTGGCGCATAAGCACTTATCAAATGGGTCACAACCCCTTCGATAAGAACCGACACGACCATAAGCCGGTCGCTGAAGCGTTTCACCTCCAGAATGTTGTTTTGGAATTCCTCGGAGAGCACTACAGCAACCCCGTTTTCCCCGCCAGGAGCACCCGTATAGATCAGCTTGTAGCCATTCCCAATGAACCGGGATCTGCAGCCTTTCCACCGAGTCTCCTGCAAGAACGCCACGGCCACCCTCCGCCTGGAGAGTACTTCGGCCAACTCCCTTGCACGTCCGGTCAGCGTACCAATATTCCACGTCGCGAAGCGGAGTTTCCTGGTCTGAGTGTGGACTCGCGTCGTTAGCCGTGCCCGCCCGTGACACGGTAGCCCTTGCCCACTTGTCGCAGGTGTAGGGCGATGTGCCTGCGCGTCGTTTTGCGGCGACGCCCTAGCCATACCCAGCATTCCTATAAGTCTCTCCATAAATGATACGGCGAATTATGGTTTTAAGTGTAGCGGCTGCCGCCCGACCTACACAACCCATATAGGGAAACCAGGAATGGATAGTAGTATGTGGAAAGGAGTAAAGATGAAGGATACTAGGATGAGGAGAAGGGGGGACACCACTGTCACGGATCAAAGGGAAAGTAACAGTGGCCGCGTGGAGGACCTCGGGCTTGCGTACCCGTGTGCGCTATAAAATGTCGGACAGGCATTTTACAGGAGTGAAGTGTATTTATTAGACTATATCCACTAGACCGTTCCGGCATCGACCAACACCGTCAACAATTGTCCGCGGGAATATTTTGCTGGTGCCCCTACGCGACATTGTCAAGACAGTCATCACATAGGCATTAACCGCGTATGATGATCGATCTCAGCCCGTTTATGCCACTTGTCGTAGTATAATATTTAAACATAGTATCTAATAGAGAAAGGCATTGAAAATACTATTCTTTTCAGTGTGTTTTAACTGAATAATATTTTAATTAGCATACATACATACTGATATGATACGCAGATGCTGCCCGCATGCTATGGGTGTGATACACTCTTGGTACGTTCTAGTGGGTATAGTAGATCGTATTGTATGGCTGATACATTTATAGCACGGTCGTAGTATGATATGGTGTAGTAGGCAGAGACCTTAATAAGGATAAACTTGGAGGGACTAAGATCGATAGTCATTCTCAGTTGTGGTTGTAGAACTCGTGACTTGGCTTCCTCTATGCAATGATGCAGCGATTTACTTGTCATTATTGTATCGTTCACACAACAGGGACATTGTGGTGCAGACCCTGTAAAGACAGAGAAATGGGCATCAAATAGTTTGAGGGAGGTCTTTGTTGAAGGACAAGCTGGGAAGGAGATAAAATTGGATACCAATTTGTGTATTAAATAGATTAACTTAAGTGTAACGGTTCTTTCAGCAAGAAGGGCTATTTTGATTTATTTATTTATTACTAGACTTTTCCCCGCGGCTATGCAGAGTGAAAAACTCCAGGTAGTAGCTCTAAAAAATGTTTTATATATACAAACCTTCAATGATTTAGTTTCTTGTTGACTTCACTACAATCACAAAGCAATTACGTAATATAGTGCTTCACTATTCAGAACTGCACAGCAAAACATAAAGAAAAGTCGTAGCCAACCTGATTTAAAGTACCTAATAGGTAATGAATGACATGTGGGCATCCTGACACCTTATTTGTTATTGAATTACAGCAATGGTTGTCTGCATCGCAATTGCATCGGCATCTATTTAGCTAATCTGTTTATTTTAAGGAAATGACGTCTTTTATCGGGATAGAATTTATACGAATTGTTAACTCGGGTTATAAGCCAGTACTATGTCGAGTTTCATTTATATAAGTTCAGTAGTTTCCAAAAAAGATGCGATTGCAGGGCCATCTTTTTCGCTATTTTCGTTTATCCCTCTATCCCATGGAAATGACGTTTTTAGACATTTATCAGAATAAAAAGTATCCTAAGTTAAGCGCCGGGATATAAGCTAACTCTGTCGATTTTCATTTAAATCCGTTCAGTAGTTTGCACGTGATGCACTAACCAGACAGACAAAAATTCTAAAAATTGCATTTTCGGTATCTCCTGGTCTGAATTATCCTCCGTGATTTTTTACACAAACGCAATCTACAAACTCGAACCATGTACAGATTTATTATAGTATAGGTAGATTGTAGTGTTTTGGACACGCGTCGTGTATGAAAGGAACAAATGAATGTACAGGACATGGCCGCGGCGGCGATCGCGTCCGCGAGCGAGTGGAACGCGCGCGCGAACGCGTCCCGGCGGCCGGCGTGCGTGGACCTGCAGTCGATGACGGTGCACGTGCGGCGCGCGCCCGCGCCCGCGCCGCCGCCGCCGCGCGTGCGCCCGCCCGCCGGCTTCTACCCGCACGCGCTGCTGCCCGGCCAGTACCAGCACTGGTACAGGCACTACGCGCCCGAACACCTCAGGTCACATTTCTTACAATGACTTAACTTGTCTAAGATATTTAAACATCAGTGGTGGCCAGTTCCTATATCTTACTAGTCATTCTCTACTCCTCCTACCATCGGTTGAATTTTGACATTACTTGTATGGAGTTTATGTCAAATTTTAACCAATAGTAAGGCAAATGATTGGTCGGTAAGATATAGGAACCAGCCATAAATAGTGTATTTCATTGCAAAGATACTGTTTGAGATGTATGAAAATAATCTAAGGATAAACGGTGTGTAGACAACTAACTCGGCGGCGGATATGTGTCAAACTTGTCATCTGCCTTTAATATTCGGAAAGTAACTTTTTTTTTGTTAGGTTTGTTTGAAAAGATTATGTCAACCTTGTCTCAAAAAAATTATATGAACTTTTATGGTATATTTGTATAAAAAAGACAAAAATATAATTTATAAGTGAATTACAATTTGGACATGTAGAGAGAATAGATGAAAAGAGATTAACAAAACAGTGTAGTTGGTAGAGTTAGTGCTAGTACACCGCGACGTTCTTACCACTATCAAATCGTAGATGTTTGAAAGAAGGGCCTCTAAAAAGCACCTATAATAAACATGTATTGCAGCATAACATTTTAGCACGTCATGTCATTATTATAACTATAACATTATTTTTCTTTCCTTTTATTGTCTTGGTCTTATTGAGTATGCATTGTTTGCTACAACTCCATTAATTCTTCAAAAAGTAATTTTGTAACATACCTCTGTACAAAACTTATAAAAAAAAAGAATTTGAGATATAAAGAAAAACAATATTTAGCTAGACGTGTTGCTGGGGAGTTTCTTGCCGCTTCTTCTCCTTTACAGCATCAACACGTTGCGAAGCGGTGTACATAGAATAGGAAGTAAAAATTAAATTTTAACTTACATGTATTACCTTTCAAAAAGTGTTCTCCAGTGGAACTTATTTTGAATAAAAACTTTTGAATTTGTGTGATGAGAATAATGGAAGTAGATGAAGCAAAAGAGGTATGTCAAGATCATAGAAAGTGAAAATACATCGCCTCTGTCTACCCTTGTGGGAAATTAGTGTGATAATATGTATATATTTTTTATTTAAGATATATGAAAAAAATTTGTTCACCACATAGGCATGAAGTAAATTATAGGCAGAAACAAGCATGACCTTATCGATTTAGAGTGATTTTTTCCAGACAACCCAGGCTGTGGATTGTGTGAAAGGAATTGAAATGTGTATAATGGTGCTATACTAATTAAGAAAGATAGATAATTCTTTATTGTACACCAAAGCTTATACATACATACATATACAAACAGAAGTAGAAAAAGATAAGAGATAGTACAACGGGTTGCCTTTTTGCTAAGAACCGATCTCTTCCAGGCAACCAGGGATTGATAGAATTTTAATACAGACAGTGGTGTAGTTAATAAATAATAAAGAATGATAAATAAACATAGTACATATAAGTACAAAATATATATACACATATGAAAGAAGAAAAAGAAAAGAAAGAAAATAATGTTTATTTAGAGTTATTTAAAATTATTAAAGTGTACATAAGCAGTTTAATAAAAGCCAAAACTTAACTAACTCTAAACAGGCCCTAACTCAGCAAATGCTGGTTGATCACAACCAACGCTAGTCTTCCATTAGTGCCAGGCAGTAATGTCACCTTCACAGAAGAAAAAATAACTAATGAACATTTAATATTATTTATAATTAGAACACCATGAAACAAAGAATAGACATATTTTGAATAATTTAATATAAGTGCATAATATGTTATGTAATAATTATTGAAATTTGAAAATAATGATTTTGAAAAATAATAATAGGTATTACAAACAAAATGAAATTAAATTAAATAGAACTATAACAATGAAAAAGACTCAACTAGGCTTACTAAAAGGCGCTTGTATCAAGTGCGAGATCTGCTTGCTGCCTCTGGTGTTCATACAGGAATGCTTTCAGTTTAGTTTTAAAAATATATGCACTTCGAGCAGTTCTTATTGGTGTGTATAATATGTGTGTAAAATATAATATGGCACGTGCAGGTACTTCCCGTTGAACACGGCGTGCGCGGCGCCGCCGCCCGCCCCGGCCCAGTGGGAGTGCAGCTCGTCGTCGGAGGGCGAGGGGCCGGCGGAGGGGGAGGGGTCGCGCGCCGGCGACGAGGACGACTCCGACGCGCCCGCGCACCCCGCCCACCACAACAAGGTACGTGGCCGCCCGCCCCCATGACCCGTGCCTGCTTCGCTGGGCGTCATTCAAAAATACACAAGCACGCAAATCAAGGTTTGATTAAGCTTTGTCTTCTTCGTTTACGAAGAAGACAAAGCTTAGACCCTTAGGGGTCCATCCACAAATTACGTCACACGAATTTCATGATCTTTTGACCCCTTGGTAATTAACTATCGTATTTTTATGTAATCTCTTTCCATTCCTTTAAAACTTCCCGCCCATCCTTATTCTCGCCGCATCAAAAAGAAAGAGAAAAAAAATTTTGGAAACTTATAATAAAAATGCAAGACAAGAGCCGCAAGCCCCGTTCCGCCTCAGTACATCGTTCTCACCACACGCTTAAATTTCATCGCTCCGCCGTTATAAAAACCGCTCCTACAATCAAGACTGCGCACGTCTCCCGAAGTCACAATATAAATAATATAATATCAGCCCATAAATGTCCCACTACTGGGCTCGGGCCTCCCATTATAGGGGGAACGGACAGTATACCCGCCACGCTTATCTAAGGTGGCTTGGCAGGTTTGACACATCGGTTATCTCGATGTGCAGGTTGCATCACGATGTTTTCTTTCACTGTGTGGTAATTGTAACAATATGCACATTAGATCAGAAAACTGGCTAAGTGACGCATACGTTCCGGTCAGGATCGAACCCGCGCCCTCTGACTTTGGGGCGCGTGCGCTAGCCATTACGCTACCACGACTCTTGAAATCTATAGTGAATGAATGAATGAATGAAAACTCTTTATTGTTCACCATAATCTTAAATCTAGACAATTGATATGGATACATTTGCATTAGAACAATGGGCGGCCTTATCGCTTATAGCGATCTCTTCCAGGCAACCCGGTGTCTAAGGAGATTTTAAACGAAATTTCAATATAAGATTTTTGGTAGTGTATTACAAAAAAATAAAATAAGATATCAATAAAGTACTATCTATTTATATATACAGATATACATATATACATACATATATACATACAGATATACATATAGATATACATATATAATTAGATATACGATGATATTATAAATATATATACGAACAATAGATACATTCATTTAATGCAACAATTTTTATTTAATAGACCAATAATGGTCAGTGACCATACGTTTAAATGTAGTCATTGATTTAGCTTGTCTGATTGGAAAGGGGAGGGAGTTCCACAGTCGAACAGCCTGTACGGCAAAAGAATTTCCTATGAAGGATGAAGTGTGTGCAGGTGTTAGTATAGTGCTTAACGTTAATTAACGCACTTGGCTTTCAAATGTTGCGGGTTCTATCTCAGATAGGAAAGCATGCACCACTTAGTCACGTTTTATGATCTAAATGAGTATATTCTCACAATTACCACATTTTAACAGTGAAGGAAAGCATCATAGTGAAACTTGCTCATTGAGGTCATCGATGTGACAAAAACCATTACAAAATAAATAATTACAGTTCATTTAATTACAATTTATAATGCTGATGTAAGATGGATCAGGCATACTGAATCAATTTCATCCTCACAATCACAATCATTTGAAGCAGCAGCATACGGTGAGTTCCTTCTACTCCCAATATTGAACCACCCCATAATACAGTCCATAACCACCCCTAGTCAAATAGTGAATTTATTTCCCACCACCCCTCCCCCAGCCTTGTCACAGCTGGCACATTCGAGAGACCCCCCTCCCTGGTGTGACATGTGAATTTTACATCAAGAAATTATTTAATTAAAACAGCAGTTTCGTAGTAAGTTTTATAGACATTTAGATTATTTTTTTTAATAACGATATTCGCAAACAGATATTTGTAAACATTTTGAAGGTTTTCGTTAATACTTCAAATTTCATGTTTTGAAGCTTAATTTTTTTTTAAGTGACATTACGAAATTTAGAAGCCCTTGTCACATAATGTCACCCTTCGATTTATCCGTGCAGGAACGGAGAAAGAATACAATTTCCTGCGGCCGGGCGGCCTGTCGTAAGAGGCGACAAAACAACCCACAGCCAGGTGGTAGGGCATTTGCCCAACTGGATGGCGACCACCCCTGGTCTAAAGTATGTCGCCATAACAACAATGAGTTGTGTTACGACATTAGTGACCAGGTTCCACTCTCCCTTAAGAGAGCAGCAGCGCATTTGTAGCACCTTTGGTGTTGCAAATATCCATAGGCGATGGTAACCGCTTTCCGTAAAGTGGGCCGTCTGCCTGTATGCTGAACTCCTGCAATAAAAAAAAAAAAAATCTCTCCTTAACATCTGACGAAATTTATAGATGGCCCGCAAGTCGGTCCCTCACTGCTGAGGGTCGTGACTTTAATGGCAATGAATAAGTGCTCTCCTCCAACGTCGTTTTGAGCACAATGGAAGGCCGAACTCGTGAATATGTCCAGCTGGTCAGCAACCTGATCAATCCAGCTATTTGGAGATCTATTAAGAAAGAGGTTTCTTGCCTTCAACTTTCGCTGTGACCACAAGTTCTCTTAATTTATTTGGATTCTGGCGAACTATGTAGTCAATGCACTTCAGTATCCGTTGTCGGCATACTGCTGATAACCACTGGTGATCTCCAATATTAAGCACTTCTAAGCTTTGTAACCTTTAATTAATTCACAAATGTGTGTCAGAGGTCAATAGACGTTTTGGTTCTTAGAAAGCGCTGTACCTCGTCTGAGGATGTGCATATTACTTGCGTGGAACATTATTGCTGTCACATATTTTACAGGCGTTTCCGTGTCCATTTCGCTGGGCGTCATTAAAAAATTGAAAAATATTTTCAATCACAATCACATATAGCCTATGTCACTCAGGAATAATGTCGCTATCCACTGGTGAAAGAATATTGAAAATTGGTTCAGTAGTTCAAGGGATTACTTCCTATAAACAAATTCACAAACTTGACCTCTTTATAATATTTAGTATAGATTTCGCATTGTTAATAAAACAAAAGAAGCAACTCATTTGCATTTTTAGAAATGAGTTTAAAGCATTGAAAGTTTAGAATTTTGTTTGTTATATTTGTAAAATTATTTCAAGTGGTTCACTGGTCTTTAACTGTAGATGAATGTGTAAGGATTTATATTCAAGTAAAATAAATGAAACTTATTTGTTGTTAATGACTAAAAAGTAATTTTAAAAAAAGAGTCTACTTATTTCACTTTATGATTCAAAACGCAAACAAATTCTTAAAGCAATTAAAACTAAATTGTACTAATAACACTACGTTTTAACGGTTTTAAGCGCGGCAACTTATTTGATTTTTATTATTCCGACGATTCGGTCACTTTTCAGTGGCCGTGATCACGGAAGAAAAACGTTTCGGAGAAAAAAATCAAATAAATTACCGCGCTTAAAACCGTTGTTAAAACGTAGTTTTATTATGTATACAAGTCTCGAAATCTTAAGAAAATATTAAATTGTACTAAGTTGAAATACACCAGCGACCCAAGGATTCTTTTTTTATCAAAAAGCGTAATAAGTAGTGAATAAATTAACTTTACAAATAAAACAATATTAGCTATAAATCTTAGCAGTTACTAATGAAGCGATTTTTTGATGTTCATTTCTCTTATTCTTGTTTGTATGTATTTTTATATGATTGTTTATTTATGTATATGTAGTAGTATATTTTTATTAATTTTGATTACATTATAAGTTTAATCCGTTTTTGTACTAAACCAATGCATAAATTCATTTTTATTTTTCTCCTTGGACACGAGGTTGCGGTTGCCTGGAAGAAATCGCTATGAGCAATAAGACCTCCCACTGTTCAATAGTATGTATGTGTCTATTAATTCTTCAGTTGAACAATTAAGAGTAAATACAGATAAACATAACAGTTTTCTTGTTTTATGGTAAAATACTCACGATAGTTTAATAAATATAACAATTTATATTTTGCATAAAATATGTTTTTTCAGCGCAAAAAATTAACAAAAACGAAGCGTAGCAGCCAAACAGAGTTGATGAAAGAGAAGGAGGATAGTCGCAGCTCCGTGGCAGAGGGAGAGGTGGTGGATACCTGCAGGGCGTGCAAGCTGCGGCTGGAAGCCAACCGCAAGTACACGCACGAGCGCTTCCTCGTCTGCGCTAACTGCAACGCCAAACGTAAGTACACACTGTGCAAACATATTGTTCGTCGCAATCAGGGGTCTCCAAAGTACGGCCCACGGTTCAAAGCCGGCGCGCTACTTTCATCAATCTAGCTCACTATCGTTATCAATCCGGCCCGCCAGTGTCATCAATCTGGCATGTCAGTTTCATCAATCCGACCCGCCAGTCTCATCAATCGGGCACGCCAGTGTCATCAAGTTTCCGAGATAAAAATATATGTATCCCTCTTTTTGTTATTCTTTTACGGAAAAACTATTGGACTGATTTGGCTGAAATTTGGTATATGTGTAATTTTAATACCGAGGGTGGACAGGGGATGCTTTTCATCCCGGATAGTGGGATAGATTTATGTAAAGGTTATCCCAGAAAGTAGGATAGGTTTTGTTTTTTCTGATTTGTCATTTTGTTAATTTTGGTGATTTAGGTCATATTGGTAATTTTTGTCATTTATGTAGTTTACATAGACGAGGGATAGATAGATAAATAAAACTAGAACGGTTTGAAATAGAAGATGAAAGTTTGAATGAGAACATTTACTGATATGTTGGCAGCGTTGTTTCTCGCATTTGTAGAAGCAAAAGTCGAGTTTAAGGTGACGAACATTTTAACTTGGCGACTTTACATACGTTAATGTTGGTGCGTGCGCAGTGCACCCGTCGTGCGTGGAGCTGAGCGCGGACACGATCCGCAAGTGCCGCGAGTACGCGTGGCAGTGCGCCGAGTGCAAGTCGTGCAACGGCTGCCAGCGGCCGGCCGACGACGACAAGATGCTCTTCTGCGACCTCTGCGACCGGGGCTTCCACATCTACTGCGTCGGCCTCGACGCCGTGCCCCAGGGTATGCGCCCCCACCACCACTCCTTTCATATATCGCTCTTCACGAGGGCAGCGGACAGTCGGATCAATTGCTTTATTTCTACGAAACATGCTAATATAGATGAACAATATGGTTCATGTCAAAGTACAGCATGTTTTGCATCCTTGGAGCGCACCAATGTATATGTTATTGAAACCAAGTGATATTTTTGTTTCAACTGGAATAATATTATATAAGTTATCGCCTATTCTTTATATACTTAAGCAAAAAAGTTAATCTAGAACTACTTTGGTACACATTTTGTATATATAAAAGAAGTTAAACGGCGCATTAGTCATTATTTGAACAGTAATTAAGATTATTTCCGCTATTTACATATTCCTTATTCTAACATCTAAAGAAGATACATAGATGAAAATAACAGCCTCCATACTGTATGTAACCGATTTATTAACTTGAAATATGTCTGTACTAGCTAATGAATAACTCGTGATTCTGCATTGTTTAATTAGATGATCAATTAATAATTTTTCACTAGTTTAAAAATGTCACTATTATTAGTTATTATATTGTAACTGTATCTGTCCTATATTAGCTTTAATGTATTGTAGACTACCTTCTTTTTCATTGTGGATAATGTAGTTGGAATGCACTGATTCTCGACTGTTTGTTATCTTAAATAAATAAATAAATCATTAACCACAAATCAATTATATTTCGTCGTTTGCCGTTTTCCAGGGCGATGGCACTGTGTGGAGTGCGCGATATGCAAATCGTGCGGGGCCCGGGACCCGAGCGGCGTGGCGGGCAGCGGGTCGGGTGGCCCCGGGGGGCAGGGGGGCCACGGGACCCCGGGCACCCCCGGCGGCAGCGAGGCGCCCCCCGAGTGGCACCACCAGACGAAGCGCGGCCCCGGGGGGCACAAGTGCTACTCGCACTCGCTCTGCACGCCGTGCGCCAGGTCAGTGCTCTCATGGTGACGTCCTTTTCATTACTTTGCTCGATCTCGAATTCTTGGATATTGGAGATTATTTATTTGGTTACGCATCAAAATAAACAATTACAAAAATGCACATTTATAACACTTTTTTTTAACACATGGTCTTATTTCACTTTATGTTTTCTAACCAACAACACTTAAGAAAATTATTAGATAATCTAGCAGTGTAGATGGTGCTGAAAAATAGGTAAAATTAAACATTTTAAATGTACTTTTTTCACACGTAATTTAGAAATGAAATATAATACATACATAGTAATAAAATACATAATATAAACATATTTATATTTCTTCTTTCAACATGAGATTTTGTGAATGTTTTTGGTTAGCTAAAGTTAACATATCAACGTGCCGAATTTAAGCTTTAAAACCCTCCACCACTAGCCTGTGGGCTCAGTTTTTACAACAACATAATTGTTGTTGTAAAAGTGTTCAGTGGAATGTTTGCTTTTTAACTATGGACTACTTTTTATGATAAATGCTGTATAGATATTTTGAGGGGCAGGAAAAAATATTAGATATATTTTAATCATCTATTAAATAAAGTTTGACTATTGATGTTGTTCACATGAGCAACTTATTTTAAATTAATGATATTGTTCTAAATAGTATTTTAGTTTTCTCTTTCACTTACATGTGCCTTTATTATAAACGACAACTCACAATCTTTGAAATTATTTGTCGATATCGAGCAAAGATTATTTAATATTAACTTAATACTTTTTAAATAAATGTCTAAAAATGGAAAGGATTTGTAATTGAAACTGTAGATATTTAATAATTTCAGGAAATAACATAAATTATTGTTCAGGTTCACATCACGTCAATATTTTATATTTCAAATAAACATGACTATGTAATTTTTAAATTTCTATTACTTTTCCAGTAGTAGCTTTGATATCTTCGTATTTAATCGTATGGTTATATTTTTCAAGTAAAAGCAAGAGGGCCTCCGTCAAAACGTGAACGAAATAGTTTCATTGTACCAGGAGAGTATTTGTTGAAGGACGCCAATAGAAAGTACACATTTTTTGTGCAAAATATTTCTATGATTATTATAAATGTTATTTGTTTAATTAATAACTGGTCTTGGTAGTTATTGTTTGATCACATCATTTCATATGCGAGTTGTATGTGGACTAACACGTTATGAGGGGTTAGAACACAAGTGTAAACTACAGTCTCGTAATCTGTATTCCGTTTGTACGTTAACATTTAACATTGATTGAAAATTTCATCTTTAACATATGCCGTGTTCACAGTCTCGAGGTAAAAAAATAGATGATTAACATCAACAACTGAATAAAGAAATACAAGAATGTGCTTGCGTTTATAGATGAACCTTAACTGTGTAGTAATTGAGTTTTGTATGAAAAATAATGTTCTCTAAGGGTGTGTAAGTAGAGACTTAACTTTGTAACCACTTACACAACCTTTTTTTGGTAAAATAGTAGTCGAACATAAACAATGATCTCCATATTTGAATATAATAACATGTACAGTCGTGATATAAACATGTTCGCCAGTTTCCAAATTGATTCATTTAACGTCCTGCGAGCACATGTTACCTTTACAAACTAAGTCACAAGCAGACTGTTACACAGAAAATTGTGTTTAATTATTTGACAATAAAGTTTAAAATTACTTAGATTAAAGTGTTTTGATTTTCTATCTTGTTTAAGAAGATTGTTTAGACATGTAAAACTTTTTTATAAATTTTAACATTTATGTTAGGCATAGTGATTATATCTTCTTTGTTTTTTATTGTTATTCTCAGCGTTTGTAATTCTCGATATGGCAATTTTTTCACGTTTTTATATTTTATAAACATAACATTTATTAAAATGTTGGCAGTATTGATCTTGTACTCGTGCAAGCAAAAGTCGATTTTAGATGCTGGACATTTTCATTCCACGACTGTACACCATATTATTAGTTTGTCAACAACAACTAAAAGTTTGTAAAGTGTCAACACAACTCTGTGAACTCGGTAAAGACTTTTTCAATAAGTTTCTCAATATAAAGAAATGATCGTGTAGTGAGTTACACAAACGTTCTAAGTCCCCGTTCTCATTCAGTGTCACATCTCGGCGTATGTCCTCATCTTGTCAACCAACATCCGCTTTTACTTGGTATTCTCGTAGTAATTTGGATGAGCTGATATCGAGATCGTTTACCGCAAGTATTGTTTTATCCCCTCCAAACTTTATAGCCTGTCGAAATTAGTTGCAGAAGGCTACGTAACACCTGATATCTTGTCAAAAAGTGTCCATTTCGCAGCCATCTCCTGATAAGTATGAGCGGTCATGAAGTTCGGCCAGGAATATACAAGCAAGTCACGCTACAACCACAACAACTTTATTCCAAAAATATTAAAAAAAAGTTTTTAATTCTGAGTCATAGCTTGTAGATTTTCCAATAAAATTAAACAAAAAGAATTTGTGCACGCACACCCTCGTGGAAATTGCGTGTACAGTGCAATATATTTTGGATGTACGTAATAAGAACATGTGAGAATTACATATTACCGTTATACTGAATAGGCGATCTCGAAATTATCTCTATATAAACCCCCCTCCCCCCTCCCCCAAGCAGAATGTTCTCTTTATGCCCAAACGCAGCGTGTATTAATTAATTAGCACATTCCTCTCCCCGTTTTTATGAGAAGTCGCATGCTTACTTCTTGAACAAGTTGGTTACAATTTGTGGCACAAGATTGTTCATTTTGTTTTTTTAATGTTTTAAATGACCGACCAATCTTAATAAAGGGCAAAAAAGAATTGTATAAAATTGATGAAAAATAAGGTTACAGGGCCATTCCATCGCACCGGGCATAGGATTGGCAAATCAAATTTGATATTTTTAACTGTTGTTGTTGTAATCTGTTAAAAAGGGGAAATTCTGGAGATCAGTTGTAAATAGTCTTTAGATAGACAAGTGATATTTATTCTTGTATAATAATATATTTGTTATCTATTGAACACCAATAAAAAATATCGTATATTCTATTCCAAACTTAATGTGACAGAAGATAGCACTATGCTTTTCCGGTACTCTTATAAGGCAAAGCAATTAGGGATTCTTTTTGTAAATTTTCACTATGGTTTGGACACTGTATCGTTTACATCCTCAGCGTCGTATGGGACCATTTCTCATCGGGCGTAAATTGCGATTAATATCTAACTAACTCATACTTTCATACTTCAAATAACTACTAACACAGGCGTAGAATATCTGCGTATACTAACTTGAGTTTGTTTTATTATTACTCGTCTTCGAATTATGATTATTTTTATTGTAAATACTAATTTATATAATTTTATATGTTTATGCTGTAAATTTTATTTTGATAGTATTCCTATATTAAATATAAAATATCGTAATAAGCCTTGGACTGCAACTGTACAGACGTACAGATAACGGACCCTTATATATGTATATAGATCGGAAACAAAATACTTGCAGGTAATATAAATAAACTTGTAGTCAAATGATGCCCCAACTTAAATTACAGTGTGGCTAGAACTGTGCCGTTCAAAAGAAAAAAATAGTTTACATGAAGGGGTGGTACCCGAATTACCCCCGTGTATGTTTTACCACAATATAGTTTTCGAGTTAATCATTTGTTTATTCATTTTGGGAAACTGTCTACCGCATCGGGTTTAAGTTTTTTTTTTTTCTATGTTTATTTGGGAATGAAATTAATAACTCGAATACTAAAAATTTTGGTAAGACATATATGGGGGTGATTTGTGTACGTAGCCCTTCATGTAGATAGTACATATATCTAACTTTTTTTTGAGTCACTGTTTTGGCCACCTAGAACTATGTCGTTGCTTTATCCCCGCAATTCGCTTTAATTAATTTATTTTTAATTAATCAATATTAAGTATAATAAATTATGTATTTATATATTACTTGTATTTAATGAATATAAATTGTAATGATGTGTATTTGTGGATATAATGTTGGGGAGGCGGGTCGTATCGAAGACGAGTAATAATGAGCGCGGGCCTCTGGCGGCGGCGCGTCGGTCGCCGCGCGCGCATACTAATGGCGTGTTTCTGTGTTCCGGTGCTTGTGCGCGTGCGGTCCGTATGTGTGTGTGCGTGCGTGCGTGCGTAGGGCGTATCGCATCGGTCGCTACTGCCCGCTGTGCGAGCGCTCGTTCATCGGGCCCAAGGGGACCATGCAGCTCGTCATTTGTAAGCTCTGCGATAGGCAACTGCATCAAGGTACGTCATCACACAACGCAACGCAACCAACGAACGTAGAACGCAGCGAGCGCTTGCACGCCCCCCCCCCTTACCCCCTGCCCCGCCCCCACCCCACACGCACGTCTACCCCCTCCCAGCGCATAGGACGACCATCCGTTCCGTAAACTATTGAAATAATTCAAGTTTCAAATTATATACAGATAAATTAAATATTCATGTCTATAAATGCAATAATTGATAATATTATTATTTTCAAAAAAGAGATGAATGTTTTGTTTTCAAAATGAAATAAATGAATAGCTCAATATCATAAAAAATTCAGATTTCTTAGCTATTGCCCTATGATAATTGCGAATTGGCTTTTGTTGTCAACACTATACCTTTTTTATTATTTACATATATATTTTATTTCCAAATTTTTTACATTTTTCTTATAAAAAATACAAATTTATTTATAAAAAAAATATAAAAAACTGATCTTCGCCGGCAGTGGGGCCTAGGGTCCAGGCTACCGGTGGTTAAGGCTCCAGACACAGGAATCTCCTCACAATACGGGCCGTGTCCAACAGAGCTGCCTTCTGCATCCGACCCTTCAACCAGATACCAAGCGAGAGCCTTTCAAGGTGGCGATCAAGGCTCTTCGCTATTAGTCCATTCACTGACACCACTATCGGTACTATGATTGTAGAGTCCAGGTTCCACATAGCGGTAACCTCGTGAGCAAGATCAATATACTTTATTTGTTTATCTTTCTCGGCATTCACGAGGTTACCATCATGGGGAATCGCGACATCTACAATTATAGCACGTCTCGCAGACCGATCAACTATCACAATATCAGGCTTGTTAGCAACAATAGTCCTGTCAGTGATAATTGATCGGTCCCAGTAGAGCAGATATTGACCATTGTCAAGAACTGGCTCGGGCTTGTATTGGTAATAAGGTACCTCCGACAAGACAAGTCCGTATTTAAGAGCAAGTTGCTGGTGGATGATCCTGGCTACAAGGTTGTGCCTGTGCAAGTACTCGCTGTTAGCAAGACGAGAACAACCGGAAGTAACATGTCTGAGAGACTCACCAGGGCGGTGACACGCCCGACATATGTCAAGCGTGCCGTCCTTCAGAATGTACTTCCGGTAGTTGTTCGTTTTGATAACCTCGTCCATAATTGCACAGACAAACCCTTCGGTTTCCCCAAATAGGTCACCGAAACGTAGCCAGTTCACCGACGCTGGTAGGTCCACATCAGGCCCTGTTAGAGCCTGATAGAACCTGCCATGCAGCTCCTTGCTCTTCCATACGTCCATAGCTAGGGATAGCGGGGTGAACCCTTTGTCTACTGACACTACATCGTGATGCATACCCGCAGTCTCGCCGACTTTGAGAAAATATTCTCTGAGATTGTACACCTCACGGTTGTGGAGGTCTTTGGTATTTAAAAACCCCCTACCTCCACACTTCCGTGGGATGTACAGTCTCATCACAGACGAACGTGGGTGGTGCATCCGATGTGTTGTCAGTAGACAACGAACCCGTCTATCCAGGGCGTCTAATTCAGTTTGAGTCCATCTTAGTATGCCAAAGGATTATTATTATTATTATTATACTTTATTATTATTATTATGATTACTGTCTTGTAATATATTGCATATTACAAGACAATAATCAATATTTTAAAATATTTATTCATATATTCAAGACATCACATGTGACGGGCTTTAATATATTTGTAAAGGATTTAGTAATTGGCAGTTTCCTAAAATTCTCACATTATAGGAATATTCTACCTAGGATTTGATTCTAGTTCGGTGTGGATGACTTTTATCTGAATGAGTGAGTGGTGACTTTAAAATTATGAATTTATGTGATTTACCATACTCGTTGATTGTCGTTCTATGGTTAAGGAACCTTGTAACGCTTTTGAGCACTGTTCATTAGTGAGAATACATTTAATGGCCGCTTCTAGACGACAGCATGTAATCGGTTATGGATATTATTTTCTAGTTCAGCATGCGTTGTATGCACTGTGCCTTATATTATTGCTAATAAAACGACGGTCCATAAATGTGTTTCTCACTCTCTGACTTTATTTCCGTCTCATGCTTGCGATTGGTTTTTCAATATATCATTTTCATCTAACACTGTGGGTATTTATGAAATATTTATTAATTTTGCTTTCATTTCATATATAATGCTATGTATTTATGATCACCTATCGATAGCCTGTTTTCCCGACGAATACTCTGGGTTCGTAGACATTGCAAATGGTACCCGAAAATATCGATAGGTAGCTTTATATTAGACCTGTTTAGATGGAACAAGTGTAGGTGAAAGCATGATGTACAATACACTGTAAGCAATGAGATGCCTCGTTTAGCCCGTAGTGTTCTAGTCCCGATTATAGACTTAAGATGGGACGCCGATACTTGCAAATTTGTGTGTGCCGTGCATCGTCCTGTGAACAATTTAGGTGAAAGGTTTTGTGAAGGATTCATGCGCGAGGAACGCTTTAAATCTATTCATAATGAACAGGAAAACCTCTCTCTATCATTTTAATATAACCAGAGATATGTTATATACACGGTGTCCTGAAAACGCATACTAATTTATCAATTTCAAAAGCAGAAATTAGTATCAGAGGACACTAACCTACCCTAGAGCAACAGCTGTTATTCAAAGTTTAATTGAGTTTCTTTGGGTCTCAGCTGATCTAGTGTTACCTTAAGCTAATTTCTGATACTTTTGAAATTCATAAATTAATAAAGAATTTCTGCGAGACCGTTTATATATGTTCGTAAATAGTTTTAGCGACTCGCGGGTGAATTCATTTTGATCCGAGTCATAGCTAAAGAACTCGAGTCATCGTGTAGTCAATAGGACTATAGGTAGTTGCAGACAAGGGAGAACTGCTCGACTATGATTTCGCTGACGATTTAACATTTTTTAAATTTTGCACTAAAATAAGGGTCTCCAGGTGGCTTACTAGCAGCATGGAAGTGGAGACGAAGAATACTGAATGACAATTGCCATGTAAAATTGTAATTCTCAAAATTTATATACTGCACGATGGTGCCAAAGTAATTTATCTCTCACTTCTGTATGTTTAACATTATATGAGCGAAATGGATTGGTTGGTATTTTTTTTTACCAGCTTACCCACTTCAAATTATCAAGTCTGTCAATTTTACTAAAAATAGTCGATCTTGTCGAGTTTCTTTACAATTTTTGTTGCACAGGTCATTGAATATAAAAAATATGTTCTACATTTTAAGTAATGAAATGTTACAAATAAGTCTATCTGGTTATTCAGGATTTAGGAGATTTTTGAAGTTACATTCTGTGCTCGGTGTTGTCATTCATATTATTCTGCTATCTTAGTAATTGTCTGCGAGTGTCAGCTCAAATTGCCAACAGAATCGATTCTGCAACTCGAACCAATGGCATTACTGGGTTAACCTTTAACGAATTTTTGTTCATAACTCAAAATTTGCAGTCACTTGTGGAGCCAGTTACTCTCTACTGTAAATGAACTGGAGAACTCATTGTCGTACGCTGCCGCCTCAAAAACATATTATTTTACAAAATAGTTAGTTGAACTTTTTATAGAGATGATAAATTGACTGATGCAATGACATATACATGGCGTTGAGGTTAATGAATTTAGATATAATTTGTTAACAGACTATATGAATATATTTTTGCATAGTTTACGACAGTCTTAACAATTGATGGTCACGTATTATTGTCAAATCTTGTACTGGATATCTTTACGTATGTATTTATTTCAAAATCCATTGCAATTTTTAACAACAGCGTGGCTATCAATTCTGTGATCTATAAACGATGTTTTGAAGTTATCTCAAAATAGGCGTTGTGTTATTTTTACTTAAACATCTGAAAAATTAATTACTAATTTATTAACTTATATGCCATTTATGTCATGCAGTAAGTCGGTTCGACTTAAAAAGTATACTTATTTTATAATCAGTGGAAGCATGCTCGAGTGGTAGTTCGCTTCGTCAGCGCCAATTTTGAAGGCCGTTTTTTAGAACAATGCTCATGCGCAAACCTATCATTTAAAATTATTATCAGTGACATCGAAATGTCTCGCAGTGTTGAGTTGCATCGTGGTTTAAAATAATCTTTGTATTTGGACGGGTTATCACCTCAAGTCTCAGTATGCGCATGGGTGTTATTCTAGAATAGGAACACTGACCTCTGGTATTACACCTGGACTGGCTGTTGCATAAAAATGGCAAGTATATTCTTGTGTCAATGTGAAGCGCCTCATGCTTCAGTCTCTGGAACTAATATTGCAAATGGCTGCCAAAGTAAACGAATATTCTTAAGGTATTCGTGATTTTTCTTTTTCAAGATTATTTATTGAATTGCTTAACTAGATTTATGATAGGAAAATATTATATTACATAAAAGTGAGTAGAAAATCATAATTTAGTTTTTAGTTCAATAGTTCAAATGCGAGTACATAATACACTTTTTTGCATTATTGTAGTTATACTACTATGAATGCAAAGCCTGTCATTATCGCGTCGATTGCGTTTTATAGTTTGACCTATGCTTGAGAAAAAATGAGGATTATTTCTAACAAATAAACAGATTTTATAAATATGTAAGCAAGGAAGTGTTAAAATCTTATAATCTATGAAATATTGCCTGCAGCTATTCGTATTTTGGAGTCTAAATATAGATCGTATACAACTGTCGCACTGCTTACATTGTAAGCCTTAGGCCGCTTTCTGATTTGTCGGTGCAACAGCGATCCGGAATTGGTATGATCGGTATATACGATACTAAAAGCTTACCGAGTGCCTATTTTTCTATGAGCGTTTCGTAATCTACTAGAGAGTGCGAGAGCGGCATCTACCGAGTGAATGAGGAAACGCTCATAAAAATATAGGTAGTCGGTAAACTTGCAGTACCGACCATACTGATTCTGTACCGCTGCTTCACCGACAAATCAGAAAGCGGCTTTACAGCGCAAAATGATCACGCCCAAGAATAAAATGACTGCAGCTTCTCAGTGATAATAATAGAGGTCAGTGAATATAGATCAAAGCCACAATTTTGCTATTACAATATCGCCAGAATGGCCGTCCATTCTGGCGATATTGTAATAGCAGAATCGGGGCCCTGAGTGACTGAATTGTTCCCGCAGAGTGCGTTAGGCAAACGGTGTCGAGCCTGAACGTGTTGGACTACACGTGCGCGGATTGCCGCCGCGGCGGCATCACGTCGCGCGCGGCCGCCGTGCGGCTGGCGCCGCGCACGATCGCCACGCTGTTCATGGCGAAGCGGCGGTTCAACAAGTACGCGCACCGGCAGTACCTGGCCAGCCGGATGGCCGCGCACGCCGCCAACGACGACGCGACCGACGCCTCCGCGGACGCGCTGCACATGGACTTCGGCGACTGAACGCCCCCCGCGCAGTGCGTGTGCCGCGTGTGTTTACAACTTACGAACGGACCGTGTAATATAAATGTAGCCGTTGTTAGTTTTACGTATAACTGTTTATTCGCTTCGAAAAGTACGGTCGTGAGGTCCCCTGTTGCATAAATCTGATTAATATAAACATTGATAGGCTATGTATGTTAAGTGCGAATAGTGACGCGATTACCGTTGTACATTGATGATGATGACACGGCGCTGGTGGCGCCAGTGGGTTCGGTCGGACGATGAGCATCGTGAAGTGGTCGGTTAGATGGATAGCTGTAGATTGCAGGTCACTAACATGTAAACTGTACAGTAATTTAATACTAACTTCACTATTATATGGGTAGCTGGGCAATCATACTATTTTAATATTAACATTTTTTTTGAGGTATCCTTAAAATGAAATCATGTATTTGTGTATTCGTCCACGATCAGGAGTGTGTCGTAGTGCAGTTGCGAGGTGGCCCCTCGGTGTGCTCGGAATGTGTGAATTTGTAACGCTATAGATTTACGACTATATAAGTATATTATAATTTGTTCTTAATAAATTAATTAGTTCTCAAAAATGGTAAATAAACGCATATTGACGAAAAATCTGCCTTTTAATGCATTTGAATTTTGTTTCGAAATCAGTTTTCCGTTGTTTATCAAAAATCAGTGCGCTCAGAGTACGTGCGCGTTTTGTTTATTTTTTTAAAATATAGTTTAATTTTTAATTTAATTCGCTTAATAAGGTATTTATTTTAGTTATACTTTTATGGATACAACTGTATACAATTGTACGTCCCATAAATATTCGATAATACGTTAGAGAGGTTACGCGGAAATATACAGAAACTGAAATCCCAGGATTTAATTAGTTGATTAAAAAAGTTGGTCTCTCCACGCCAATCATTTATGAATGTAGGTTACTTTAATTATAAAAAAAAACCAGCAGCTCATTTTTTATTTGACATTACTAATTTCCATACTTAATTTTCAAAGTACAAAGTAAATAGGCTATCATTTATTATTTGTAATTTATTCACATTCGCCCTGAATATTGCGTCACCCGTTATGTAAAGATCAAATTATTTAAATCGGAGTATAATCTTTATTTGTGAAAAATTATTTATTTATTCTACAGTGTTATGAAGATAGTATTAAAGTATATCAACAGACGGGTTGGACATTATGCAGGGCGCTATTAATACAGTTGTTAATAAGCGACTCTCGTGTTCAAAGGCACGCATAACAATATTATTGTCAATATTCAATACATAATACCTATATATTACCGTTTATATAATAGCAGGCTAACTAGAACAAAGCTGTAGTCTGTCTATTAGACTGAGCCAAAAAAATCGACTATTTTGTTTAATATACCGAAAATATTAATTGGGGTGCCAAAGAAGATTATTGTGAGAACTTAAATCCTTAA
Organism: Dendrolimus kikuchii; assembly: GCA_019925095.2. Taxonomy (NCBI): domain Eukaryota; kingdom Metazoa; phylum Arthropoda; class Insecta; order Lepidoptera; family Lasiocampidae; genus Dendrolimus; species Dendrolimus kikuchii. Next base: position 16,309,476 of record CM034400.1, read on the forward strand.
TGTTAATATTAAGGGTTCTATCATCGTAAATTTAGATATTTTTTTACTGAGCGGGCTTTTTGTCTCAGAACTGCCAAATCATTGACTTAACGAAATTGACTCTGAGACATTTCGTTCACGAGTTAATATAATTAATATGTTTACTTTGCTCTTATCTGACATGAATTATACAGACATAAATCAAAAGAACAGGTAAAGATAAACTTTATCATCGCTACTTTATATTTAATGGATCATTGTCCAACTATGAGTGGCGATTAGTAATAAATTGAAACTACAAAATCCATTAACATTCTATGTGTTGAAGGATTAATTCAAAACAACTGTCCTCTTAAATATCGTTACAGCCTTCTCCGATCTTCTATGTTTTGTGCAAGTTATTATTTAATTAATTTTGAACCGCCATTTATGCATCAAAGTAAACAAAGATAAAAATTTGAGAAAAAATAATATTTATCTATTCCACAAAATTCTCAATAAGTATTTCATACCAAATATGTTGTGGTATGTTTGTTACACAACTAGACATGTATTTGTAACTTTCAGAATATCACGAAATTGAGTCAATAAGTGTTAACAATAATATTGTTGCGCTTGCTGTTAGCCATTCGTATCTCCCAAAGTGTATTGCAAATGCTGTACTTATATCTGCGCTATCGTCTCTTACCACTGCTATGTGCAATTATCCCCATATGTTGTGTATTATAAATTGTATTAGAGGTATATTGAATTAAGGGGATCCGATTGACGTCTGTTAAGACCAGATGGCGTTCTAGTTGGTAATTTCAAATATAATTTATCGAACCAAATTAAAAGTTAAGAGCGTGGGTACCTTGATATTTCAGCAGAGCCTGGTCGATTTAGCCCGTTCCTATATCTTACCGTCCGTTCACTTGCTTTACTATTGCTTTAAATTTGAGATAAGCTTCACACAAATAATGTCAAAATTCAACGGATGGTAAGGCAAGTGAATGAATAGTAAGATATAGGAACCGGCTATATAAGAATTACATTAAGTCAGTATATCCCGCGTCAAAACTTATGACCGCTACTTTTCATTCACTCTTAAAGAGCTATCTAAATTGAGTTCGCTGTCTCGCTCGCACATTACCAGATTTCAGAACATATAAATTTACCCACAAGTTTTGTATTCTATGGATCTGTACAATAATATTACGAATGCTTAACAAAAAAGAATCATTTTGATTCAGATAAGGTTAATCTTTATCAAGAATAATTTTTATATATTAAAGCTAATTTCATTTAGGTAGTCTCTTAATAGCCAGTTCTTAAATCTTACTATTCATTCCCTTGACTTAGCATCGGTTGAAATTAGACAGTACTTGTATGGAGCTTGTCAAATTTTAACCGATAGTAAGACAAATGAACGGTCATGTAGTCGAAACAGATGTTAGTCGAATCTTATTGAAGCAGGCAATCAGTAACTGCATCGAATAGGCACTCAAATGTCATTACATGTTACATTTAACATGATTTTTTTTTTAGTTTATAGTTATTGCTTCGGTTATTATTAATAATAATTTAGTGACATTTTTTTAAGATAAATCTTTATTGTATGTCCACAAATAGTTTGGTGAAATAATGATATAACTTTTATACGATATTATACACAACTGATTAGATACAGATGTCTGTCGACACTATAGTTCGCAATGCATTGCTTCATTGACACAGGTGGAATATTAAGACTTACTTGTAAGAGAATAATTATAACTTTATGTCTACTTAATGCAAGTGTAAACGTTCTAGAAATCTCGCACTGTTCGGTCAATTTTGTAAAAAAATAAAATAAATTTAATTTGACGATTTTTTTTATTGAAGCTGCTTTAACACGGTCAGAGTACGCTCGGATCGAGTGCATTAGTATGTAGTAACATACAACTTCATACAAGTACACACTGATGGCGTTTTACATTTATCCGGGCTTACTAGTATACGTCTATTATTTTCATGATTAAAGATGCCATTCAGTCTAGTAAAATTATTTTTAAGAAGTTTACTCTGATTAGAGTCCGATGCCCGTGTGGGCTCGGACGGCAGTTGCCACAACGATGTGCGTAAGTCTCCAGCCATTCGAGCATACTCAGATCGTGTGAACGCGGCGTTACGTTAGTTAGATCTGGTATGCATTTTGGTACGGTATACGACACATTTAAATACTGAAACTATCATTTTTACATGCTGACATTAAAGAACTCAGAAATGTTCCTGTCTCATCTCCACTGTACCGACAAGATGACACAAGATGGTAATCAAGAATTCTTTGCATTAGAGGTTTTAAACATCAGAGCAGGTAAATCAAGACGAGTAAATAAAACATAGGTGGTATGCAATATAAAATAATGTATATAATTTGACTTACAGTACGGTAAACTCGGTAGCATAATAACAAAACTTTATTATAAACACTGAAATATTCAGCAAAAAATATACTTTATAAAGTGGCGACAAAGCATCCGCATCCATAACATTTGAGAGAATCTGTGGACAATTACAAAAGAAATCAGAAACTAAAGGTATGTTTATATGACATAAGTTTGGGCTTGTTTTAGCATGTCCTGATGAACCGATTTTCATCAAATTTTACGTGATCTAAACATGGTTATAATAATACTACATTTTAACGGCTTTAAGCGCGGCATTTTATTTGATTTTTATTCCGACATTTTATACAGCGCTTAAAATCGTTAAAACGTAGTTTTATTATGTGTACTAGTCGCGAAAACTTAATAAAATACTATAGAATAGGTGTGTTAAATTAAGATGCAATTTTCCAGTGTTCACAGTAGAATCAAAACTTAAACCTAATAATTGTCTGTTGTTCATCACTTTTTTACTTCATTGGTTAAAAGCGTCTAAAAAAAGAAACCAAGGTTTATAATAAAGACAGAATATGTTGTTGTTTTCCTATGAAGTTTTCTCTGTTTAGAACAAAGAAAAGATATTGAAGTAAAATCAATATATTTCGAGAACGATAAGAACTTGCAGTTTTTTCGAAAATGACTTGTTAGAGCTATGTTGGAATCATTATCTTGATTACAGCTCGCTGGGCCGGTTCGATAGGTGTGATACCAGGCTCTCACAGAATAGCGGCGTGAAACGGTTAGGTTTGAGCTAATCATGTTTCCTACAATGAGAGTTCCCATTCTTCCTGTCTGATCCTTCCGTCTCACCCCCTGTACCCCATCCCTCCTATCCTATCCTAGAGGTTAAAGCATCGGCTTCGCTCCTGGTTTTGCAGACGCCTGTATGCGATGGTACCGTCTGCCCGGTTTGCAATAAAAAAAGTAAAATATTGTTCGATGCCCAAAAAAGTAGGTATTACCAGGTAATTTGGTTTCATTCATCGATGCGCAGCCCGCTGATGGAGAGGAACGTGAAGGCGTTGTGCAGCGCCAGCACCGGTACCACCGTGAGGGCGACGCGCGCCTTGGCCCGCGCGCCCGCCAACCGGACGCCCTCTACTATCGAGGACACCGAGGGGGCACTCCACACCTACCGACGCCACATATTACTCTCTAACTGTGGCTCTGTACCATTTATGAACATGTCGCAGGTTTATGATAAAATCAGGTTTTTAATGGTGAGCTCATAAAACGAATCCTAATAGTCCAATTGCTAATATAGCATAAATTTTGCCAAAACCACCAAAAGTTTCCATTTTGCCACTCTTCAGAAATCATATGTAAGATTATCTCAAATACATGTACAATTAAAATGTAAAAATCAAAATAAACCTGTGTAGATTAGCTTATATACATACATACATAACTTCACGCCAGTTCCCTTGCGGGGTAGGCACGAACAACAGAGCGCCATTTAGGCTTCTTCTTACACACCTCACTTGCGTGAGGTTTGATAGATTAGCTTATTTTATAATAAAGAGGAATAGTGCAAGAGCCGCCAGTTTAGAGTCAAATTATAAACAATATAAATCATGAACTTTCCCTTGGTTAATCTGTATTGTAGACTTACTTTCAAGGTGAAGAATCGGTGAATGAATAAACGATACAGTCGGGCTTATACTTTGATTTATACAAAACCTATTGCTTGACGCGACCTTCGGCCGTGCCTCTTTTTCATCATGATTTTAAACTGATTGTGTCATAAATCTACAAGTTATATCTAGCCACTGGGAATTTTCGTGAATATTTGAGTTTTAAAATAATCTTCAAGCCTCATTCTTTCGACTGTAGGTCTTTGACTGACGTTAAAAAAGTTTCTTGTGGTAGGTCGAAAATCACTAAACAGTTTAGATTCTCAACACAAACACTTCCTTAAAAACAATCGGTATCATCGACTCAATTTATATCACTCTACATTCTACATCAACAAAATTTTAATATATAATATAAAATTCTAAACATGCCGTGTCTGTACATTGAAGCTATTAAATGATTAAAAACTGGAATAGACTATATAAACGATGGAGAACACGATGCATTTTTTTTAACTTCTTGTCGGTTTGTCTGTTTGTTTCACGTAAAAACTACAGGACCATTTTCGATGCGGTTTTCGCTCATCGACAGGAAATTTCGAGACTTAAAAATCTGCGCTACTTTTTATCCCGGGAATTTTTGTGGAAATGATTTAAAATGGCCAGATTAAAAAAAGTTTGGAATTTCAATGTGATTTTTTTACTGATCGATAGCAAATTTAATGTATTAAAATGTGTGATTTTTTATCCCGAGAATGCTCCTGGGAGCGGTTTGAAGCGGTATTCGGGTGCATAAAAATTATCATATTCCACCAGTTTTCACTAAATCGATAGCTAACTTTCTTTTTTATATGCTTATTATGCTGGGGCACTTTGTATCCCGGGAATCCCGCGGGAATTTCAAGTCAAGCGTGGACGAAATCGCGGGCATATCCTAGTATAAAAGTAATTTTAATTACTTTAAACATTTAATTAATAAGCTACATATCATCGTCGTCAGTGCAGTACCTTGTAACTAAATTTTTTGATGACATATATACATGTACACCGCTGACATATCACCTGTATATATGTCACCAAGGCCCTGTACTGACGCCGACGATATCTGACTCGTTAGAATGATGATGTCACAACTCACAAGGCAGTACACGCGTACTAAATGAAGGAGACTGAGTTTTGTGCAAGGGTCTCAGTCTCGCCTGTTACCTGATAGAATATCCTCATCTTGAGGGCCGGGTGCGGCTCCTTGGCCCTGCAGCCATCCGTGAGCTTGTTGAGCGCGTACTCCACCACCTCGCTGAGGTGCTGCACGCCCATCCGCGACGCCACCAGGCGGTGGTTGGCGCACGCCTCCTCGCACGGGAACGACAGTTGGCACGTCGACGGGGATGACCCTTCACAAATAATAACATAACATTTTATATTATTTTACTGTACTTTATAATACGAGTCCGAATGTTGGGCCACTAAAGTGAGAAACCGCTAACGTCTCCACTCAGTTGCGATGGATGTGTGGTGTTACAAGAATGGATAAGGTGAGAAATGAGTACATAAGGGGATCTTTGAAAGTTGCACTGACTGAGTCACCATGACTGAAGAATTGAGAGGAAGAAGACGAGAAGAAGAAGTTGGTATGGGCATATAATGAGGAGGGATGAAAGTTATGTGACAAAAAAAAGATAGATGGATTGTGTGAAGGATGATATGATGATTTGTCGTGTGACAGAAGATCTATGTCAAAATAGGGGAGTGTGGCAGGAAAAAACATAATGTGCCGACCCCAATTAATTGCGATATGGTGCAAGAAAATGTGACGTTGTGCTAGACACGTCAACTAAACACAGCAAAGAAAACTCCAAAGTTAATTTGGTTAATAAACCTTTTTTAATAACATTTTTTACATAATATATATCTAAACCAATAATAGAATTGATAAAATTTATAAACTTAAATTCCCATACAAACTAAATCAATACTACGTCGGAACCATTAAAGGTTCGCAAAACGTGCGCATGGCTTACCGCATCTCAAAGCCGCGTACATTCTAAACAGCAGAACCCTATACGCGGCCAGCCTATAGTGGCATTACTCGAGAGACCACCGCTTAGTGCTACCAAAACCTTTACAGTGACACCACGCATCAAAATTTATCTGCCTTAAACCGTTAATTTAAAATTAACGTGGACCTGACAACCCCTAAGGATGATCGACCCGCCATTCCGTTATATCCATGTACCTATCGGCGCGGCCGAGGCTATCTTTTAAAAATCCAACGGATTGTGCGCACGGAGGCTTGGCAGGCTGTGCCTTCGAACGACCCTAAGCCCTACGATCGTTCCAGGTTTCAGGTACGGGCTAGCTAGCCCGTCTCCTACCTACCTCTCTACAAGCCTGTTTACCACTACCAACGGCATTCAAAAACGCCGTACGTGACGGTGAACTGCACTTCGGTCTCGCGCCTCACGAATCGACGCTTCACGTCGAGCCTGCTACCTTCGGCGGTGCTGCCAGCTGGACTCGGCCTTCTACTCTTCGCGTGGGACGACCTAGCTCAAGCCAGTGCCGTCCTATCTTTTCTTTACCCTTCCGTGGTCGAAGTAAGTGTTCCGCGGTTGTGCAAAGTGAAACGGTATATCGATTCCCCCCTGACTATCTTTGCTATCTAATTTTATTTAATTGATCTATGATAATAAATTGTTAATTTAATTTTAAACTTTCTTTTATTCGGCTTAACCGACTCCCTAATTCTATTCTGCGGTGGGTCACTCTAAATAATCCAGAACGCCGCAAAAAGAGAGAAAGAGAGAGACTTTATTTCCTCTTTAAGTACACAGTGAAACTTAAAACTAGTAACAACATTAAGAAGCTGGTGCCTGAATTTGGTTAAAAAGAAACCTGTAGTGCAGGTCATCAGGATCAACCCGTTAGCCTTAATATTTGGCTAATTAAGAGAAAAAAAATACTAGTATAAGTATTATTATTATAAGTAATTGTATTAGAGTGATCCCTTCAAGTGCGTAGGTGTGATGTGTTGTCTGTGTATCTGTAAGTTTGCATAGGTGATGTAAGAATAAGTATGTGTGATTCGAGCAAAAGTGGATGTTCAGGGAATGTTAAGATCCATATATGGTATCAGGAATCATGGAGGGGATTAGGAAATAACATTGGTAGTGGAAAATAGCATAGTCATTTAGGATATACAAGACCTCTTCAGTGGACTGGCATTCGAGAAGTTTTTAAGAAGATAGTAATTTTTGCTTTGCAAGTACATTTTTTATGGGGCAACAGCTTTCTTCAATACCATGGGAGCTGAATACTAACGACGACACGATGACTTTTGAAACTTCTATATAGACGGGATCTTAGGATTTTTCTGTCACGAAAAAGCGTTACGGCCGCGTGGAGGAACGGCATAAATTTAGACTAGACGTGGTGAGAGGCGGCATAATTTTAGAGTAGACTATGGAAGCGTTTTTTGGTTCCGGATCGAATTCAGGTTTTTTGTTTAATAAAATAAAATATATTTAAATAATGCATTCATTAAAATGTACCTAACCTAACCAAATCATAATTTGCAGTAAACCTGCGAAATCGAAATGTGTACTGGGACACATAGAAGTAAAATTTCAACGGACAAGTGGAAAAACGAATCACAATGGACAAATGGAAAAACGAATGGCAACGGACAAGTGCCAAACAAATCGCAACATAATTTTAACTTGAAGTTTTACGGGCAGTTTCTTTTATACTTGTCCAATTTGAAAACCTGCCCGTAAAATTTTAAGTTAGAATTTTGTTGTGATTCATTTTGCCACTTGTCCGTTGAAGTTTCACTTGTACTATGCGTCCCAGCACATTTTTTTTTATAGCTGGAGTACAGCAGAAAGGCTGACGGCCGACCTGATGAAAAGCGGTTACAGTCGCCTATGGTTGTTTGTAACACCAGAGATGTCACCAACGCACTGCCGGCCTCGAGGAAATGTTACAACGCCCTTTTTGAAAAATTCCATATCGTAGCGCTACGGGAAAACCTTAGCTGGGTGCTCATTCCAAATCCCCACGGTACGCAAAAGAAAGGTTCTAGAGAACCGTTGCGTACAAAAGCGAAGCGGCTCGAGGAAGTGGGGATGCCCAACCAATAGCGAGTGGTACAGTCATAGAAAGAAAACGATTTGTGGTGTCTTATGGCCGGTTCATAAATCTTTGTTTTTATTGAATGAGTTTAGCAAACAGGCAGACGGCCCACCTGATGGAAAGTAGTAACCATCGCCTATGGACATCTGTAACACCAAAAGTGCTACCAATCTGCTTTCTAAAAGGAGACTGGAACCTGGCCACTAATACCGGAACACAACTAAAGGTTGTAATGGTGACATGCTCTAATCTAGAGGTGGTAGCCATTGAGACGGGCAAATACCCTACCACTTGTCTGAGGGTCGTTTTGTCGCTTCTTAGGACAGGCCGCCCCCGGCCGCAGGGAATTGTATTCTTTCTTCGTTCTTGCACAGATAAAATCTTACTATTTATTCACTGTCTTACCATCGGTTGAATTTTGACATTACTTGTATGAAGCTTATGTCATATTTTAACTGATAGTAAGACAAATGAACGGTCGGTAAGATTTTATTTTTTATATTGTATTTGTTTTTTTCTTGATAGTTCAAGAAAAATAGTGTCACATATTTACCTGTAGCTACATAACAAACAAAAGCTGCAACAGTATTTTCATAGTTCCACCGCCTCGTTATGGCTACTTTGTAATCACCGACGTTGCAACCGGTTTCTTCATCTGTAAAAAAAACAACTTGTTTTGTGAAATACTATTGCACCGATTGATGACTGAAATTCGGTATATATGTAATTTTAATAACGAGCGTCCACGCTCCAAAGAAGACTTTTTATCCCGGTAATGGGATAGATTTATGTAAAAGTTATCCCAGAAATTAGGATAGGTTTTGTTTTTTCAGTGATTTGCTTTTTCCGTCATTTTGGTAGTTCTAATAGTTTTGATCGTTTTGGTCATATCGGTTTTGCTGTAATTTTGTATATACATGTTTTAATACCGAAAATGGGCATAGATAATTTTCATTCTGGGAGAGGGGTTAGTTTGCGATGTAAAATGAAGTGAATCTTACAGGGGCAAATATCACTAACATAAAGATTGAATACAATGTCACCTATATTAATGCTTGCTCTTTAAAGAAGAGACAGACCGTAGGGTTTGACTCGCGGCCAGGCCACGGGGAAATCTCTACTCTGTATAAGGGTATAGCTCAAAAATTAGGTCATTGTTTAATTGATCGTGTACTAGCAGAAGGTGATGTCAGGAGCCTTAAGAACAGACGAGCGTGCATGACACGAGTTATGATTGTCAAAGAAGCAAGTGAGGTGTGTAAGAATAAGCCTAAATGGCGCTGTGTTGTCCGTGCCTACCCCGCAAGGGAACTGGCGTGAAGTTATGTATGTATGTTTAATTTCAAAGCTGGAATATTCATGAATCCTGGACACTGGCTAGACGCAGAGCTGTATTGAAAAAGAGAAGCAGGACTTACAGTCGAACCTGTTGTTGTCGGTGTGCGCCCACGCGTGCCACTCGACCGCGGCGGCGCGCGGCAGCGCCTGCACCACCGCGTACTGCACGATGGCGCCCGCCGTGCGCCGCTCCAGCTGCCGCCGCGCCTCGCCCACCGCGCCCCCGTGCGTCACGTAGCACACGCTCTGTACGCCCGTAGGGGACGCAAACATAATACAATCGATAAGAAAAAAAACCAGCGTTAATATACCACCTTCTCATATCATTACTTTTTAAATAATATAATCAACTAGAGTAAAACCTTGTTCAGTCACTGTTTTTCTTACATATAATCTTAATTAGGTTTTTAATTATCGCGAGCGCAGCCGCAGGAAAACCTAGTATTTGCACATAAATCTTCCTTGAAAAATTATTTAATGATAAAAACACTTAAAAATCTGTTACATGGTTCAAGAGAAGTTTGCGGATATACAGACAGACGAGGTAAGCGACTTTGTTTTATATACTATGTAGATACGATGCGCTATTTGATTCCTATATCTTACTGACCGTTCGTTTGCCTTACTATCAGTTAAAACTTGACATAAGCTCCTTATAAGATCGATGGTAAGTCAAATGAATGAATAGTAAGATATTGGAACCGGCCATTAATGTGCATACTTACGACATCATAAGCTTGTACGAAATCTATGAGAGTGCGACGTTTTCTAAGATGATAAAAAATACCTCAGTTAATTTGTCTGTCTGATATTCTAATAAATAGTTCCGTAAAAGTTAAATGGAAAAAATTATAAAGAAGGGTTAATTTGGAAAAAATATCAAAAATACTTGTCACAGTCTATATGCACAATTAATATGAAGACATTTATGTTAGATCAACAGTAATGACGTTATTATGTTTCATACAAATCATTTACTAAAACACTGTTAAGTGGATTCATTATAAGAGTACATTTGACGGCCTCTGTGGTTGAGCGGGATAAGCCTTTGTCGGCGTACCTCACTGCAACGCAGAGGTTCCGGGTTCGATTCCTGGTATAGTAAACTTCGGAAACGTATTTTCTCCGTTATTTACTATGGTCTGGGTGTCTGGGATCGGCCCCAGAGTAATCCGTTGTATATTACACATAACACAAGCGTAACTTGCTTAATTTGGGGATATACAATGTGTGTGTTTGTCTGCTGATTATTATTATTATTATTATTACATTTATAGTTCAAATTATTTCAATAGATTATTAATTTCAATATTATCTGTCGCAATTAGAATTATATACTTTTATTTATACGTCAAGTTCAAAATTAATGAAGTAAAAGTAAATAAAAAAAAATATTAACAAGAAGTCAACAGAAACCAGAGCGTACCTGTACGACGCTCCTGATGTGCGCGCGCGGGTGCATAGCGCGTATGACCCTAGTGAGGTGGCGCAGCGCCAGCGCACACTGCGCCCGCGCGCCCCCCTCCGCCAAGCGCATCGAGCCCGGCACCAGCGCGATCTGCCCGCACGTACCTATCACCTCACCAACCTATTTATACAAAATAATAGAATATTCTGAAGAGTTTATTTCTTCACACCAATTCCCTTGCGGGGTAGGCACGAACAACAGAGCGCCATTTAGGCTTATTCTTACACACCTCACTTGCTTCTTTGACATTCATAACTCTTGTCATGAACGCTCGTCTGTTCTTAAGGCTCCTGACATCACCTTCTGCTAGTACACGATCAATTTGATCATGGAAGGTGTGTCGTGGCCTTCCACGACTTCTGCATCCATCCACTTTTGTATTGTATTTCGAGAGCAAGCATTCACACAGGTTACATTGCATTAAATTTTTGTTTAGGCGCTATTCACTCAAAAGTATGTCTATTCACGATATTGAGTCTACCCTTTATGTAGTTTGATATATATGTATATAATTATATAGTTTCAATATAGATAATGGACTTAGGAATTTTCCGGTAGTGAATAGCTCCTAGATAAAAAAAATCAATGCAATATAACCTGTGTGAATGATTGCTCTCCAAATAAACAAGGGATATTTATTTTATAGGGTTTGACGCGCGATAAAGCCACGGGGAAAGATCTAATAAGTGTATAAATTTAGAGAAAAACACAAGTCGAATTTCTGTATAGAGCTATTTTTTACCTTAACAGCCTGGCTATAAGGCCCAATGTTGGCTGGTGCCCAGTGAGAAATGCCTTGTACATGCATCGTCGTACGCTCCTTCGAATTGCAGTTGTCATTATCGGTAATATTGTTTACATTCGATTTATGAGCTACCTGCGGACATATAAAACGTACAGCTTTCACAGCGTCCTTACCACACCTCTACCCATGCATACTAGCTCCCTGCTAAATCGTAAATCTAAATTCAAGATGACTTCCGATCTGTTATTGTAACATTAATCGTGTTTGCATTGTCACTATCTAAATACTTATCGCAATATATTTAAGCTATGCGCGTGGACTTTAGGCCACTTGTGTCTGTCGTGTATTTGTATCAGTTCAATAGTATGATATGTATTAAATAGGATTATTATATCTATTGTTAACTAGTTATTTTATTGTGGATAATAAATACTTCGGAATGTGCTAACTCAATATGACTTCAATATTCGTTTTCATAGTTTTTTTTATCGCATGAGTTCAGCAGACAGGCAGACGACCCACCTGATCGAAAGCGGTTACCATCGCCTATGGACATTTGCAACACTAAAGGTGCTACAAATGCGCTACTGATCTTTTAATGGAGACTGGAACCTGGCGACTAAAGCCGGAACACAACTCAAGGTTGTTATGGTGTCATATTCTAAACTAGGGGTGGTGGCCATCCTGACAGGCAAATACCCTACCACCTGGCTGTGGGTTGTTTTGTCGCCTCTTACGACAAGCCACCTGGCCGCAAGAAAATTATATTCCTTCTCCGTTCCTGCATGAATGAAAGTAAATTTATTGTTCTTAGACATAATATAAAAATTATGAATTGAATGTATTAACTGTAGCAAAGATATTATTGATACTGTTTAAAACATATGCATATTGAATTTATTTAGATTTTATATATCAACCGGAGTTTATCCCGCGGCCTAGCCGCGGTTACAAACTTTAGTGCGTACTTATTGTTTAAAGAGCAGGCCTTAATACCTACAGGTTACATTGTGTTAAATTTTTATGTCAGTACTATTTGCGCCCTGAAAATTCACTTCATTTTATATCGCAAACTATCCATCTCTTGGGATGAAAAGTATCTACGTCTGTTTTTCGTATATGTACAAAATTACACCAAAACCGATCCAGTACTCCAGTAGCTTTTCCGTGAAAGCTTAACAGGCAGACAGATCGAGTTACTATTGCATTTTTTATAGATGATGAATTATTATATCTTCTAAACTTGAGAAATGATTGGTCTCTCATAAAAACTTTCATCCCCTGTATCAACTCGTTCTAGTTCTATTTATCCATCACCCGTGCCATCTATCTACTAACTACATAAATGATAAAAAAAGCAAAAATAACAAAAGTGCCAGAATTGCCAAAAATTACCAAAATGCCAAAAATTAGCAAAATGCCAAAAGTGCCAAAAATGTCCGCAATGCCGAAAATGATCAAAATCTCAAAAATGAACAAAATCGCCAAAATTACCAAAATGGCCAATATGATCGAAATGACCAAAATGAATAACTAAATTAACCAAAATGGCAAATCACAAAAAACCTATCCTGCTTTCTGCGATAACCTTTACATATAATCTATATCTATCCCATTAACCGGGATAAAAAGTATCTTTTGTCTACCCTCGATATTAAAATTACATATATACCAAATTTCAGTCAAATCGATCCAGTAGTTTTTTCGTAAAAACAAGCAAGACAAATATATTTTTATCCCGAAAACTATCCCATTTTTAGGGATGAAAATTATCCTATGTTCATCCTAGGCATCGAAAATATATATATATATATATATATATATATATATATATATATATATATATATATACTGAGTTTCAGCCAAATCGGTCTAGTAATTATTCCGTGAAAACTGAACAGACAGACAGTCAGACAGATTCTGTAAACGATTTCTCTACATCTACTGCAAGCATATATTAATGTCCAAATTTGTAATACTCTTATGTATTTTATAGTATCGAATTCTTGCATGTGATTTTTTATTTTTTAAATCCGAAGTTATCTGAATCTAACAATTTGTCTGTTGTAAGAATATAAATACGATAAGTGATCTGTATACCATAAAATACTTGATAACTACTTTTTGAATTATCTAATCAGCCACTTAACACTAGTGTCGATGTGCCATTAGATATATTGCATAGCATTGCGATTTAAGATGGCTTAAAATGACTAACGAATTCAAAAACCATATTAAGACTATAAAAAATAAACTACAAAGACGATGTTACCGATGTTATATATAGTCTTTCTAGCAAAATACTGTATAGTTTATTTAATTCCCTTGTTGAGTATACGTTGTTTGTATAAATACGTAGTTCCACAAAATATTAGCGAAACTAAGTCAACTATAAGCCGGTTCCTATATTTTTTTTTATTGCACAAGTTCAGCAGATAGGCAGACAGCTCACCTGATGGAAAACGGTAACCATCGCCTATGGACACTTGCAACACCAAAGGTGCTACAAATGCGCTGCTGCTCTCTAGAGAGTGACTGGAACCTAGCCACTAATGCCGGAACACAAGGTAGTTATAGCGGCATACTCTAGACCAAGGGTAGTAGCTATCCAAACGAGCGAATACTCTACCATACATATCTACATAGCTGTGGGTTGTTTTGTCGCCTCTTACGAAAGTCCTCTTGGCCGCAGGAAATTGGATTCTTCGTTCCTGCACGAATCCTATCCTATGTTTTGCAGACTGTTCATTTGTCTTACTATATGTTAAAATTTGACATAAGTTCCATATAAGTAATGCCAAAATTCAACCGATAGTAAGTCAAGTGAATGAATAGAAGATATCATAACCGGCCATAAATGAGTTGTGTTCCGGTATCAATAGTCAAGTTACAGAAAACACTTTAAGGCCGGCAGTAAAATGATAGTGTAGAAAATGTTTATAGGCGACGCAAACCACTTTCCAATAGATGAGCCGTCAGCCTGTCTGCTGTACTCGAGCAATAAAAAAAAAGAAAGTCACTGAGGACGGCGATCCCCTTCTGCAAAATGAACTTTGGCAGGCTTTGATGCAAGGCAATAAAAGGCATGTTGGAGTATTTATACAGAGTATTCAGTAGTTGCGCAACTTGCCTGCTACTTTATTACTTACTCACAGACAAAAGGGTATTTGACACATTTTACAATTATAAAAAATTTTCTTACTATCTATCATCTTACTTCCAATGTTTTATCTTAGAAATAATTTTGATTACTGATAAGACTCCTAAGAATAATAACGTCATAACGCAGTACATTCGGACGAAAATCAAGGAGGTTGTGGAGTTTTATATGTAGTAAAAAGTGTCTCAGTTGATTTGACTATCAGGTACCCCACGACACATTAAAAAAAGGCTTGACACAGTGTAAAAAACAGAGCATATGAGTTTGTAGTAAAAATATAAATAATTAAATACTTACAGCATCAAATATAAGTCCAACATCAGCAGGCAGTGGGCACTGAACACAAACTCGCGTCGGAGGATTCGGGTATTTGAACGTGTCCACATAAACCTCATTCAAAGCAGCATATTCGTCCATATCTCTCATATAAATGTTAACCGAACACACATCTGTAAGATGCATGTCTTGGGACTCGAGCAACTCTGAAATTTTGATATGCTACACATTTCAGTCTCATAACCATCACTGGCCGCATCCGCAACACATTATCAGGTGGGAGAAGTAAGGAATAACAATCGCCAAGTAAAAAAGCGTAACCCATAATACACTCTTGGGACATAATTGGCCCCACCAGTCTCTCCGAATAATTAAATATATCTATATTTATAAAAATAAATCGTAGAAATGTATGTATGTGCATAAATTGAGAACGACATTACCGATTTTGAAGAAAAAATTTGTGTTTGAGTGGGCCCCGGGTACATACATACATAACTTCACGCCAGTTCCCTTGGTCGTGCCTACCCCGCAAGGGAACTGGCGTGAAGTTATGGGCCCCGGGTGCTTTAGATTAACAATTGTAATCGGTAGGTGACGCTAGGATCGGGTTCAAGATTTTTAGTTTTTCAGGGCAGGACGTTGTCTACCGGGGGACCTCTAATAGAGTATAAAAGGGGAACTTATGGAACTGATAAGAAACTTATTAGGAATTTCAATTCAGGACTGAATTTAAGTTTAAAAACGTTTTAAATAATTAATAAAGCGTTGATTTACATTAGTTGAGATTTTCTTTAAAAAGGACCTCGGAAAGGCCGATGGCACCAATTGTAAGCCACACCCAAAACACTTGCAAATTGCTTCTTCCATGTTATTAGACGATTCTAGGAAACGCACTGACGCATGTAAATAGAGTCAACTAGGAAAATATCGCCTTTGTGTTGGTTCAACGATCACATTGCCGTTTGAGATCTTAAACTATATGTACATATATGAACATTCTATTCATTATTGCAAATAAGGACTTTAAATAGTTACAAATATTAGCAATAAATTGATATAATGACCAACATCATTTTACTCTTATTGTTGTAGTAATAGTCTTCTAGTAGTAATAAGATCTTATTATATTTTTTTCTTTCTACACTTCACGTGAAAAGTTACATGCTGTGATGTCAAGTTTATTAAAAGGTTCCATATACTGCTTTTATATAATACTAGTATATGTCCGTGACTTAAAATTCTCGTTCCGCAGGTTTCCCGGGACGCAACATTTACAAAAGAATGTAAGCTATCATTTTAGTGAAAACGGTGTGGGAAAAAGCTAATTTTTATGCATTCGAAAAACTACAAACCACTCCCAGGAAAATTTACGTGGGATCCCCGGGATTAAAAATATCACACATTTTATTACATAAAATTTGCTATCGATTAGTGAAAAAGTCGCATTGGAATTCGAAATTTTTTTCCCAGAAAAACTTCCGCGCGATTCCCAGAATAAAAAATAGCGCAGATTTTAAGTCTAAGAATTTGCTGTTGATCAGCGAAAACAGCATCGAAATCGCCCCAGTAGTTTTTACGTCAATCCCGAATAAACAGTCAAACCGACAAACACACAAACAGTTTATGTAGTCTTTTCCAGTTGTTTTTTTAAATAGCTTCAATATACTGTCATGGTATGTTTAGAATTTTGTAATATTATAGATAACAATAGAAAAATATATCTAGCATGCAACTAAATAACTAGTAAAAGAAGCTCTTGAACAAGTTTACCTACTAATGAGTTTTTTCATAGCATCTTCAGTGGCTACTCTCGTATCCACTCCTTCGCCAACAATTCCGCCGATAAAATACCACCCATGTCTGTTACCGTAAATAGATCTATGATCTATAACAGAATGCCTTTCACTCTCACTATGAAAGTGTTCATAAGTGTAACCATCTTCTATACTCTCTATACTATCATCTTGACATTCCACAACATCAAAATTGGTCTCGTTCCTATCACCAGAATATGTGAGCAATGGATTCAATTCGGTTTGTTTCTTTTTTTCCTCTTTCTCTAATTTCTCAATTGATTCTAACTCTGTTTCACTAAGTTCAATATCGCTAATGTCGCTAAACACAGAATCGCTCAAATCGTTTATAAAATCTAACGAGTTTTTAACAGTGGGAGGTAGTTTGATCACATCGTCGACGTTTTCTTTAGGTTCTAGGTGCAATTTTAAGTTAAGATACCCGACCGGGGCAACAGGGTCATCTGTGTGCATAACAAGGTCTTTTTCGTCTCTGTGAGTAAAAATAAAATTATTAGATACACTACGGTTTTCAATCCTTTACTGATCTATGGTAATATCTGAAATTATTTTCGTGACATTACTTTAAATTATATTTCAATGTAGTGATTATATATTTATTAAGATATGGGATGAATTTTATCCAAATTGATACATAACTAATCCAAAGATGATTTTGAAAGATATTAATTATTACTTGTTATTTGATTGCCAAACAGAAATTGCAAGATATTGGAGATTAACCTGCTTTATTTCATCATTCTTATCATCTCCATTATTATTATACGCAAAATAATTGTATACTGCAGTGAGGACTAGATTTGTACTGTCTTTTGTACATTGGCGGTTGTTAGTATTTTAAATAATGTATCAAAATAAAATTAATAAGAGATCAATACATACATAACTAATTTCTTCTTAAACAAAGGGCAGTCCAAAGTGAAGGTCTCGTATTCGCCACCTTCTCCACAAACATTCAGTCCGTATTTTTCCAGCATGACTAGTAAATGGGGCTGGATTTCGCGTAAGGTCATACCCAAGTGCATTTTTGGATCAAGACCTAACGCTGCAACCTAAAATAATATGCATTTTCAAATGTTTTCTTTTAATGGCGGTGGATGCAACCTTTGACAGCAATATTCACGTGAATTTCGTGTGAAATATTGATATTTCATCTTACTTATAACTTATGCATGACATGATAATTTAATTCTGATGCCTAATAGCATCAGAATTAAATCGATAAGTTTCCACAAATGTTACATACGTAAAAGTAGGAACAAGTGATTGTAACCACTTCTAGCGAACAAGTTGAAGCTAATTACACTTTAAAGTTTTAGGATTGTCAATTTACTAGTCTTATTCGTTGGCAATAGTTTATAGAACTACTAACGTCGTATGTCGTCAGCACTTGCGTCATATAATCGTTAAATGGCTTTAAGAGATATTCTCGGTCCACAACAACAGGATGTTTGGAGAGATAAGGAAGCTTGATAAAATGAACCTACCTTAATTATTATAGCTTCAATGTTACTAGCTATCATTTCCTGTAACAATTCCTTTTGATTCCGCCTCCATAAGTATGCAAGGGAAATGAGACCTAACCGACGACACCTGTCAAATATATATTTGTAAGTTTGAATATTCGGGGTAATCTCCGGTACTACTAAACCAATTTTGAAAAATTTTCACCAGTGGAAAGCTACATTATTCCTGAGTGACAACGGCTATATTTGATTGTGATTAATAATATATTTTTTAATTTTTAATGACCCCCGTTGAAATGGGCACGAGAACGCCTGTCAAATTATGTAACAGTAATAACGTTCCACGCAAGAATTGCGCACATCTTTGTACGGGGCACTGCGAGTGCTTTCAGCGTTTATGAATTAATTAAAGGTTACTAAACTTAATTAAACTTTGATTTGCGTACTTGCGTGCGGGTGTCTGTGCGCGCTTTTGTATTTTTTAATGACACCCAGCGAAGTGGGCACGGGTCAGCTCGTATATTACAACAATCTCGGACAACAACAATCGGAAGAAAATCTCGCCATGCTAGCTTCAATGACATCATCTGCCGATCTCTTGTCAGTGTCGTTGTACTGGCCTTTCTAGAGCCGAATGGCTTGGTACGCGACGAATGGCTAGAGACCGGACGGAATGTTACTTGTTCCTTAGAAGTTAAGGCTAGTGTTAGATGTGACTAAGTCACGGGTAGGTAACGCAAGCGCTTTAGTTGAAAATGTCCAATAGCATAAATATGGAGCCTAGTCCGTAAGGCCCATCAGCAAAGAGTGTCTTCAAATATGTTTGTAAGAAAATCTTTGATACTACCCGTAATTAGAAGAAAGCTATTCATTTCGTCCAGCTAATCAGCAATTGCTATATGCCGTGGCAATGCAGGCAGGGCACACTTCCCCATATCGGCAATATGTTATAATTTACTTTACGAGTTAATAATAAAACTACGTTCTAACGATTTTAAGCGCGGTAATTTATTTGATTTTTATTATTCCGACGTTTCGGCCACTTTTCAGTATCCGTGATCACGGAAGACAAAGATGTCAAGTGTCAATGAGTATTGTTAGTTTTATTTAACCTACCACCAACTTATTCATTGAAATTATTTAGTTTTAATTTCGTTTATGTTATTATTTACTTTATGGGAGCCTAATTTAATTTACCACCGCTTCGCAACATATTGTGGCTGGAAGAAAAGAAGGAGCCCAAGAAACTCTTCAGCATCATGCCTAGCTCTAATAAGTTTTATTATGTATACTAGTCGCGAAAACACAAGAAAATACTTTAAGAGTTAATTTATATATTAACATATAAAGGTACGTTTTTTTTATTAATTAAATACAAACACATACAATGTCAAAATTTATATTTTTTAGACACATATTTTTCTTTACTTTTCATGACTTTGACTATGAACTGTATCTTCTACTTCTTTGTTTTTCTTTATACTTTTGACACCAGAAATTCCAGGATATTTTTATCTCAGAAAATGAGATAGTTCCTGCGCAATACAGAACAAGCATCCGCTATAATGAGAATTAAAGTGATACTTACACATTCTCAACCCTAATTCTTTGGTAATCTGACAAGATTGCACCCACGGCGACAGCCTCTATATCTATGTCATCCTGTAACAAAAACACTGCATTATACTGTGTAAGGTTTACGTCTGATTATATCCATGATCAAATTGATCGTGTACTAGCAGAAGGTGATGTCAGGAGCCTTAAGAACAGACGAGCTTGCATGACAAGAGTTATGAATGTCAAAGAGGCAAGTGAGGTGTGTAAGAATAAGCCTAAATGGCACTTTGTTGTTCGTGCCTACCCCGCAAGGGAACTGGCGTGAAGTTATGTATGTATGTATGTATATGGCCTCTTGAGGTGGCTTCAGATGATTTTGGAATTCCTATTTATGTACAAAAGACTCGGCGATTAAGGGTTTCCACACTATTCGGCACGAATTGGGCAAAAACGAGCCAAAAATAGTTTTACGTCTGCGGCATAAGGAAGTCATGATATTGTTCTCATCGATATTACTGATGCTTGTATGTCAATTAGCATGGGGACTTCTAGGTTTTTAAACGATAATTGTCTGACCTAAGGAGAGGTACATGCGCGAACATTTTTAAAAATCGTATTCAGGAAGAATATTTCCAGCAAAGATCTAAAGTACCTGGCTTCTTTAATAACGAACTGATGTGGGCTACTCATATGCCGGAGAGCCGACAATTCATACGGTAAAAGAGTTAGTAGAGTAAACGCCCCTTTCGTGGTCGGGAGACATGCAAAAGGTGGCTGGCATGGACAATCAAGTCATCAAACATCAAAGTCCTCAATAATAAACCATTAAAGGCATTTCAATTTTTAAAGGCATAATAAAATATTAAACATATTTTACTTTTCATTCTGCACCATTACTTTCGGTTTTTATTTCCCGTCAGTTAGATGATTGGCAATGAGCCAAATTCATATTAAATTTTCATAATCATTAAAAACGCCTCTTTAATTCCGGAATTTACGAGAATTCCAGGATGATTTAAAAGGTGGTTAAGAAATATATTTTAACTTGTATTATTTTTTATGTATTTGCCCCCGAAAGATTCACTTAATTTTATATTGCAAACTATACCACCTCCGTCTATATGTAAACTACATAAATGACAAAAATTGATAAAATAGATAACATGGACCAAGTGGACCCAGTGGACCCAGTGGACCAACTGGATCCAGTGGATCCAGTGGACAAAGTGGACCCAGTGGACCAAACGGACCTAGTGGACCAAGTGGACCCCGTGTGTCTAGTGGACCCAGTGAGTCCAGTGGACCAAGTGGACCCAGTGGTTCCAGTGGACCAAGTAGACCCAGTGGACCCAGTAGTCTAGGTGGACCCAGTTAGCCAGTAGTCTAAGTGGACCCAGTGGACCCAGTTGACCCAGTAGGCTAAGTGTTCCAAATAGACCCAGCGGACCCAGTAAACTCAGTGGACCAAGTGGACCCAGTGGACCAAATGGACCAAGTGGACCCAGTGGACCAAGTGGATCCAGTGGACCAAGTGAACCCAGTAGTCTAAGTGTTCCAAATTGACCCAGTGGATCCAGTAAACTCAGTGGATCCAGTGGACAAAATGGACCCAGTGGACCCAACGGACCTAGTGGACCAAGTGGACCCAGTGGACCCAGTAGTCTAAGTGGACCCAGTCGACCCAGTTGACCCCGTAGGCTAAGTGTTCCAAATGGACCCAGTGGACCCAGTAAACTCAGTGGACCAAGTGGACCCAGTGGACCAAGTGGACCAAGTGGACCAAGTGGACCCAGTGGACCAAGTGGACCCAGTGGACCAAGTGGACCCAGTGGACCCAGTAGACCCAGTGGACGAAATCACAAAACCAGTCCTAGTTTCCGGGATAAACTTTACATAAATCTATCCCAAAATGTATCCCATTATCCGGGATAAAAAGTATCCCTTGGCCACTCTCGGTATTCAAATTATATATGTACCGAGTTTCAGCCAAATCGGTCCAATAGTCTTTCCATAAAAGGATAACAAACAAAAAGACAAATATATTTTTATCCCGGATACTATCCCATTTTTCGGGATAAAAAATATCCTATGTTCATTCTCGGCATCGAAAATATATATATACTGAGTTTCAGCCAAATCGGTCCAGTAGTTTTTCCGTGAAAACGGAACAGACAGACAGAGTTACTTTCGCATTTATAATATTAATAGGGACATTAAATATTAATAGGGATAGGGGTTAATTTTTATTATACCTATAAACTTGAGAAATGATTAGTTTCTCACTAACACTTTCATTTTAGTTTTATTTTTGCGATAAAAAGTATGGCCAAAGTGACCAAAATGGCCTAAATGGCCCAAAATTACCGAATTGACTGAAATGGGCAAAATGACCAAAAAGGCCAAAATGACCGACATGGCCAAAATGATCAAAAAGGCCAAAATGACCGACATGGCCAAAATGATCAAAAAGGCCAAAATTACCGACATGGCCAAAAATGGCTATAAAGACCAAAAAGGCCAAAATTACCGAAATGGCCAAAAAGGCCAAAATGACCAAAAGGGTCAAAATTACCGAAATGGCCAAAAAGGCCAAAATTACTAAAATGGCCAAAATGACCAAAAAGGCCAAAATTACCGACATGGCCAAAATGGCTCAAATGACCAAAAAGGCCGAAATGGCCAAAAAGGCCAAATTGACCAAAAAGGCCAAAATGACCAAAAAGGCCAAAATGGCCGAAATGGCCAAAATGACCGAAATGGCCAAAATTACTAAAATGGCCAAAATGACCAAAAAGGCTAAAATGACCAAAAAGGCTAAAATGACCGACATGATCAAAATGACTGAAATTACCAAAAAGGCTAATTGACCGAAATGGCCAAAGTGACCAAAATGGCCAAAATGACTAAAATTACCAAAATGACCAAAAAGGCCAAAATGACCAACATGGCGAAAATCACCAAAAAGGCCAAAATTACTGAAATGTCCAAAAAGGCCAAATGACTGAAATGGCCAAAATGACCAAAATGGCCAAAATAACCGAAATGGCTAAAATCACCAAAATGACTAAAATCACCAAAATGACCAAAAAGGCCAAAATGAACAAAAAGACCAAAATGACTGAAATGACCAATAAGGCCAAATGACCGAAATGGCCAAAATGACCATAATGGCCAAAATAACCGAAATGGCTAAAATGACCAAAATGACTAAAATGGCTAAAATGACCAAAATTTCCAAATTAACCAAAATAAATAAAATGGCCTAAATGGCCAAAATGACCGAAAAGGCCAAAATGAAAAGTATCCCATGTCCACCCTCGGTATTTAATTCACATACGTACCGAATTTCAGCCAAATCAGCCCATTAGTTTTTCCGTAAAAGCATAACAAACAAATAGACAAATATATTTTTATCCCGGAAACTATCCCATTTTCCGGGATAAAAAGTATCCTATGTTCATTCTCGGCATCGAAAATATATATATACTGAGTTTCAGCCAAATCGGTCCAGTAGTTTTTACGTGAAAACGGAACAGACAGACAGACAGACAGACAGACAGACAGACAGACAGACAGACACACAGAGTTACTTTCGCATTTATAATATTAATAGGGATAGGGATAAAAAATTTCAAAATGTATCATACACATTCTCTCAGCATTTTATGCATTGCATGCATGGCTAAGGGCTGACATCGAATCCATGCTAATTGATTAAAACATGGATGCCATAGCCACTGACCCATTATGATGTGTAGTATAATTTCTTTTTTATACTCTTTTACCAGTTGCACAAATCAAGATAAAAACTATCTATATTTTCCTCTCGCATATACACCAAAGACTGTTTTAATTCCTTATCAGTGAACAGATTCTATTTGTTTGTAGATAAGTAAGCAGTACATGCTACAGTAGGTTACAGCAAAGTAATAAAAACAACATTTTTATTCAATGTTTACAATGTCAATGAAACCAATTACAAAGTTAATTATAAAGAGTAAATGACAAATACATTTCATCTGAGGTAGTATATCTTTTTCCAGTAATTACTAAAATTACTATATTACCTGTTTAATATCTCAAGCAACACAGGAAGTTAACAATAGTGTACCACAAAATTCTAAGAATGTTCATATGTTGTTTTTGTTATTCTTTTGCTTATATACATTTGAAACAGGAAACTATTGTTCCTTACATTTAATTGTTTTCCATAACATGGTATTTTATACCAGCTCCTTGCTATTGCAGGCACATTTTCATAAATTTGTGCTTATATTTGGTATTGTTCCAGTTTCAGTCTGTATATGTCTTACAGCTGAGTATCTCAGGAACTATGTACTATCTATAGTAGGTAACTTCTATAAACATTTGTGTGGATTGGAAAATATTTTTTTGAATACTGAAGGTCCAGAAGAGCTTAAGTTCAAAAGAAATATATATAGAATAGAATATCAAACATATCATCTCTTTTTCTACATATTAATCTTAGTTTAAACTACTTTTTTCCAAGTATTCATCAATAATAATAAAATAAATTCATGGACAACCCATAAATCCTGAAGTCATGGGTCATGAACTATATAAGCATTTGGTTAGAATAAAGAAGTAGATGCAGGTAAAAGCTAATTACATAAATATGATTTAGCAGTCCAGTTTCATACATACTAAATTTATATTCATATTTTCATTTTCATACCCGCATATAAATAAATATCACAATACACTATTAATGGATAAAAAAAATAGATATAAGCTTTCAGCACCCTAAAGTACCTATTAGAATAGCTACATATTTTGTGAGAATGACCAGTGAATGTTGAATGAATTATTATTTTATTTGTAAAGATACAGGTAGTAATATGTTGACAATAGTTGGTAAACAAGGTCACTGATAGCATCATATCTGACCTTTGGTCCTCCAACATTGGAGCAGCTGATTGTTTGTTGTAATTAAAATTCTTATACTCTAGGCTTTTAATATTCTTATATTACACGGGACCTCCTACTCAGAAGTCTGACTCACAGACAACAATATATTTACTAGATATATTGCAATATATTATGTCTACAAAGTTTATTTAGCTAACTAAATATGACTAACCTTGACTCTGGCTAACAGCCTGTATAGATCCTCAACTTCGTCATTATCAGTTGGCTGGTAGTTCCTGCCTTGGTCAACAGCTACACCAGATATAGTTTCTCTGTATAATGGTAGACCCATTGCTTCAGCATACAGTTCAATGCCATGATGACCTACCGTCTGATACATGTAACTGTCTAACTCATCTGTTAAAACAACATTAATAAAATTTAGGAAAATATCTTACTAAAAACATTTTTCCAATCAAAAAGTTTTTATTCAAGTAAATTTCTGTTCAAGAAAATATTTTAAAAGTTGTAAACTGGAATATATAATTTTGGTCTAAAGTAAGGAGAAGAATGAACAGTAAATTCTCCAGCTATGAGGGCACATTCACATCCTTTCTTGTGTCCATTTTAAATATTATTTTTATTTTTGATTAACTTCAACTCCAATGGCTTAGTTCTTTTAAGTCTTTTCACTATATAGGTTTGTGGTACTAAACTGTTAGATTGCCTAAATATTGATGTGGTGATATTGACATTAATGAGTTATTCAGTATTCTTTTTATATTATAATAATATAATACAAATGTAATTCCCTAAATTAGCAAAAGTATGATCTACAATAATACCACAATAAGAAACTTCTAGTCTCAAATTATAATAACATTATTATGATAGTGAAAGATGAGGTTCAAATGGACAAATGTACAATAATCATTATTATCTTCTTCTTAGATAAGTAGAAGATAGACAGCTTAAAAAATATGAAATATTCTTTAGGGCTATAAGCATAAATTTGATTCCATTTACATTTAATGAGCCAGTTATAATGTACTAAATTTAAAAATAATATAAATCAATAATTAATCAATACTTGCTTAGTCGAAATGTACTTTGTACCCATCATATTTCCATTAATAGTTATCACTATTAAGATACTATTCAAGCATCCTATGAACATAGTAAAATATTATGAATAGCCAATTTTACAATTTATCAGTATTAACAATTTATTTTTTATGAAAAATGAGTCTACATTGAATGGACCAAAGTGCTAAAATTCCTGGCACATGCTTATATTTTAAATTTATTATCAATACCATTATGCCAGTGGTTAGCTCAGCAGTGCTAATAGCTAGACATATTATACTTATTTACTCGTAACTAATATTTAAAACGGGAAATCGTATTGTGTGATGTACGAAAATATGTGGAAAGTAAGTACTAACCTTTGTGTAGAGGTTGCAGGTTAGCCAGAGCGACGATCGTATGGCCAGCACCGACGCACTGCATCATATTGTAGCAGCTGTCTTTACCGCCGCTAATAAGTGCCACCACCCTCATCTTTGCCACAATATAATAACACTGAAGAGAACACTACAATATACGTTACATAACAATCATTATAATTGTGCGCCCATTTTTACAAAAATAACAAAATTCACAACGCGGTCTCTTTACGGCAGGACCATTTCTGTTGGTGGCTCCTAACGGTATGTTCTTCTGAGACACAATTTCACTATCTATTAGTAAATGAATTGTAACGCAACATAATCGTTACCTATTTTGATAACATACACAAATCTTGAAGTAAAGAAAAAATTAGAATTGTATTTTTATTCTCACCAAAACAGCTGTCAATTTAGCTTCCGTTCGGAAATGAAATGCGTTCAAAGCGTAATAGCACTTAGCAGTATACGCCACAAACAATCGTAGGCGCGGGAATCTTAGACCATGCTAGCTGCATTCTGATGTTTAAAAATCTTCGTATTGCTCAGTTGAATTATAGGTTTTTAACAGGCCACATTTGACTGTATAGTTCACATTTCTCACATACATACATACATAACTTCACGCCAGTTCCCTTGCGGGGTAGGCACGAACGACAGAGCGCCATTCAGGCTTATTTTTACACACCTCACTTGCTTCTTTGACATTCATAACTCTTGTCATGCACGCTCGTCTGTTCTTAAGGCTCCTGACATCACCTTCTGCTAGTACACGATCAGTTTGATCATTGAAGGTGTGTCGTGGCCTTCCACGACTTCTGCATCCATCCACTTTTGCATTGTATATCTGTTTAGTCATTCTTTCATCATGCATTCTTTCCACATGCCCGAACCACCGGAGCATTCCTTTCCTTACCTTCACCCCGACACTCTCTTTCTCACAAAACACATAATTACTACTCAAAACCTATCGGTATTCCACAAATTGTTCATTTTATAATTTTATACATTTTGAAAAAATAAAACTACACAAGACAACGCCTTCTTTTAGTTCCCGCCAAAAACTCCTTGAGGATTGTCTAATCTACTTATAAATAACGTTATAGTCCAGAACACAGAACACATTTACCCTTTAGGGATCTAGAAATAATAAAGAACGATAATGAGGAATTAGTTTTCTGAGAGCTTTCGAAATACTTCTATCTGTGCAGGAACGGAGAAAGACTACAATTTCCTGCGGCCTGGCGGCCTGTCGTAAGAGGCAACAAAACGACCCACAGCCAGGTGGTACGGTATTTGCCCGACTGGATGGCGACCAACCCTGGTCTAGAGTATGCTGCCATAACAACCTTGAGTTGTGTTCCGGCATTAGTGAGCAGGTTCCAGTCTCCCTTAAGAGAGCAGCAGCGCCTTTGTGGCACCTTTGGTGTTGCAAATGTCCATAGGCGATGGTAACCGCTTTCCATCAAGTGGGCCGTCTGCCTGTCTGCTGAAATCAAGCAATAAAAAAATAAAAAAACTTTCAATGAAAATTGGTTTCTGTTTCGTGGTTTTTGGGATATGGAATATTATTTACAATTAAATATTTTTTATAGTTCTATAACCAAATCACGTACAAAGTAGACGTTTGTCAATTATACGGAACCCTTCATAATTCGTGAACTATTAGCTACTTGCTTGATTTCTTGTAACTTTTACAAACAAAGGTTTAAATGTGTAATACTACAATTTACAATTACAATAATTTTTAATCCATAATATTATAAAATTCTAAACATGTCGTGTCTGTACTAGGAAGCTATTAAAAAAAACAACGGAGAACACGATGAATTTTTTTTAGATTTCTCGTCTGTTCGTTTTCTTGTTCGGGATTCACGTAAAAACTATTGGCCCGATTTCGATGTGGTTTTCACTGATCGACAGTAAATTCTAGACTTAAAATCTGCGCTACTTATTATCCGGGGAATCCCGCGAAAATTTTTCTGGGGATGATTTTAAATAGAAGGATTAAAAAAAATCCAATTCCAATTTGGTTTTTTCACTGATCGATAGCAAATTTTATAAAATTTGATGTGTGATATTTTTTTATCCCGGGAATCGTATAGAAATTTTCCCCGGAGCGGTTTGTAGTTGTTTGGCTGCATAAAACTTAGCTTATTCCGGCATAAAAAAGCCTTCAAACTTACTCTAGCTCTATATGAATAAGACCGTTAATGTGAATGTTCATATTATTTCAATTACGATTAATATTGAAAAAAAAAACGTGTGCGTCTCGGGACAACCGACAGAAGTGATAACTTGCGAGAGAGAAAGGGAAGCCAGACAGACTGGCGCCGTAACGCGTTTCGTAACGAAACGATTTACCCTCCCAAAAGAAGTTATCTCTTCAAAAACATGGTGCGGAACTCTCCGCGCTGAGATTACCGATAATCAGCCTCAGGAAGCATGCGGGTATCCAGTCCATTTTCGAAGAAGCTATGTTAATATGGTTGATTGTTATTGTACCGAATTAGATTTTATGAAATTTACCCCCAATAATATAATAACATTTTAAGTATGTAGACATACATTGAAGCTATTTAAAAAAAACTGAAATAGTCGATATAAACGATGGAGAACACAATACAAATTTTCGTCGGTTTGTCTATTTCTTCGGGATTCTGTTTTTATGTACAGACACGGCATGTTTAGAATTTTATAATAATATAGATTATATTATATAGATAAATTCCTTTTGGAACGATGTTCTTTTACGCGGCTTACAGTAGACTGAACTAGTGGAAGTCGTCAAATAAGGAAAAAGTGTTATGCTCCTTCCAGGCGACCTTTATAAGGAACTTTGTTCCTGAGGGGTGTCTACCGACCGCACATTTTCTTGTTTTAAAAAGCGTGCTCTTATTAAAAGATTAGAGCAGCGCCATCTATTATTTAAAAAAGAAAACAATATGAAAGTACTGAATGGTTTTTAAGTGCAATATTTAAACATAATATGTTTAAAACTGTATGTGACTGGAAGATATAATCGAAGTTTATTAGCTCAATGGTATTTTTAATGATTATTTATAATAAATACGTAATAATTAAAGTTATTAAATAATATTTGATGTATCATTACATTTACAAAAGTCTGTACTTTAAAAATTGCCAATTCTAAAAATATGAAAAAATATCAATCAATATCGCAGTGCATCTAAAATTAAAATCTAATTTCTTAGAATCTACTTAATACATTTCACAGTTATTTTTATTTTGTTCTACTATAATACGGAATTGTAGTATAAAAACAATAAAAAAATTGTACGCATGTACAGACGCTATGAAAAGAACAATTACCATTCATAGCTGGTTTGTCAAATTATTGATGCGGTGGTTTGAATCACGTTTGAATTTTCGTGCGAAGCTCCGTATTTCATATTATTTTGTAACAATTACCATAATAAATGTTTCCATGAATGATAGAATCGTGTCTTAATTTTGTGAACTTTGTGATATTTAGTGCAAAATCATGGTTTTAGCCGAGAGGAGTAGTGATGTTCGAAATGGGAAGCGGTCAAGGGGGCCAAGCCCCAATGGCCATGGAAGTCCAGATTCCAGTTCTGAGGATGAGAATGGTACGATCCATGTTAGTCTGCTAATTTCATAAACGGTATTAGTACTCTTCAAAACAGTGACTGGCTTGCATGATGACCCACTGAAGTGCTGTTTATTGTGGATTTTTATCTATACTAGAGAAGTATTAGAGAGTATTTAAGACGTAACTGCCTTATTTTTAACGTGCTTCTGCAGTTGTACTATTATTCACCATCATCTGACATCATGCTTTATTTTTTATGCTTCTCTTCATCGCCTACATGCTGCCTTCACATCATCTACTATGTAAAATGACACCAAGCAGTAGTACCGTTTGCAGCTGAGAAAATAAGAGTGGGTCGTGATTATCAAGCAGTTTGCCCAGAGTTAGAACCAGTGGAGCAAAGGAAGCCTGACCTTATATCAGATAGAGCTCTACTTGTTTGGTCTCCTACATCTGATATAACTGATGTAAAATGTAAGTTGAACTTAAATTTTTATACTGTTAAATATTTTGACAACTTTGTTGTATAAGTTGTACATCATTGTTTTAGTGGATGAGTATATAACAACTGCTAAGGAGAAATATGGTTACAATGGTGAACAGGCACTTGGTATGCTATTTTGGCATAAACATGATCTCAACCGAGCTTCACTGGACCTTGCAAACTTTACTCCATTTCCCGATGAGTGGACTGTTGAAGATAAAGTTCTGTTTGAGCAGGCATTCCAGTTTCATGGTAAAAGTTTTCATAGGATAAGACAAATGGTAAGTAATCTAATTTTAAATTTTATGTTTGGTTTGTTACCGCTCATTTATATTATGGATACTTCCACACCAGCAAGCAGGAAAATGGAGAAGGAAATGGGTATCGCGAGTATCATATGTTGAAATAAGTTGCATTTACATAATAGCACTGTTCATTTTCTTTGCCACTATTGCTTGTTGGTGTGGAACCAGATATACATATTATTAATGTTAAATGTTATTAATGTTGAATAAGGAACAGTGATAAAAGGAACATTGTGTATTAAAAGAAGATGTAATAACAAGGTGTTTGTGAAGTGGTTTGGACATATAGACAGAATGAATGAAAGTAGATTCATAAAACAAGTGTATGACAGCCTTGTGAATGGTAGAATTGGTGCCACTAGACAGTGAAATAACACCTCATGATCAAATAGAAGTGTTAAAGAGACATCAGGTAAAAAGCATGTCAAATAAATGTCCAAGTATGAACAGGTAAATGAAAGTAGATAACAAAAAAGGTTTCAGGGTTATTACAAGAGGAGATCCATAGTCTGAGCCTATAATGGGTAAACAGCTGTGATAATATGTATGAATATAAACTATAAATCAAATTATATTTTTTTCAAACTGAATAAAGTGTACATAAACAGATTACAGCTTAGGCCTGGTTCCTATATCTTACCAATTGTTAATTTGCCTTACTATCAGTTAACATTTGACATGAGCTCCATATGGTAGGGCAATTGAATGAATAATAAGATACAGGTGTATCTAAACTAAATGACCATGTACTGGGATGTTCATTCACAGATTACAAACTTTATTTATTTGTGTAAGTTGCTTTTTTTGGTATGTAATGAATAAACACAAAGTGTATAATCAAATAATTTCATCATTCAAATCATAAAATTTTAATTAGACCTTTCAAAAATCTATTTTATAATAAATTATTTGTCTCAGCTACTTATGTATTTTATATATCTAGATAAAGACATGATTCAGGACAATTTAGTTCAGTTCAATTATGAATGAAGTAAATTAAGTGTTAACTCTAAAGTTTAGAAAGTTATAACTTGGTGTGATTTCAATTGCATTCAAAATGAATTTTGGTTTGCCAACCTAAATTTACACATTGCTAATTTGTTTTATGTAATTTCAATAGTTGCCAGACAAGTCAATAGCTTCCCTAGTAAAATACTATTACTCTTGGAAAAAAACGAGAGCTCGGACTTCTCTGATGGATGTTGTTGGTGAGGGTCGCAATGCTACAAGTTCTGGGACGAATAAAAGAGAGTCCGGTGCTGGCTCTGAGCCCGGAGGTTCCGACAAGGAATCAGATACCGATGAAAAGGTATTTATAAAAATATTCCAACATTTATATGGCTTTGTTATTAATGATAAAATATGTTGCAACATTTTTAATATTATTTTGTATGCAGTATTAATGTTAAATTGGAATTACTGAAAGACACCCTTAGCCATCTGCCTTTAACTAGCATATTGATACTATATCTGGATTGTCCAATCATTGACTACCTATTGAAAATCAATATTGAGTGAAAATGCAGAGTGGTGGAATACATTAACTTCAAAGCTGACTTTAATAATTGTTATGAATGAAATTAATTATGAATTAGTTTGGAATATCAAGTAGATTTCTGCCCTTATTATTTGCTCTGCATGTATACACATAGCCAGTTTTTGGAATAAGAATTTTAAGTTAAGAATGAATCAAGGCATAGTTAAACAATCTTAAGTATGTTTTATTTGTCCTTATCTTATCTTTAAATTATTAAATAAGAAACTGGTTGAAGGACTCATACCTACCAATGTAGAAGTCCTTATGTTTGACAGAATTATTTTATAGTTGAGGCTAATATTAAACTGTTGCTTAATACATTCCCTAAGATTCCACAAATATAATTAAATACTAAATTATATAAGGTATGGACATAAGGTAATGATTTCCAAAATAATACTGCGATTATGTATATGAATACCTATCAACTGGATTCTCACTGGGACCCTAACCTCTGTTCACATAGCTGGTTCTATATCAGGGATATCTAGATTCCCCTACCCTATCTCCTATAAAAAAATAGATACATCCATAAAATAGGTTTTACATAATATACAGCACAAACATGACAAGTGAATCCGATGTTGAACATGGTAGAAATCAATGTTCCACTGAATTTAGTTTTTGATTTACCTAATCTCTCACTTCTTACTTTGAATTCTGGGTACACCCATGCAGATGAGTTTTACATTTAATACAGTAAAAACATGACAACAGTGATGTTGAACATATTAGAAATCGACTTTCCACCTAGGTTCTTGATTACTCCTACTTCTTACCATATAATCCGGAACTTCCCATGCCAATTGGCCTTGGTATACAGTACATACATAACAAGTGATGTTGAACATGACAGAAGTGGACTTTCCACCGAGGTATAGTCCGCGGCGGGAAGGCCCTGGGCGCAGCCGGGGCCTCGCCGCGCGCTGCCGGCCACCATGGCGCCCAGGTGGGTGCTGTGCTTTCCCACAATCGAGTATAACCTCACTTGTCACACTGGAAACTTTGCCCAGATATGGGATTGATGGCCAACTGATGCGTGCTGTGCAGTCCACTTACGAGGACTGTATGGCATGCGTGCGGCTGGATGGCAGCCTGTCGCCCTGGTTTGACGTCAATATTGGCGTCCGACAGGGCTGCGTGCTGTCGGCTTTGCTGTTCATCCTATACCTGGACGATTGTCTCCAGAGAATAAGATTGATGGATGTTGGGGTGCGGATGAGTGACCTAGTTGTAAGCACCTTGCTTTATGCGGATGATGCCGTGCTTTTAGCCGAATCGCCATCAGAACTGCAAACACTAGTCACAATGATGAAAGATGACTGTCAGGCGAGAGGCTTACATTTGAATGCGAAGAAAACAAAGGTTATGGTGTTTGAAAGAGAAGAAACCAGAACGAATGCAAGGATAATGGTCGATGATGTTATGCTGGAGCAAGTGAATGAGTTTGTATATCTTGGATGTGCTTTTA
Organism: Dendrolimus kikuchii; assembly: GCA_019925095.2. Taxonomy (NCBI): domain Eukaryota; kingdom Metazoa; phylum Arthropoda; class Insecta; order Lepidoptera; family Lasiocampidae; genus Dendrolimus; species Dendrolimus kikuchii. The sequence goes on from CM034400.1 coordinate 16,343,080, forward strand.
GCAGGGATGGAAGGTACACCGCTGATATAGAAAGAAGAGTGAATTTGGGGAATAGTGTGAATGGAGCGAATCTGCGGAGTGACGCTCGCGGATCGCGTTCCTAATACCGAAGTAAGAAAGAAAGTTGGTCTGAAAGAGAGTGTCGGGGTGAAGGTAAGGAAAGGAATGCTCCGGTGGTTCGGGCATGTGGAAAGAATGCATGATGAAAGAATGAATAAACAGATATACAATGCAAAAGTGGATGGATGCAGAAGTCGTGGAAGGCCACGACACACCTTCCATGATCAAATTGATCGTGTACTAGCAGAAGGTGATGTCAGGAGCCTTAAGAACAGACGAGCGTGCATGACAAGAGTTATGAATGTCAAAGAAGCAAGTGAGGTATGTAAGAATAAGCCTAAATGGCGCTCTGTTGTTCGTGCCTACCCCGCAAGGGAACTGGCGTGAAGTTATGTATGTATGTATGTATAATCAAATAACGGCAAGTATGGCAATTACCAACTGTTTGGGATCCGATCATGAAAACTATTAACACCCAAACCCAGAAAAACCAATAGCCAGACCCTCGACACACTGAGCTCTTTCTGCGTCCATCGGAACACAACCCAACTTAATTGACATTTTCTGTTTATTTTACCTTCCACCCATTTTAGTATTATATAAAATTATTAGAGCTAAACATGTTTCTCTTCAAACCACAACATGTTGCGAAGCGGTGCCATGGTAAATTAGATTAGGCTCCTATAGAGTAAATAATAACCATAAATAAAATTAAAACTAAATAAGTAAAATTAACAAGTTGGTGGTAGGCTAAATAAAACTTTAACAATACCCAGTGGCACTTGATATCTTTGTCTTCCGTGATCACGGCTACTGAAAAGTGGCCGAAACGTTGGAATCATAAAAATCAAATAAATGACCGCGCTTAAAACCGTTAAAACGTAGTTTTATTATGTATACTAGTCACGAAAACTATTAAACTCTACAGGGTATAAAATAAAAAATAATTTCAAACATTTGTTGCAAGAATATTCTTTAGTAGTTTTAGAGATATGGGGTATTTTCGATTAAATGTTTTATTTAGGGTTCCGTAGACAAATAATAGAAACCTTAATGTCTGACATCTCTATAAAAATCTTCAAATTGTCTACTGACACTTGCCGGTTTTTTCAATTTTTATTCGTACAGGGAGGCTAAGCTAGACTTTGGCAATCTCGACTTTGTTGAGATTGGCAATTTTGATTTTGGTTGAGCCTTTGGTGTCTCTTCTTACGAGGGTTATGCTTGTTATTTGTTTAATGTGACTAAATTCACAAGCTACTAGTTTATTTATAAAATACATCATAAGTCACTGTATGCTTTATTCGACAGTATATTTTTTTGCATTTGTCTATTATTTTTAATAATATTCTGCAAGAATATCTCTGCAGTGTGTTTTCACATTTGCGGCTACTGCTTCGCGTTCTATTAGTGTGTTCATCTTTATAGCAGACCAATTAGGGTTCAATTTGAAAATAGTTAATGATTTTTTTTTATTACTAAGATAATAGTTTCCAGTAGGTACTTTTATGGTGCTGATGCTGTATGCTGATGATATGTTTAGCATATGAGTGGCGAGAGCATATCATATTATAATTGTTATATAAAGTTCTGTGTGAAATTGTCCCCTTTCTATTATAGTTACAACTTCTGAGCGTTTCATTTATAAGGTTTAGTTTTAAAAGAATTCTTTTTTTACAAAATCATTGATTTTGTAAGCTCATTCCCTAACTTTGTCTTCAAATCATTATCATAATGACATTGAAATATTGTTACAATTTTCTCTACCATTTTTATTTCTGCAAGTTTTTATTGTGGCAACTTATACATTTTATTTTACAAACATATTCCACATCATTCATCTTCACATTTAAACAGTTATTTGAATAAGATAATACTATCTTCAATAAATATATGTGTGAATGAATTGTAATTTTTCAAATAATTGTTAATTTTATTTAACCATTTTGACATCTTCATGAAACTACTGGCTTATTGATGCTTCTTACATTTATGTTGGACCGCTCTGCATTTTTATCTCAATAAATTGTGAATGCAACCACTGTCATATACATCCATTTATAATTATATATTACACTGTATTAAATAAGAATCAAATACTTTTATGTTATGTATATATACAATAGATTCTCCTATTTCTTCTTAGCTTTTAAATTATTCAACAATCACTAACCGCAGCACTCGGAGCCTGTTAATGCGTCCTCAATGTTAAATAATACTAAGACATTTTTACCTGTTAGCATTTAATTAGTTGAGTCTATTAATTTTCTATAATTAACGGTATTGTAATATTTTTCTACATTTATCAATAAATACTTATAATGTTCTTGAAGGCAACTGTCTCTTAAACTACCTGAGTGCTGTCAGTGATTCGCAGTGTTATTTTGAAAAAGGAAAGTCTATTATAAGTGTGATTATATTTAATACTCTAAGGTTTGTCAACCGAATGTTTGTTCAATGTTGCCGTCTATAACGTCTGTGTTGATTGTATTTTACCATCTTTTAATGCAACCCCAATCCCTATCCCGCCAAATTTTGCAATGTTCCCGCATGCTTCCTTTAACAGCCCCCAAACAGAGAGCGACACTTGTCTAGTGATCTAATGTGTGCAGAATATCGAATTAATATTCTAATGGGTTTTTAAACGAAGTGTGTGAGGCGTTTAATTGTTCGTTTTATGTTTGTCCATCAACAAATATATTGAATACAATTCCGTGCCAAGCCAGTCTATATTGGCAGTTGTAGAGGCAAGATTGTAAAATGTTGAATTGGGGTTTAGGGCGAGGGAGGCGGCGAGGGTGCGGGAAAGTGGTGCACCGTATGCGGCATTCTGTGCACACAGACCACGGCGCACAACTCCCAGAAGTTGTGTCAGGCATGCCTCGTGCACGCCAGGTCGGTAAAACATAATACATACATACATAATCATAAACTTCACTTAACTGTATTTGCTTGAATGGCGATTTGTTCGTGCTTTATCGAACAACCATTATTTCAATGTTAAAAAGACAAAGCGCTATACATTGAGCGACAAAAATAGTAGTAATAATAGAAAAAGAAAGCCTAAAAAATATGTAAAACTTGTCCTAATGTAAAAATATTCAGTACTAGAAAAAAAAAAACATATATTCTATTTATATTAATAGACTTAGCTACACAGTTGAGATTTGCATGTGATAGTAAAAAAGAAGTAAAATAAAATATTTGTAAATATCTGTGAGTGACGTTTGAGGTGAGGGATTGTTGTTTGAACGTTGGCGGTGATGTGACAGACGCACGGGCACGATGAGACCTTTGTGCGGCCCCTCTGGGCGTCGTGGGCCCGGCTCGAAACAACAGCGTTACAAGCACCGGCTGCCGCGCGGCATTTACATCAATCACGACGACCTGGTCGCGATGGCCACCGGCCCGCAGCCCGGCGAGCAAGCCACCGCCCACCTCGTCAACCAGGGCGAGGCGATGCTCAAAGCGATGGACAGGGAAATTATCTCGCTCAAGAGACAAGTAAGACAAGCAAGCGCAACCCGCCACAGGGGCACGCTCAAATACAAGTAGTGCCGTTCACAGAGTAAAGCATTCTCACCGCATTACATTGATATCCTACTCCCCGTAGCCATACATACCATACATCCACATTTCATTCTTATTATTTATATTTTGCCGTTTTAATGATATATTTTGTTTGATGTACTGTGAGGATGTGGTAGCTCCATTAGAAATATTACCAAAATGTAGTTTATATTATGCTAATATATATATACCAGTACTGTTTAAGGTGGTATTTCATAAAAAAGTATATTCTGCACACATCAGAATAGTTATATATTTTTGTTATATCCCTGCTTTATCCCTTTAAATTTATATTTTGATTATGCTTGATAGGTTGCTGTAAGAACCTCGAAATAAGCCTTATGTTTTGGATAATCCAGATATAACTAAATGCTATTTCATGTATAGATGTATACATTAGTTTGTAATTTAGAAAATAGTGAGTAGTAGTAGAGAGAGAGAGAGGGGTTGGGTGTGTGGCACAAACATTTGGTAATAGCTAAACATATAAAAAACGTCAGAAACAGTCTTAAGGGCCATCTAATGGAAAGTCACCACTACTTATGGCCATCAACATGTTGCCAGCTTCTATGATTGCCTAATTCTGTGATTCATAAGCTTCTAATTATTTTAAAAAAATGGTATATCCCTACACATTGTGTCAAACGTTCATTGGCTACTATGATGCTATGGGTTTCCACTTATATTATGGGTTTATGTAACTAACACCCTTTGGACTCGAGAATAAGTAGTTATATACCATGATGTGGCAATACAAATAAACTGAAATTTTCATTGGTCAGGTACAACAAAACAAACAACAACTAAGTGCCATGAAACGCAAAGTTGGTGATGCCGGCGTAGACGACTTACGACCTGGTGAACCTCCCGCAAAAATCAACTCTCGTTGGACTAATGATGAATTGCTTATGGCCGTTACTGCAGCCAGAAAGTATGGTAAGGACATTCTAGTCGTTCAAATTCTAAGTTAGCCCTGATAATTATGTTTCTCCTAATCTGTGTATTATATTAACTGGCCATTACTAGAACTAACAATAATATAAACTATTTTTTTTCAATATCATTGAATTATAAAACAGAGCAAATTAATTATTCATGTTATTTTAATTTTAACGTTGATCCAAGTCTAAAATCCACTTAAAATAATTAAATATGGATATAACAACGCTAAGTTTCACACGAGCAGTGATTTTTAAAGTTTACCAAGGATGTCAAACGGAATTTAAAGTAAAAATCTTTCAACATAATTTGACGATATTTACCAAAGAATCGCCGACAGGACAGATTTTGTAATGGCTCGTTTAGCTTCTTTTTTATAAAATAATTGTTTTTTAATTGTCATAAGGTATTAAAGCTATCGCTTACAAAATTATACCCTTTTCATTAAAGTCAAACACCGTAGATCATATACATTATGACATAATATTGGAGTTGCTAGAATTTAGACCTTGTGAAAGTGGCACCCCTATTTAGGGAACATACCCATATTACATGAACCGTTGTTGGGTCTTCAAAATACCATGCTTGGAGGGGGGGCTTTGCTTAAGTTTTCATCACGTAGTCAATATCCTGTAGCCAAATCTCGTTTTTTATCGTTTTTACGATATTGAAAAAATGGGTCACGTAGTATGGGTACGTCCCCTTATTTTCTACTCTATTTGGCCATACTCTACGTCATCAGCTAATCGCAATCCACTGCTAGACTAAGTTAAATTTGAGTAAAACCTAAGTTTTGCGTTCACATATTCGGATTCTTTGTTGCGTGCGGGTGGGGCGTAGGGCGAGGCTGATAACGCGTCATCGCGCTGTATGCGACTCGAAAGCGAGCAAATGCCTGAGGGCTGACATCCATAACCATTGTGTCCATATTTATAGACGAACTAGTAAAATACAAAATAATCAGTCTGATTAGTTATTACGCAGCACCCGCGGCGAAGTGGATGAGTAGGCACTTAATCTCGTGGGATTGTGCCTTAACCATTTCGTACTCCTTAATCCCTAGACTAAAACGATTTTAATGAGTGCCAACCAAAGATTAACATGATACCCGATAAAATTATACTGTCGATGGACAATGTGGCTTCTTATGTATTTAAAATTACTTTTTATTTTGGATGGATTATCGTTTCAATCGGCGGCTATTAGGATTTATTTTTCTAAAACACAGATCTGAATTCTAGCAAAGGAATTTTATTTAAAGCTAGGATTTGCCTGAACTTCATCCACATTTGGCAGGTTAAACGTAGATTACAGTTATTTTGCCAATATTTAAATTCAAAGGGTATTTTCAGCAGGGCAACGAATTTTTTAGATTGAAAAATTGAAAATATATGAATTCCGCAGATTCCCGTAAAAAACTAGGATAGGTAATGTATGTACTAAAAGCATACATAACTACATCTGTTTTACTAAAGATGTCTAATAAATACACATAGAAACTGTTATATCAAGCAAGTCTTTAATATCACGTGGTTATGAAGCTAGGAAATCCCGGGAAATATAAAAAATGAGGGAATGTATTGCTTTAGTAGCAATCGAATCCTATAAGCTAACTTATATGCACACTACCCACTTTAAATCAATCTCGGGAAAATTCGAAAAGACGGTTTAGAAGAACCTCTTGTTAATGCTTGATAATGCTCGATCTCACATAGCGCGGATCGTCACAGAGTGTTTAGAAGAGGTCGGCATTCAGGTCATGGCGCGGAAAAAGCGCGGACCTTAATCCAATAGAGCATATATGGGACATCTTAAACAGAAATGTTAGAGTTCGAGATCCAGCCCCAACCACCTTGCAAGACCTGGACACCGCCATTAAGGACGAACGGGGCAGAATTCCCAGAGAAACAATAAAAATCATAATCAGGTCAATTAATAGCTGAATGCAGGCGTTATTCGTGAAAGAGGGGGAAACACCCAATATTAATTGCAGGGAACAATTGCAGTGCTATCTAAAATGTAGCATTAAAAAGTAATTGAAAAATGAAATAACAATTATAATTTTCTAATTATCATCCAAAATGCATGATTTATTTTTTTACTACATTGTCCGTATTTATATTGTTAAAAATCTTTTGATAACATTGAAAAAAATATGATTTTCCATAAAGTCAGGTGGACCGATTTTTTTGATAACCCGTTTATGCCGGTAGTTTTTTTTAAATAGTTTCAATGTACAGACACGGTATTTTTAGAATTTTATAATATTAGAAATAGATTGGAATTTCGAATCAGGTTTTAAAATAAATACATACATAACTTCACGCCAGTTCCCTTGCGGGGTAGGCACGAACAACAGAGCGCCATTCAGGCTTATTCTTACACATCTCACTTGCTTCTTTGACACTCATAGCTCTTGTCATGCACGCTCGTCTGTTCTTAAGGCTCCTGACATCACCTTCTGCTAGTACAAAACAAATACCTACAGTACAATAAAATGTATTATTGCATTAATTCCTTAATACAATACTCTTTCCTGTATAGATAGTGTATTAAAAACACTATAAAGTATAAGTAAGTTACGAACAACATGGTAATAGATAATATACAAGGAAAATCTTGCTAGGAAACATGCTTACAATTTATAATTTTTGGTTATTTTGCATGAGTAAAAACTTATATTTCGCTTAATTTCAATCTATCTATACTATAATAAATCTGTAAATGGTTTGAGTTTGTACACATTGCTTTTAAAATGTGAAAAAAATCACGGGGGATAATTCGGACCAGGAAGATACCGAAAATGTACTTTTTTGTTTTTTGATTACTCGGTCTGTCTGTTAGAGCGTCACTTAAAAACCTCTGAACGGATTTAAATGAAATTCGATACAAAATTACCTTATGTCTCGGAGCATAACTTGGATATTTTTATCTCAAGAAATGCTTTTGTTTCCGTGGGATAGATGTAAATGGCGAAAAAGATGGCGCTGCGATCGCATTTTTTTTTGGAAACTAACGAACTTATATCAATGAAACTTGAAGTGCTGGTTTATAACCCAAGATAGCACTTCGATACATTTTATCCCGATAATTGACGTCGTTTCCATAGAATGGGCGGATTAGCAGAATAGATGATGCTGCAATCGCGTTCACTAATAAATAACTACCTACATTGTTATAAACAACACGTTATTCATTGTATTCAAATCAGGTTGGCTTAGACTTAACTCTATGTTTTGATGGGCAGTTATCTACTAGACTATACGTACTTAGTTTCTTTGTTATTATTATATCTAAAAAACCGAATTAAGTTTTTATGTAATTAAATAAAGCAGTAGCTTCATTTTACATACATAAAAACTGAACTCGGTTTTTTACATATTTACACGGTCTGACACGTGGCGTAGCCGTGGGGCAAACTCTAGTTGGATACAAAGTTATGATCGCCAGTCAACCAACTATGTATTAACATACACGCTTTCAATGTTATTTCTTTCGTATATGTTTTGTCTTTAGCCTATATATAGGAGAATTGACGACATATATCTGTTAGGCCTCTAACACACTTCGTAAGGTGAAGGTGGCTTGGCAGCAGTGGGGTAATTAGATATACGGAGGTAGTTCCACTTAGTTTGCTTTAATCTAAACATTGTTTGTCACCGCCTTTTCTTTGTATAAAAACCTCATCGTCATGGCCTTTGGAATATGCTAATTATCATTTTATCTCAGAATATGTGATTGTTCCTATCGAAAACAAGTTAAAATTTTAAGTTGCGAAAACAGTTTGCCTAATTTGATAAAATATGTTATCATCTCAGTGAATTCTGGGATAGGTCTGTCTATGAATGATTATTGCTTTATTAGATGATTCAATGCTACATCTCCATCTAGGATAATGTTAGTTATTGACCATTTCATGCAGATGTAGCGATTGGTTTAATGCGTAATTGGAGATGCGATATCGTGATTAATTAATGACGTTTAATATTAACAGAAAACGTATGTATATACACTTGTGTATTATATTTTTAACGCTATAAATAAAACGCCTTTAGCCACGGTCCATAACTATATACTCCCAAATGGAGCCCTAGTATAACAATAACAATGTATAGTGTGTGGCAATTTACTAACAAGATCTTATCTATGTCTGTCTATCTACCACATATATCATTCTATTTCTCAATTTCTTTATATTCAAATATAATATTTGTTTTTACTAGTCCAAGTTATGTGTATGACGTTATACGACGATGTTATTTGGATTAAACTTAGCTTAGCTACTTGATCCAAAATTACAACGCTTTATTTTTGAAACAATTTACGTGCATTGTGCTAATAATATTGTGGGGTATGTAGGACGTGATTTCCAAGCGATCGCTGAAACCATTGGTACTAAGAACGAGACTCACGTACGTCAGTTTTTCGTTTCCTACCGGCGGCGCTTTAATCTCGACGCAGTGTTGCGCGAACACGAAGCCGAGCGCGGCAACACGCAGCATATACCTTCTGGTGAGTTATTACTGATTTGTCATTCATTCAACATTTACCCTGTAAATACGTAACGATGAACAGCCCCAAGTGCTAAATTTCTAATATTGACTATCATACATCTTCCTACTGGTCTTGGTTTTCTTATTTTAATGCATTGGATGGTATACCCGCCACGCTCGTTCAATGCGGCTTAGCGAGTTCCGGATATACTTTCTTTGTATTCAGGCATCTTTATGGTGTTTTCACTCACCCTTAGCATGTGGTTATTGTAGGACATGCTCTTCAGATACGATTCTAACCCACCTCATATTAGTGAGACACAAGTGTGTTGGCCAATTGAGCTTTCACAAATTCCATTTATATTAGATTTTCGATCTTGTGTGTCTGAAATTAAAATGATATTATTGTATCTTTATGAATAAACTTATTACAGGTGCAACTAATACAGAGCCAGCTGAAATTATTCCCGACAACACAAGTGCTAACAACAATAGCACTGGATCACCTCAGTCAACGACTAAAGATGAGAAGGTAATATGTCAGAGATATTTATATATATCACCATAATATACACATCATTAAGATGTTTGCTAATGTTTTTTCACAATTTTGGTTAGAGTATTTTGTTTAGGGAATTTATGGCAACACCAAAATCTTTGAGATTGGTGAATAATATGCTGTCACTGGAATGTAATAAATTTGAATTTTCACTTTAACTTAGAGAATGTAGGTAATAATGCCAATGATGTTGATGTCAAGTTACTTCTGACATAATAAATAATAATCCGTGCAGGAACGGAGAAAGAATACAATTTCCTGCGGCCGGGCGGCCTGTCGTAAGAGGCGACTTAACAATCCACAGCCAGGTGGTAGGGCATTTGCCCGACTGGATGGCTACCACCCCTGGTCTAAAGAATGTCGCCATAACAACCTTGAGTTGTGTTCCGGCATTAGTGACCAGGTTCCAGTCTCCTTTAAGAGAGCAGCAGCGCATTTGTAGCACCTTTGGTGTTGCAAATGTCCATAGGCGATGATAACCGCTTTCCATCAAGTGGGCCGTCAGCCTGTCTGCTGATCTCCTGCAATAAAAATAAAATAATAATTATGATTATAACTAACTTTATTTACTCTACTCCTGAAGTTTCTAAAGCTGATATTAGATGGTTAATTTCTGTTTTTTTCAAGATGGTTAATCAAAGCGATCCATATAAACATGAATAATTAAATACCATTGAATGACAATAAGTTATTGTTTAAAGGTTTAGATAAAAGGATATTTGATGAAATGTTGTCGGTATAGTAAAATTTTGTGAAACTTCCTCGGCTGATTTGGGGAACGTCGAATCTGGACACCCTGAATAGGTCACTACCCAAACAATTAGTAACAAAAGTGTTTTCGTCCAGCCAGAGGTAGACAGCGAAGGCGTTGCTCTTGGAGCTCCAGGGGAACAGGGCGGGGCCCCAACGACGCCACCCAAGCCCAAGGCAGCCAAGTGATCGTAAGACCGCCATATCACATACAAACCTCGGCTGAGCCAATCGTATATCCATGGTCTTCTGTTTTTGCGGAGTCAATGTATATTTGACGCAGTGGTCTAGTTATTATTAGATTTATTCTCATGACATTAAATAAGATTATGAAAAAATAAATATATTGACATTTTAGCACTGGCCTTCAAAATGAGCTGTCATAAATTAAATATCACCAGTGTGCGGTTTCTATATCTTACTCATCATTCTTTTACCCCTACTATTGATAGAAAATTGACATTGTATGGATGTATGCTTTGACATTTAGTTACTTGGACTAAAATGACATCTGCCATCTACTTTTTTAAGGTTACAAGCGTGGGGCATAGCGTTGTAGTATCGCTCATTCATAAGTAAATTGTGTGAGTTGTTGATTCAACTCATCACTGTGAGTCTTACAACATACTTATGAATGAGCTATGCTACAACACTACACTTGTAACATAAAGAAAGTCAATCGCAGCTGTCTTTCGTCCAGGTAATTATTAAAAATCTGAGTATACATCTATACATATGATAACGAGTAGTAAGACAAATGAATGGATAGTAAGATACAAAACCCAGGCATGAACATTATCGTACTTTTTTAATTTTAAAATAAATTAAAACTACTCTATACTCATCAAGTAATATTGGAATAGTTAATGATACAGATACAGATATCCATAGTACCAATATAAACCCCAGAGATTTACAAAGTTATGTATAAATTATCAATTGTAGTTTTGTTCTTGCTTTATTAATTTTTTTTTTTGCAAGGAACAGTAGATGTCGTGAACCCCAATAGTGTTGGGCTCCTGATGTAGTAAACTGTAACGCTTTAGTTGCTTATTGCACTGTTTTATAATTGTTGCAATAAAAAAATATTTATTTAGCATTATTGCAAATAACCAAGCAAATATTACAAACTAATGTTGATGTTGCCAACCGATATAGAGTACGTAATCGAACAACATACAATAGATGATTAAAATGGTGGAAGTAAAAATAATAAGAAAGTAACTAGTATAAGCATATGAGGTGCTTTTTTGGAGGTCAGATTTCAAAACATGTTCACAATACCTTTTTCAGTTGGAAGTCTCAAATATTAAGCCTCGATTAAAACTATTCCAATATAAATTAACTCTTAAAATGATATTTCACTATGGTGTCCAAAACCGCATACTCACCTGCGAGCCGTAACCGTAACCGTTGCAGTTACTGTAACTAGGCCTTTTTTTTCTCATTTCTTTTTTGGGGGCACGCTAATTCTCGAAAATTGTAAGTCATCATTTTTTGTTGTTGTTTCAATTTTTTCAGTTTTTATGGCAATTTTTCGATATTTTAGAAATTTCCTTTAAGGGCACTGCGTGCCCCCGCGTGCCGCCAGAAAAAAGCCCTGACTCTAACCAAAAATCAAGTCTGTGTGGCTCGCGATCTCGAGGAGTTGACAAAGCGAAGGTCAATGTCGGCGTACACATGATAGTAGATTGTTACACGAGAGGTGAAGAAAGTGACATTTTAGGCATAAGGTGGTTTGGCGTACGAGCGTAGCGAGGGCGCTAATAGTTCGAGTGACTAAATAACCCAGGTTAACACTCTTGCTTTCATTTCGAATATGGGGAAAATTAATAAAAACTGTTTAGTTGAAGAATCAACCAGTTGTCTAATGGAATCAGACGTTCAATCCATACCTAAATCTGATGAACTCATTTAATACGTCACATAAAACGACAAGTAAATTTCTTTTTCTGTGGCACTCTACCAGTCAGTATTTTTTTGTTACTGATGATAGTAACTATTTAGCTCAAATGTATTGGGCTAAATAGTTACTAATTAATTAACTATTAATTAAATAATAATTTAGTGAAAAGTAATGTATAAATATAAAAGACATTACAAAATTGTTGATATTTTTTTTGTAAATTAATTGTAATTGCCACGATTTAACACTTGTCGTAAAAAAGTTGTGACATGCGTCACATGTGTTATCTATGGTTCGCATAGTTTTTAAATGTTTTGATAGCAGGGAAAATCATTTCCCAGGGATGAAAAGTACTGTTTTCATCCATGTGATCAGGCAACTCCAAGCGTACTTTCAGAATATCAGAAATGAAAGAGCAAGTTACTGTATCCTGTCGGTTACAGTTACGGCTCGCAGATGACTACCCGGCTTAAAAGTTATCTATTATCATGGTCAAAAAATAATAATTCATCCTTGAAACGTGTTGGCCGCAATTGCTTTTTTGTTTGGCCATAAAATAATTTTTGTCTATTTTATGTAACTATTACCATCAGATATCAACATGTATACGTTTAAGGCGAAGTGTAAAAATCATAAATTATGTTACTTATAATTGAATCTTTATTATAATGACGGTGTGATTTGGGCCATAATAGAAATACACTATATGCATTACTTTAGATTTTTGGTTATCGTGTATAAATAAATCAATTTACCAAACGAACAGATTACTTTCATAAACCGGACTATTTTTAAACTACTTTGCAGTGCTATTTTTACTTTGATAGTTCTGATAAGCATAAGGCAGTATGTTATATAAATTTCACAATTATTTCTTTAAATGTTTTTTTTATTTTTCATATTCACATGTCATTAAAATTCAAGTATTTACAGAAAGTCATTTGAAATCGAGTAATTTTGGAAGGTTAAACACACATTCAATACATAAAACAAATAAATACAGAAAGTTTTCTTACAGCAAATGTATGTAAATTGCGCGTACGGTAATTCTAATAGAATTGTCATCAGCAGGTCGATGCCCACTGCTGGACGTAGGTTTCCCCAAGTTTAAGCAACAAATTTCGAAACACAGTCTCCATCCCAGTCACCGGCCCACTGGCATTATTATTTAATAATTGTGTACGCTATGTCGGTTACCTTGATTCTCTTATAGATATTCTCAGTTCTGATTCTATCTATAAAAGAAACACCTAAAATAGCTCGTTGATCTATAGCCCGTTGATCGACATCATGTCAGGTAGAACGTACTGCTTGAAGACTTACGTATTTATGGCACCACCCACAAATTCGTCACACGAATTACATGATTTTTTACCCGTCCTTGTCACAGCTATTCACAACCGTGAGACTGCTCCCTCCCTTGTGTGACATCACGTATTTTGCAATTTTACATCAAGAAATTATTACATTAAAACAGCAGTTCCTTAATTAGTTTAAATATATTTGATTTTGAAATATGGCGTCACGAAATTTAGGATCCCTTGTCACACAATATCATATGGACGTAATCTATGGATGGCGTCTAAGCATTGTGGAATGGTCGATAAAAAGACTTGACGAAGCTTGCCGAAAGTCGTCGAAGTGAGTTTGCCCTGATTCCCTGGGCACTCTCAAGCACTGATGCGCTAGGATCAGCGTGGGCGTAACTACGTTCTAAGTCTCACGCTTTTCCTACTATGAGCGCGGGGCATATGGGAGGAGGGTGGTTTTAGTGGAGTATTGATTAGTGGAGTCTCAAGCCGGCGATTTGACTCTGGTGCCCTCGCTGATTCGTGGTCTCGCCTCTCGTCGCTTTGGTCTAAAGTAAAGGACCACCCACCCGGTAGTATGCGAAATGCATTTCCCCGCCTTAAAAAAAAGCCGCCTATCCCAACGATCCGTTTTGGACAAAGTCGACGTACACTTCGTTTCACTAGAATGGAGAAGTCTGAGCCTAGCAGTGGGACGTTTCAAGGCTGATATTGCATTGATGTCGGCCCGTTTAACATGGCTCAACTTTATTCACGCGGCTGTTTTAAATAGTTTGTTGTATGCGAAATTTCTTTATTTATTTTGTAATACCCTCTGTTTCTTGGATGCTCTAAACGAACTTTCAACAAAAAATATCGTATATATGAAAATCGTAAAAATATTATTACAATATCAAGTATGTAATATACGTCGAAATGTATTATAATTACAAAAAGATGCGATTGTGTACGTTTGTGTCGCCGAGAATGTACAGCAGTTCCCTATTTTAAATCATAGTGATAATTGTAGAATAAGAAGTGGTCGAATATCAGTATACGCGTTAGAGAAGGATTCGTCTTGTGTAAATAAATTTTAGAGTAATCAACTCATCACTGTCCTTAAACTATTTAGAAAACTGGCGCGTTTTTTGGTGAATTCTATATCGTTTTGGAGGTATGTCGCTTCTAAATAGACAGAATGTGCAAAGGTCTAACACAGAAAATAATCAATATTTGGGTGACTCATGTAAACTCTATTTATTATGTAACAAATTTCAAAGATTTTAAACCACTATTTTATTATTTAAAACATAGATGTTAGACTATCTTATTCAAAAATTTAAAGTCTTAATAATTTTCATTTCAATTTAATTTGATTAAATTTTCCACTAAAATATATATTTAAGTAACAAAATATTAGTTGAATGTATGTATAGTTATGTTTCTATATCAAAACCATAGAAAAATAACTGGAAACTTTTACTATAAATGCAAGATATTTAGGGGCTTTTCTGGAGTTACATTTTTAATAGGCAAGGGTGATTCAAATTATTAAATATGGAAAAACAGATGATACTATTTTAATACTATTTATTGTTACACAATATTTAAGCAAACGAAATAATTTACCTAAGGAAATAATACAATTAAGAAAGAACCGATCAAGCATAGCTAGGATGCCAGTTAAGTTTGTATTGAGTTTTAAATAAGCGCAGTAGTCATTTTTCGCTACTAGTGATCTTATAACAATGTTGATATAATAGAATAATCTAGTTCCAAAATGATATAGATGTTAGCGTAATTAATCATGGACTGGAATGATATGTTATGATTTTCGTTTATGAGGGAAAACAGGAAGCCTCTCTATGGGGATGCGTTGATTTAGGGAAGTAAATTGTGTATAATGATGATTCGATTTGTGTGATAAGTAATTTTAGTAATATAGTCATAGAAATGTATGTTATTCACTTGCCTTATGTAATAATTTACGTCACTTATACTCGCTTTCTATTTAAACTCACCCGTATTTTAGAACGACGTTTTTTGTTGGATTTTTTATTTCCCTGTGATTCCTAAACATATCTGGAGTCCTCTAGGAATAGACCGAGGAAGGAAATTTTGAGGCTTTTCTTGATTATTCAATAAGATTTAAGCTTACAATTTTAACCAATGATTGGAATATTAGAGATAATTGAACCAAAGCTGGCGAAATGATAATACATACCGAACATATTATATGTTTGAAATGACCAAAATATTATAGTTATTTTTTTTAATAAAAACTACGCACTCAGTCGTATCTTCAACTTCAAAGTAAAATGTGAATGTCCTCGAATATAGACTTAATGCCCTTCAAACATTCAATCTACAGTAATGTAGAGATAAAAACAAATTAAAACCCCCAATTTGACAGTTACACTTAGTTGTTAGTTTTGACATAACATAACGTCAAATACCAGAGGCAGAAACGTAAGACGAAATTGAATCGCGGGCAAAAGAGGTCGTTAAAAAATACGGGTCTCGCTGTTCAATTCGTTAAAAATACTTGTAACTGCAAGATTATCGGTGCAAGATAATTTTGTATTATAAATAGTTTACGAATATAGTTGTTAGGTATCTTTATGGAGTCATATTACTATTTAGATAAGCATACTATCAAGTTATAATGTCCACTTCTAGTTTATGACTAATACTAACAATGAATTAGGTTTTAAGCAAATCTTTATCTGACGATACTCAAATGGCTAAATAGCTTTTTAAGTCTGAAAATGTTAAGAAGATAATATTAACTGAAGCAATAACATAACTATTTTTATTCATATAATAAACAGTTAACAGAATGCTATTTCACTTGCAGCTTTAAACTAAATATTATTATGAAAATGGTCGATGCTGTAGTGATGAATGGGAATCATGTATTGCTAGGTTTTGACAGTGATTTTCTTGTAAAGTTTTCGGTAAAAAATACAATGCAAGTTGTATCGACGTATTAAAACTTCAAAAAGGGTATGTTATAATGGTTAATGGTTCATGTGTAGCCGGTATAAATTGAACATATTTCCAACTTAATTGGATAAGTTGCTTTTCCAAATCAAATTACTTATACTTTTATTAGAAGTAATATCAATTACTTAAATGAAATTGTACAATTAATAAAAAAAAATTGATTAACACAAAACTATAAATAGCTTACAAAAGCGATTTATCCATTATACATATCTCGGAGATTAATTTGAGTGTAATTTTGAAATTTTGTCTAATATACGAGCGGAGATAATTCAAAAAGTTGCACCAAAAATAATACCTGTCACTATGGGCCATACTCATTCCCATAAATCTATAGATTCGATCGCTTTTATAATGATAGCCTATGGTACATGTGAGATACTTTTTGAATAGTGTGTCTATGAAAACCAGGTGTTGATATTAGTAGTAATTTGATCAATAAATACATTCGCAACCTATAAAATAGAATAAAATAATTAGCACAGTATGTAGCAGTAGCAGCGCATGTTTAAAATTAGGTACCAGATTAAGCCTAATAGCTTAAAAGCTTGTGTTTAATATGGTTTATAGTAGCAACGTTCAAAAAGTACCTCACCCTATGTTGGATTTTAAATGTGCAAATACAATAGAACTTATTTTCTTCATATTGGTAGTATCAGAAGATATAAATATGAAATACTAACGATATTTTTATACTAGTAAAAGACATCTCAATGTATTTAAAAATTAATATAAACATTTTAAATAAGTTAATTTACGTATTTTAGGTAGATAATTAACTTTTATTTTCCCCTTTATAAAAAATATATTTTAAAATTATACATTCGATTGCACTGACTTAAATATAACTAAACTGACCTGAAATGTGCTAAAATAGGTATATTGCCGTGTTAATGAATGGTTTATTGCTTTTCCTAGTAACAGTTGTAACTGATTACAGCATGTATTAAATTAATAATAGAATCAGCGTGTAAGCGGAGACACAGATAAATAATAATGTAAAATACCGTTGTATTAATATATGTGCTGCTTTGGAGATCATGTTAAGTTTTGATTAATTATTATTAGAAATTCAAGTAAATGTTGCACGCTTGATCCAATACTGACACTAGCCAAAATTTTGTCAAATCAACTTTTTAACGCCATCTATCGCAAAACGTTAAAAATACGAGCAATAACGCTAATTCTGGTTTAAAAGTAACTAATCATACTGCATGCATCAGTGCAATCATCAATGCAAGTAATCATACTGATGTTCATGCTTACGATAACGTTTCTTGGCTCTCCTGTGAAGTTCACTTTTTTGGATAGTGTCAGTATTGGATTAAGCGTGCAATATGCATACATACAAACAGTGCCGTAAATAGGGCGGTGTTAAATTAGACAAAACATCGGGCTCATTTTTTTCGGCAGCGCACGAGCGTATTTGTGTTCTAGTTCTTTAAAAAATAGATTTTTCTTCTAAAATATTAGATAATTCGTCCACCAACACCAAGCTCCTTGTGCGTTATTTTATCACCTTGAATGAAATAAAGTAGGCCAATACATAACACTGCTCTAGCTAGGCTACCTATAATATCTAAAAAAACAAGGGCGCAGTTATAGAAGCTCGCATAGGGCGCATAAAAGCCTATTTACGGCACTGCATACAAATGAAGCAAAGTTAATAATGTTCTTTTAATTATACTTACTAGTTCGCAATGTAATTGAGCCTTTAGGTAAGTTATTTGTTGGTGCCGTCGAAGAGTAATTTAATAGTATAATCTACTAGTTTTAATTCATGTACATCACGAATGAGATGAAACAAATTACGGAACCGAAGAATTCGTTACCTTTGTAACATTAAAGCTTTTTTAATTTGTCGGTATTTAGTTGTGTATATATTGCATGCCATTAACAAAATATAAATTAATTCTTACGATTTATAAATATTGAGTGTACTACCACGTAAATTAATTTTATTGTTATCATAATATTGAAACTTGGTTTAGAGGAGGTCGTACACCAAAACCGCGCAATAACGCAATATTCATCTTGCTGTGATACAAAAGCGGTATTTCCGCACCCTTGCAAAATAATTCACTATTTCTATCAAAGCAATAGGGGAGGTTTATGTAAATATTCTTTGTTTATTTTTTTATAAAATTTTTGGGATTCTTAAATGCTTCGCACTTCGTACAATTGTATTAGATTCATTCTGCGGTTTCCTTCTATGGCGGTGGGCAGAACGCAAACTGCGGTCCGCTTTCATACAGGTTTCACATAAAGAATAAGAATTTAGAACAATTGCCTTAATTGTTATTCTTAGATCAACCCCATAAAGGCCATGCATCTCTAGTAATTAATGCCCATAATGTCACCACTTTATTACCTCCCCGCTCACCGCTGTTGTCAAAGCAGTGTGGCCAAAGGGTTGGCCAAAATCACATATACAAAAGGTACAACTAACTCTCTATTCGTTAAAAAACTTAACGTCCTGAACTTTATTCGTGAACTGTAAGCAAACCTATTTTATTTATTTTATGCCAAAACATTGCATTCATTTGGAATATCCGCCTAAAATTAACATAATAAGCAATAATTTTTACTTTGTATTTTTTTAATGCGAATAGTTTTTGGATAGGTTACAAGTTTCTTTTAAGTTGGTTAGTGTTTTGTCTTTTGTAAGTTGCTTGTAATAGACAGCGTTAATTAAATGCTGAGAGACGACAGTAGGTATTTTAAGAGGATATTATAAGTTAATAATAATTTGGGTAACGGGAATAGTATAATTGAAAATATCGGGTACTTTTTTTATTTCTTATAATTTATCCTATGTCTATAAGCAAAGTATGGTATTCATTTCTACATTGGACTAACAACACTCGCGTAATTATACTAAGAATAAGTAATTACTTAGATTTTCAATGCAGGGTTACAGTGTAGTATCGTATTGCCAATTAGGACACCATAGATTTTTTTAATCGTTTGTAAATTATAAATATAAATTTCCGAGGTATTGTGTATATATAAAGTCGTTTTGGCCATACTTTTGATACAGTTAGCAAATGTATGATTAAATAAAATAATTTATACTTTTGCTGGTGAATAAGTTCATTGGCCTGAATAAAATATTAGTAAAATCGACCAAAAAGCAACATGGAAATCACAAAGTTTTTATGTAAATACCTCGGAAATAGGTTCGTTTTTGGGAACCAGTTGGAAATGGGAGCGCTTATATTAATCACGCCAAATTTAATTCATCCTCTTATATTCAGCTAATATCTCTGTTTTTGTATTAAAATTAGGCTATTTTATTATACAAAATAATTTGTAAATTGTTATTTTTTAAAATAAAAGCTTGTAAATACATAATTATATACTATTATTCACTATTTTTTTTAAATGTGGTTATTTGGTGGAATTAACAGTGTTTGTCTGTTCGTTTCAAATAATCGAGAATACAGACATGAAATGAAGTCATCTTATTTATTGATGCAAATTAGAGCTAGTAGAACTAATAACAATTAAATTATTATTTTATTATTAATAGGTAATGTGTTCTGTATATTAAGGATTTTAATCTTTATCAATTAATAATTTTCTTTTTTTTACTTTAATGAGAGCTCAAACGAATATCATTTTTTATTTACCTAATGCAACTTGTGGTTTAACAAAATCATTAAGTACTGTTTCCGTATGTAAGACTTGGATTTAATTATAATAAATTAATATAATTAAGAATTTTATTTTTTCATTTCTTAACACATCCTTTGGTCGAATTTTGGGCATAGTGATAATTTGCAACTTTTAGTTCTTGAAGTGGTAAGTAATGTCGACAAATCGTGCATTATAAATGTCTAAGTTCAAGGTGTATGGCAATACCGTAACAAGTATCAATCTATAATCTGGCAGTCACGTGGAAAACGGGTGTTATAATTAATATGTAAGTGATAAGCTCATAAATTTGAATGGCCTCGATTAATTAGACGCACAAAGCTGCTCAGTAACCGATTTTGTATGAAGACGGTTGCTATATTATAATCGCTCTGCTACGTAATCAGTAGGTGCCATAAAGTTAGGACGCAGTTTTTATGACTGGTGGTTTTCCTATTATATTAATGTAGAGTACATTAATATAATAGGAGTGTGCTGGTGGTACAGAAGAAATAAGGCTAATCTCAATACAGCGTTCTGAAACATTTTTTCGAATATATCTGTCATCACTTCGGCCATCATTATGAAAGATGTCACAGGGATATTTATCTTGACGATATTTATCTTTAACTACAGAGTACATTGTATAAATAAAGAATTCCAACAAGTAACTTGAGTTTGGTTTGCTTTGAAATATGTATATACTACTATATTATATATTGTTGTTTTGAATCAGTTGATTATTATTGTTTTCTTTACATCATGGTTTCACGGATATTCCGCCCGCCAGCTCTTGGACGTCTGAGGCTAGCATGTATAGATGATGCTCCTATAATACTAGAACTCCTCAACGAATCTATGTCCAAAACATTCAAGATCACGGACACTCCTGAAATTGTATATTTGATGTAAGAATTTTGAACCATTTATAGCTTTTACTATTTTTTTATTTTGTTAGAAGATATTATATAATCTTATATAAAAGCTTGTGAAGGAAAACATGGTGAGCATATCTACACATCCAGAGTATCGATGTGGGAAACCCATTAATCACTTGTGCAAGAGTTTTGAGTGTGTAAGAAAATGTGAAAATCCAAGTGTAGCAGTGGAACATATAAATTTGAAATGTTTGAGTATTAACGTGAGAAAGCGTGAACGTTTCAAATACTTACCTAATCTTTGCTAAAATCTAAGTTTAAGTATTCAGAAAGCATTATCATATCTTACAGTGAGAACAGTATTTTATCTGTATGCCAGTTGGACGTGAATGATGATATAGTGGGATTCCTTGCAGTTCGCGACTATCCACTTATTCCTTCAGTGCATCCGATGGCTTGGGAAGAATATGTTTGGGGAAAATATAAGTGAGTATTTTTTTGTTCGATAATAGAGAGAGATTATGTATTTTTACCCGCGACACACGAGCCAGGTTTCCATAAAACATGCCCTAACAACGTAGACGATTTTTTCGCAGTTTATTAGATATGTCACGGAAATATAGGTTGCCGCCAATGCAGGAGGTCCTAACGCTGCTACGAAGCATATCCAGTACAGTTCACGCTTTACTTCCATATAGAAGGGAAGAGAGGAGGGGTTCAACATTCGACTGTGTCGAAGTACAAGAGAACTACAATGCGTATTGTAAAAATAAATGAAAAATCCTGTACCGCTGAGAAGTAAGATCTAGGAGGGGGATTGCTTTGTCAAATAAAAGTGTAGACGGAGCCTATGTGAACAAAACGTTCAAATGAAGTGTAGCATTTTTTTCAACGTGTGCGTTTAAAATTATGTAGCATAAACGTGGTTTGTTTCTGTGCGGGTAACAGTAATATATCCATTGAAAATTATTCCACTTTTATCCGTAGGTACTAATTCGATTATTCTATTTCAATCCGCTTCCTTAGCCCGCTTCACCCTGGGTTCTGACTTGTCCGTTTGAGGATTGTGTGAAAAAATATTACGCACGTCTGGTGCCCTATAACCGGGGCCTGTATCATTGATACACATAAAGTCACGGCTGATACACCGGTAGGTACGCCGCTGATACTTAACATTCGCAAGATAATCAAATCGTGCCAACCACATTCAAAAAGAAGAATTTAGCTAACTGCCAACATGTCTCGATTTTCAGAGCTATAGAATTGAACTCAAGAAATACATTGTTCATTCATTTGTTGTGTTGGAATTCCATGTACGCCCGGGAATGCGTTGACAGTTTATTAAAATCTATCTTTATGCATGACCCATATATCCACTACATTGCAATGATCAAGTCTTTGGTGTTATACCCGTGTAAGTCATAATAATTAATAATATTAACTGCCCAAAAATATCCCACTGCTGGGATCAGTCTTACTCATTTCATAGGAACATCCCTCGAAGGCCGATTTTCACATATTTGTAAACTCGATGTGCAAGTTTACTCTTGATGTTTTCTTTATCATTAGTTTCATTAGCATGTTATAATAAGTAGTCTAAATTGAGACCCTAGTGTACTTTTTTAACGAGGGGAAATGAGTGTGAGGACTATCAACCGTGGGGAAAAACGCTGACGGAATGAGGGATTTGCCACGTTGGGGTGGCACTAGCACCGCAAGCAAGGAATGCTATTACCACCTGATTCGGGAATACCCACTAAAACCCCTCGCTTTAATGTCAGGCCTACGTGTATATGGTCTTACCATTCCGCGAGGTTCTGGCAGGCGGTGAACCAACGGCCACATCAATTGTCGGGGCAACCACGCCCCCGGCATCTTCAAACTCTCTGTATTTGGGGCAGTTTGTAACGCGCCCCACGGGAAGATGTGCGCGCGCGGCTTACCGGTGCGCCCCCATTTTGATGGAATAACGGCGGGTGAGTTCTCCACTGACTCAACAGCGCTGCCCGCTCACGCCGGTCGAAGGTCGAAAGAGGCTCTCCGGTGCCAACGCGTCCTCCTTTGACGGGAGCGGAAGTGGCTGGTACGTTGACGCTGTTCTGCCCAAGCGGGGCTCACGTGGAGGGTCTGCAACGCCGGGTCCTCGTCGCCAGTCTGGCAATGATGGCACTCTGACGTAGGCTCAAGGACTAATTAACATAGGTATCTCCCGAAGTAGCAATTCCCCGAAGGAGGCTCTAGTGTGCTAGCCTTAACATGTATGTTTTATATAATACATGAAACTATTTTGACGTCTTATGTCATCATAATTTAATAAAAATCTGTCTTTTTTGTGCTAACAAAGAATTGAATAATTATTTGAACACTGTCTTAAGAATATATATTTTTATTTCTTCTGTACTTTCCAGTATTGGTACCCGGTCAATCTCGATCAGAAGCCTCGTTCAGACGTATAACGCCCATGGAGCGAGGAGTGCAAGCCGACATTCTGCCCCCGCTATGCATTGCTGATAGGTCTGAAGTTAGCCCTCGGCTACGAATCAGAAGAGCTGTGTTAGTATTTCTTATTTTATACTACCTGTTTAAGGGCCGATTTTTCAATCACCAGATAAAAGTTATTGATAGAATAAAGTGTAACAAGAAGAGAACAAAAATTTAAAATGTCACTTGCGCGAATAAAACAGTTGAATGGTTTTACTTTTGAATTCACTCAAGTTACAATTTATTCGACTGACAACTTTTATCTGATGATTGAAAAATCGACCCTTAATCTGTTTATTGAAGTGCTTTTGGATACACGTTATCTTTACTTTGAGATGTGAGTTCCTTAGTTCATTAAGAGACTTGTTTAGTTATATTCCATTATTGGCTCCCCAAGTCGTGGTAGCGTAATGGCTAGCGCACGCGTCCCAATCTCTAAAAGGCACGGTTTCGATCCTGGCCCGAATGCATGCACCACTTAGGCATTTTTCCGACCTAATGTGCCTATTGTTACAAATACCACGTGCTAACAACGGTGAAGGAAAACATGATGCAACCTGCACATCGAGATAACCAATGTGTCAAACCTGCCAAGCCGCCTTGGATAAGCGTGGCGAGTATACTGTTCGTTCCCTTATAATGGGAGGCCCGAGCCCAGCAGTGGGACATTTATGGGCTGTTATTATATAATATTATATATAATATTGGCACCCCAACCAATTATTGTCATCTAGTTAATTTATTCAAAATATTAATAAATCTTAATATTTTTCATTCATCATCAACAATAATATTATTGTTTGTTATCATTGTATAGCGACAAAACATAATAAGTATATAAAAAAAGATTTCTTAAGTTCCGGTTTCATCTGTGGTAGTGTTACAGATATAAGCCGTTTCACGCAGAATGGCGATGGGTGTAATGCGTTATTGAGATGCGACATTTTTAATGACGTTAAATATTGAATGGCTATGCTTTAACAGCGTTATTTTTTAACGCTTTAATTAAGACGCGATCGGCCTCAGTCTAACGATATTATTCATATCGAGTTTGTAGGCTTTAAGAACCTTAAAGAAGCCTACAAACTTACTTTAACTCAACATAAATAAGATCGTAAATCTTCAACAATGCCGCAGGTGTGGCCGTAGCATCAATGTTTTGAATAAAATATTAGTGTAGCAATCATTTTACCTCAGCCAACAATAGTAGGTACCTATAGTTAGTCCTTATTCGTATAATTATTGTTTTTTCAGTGAAGAAGATAATGATGATATAATCCCCATAATAGAACGCCATTCGGCCATGTTGCGGCAATTGTATGGAGAATTCTATATCAGTGAACTTATATCGAGACATCCCGAGTCTGAAAGAGTTCTGTTGGTTTGTGAGGTGAATAAATTTTGCATGGAAACATGTTTATTGACTTTGTCGTAATTTAGTAGTCGCGATATCTGATGGCCGCTTCCTATTTTTTACTATTTATTCACTTGCCATATCATTGGTATTAACTTGACATTACTTGTATGAAACTTATGTCAAATCTTCACTACATGTAAGACAAATGAACGGTTGGTAAGTTAGGAATCGGTAATTAGCAGCTAACGTACCCGCGTGTCATTCCAATGATTTGAGTTCGAATCCCACCCGGAAAGTAAGGACTCTTAAGTAATCTTTCTAACTTAATTTGTAAATTGTAACAATTTCTAAGTGCTGAAGGGCGAAGAAAACCCTAGGGATGAAACTTGCACGGATCGGGATAACGAATGTGTTAAACCATAAACAGGTATATCGATTAGTTTTTTAGACGTAGATTCTTTTCGATTACACCCTTTTTGAGGGTTCCCTAGTCCAATGATATGTGTAACATTTGTCATTTCTATGGAGCTCTTCACTGTACAGCCTAACATGCACTAGGTCGATTTTAAAACAATCATGTTTTTTCGGGCTAATATTCTCAAATTAAGGAAGTCGTTTCCATCACTCAAGCTTTATTTGCAAAGACATGGGTGCCTAAATAAGTATTTCATAAAGTTTCCAATATATTTTATCATTCACATGACGTGCAAATTGGTTATAATAAGTAAGTTATTTATTTAAATGTATAGTTCTAATGCTTCCAAATCAATTTCAGTATACATATCTAATAAATTAAAAAATATATTAAACTAAAGCTTTATATATATAGTTAAATATATAAGAAGCTCAAATTTATATACAAGTTTAATTAAATTGTGTATAATAAAACAGCATAAAGAATTAGCGGTTGGTGTTATGTGCCTAAACACACAAGTGAACTATGAAGCGTTGGAGGAGAGTTTTGAGTTGTCACCATTTGGCGGACTTAGGCACTTGGCGTGCACGAATCATAAGTGCAGCAAAGACGTGGAATCTAATGTCAGGTGGTAACTATTTACATAATAATAAAAACGAGAAGGTAAATGTGCCTCCCTATAAATCGTGATGCATTAGTAGCTGAGGCTTTTTTAAAAATAATGGTGCTATCGAGGGAAATGCATTGTTTTGGCAATGTTTTAACCTAATGCCCATGTTGTTGCAAATACTATGTGCTGGTGGTGAAAGAAAATATCGCAAGGAAAAGATCGATAACTTTGCAGATGTGTGAAGTCCACTAATTTGACTTGAACGAAAATTATATAGTTATTACCTGGGTTGTAGGTTATTGTTATAAATATAACTATTTACTTAAATCCAGGTTCGATACAAGAATTTTTTGATTAATGATCTTGTTTATTAGGTATTTTTTTACTCAGCAATTATTTAATATTCTTCCATGCTAAACCACATCAAGAGGAGAGCAGTAGTATACGACGAAATGGCTTTAATAAGCATAATGATATTGAAATTTCAACTCGAAATTCTTATTGAAAATTTAATTCAGTGTGTAATCTTTATTAAGTAACTGAAAGCTGTAACAAGTAATAAAATTATTTGGCTGCAAATATTCAAAAGATAGCTAATTCATATAATTTAGTAGTCTTTCAGGGGTGAATATACTCAATACGACAGACACGCTGCCTCCGCAATCTTCTTTCTCTCATATAGATACAGTGAATCCTTCCAAAGACATTGCTAGCGGTCGGGTAAATATTCTTGAAAATATTTTTATATAATATGTTAATTAACATGTACCTATAATTATTACATAATATTAAATGATATAGTTATTATATACTAATAATAATAGATATAAATAGAATAAAAAATATAAAAAACAATTTTTAGCTAAACGTATTTCTGGAGAGTTTCGTATCGCTTCTTCTCCTTAACAGCAAGAACACGATACGAAGCGGTATGTATACATAGAATAGGAAGTAAAATTAAATTTTAACTTATATGTATGACTTTCAAAAAGTATTCTCCAGGGGTACTTATTTTGAATAAAATTTGAATTTGAATGAAGTTTTCTTATTAAAAAAATTACGCTGGTTGTCATTTTTTGTAATAATTTATATATTTAATACTCTTTGTGTTTTTTTAAATGTATAAAACCTTGTGTAAATCAAAACGATTTTTTCTGAAACCTTCGTAATTTTATTGTTAAGATTTGTGTAATACAGATTTGTTGTAAATTTTGTCAATTTATATCTTTATGCGCGAGTGAGATAGCAAAACTCCATTTAGGTAGCTCTTATAATTTATCTTAATATATATAAATCTCGTGTCACAATGTTTGTCCTCAATGGACTCCTAAACTACTTGACCGATTTTAATCAAATTTGCACACCGTGTGCAGTTTGATCCGACTTGAAAGATAGGATAGCTTAAATTTGGACCCGGTAGGTGGCGCTGGAATCGGGTTCTTAATTTTATTTCTTCAGGGCAGAACAACGTCTGCCGGGACAGCTAGTAATATTATAAAATTCTAAACATGCGGTGTCTGTACGTTGAAACTATTAAAAAAAAAAAACAACTGGAATAGACCATATAAATGATGGAGAACACGATGCATTTTTTTCAGATTTCTTGTCTGTTTGTTCGGGATTCACGTAAAAAATAATGGGGCAATTTCGGGGTTTTCACTGATCGACAGCAAATTTTTATGCTTAAAATTGCGCTACTTTTAATCATGAGAATCCCGCGAGAAATTTTCTGCGCGTGATTTAAAATGACCGGATAAAAAACAATAATTTCAATGTAATTTTTTTCAATGTTCGATAGCAAATTTTATTTAATAAAATGTTGTGATTTTTTATCCCGGGAATCTCTCGTGTTTTTCCCGGGAGCAGTTTGTATTTGTTTGCGTGCATAAAAATTATTTTATATTGACCCAGTTTTCACTAAAACGATAGCTTACATATTTTTTTAAATACTACGGTACTTTGTGTCTCGTGAATCCCGCGGAAATTTCAAGTCAAGCGTGGATGAAGTCGCGGGTATATCCTAGTATTGAATACAGTTGTGTGTATTTATTCAAATTTTTAGGTAACGTGGTTGTTCGAGGAAAACGCTTTCAAAGATTTTCACGCAGAAAGCACTACTTTAAGTGTGCAGAATCAATCTAGCCCGCAAATGTCACAATGTAGTCAAGAGGAGGTTCTCAATCTTCTAGAAGATGAAGAGGAAATGGAATTTGATATAATCAATATTGACACTGATTTATTGAGGGTGCCTGAACTATTATCGTATGATGCCTTGGGTCGTGGGTGAGTACTTTATAATTACATCAATCTGTTGACGTTCCACTGCTAGGCTTAGGCTTCCCTATTACAAGGTACTGATAATATAAGCGCTACTCTTATCCAAGGTGGATTAAGGGTTTCAAGCATCGGTAACTTCAGGTTTTTTTTTCACTGGTAGTACGTTTTTATTGTACCTAATGCCCTTGCTACACCTGGGATAATGTTATTGTTTTGTGACTGAGACACGCAGATGTAGTCATGGGATTAATGTATTATTTGATATACGACATTGTTAGTCGTGATTCGTGAAACATAAACAGATAACTTATGTATAGATATATACTTATGTAGATTATCGTTAACGCGTTATTTTTTAACGCTTTAAGTTGCAATTGGTCACAGTCACTAACGTTAACGAAGGTGGAATAGGGTCATAACAGTTTGCACTTGTAAGCCGAAATATCTGCCCAAGTGATGCTCATTATCTTCCGGAATTCGTACTAACTATTGGAATGCGGGAACATAAGCCACTAAGCCATCACTATTTCTTTGACGAGTTGAATAAATGTTGATATTTATAATACATAATTATTTATGATTATTAATTTCATTTTTGTACGCCTAGTACGATGTAATGAAAGTGCGAACTAACTAGGCAAGAAAATAAACGAAATAGTGCCTAAGGGCATAGTGAATATTCCGGGCGGAATTGACGAACACAATCAATGAAAAATGTTTGAGAACTTTTTTTATACTTACGAATTGAGAATAGGCGACTCTTTAAATATAATTATACAAATAACTGCTTTTTCGTTGGAATGGTGTGAATTAACAGTGGTAATCATAAGTTATGTGATAAATAGCCCAGCTGAAAGCGTAATGAAAATAATAGGCGGAAGAAATTCTCGCAAGAATTCTATCACGGATGACAAGTTGAAGAAAGATAAACCAAGAAGTAAGTTGTAATATAGTCTTAAAATATAAATAAGTCTAATAAGTATGTATATTTTAAATAACAAAGTTATGGTTTTTATTTTATTGTTTTTTGTGGCATGATTTCAGTAGACAGGCAGACGGTTCACCTGATGGAAAGAGGTTATCATCGCTTATGGGCAGTTGTATCACCGAAGTGCTAGCAATGTGCTGCCGCTCTCTAAAAGCAGACTGGATTCTGGTCACTAATGCCAAAACACTACTCACGGTTGTTATGGCGGCATATTCTAGACCAGGGGTGGTAGCCATCCAGACGGGCAAATACCCTACCTGGCTGTGGGTTGTTTTGTCGCCTCTTACGACAGGCCACCCGGCCTCAGGAATTAGAATTCGTTTTACGTTCCTACATGGATAATACATACTGGTAATATGATGCTAACGTTCTAAATTTCTTTGCTACAAGCGGCTGCAGTAACTTCAATGTATCATCCGCCGGAGCCTATCCGTTATAGTGGCACACCAAATGCATTTCTGCTTGAAGTTTTCGCTATGCATCCTGATTATGACGAAAGGTACAATATAAATTATTTGGACATCTAGATTTCTTCAAAAGCAATACAGATTTGGTGTAGCCTGTTGATGTTTTTCTAAGGTATGGTTTCGACATGCTAGAAGTGGCGTATGAACTATTCCCGGACAAAGATTTTTGTGTTGTATGCTTGCCGTCCAATCTGAGTTCTTTTCCTCTGCTCGAACATTTTACTGTAAGTAGGTATTATTCTTATTAGAAATAGTTGCAAAACGAAATCAGATTTTATAATGATCATCAACTTATAGTAAACTATACTAGTAGTAGGTAGGGTTTGAGGTGTTGTGGGGTTTACCTGGGAGATACGTAGACATCAGCGATATTTCTAGAGGCACGGTACTTATAGGTGAAAGAGGATCCTCATGACCTTATTCCGGTGTTTGTATGTCTGTAAGCTGTTTTTCTCAGGAAGTATTATAGCGGATATGAAAAAAGGTACAGATAAATTAGCTTCGAGACGTTTTTGCGTTTGTAGTAGTGTACGGTCAGCACATAAATAAACGAATACTTTTTATATATTTTTATAGACAGATACTTAATATAAAACTAATAATATTAAACGATGTTAAAATAATAAATATTAATATTAAATGAAAATATAATATTGATGAAATTCTGGTTGATGTAGCAACTAATTGAGCGGGAGTCATCATAATAATGGATTGCTATTGCACTCATTTTTGAAATATTTGTACAAACTATATAATACTATATTTGATGTAAAAGTTATATCAAATAACAACCATTACCAACAAATAGTAACACTAAACAATAAATAACAAGAATGAACCACATAAAAACAATTAATTCATTAATTATCAAACTAAAACCAAATAGTCTGACCTCACAACAATTAGCAATATAAATAATTACTATTTATTTGACTTTCACCATTGACTTTAAATTGTAAATATATTTTCTTCTTCAATATGTAACGAACCTCTTTTTGCTGATTATACAAGGGATTTATAAATACTACTTACTACAAACTGCAAAAACTTCTCGAAGCTAATTTACCTATACACTTATTATATAGAAGTCTTCTGAGCCTTTTCGTGTGTACCTACGTGTGTGAAAATACTTTTTTGAACCTTGAAAAGGAGGCTGAATGAGACGAATGAATTTTGTTATGTATGAAATTTAGTTAAAACAAATTGTAAACCAAAAAAAATGTATGGTAAGCGCTAATATGGGCTAAAGTGCAGGCAGACCACCGAGTTGCTGGCGAAAGCTGCCTGATATTCGTGTGGTTATTAATGCCTATATATTTGTTTACTAATAAAATTTTATATTGTTTATAAGCTTTAATCAATTGAAAATGGGATTGAATCAGTAATTTTGTATTGCTTTGTACTTATATGTTATACTTACGAACACTTGTTTTAATTAATTTGTCGGTAGATATAATCTAAGTATATGACGATTAAATTATGATTTTCAGTTGGTAACACCATATTGTTCTCGGTTAAGATTTGTGAATGAATCGTTATACGTTGCACACGTTAATTCTATAAGAGGGTAAGTAGTCTTGATATTCGGTATTCTCAGGCATGTTAATTTTTAAAATCATTTTAACATTATCCACATATTAGGACCTAATCAAAAGCAAAAGAATGTATAAAAAGGTTATAGACAACGTCATCTGATACGTATTTGCACATGATTCAAAGAAACTCTCCCAACTACTTGTTTAATATTAAAGTTTATTAAGTTCGATAGACTGTTTATTGCAAAAGGATATAGGCTAATTAAGTATGATATCACTATAGTGCGCATAGAAGCCGGTGAGTACCTAGTTCGACGTGACTCGGTATCAATTATGTAAAAGTATGTATAAGAGTTTTTTCATTCACTTCGCCTCTGTAGAATTCGCAGTCATATCTCGCAGCATTGGATCTACATTTTAGAAGAGGGGAATATATTTTGTCACGCAGTAGGCATCAAAATTCTTAAAACAATTTTTCTGGTGCAACAGGATTGCAGCTACATTTGTCGTTTTTCTCCTAAGTCCAGTCTAAAAGCATCTTAGCTTCATGTTTGTGTTTTAAAAATAATCTAATATCAAATTTTATTATGAATTTCACCCTGATTTGTTGAAAGGTTTCATCGTGAAAAGGTGACGAGCCCGAGTTGCTGTTGCATTTATAGTATTAATAGATAGAAAGATCTTTTTATTGTACTATTACTAAAAACTTACAAGCTAGTACATGCTAGTACTATACTAAATAATTCTAATTGTGCACAAAAGGCAGTCTTATCTCTAAAAGCTATCTCATCCAAATAACCAATGACAGGAATATACGTAAATATTATTAATTAGAATGATAACAATGTATTTTATTAAATAGAAATCTTCGCGTTCGACCTGGTGAAGCAAGTGATCTACAGTACCTCAATGACATCCTTGAACACGCGCCGAGAGCGCAGAATTTGTTTGATTTGTTCGAATCGACCTTCTTGTCGTACACTCTCAAATCATACGTGCTTTTGAGTCAAAACCAGCCCATTGGTATGGCCGTGCTCGGGTAGTTATCATAATTACTACTATACATTTTCTATAAAGTGCCCCGGAGACCGTTATTCGCAATTGTCAATTTTTAAGTCATTGACCGTTTCAATTGAAGGTGTGAATGATGGAGCTTCATCCAATGCGTCAATTGCTCCTCCACATTTGCTTTCTGTCTGCCATGTTTCAACTAGCGAGCGAATGACCGAAATCTGTCAATACCACAACGAGATGTTCAATTGTTTACGTCATTCACGATTGTCAATGAATGGGCTTCAATCAAAACTTCCATCATTCGCCTTCAATCACGTAGTCGCGAATGACAATCGCTTCAATTGCCTCGATAGACGATCATTTGGTACTTCAATGACGTAAAAATTTACATTAGCGAATGACTGTCTACGGGACACTTTATCTACTAAAACTTTAGAATGATTATTTAAGACTAGAACACACAATTTCCGGGTTAGTTCTCGGTAGGACGGAATATATATACGGAATAAATATATATATATATATATATATATATATATATATATATATATATAAATAAATAATAATAATAATAGCAGCCCATAAATATCCCACTGCTGGGCTCGGGCCTCCCACTATAGGGGAACGGACAGTATACTCGCCACGCTTGTCCAAGGCGGCTTGGCAGGTTTGACACATCGGTTATCTCGATGTGCAGGTTGCATCACGATGTTTTCCTTCACCGTTATTAGCACATGATAATTGTAACAATATGCACATTAGGTCAGAAAACTGCCTAAGCGGTGCATGCGTTCCAGCCAGGATCGAACCCGTGCCCTTTGGGTCTGGAACGCGAGTGCTAGCCATTACGCTACCACGACTTCTGGCGGAATATATCGTAAACAAATTTTAGTTAAAAAGTTATTTTGTTTCCGAACCCAGTGACATCCAGGCGTGTCATTGTATTCAGCTTTAAAATAGTCCGTTGTATGTTATTTATGTATAATTAGTTTATACAGTTACGAGGTAAATACATATCGCGCATATATGTGAAAATCTTGGAATATCTTTATAAAATTACATTATCCCATAAGTAGACTATTTTTACCTGATGAATAATAAAGAGTTATCTTTTCATCTATCTTATACAATTTTCAGGCCATTAGAAGATGGCACGGCAATAAGGATTCAATACAATTTAGAGCCCGAGCCACGTCGCCCGGGGACAGATGGAACAGTAAATATCTCTTAATACTTTGGTTTATTTTTTATCAGGTACTGTAGATACTATTCTTTGTTTGATTGTGGACATCATTATGATTGTAATATTAGCTCATAAATATCACAGTGGATGTTCCTAATTTTCTAGGAAATTTACCGACTACGTTTGTCTTGTAATTTCTATTCACTATTTTATTATTGTTTTTTTACATCTAGTATGGTAGGTACCTTTTGATTACTTCAGGCTAAATGTTGTAAATGACCTATTCGATATTTACTTTGGTCTTGTATCGGTGCCAGAATTATCTCTTAAGGCTGGTTTACATTTCCATTATTTAAGTAGCAAGTTACGACTGAGAACTTGCGACTTAAGACCTTATCGTTGTTTGGACAGACTTTTTTTAGTTAAGTCGTAAGTTGACGATCAAGTAGAAATTACAAGAGCACGTTCTATTTTTCGCGAGTTAAGTACACGCCGCTCGCAATGACTCTCCGTAGCGTTGACAAAAAAGAAATAAGTAAATCGGCCAAGTGCTTTTCAAATCACGTATACGTTCAAGAGTGTCGTACAACTGACGGACGGGCACTGCTATTGTCATTTGACTATAAAATCCAAAAATAAACAGCATTGAGCCCTAGAATCAAACTACACCACATCTCAAAAACTATTCTACAGATTGTAATCAAATTAATTTCCTTTGAAAGTATTTCTTGGTTTATAATAATAATAATGCCTTGAATTATTTCAGAATTTTCCACTGTTGTTTAAAGTGTGGTTGAGTAGTTTATGGTTTAAAAGTTTGGCGAATATACTACAGTTTTTACGTTTTTCTGAGCTCGATAAGATATCTCTTCATGTACTGAAAGATAAAAAAAACCATTTATTTAACCACCTGTACATAGAATAGGAAGTAAAAATTAAATTTTAACTTACATGTATGACCTTCAAAAAGTGTTCTCCAGTGGAACTTATTTTGAATAAAAACTTTTGAATTTGAATTTGAATACTAAGTGAAATTTATTTATAATATATAATTTTTGATTTATACTTAGAATTAGTGGGCCCGGCAGATAATGTCCTGCCCTGAAAATAATAAAAAATCTGGAACCAAATCATGATGCCGTCTACCGGGTCCAATTGTGAAACTAAACTATCCAGCGATCAGCTGAAACACAAAGTGACAAAATGAAAATAAAAAAATAGTGGTTGTTTTTTATTACGTATATCCATCTTTATTTTTTCGTATTTGACAACTATTCGTTGACATTTAATAATGACAAATTGATACTTGAAGCTTAACTCGCATACAGCACACGTTTGGACACAACTTGCTACTTAAACGCAAATTCTCAGTCGCAACTCGCTACTTAAATAATGGAAATGTAAACTAGGTTTTATACATAACTTTCTTACCCATTACTAAAATGTTTGATTATTTATTATTCATTTATTATACAATTGATTTGGATGTAATACCTAGAAATTTCGCCGCTAGATAGAATACAGCTTTGCACCCTGCTTGTAATTTTTTAATACATACAAATGTTAGATGTTCATTTCTTGTACTCCATGCAGTAATCGTTTCAAGAAGTGTATTCCATTATAGCGAGTTTAACGGTAATCTATCTATTTATTTAAGTAGTATATAAAACTTCAGATTAAGCAATATCGAAATTTAAAATTTACCATTATCTTATTTCAGATTTTGGCTGGTGTAGTGTCACCGGTATTTGAACCACATAACAGATGGTTTATGCGAGAGTTGCTACGCCGTTCACAATATTCAACTTTTTTTTGGATTTCAAGATTATTTGCTAAAGGCGATGCGGTATTTAATCTATAATTTAATTTAAGTAAATATCTATGTTAGTATAATAAATATCATTATATTATGTCACTCGCACGGTAAATTTAACCATCTCTTAAAAAAAACCTAATAACTGTTGTAAAATGATGTGTCGATGGAAAGCAGGCAAGTTACACAATGTGTAAAGAAATGCTGTAAAATTAAAAGCTCGCATATATTCTGTCAGAAATTTAAAAATATATGCCCGCTTGTAATTTTTATTGTCTTTACAGCAGCTTTTATTTTTTATTATTTTGAACTAGAGCCCAAATCGTAACCTGATGTCTTTAGCTGGACATATGATGCCAGTACTGCCGCGCAATTCAGTGCCTGATATAAGCGGGAATGAGGATTTGGCTGAATTTTTTAAAGACATGTAAGTAGTAATGTAACATAGGATGCTTTCTGAATGGTTTTGCCTACGCATTATGAGAAAAGTATACTATGAATGGTAATCATTCAGTATAAAACGTAACTCTCAAAATCTTGTAATCGTTTGTCACTACTTCAAGTTTTATGTCCAAAAAATGTATTATATTCATTAAAAATTAATAATGGTTGTAGGTTATTGTTTGTTTTAATTAAGAATTGTGTTTTATTGAAAATTCTCATTTGTTTAGTAGATGTGTTTATTTCACCTAATGTGAGAAAAATATCACGAGGAAATCTTCTCATTAAAATAACTATGTATTAAACCCGGCAATCTGTCGGTGTCAATAAGGATGGTATCTGTTCTCCTAAAATTAAGATACCCGTGCCCAGTAGTTGAGGGCTTATCGGCTGATTTAATTGTTAAAAAAAAATGGTCCCAAGATTAATCCTTGAGGCACACCTACATATACTGTCAATTTGAGTGCTAAATATTTTTCCAATCGGTTATAGAGCAACACCTTTCGCACTTTGGGTCTTAGAGAAGCCACTTACAAGTTTGCCAAAAGTGTATGTGAATAATAGTATTGTGGTCATCGGTGCCAGTCGTACAGGCCTTGCCTTTTTGGAGACATTGCTTATGGGGTAATTAACAAAAACTAAACAAAAATTCCTTGTTTCATCTATTTTCGAGTATGTTTTATATAGTCTCTCACCAGTCGTTTTTAAAATTCAGCTATTAGCTAATTTTATAATAAATCTGCGTCTCGATACATATAAGTAATAGTCATATATTTAAGTTTATAATGAAAAAAAAAACAGGTCTTTGTCAAGTTCAAAGTTCGAGGTAGATCAACTTCAATCAATCATTCACTAAAGTACCCGTGTTTTATTTTAATGATGTATGTTTAAATCGCGGTGTTTGATTCTGACAAAGTTTGCTGTTTTTATGTAACTTTTTTAGGAGCGCCAGCTAGTTTACATTTTTGTTTAATTATTGTTTACTCATCGAAATCTATTATTGAAACCTACCTATACTGCTTTTGACAGGTGTGGCGGATAAAACGTCCGTTCTTACAGCAATCGGATGAGATAACTAAATATAAGCAGATATTATATATATCAGCCCATAAATGTCCCACTGCTGGGATCGGGCCTGCTACTATAGGCGAGCGGACAGTATACCCGCCACGCTTGTTCAAGGCGGTTTGGCAGGTTTGACACATTGATTATCTCGGATGTGCAGGTTGCATCACGATGTTTTCCGTCACCGTTATTAGCACGTGGTAATTGTTACGATATGCACATTAGGTCAGAAAACTGTCTAAGCGGTGCATGCGTTCCGGCCAGGATCGAACCCGCGCCCTTTGAGTTTGGGACGCCTGTGCTAGCCATTACGCTACCACGACTAAAATGCAGATATTATACGACTTTACAATTCTTCGAGTAAACTTAGCAGTTCCTGTAGTAAATCTAATTAGCTGTTTACCATTTTATTTCTCTATCCTTTTTTGGCAGACCATCATCTCAATACCTGACCTTCAGCAACGTAACTCTCGTTTCCGAACACGGGTTGCCGACAGTGACCGAATGTCTTCGTGCAGCTGATACTTGTGTTCCAAAAGATGGGAGATACACTGACAGATATTTGAAAAGTGTCCCCTTTTATTTCTATCTTGACGTGATATCAGCTCTTATGGTTACTATAGATAGGTAAAGTTTTTGTTATTTATATTAGTTATAATTAAAGTTTTTTTTTATTGCAGGAGCTCAGCAGACAGGCAGACGGCCCACTAGATGGAAAGCGGTTACCATCGCCTATAGACATTTGCAACACCAAAGGTGCTACAAATGCGCTGCTGCTCTCTTAAGGGAGACTGGAACCTGATCACTAATGCCGGAACACAACTCAAGGTTGTTATGGCGACATACTTTAGACCAGGGGTGGTAGCCATCCAGTCGGGCAAATGCCCTACCACCTGGCTGTGGGTTGTTTTGTTGCCTCTTACGACAGGCCGCCCGGCCGCAGGAAATTGTATTCTTTCTCCGTTCCTGCACGGATAAAAGTAATTACAAAATGGTAAGATTACGCATGTTTGAAACAGTTGTGTTTTCTTTTAATTTTTACCTTCTGAAGTTTAATACCAGTTATACGTCCATAGTGCAAGTTACAATAAGTAGATACTAAGGTAAAGGAAAACATTATAAAGGAAAGTTGCACTTTAATATAACCAGTATAAAAATGGCCAATGTGCTTCAAACAAACATTGCGCTTATGCTGTCCGTTTCTCCAAACTGGGCAGCGTCAAGCATAGCAGTGATTGATTATAAGGCTGATAACATAATGAAAGGATTTCTGATAATAATTTGGGTTATGACCTAATGATATATCTCACAGCAAATAGAGATACTATTTTAGTCCAATATTGTTAGATCAAACTTATATTCAGGAAGAAAAAGTGCATCCATTTAAAAGGTGGTGGAATTAAGTATTATGACGAGTTGGTGCTAACGTGCGGACAGCAGTTTCAACATCCTGACTATCTAAGCGAGTCTCTTGAGCTTGTCAAAGAAGTACAGTAAGTTCTGCTTCAATACATTTCTATGACGCTTTGCTTTAACATTGGACTGGTTGTGATAATACTAAGTGTAAAGTCGAGTTAAAGAACAACTGACAAGACAAGTCAAGACACAGACAAGTCAAGATGGCGGCCAAAGGGCCAAAAAATATGCGTAACTAAGATAAATCTATCTAGTATATACAACGGGCTGAATTTGTAACAATATCGTCTTGTGACTATGTCTTCATCTATTATTTTACAATTGTATTCCTATTTTTTGATATTGAACCTGCTTTATCTTTAGAGAATTAGTAAATAACATTACCTAGCTTATATATCTATCCTTCAGGAAAGGTAAACCCTGTGAAAGGATATTGATGGATAATCCAAAATACGTACCAGATCGTGTTCCGCCACTACCTGAGATGCCAGAAAACGTGATGCTGATAAATTCGCTTTTCGAGGCCAATATTTGCTTAAGAAAACTTCTGCATATGATCACTGGTTTAAGTTAGTTTCTGCACGTCATTTTAAAGTAGCGTTTTTGTACCATAAGGCATAATGCATGTAAGGGTTACATGCATTATCCCTATTGCTATAAATACATACGATCGTATGAGGTTTATTGTTGTTGCTTGTTAAAGAAAGTGTTTTTCGTAATTGCATTCTGAATTGGATTATGAGTAATACTTTTTTACCTAACCTATTAACCTCGTATAACTATTATAGATAAGGAAGATAGTATTTATAATCAGGCCGGTAGCAAAGCTACAGAGAAAATCACTTAAAATATTAGCCCATAAATTCTCCTAGATTTATTCTTATATTATAAATAACTTTGGGTACCTACATAACTGATATTATTTTGTTATGCATTTTATAGGGGATATAATTCCTATCTTACCAATTATAAAATTGATATCGATGTTGTTGTCACTGTTATAGGTGTCTTAAAAACATGACTTTAAATTGTCGATAAACTGTTATTTTCAGAAGATGAAATGGCTTATCTAAATGAAGAGAACCAAGTGGTTGTGTACGGACAGTGTATAGAAGTTTACAGTTGTATTGCAGCTTTGTTAGAATTGGGATTATCTCCAAATCTGATAGCTTTAGTAGAACCATTTCCGCCAGAAGATACCTCTGCTTTAAGGGTGAATTGTTTTAATAATGAAACGGTAAGTCCAAAAGAAATCACTGTCAAGACGGTTATAGAACTGATTTTCAGACTTTTTGGAATTCTATAATATAATGTCATTTCTTTAATAGGGTATGTAAAATGTGGATGTAAAATTAATCTGTGTGCTTAGTGCTAGTTTTTTTACTACTCGATCACGTTTAAGTTTATGCAATTTTGTATGGGAATGACTTAGCGCTATGTCGTGAACGTGAAGGGAAAATAAATCGTGCCATATAAAATTGTGTTAACTTGAACGTGATCGAGTAGTCAAAAAACTAGCACTAAGCATTCAGTTCCTTTGATTACTTCCTAACTCCTAAATACTAAAGGCCCATTGTTTTATTGTACTTACAGGTTGATGAGAGAGTGCAGGAAACTCTTGAGAAACTTGGAATCAGAATTCTTCGTCAATGCAGTTTGATAGGATGGCGTCAAATTGAGAATAGAGTAGAAGTTATACACCTAATGTCACCCTTGCATGCGATTTGCTTGCCTTGTTTCGCTTTGTTTTATTATGGACTGAAGGCTATAGATTTGCATGCTTTTAAAGGTCCTTTGTACAAATATTTGTTAAACTCCGTGCCAAGTAATCTTAATGTATTTTTTTTCTTTTTAATTGTAATTATATTGAAATTCAGTGCAGGGTTTAGCAAACCCTATAAAAATGATGTTATTTTTTTTAATACAGTCATCGTATTTCACTCATACAAAGGGAGAGTCTGTTGAAATTCGTGCTATTGATATTCATAGTACTAAAATATTATTTTGTTAGTTTTGTTTTTTCTATTCCTTGATTAATATTTACAGTTTATAATATTTTATATAGAATTAAGTTTACATAGAATTGGGCTTTGTTTTCAGTCGAATTGGTTTTTGAAATTAAATAACTTCTTCATTGAACTTCTTATGTTTACCTAATTTGTTGCGACTTATCATCATCGTCCTACCTCTTGGATGCTTAATCTTTAACTTCCTCATATGTAATTATTCATCGGTATCTACTTCCTTGCGTTCTCATTCGCTCACTCTTTATTTTATTTCACATATCGTCTTTAATATGCTTCTATTAATGTGTTTTTAATTAGCCATCAATGAATGCGGTCTTGTCTATGACGGTGGATTGGTCGTTGGTCCGGCATTTGAAACCAATGACCCGCATATATTTGGAGCGGGAACTTGTACTAATTATTCTAGAAGGTTGTACGCATCCCGTAAGCTTCATAGATATTATTGCTCCGAAGATATTGGAGAAGCGGTAAGTAATAAATCGAATCTTAATATAAGTATATCATTACTTATATTAAGATGCGATTTATTCACGGTTATAAGTTTATTTTACACTCGCTCATCTTGCAGTATGTAGAATGGAAATCAATCATAGGTACTGACAGTAACTGAATGGTATGGCGTATATTATGCTTGTAGATTAATTTTAAGGATTGTATGACTTTAAACAATTTAAAAATGTTTTTAAATATTTGTATATACGTGTACCCACTGAATTTTTTACCCTTTCCATGCCAGTTTTTGAAAAGAGACTGCAATGTTTTTTCTGCAAAACTCTAAATTAATTTCGGGTTTAATTCAATTAATTGTTCCTCAGCAGTTTTCATCCTAGAATTCATACTTTGTTTATTTTATAGTTAGCAAGAATATTTTTAAAGAAGTTGGACCCTTTCCTAATAAGTAATCCGGATGTTGATTCATCTATGGAATTATTACCAAAATATAGTTCCAGTATATTAACGTAAGTTGATTTGTGTTATTGCAAATACACCTAAGTAGAAGATATTGTTATTATGATTTTTATTCAATCGTTTATTGTAAAAGAACTTATGCAAGATTATGATTAAAGATCCCTCTATTCCATTCTAGCGGCTGACAAAGTGTTGGCATTGGTCTTAGTGTTATAAACGCCTAAAGACGACGCTAAGCACTTACCGTTCGGTAGGTTGTCTGTCTATTTACCCACTTCAGGGAATAAAAAAAACATGTTGCCATATTACTTCAAATATTTACATCTAACTATCTATAATATTATAAAATGCTAAACATGCCGTGTCTGCACATTGAAGCTATTGAAAAAAAAACTTTTTCCTGGGAGCGGTTTGTAGTTATTCGGGTGTGTAAAAATAAGCTTATTCCGACACAGTTTTTACTAAAACGATAGCTGCGATACTTTGTGTCCCGGGAATTCCAAGTCATCCGCGAACGAAGTCGCGGGCATATCCTAGTACATACATAAACACAAAGTATGAAGTTTTTTTAATCCAACTTTGAAAAGTCCTAACAATTTCATCTTTATATACTCCAGTAGTTTTAAGGGTTATTAACACATCTTATGTTTAGAACCCGATATTACGATACGAAATGTTTCATATAAGACATGATAGGAAGTACGTGAATTTTAACATATTTATATGAATATTTTTTCTCTTAGATATTGTGACAGTTCTAGCGCAAGTTTTAGCTCGAAACGAGTTTTGATGGGTGCTTGGAGGAAGTAAGTGATCTTTCTTATATTTTTAGATTTTTTGTTTCTGCCTTTTTTTACAAGCTTTTCTTTAACTTACAATGGATGTACCATATGTATGTATGTAAGTTCGGGTGGAATCTTGCAAGTTAAATTTAACCAACTTCCCGGTTTCCGATTGAGCTGAAATTTTGCCCGCATATGTATATCGCGTGCAATATGGTACCATGGAGCTGATCTGATGATGGAGTTGGAAGGTGGCCATAGGAACTCCTGTACTAAACAAGATAGACCCGTCGTGATTGGGCTCGTTTTACTTGTCTTGGCTAGCACTCTGCTGCTAAATGATATCCAGGATCTCAAAAGCTTATATTTAAAAACCTTTTTAATAAAGCCTGTTGCCTTAACAAAGTACAAGCTTAATTATATCAAAGTCCTCATAGAATTACCTTTACTTGTTTGTGGGTATTATTTTTATATGATTGTTATACAATAAATAAATAAAACACAAACATTTTTTTGAAGATGGCAGCCTGTGATATCATTTGAGTCGCCAATAGTACAGTCTGCAACACTACCAGGACCTCTATACTATATGAAAGTAAGGAAGCCAGGAATTGAGATACCTATGGAAGTACAATTATCGTTACCCCGCCAAGTAAGATCAATGTTTTCTACAGGTCTTTTTTCATGTTACTAAGAGTAAATATTTATATGTTAAATTGATATGAATTATGTGTGAAAAGAATAGCGAAAATACATTTACCCAGGCCTTTTTTGTCACTTCTTTTTTGGGGGCACGCTAATTCTCGAAAATTGTAAGTCATATTTTTTTTGTTGTTGTTTCATTTTTATGGCAATTCATCGATATTTTAGAAATTTCCTTTAAGGGCACTGTGTGCCCTGAAAGAACCCTGCATTTATCTCACATAGTCGTCACTTTTGTCCATCTTTTAAAAACAAAATATAATTTCATTACATCTAGATTTTAGAGAAATTATATTTTGTTTTTAAATCCGAATCTATTCAAAGCTTTAAAAAATATAATTCATCTTCTCTTTCACTCTTTTCACATATTTTACAATGTCTCCCTTTTAGACTCATATATTCTAGTAATATCCTCTGTCACACTAAAAATCATCATGGACTCAACCTATCTGTTTTTTTGGTCGACCTTTACACATTATTGTGTGCTGTATTATTTAATAATGAAATAATTATTTTGAAACCGAATAGAATCGGTCACTATAAATTGAATATTCAGTGCCGTGTAGATTTAGTACTTACCTTAGCATGCAGTTTTGCCAAAATCATTAACAATATTTGAACAATTATTTCCTAACATTGCATAGGGCCACACTCTGTTAACTGATAAAAATGGAAATTATTTCCGAGTACAACTCAACGTCCTGCATTGCGTCGACGCTGTGACCTGCCTCTCAAAGAAGTCATTTTCTTCAGTCATTCTATCGCAACTTTATGGAAAACATGAGGCATTCTTCAACAAGTTGCTTACTAGATATCAGGTAGAGTTGTAACTTAATATTATACATATATCACTAGTTATGTCTAGCGGTTGCATACTTAGATGCACTAGGATTAGCTGAAGCAGGGTTTTTCGAGGAGGTATATATACAGTCCGAATGATTATCTTTATGCGGTAGCTTATAAGTTTATATTTATATTCGTGCAGGAATGGAGAAAGAATACAAATTACTGTAACTATCCTCTTGTAAGAAAGGACAAAAGAACCCATAAGACATTTGCCCGTCTCGATAGCTGTCACCCCTGGTCTAGAGTACCATAACAATCTTCAGGTGTATTCCGTGTGCATAGTGGCCGAGGTTCCAGTCTTCTCTTCGAGGACTAACACATTGATAGCACCTTTGGTGTTGCAAATCTCCATACGCAACGGTAACCCATTTCCAACAGGTGGGCTGTAGTCTGTCTGCTCTATTCCTGCAATTAATAAAAGAATAAGCCATTAACAAGCAACTACAGATGGCAAATAGAATTATAACAAAAATATATACTTACCTAAAGTTGCAAGCAAGAAATTAATTAAAAAAATTTATATTTCTTTTTTATTTTATCAAATTTAAATTTCCTACTGCTGCCCTATGTGTGAATAGGTCACTTTCGTAACGATCGTCCGAATTAGTTTTTTTTAATGTTCAGATGAATTTGATTGATGACATGTACGAGTACTTCACACAACCTTGGATGTCGGCCATGTACCAGGAGACTTTCTCGAATCTACTAGCAGATATTAACGAACAAGATGTTAGCACGGTATGTGCTGTTTTATACTTTTGTATACTGAGCGATCTTTATGTTACAGGTTTCATGCGCTTTCGATTGTGGTTTGCTCCCATATCATGTGGAATTTT
Source organism: Dendrolimus kikuchii (assembly GCA_019925095.2). NCBI lineage: Eukaryota > Metazoa > Arthropoda > Insecta > Lepidoptera > Lasiocampidae > Dendrolimus > Dendrolimus kikuchii. Next base: position 16,387,330 of record CM034400.1, read on the forward strand.
TACAATTTTCTAGGACAAACGTATTCCATGTTCATCCTTGTTATTTAAACTACCTGCATATAATGATAAACTGTCCATTTCTAATATCGTAATAAAAATGTAGTCCAAAAACTGATTTGAAATTAAAGTTCATTTAAATCTAGTGGTCTTTAAATCCAAATGAACAATGACATGTAGTGGCCTCCAGAAGTGTAAGGGAAGTTTTAGAGATTTATCTTTACCCCCCTTTATTTGAAAGAGTTAAAGTAAAGTTAAAAAAGTATTTATCATAATATCACTAATAATGCGATTGTAAAAACCACTTTAACTAGTCTATAAACCTCGTATAATTATTATGAATAAGAAGGCTTGTGCGCCACTATCATTCCCAGTATTTTTCTGCTATTATAAGGCTTTGAATGAATTTATTAATGAAATTTGGGAATCATTTAAAGGACTTATTGTTTCAAGGTATACGATTTGGTGAAATCAAGATATATGTTCTATGACGAATCAACATTAAGGGATTCGTTGTCGCAATCCCAGGTGTTTTCTTCTACATGCTCTGATAATCCGAACTGCGGCGTTGGACCGAGGGTAACGATTTTAATGCTTAAAAGTTAATTTGTCATCATCATCATTTCATATAATAATATTCTTTGAATTATGGGTGTCGTATTGCAAATTGTCGTGATAAATGCATGAAAATGTTATTTATCCACTAGTTAAACATCATCTCTGTTAAAGAAACAGGAACATCTTAATTATATTGTTATTTGTATAGTGACCTGACATTATTATTGTAAAATATAAGTTTTATCTTTTAAGTTATACGTGTTATAAGTATATTGCGTAAATTCGCGTAAGTGAATGTCAAGTCAAATAATTTCAAAATGTGTAAAAAATGAGAAACCCATTTACTAAATAAATACAACGCCATCTATTTTAAGGAAAGAGTATCTTCTTATGTATATTTTTTTAGTCAATTGGTAGCGAATTGACATTAACGTATATAGTACATAACATGGAGGATAGACAGCAGGAGGACTGTCTTATATGATCATAAAACTGAAGATGGTGGTGAGCATAAATGATAGTTCAAAAATCGACCTGAATGGCGATAATGTTATTTCAGTCTATTTGCTATTTCACTTCGTCTATGCCACTAAAAGACAGGAGACGAAGTAAAGTGTGGTGAGCTATTTATAATGGTGCTACAGTAGCGGCCTCGAGTTAATGTCTTTGCAAAGACATCTCATTGTCTCTATACTCCATAGTACATAAAATATTATTGTTGTACGCTTATAGCTCGCGCAGTTAGAAGCTACTAGACGTCGGACAGAAAATGCCACATAAGAAGCGGCCTTGAAGGCCGAAACGCCACTTAACACTATTCTTTTTTTTTTTTTTTTTTTTTTTTTATTGCAGGAGTTCAGCAGACAGGCAGACGGCCACTAGATGGAAAGCGGTTACCATCGCCTATGGACATTTGCAACAACAAAGGTGCTACAAATGCGCTGCTGATCTCTTAAAGGAGACTGGAACCTGGTCACTAATGCCGGAACACAACACAAGGTTGTTATGGCGGCATACTCTAGTACCAGGGGTGGTCGCTATCCAGTCGAGCAAATACTCTACCACCTGGCTGTGGGTTGTTTAGTCGCCTCTTACGACAGGCCGCCGGGCCGCAGGAAATTGTATTCTTTCTCCGTTCCTGCACGGATAAGATTCTTCGACTATTCTCTCTCTACGATTACTACCATTAATCTCTGTGCTCATCTATGTTTAAATTAATTATAAATACTGTAAATATGGAAATAATAAGTCATACCGTCCACATCGAGCTTTATTTGGAAGAAGCAACTGTCACCAATAATTATGTTCAAATATTTCAGGAACCAAAACAACTCGGCACATTCCGCTCAGTTGTTGATAGGTTTGTTGCGAGGACCAGCAGTGAGCAGATTGTAAGTTTTCATTTAGTTTTGTATTGAAAAAGAGGTTTTTTCTGGGAATTCGTTCGCATAAATTTTGCTTGTATGTCCCGCGGAAATTTTACTTTTTTTTATTTTTACATCATTTCAAGAAAATCAGGTCAGTTCTAATAAAACGATGAGAGACTCGCTTAATTTATGACGTCATAACTTGCTTAAGCAAAATCTAGGAAATATCAGCTTTTCTTAATATAGTAAAAAGTATCGCAGTTGATTTGACTTTCAATACACTACCTATTATTTTAATCAAATCTTGTTATTGATACTGGTATTTTTATATTTTATTTGCTATTTTATTTTTATCTTTTTCACAACTTCTCCCATTAGACACACACCTCTACTCGGTGTGTTGGCATCTAAGAAATCTCTCTAAGAAATATCTCAATAACTATAATTAAAAATTTACAGGTCTACGCATCACATGCTGATATTCCAACGGTATGTAGGAGAATATTATTATGTAATAATACTAAAAATGTCTACTTCCTATAAAAGCTCCAATCTTACTAGATGGCGTTGCAGGTCATTCTTGTAGTACATTTTGGCGATGTGCTATTTAAAACACATTTTTGGACCAATGCCAAACCCATCAAGTAAACTAAAGCCAGGCGGTAGGCTCTTTGCCCGTCTGGATGGTTACCATCCTTGGTGTGGAGTATGCCGCCATAACAACCTTGAGCTGTGTTCCAGCATAGCCAGCCAGGTTCCAGTTCTATCTACGAGACCGGCAGCACACCAACACATTAGTGTCACCTTTAGTGTTATAAATGTGCATAGGCAGCGGTAACCACTTTCCATCGTAGTTGGGCCGTCAGCCTGTCTGCTGTACTACTTAGTCCCGCATAAAAAAATACAACTTTTAAAAGGACTGAGTTGGTATTATATTATAGAATTTAGAGGAGATTTAAGGGATTTTCAGGGTGACTTTTTTACTGGGCATAATTCCTAGTGGTCTTCTTCCGTAATATTACTGATTGACAAACTTAACATCACTCTAGCGTTTAATTCCGTTTGCGTTTAGAATATCCATTTCGAGGCTCCTGATTCGCTTTCTTGCTCTGTCTCTACCCTTCGCACACGTATAACATCTTTGGTTGTGAGATCAGTTATAATATTAGGCCACTATTCTACAGGTTCTGGTGGAATTTAAAATTTAATAACATTTGTTGCAGGAATGTGGACAGAGTGACACAATACGAAAAGAGGCTTCTAGATTCTGGAAATCGATCGGAGGTGAAAAGATTGTTATTGCTCATTTGGCACGATACCTCAATCGGAACGGGGTCACAAATCCACATTATGCTGTGCCAAATAGGAAATTTATATAATAAAAGGATGACTATGGTTTCTTCTTACATTTCGACAGCGTCTGATTTTGTGAATCTACGAGTATATCGATCAAATTACAAATCCCAATAATTATGGAATAGTCTACTCGATGCGATTATAACGTGTTATTTTATTTACATAATTTGTTTTTTTGTTTCATGTTATTTGCATTGGTGTGCAATATTAGGTATGGTTACCAAATAAAACAATGTTGACATTTTCCACAATTTATTTCATTTTACACGTGTTCATTATTTAGACAAGTTTCCTTACTCTTTATATTTACATTAAAATGCACAGGATGGCCATTTTTATTCATTGAATTTCATCGAAACAGTCTTAGTTGATATAAATTTGTATATATTTTGTACAAAAGCCAAAATTCACATTTATGAGTAGAACTTTGATTTTTATTAGAAGCTTATAAGTTTAGGAGACACCCAACAATTGGAAGATTTCTATGATTACTATGAGTAGTTAAGTATTGGAAATCTTATATAAACAAAGTTACAACTGTTTATAAAAATGTCGAGCAATGCCTAATGTACACACTTATGTGACACTGCAACCTCTTTTCAAAATGTTACATACATACATACATACATAACTTCACGCCAGTTCCCTTGCGGGGTAGCCACGAACAACATTTTCAAAATGTCGTTCTCTAGTATGTACCTTGTACATCATCTACGTCAGTGAAGTCCTTTATTTATTATTTTTTTCGTCAAAATTGTGACATATTACATGTAACCTAACTATATCACAATTTTAACGAAAAAAGTAATGTCACCAAAAAATGTAGATACAAGTTCCTGAACTGACGCCGACGATATCAGACTAATTTACTTTTTTATGGGGCGATTTTTCAATCACCTGATAAAAGTTATTCTATAGAATAAAACAATATGGGAAAATTAACAACGACAGTTGCATAAATAAAACAGTTGGATTGTTTCCCTTTTGAATATAGTCAGGTTATAATTTATACGACTGATAACTTTTATCGGACGTTTGAAAAATCGGCTTCTAATCTGTTGAAAATGAAATATTTTGTTTTTGATACTTGATTTGATGGATCTTTTTTAATTCGTTTTACACTAACACTAAAGATCAAAACAATGTACCTTATTTGATATGATATGTAAAATAATATATAAAAGCTGTTAGGTGTCTACTGGCCATGGAATAAGAATACCCACAAAAGTAAGAATCGCTTAGCAAAAAACCTTATTGAAAAGCAGAATCCTACGTGACTAGATGGTGGGCAGGTAGCTTCTTTCGCTTTTAACATTTAATAATTTATTGCAGTATGCGCGTTTAGGGTAAACGCGAAGTGTTTTCGTACAGGTAGGTGATATGTTCACCATATAACGGAGCTACATGCTTTTCCGTCTGGTTATGATGATGAAAGGGAGATGGCGCGTTCAGATTAAAAAGCTACAATGTCCGCTATCCAAAGTGTATCTGATAGAACACCAATGGGCATGTCTGCGCCGATGTTCAAGACTGGTTTTCTCATCAATTGCTGGTTGTTGAAGTGAGTTGAGTTGGAATTTCGTTGAGCCATACTGTGAGAATAGTACTCCATACATGCTCATACTTGTGCTTTGTACAACATCAGCAGCTGTTTTGGAAGAAGTACCGGTTACATTTTAGAGTATAAAAAGCTTTTTAGCCGCAGGTTGGGCTATGTACCTACTCGGTATATGAGCCTATATAACATATTTGAAACAAAATTAAACTAAAATTGATAGTCTTAAAAAGTTTAATTTGTGAGATTTTTTAATCTATCTATCTATTATACTATAATAAATCTGTAAATGGTTCGAGTTCGTATATTGTGTTTAAAAATGTGAAAAAAAAATCGGGAGGGGATAATTTGGTCCAGGAGATTCCAAATATGCAATTTTTAGAATTTTTGTCTGCCTGTCTGTTAGAGCATCACGTGAAAACTACTGAACGGATTTATATGAAACTCGATATAGAGTTAGCTTATACACCCGGCCGTAACATAGGATACATTTTATCCCGATAATTGTTGTTTTAAAATTTTAAAACATAACATAATATGACAGTTTAGTTCACGAGCGTTTAGCTTAAGCTACTTTTTCTTCTGAAATAATGTTATAGTTATTGTTATTTCATGCAGATGTAGTGATGAGTTTAATGCGTTATTTGTGATGTGATATTTTTATTAATTGATGAAGACGTTAAATATTGGCAGATAACGTATGTATATACAATATTGTAGCTATGATTTTTAAGCGGTTTTCACCTTCAAATATATAATTTTTCGTTGAAGGATTATATATATAAACCTAATTAAGTTTTTATGTAAGTAATATAAAGCTACTACCTAGGGTTTTTCACGCGGTAAGTAGTAAGTAGTAATAAAACGTTGCGAGAGAATGAAGACCTGTGACGCCATCTAACTATATAGGAAGGAGCTTTTTTTGAGTTACGTTTTCTACTAAGAGATTGCCATTATTAGTATTTTTCTTTCATACTACTTAGGTATTGTTTTGTGCAAGTATATAATATTCTATGAGATCATATCGTGAACAATTTAAGGGAATGATTTATTGACAATTGACTAGCATTACCTTTGGGGTGAAGTTTATTAGGAGGTATAGAGTGACCACTTAAATTTAACTTGACTAGATAGTATTTTAGTTAACGGTGAGCTGTTAACAATTTAAATTATGACATGCAAAAGTTTTGTATTTACATATGCTGTTTTACATAGACGTATTTAATGACAGCCAATTAATTATATGTCGGATTTTTAATATATTTTGTCTGTATTTTACATAAAAAGTAGATTGTAATCAATGAGGCGTCAGCCCGAAGGAGCCTATTGTGTTTTGTATGAAATAAGTACGTATATATTTTTAAGATATAAGAAAATATTACGAGGAAATACTTAGATAGGTAGGTACGTATTTTAAAACTTAAAAATACTATTCTTATATTTTGGAAAATTAAGGCTCAATACATTTTTAGTACTTGTGATTTTTGTTTTTAAGAACATTATTTACGGGCCTATTTCTGTTACGTTTCTATTTGGCGAATTCTTTTAAGGCCTATATTCTCGCAAGAACGCGACAAAAGCTTGATTAACGAGAATTAGGAACAGATTCTCGTGAGATTGTAGAGCGCCCATTACGAATAAAGTACACGTAAGAGTCCTACTTCCTAGTAACAAAATAAAAATAGAATTTCTAGTTTTAAAATTAGATTGTGCTAAAAATTAGAATTATTTTGAGCTTTACATTTGTGCGATCTTTATACATACTTGTTTCTATAGTTTGGGTAGTGGCTGCCAAAAATAGTCTTTAATATAGTAATTTCAATTAATACAACAATCAGGAAAATACTATAATTACTTATCACTTAGTCGATTTGAAAAAATCCTGTACATTATGACTAGCATACACAGCTTACTGAAACAAACTTATAGATAAATTAGAAACACTATTTGTACCTATCTTTAAAACTAAACACCTGGATCGGTGTTGTCTTATCATATAGAAGGGACTATTTAGTCTCATTGTTGCCCGCCTCTTTTCTATTTGAAATTCATGAAAATATTGGAATGTTACCTATTCCGGGCGTTCGTGCCTAGAATTATAGTTTGATTAGAAATGAGGATATTTCCAAGGTTCATTGCAAGGTTTAGTATTCAATGAAAATTGGTATAGGTATCTTTTACGTGGGCAAGCAATATATGCCGCCTACTTCAAATGCCGTCAGAAAAGATAGGCTCAATCAAGAAATGCTGGCATGATGTGAGGAACGACGATATCACATGTTTTAATGTGATAATGACACACGCAGAGTACATTCAGCACGTTCCATTAGTAGCTCACAACACCCAAAATGCTCCATTAGCCGTTCCACAACGTGACTGCGGTCGTTGTGGTCGTGGCGAAATCGTCACTAATGACGTCATCGTTTTCGATCACACTCGCACAACGCTCACAACGACTCATGTCAAGAGGTGGGTCGAATAACCGTTCCACTTCGGTTTACGATTGTAACGCCGGTAAACAAGTGGAACGGGAAAAATCGCGGTGGTGAACGTGGTCGTTGCGTCTAATGGAACATAGCCATTGTATAGTATATATAAAGAGTGACACATAACCACAAAGTACATTAATATAATAGGAGACGCATAACCAATGTGTCTTTTTTGGTATTGATACAGTTTTCAATGCACGACTTTTAATATACTGATATAAATATTAATACCTACGTCAGTGTGTAAACTACACAAAATGGCGTTACAAAATACGTTATCTGATTGATGGTTAGGTTATGAGATAATTTTGTTTTGTTAGCTACCTAAATGCAGTTCGCATTCTCACGCATTACCACATTTTTAAAGATATAATTGTTATAATTCACGAATGTATTTACGAAAATCTGTGTTGCAATAAATGTTAAAAATAATATGGAAGTTTCACCAAAAAATTATTTTGATTTAGACAATGTTTCGTATATTATTTTTTCACAACAATTGATTTTTACATGTCCACATGTTTACAATATCAGAATCACTTTTGTTAAACATTCGTAATTTTTTGTGAAAATTTTTGTAATATTGATTTGTCGTAAGTAAATTCTGTAATTTTATATTTTAAAAAATGTTGGTAAAGCGTGAGTGAGATAGCGAACACTATTCAGGCTGCCACTTAAACTTTTCTTCTGGAAAAATACATTTTCAAAATGTGCCACTGTTAAATTAATTCCGCGATATGTCGGTTAATGGTCTCACAATAATATGGCGAGAAGTGGAAAAAACAACGCTAGGATGATGATCATTTGAATAAAAACATAAAAAGATCGTACATATACGTTTTACCTTATTGCTCTATCTGGGATAATGTTTATACTTAATTATTGACCGTTTCACGCAGATATAAAGATGCGTTTAATGCGTTATTTGTGGTGCTATATTGTTATAAATTGTTAATGACGTTAAATATTGATGGATAACGCATATATAAACACTAATGTAGCTATTCGCTAACGGCGTTTCTTAACTTATATATAGATATAAGACGCATTTGGCCACAGTCAATAACTTTAACATTATCTCAGATGGAGCCTGAGCATTAGAGAAATTCCTTTACAGTAAACACTTGAGTAGCAATACGTCTTTCTCAATTCACACTTGAGTGTCGATTCGCGATTGACTACGGCGGCGCGTAGTCGTGCGCCGGCGCCGGCGAGTAGTCGGCGCCGTGAAGCAACGATTAGGTTTGGTATTGCAGCATCGGCGCCGCAGCCAGGTTCGCGTGGTGCCCGCTGTTCATCCGGAGCGCCGACAGCGACTTGTTGTACCATTCATCCTCGGCGCTCATACCTGGTGGTGAGAGACTCTAGTTAATTCAATTGTCGGAAGACCAGCACTGGTTGCTATCAACCAGCATTTGCTGAGTTAAGCTTATTTAAGAGTTAAGTTAACTTTTTTTCTTATTAACCCTTTTATATTTAATACTCATTTAAGTAGCTCTAAATAAACATTGAGTTTGAGTTTTAAATAAACATTATTTTCTTTTTTTCTTTTAATTAAAGATGAGTATTCAACCGAAATATTTAAAAAAAACATGGCCATCCAGCTAATGTTAGTACAATAGCCAGGTAAAAAACCATTTAACTATTATTTGGCTAATAGGTGAATGACTCGTTAACCGAGACGGTGATGGCTAAGCCAGAAACTTGTAATACTCGGTTTTACTCGACAATATTAGTCAGCTGGTGAGTTGATGGACAACTTAGTGCTGGCTATTTTTAATCAACCGGTAATTTAAACTTGTAGAGAATGTTCCGCTTTAAAACTTTTGTAATACATGCGAATATTATTTAATGCATAGGAAACGAGATATTTACAAAAAACCAATTCGTATGACAGCTTAGTGGCTTTCATTTCGAGAGATACCCCTTTTTTCGCCTTATTTGACTACATTAATTGTGAGATACACCATAAATTTTGGTATTATACACATCCATAAAATCTCATCACTGGCTAAAACAAAAAAACCTGCGAAGCTATATTTATAAAAATTGTGTTAATCAGAACTATTAGCAATTTTCTATAAAAATATCTCTTACACTCTTAATAATAATATGAATTTAATACCCCTATACTACACTCGCAGTTACTATAATTTAACTAACATACATAGCTACTCCTATATACATAGTCGAACCGAGAAAGTAAGGTGGGGACGCGAATAGTGAGGTACTGAATCGACCCCAGCGTTTTCTCAAGATGCAATCTCGCCGCAGGAAATAAGATATTTGCCAAGACGCCGCGAGGACGGCTGCCAAAGTAAATGTAGTGGAAATTTTCTTATTAGAATATCTACGCTACGGTGCCTCGCTTCCATTACTGGCTCGTTTTTTTTTTACGCAGGAATCTGAGGTGCCCGCGGCCGCGCCTCGAGTTTCACGCTATGCCGCATGTCGAACGCGGAAAAGTGGTTTTCCTCTATATTTCAGAATGAAGTTGTTGCTTCTGAATTTCTTTGAGATCGATCTAATGTCTGATACGTGTCTATAAGAGCGAATTTCCAATTTAGAAATATTTATTTACTAGTACCTACATCCATATTGGTAAAAGCGTGAATGACTTTGTTTGGATGTTTTGATTTTGGTTTATTTTTGGATTTGAACGATAACGGCTACTGAAATAAAAATCAAGTTAAACGCCGCGTATAACCGTTAAAACTTAGTTTTAACTAAGCGTTAAATCTTATATTTTTACATGATAAGAAAGAAAATCTTTAAAATTTAATGTGAATTTGCACACTACGCAATCTAAACTAAGGGATTTCAAATTAATCTCCGGAGGCGTAGTTAAGATGCATTAAATTATATAGAAGCGTGCGATTTTCACATTTAAGATGACCTCATATCAGTGATTTGGTTTATGAATCCGCATGTTTAACATGAGGTTTAATTGACAATTAAAGGGCCATTTACATGGAAAAAGTTTAGCGCACGTTTTGAGGCGACAAATCTTATACTATTTTTGTAGGCTCTTTAGACAATAATCGCATTAACATGATTACATTCAACCAAAAAACAAAAACTCGCCTACAGGTATGTCATATGATAATCGTAAGGTAATTATCATAAAATGATAATTACCGGTGTAGTCGGTGATGTCAGGAGCCTTAAGAACAGACGAGCGTGCATGACAAGAGTTATGAATGTCAAAGAGGCAAGTGAGGTGTGCAACAATAAGCCTAAATGGCACTCTGTTGTTCGTGCCTACCCCGCAAGGGAATTGGCGTGAAGTTATGTATGTATGTATGTATGTAATTATATGATAAAGTTTTTTTTACACTGCGACACAAATGCCATTCAGATATTTGCCTACGATTTCTCGACTTGTCAGAACTAGATCTCATATGACAATTATTCAAGTTCATACGAGTATCGTATAAATCAGTTAAGACCGATTTGTATGCAAGACTTGACATTCGAGCTCGGTGTACTTTTTGTAGTAAACATGAATGAAAACTATGATTTAGTAACACGTCTACAGTAATGAGTCTGGCCTGCATGTCTTTTAAATAAATTTAATATTAACTTCACAAGAACCTTATTACATTATAAACCTTCAGACAAAATTCCAAAGGCCCTCCGCTTGGTGATCGTGTTAATAATATCTAATTCAAGTTTTTCTATCTTCAATATCATCTGGCGAGACTTAGTCGCATCCGGATGGCCGGTGGGAACAAGTTTTTCCATTATTACAATGGATATTTGTATAAAAAGGCACCGCGATCATCCGCGCACCAACTAACTTTATAATTGCCTTGACGGCTTTAATAGAAACTTGATGAAAGCTGCCGCCCGTCTACCCGCTTTTCGTTTTAAGCTTCAAACTTACATTTTAGTATCGAATGGGCTGGTATTAGTATAACTATGCCAGAATAATACTAGGTTTTTACGTGGTACAGCCATGCTGGAATGATTATCTTGATTGCAGTTCTTAGGGCTGGCTTAATCGGTGTGATGGCAGACGCGGCGTAAAGCGTGGGCGATGTGGGCCATCGCCTACAGCCTCGCACTTTTAGTAGAGTTGCACCTCGAAGACAAGACGAGTAAAATTTTTTGTCGAGTTTAATATGTCAAAAAATTACTCGTTAATTCGTTCGTTATTAATTATATACTCGTTATAAAAGAATAATCCTTACTTATACCAAATTCTTTTTTTTATTTAGACTAATAAAATTCGCGGTAACTATTACAAGGAACCCTGCCACTGCCAGTTGGCAGTTTCAATTGTTTTTCAAATCCATCTTTTCGCGTTACCAGAGGTTCTCGAAAAATGTATGTAGTCTACAAGGTCTTGCTCCGCCACTGTCAAACGGTTAGCCTTGTCTTCCCCTATCTTATTTCTTCTATCCCATTCCTTGTGTCTGATGCCTCTATCTAATGTATGCGGGATTCGCAGGGTCGGGGTGATACTAGCACCTCACGTGTGAAGTGCTATTGCCACGCCGCAGTTACCCACTAAAACCCCTGTCCGATCCTCGAGCGTCCTTTGTCCGGGCTGTGGGTTCGCTCGTGCATTCACTTCCATCCCGGACGGATGACAGCCGGCCCCTTTACGGGATGGCTCTACCATTTACTTGCTGGCGATCTGGGCTACCTCGGGTCTCACCTCGAGGTGGGAGAGGCCGCGCGGATCGGCGAACATCTCTCCTCTCCGGCCTTTATGTGGGGGCGGATCCACCACCGGTCGCCCGCTCTCTATGCAATCTCCTCTATGCCATCCTAAAGGCTGGCAACGCGTTGGCTTCGCCCTTGGTGTTGCGAAAGTCTATATAGGCTTCGGTAACCACTTTCATTTGATGAGCCGTCTACCTGTTTGCCAGCTTCACGATAAAAAAAGTGAAGTATAACAATTTTCAAGTAAAAACTAACTATGGGCACGAAAAGCATTTGAAAAGCATTCATAGAAACTAATTTCCACAGGAGAACATTTTTTGAAGATCATACAACATCTTTTTTTGTCTAAGTTCAGCAGACAGGGAGACGGGCCCGATGGAAACCGGTTACCAATTCCTATGAACATCTGTGACACCAAAGGTGCAATCAATGTGCAGCCGTTCTTTAAAGGGGGACTGGCCACCTGGCCACTCATTATGGCAGCATATTCTAGAGGCATACTTTAGGGGTGGTAGCCATCCATACGGGTAAATACCCTATCAACTAGCAAGTGGAAAATTAGGTCTACTTCCTATTCTATGTACACCGCTTCGCAACGTGTTATCGTTATGAGCTTTGAGCGTATAAAATGTGCGGGAAAACAACTAACCAGTACTGTGACCGAATACGTTTTATTTAAAGAGTGACGAATTAAGTTAACGAATAGCCAAATTAGTATATATACATACGTTATTTGTCAAAGTTTAACGTTGTTAATAATGTCGCATCTCAAATGACACACTACACCTTTGGCTACGTGTGCGTCGCACAGTCATTAAGACCAACATTGTTCCAGGTGTAACAGGGACATCGCGAGAACTCATTCGTAGGATAATAAATAGCGTTGTGATTCTTAAAAATATCACATTAACTACATTTGCTAAAGTTAGTAATTATTAACTACGTTTTAACGGTTTTAAGCGCGGTAATTTTATTTGATTTTGGTTTTTCCGACGTTTATTATGTATACATGTCGCGAAAACTTAAGAAAATATTAGTAATTATTATTATATTTTGTATTTTAAAAATAAAACGAATTTTGATATTGTACAAATTCACTAATAGATGGCGGTGTTTAATTCTGTTGCACGGTATGGTTTAGATACCTCTTTATTATTAGTTTTGTTTTACATTTGACCCTTGTGGACCGAATTTCCTATTATCATATTTTTGCATAGCCGTCATAGACTATCAGTTTATGCACGGTTTACTACTAATCATTAAAATTATAATATCAACAACTCAACCCTACAACTATTATAATAATTGTAGTTGGGAATGTTGGGTAAACTTAGGTATAATTCATCGCTCCCGCCTAGTAGTCATGGGAAAAATCACTCACCAAGAAGAAAAGAGTGATATATATCTTTTTGATACAAAGATATATATCACTCTTTTATATCTTTAACTCTTTATCTTTACAGTGAATAGTGTCAGTGTCAATTGCAGACAAGATGAGTTATTATCTGTGAGTGATATACTGAATACTGATAAACTGATATGAAAAAAATATAAACAAATAGAGTGAAAAAATATAATAAAATTAATATTTTCTTAAGTTTTCGCGACTTGTATACATAATAAAACTACGTTTTAACGGTTTTAAGCGCGGTAATTTTACTTGATTTTGGTTTTTCCGACGTTTCGGCCACTTTTCAGTGGCCGTGATCACGGAAGACAAAGATGTCAAGTGTCAACGAGTATTGTTAAAGTTTTATTTAGCCTACCGCCAACTTATTAATTTTAATTATTTAATTTTTAATTTATTATTATTATTTATTTATAATTAAAAAATAAATAATTAAAATTAATAAGTTGGCGGTAGGCTAAATAAAACTTTAACAATACTCGTTGACACTTGACATCTTTGTCTTCCGTGATCACGGCCACTGAAAAGTGGCCGAAACGTCGGAAAAACCAAAATCAAATAAAATTACCGCGCTTAAAACCGTTAAAACGTAGTTTTATTATAATTACATTAAAACAAAGTTACACCATAAAACTATAGTGTTACGATTTATTTTGGCTTGCTATTATATTCCTCGTTCACTTACTACGAATCCGCAATGCGCGGGATAATCATTCTTTCTCTTTTCTTTCTACTATAGTTTCTTCTCATTCGGATCTATAGTCGTGGCGTGGAACAGGAATGAACTAAAGAGTTAAAGATATAAAGACACATTTTGAACGCAAGTGATATACAGATCTAATCACTCTTCGCGTCGGATATATATCTTTTGAGTTAATCACTCAGGAGTTACACACCGCTACCGCCTAGAATTTGGTAAAATTGAACAAGATTTTAAAATGAGTTTGTAAGAGTAGGTAACATGACATTTTGTACTGAACCAGTACAATTACTACAATTACCACTTCAAATGAGGTTGCACGGACTTCAAGATATAGAAAATATTTATTTTTGCTTTTTAGTCATTCTTAAATTAGTTTTCTTTTTTGTTACAAAAGTCTTATTTTTCACCTTTAAGTTACGTATACATGTATCCAAAAACAATAAAATTTATACGAAACTACCTTGAAGTTGTACTGAATCCAACGCTAAAAGAATGACCAAAATCGGTTCAGACGGCGTATTCTCGAAAGTTCTTCGTCTTTCGTTTTCGTTTTAGAACTTTTTTGCTTGTTATTATATATTAAATACATTTTCTATTGTGCGTTCCATTGTTTTTTGTGTTATATAGACTATATTTATGTAGTTTTCAAGAAATCTGATTTTTCTTTCTCCTATGTAAAATTTCATTAAGTCTTTTGGGCTGATCGGACGTAAAGGAACGATGATAGGTCTCATAAACAAAAAAGTCACGGCGGAAAAACTGTAAAACTTTCATATTTTCTGCCCGATTTTAAAGAATTTCAAGTCCAATACCAATAAAAATAAGCCTAACACAAAAAGAATCGCCTAAATCGGTTTAGAAACAGAGCAGTTACGGCTAAACATGCATTAAAAATATATATAAAATGAAAGAAAGAAATATATTTATTTCTAATAGCATAGTATAGTTTACATAAAATTATATAGAAATTGTATGCCACAATTTGGAAATGAGGTTGGCACTCGGCATTTTGCTGTGCCGAAACGTAGTCCCACACAGCGCTGATTTTCAATGCCCACCTCCTAAATCACATAAGGCATGCGACCCGTGCTCAACATTATAAAAACAAATAATTATAAAAAAACGTATGAGTACCAAAACTTAAAATATAAAGCACAAGAAACAGAAAATGTAGGTTGTAATAATAAAAATGAAATAATGCATCTTAAGAAAAAAAAGTAATATATAATCACACTAAATATTTACAATTTATGTAAACCCAATTCCGGTATAATATTTATAAATATATATATATATATATATATATATATATATATATATATATATCTTAATATATGTAAATTACGTGTCACGTTGTTTGTCCGCGATGGACTCCTAAACTACTTGACCGATTTTAATCAAATTTGCACACCGTGTGCAGTTTCATCCGACTTGAAAGATAGGATAGCTTACATGGCGCTGCAATCGGGTTCTAAATTTTATTTCTTCAGGGCAGAAAAACATCTGCCGGGACAGCTAGTATATATATATATATTAGGGTGGTCCTTATTTAGGGTTTGTCCGAATTTTTTTTCACGATAGTCCTAAATCGGTTCTAAATCTATTAAAAAAATTCATGCCAAGTTATAGCTCTTAATTTTAATTTTAACCCGGCTCCCCCGATAACCAAACTTTTAAATGGAAATAACAGGGGAAAAAATCTGTTTACGTCATGAACGGATGAACAGATCATGTCGACAAACAATAATTGTTGTAGAAAATTTAACGCTCTACAAAAAACTCTAACGGTTTCTAAGTTATTTAAGGTCATAGTTGAAGCTTAAGTCCATTTTACGATTTTTCTATTTCTACCGTCGTTTAATGATATATATATATATATATATATATATATATATATATAAGCTGTATTAATTTAGCTTCTTTGACTCAATACAATGAACGTGGTGCCACATCACTCAAAATTTGCTGTACTTACTTAACCTACAAATGAAGAAACATTGAGTGGTAGGTGTAATTACTTTTACCTGTTATGAATACATCCAACCAAAATACAATGTATAAATATTATGAAAATAATTATAAGTAAAATATTTTCGATTATAGACCGTGCGAAAATCATCAATTGACTAACAATAATTATAGTTATAAAGCAAACTTACAGGTTTTACAGTCCATTAGAATGCAGTGAGCTGATAATTGTAAGCAGACCTTAGGGTCTTATTATTAGTAATTGTAAGCTGCACAGTGTAACAAGAAATGTAACCAGGCGTGTATTGTATTTTAACTGAAATTTTGAAATCGTCATTCGCTTATAAAGTAAGAACAAATACTTAACTTTTTGTAATTTTATTACTAGTGTTATCATTAGAAATTGGGTTCTGAAATATGTGGGATCTTCTTTTTTTAATTTAAATAAGCTATTTTTAAAATGAAATTTAAATGAATGTATTGTTTTCAGGTCTCTTATGGGCGGAGGAATATCATTCCAGAATTTAGTAGCAGCATATTTGAAATATCCTCTAAACGCACTGGTTTTATGCTTGGCTGTTATTAAGGGTGTGATAATGGAGCGAATTATAAGTTCCTATGATCTATTTTGTCTCTAGCTTATCTACTTATATAAATATTTTGGTGTTTGGGAAGAAATAACTCCAAATAATAGACATGCTAGTGCAATTTTCTTCGTGCTGCCATTTTGGTATTGTGTTTGTACACGACGAATTGAGACTTCCTGCTTTTTTTAAAGTCGGTTAAAAATATAACATTAACAATTGTACATTCGCTAAACCTAGTAATTCTTCTATGAGAACTACATACTGTCTTTTATAAAATAGGTAATATAAATTTTGATTTTGTATAGATTCACTAATAGATGGCGGTGTTTAATTTTGTTGCACGGTATGGTTTGGATATTGCTTTATACAAGTAGTGTTTCAAATATTTTTACCGACGGACCGATTTTTATGAATTTTTTAATTTTTGATAAAGCCGTCATAAGTTAACAACACCAGTTGTGTACTTATTCCCGGTTTATAATGAGTTTGTATTTTGTAAGAAAAACATGACATTTTGTACTGAACCAGTATAATGACATGACTACAATGTAGCATTTCAAACGAGGCGAGGACGTTGTACGGTTTGTACCGCGGCAGTAGGAGTGGGTATTATCAAATATTGCTTTGAGTTCTGCCGCGTATCAAATCGAAACTACATATTGATTTCGGATATCTAAATTTAAAACCATGTATTTTCTGATTTCATAGGCGGTCAATGTTTCATACATCAGAAATGTTAGATATATATGGTTTCAGGCGAATCGATTTTCTGGCATTGCATCACGAGACGTAGGCATCACGATTTCGTAATTTCGATATAATTATACCGTATACGTTTTTTACAGTGGATGATATACGATTTTCTTTGCTTATGCAATCGAATCCATATATTGATATTTCATTTAGGATTTGAAAACTACATGTATTTTCTGAATGTGACGGATGCGTTAAGATTTTTTTTTAAGTATCTTGATCGTATTTGTAATTATTTAATTATTTTTGCTATTATTAAACGATTTTCGATTTGTATGGTCATTAAATGAATATAGTTTCCATATTGACTTCCATATTAAACTAAAAGGTCAAATATATAAATCCGTCATACGACCAGTCATGCTATATATATTTTTTTTATTGCAGGAGTTCAGCAGACAGGCAGACGGCCCACTTGATGGAAAGCGGTTACCATCGCCTATGGACATTTGCAACACCAAAGGTGCTACAAATGCGCTGCTGCTCTCTTAAGGGAGACTGGAACCTGGTCACTAATGCCGGAACACAACTCAAGGTTGTTTTGGCGACATACTTTAGACCAGGGGTGGTAGCCATCCAGTCGGGCAAATACCCTACCACCTGGCTGTGGGTTGTTTTGTTGCCTCTTACGACAGGCCGCCCGGCCGCAGGAAATTATATTCTTTCTCCGTTCCTGCACGGATAGAGACGGATATGGGTCGGAATGTTGGGCCAGTAAAGTGATTAACCACACACGTTTCTACTCAGCTGGTACGAGAATGTTGAGATGGATGTGTGGTGTTACAAGAATAGATAAGGTCAGAAATGAGTACATAAGATCTTTGAAAGTTGCATCCGTGACTGATAAATTGGGAGGAACAAGATTAAGTTGGTATGGGCATATAATGAGGAGGGATGAAAGTCACATGACAAAAACAATGTTATACTACAAGATAAATGAGTACAAATGTAAAGGTAGACCAAAAAAAAGATGGATGGGTTGTGTGAAGGATGATGTATGTCAGAATATAGGAGTGTGGAAGGAAGACATATTGTGCGACCCCAAATAATTGGGATATGGTGAAAGAAAAGAGAAAAAGAGATTGAAATAAATTGTCCATCTAACTTTAAGTTGTGTTAACCCAAGGGATAACATACTGTTACGATACTATACAAACACGTATAACACAGGTACAAATATAACTGAACACAACCAGTGCAAATGTAAAGCACGATTCAATAACACGGCGCAAATTCCGTCACTAAATAGATTACCGAATGTACAAAAGTCTTGCCTCGCGGCTGGTTATCGCTCGACTGATGATCTCTCCATTGGGGCATTGCTTTTTACTGCACAAATACAATATGTATCTCGCCTGCGTGGACTGAATTTCTTAGAATCACACACACCTGACTAATGACGACCATAAAAGATTACAATACACAATGGGCTGTTTTTCTAATTACAAATTTGAAACACAAAGTAAACAAAAGAAGTCCAAATGCAGAAAGGTAATAAAGTGTGTTTTTATGGTATGCAGGTGTGAATTTACTTTTGTCGTCACCTCGGCCGTAACAATACTCTCATCTCAAATGACGTGGATTCGAATCCTGACCAGGACCGGGACACAATGGTCCCTAAGAAAATTGACTAACTTATACAAACCGTTTTTTACCAAATGATCTATGGACTTCTAATAAACCGACGTGAGCAAAATCATTTAGCATGTACTGTATACAGATATTTTTTTAAGGTCGAAAGTTAAAGGTTTGAAAGTTTTTTAATTAATCTTATCAAAAGTATTAGAAGAATACATATACATATTGTTACGAGTTGCAGGACTCGCATTAAAATACTGTTGGAATTATTCTGGAGTTTATTAGAACTATACAAACACGTATAACACAGGTACAAATATAACCGAACGCAACAAGTTTAAACGTAATACAGAAGATTGTAATTCCATAATACGCGCAAAGTCCGTCACTAAATAGATTACCGAATGTAGTACACACGTCTTGCTTCACTCGTGGTTATCGCTAGACTGCCGATCTCTCCATTGGGCCATTGCTTTATACTGCACAGATACAATATGTCTGCCCGACCGCGTGGACCGAATTTCTTAGAATCAGTTCGACACACTGGGCTAATGATTGCCATAAAAGATTACAATACACAATGGGTTGTTTTTAATCACAAATTTTAAACACAAAGTAAACAAAAGAAGTCCAAATGCCGAAAAGGTAATAAAATGTGTTTCTACAGGTATGCAGGTGTGAATTTGTCTTTGTCAGCACCTAGGTCGTAGCAATATAAACTAAAATTTAAAGTTCACATTATGGTTGTCAATTCACACGCCTGCTCGATTACGACATAGTTAGACTACCAACTTGATTGACAATTTCTTTTTATTTTACCTCCCACCTATTTTAATATTATATAAAATTATTAGAGCTAGGCATGTTACTGAAGAATTTCGTGCCGCTTCTTCTCTTCAACCCATGGCATGTTGCGAAGCGGTGGTAAATTAGATTAGGGTCCCATAGAGTAAATTAAATAATAACCATAAACAAAGTTAAAACTAAATAATTAAAATGCACAAGTTGGCGGTAGGCTAAATAAAACTTTAACAATACTCATTGACACGTGACATCTTTGTGTTCCGTCCATCACGGCTACTGAAAAGTGGCCAAACGTCTGGATAATAAAAATCAAATAAATTACCGCTCTTAAAACCGTTAAAACGTAGTTTTATTATATGTCATAGATTTAAATCATACTATGGTAGTATGTATAGTATATTAGTTACAAAATTTACAAATACCATTCATTCATTGGTGGAAAATAAGCTTTATTTGTATGAAGTTTGTGTTTAATAATAAACTATAGTCTAGTTAGACAGATGAAATTAACATTAGTTGTTTGATGTCGTTTAAAACATATTTATATTGTTTGTGTGTGTGATGTAGCGTTACTGTTATTAATTATTAATGACGTTGACGGAAGTAAGTATATATATTGTTACGACCTAGACGCCGACAAAGACAAATTCACACCTGCATACCTGTAGAAACACATTTTATTACCTTTCCGCATTTGGACTTCTTTTGTTTACTTTGTGTTTAACATTTGTGATTAGAAAACAGCCCATTAAGTATTATAATCTTTTATGGCAGTCATTAGCCCGGTGTGTCGGATTTAAAGTACAAACTGATTCTAGGAAATTCGGTCCACGCGGCCGGGCAGACACATTGCATCTTTGCAGTATAAAGCAATGCCACAATTGAGGCAGTCGAGCGATAACCACGAGCGAAGCTAGACTTGTGTATATTCGGTAATCTATTTTAGTAATGGACTTTGTGCGTGTTATTGAATTACGATCTTCTGCTTTACGTTTGGACTTGTTGCGTTCGGTTATATTTGTATCTGTGTTATACGTGTTTGTATAGTTCTAATAAACTCTATAATTATTCCAACGGTATTTTAATTCGAGTCCTACAACTCGTAACAATATATATACATACATATATATATATGTATATGTACACACACACACACATACACACACACACACACACACACACACACACACACACACACACATATATATATATATATATATATATATATATATATATATATATATATATGTGTGTGTGTGTATATGTATATATACACATACATATATATACAGTAATGTCGCGTACCATTACAGGCATTATTTTTAACGCTATAAACAAGAAGGTACGTGGCCACTGTCGCTAACACTAGCGCTATCCTAGATAGACTAGAGACATTAAACATAACATAAAATTATTAAAAATATTTAAAGGTGCTTCAATTATTTTTCAAAAGAAATATTATTTGCTCTTACGTAAATGTGTAAATGTTACATATATTTTATGTATGCTTACCCATTGTATCCTGTCGCATGCCCACTGCACTCATGTTGGCACTATGTCCCATTGAGAAACCTTGTGGCATTGGATATGAGCCACCCCCCATTTGGGATAGGGAGAATATGTCTTTTTGTAGTTCCTCGTAGCTACCGTGATGCTAAAACAATATTGAATGTCGTAATATATTTCTAATAATTAAAATAATATGATGTATGTGCTGTTTAACAACAAAAACAATATTCTATATTGTGCAGCAATATAAAAATAGTAAGATTATAACGTTTGTTTATATTGGGCGGCCTTATTGTTTAAAGCAATATCTTCCAGTCAATCTTTAATTAATTACAATCATACTTGCGAGTTCCGTAGGCATTTGGACAAAACAGGACACTTATAGTCATGTCTGTCCGTCCGTATACAAGTCTGTCTTTGTACGTCATAGACATTATTAATGAAAATTACTGAGTATTTATGGATGTAATGACGGAAAAAATAACATTCGACCTGTCCGTCAAACTTTATATACATATATAATTATTTTTTATATTTAATTGTTTTCTCAATATACCTACATAAGCTACGTTCCACATAGGCTCACATCGACCACGCTCACGACTGCTATTTTTCCCATTCCACTAATTTGCGGGCGTTACAATCATAAACTCAAGTGGAACTGATTATGGAGCGTTGATGTCATATTAACGATGAAATTCACAAATGTCATTGGTTGATTTGAAAATGGCGCCTTTATCAACGTATTGATAGAGAGGATTATTACTGTGTGGTCAACGCTAATTCGACCCACCTCTTGACATGGGTCGTCGTGAGCAGTGCGTTATCGAAAATGATGATGTCATTAATGACGTTTTCGCGGCAACCATAACAGACCGTAGTCACTATGTGGAAGGCTGAAGGAGCGTTTTGGGCGTTTTGAGCCACTAGTGGAACGTAGCCATAGTCGTGTAGGATATTTTTAGTTAAAAGGTCAAAATCATAATGATGCTTATTAATGACATTTTTATTAAATCAACAGGTTGCGAAATATTAATAGTCGTGAAACTTGTTCCATTTGCTATTAACTTTTGAATTATGAAGTGGGGGAAAAAATTGTTTGAGCAATAACCATATAGTAGTTTTTAAGATATGGGATATCTTTGATTAAATAGTCTTTGAAGGTTTCGTATGCAAATTACAAAAAACCCTGAAACACGTACGGCACGTACTTGGTCGCTTTTAATCATATAAGTATATTCTATTTAATTTATAATTATGCAAAGTTATTAAAACGTAAAGGAGAGTAAAATTCAGCGGTCATATTGAACCAACAATAAACGGGCCGGCGACAGTGATGTTGAGAGAAAATACATGCGCTGGCTTTCGACGACGGGAAATATTTTTCATGAATTCATCATACTTTATGTTAATTGTACATTGCGTGGTTTTGTTTAATATCATTTAACACTTTAGTTAATGGGATAGTGGTTCGAGGAATTACGTTAGGATACCGAGCTCGCCGCCTGCAATGCGGTCGCGATAATCGGTACTCTTTATTCTATTATTGCGATTAAAACTCATTTTTTATTCTATAAAATGCATGATTAAAAAATATTTTTATTTATAAATAACCGTGCTCTCCACGTCGTTCACATAGAACTTGGTCTATATCGCTCTTCCCACCGAATAATATCGTAATATTACAGGAAAAATAAAAACAACTGTTTTTTTGTGTATATCTCAGCGCGTACGCAATATACAATCCATAATACGCACTTATACAAAATTGTACTAACAATCACCCGAGTTTAATCGTACTTTTCATTTTTATCAAAGTTGTATTTTTTATGGCTAAAGTTAATTAAAAATATAAACATACTCGTAGTATTTTTAATTTTTTAAATATTTTTACTGCTTACTGTTTACAAAACTGAGACCGGAACTGCTATTACAAACGTGTAAAAATGGTCATACACTAGGGTAACAATAGCGCCAATATTAATTTTGTATGCTTTTGTATAGAAATGCAACTGGTTTGACACGATTATAATAGCAGAATCAGGCACCCGGTAAAAGTGCATTTTTACGTGTTTATTATATTCTATTAGAATGATATCGAGCACTTAAGACCTTGATGATTTACAGGCATGATTTAATAAAGATAGAATTTGCATTATTTTCCGCGGTCACCATCGGACCGCGCTCCACGCAATTGTATTACCACGTAATCAGAGCGACTGATTAGCGACGTATGGTAATGAGCAGGCAAATTGCGGCCAAAACGCATATATGCATAGTTATTTAATTAAATTTCATATTATCATGTATATCAGAGCCGGATTTGAAAATAATGAAAACTTGGACCACCGAAGTTTTTGTGAAGATCTCTCATTTCTTTCATCTTCTCCCAACTATTTGGGGCGGCACAGTAAGTCTTTTACTTCCATATTCCACTATTTTGACAAACGTTCTCTGTCACAAATCAGATCATTATGTCATCCTTCATAAAATTCATTAAATCTCTTCTTTGGTTTACCTTTACATTTGTACCCGAAAATTTTTCAGTTATTTTTTTTCTTGTCATATGGCTTTCATTACATACTCATTCATACCTGGGGCCCAATTCTGCTATTTCAATATCTTGGCGTTGATATTGGGATAGTGCCAAAAATTCTATCCTACTTAATCCGCAACTTCTCAACAGCGTCGCAGTACAATAATAGTAGAAAAAAATTGTTAGTACTTACCAATTACCATTAGCAGAAATGGCGTTAGCCGAAATAAATATTGAAAACTTATCATAATTTTAAACATTTATTTCGCGAGTTTTCGCTTATAAATATTTACAAAAATAGTGGCGTACCCGTGGCACGCTATTGGAATGAACAGAATACCGGAATCAGGCAAACCTACGATTGAGACGGTAGTGTCCGGTGATTTTGACGCGATAGTAATAGCCGAATTGGGCCCCTGCTTAGTGTTCTTCTTTTTGTACTCATTTCCTACCTTATACATTCTTGCAACACCACACATACATCTCAACATTTTCTTCTCAATTGAGTAGAGGAAGACGTTTGTTGGTCTATTACTTAAGTCATTTATTTAGCGGCACGTTACATTTGTGAAGATGTAGCGCTCGCTTATATTAATATAAATTATTACAGTATTTTTATTTACATATATTTTAGAAATTCTTATATATTATATATATATATACACACACATACAGACGTATATGTTAGTATAATAAATTATACTTATTTGACTCTGCCTGCATGCAGTAATAGAGGCCGGAGAGTGTTGGAGCTGACTCTAAGGTTTTATTAATCAATAACGAAGATTTTATAATATTTTTAAAGTTACACCGAAAAAGACTTTTAATATCCGTATTATATTTTATGAAGTCTTCGTTGTATTGAATGGTTTGAAGAAAATTATATTGTTTTATATGATTAAAAAATATTTGTAAATATAAAAACATGAATGTTTTTCTCTTACAACGATTTTTTATTTCTTCTTTCTCTCTTTATTTTGCAAGCTAAGCTAAGCTTTTTGGCCTACCCAAAATCTGGCTTTGTTCAAATTGCTTACAAATGGAGAAGGATCCCTCATTATAAGTTTATATAGCCTATTTAAAGTTTCTATATCTATGCAAAACGGTGTTGCAGTTACTTTTGGTAGTAGTGTCGTATTCACACCAAGTGCTAAGTTATGGAGGGTATATTGAAAACCGTTCTACGTTGTTCTAGGTCATGTAATAAAAAATATCTAGCAAAAAAAAAGACTGCAAGAGTAACTAAAAAGCAAAAATAAATAGTTTCTATTACATCTTGAAGTCGGTGCATTTTGCAATTTTGATGTCTTGACACCGACTTCAAGATGTTGCAATTATTTTTATTTTTTGCTTTTTTGTTACTTTTGAAATGAGTTTCTATTTTGCTAGAATATGTTTATTTTTCATCTTTAAGTTACGTAATTATATGTTGTCCAATAATAATCAAATTAATAAGAAAATGTCCTGAAGTTTTTACGCAAAAAAATATCAAAATAGATTCAGAAACAAAAAGTTGCAAAATTAAAAAACATTTACAGGAAGAACTGAGAATCTCTTCGTCTTTTGAAATCAGTTAAAAATAACCACTTTAACAATGCTGGATAAGGTGTGCGTACTACGCAAGTAAGTATAAAATGATTAAGCTTATCAAATATGTTCCATAGTATCTTACCTGTGGATACCGATTAATCGTATTCGGGTGTGGATACGGTTGGTATCCTCTGTAGCCTTGAATGTTCCTCATCATCCCATTGCAGCCCGGCAACACCGCTGGGGCGAGTGCTTTCTGAAGCTGTTTCTCCTGTTTACGGTATTTTGCACGGCGGTTTTGGAACCAGACCTGAAGGATATCAGAAATAATTTTATTGGTAACATTTAGATATACATAATTATGTCATATTAAAGCTCGTCATATCTGTAAAAGGTGCGCTCCACTAACTAACGCCTGAGCCGTAGAATGAGTGCTAAATTTTAGATCTATTGTTACACATACGAATCCAGTTTCTTTATTATAATTACTTTTAGTTGCTTTCGAGATCAAAAAAATAAGAAAATAAATTTTATAGTTCATAAAATTAGAAAATACGAAGTGGTTACAAACAAGTAAGGTAAGTTCATACATGTCAAACACCCCACATACTTTAAAATAAAATTTTCATATTCAAAAAAATGTTTTCTATTTTTTAGTCATATTTTTATAGCGTGTTTTTTAGTTTATTTGTTTTTAAATATAAATTTTATTTAATCAAAATTCATTTTGTGTATAAATACATAAATTATAATAAGGAGTAAAGCGTGAAAATAAGAAAACAATGTGCAAAATCTTGTCGTTCTTAATCTGTGTGTTGTCAACGGGAATGGAAGCGTGCGTCGTTTGATATGGTGATTAGAGCTGATTAGAGGGAGAGGGCCCAACCCTCCGAGGAGGGCGGTCCTCCGCACGCACTCCCCATATAAATAAACCGATACACTCTATACCTAACTGTTAGCAAAGCCACCCTATCTAAAATATATAGGTAGCGGTACGTACGCTTTATTTAGTGTTTATAATGTTTCTCAACGTTTTGTCTTACGTATAAAATACGTAAAAAGTAATAACCTTTTTTCGCCCCTTGTAGGTACGCAAGTAAGAATTCACATGTTAATGTTCCATTCATGTGTTTGTAACTAACAAAAAACAGCAGGTTTTGTTCTACAGACTGTTAAATATTTAAAACTAAATTAATATTTTAATAGACAAAATTAAGGTTTTAAATACGATGTCTTCTTGACATAATAGTAATGACTAACAACTGGTAAGTAATTGACGGGTTGTTATTGATGATATAAAATGACCCGTAACATTCATAATACATAATTAAAAATTGTCTGTTTAATATTTTTTTTTTATGTACAATAATTAGATTAACAAGGATTTAAATAAACTTTTGTCATTGATATTTTTTTATAATGGCGTCACGTGTGTCAGTTGTCAATTTATAATCTCATAAAATCTGGTCCCTGGCCCAGTGGGCGCAGTTTTGTTTCGCCACATAATGTTTTTTTAGTAATCCAATATTTTTTAAGTGCAATGGCAAAAACTTAGATAGTGAATGTATTCATAAATTTTATTGAAGAAAAACAAATCGTCTTTAAACTAAAAAGTAAAAAATAAGTATTTTCTAAAACTTTGCAATTTTGTTGTTGTTTTTTACGTTTTACTTGGCACTGACGTCAAGATGTTGTACAAAATAATATTTTTTTGCTTTAGTGTTTGAAGTAGGTTTTGTTTTTGTTTAAAAATATCTACATTTTAGTTGTTTGAATATCTTTAGAAATAATATTTTAAGCACCTGTAGAAATTGTACTACTGACACGCGTATACAATTTTCCCTCTCGCAGAGAGTAGGCGCTCGGCGCTCTTCAACAAGGGTTGCTCACGATTTTACTGGGATCCAGATCCTGACTTGATGAAAATGGAACCACCTCAGGACTATACTCTTTCGAAAAAAGTATAAATTTTTGAAAATTGTTTGTGAGAAATACATTTTGATTGTGAGAAATAGCGTAATAAATACCCTATAACAAGTACAGTCGAATTGAAGACCTCTTCCTTTCGGAAGTCGGTTAATAAGTTTTATAATGACTTTAGTTTAACCGACGGATGTTTCCGAGTCACCCGAACAAGAGCTGAGCGGTTTCGTCTTCAATAATATTTAGGTCAGTCATCATTTTAGATTCAAGGTGCAAAGTTTACATTTCGATTACATCTATTGCTAGGTATTAATGTTATACTCGTAAATGCAAAAGTTGGGATCGATGTTTGTTGATCTATCACGCCAGAACAACTGAATAGATCTGGACAAAGTTTGGCACAGGGATAGATTATAGTCTGGAATAGCACTTAGCCTACTATTTTCCCGAGCAAAGGTACGGTTTATAACCCGTGAGAATTGAGATAACGTTGATTATAAAATTTACATTAATGTGAGCTAAGCCGCGGGCGAAAGCTAGTTCATTTATATCTCTAAATGATTTTAATATGTTACGAATTAATTATTACATACATTTAAAACTATCAAAATATAATTAAAAGAAAATTAAAACAAGTTTTACGATAAGGATTAAAATAAGAATTAAATAACCATTTTCGACCGCAGTCACCCAATTTGAGAATCTCTGATTGTGCGTTTTGAACGTATAGATGAAGGGAGGAAACGTAAATGGGATATTAGTTTTTTCGCAAAGCTGCACAACATCCGCCCCACACCGCGCAAGCGTTATTATGAAAAACGAAGCAATTTCCTTGGCCTTTTAAAACACACATCTTCCTTAAATTCTTTTACTCAACGTGGTTTAACATTTCGCATTGTTCTTACCCCTATTCTATATGTAGAATACCTATATATTCTATATCTAGAATACCTTAAGCGAGCAGTAGCGCATTTGTAGCATCTTTGGTGTTGCAAATGTCCATAGGCGATGGTAACCGCTTTCCATCAAGTTGGCCGTCTGCCTGTCTGCTGAACTCCAGCAATAAAAAAAACCTAATTTTCAAGTAACGCCAGGCTAAAGTCGCACCTATAATCCTTCGCCTTAGTCTTACTCAAATTGTAGGACTTATGCCAAATAACGGAGTTCTTGTGGCAACTAGAAAAGATATATTACACTAAACAGGCGAGATTGATTTGAAATTGATATGTCTATATACTGCAATTATTGTCCATTTAAATACAATTTATATTTTTTTTGAAAATAACAACACTGCTGGTAAAACTTCACACTTCAAGTTCCTGCCAAAAACATGAATTGATATTCAACTGTTCAATATTTGGATATCGCATTATGTTTCAGTATAACGGAGAACAGCGGCAAAGACTATTCAACTCGATATCAACCGATTACATTTTGGAAACGTTATTTGAAATATAATTATTATTCAAACAAATTAATATATGCAGCAAAAATTTATCCATACCTCCCTATTTTGCGAATAGCCTTTCCTT
This sequence comes from Dendrolimus kikuchii, assembly GCA_019925095.2. NCBI lineage: Eukaryota > Metazoa > Arthropoda > Insecta > Lepidoptera > Lasiocampidae > Dendrolimus > Dendrolimus kikuchii. The sequence continues at coordinate 16,416,154 of CM034400.1, forward strand.
CAAGCGTCAAACGATATTCAAGTGCTTATCTACTTTATAAAAATATATCGTCGCCGTCTAATAGTAAAATTAAATAACTGACATCTTTTCCATCCATCGAATTTATTGCATTTTCTTAAAGCTGAAATTATTGCGCAGCTGCTGTTCTATTTAAACTTTTATAAACTTATATAAACTCTAAAAAGAATTTTATAAAAAAATATCAAGAAGTCAAAATCAGAGACTAGGGGCGATCCATCTATTAACTAACACGAATTTCATGGTTTTTGACCCCGCCCCGTCCATGTCACAACTGGTCACATTCGTGAGAGTCCTCCTTCCCCAGTGTGACATCACATATTTTGAAATTTTACACCAAGAAATTATTACATTAAAACAGCAGTTACGCAATTAGTGCTATTTCCATTTAAAATATGTTTAAATAATTGAAACACTATGCTTATACATATAGAGTTGGAATTGTTTTGAAGTTTTTCGTTAATAGTTCAAATCGTGTTTTAAAGCTTAAATATTATAGGTGAAGGTAAGGAAAGGAATGCTCCGGTGGTTCGGGCATGTGGAAAGAATGCATGATAAAAGAATGACTAAACAGATATACAATGCAAAAGTGGATGGATGCAGAAGTCGTGGAAGGCCACGACACACCTTCCATGATCAAATTGATCGTGTACTAGCAGAAGGTGATGTCAGGAGCCTTAAGAACAGACGAGCTTGCATGACAAGAGTTATGAATGTCAAAGAGGCAAGTGAGGTGTGTAAGAATAAGCCTAAATGGCACTCTGTTGTTCGTGCCTACCCCGCGAGGGAACTGGCGTGAAGTTATGTATGTATGTATGTATGTAAATATTATATCTTATACTTATATATAAAGCTGAAGAGTTTGTTTGCTTGAACGCGCTAATCTCACTGTCTACAGGTCTGATTTCAAAAATTCTTTCAATGTTAGATAGTCCATTTATCAAGGAAGGCTATATGCTCTATATCATTATTCTAAAACCAATAGGAGCGGAGCACCAATGAAGAATGTTTCAAAATCGGGGTTTTTTTAATTCCTTTTTTTAACTATTCCACGCGGACGAAGTTGCGGGCAGAAGCTAGTATATTATATTTTGAAATGTGACGTCGCGAAATTTAGGACCCCTTACCATACAGTGTCACACTTTGTCCATGCCTCCCCCCTTTAACGTGTGACTCAATTTATGAATGGGCCCTTATGCTATGTACAAATATAGCTTTCATTTGATAAACCATTTGTTGTGCCGTCTCCGGTTGCAATAAAATAAGATAAAAAGATCTACGTTAAATTTGTTTACGGTTCAAAACTTATGGCCGTATTTATTTAGTCAGAATACTACAAGACAAGACAAGAGTTATGAATGCCAAAGAAGCAAGTGAGGTGTGTAAGAATAAGCCTAAATGGCGCGCTGTTGTTCGTGCCTACCCCGCAAGGGAACTGGCGTGAAGTTATGTAAGTATGTAGAATACTACAAACAATTTTTTATCGAGATTTTAAATTTGTTATTTATTTAATTTTATCATGACGGAGGTAACAGTCATCACTACTTTAGAAAGATTTGTTGTGTTACTAATATTAGATATAAAACATGTAAATTTTAAAGTAGGTGGGACAATTTTTCTAAAACGCGTATAAATAAATATGACCTTGCTAAAATGCATAGTTTAGTTTACATGAGTAAACGTTATGTTATGTTAATGTCAAACTTATCGCGAAAATGACTGACCGGAGTCAAAAGAACTATGAATAAAAACCAATGCTGACTTGAAATAAAGAAGAGAATAAATTTAGAAAAGCCATATTCACATATAGGTTCAGTTTATTGAGGAAGTAGATCTTGTGATAAGATCATTCTTTACAAAACGATGTCGATTTCGAAAGAAGATCAAACTAAAATGTAATAAGATATCTTAAATATAATAACGTTGCTATATCTAATGCACAAACCCAACGAGTTATTCCAAGAAAACGGTCCTCTTTAAACTGAAAAGCACAGGGATCCAACAAAACATTTTCTTATTTCCAATTGTAGAATTCATTTGAGGGCAGAGACAATGTCGAGAGGCGCGCGGGGAGGATGAGCGGCTAACTTCGTTACGGATCCATTTGATGGGATTGCAATGCCTCAGGGGCCACCCGACCGCCCCCTGCCTACCCCAAACCCTCACCCAGCCGACAACGTTGTATTTTTATATCGAAATTTCCTCTTGAAGGAGGGCGCTCGTCTTTAACGTTTACATTCTTATGTAGCGTCGCCTAAACGTTAATAGCCTCCTACGGAGCGCGCGTGCACGAGTGTATCGTCTTTATATACCTACAATACTAAGATATATAGATACATATGAAGCCTACGCATATTTTACGTGCTTTTAACGTCGGTGACAACGTAAAAGTCTTCCCAGTAACGTTGTTACAAAATACCTTTCAGTTTCTCGCTAGAACACCATCATTCATCGCACTTGAAAGGAATTGTCATCCCGACGGAGGGAAAGTGAATAAAATATCATATGAAATCTTGCATGACTTGGTACTCTGATGTCATTATTGTTCCAAGTACTTTCAAGTTATAAGCTGCTCTTTGTTCGTTGTGTTAACAAATCAAAACTTAAAGGTCTAAATTTTGTTTAGACATTAAAAAACTTCGTGCTATCTAATTGCTACTTAGAAAATTTGAAGAAATTATGTAATTCATGGTTAAGTGGCTCTTTATTATTCGTTTTCCAATGATGAACTTTTATACCGAACATGGAGGTAATTTTTCTAAGGATATTGTTACAGTTATCATAATTATGCTAACGGTTAAGAACAATATTGTGAGGAAACCTTTTCCTCAAGATGATCTATATGTATAAAGCCTGCAAACTCGTATTAAACCAGTTTGGCGGGCATGTGGTCGGTTTTCTCCAGCTCCAGATAGCACACGTATGGTGTCGACTACGCTACATAATCAAACAAAGATCAATATTTAGAAACAAGAAAATAATAATTGACTTACAACTTCACAAAGTTGTGCTTATAATAACTTGTTCGCCAGAGCAAGTAGCCTAACATTACCGTCTGATATTACAAGATTTTTTAATGTAAAAAATGCCTCCGCTATAATTTAGAATAATAATAATTGTGGTCCTGCAGGGGGGCTTTGTGGCGAAGCCTTACGTGAGTAGCGACACCTCGTACCTGACTCCGGGGGCCAAGGAAAGGCCCACGCCTCCGTGTTTGCCTTAGTCAGCTGGCGTGGAGTAGAGATCGCTAGAGCTAAGACTCAAGCTCCAGTGGTGGAAGTGATAAATGGCATCACGTCAGAAGTAGCTTCGGCAAACCTGCAGCCCACCTCTCTACACCCCTTAGCCACTCACACCCATGTTGCCCTTGTCTTCTATGGCATTTTTAGGGGCCCATGCAGGCAGTGGCGAGTCACCGTCTGCCCATTTTTCCATGTTCCCCGAACATTGCGACGGGCAGACGCCATAGTGCCCATATTCCCGACCCCCAGTACCACTAGCAGATAGCAGTTCACTCCAATAGCCCGGTACTTTTTATTCTCATTTCCCCAAATAGTTCTTACACTGGCCGGGGCTTGTCCTTGGGTGCATTACTATATGGTGTAGACAGGGATAATCGCCGGTCAGTGTCACGCCACATTTACATTAAATTTGTCAAGGGGCCTGTACGTGTTGGCCTTCCCATGTCCCCACGCAAGCCCTCCAATTGTCCGGGCCATTTTTATGGCCCGTGGTTTCAAAATACATACAAATAATAAGCGGCAGACAAACACACATATTGTATATCCCCAAATTAAGCAAGTTACGTTTGTGTTATGGGTAATATACAACGGACTACTCTGGGGCCGTTCCCAGACCCCCAGACCATAGTAAATAACGGAGAAAATACGTTTCCGAAATTTACTATACCAGGAAACGAACCTGGAGCCTCTGCGTTGCAGTGAGGTAGGCCGGCAAAGGCTTAGCCCGCTCAACCACAGAGGCCGTCTTACCGCCGATTTATTGGGTACTTTTTAATCCTTTTGAATAATTCAACACCTATTATAGAATTCCGAGAAAATCGTGAAAGGAATTTCATTCTATAGCTTATGCACGTATATTATGAAATATTAGTACCAAATGTAATGGAGGAATGGTAAGTGTCAAGAAAGTGTGGATAATCTTATAATTGCTGATGAGTAAACGGCAATATAAACAGTCCATCAGAACTGAGAGCACCCTCAATTACTAACTTCTAATTATTTATTTTCTAAGAGTAAAGAACTCTATTATTCTACACTGTCTGTCAGAACAGCATCGTTGGCAATTTGAACGATACGTCACCTTGCTAAGGAGTCAAGAGAGCAGTTTACAAGTACTTATAAAGTCCACTAAAGCTAATAGAAGAAATTCATCACTTTTTTATAATGATGTGAAATATCATATCTCTCGATAATAACTTATTAAAATGATATAACTTGAGATATGAATAGAATAAGAAATATAAAGAAAAATAATTTTTAGCTAGACGTGTTGCTGGGGAGTTTTTTGCCGCTTCTTCTCCTTAACAGCAATAACGCGTTGCGACGCGGTGTACATAGACTAGGAGATAAATTAAATTTTAACCTATATGTATTACCTTCCAAAAGGGTTCTCCAGTGGAACTTATTTTGAATAAAAACTTTTGAATTTGAATTTGATATACGTAAAGAATTTATTATTAAAACATTTGATTAAAGTTATTTTTTAAATTATATCATTATTACTATGACCATTTTGAACCGTTTTGAATAAAATATAGGTACGAGTGAGAAATTAGGTGCTCCGGGGACAAATCAATATCGAGGCCTCCCGGGGGATTGAGCAATTTTAAAACTGAGATAAAGATCTCTCGCGAGTTGCTGGTACCGTAAGCATTTCGTATTCATACGGTCGAGGACGACAGATGGCGCTTTAATTCAATCTGCCTCCGGCCTACGCTCCAAATCGCATTATCCTCGCGCATCATTGATATTTCGACTATTTCGTCCAAGAACCGCTGCCGCGGCTGTATTCTATAGTGGGCGCATTTTTGTGCTTTTTATAGTGTACATTGCGGGTGGTCCATTTTTACCGATGCCTCTGGTTTTGAAAATAGATCTCGTTATTCTTATTAAACGTATGACTGGGTACTAGGTATACCTAGATATATTTATATAAATTATGTCGGAATGGTAATTTTTGTAGATATAAATAATGGTGAAAAGAGAATGAGAGTTGTATCCGATGGATTACTGTGGGATGCACAAGGTGGTTTCAGAAATGGAAGGGGATGTATGGATCAAGTTTTCTCTCTCCGCAATATCGTAGAGAAGCAGCTGGTTATGGGCCGGAAGGTTTTCTGCGGTTTTGTGGATCTAGAGAAAGCATTTGACAGGGTTGTGCGGAAGGACCTCTGGGACATATTGCCCGGATATGGGATTAATGGCCAATTGATGCGTGCTGTGCAGTCCACTTACGAGGGCTGTATGGCATGCGTGCGAGTGGAAGGCAGCCTGTCGCCCTGGTTTGACGTCAATATTGGCGTCCGCCAGGGCTGCGTGCTGTCGGCTTTGCTGTTCATCCTATATCTGGACGATTGTCTCCAGAGAATAAGATTGATGGATGTTGGGGTGCGGATGAGTGATCTAGTTGTAAGCACCTTGCTTTATGCGGATGATGCCGTGCTTTTAGCCGAATCGCCATCAGAACTGCAAACACTAGTCACAATGATGAAAGATGACTGTCAGGCGAGAGGCTTACATTTGAATGCGAAGAAAACAAAGGTTATGGTGTTTGAAAGAGAAGAAACCAGAACGAATGCAAGGATAATGGTCGATGATGTTATGCTGGAGCAAGTGAATGAGTTTGTATATCTTGGATGTGCTTTTAGCAGGGATGGAAGGTACACCGCTGATATAGAAAGAAGAGTGAATTTGGGGAATAGTTTAAATGGAGCGTTAGGTAAACTTCTAGGCGCTAAGAACCTCAGCCAGAAGACCCAGCTCGCCATACACAACGCGGTGCTGGTACCTACGCTCACGTATGGAAGCGAGAGTTGGGTATGGAAGAAAGAGCATGAAAGTAGAGTAAACGCGGTCGAGATGCGAGCACTGCGCAAAATCTGCGGAGTGACGCTCGCGGACCGCGTTCGTAATACCGAAGTAAGAAAGAGAGTTGGTCTGAAAGAGAGTGTCGGGGTGAAGGTAAGGAAAGGAATGCTCCGGTGGTTCGGGCGTGTGAAAAGAATGCATGATGAAAGAATGACTAAACAGATATACAATGCAAAAGTGGATGGATGCAGAAGTCGTGGAAGGCCACGACACACCTTCCATGATCAAATTGATCGTGTACTAGCAGAAGGTGATGTCAGGAGCCTTAAGAACAGACGAGCTTGCATGACAAGAGTTATGAATGTCAAAGAGGCAAGTGAGGTGTGTAAGAATAAGCCTAAATGGCACTCTGTTGTTCGTGCCTACCCCGCGAGGGAACTGGCGTGAAGTTATGTATGTATGTATGTATGTATGTATAAATAATGGATATATAGGTATAGATAAAAGTTCGACTGTTGCTGTTTTTTATTGTAGGGCATCAGCAGATTGACTATAACCCATCTGATGCTAAATGGTAAACGTTGCTCGTGGACAACATCAGAGATATTACTACCGCGCTATCAATTTCAAAAGAAAACTTGTATACAAGCAAAACTATTTGAACATGTATCTCTACTTTTATGTATAAAAACAATTCTAATATTCGTTAATTATAATGCCCTTACTACACCCGGGATGATATTACTATTAGTACATCACGCAGATGCAGCCAAGAGTTGAGATGAGATGGAACTCATATTCAATAATAAATTCGAATTTTGAATGTATTCATGATGACGAAAAAGACTCGAATGCGATGAAAACATTAGGGTTACGTTCCAGAAGGGACAGACGACGACTCCGACGATTTTTCCCGTTCCACTTGCTTGCGGACGGAACGGCTTATGGGGCGTTGATGTCATAAACAACGAAATACACAAATGTCATTGGTTGATTTGAAATTCGCGCCTTTTTCAATGTCAAGAGGTAGAGAGAATTAATTCTCTGTGGTCAACGCCCTCTTCGACCCACCTCTTGAGATGGGTCGTTGTCAGCGCTGTGTGATCGAAAATGATGACGTCATTAGTGACATTTTCACCACGACCATAACGACCGCGGTCGCCTTGTGGAACGGCAGACGGAGCATTTTGGGAGTTCTGAGATACTAATAGAACGCATCCAACGCCAATCAATAAACAAATGACTCATTTTGAAAAAAGAATTCCAGTTTTCAAAATAAAATTAATTTGCAATTCGAATTCTTAGCCAAACAAAAAATACTCTTGAGTTGAAATGACCAGTGCTGCAGAACGGCAATTTCATAGGTACGCACTGGCCCACCTATTATATCTATACTATACAGGCCCGTAGAAGTCGTGAAGTCTATTCACGGCAGGGTAAGTTTAGTAGTCCAACTTACTGTTATATAATTATATACTCTGGTCTGGCGTATTTGGTATTGGGTCTAGAATTGTAAATTGCCCATAATACAAGCGTAATTTATGAAACATATTTTATTTTTCTGACACTGAAAAAGAGTAGGTATATTTCATTTTTACATATTATATACCTATAATTTATTATCGGGATTCACCTTTTCACAAAATTCACTTGTGTGAGAAGATTTTGCACTTACATAAATATACTTACAAATGTATATACTGTAAAATATGTGTGTTTGTCTGGTATTAAAAATAATATGACTGACCTGTATCCTAGCTTCGTTTAGTTTCGTCGTTCTCGCTAGTTCTTCTCTACAATAAATATCAGGATAATGTGATTTTGCGAAAGCCGCTTCTAGTTCTGCTAACTGTTCCTGTATACAAGATAACACGTTTTAAAATAAAAACTTTTACTTTAACTTCAAATGAAATACAAAATAATTAAAAACAAGGTCGTTCATAACATTAAAAGTTGTAAGGTTAAGTATTTATTAGAAAAAAAGGAGCATTGGGTGAACGCAAAAAACAAGAAATAAATGTTTTTTAAAAGAATCAACAAGTTTTATACAATTTTCATGTAGGAACCAAGAAAATTGTAAACTCGCTTTGTTCAGCGTTACTTAAAAACTATATAAAAATAAAGTTTGCATTGAATCGTTGAAAAAAAAATGCTGCTTAGTATTATATATTACCGTTCGTATGAAAAGTTCGTATGCAAATTTTCATAAAAAAATATAAGCGCATATAAAAAACGAACCACCTCCTTTTTGAAGTCGGTTAAAAAACTAATAATTGAAAAAACTACTATAGTCTCATTTATTTTAAAGAATATTAAAAGAAAAATACAATTAATTACTAAAACTAAACTATAGTATGAAAAATATACCTAAAATTAAAGACTAGAACTCTTACTACTACTACTCACTTACCGGGAACGTTCTCAAAAGGCTGGCGGCGTTACCACGTTGAATAGTAGTACTTACCCTTTGAGCAAAATAGACACCAGCCTTTTGGTCGCGTGAGAGGTCTACTAAACGGTCGGCGACATCTCGATAAGGTTTTAGAGCGTTAGGACCCTACAGATCGAATTTAAAAAACTAAATATTACATCAAACATAAAAAAATGGAGGCGACATATACGTACATAAAACTATTTAACTTATATTTTAAGTTAATATTTTGAAAGATGTTTTAATGGCAAATAAGGTTTGGCACTCAGTAATATTTGGCGTAGAAAGTTTTTCTGATATACATATATAAGTATATAATAAATAAAATAGAAGATTAACCTGTGTAAACGTGGTCCTATGTCTCCGCCTTGCTGGCGTTGGACAGGACGCTGTGGTGGGTGTGTGTCCAGCATGCTGCGGACCCAGTGCTGGTGATAATGCTGAACTGCCTCCCGTAGCTCCACTGTTGCCTGTCCCACCAGGCTCAGGTTTTAATTTTTTAAACGCGCCTTCCGCTACAAGCCAAAAATATTTTATAATTATATTAGTGGTCGCCCAGTGGTCGAAATTAGACTATAATTAATTTAAATTATAAGTTTGAACATTATTAGGGTTCTGTTGTCAAAGACTATACTTCTATAATCACAGATTTCCCCAAGGCTACACTGTTAATTTGACTTTGATAATAAACAAAATAGTATATATGCGTGTGTGTGTCAAATACATGGTGTGTTTTTTTTATTTATTTTTTATTGTAGGAGTTCAGCAGACAGGCAGACGGTCTACTAGATGGAAAGTGGTTAGCATCGCCTATGGACATTTGCAACACCAAAGGTGCCACAAATGTGCTGCTGCTCTCTTAAGGGAGACTGGAACCTGGTCACTAATGCCGAAACACAAGTCAGGGTTATTATGGCAACATACTTTAAACCAGGGGTGGTAGCCATCCAGTCGGGCAAATGCCCTACCACCTGGCTGTGGGTTGTTTTGTCGCCTCTTACGACAGGCCGCCCGGCCGCAGGAAATTGTATTCTTTCTCCGTTCCTGCACAGATAGTAATGTGTAATGTTTTTTTAATTGATTTAATGTATTTATGCAGAATTTAACAAAAATATTAGCTTTCTGCACTCCTCTATATAAACTATAAGTGTGCGAAATTACATACTCCTCCGTTCGGGCAATTTTCGTAAAAAGGGGTACAATGTTTTTGCTGTGTTTTTGCTTCACGTATTAATATATAAAACACAATATTACATTACCATAGCAATCTTTTGCTTAGATGTTAAAATTCCTTTAACAAATTGATCATTGCAAGCTACATTAGGTTGGTGTTATAATACAATATGGGTTTTTGTGAAATCAGCGGATTAGATTCCTGAACTAGAGTAATAAATGTTTTAAAAACTAATGATACGGCTTAATTTTCCTTAAAATCGGTCAATAAATTCCTTTGAGTATTTTTGTATTTTCGCTGTACTTTCAGAAATTGATTCTGTACCAATATGAGTTCTAATATGTGCCAAATTTAATATTCATATCCCTAGTCAGTTCTAAGATGATCGATTTTTATCTATATAGTTGTTCCTTCTCTCCGTTACCTAATTCTAGACAGACAGAAACCGGAGTGAGAACTATGAGCTTTTCCATTAGATACCGGAACCTTAGAAATATTCATAACATATTGTTGCGAACCGATAATAATATGCAATTTAAATTATCTGTAAAACTTTTTATGATTGTCTTAATTGTTTAATCTCATTGTTCGCGGTAATTCTCTAAAGTAACCAATTATTTTGTTAATCGCTAATCCCTCTCTTTGTGTTATGGCCCGCCCGCGAGTAAGACATGAACTGTTTGTATTGTTTAAATTAAGCTGCAATTTCTTAGAAGCTAAGATGTTTCGGATCAAGCTTACAAGTCTGAATTTCAGTGGATTGTGTGCATGTTGCCAAGAGCCCGATTCAGCCCGATTTAAACATATTTAGTCGAGTTTCAACAGCGATAGAGTCGTTACTAAGTGTACATTACGATCGGAAATCTCATATTGACGGACTTTGCGCGTTAAATGTGTTACAATATTCTGTCTTGCAAGAACTGGAAATTACGTGTATGTACTTCTAATAAAGTTTGTGATAGTTCCAACGGCATTTCAAATTCATATCCCAGAAATTCGTAATAATATATCACAAACTGAATTTAACACAGATGCATCGAGCCCTTTTCTTAAATCCACGAACATAGAGGAAAAGTGGACTAATGTTCCTCAATCTGCAATCACGTCTACATCTCTCTCAGTCAAAGAAACAGAGGGCTTCTTATTTGCATAGCGGGTGCGAATCGACCCCTTGGCCAGCCCACTTCACGCTTGCCGTAGGTCAAGTTCAGTGCTCGTAATTGTAATTGCGTTGCTTTAACTAACGTTGTTAACCTAGTAATGACTTAACGAATTCTGTGGCACGATCTCCTCTGTGCCAGGAAAAGGATCGTTTTGATTACAAAACTGGAAAATTTCCGGAAAAGTTTCTAGTTAATTAATACAAAATCGTAGTGGTTTGGTGGCTAAGGCACTTGCGTCTCAAGTTTGCGTCTTAAATGTCACCTGGCAAAATTGTACGGGAACCGTGCATGTTGGTACAAATGGAACATTTATAAAATCGTCATATCAATCCGCTAGTCTGTCTGTTTGTCATAGATATATCTCAAAGACTACTAGAGTCACATAAATATGTGTATGGATGAGGCTGGTAGAAGGGTCTAGTCTAGCCGCTATACAGGAAGGCGTGGAAATTGTGAAAAACACTGTTTCCACACGCTGCTTAAAACTTAAGAAAATACGATAAAGTAGAAATAGTGAAAATAAACTAAAAATGACGGATCTCCTGCACATGTCCCTATTGATCAATTTTTACATAGACCTTAACTAGACTAGACTTAAGATAATACATACATACATACATAACTTCACGCTAGTTCCCTTGCGGGGTAGGCACGTACAACAGAGAGCCATTTAGGCTTATTCTTACACACCTCACTTGCTTCTTTGACATTCATAACTCTTGTCATGCACACTCGTCTATTCTTAAGGCTTTAGATAATAACAGTTCATAATCGTCGCTGGGCTCGGAGCCTTCCTATTTTTAGGGGAATGGACAGTATATTGGCCTCGTTTGACCGGACCATCTTGGCAGGTTAGCTACCTTCGTTATCGGATCACGATGTTTTTCTTCTCCATCGTCAGCACGGAGTAATTGTAACAATACGCATATTGTATAGTTTAAAAAAGTACCTAAGAGGTGAATGCTTTTCCTGCAAGGATACGAACCCGTGTCATTTGACACCCAAGTTCAGGGCGCGAGTGTAAAAACCACTGAGCTACCACTTCTTCCAAATGACTATTAAAGTATCATAGAATATATTACGACATTCGCAAGAGACGATAGTTCAGTCGCGTTCCAATAGAATACATGTTCGCTAATCGAGATTCGTACTTAAGGCTACTAAAAACCAAACACACCGCTGGGACGTATTTAATTATGTCGAGTGATTCAAGTGATGAAAAAGCTCATGCAGTGTATTTATTACAGAAATAGAAACATAAGAAAATACTGGATTAATCCGTACATTACCAGAAACATAAATTGTATAGCTTTTGTTGCTGCAAGAGAACTACAATAAGACGAAAGAATTTTTTTATAATTTTACCGAATGTCAAAAGAATCTTATGAGCATTATGATGCTGTTCCGCCGCCATTTTGCCGAGATTCAGGAGACTTAACGCGCGCTTGAATGATACAGCGGGTATCGCGAAACTAGTAGCAGACGCGTAGGATGCCCGTAGCTAATTGTGCGTATCGCCATACAAATGTATGTGGGATACTCCTCGGCGACTCATCTTCGAGACTCGCGTAGGATACTAGTCATCTGTAAGTATCGTAATGTAAGAAGAGCCTAACTGTAACCAGATTTCAATTAATAAAGTAAACCATAATTCCGCATGTTTTGATTGTAGCCAAACACAACCACTGCCACGAAATGCTTCGGATGTAAGCTCGTTAATCTGAAAAATTTTCATATTGGCGACATAATCACTTTACCTTCGGTTTCTGTGCGCTTCTGAATTAAGGGGGGAGATTTTAAAAGCGCCGTCGGAGGTCGGTTTGGTAAGTATTCATGCATTCCCTTTGACGGTGTTCCAAGCTACTTACTAATTAACATGAAGCTAAGTGTTTGCGTCCACGGTAAACGGGCCTTTTAACGTTTAAAAGGTTGCCTTTTTTTAGTCGTTTCCATGTTTTAGGGGCTTTGATGGCGAATATATTGGTTTCGCTTTTTACCTGACATTTTTCCGAGATGCGAATAAGCCAGGAGTAGGAATTTTTCAAATGTTTTAATCGAGGTAGTAAAATAGCCAGTGACCGCTATCTACTCTACTATTAAAATATAATACTATATAGTAATAAGTAAACATGAAGGATGTGTCTGTGATTTCAAATAATTTATTGATGATACATACATACATACATACATACATACATACATACATACATACATACATAACTTCACGCCAGTTCCCTTGCGGGGTAGGCACGAACAACAGAGTGCCATTTAGGCTTATTCTTACACACCTCACTTGCCTCTTTATTGATGATCATTGTAGAAAATTGCTATTACACACGATGCCTAATCATACGTTTTAGAATTTATGTTTATACATCGTGCGTATAATATTTACTATGGTTTTTATATTTTAAATATCGACTTTTTATGAGTGTTTAAGAAAATTGAAAATGATTAAAAATTATTTTATTTATCTAAAGAATAATTTACGTTTTAAGCATGTACTATGTCCGGGAAGGTTGGATAGTTCTGTTTGTCTTAGTCATATGATAAATACAATTTATTATAAAATTCTATTGAATTTCATGTTGATGATGCATATCCAGTTATGTCTAGCTGACTGCAAAGACAATTGTTGCAAACTCATAGAATGATGCTCTTATCCCTTTGTTTGCTTTGCGAAAACAGTTCATTTAGCATAACTATGTTACAGACAATCATTTAAGCAGTACAATTATACTAATTATTGTAATTGCCTACAAACTATACCAATTTTGATAATTGACAGCCATATACTTTGTCATTTATACGCAAAACATTGCACGTTAAATTCATAACATGGCCATTATCTAAATCGCATAAAAATTAATATGGAGTTGGCCATAACGACTTCTAGTTAAAGAAAATGTTCTTTGGTAAAAATTATATTCACAGATTTAACTAGCTGTGCATTTGGTTCGTATGGGACTTTCTCGCTTGTTTTATTTATATATAGGTTTTTTGCAAGTAGGTAATTTATTACCATAAAACATTAAACTTTGTACAATTTTCTAATAAAAAAAATCACAAATAATATATAAGTCACAAATCGCTGTCGGTTGGGAACGTGCCCAAAACGTTTGCCGCATTTCCGCGCTGGATGGCAAAGCTTATTAAGGCTTAAGGCCCCAAGTACAGGCCTGCCTTTTGGTTACGTGAGACTTCTATTAAACGCGATGATAGATCTTGATAATACCGATAGGCTTCGTGACCCCATGGCCCCAGAGTTTCGACACCGAACGCCATAAATATTAGGTTGAGGAAAAAGTTTCTTCGCATTTTATATAAAAATTCAAAAGGTTTTTTTTATAAAGTTTATTTACATTTGACTAAAGTATGTAGGTGCTATTTTGTTGGATAACTTTTTGCCATCTTGTAGGTAGGGACGTGATCCCATTGCTATAAAAATTTTGGGGTGTCTGATCAAAAAACTGCGACAAGTGGTTTTGGCAGTCCTCTCGTGATGTTAACCTGACACTATCTAAGGAATTCTGCAGAGACCGAAACAGGTGAAAATTTAAAGGTGCAAGGTCAGGACTATACGGTGGATGTATTAACACCTCCCAGCCAAATTCTCGTAATTTTTGCTGAGTAGCTAAAGATGTGTGAGGTCTAGCGTTATCATGGTGAAAAACCACACACCTTCTGTTGATTAATTCCGGCCGCTTTCTCTCAATTTTATGCTTTAATATCATCAGTTGTTCACAGTACAGTTCAGAATCGATGGTCCTGCCTGGCGGTAACAGCTCATAATGAATAATGCCCTTCCAATCCCACCATACACACAGCATCACTTTGTTGCGAGTTAACCCGGGTTTCGCCACAGTCTTTGAATGAAGCCTGACCGGCCTTTGACCAGGATCTTTTTCGCACGTTCTTGTCGTACGTGATCCACTTTTCATCACCAATGATCAGCTTCCTCAAAAATGGTTCGGTTTCATTACGTCGTAATAAGGAATCACAAATGAGTACACGGTTCATTAGGTTTCTTTCAGTGAGCTCATGAGGCACCCAAATATCGAGCTTTTTTGTGTACCCAGCTTTTTTCAAATGCACCAAAACCATTTTGTGGTCAATTTCCAGTTCTCCAGCTACATCGTAACTACTATTATGCCGATCTTGCTCCACTTTTTCAAAAACTGCATCAAATTTGTCCGTAACAGGGCGACCAGAGCGACGTGTATCTTTGATATCAAAATTTCCGGATTGATAACGTTTAAACCAAATTTGCACTACTCTCACAGATACTGCATAAGGTCCATAAACATTACAAATTTTTTTCGCGGCTTGTGTTGCATTTTACCTTTTTTGTAGTAAAATTTTAAAATGTATCGAATTTCTTCATTAGATTCACTCATTTTAACAATAAGAAAAGCAAATGAAAATCACACATTTTCCTAATTTGAATTTGGAATTGTCTTCTTTAAAATTAAATTTTTTTAATGATACCAAAACCAGCCAGATACTAATGGTATAGCCAAAGAGATCTTATTACAAGTTCATACATACTATATGCGAAAAGACTTTTTCCCCAACCTATTATGTATCCATTGCCAATAAATGCGGCAGCTGCGCCAGCTAACACGGCCGTGTCTGAAAGAGGTTTATAGGTAACTTTTGGATTTTGTATGTTATCGAAATTGAAATATACACGAAAATGTAAGTAATGAATACGCGAAGTACATACGCTATTAAGTAATAAAAACTCATAATAAGAAAAAAAACGTGCGTCTCGGGACGCCCGACAGAAGTCATAACTTAAACTAATCTAAGTTGAACTATTTAACATCGAAATTATTTAACTTGAGAAAAGCTTAGGATAATACCTAAATTTTATGTATATTAATACAATAATGTAAGGAAAGGTTATTTATTAATAAAATCTTTTATTGATTATAAAATATATTTTATTCTTAGTTACAATTCTTGAATATGTACATTAGAATTTCGTGTATGTACATTATTAGTATCATTAATTAATCTAATTACCGATAACGGCTAGCGCTGTGGGTTAGAGTGAGAGGAGGAGCCCGGCTACCGCTGCTGTATATGTCAGACAAAGGGAAGCCAGTCTGCTGGCACCGTAACGCGTTATGTAACAAAGCGGTTTACCCTCCCATAAGAAGTTATCACTTCAAAAATATACATACATAACTTCACGCCAGTTCCCTTGCGGGATAGGCACGAACAAAAGAGCGCCATTTAGGCTTATTCTTACACACCTCACTTGCTTCTTTGACATTCATAACTCTTGTCATGCACGCTCGTCTTTTCTTAAGGCTCCTGACATCACCTTCTGCTAGTACACGATCAATTTGATCATGGAAGGTGTGTCGTGGCCTTCCACGACTTCTGCATCCATCCACTTTTGCATTGTATATCTGTTTAGTCATTCTTTCATCATGCATTCTTTCCACATGCCCGAACCACCGGAGCATGCCTTTCCTTACCTTCACCCCGACACTCTTTTTCAGACCAACTCTCTTTCTTACTTCAGTATTACGAACGCGGTCTGCGAGCGTCACTCCGCAGATTTTGTGCAGTGCTCGTATCTCGACCGCGTTTACTCTACTTTCATTCTCCCTCTTCCATACCCAACTCTCGCTTCCATACGTGAGCGTAGGTACCAGCACCGCGCTGTGTACGGCGAGCTGGGCTTTCTGGCTGAGGTTCTTAGCGCCTAGGAGTTTACCTAACACTCCATTCAAAAATATGTGTTTATAATATCACTAAAAAATTAATCGAAATCCGCTAAACTGTTTCGGAATGAATTCGAGAGCACGGATCACCTCCAACCCCCAAGGAGGTGATCCGTGCTCGAGACAAATCGATACTCAGAAATATATTCAAAAACGGTTAGACTTAAATTTATATTAAACACAAGGCTACGCAAGGTCGCCGGCAGGGACTACATGAGGAAGATATTAAGTCGGGATATGTGGCGCAAATTTGGGGAGGCCTACGTCCAGCAGTGGACAGGAATTGCCTGAAGAAGAAACGCAGAAGCAGTAAACACTTGGTCCGTTGTATATTACCCATAACACAAGCGTCACTTGCTTAATTTGGGAATATACAATATGTGTGTTTGTCTGCCGATTATTATTATTATTACTGTAACTATCCGTGACAAAGCCCTCACTGATACTAGCCAGTCTGTGAAACGATTGAAACGATACCACATCGCCGAGCTACAAGATTATTAAGTGATGTCCTTTAATGTAAGGACTAATCTCCAGTCACATGTTCTCATATCACTTCTGCTTAAAGTGTTGCCACTGATCGCAGGGAGCAAGAAAATAATATAAACAACATTAAACACAGATTACTTCAGTTATACTTATTTATTGGTATGACTATGAAGGTGAGAAAGGATAAGTGTCTTATACACTTGAGTCAATGGAGATTATTTAAGTGTACAAAGTAACATTTGTGCAGGGGCGTAACAGAGATTCAATGTAACATGTCATCAAGGGGTCGTAATCCCCTAATTATGACGATTGACATAAAAGCGCCATCTGTGGCGGCCGAGAGGTGTCGGGTGACTGCGCCAGAAGTGTCGCCGACACTATGCTCTCCCTGAAAATTGATTCTGAGGGATACTATTTGTTTTTGATATGAAGTGTTTATAGAGAATTTTATTTTGGTACTCCGAATATACAATGGTGTTTCAGTAAAATATTACTTATTCAATAATTATTAGAAACTCAATAGATATGTACATTTTTGGAGATATGTGTAGGCAATAGTTTCAATTACACATTGGATAAAATTGTAGTTCATGATTATTTATTGATCCAGCCGTGAACTATCTTTGAAAAACGTCACAATATTCGTATAATACAGATAAAATCGGCAGTCGATGACCAGCCATTGATTTCATGGGCCCTTAACACGCTTTAAAACAACAATCAGGGTGGGACATGGGTGTGAGTGACTGAAGGATGTATAGAGATGTGCTGCAGTTGTACCTTGTAATTCTGCTATTTCAATATCTCTTCATTGCGAAGATATTCAAAGTACGATTCCATCGCGGTAACGCATACAAAAAAGACTTCTGTAGCATCTTTCTTTTGCTGAGCACAAGGTAAAAAAGAAAACATCACACTAGGAAAAATTAATTTATTCCTTGGAGACCAGTATAATTATATTAGATGCTATGTTTGCTTATTAGTTGTTTCATAAAATATAAAGTCCCCTCAATTGTTCAGCCAATTTCGCCTAAGAGTCCCGTGGAGACCTCCGCGATAACCTTAAATCCCACTTTCCTCCATCAGGAACCAGTACTAGGTGTTAACTTAACTATTTCACAGCAGTGATGTTACGGATATTTACTTTGAGTTCAAAAATCATGTGATAAAAAAATTCGTTTAATCCAAAAATCTATTAATTTGACTTAGACAGACAAATTTCAATATCGTACTTACACTATTTTTTATATTTATTATTAGAGTTTAGTTAAATAACAGTGAACAAATTAAATTGTCAGCTGTGTTCATCCATATGTATTATTTACATCGCATTGTAAACCTGAATCATCGTCGTCAATCCCTTTTGGGTTTTAAGATGTAGATATGTAAAAATGTATGTTTTTGTTTGAATAAATAGATAAGAATAAGTCCATTAATTGATCAAATGTAAAAAACTGTTGGTGATCCTTTATTAACTAAATAAATATCATAAATTTGTATTCTACTAATACTGTACTGCAAAACTGTACACAATATGTTCTCGATATCATCGCGGTGGATTGATAGTAACAAAAATTGGTATTACTATTAGCAGAAATGGCGTTCGCCGTAATGAAAATTGAAAAACTACCAAAATTTTAAACATTTATTACGCGAGTTTTCGTTTATAAATATTATAAAGCTGGAGTGGCGTACCCGTGGTACGCCACTGGAATGAACAGAGTAGCGGAATCGGGCAAATATACGATTGAGACGATAGTGCCCGGCGATTTTGTCGAGATAATAATAGCAGAATTAGGCCCCAGGTCTACTATTCCAGTGGCGCAATCTACTCATGTAGAGTTTTCGAGCTCTTCAGACTTAAATTTATCACTGGACAGTTGCCCTAGTATTCCATGGTTTCCAGGTTACCAACTAGTCCACTTCTAATGGTGCACTTCAAATGTTCGCAGTTGAAAATAATTACAAAGTTGTAAATTATTTATAGGGCACTCAATGAAAGGGCCGTGGGTCTCCTCCGGCGCCCGACGGGGTGCTTCGCCCTCCGGGCGGTGTCCA
Source organism: Dendrolimus kikuchii (assembly GCA_019925095.2). Taxonomy (NCBI): domain Eukaryota; kingdom Metazoa; phylum Arthropoda; class Insecta; order Lepidoptera; family Lasiocampidae; genus Dendrolimus; species Dendrolimus kikuchii. Next base: position 16,435,275 of record CM034400.1, read on the forward strand.
TATGTTGTCGTATGCCACTAATAGATTTATAATCGGCGCAAATGCCGCAAATCCGTCCGATTGTGATCTTTGTTTGATTTTTCGCATTATTTACACGTCAGAAGTCAGGGGCTTGGGTGATGGATTTGCTTTTAAATCGTCGTATGTATCATCATCATCATCCAAGTTCGTCCAACTTATTCTTCTTTTTTAATTGCATATTCATCACTTCATTAAAAAACTGCATGATGAAATGAAAAAACATGATCTTTTAAGTTTCGCCAAGGCTATGCGCGCATAGCCTTAGCGAAACTAGTAGAAATATTTCAGTGTGATCTTTATGCACAAAAAATTTAACATAATTATGGAATTCTATAGAAGCACGCGCACCAAGGAACTAATTCCGCACCGGATTTATATTCAGTTGAGTGTTTTTTTTCCGCTAAATCTGGTATAACCTACACGTATAATCTATAGAAGCATGCGCTCCACAGAATTAATTCCGCACCGTATTTAAATCCCGTAACTCGTTATAGTTTTGAAAAACTGAGATAATCTTGATATTTAGTCAACCATGTGTAAAATAAGGGTGTTATAGTGCGGGTTTAGGCAGGTGCGTATCGCACGCGACCGCCACGCGTCGGGTGTTGCAAGTTTTTTTTATTTATTCCGATATATAAAGTGAACGGTCTTTTGTAAGTTCACTAATGTTTGCCTTTCACCTGTTGAAGCATTAAATGCATTGGATTTGAATGTGCGAAAGATAAACTTTAAGGTATGTATAGATACTAGCTTCTGCCTGCGACTTCGTCCGCGTGGAATAGTTACTTTAGGCTAACTCTAACTTTAACCCGCGACTTTGTTTACGTAGATGATGAAAATATTTTTAAATTTTAATGACTGCCCGCCGGCCTTGCACATCATAAATGCGCGCGCAGTACTTGATCATTATTTTGCTGCGATGTTATTTTAAAACTGCGATATCTCCAAAGATATTAATTGAAATCGAATGATGTACATGGCAATTTTGTTTTAAATTAAATATTTGTGATGAATAACGTATTTATTTGGATAAGGATTAATATCATGTTTTTAAAAACACTTTCGCAAATAATGCATTATATTAGAACAAATTTGGTTAGCATAAAAAAAGGTTATAGTGAGCCAACCTTAAAAGATAGACATATGCTGTCGCGGACTTTTTTTAAGAAATTTTAAAGGGGAAAAAATCTGTCACACATAATTTTTTGCGAAACTTTAACCGTTTACGCAGCGCGCGCAGCGGAAGCTCTCAAAAGGAGAAAAAACCCGATTTTGAAACATTCTTCATTGGTGCTCCGCTCCTATTGGTCTTAGCGTGATGATATTTAGCCTATAGTCTTCCTCGATTTCTTTATAAAAACATGAAATTTAATTTCGATATTTTAAAGGTTATCGAATTGATAAATGATGTTAGGTGAGAAGTGGGAGTTATTTGCCAAAATTTGGCGAATTTTGTTACGATTTTTTTATATGAAATATGAATAATTGTAAAAATCTATAGAAAACAGACACACATGTAATGTTTGTGTGTTCGGTTTTTTTAAACCAGTTTATATTACCTTTTAGACTTCCTGTAGCAAATTATTGGATAAAAGTAATCCGGGAATCGCAAGATGACCAGTGGAATCCCAACAAAAGGCCGCTTGTGTGTTCCAGTCATTTCGAAGAAAAAGGAATTTGTATATCGAAAAAAGGTTTTACGAGAATTAAAAAAGGAGCTGTGCCAAGCAATGTGTGTATTGAAATAGCAGCATTTATTCAATTATAAGATTAATAGTAATAATGGTTCATATATTTCAATAATATTTTTTCTTATTGGTTTTGGAAATGAACCGTTCACCATGAAATTTGACATTTCAGACTTATTTTGATACTGCCATATGTATGTACTTGCGGTAACGGAAATAAACATACCTAATATACTTTTTAAAACCGAAAACACGAGATAATATACACACGGGATATTTGAAGTATCATGCAAGCAAAGTTGAATTAACCAATTATATATTGTTGCAGTGCCTGTTTTTGCTGGATAGAAAATTTAGTTTTGTGTGAAGTGTCACAGTTTTGTAATATATTATATTCCATAGTAATTTAGTGTATGGTATAAACATACATTTTGTATAGTTTAATTTTATGTTACCAAAAAACATGTTAAGAATTTATGGAGATATGGTGTACTGACATTTTTTAGTACATTATTGTCATACTTAAGATATTAATTTTGTCTGTATTCTATTAGCTGCATCTCCATTAATTCCTAATAAATAAATAATTTAACATACTTATATTAATATGATAAAAATCAAATTTTAGTTTATAAAATAATCAAACCGAACTAGTTTGAATAAAAACTTTTGGATGTGAATATTTTTATATTTATAATAGTCCTTTTCAAGTGGTTTAGTTGCTCTTAAGTCCCTGCACTAAACTATCCCCTGTACCTACGCCGTAGTTCCTACTACTTCTAACTTTGGATTACACATAAAGCCCACTACCCAATATGAGCCCATCGAATCGTTCCAAGTCTGCTATTATAACTTATTTGATTGACTTTTAGCGCAGTGTAATCTTTGGCGCGTAAATAGTCGTCTAATAATCTTCGTAAACATGTTGTGTAACAACACAAAAATAATTTGCCATTATGAATAGTTTTTTTAGAATTATTACATTAGTATTGGTATTTAACAGACTTATAAATATGTACTAATATCTGTACAGGCATTTTATTGCGAATTAAAATTACTACATGTACTAAGATATGTTATGAATACATTTGTGCATGTATTTTTTATGGTTCGTTCTAAGACAATTTTGTTGCTAATAGTTTATTAAAAAAAAAACTAAAACGTCTGACTAATATTAAATTATTATAACACATAAAGCGTATAAATCATAACGATCATTTAAACTTTTCACTTACATAAAAAATATTTAATTATTAAAAATGGGGTTATATTTTTTACCTGATATCCCGAAAACACGCACACATTGATAGTTTTACGAGAGTGAATATAGCAACGCTTCGCGTTTTTGATGCCGTTTTTGGTGGTGTTGTTTGGTAGCAATGCTCTCTGTAGACATGTTATATCTCAATGACTATACCTAAGGTTGTAATACGGCTGGTAACGCTTTGGCTTCGTCCTTGGTATCGCAAACGTTTATAGGCGATGTGAACCACTTTCTATGAGCTGAGCCGTCTGCCTGTTTGCCAGCTTTGCAAAAAAATATACCTACTTTGAAAAGATGAGATGGAATAGACTTATGAGTTTCGAAGACGATAATCTACTAACTTAAATTAAGCTATTATAAAACATAAATATCTGCCCACAAATAGAGAGCCTACATGTTTGGTGTACCAAGGCCTCAACCTTTTTATTTTCTCAATTTTGGAAAACAGTTATATAAAATGGTTTAAAGGAAGACAATAATGTTAATAGTAAATTGTTACACGAGGGATGCAAGTGACCTATTTAGGGCATGACATTGTTTGGCGCACGAGCGTAACGAGAACGCTAATAGTTCGAGTGCCTAAATAGGTCTATCACCAGAGGTAAACACTCTGATTGTCATTTAGAATATGAGGAAAATAAATTAAAACTGATTAGTTAAACAAACAACTACTATTCTTTAATGAAATCAGGTAATATAAGAAACTCATTGAATACGTCACATAGGATACGTCAAGTAAATTTATTTTTCTGTGGCATTATACCAGCCAGTATTTTTTGTCATTGAGAATAGTAAATAGTTAGCTTAAATTTATGTAAGTCCTTATACTTATTAATCCTTATCCCTATTAATATTATCCTTATTATAATATTATAAATGCGAAAGTAACTCTGCCAGACTGTCTGTTTGTCTGTTCCGTTTTCACGAAGAAACTACTGGACCGATGTGGCTGAAATTCGGTATATATGTAATTTCAATACCGAGAGTGGGCAAGGAATACTTTTCATCCCGGATAATGGCATAAGTTTGGCGATAGATTTATGTAAAAATTATCCCAAAAAGTAGGATAGGTTTTTTGTCATTTGTCATTTTGGTTATTTTGACCATTTTGGTCAATTTCTTCATTTTGATCAATTTGGTCATTTTGGTGTTTTTATTCATTTTAGATGAGATCCCAGTCACCCCAGACTAAGGTGATTTTAGGAAAGACGAAATTTTTAGGGTCGGTAGTTTAACAAAAACTTAGAAAGGAATGGATACTCGCTAAGCTGAAAGCGGGGCAGTTTTTGAGGTAGCAGGTATCAAAGATGGAAAAAAACCATGCTAACTTACGTCAAAGTAGCAAGAATAGTTTTTACATATGTCATATATGATATTATTATAAACAAATATCTCTCGCTTCCTCACACAGCGGATCTCTTTTACCGAGTCTGGGAGGATGTTTGGCCCGTCAGATTTGTCTGGCTCATTGGAAATTGTTGTGTAAGAAGTAAGAAAACTTGTGTAATTTCAAGTCAACGTGGACGAAGTCGCGGGCATATCCTAGTAGTTACATATTTCATTTCAAATTTGCACAAAACAATGTAAATTACTGGAGAAATTGTTAGAATTTTTTTCCTCTCCACTTACCTCTTCATACTTCGACATTGGCAAAATCAGTGCCATTTGCATTAAGCCAAATATTGCAAAAAATGTACTTTCCGATCATGAGAAATGAAAATGCTATTTTCATCTAAGTATTAAAGATTTCGTGCTTCGTGGCGGAAAATACGTGGTATGATACAATGTCATAGTTAATCCCAGCTACATTTATAGCTGGGATTAACTATGACATTGTATCATACCACGTATTATCATCCATAAGATATTAAATAAGTATCAAAATAATTTAACAACGCTGATATTATAAATTACCCATTAATTGACAAATTAATTGACAAGTCGATTAATTGAGATCACGCTCTTGATTGTTTTAATACACAGTGAGATGTTACTTGCGTGGAATAGGAAGTGGTGGTAAATAATTAGACGTTGAAATGAAGTCCATAATTTTAACGTTTGTAGTTTATTCTATTCAAGGTACGGTTCATTGTTATTAAAATGAAAGCTAAAATAATAATATATAGAAGTAAATATTAAATATTTTGACTAATAGAGATTTTTATAGTTTTGTAGTCATCTTGGTAAAAATGAATTACTGCAAATTTGTTTCATCTTTTTGAATTTCTCCTTTTGAAATCATCATGTTGATCCGTCTTACTATGTAGCTATAAGCCGTAAAAAGATGATAATGAAACAGAGTAACTTACACATTTATCTATTATTACGGTGTCAATGAGATATAACCATTGGGTTATAACATGTCTAGAGAGAGCAATGCTAACAAACAGCACCGCGAAAAACAGCATCGAAAACGTGAAGCGTTGCTATATTCACTCTACAAAAACTATCAATGTTTGCGTGTTTTGGGGATATCAGCTAAAAAATATCACCTTATTTTTTATAATTTAATATTTTTTACGAAAGTGAAAAGTTTAAATTGTCATTATGATTTAATCACTTTATGTGTTATAATTTTATTATTACTCAGAGGTTTTAAAGCATTTTTAATAATTTAAAGTATTACCAACAAAAGTTATGTGTATTAGAACAAGCTATAGAAAATAAACTACATGCACAAAGGAGTTTTAGTATATGTATCAGTCATTTTAATTTATATTAACATATCTGTACAATTTTAGTATTTATAAGCCTGTGTAATAATACTAATGTAATAATTATAAAAAAAACTATTCTATATATAAGTTTAACACTTTTTAGTGTCGCTTTTTCGTATCATCGAGTCACAACGATTGCAAAGAATTTTCACTTCAAAAATCATAATTAAATTTCCCCAAAATTTGGAAAATAAATCCCATTTATCACCTGACAACTTCAATCAATTCGATTCATCGAAATTAAATTCCATGTTTTCATAAAGAAATCATGAGAAAAGTGCTATATTTTCCGAGGAAATGACATCTTATCCTTATCCTTTCCTCTTTTAAAATAGTTCCAACACGTTTTAATAGCGCATGACGGCATAATGATTTTTTTTTGCGGGAGCTGTAACCAGTAGCTGAAACGACACTCAGAGGCGTGGAGAGCAAGTACACCAAATTTAGTGCACTTTTTATGGTTGTTTTTGTGCAGTTCATGCGTTATGTAGACGTTTATATGATATAAGTACGGAGTATAAAAATTGTTTTATTATTCTTAAAATTCATTCAATATTTTACAGGCACGGTTGATTCTGCTTTCTTCGTTCCTAATAACATGGACTTGTTATCGCAATTTCCAAATCCAGCGCAGTTGACAAACCCTGATCAAGTTGGACCAGTTAACGCAGGAAATAGATATCCTTTGAACCTATACGATGCACCAAATGAAGCAATACGTTATAATCAACAGTTGGGCCGTTATAATAACGGTAGAACATTTACAAATCAGAATTATGCTAACACTGGAAAGTTACCAAATAACAATATATATAATACTGGATATAAGGACGCGTCAAATGATAAGAATTCTTGGATTCGGACAGTTACTTCAGGTAATACCGATACTGGTAGTGGTTTGGGCATATTTAGAACTCCAAGGCAGCCTCATTTCAATAATTTTGATAATACCGACAGTATTGGCTTAACTACCGAAAGCAATAAATTAACTGGCATACCTGTTAATGGAGGTAAGGTAACCAGCCCTTTAAATGTGGACTCAGAAAAGAATATACCATCAATCAAAATCTACCATGAACATATAAATCCGAAAAAAGATGTTACAAAGGTATTAATTTCAAAGAAATTAGAGTTCCAATCGAAAGCTGTAGTACCTGAAAATGAGAGAAAAGACTCTTTTACAATGATATATTACATGGAGTAAAGAATTATTAGCCTTATGTTGGCTATCCGTTGATTTTTATTGGTTACAGGAATTGCCTTAATTATATTTATCTATTTAAAAAAAATATTTTTCTTTTATTTAGTTTTTAAAATTTTGTTTTATGTAGTTATGAAAATTCAAGTGAAGTGTTGCTTAATGAAGCCGCTTACACGTATAATTACCTCTATATGCACAAGTAAAATAATCGCAAAATGACGTTTATCTCTTGCTCACAGAATTTATTACGATATTAAGGCAGCTTTTTATATACATGCAACCTTCCTTAATTCTGTGAAGTCTTAAAACTTTACAACCTAATAAAGAATGCTTTAGGTTGGTTGAATTGGAATATTTATTTTTGGTACAATGTGTGTGTGTGTGTATACTGTGCATCTACAATTGTATAACATCTGTATAAACTATATTCTTCCAAATAAAGATATGGATTGATTGGTCGTTATCCGTTTTTTGATAGCGTCTTTATGCAAAAGTGACACGATAATTTCAATCAATGGGCCTTTATTAGACTAGACGGAATGATTCAAGATATGGCCGTAGAATAAAAACTTAATTGATTATTGATTTTTTTAATTAATCAGGTTATTTGATGCATTGAATGGGATAGAATTACTCATACTAATTTGATTTGAAAGTGAATTTACATGTTAAATGTTTTGTTGTTGGGTTTATTCTGTCTTCAAAACTTCAAGACCTTTGACATGAAAATATTTTCCTAATATTAGGTATATGCGTCTTTTAAAAATCATAAAGAAGTTATAGATAAATAGATAAATATCCTCTTTGAGACAATCCGAGGAATAAAATTAATTTGAGCTCAGGGAGAGATATAACTAGAATTAGCCAAGAAGAAATTAACTTCCACATTTTCTTGAGCCATTCTATGTAGCCCTTCGTTGTTCTTGTACGGCTTTTTGGAGGCTCATATATTGAGCGACATAGTCGTTTTTGTACTCTCTACATCCACTGGCATTACAACACAATAGGTCCGTCAGTTATTCCTATTTCCTGTATTAGTACATCTCTAGCCGGAGACTTGCCTTTGGGTATATTTCTACAGCGTATACAGACATAAGCGTCGGTTTATACCACACGACATTTATATTACCCATTTTGGCCGTAATTTGGAGAATAAGTTGAGTTTTGCAATTTTCTGTGCCAATATTGTACTTATACTAGAAAATAATAACAGAGATTGTTTTCCTCAGATTTGTCAGTGAAATCATCATTCCATTTAAATTATTTATGATCCCTCCCCCCCCAATTTCCTAAAGTCTTTTCTTACCACTTTCAGTATTTTTTTGTTACATGAGTTCAGTAGACAGGCTCACGGCCCACCTGGTGGAAAGCGGTAATCATCGCCTATAGATTTGTGTAATACCAAAAGTGCTACCAATGTGCTGCCCTTTACTAAAGGAAGACTGGAACATGACCATTAATGCTGGAAAACAACTCAAGGTTGTTATTGCGGTATACTTTAGACCGGGGGTGGTATATAGCCACCCCGCCTGGCAAATTCTCTACTATTGGCTGTAGGTTGTTTTGTTTCCTCTTACGACAGGCTGCTCAGCCGCAGGAAATTTTATTCTTTCACCGTTCCTGCATGGATAATTTAGTAGTTTGGTATAGAAAGTTTCACGGTCCTGGCCCCAGTAGTTTGGACTATGCGTTGATATGCCAGTCAGAGAGATCAAGTAATTATAGGTGTTTTTATCTCCGAAAAGAATTTCCCCAGGATAAGGTATCGAACTTTACGCAGTCAGAGATGCAGAGAAGGTTTTAGTCAAAAATAGATAAAAAGAGAACACTTTATTTTTCTCTAAAACCATAATTATAAAAAAAAACAAAAAAAAAGTACGATTACAATATTGTCATCGTAAAAACAATAGGCGACCTTATCGCTCTTAACACTCGCAATCTCTTCCAAGCAACCTAACTTAAGGTATTTTATAAATTATTTTAAATTAAATACACATACATAAACTACTTTATAAATTAAATATATTTTTAAGATATATATTTTATTGGTTAACAGTATAAAAAGAATTACGCATAATTATTTAAGAAAAAATAGTTCTGAGTGAGTTCTTAAATATAGGCAATGATTTAGTTTCTCTGACAGAAAGAGGCAGAACATTCCAAAGGAAAGTCCATATATGACAGCTATTGTTTACGATTCACGACTCATACTCTGCTATACATAAAATATACTGTGTGCTCAACTTAGCAACCGTGCTCGTTTCAAAATTCAGGCTCCGTTGAGGGGTGTGTGTGGCGGTGCCCCCTTTTTGACAAGAGGGGGGATGGGGATGGTGGTCGTTAGTGATATTTCGTATTCATGACGTCACTACAGCCTCGATTGTTTGCAATACTACTACTCTAATTGAAATTGTAATTATACGCATGTACGAGTTCACCTCCCGGAATACGTGTCTGATGTGTCCTAGTCATGTTACTAGAGATTTTATGTACTAACTGTTACCTATTTCTTGGCCCGTATTTAATTTTTTGGTTTCTGAACGGAATATAAATTGTAACTATAATATTAAAACAGGTATTTATTATCAAAACCTACATTTTCTCTATCTCCAGAATACGGACAGAAACCAGAATTTTCTGGACAAATTTCAATTTCATTAGGATTACTTTTGTGAGAGCTAGCATAATTTACCTTGTATTTCTATCAAAATTGAAAAACAGAGATAAACCCGTGTGATTTCGGCCTAACCGAAAAATATTCGCAATTTTAAGTAGGTAAACATTATCATCACATAGATACTGACTTAATCCGTGCAAGAACCGAGAAATAACAGAATTTCCTGAGGCCTGTCGTAAGAAACAATCCACAACCAGGTGGTAAGTGGGTCTGGAATATGGCGCCATAACAACCTTGAATTGTGTTCCAGCATTAATAACCAGGTTGATACCCGGCCACTAATGCTAGCGCTCGCCGCTCTCTAAAGGGAGACTGGAGTCTCTCTTTAGAGATGGGGAGGACATAAGTAGAACTTTGCGAGCCTTTGGGATGGAATAGAAAGAATAGCATAGTAAGGGAGATGAGATATGGATCGATAGCTGAATATTATATTGATGATTATTATGATGATTATAATATAAATATTATTATTATGGGATATAGATTAGCGTAAGGATAACCACGTTACGCCGATATTGTGTGACAGCATGGTACTACAAATGTCTTTAGGCTATGGTAACCGCTTTCTATCAGGTGGGCCGTCTGCCTGTCTGCTGAATTCATGCAATAAAAAACCTGTATATTTTTATAGCAGACGGCGTTAGAATCAAGTCTAGCCTTGATTTATAAAGATAATATTAAATATATCTGTATATTGTTTTTATATTTGATTAAAAAATGCCATTTTAATGATAGATAACATATCCATGAATTCTGATTCCAAATCTAGAGGTCTGATAATTTTCTTGTAAAGTGTACCACAAATATTTACAGGTTGTAAGATAATAAATAGGGCACGTCTTGGTAAACGTAGTGTGGGAGGCCTTTAGGCCCGTAACCGATAATCTGCACAAGGTTCGGCATAGAGGCTGGATAAAGAAACGCGAAGTACTGGGATATGTGGCTCAGAAAGGCTTACGTCCAACAGTGGACTGGGATTGCCTGACGACTACAAAAAAAAAAAACAAATGCCACCATAGACTATTAATTGAATGACAACTGAAATAAGAGTTAAAAAAATGGCATGGTGAAAAGCAGTTTGTTTCAAGCGATATGTTATGAGATGCTTAAAATATGGGGTTTTTTTTTCATCCAAATGTCTCCATTTAGGACATAAATAACCTGATTTCCAATTGAAATTTCTAGATATTCTTTTATTTTAATATAGTGCATAGTTTATTAATAGTGGATATTTTAGATCATTTGAAACTTACTGTCTTCTCCTGAGTGAGACATTTTCGCTATAAATGAACACGAAAAAAAAAAAACCGTTCTCCTTTAATTATTACATTCTACGCAAAAGACGTATTACTAAGAATGAAAATGAACGTATTTATCGCAAAATGAACCCAGATTACTTATTAAAAGTCGTGAGATTACAACCGCTTCCAATGCAATTTTAGTTAGCTGTTAAAGGAGAAGAAGCTGCGCTACTAAACTGCCTAGTAACATATTTTAGTCATATTATTATGTACTAGTTGTGCCCGCGACGTCATCCCCGTAGAATTTGTTTTCAAAACCCCCCGATTTTGAAACATTCTTCATTGGTGCTCCGCTTCTATTGGTCTTAGTGTTATGATATATAGCCTATAACCTTCCTCGATAAATGGGCTATCTAACACTGAACGAATTTTTCATATACCAGACCAGTAGTTCCGGAGATTAGCGCGTTCAATCAAACAAACATACAAACAAACAAACTTTTCAGCTTTATATATTAGTATAAGGTATACATTTGTTAAACTGTTAAACCTGTTTACTTACTGTTAAACTTACTTGTTATATAACAATTTAAAAGGCAATACAGATTCTACTAAGTACAATTGTACCAGACAATGTCTTTTGATTCTGTTATAAACTGTCTCGAATGATACCTACCAAACTCAGCATCATCATTTAATATTATTATTACCAAAGTCATGTAGGTAAACGTGCATAGATTTTTACATATCTTGCTAATTAAATACGGAAAATATGATAAATGAATTTTCTGCCACCATCGCAGAATCTACTAAGCAATTACACATGCCGAAGTCCTAATTATTGGTAACAGCCGGGATTGTAATTTATTGGGCGTAATTTTTATGCTCTTCTAGCTCTTTGGTTCGTACATAATTTGGAAATAACACACCCAGGATTCTTGATGTACAATATTTTAACAAAATCAATAAATGAAAGGCTAATTATGAACTTTAGTCTTGATTTTTCATTATTTATTTACGTGCGGCTTACTAAAGATGACAGATGAAGATTGGTGTACAGAACAGAATAGGCTTAACGAGGAACTATGAAGTTTGTTTAGAACAATGACCAAAGCCCTACCTGAATGATCCTGTAATGAGCGGCTGAGTGTCGGCGCAGGCGGTGTTGCAGCGTGATCACCGCTGTATAAACCACCGAACTCCTCTGCTGAAGAGGACGATGCATTGCTGCACTTGCGACCTTTGTCAGGTGTGTACTTGCTTTCACCACCAGAGGGCAGAAACTTTGCGTCCGTCTGATGTTCATCCAGCAGCCCTGGCACACCAAGTAATCCACCCACGAGGTTCGGGCGAAGTTCCTCCATGATCTTGGAGCCCTGGCCACAACCGCCGCCGCTAGTAAAGTTGAGTTGGCGGCTGAAGAAGGCCGGGAAGATGTTGAACTGCTGGGGGTCCGGCAGCGCGGCGAGTGGCGGCGCGGGCGGCTCAACGGCCCCCGCGCACGCCGCGCTCTTGAACTCCACCGTGCTGTGGCCGGTGCGTTGGCTGAGCGACCAGCGCGGCTCTCCCGCGCTCCTGTGCTCGTGTTCCGCGCCCTCGCCGTCGCCGTCGGCTCGGCCCCGACGCTCACTGACTAACCACATTATAGTGACGTTGCACGCCGCGCGCCGCGCTCCATACACGCCGCCCCGCGCGCTAATTGTTCGCGACTGCGCGAGAGGAACTCACGTCGCCGCCCACGGGCGAGAACGGATCGGCCTGCTCCCATGCCCCGTAATCGATGTAAAATCTTTATGGGGATGCTGCGTCTCATTCACCCGGCGGGCGCTTGTTCGGGGCGGGCCGATGGGGCGGCAGCAGCGAGCACCGATTGGCCGCCGCCAACGCCGGCGGGGGCGCGCGACTCCGCTCCGGGCCATCTACGCTTTTCTTTGTTTTATTGTCCCCACGGCTCCTCGTCGATCTTGCGTTTAAAGTTTATGCATTGCACCATGTTTTGTTTCACAAAACGCAAAATCACGTATGAAATTCTTGAGGATTAACGTGAAGCAGATCTGTATGAAAACTATGGAAGGTTTATTTTATTCACAAGTGTTCTGTGCTGGTGCTAGTGTTAAAATAGACAAATGAGCTGTAGCTGTAGTTTGTACATTAGACATAGTTTGGACACAACCATTTTGCGCTAATTTTATTTTACCTACATAATTAGTGTTCCCTTGTTTTTACATTTATTATTATTTCATATAATTTTTACTCTGTTAAATAAGCTACTATATAAGAATTTTTTCTTTTTCTTGAGTGTAGAAAATCTTGTCATAGCATGAAAAAAGATCTTCCATGGTCATAGGTTATATTTTATCATTTTTTGGCATATTATAGATCTTTTCTTAAGTATTATAAGACGAATACTTTAACGACTAGGTAGTTGGCATTTACATATAAGTATATGAAAGTTGTAAGTCGTTGGTCACTTTATAATGTTTACTGCTTTTAATTTTAGGCTAGCTTAATCATACTTAAAAAATCTACAAAATCTTATGGAATAGTCATGTATCATATTTGATAAATGTCCTATTTAGACACGTGTTCAAAGTTGTGATAGTGTAATGGCTAGCGCACGCGTCACAAACTCAAAGGGCGCGGGTTTGAATCCTGGCCAGAACGCATGCACCACTAAGTACTTAGACAATTTTCTTTGGTAGGCAATGTGCATATTGTTACAATTACCACGTGCTAACAACGGTGAGGGGAAACATCGTGATGAAACCTGCACATCGAGATAACCGATGATGTCAAACCTGCCAAGCTGCCTTGGACAAGCGTGGCGGGTATACTGTCCGTTCCCCTACAGTGGGAGGCCCGAGCCCAGCAGCGGGACGTTTATGGGCTATTATATATAGGCATGCGTTTAGCACTAACGTAGGTAAATCGTGGTGGCCTAAAGGATAAAGCACCTAGGTCTCATTCTTAAGATGGCAGTTGCCACTTAGGTAATATTTTCACAATGATGCATATTGTTATAATCTTTGCCATTTGCCCGACTGGATGGCTACCACCCCTGGTCTAAAGTATGTCGCCATAACAACCCTGAGTTGTGTTCCGGCATTAGTTACCAGGTTCCAGTCTCCCTTAAGAGAGCAGCAGCGCATTTGTAGCAACGTTGGTGTTGCAAATGTCCATAGGCGATGGTAACCGCTTTCCGTCAAGTGGGCCGTCTGCCTGTCTGCTGAACTCCTGCAATAAAAAAAAAAATCTCATCATAGTTGACTTAATACTCTTGAAACCAGCTGTTTAAAGAATAATAGATACCTATATCCAACTTTATTTATGTAAAAAGAAACATTTTATTTTATATTTCACTAGCTTTTGTCCGCGACTTCTTCCGAGTGGAATAATAAAAAAAATAAAAAAAAACCCCGATTTTGAAACATTCTTCATTGATGCCCCACTCCTATTAGTCTTAGCGTGATGATATATAGCCTATAGCCTTCCTCGATAAATGGGCTAACTAACACTGACAAACATTTTCAAATCAGACCAGTAGTTCCTGAGATTAGCGCGTTCACGCAAGCAAACAAACTCTTTAGCTTTATACCTATATATTAGTATAAGATACTTAACGTCGTTCACAATATCTACCTACATGTGAGGGTAATAATAACGGTCTTATCGATATCGGGCGATACCTTCCAGGAAATGCAGGTCACAGATTAAATGTAAGGGAACACAAATTATTACTTGGTCTTCACCTAGTAGGCTCTACTTTATTTTGACAGTATACAAGCAACACTGGTTATATTGAATGAATTTTTTAATAAGGCGATATTCGCTGTGGGACTATTTACTTGATTTTATCCTGGAAACTATCCCATTATCAGTATTGATACTACCCAGTTGCAGTAAAATCATTTTTCTGCGAAAGTATGACAGACAGACCGAATTACTTTCGTATTTTTAATTTTAGCATGGAAGAACTATATATACTTTTTCCATGTTATTTTTCAACATGGTGGGATCACAATGGCTAAAATAATATTAGCAAAGTGTAAAATAATATTAGGAGTGATAATCACTCAACAAAAATATGTTTTTTTATTGCATGAGTTCAGCAGTCAGGCAGACGGCCCACCTGATAGAAAGCGGTTACCATCGCCTATGGACATTTGTAACACCAAAGGTTCTACCGATGTGCTTGCTGCCGCTCTCTAAAGGGAGTCTGGAACCTGGCCACTAACATAACTCAAGATTGTTATGGCGGCATACTCTAGACCAGGGGTGGTAGCCATCGAGGCGGGCATAGACCCTACTCTGGATGTGGGGTACTTTTGTCGCTCGGCTACAGGAAATTGTATTGTACCTCTGTTCTTGCACGAAAGTGTACATATGTGTACGACGCGGTTTTGTGAAGTGCTTGCTATATTATAATCATAATCAGCAGACAAACACACTTTGTATATCCCCAAACTTAGCAAGTTAAGTTTGTGTTATGGGTAATATACAACAGACCACTCTGGGGTCAATCCCAGACACCCAGACCACAGCAAATAACGGAAAGCTCGTTTACGAAATTTTTCATGCCAGGAATTGAACTCAGTGCTTCTGCGTTCCAGTGAGCTCGGCCGGCTAAGGTTTAGCCCGCTCAACAACAGAGGCCGTATTATAAAAGCTCCAATCGCAGTAAGTTTTGGTAACAAGATATTCAATGACAACTGTTATTATCTTTGAATCTCATTATAAAATTTGAATGAATTACACGGTCATTATGGTTATGAACTCGATATTGCTTATTATATCCATAACCACCGCTCAATAGGGTTATGCAAAAGGGTTGATGTTATCTCTAAAAATTTACAGAGCCTTGTTCGCAAATGTTATAAATGATAGATAAATAGATAACTCTTTGTTATACACCAATACAAAACAACTTACAAGTTTATAGTGGACAGAAAAATATTATGTGTGATAGCAATAAAATAGTACCTATCGTATACTAATATATAAAGCTGAAGAGTTTGTTTGTTTGAACGCGCTAATCTCAGGAACTACTAGTCTGATTTGAATAATTATTTCAGTTTTAAATAGCCCATTTATTGAGGAAGGCTATAGGCTATATATCATCACGCTAAGACCAATAGGAGGGGAGCAACAATGAAGAATGTTTCAAAATCGTGAGGTCTTGAAAACAAATTTCACACGAACGACGTCGCGGGCACAGCTAGTAGGTAATAAAGGAGTTACATTGGTAACTAACTCAGTCCCTTACCTTTTCATGGGTATTCCTTTAATGTTTAAAGTGACACTAGGTAATGAAATTTAGTTATAGGTCTTAGAGTAAAGAAAAGAAGTATCTACCTATAGAATTTGGTCGGGCTACACCGATTTTAGTTCATAGTTTTTTTTGTGTAGATATTTGTTAGGTATTATTATATGTATATTGTTACGAGTCGCAGGACTCGAATTTAAAGGCCGTTGGAATTACTATAAAATGTATTAGAACTATACAAACACAGGTACAAATATAACTGAACACAACCAGTGCAAACGTAATTCACGATTCAATAACACGCGAAAAGTCTGCCACTATATAGATTATCGAATGTACACACGTCTTTCCTGGCTTGTGGTTATCGCTTGACTGCCTCACCCCTCCCTTGGGGCATTGATTTATACTGTACAAATACAATATGTCTACTCGACCGCGTGGACTGAATTTCCAAGAATCACACCTGACTAATGACTACCATAAAGATTATAATATACAATGGGCTGTTTTTCTAATTACAAATTTTAAACACAAAGTAAAGAAAAGAAGTCCAAATGCCGAAAGGTAATAAACTGCAGGTGTGAATTGGTCTTTGTCGGTCGTAGCTATATATTAGTTTTATGTTAATTTATATAATTATAGTTTATTTTTAGGCTACTTATATGGATGTAAAGAGGATGAACATAGAATTAATTTTATAGCAATAAAATAGATTTTAAATATGTATCAGTCAAAGGTGAGGAAAGAAAATGACCTATTATTATTAATGACCTATTTATAATTTAATATAAGTTTTCGTACCGTACAAATAATATCCATTTTTTACGAGTGGTAATGTAAAAGAATAGATAGTAATACATAATGTAGTATTATTTTTATGTTTATTATTTACTAGCGGTCTTGGCAGAAGTTGTCCTGCCCTAAAAATATAAAAATCTAGAACCCGATTCCAACGCCAAGTGTTTTGTTTAGATTGATGGGTTACATTATTGAAGTTTTAGTAGGGATCCTTAAATTTTATATAGCCTATATTAATGAGGTATAATGTATCATTCGAATGGAGACAGAATTTTGAAATCGGCTTAGTAGTTTTTGAGTTTATTCGTTAAAACATACAGATCTTTCCTCTTCATGACGTTAGTGTTATGGGTAATTAAAAAAGATAAAAATTATTGGATGAGTTCAGCAGACAGGCAGACGGCTCACTTGATGGAAAGCGGTTATCATCGCCTACGGACATTTACAACACCAAAGGTGCTACAAATGCGCTGCTGCTCTCTTAAGGGAGACTGGAACCTGGCCACTAATGCCGGAACAATACTCAAGGTTGTTATGTTAATTTTTTTATTTTTATTGCAGGAGGTTAGCAGACAGGCAGACGGCCCACTTGATGGAAAGCGGTTACCATCGCCTATGGACATCTGCAACACCAAAGGTGCTACAAATGCGCTGCTGCTCTCTTATGGGAGACTGGAACCTGGTAACTCATGCCGGAACACAACTCAAGGTTGTTATGGCGGCATACTCTAGACCAGGGGTGGTTGCAGTCTAGCAAATATCCTACCACCTGGCTGTGGGTTGTTTTGTCGCCTCTTACGACAGGCCGCCTGGCCGCAGGAATATGTATTCTTTCTCCGTTCCTGCACGGATAAATATAATTATACCAATATAGGTCAAAATATTTTCTAATGGGGTATTTTGCCGATTCGAGTCCGCGATATTGGATTGTGAACTGGGTGCTGTAACCACTAAGCTACTACGACTTTCCTACATGTCGTGTCTTAAATCAAGTATATAGAAAACAAAGCAAACTATCCTTCGTCATAAAGATGCTAAAGGCAAGTTTTGTGGGGGTAAATAAGGGGTGGAAGTGAAATGTCTTACAACTTTATTAGTAGTTTTAATTGATTTCCCGCTCCTTGAAGTAAGACGAGGGAGCTTTGGTCTAAGTTTCAATACTATACTTTATATGTATGTAGTTACTTACAACGTGTATTCCTGTCTATGCTTTTAATGTAGATTTGATAAGATTACAACAACTATTACGAGTAATATCGCTTTAATCATTTATGAGTAATTTTATTACGAATTCTTGTATATTAATTACCACATACAAGGGTATTCTCGCCTTCTTTAGCTAGACTGAGGCAGGTTAAGGTTTCGAGCGAAAGCTCTTTACCCCGGCTTCCACTCATCGGATTTCAACCCGAAGATAACGTGAGTGTGAGCCCGCTGGTTGTACGTCCATGTCTGTGGTGTAACAGCGGCTCTCACTGGCCTATCTGCGGCTTCCGGTGGCACTCGCGGGCTTTGCGATGCCACTTTCTGCGGCTGGCAATGGCATTCGGTGGGCATTGCGGGCTCTCGTTGGCCTTCAGCGGCTTCTCTTGGCTTTTCTGCAGCTTTAGTTCTTCGCATCCTATTTGTATCATCCTAACCTGTGTGTTGGTCGCCAGGGGCCTTTGTAGACTGGAGAGCGGGGATGAAGAGGGGCTATCCCGTGGAGGTGTGTATGGCGACCGTTATCAGCGCAGTCAAACATCCGACGCGCGGACATCGCCACAAATTCCCCTACACGGGGTATACCTTAGTCGCGGGAGATGACGTGATTCCTGACGTACCGTGTATTACCAATCTTGGGTGCATTCGGAGCGTCAGCTTCGGAGCCGGAGTCCGCTTTTCTACTTTATTTTCTCTACTTCAAGCAGCCAGCATTGCTCGGACTTTTTCCTTTTACCATAAGCTGGCAGAAATAGCATGGCTAGATATTTGTTTACCACGTAATTAACCCGTTTCCTTAAAACGTGGCCGTACTAGCATAGACGACTTTTTTGCAGTTCTGTGTTATAAATCGTGCCGCATATATAGGAGCTCTAAACACGGTCCTTCCGAGTAACTCCACAAATTAACCATTGGAGGCGATGTGTGATGTGTCATGACACGTAGCTTTTTCAATTTCTGGAGTAGGTACAGGAGACAAGCTGCTGGCGACTCGTTAGAAAGTGCTTAAGATCGCCTATTGACATTTGTAACACCACAGGTGCTACCGATGTGCTGCCAGTTTCTAGCAACTTGGCCAATTATGCCGGGAACACAAGTTAAGCATGACGGCTTACTCTAGACCACGGGTGGTAGTTTACAGACGGGAAAATGCCTTACCACGTGGCTGTAGGTGTTGTGGGCTGCAGGAATATGTATTCTTTCTCCGTTCCTGTACAGATAAACTACTATCTGTGTCGCTCAAGTACAGGCAACGTTATATCATATAAAAGGTTGAAAGTAAAATTAGGATCCATGTGTAAATGATATTAGTAAACACGTCGTAATGTTAGGCAAAGATTCTCACAGTGCTACTTAGGTGAGGCAAAGTTTTAATTGCGGCTGACACAAACTTTACGTGGGACGTCTAGAAGACGGTGTAAAAGATTAATGTTGAAATAGTAGAGGTATAAAAGCTTTTTAATAAAAAGGAAACCGACTTTAAAAGTAAATAAAAAGCATAAAGTAAATATTTTCTACAACAACTTGAAGTCGGTGCATTTTGCAAATTTGTTGTTGTTTTTATATTTCCCATATATATATTCTTACATATTTTGATGCGCTGAATCCGAATCTGGGTTAAGTTTTATTCATACACTCTCAGAATTATGAGGGTGTATGGACCAAGTAAGACCACTTTTTAATTTATTGTGGGCCGGTGTTTTTATAAATTCATTGCGTACTTATGTACATTTGTTTAGTGTTCTCATATTCATCTTTAATGTCCTGCTGTTGTAAATATGCACGTACGTTTTCACATACAGAGTGCCCTTGTCATATTACCTGTTCACGCCACCGCGTAACGAACGATGATTCCCCGAAAAAGTAATTTACCCCGCACTTCCGCGTCTCAACGATCAGTCTGAATCGATCCGTCGTAAAAACATTCACGCATCGCGCGCGCATTTGAGATATCCACCCAATTGCAATACTAATCGGGTTCCAAGAGCTTGGTGATAAGTGGCAAGTGAATCTAGTTGTGAAGCGGGAGATATATAACAAGAGAACACGCACTGCTGCTCCTGTATCGCAGACGCTCCGGTTACTCAGCTCATATTATTACGGGTGAGTCCATTTATCTCCATTCCCTCTTACCCTTGCACCCTTGAAATCTGGCAATCGGCCAGATCATATGGTCTTTCGAACCGAATATTCCAACTGGCGACCTATTTATACAGTCTGCAACAACCGTATTTTGCCATTTTATGGTCCAATTTGTAAATTTTCACATACCTAAAAAGTTAAATAAACAATCATTATCAATCTGCCCATTTACCCGTTTTCTGCCCTTGTTTTTTCTTTTTTGTTTTCTTATAAACATATTACTTCTGCCCTTATATATTTGAATACCCATTCCACATTCCTCAGATAATTACGCAAATTGCTACACGATAACTATTTTTTGGTACGTAGGTAGGTTAATATAACCTCGAGTACGTATTCTGTACTTTATTCAGCACACCTATTCTCGAATACTTGCACTAAACGTGATATCGGATCGATATAATAATATTGAATATTATATTCGTTTCACTCGGTGTGGTTAGCTTGCCGTGCAACTTTTATAGCTTATATATAGCTTCGTGTTTATTAAGACTCAGCGCACACGACAGTTTGATATATATTTTTTTTTCCTAATCATTTTTATTTATTTCGTATTTCTTACGTTTCTCTGGCTGCTTTCTTGCGTGTTCTTTATTAGCATTAGTAAAAAAAAAAAAAAAATGTTTTTTTTTTTTTTTTTCGTTTGCTTTTCCTTTTCTTATTGTGCACTTCTCATCGTCATGCCTACCAAATCGCAATCTGCCATCTTTATGCAAACCCATAAGTACATAACTTTCCTATTAGAGATAGCTAACCTTATATTAAAAGGAGACAAAAAGTATAGTGTAAACGATTTCATAGGGCGCTTTACAAAATTGGACGATATAAAGGGCAAGTTGGATACAGTATATTATGAGATCTTGGACTCTAAAGACCTTGACGACAAAGTGGAAAAATGGTACTTTGACTACTACACCTCGGCTATAGAAGCATATGAAAAAATTTTGGTGGCAAACATCACCATCAGCTCAAGCATCAAACCAAGCTCGCCCACATTCTCCACGTCTACTGTTCTGCCCAAAATAGATCTACCCAAATTTTCTTCCAAGCTTGAGGATTGGCCATCTTTCATAACTATTTTCAAAAGCCTTACGGACACTGCCGGTAATTTGTCAGGTGCAGTTAAATTACACTATTTATTTTCTTGCCTCTCCGGAGAAGCTCTCAGTATGGTATCACACCTCAAGGTTACCGATGAGAACTACGATGTAGCGATGACAACACTTGCCAATCGCTACGAAAATCGCCGAGTTCTCATTGATAGGTTTATAGATATGATACTAGAGTTACCCCACATCACCACCCGCTCACAAATCAGACAGTTATTTTTAGCCCCTCTTATTTCAACCCAATCGGCGCTTAAAAACCTAAACTTACCACTACATGACTCAGACTACGTCCTAGTGTCAATAGTAGTGCGGAAGTTAAAGGGCGAGCTTCGCACATTATTTGAACGAACGCATGGGTCTTCAGACACTCTGCCCACCTTAAAGGATGTAATCACATTCTTAGAAGACCATGCACGTTGCACAGAAACTGAGACATATAACCCACCCCCCCCCTCCCCTCAGCCCGACATACAGACAAACTGAACGTGCTTCTCCCTCAGCACGGTACCAACCACGCGCTTCTGCACCCAGACCAGAAATTCGGCACGTTCGTTTTCAGCCCACTACTTCCGTCCGCCCACCTTTAACGCGCCCTGCATATCCTCTACAAAGTCAAGCGTACCCTGTACAGTACGCTCAAGGATACCCACAGTCTACACAATATTTCGAGCCCATAGCACAAGATTCCGCCCACCCACCAGCACCGACCAATAATTATTACTGCCCTTGGTGTCACGTTAGAGGACACAGGTTGCTGAACTGCGGTGAATACCTAAGACAGCCTACGCAAGGGCGCTGGGATTTTATCCAAGCTCATGAACGGTGCCGTAAGTGTCTAGGACCCCATTACTCTGACGAGTGCAGATCCACAGGACGGTGTAGAGAATGTGATAGCGAGAAACACCATACCACCTTACATCGCAGTGGCTTTGAATCACCCACATATGACAATTCTCACCTCTTGCCCCCACAACTAAGAGGACAAGAACACACCCGCCCAACCACGGAATCAAGAAACTCTTCTCGTCGTAATTCACCTATTAATTCACAACAATGACTACCTGCTACTCACTTACACAATACTACACTACACCCACCCATACCATCGCTACAATATACACCATCCACTACATCACGTAAACAAAATAAATCCCAGTTTCATACTCAGCACTATGATAATAAAGTTTATCATAATAATCACTTGCCCGGCAGCCCTGTTACTTCCTCTGATAAAGCTAACCAAAATGACAGTCATATTTCAGCACATACTCAGCACATTACAGTACACGATCCACCAGTTTTATTACCCACTGTGTCCCTAGAACTAGCAGACAACGCTGGAGAATTTCATAAGGCAAGAGCATTATTAGACAGCGGTTCCATGCTAACCTTGTTAACTAAAACTATGACACAAAAATTACGTTTGCCTGTCGAGCACACAGAACTAAAAATTACAGGAGTCGGTAATCAACAGACTCAAAACTCTAGTTCTTCAACTACCATCACATTCCGCCCTATTCACACCGAAGTCCCAGTAATTAGCGCAAAGGCATACATTCTACCAGATTTGACAGGTCTTTTACCATTAACAATGTTACCTGACGTTGTTCCACTCCTCGACTCGACACAGCTTCCCCTAGCAGACTCGTCTTATCGTTTTCCAGCCGCTATTGACTTGATTTTAGGTTCTGATGTCTTGGGCCAAATTTTGGATGGTAACAAAATTTTTTTGGGCCCCGGCAGGCCAATAGCCTTCGGCACGATCTTCAATTTCGCTCTTTTAGGTCCTATCAATCCAAACTACACAAAGCCTGAGCCTCAAGTTAATTCAGCACTAGTAAATATTGACTGTTTACAACCCCAACACTCAAATAAAGAAATACACTCCGCTCTGGAGAGATTCTGGGAAGTCGAAGAAGTGCAATCAAAGGACAACTCAACCTCTGACGAGTGTGAGGAGAACTTTCGTTCTACCACCACACGTGATCCCACAGGGCGATACATAGTATCCCTTCCCTTTCTTACAAAGGCACCTAAGCTCGGTGCAACCCACGCTATTGCACTACGACGATTCCTTAATTTGGAGCGCAAACTCCAAAGAGATCCTACCCTCCGCTCAAAATATATCGACTTCATGAAGGAATACATTGACATGGGCCACATGGCTCTTTGTCACCCCAGCACATTCAAAGGAAAAGACCATTTTTACGTCCCGCATCATGGCATCTTCAAAGCCAACTCTGAAAAACTTCGCACGGTTTTTGATGGCAGCTGTAAGAGCTCTAATGGTGTCAGTCTTAATGACTGTCTGCACACTGGCCCACCGCTCCAACGTGATATTACTGACATCATTCTAAATTTTCGTACTCACAAAGTGGTCTTTAGTACAGACATCCAGATGATGTTTAGAAATATACTAGTTCACCCAGACCACAGACGGTTCCAACTCATTCTATGGCGCTCTTCTCCAGATCAACCTCTGCTCACTTACGCCCTGTCCACTGTCACGTATGGCCTACGACCCAGCCCCTTCCTCGCCAATCGATCTATTATACAGCTGGTCACTGATGAAGGTCACCGTTTTCCCCAGGCTGCACAGGTTCTTACGCACTCCATATTCGTGGATGACATTCTGACTGGGCATGATTCAGTTGACAAGGCAATAGCTCTGCAGACTGAACTCATTGAGTTACTAGCCCTAGGGGGATTTCATTTGCGAAAGTGGACCTCAAACTCTCGTCAGCTTTTAGAACGCTTCCCGGATGATCAATGTGACATACCCAAGGATTTTGATGTTGTACCCGACTCCAATGCAATCAAGGTACTTGGTATGCAATGGATACCACAAACGGACGAATTTACATATCACATTTCGGTACCTACACTGGAAAAATTTACCAAAAGGTCAATACTCAGTACCATCGCTCGTTTATACGATCCTAGTGGATGGATCAGCCCAGTTATTTTCCGCGCAAAACTGCTCATTCAGCACCTATGGACTCTAAAGTTAGACTGGGATGAATCGGCTCCCAATGATGTCACATTTCAATTTCAGCACATTTTTGAAGACTTACCTCTACTCTCTGCTCTTCGACTCCCCAGAACAATT
Source organism: Dendrolimus kikuchii (assembly GCA_019925095.2). Taxonomy (NCBI): domain Eukaryota; kingdom Metazoa; phylum Arthropoda; class Insecta; order Lepidoptera; family Lasiocampidae; genus Dendrolimus; species Dendrolimus kikuchii. Next base: position 16,459,708 of record CM034400.1, read on the forward strand.
TGCACCAGCAAAGATTCCACCTACACCCTACACGGTTTTGCCGATGCATCCGAATCCGGATATGCAGCCGCAGTCTATCTTCATGAAACGAATATCACGGGTCAGGTACACGTCAGACTACTTGTTTCTAAATCCAAGGTAGCCCCCATTAAAACCCGACAGACTATACCAAAGCTGGAACTTTCAGCTGCACACCTCACTTCGCTGCTCATTTCTCGCGTCTCTGTTCAACTTTCTGCCCACATTACCATTCAGCAACACTTTTGTTGGTCAGACAGTACTATCGTACTCGCCTGGCTTAAAACTCCTTCTCAATCCCTACAGGTCTTTGAGGCCAATCGAGTCTCTGCCATTGCAGCCAATCCATGTAACCCTACTTGGAGACATGTACCCTCAGCTCTTAACCCTGCCGACTGTGCTAGCAGGGGAATATCAGCACAGGAACTCTTAGCCTATGACCTATGGTGGTCGCCTACTTGGCTCAAGGCCCCACCTGATACCTGGCCCACGATGCCCCCTGCTTTGGGTCATCACGTACTGCCTGGTCTAAAACCAAGAAAAATGGTAGCTCACATCGCGGTTCCTGATCTAGACACGGATTTACTCACGAGATTCAGCTCCTTAGACACACTTGTAGGCGTAACCGCATGTATTAAACGTTTTGCACACAATTGCTTGGTATCTTCTCACTCTCGCATCGTTGGTCCCATTACCGTAGACGAACGTAAGAAAGCGCTCTTACACTGGGTACGCTCAGTCCAACAAAATATGTTCGCTGAAGACATCCACCGACTGCAAACTAACAAATTATGTACAGTGCGAATACAACGCCTCTCGCCCTTTCTCAAGGATGGTCTTCTTAGAGTAGGAGGGCGCTTGTCCAACTCAGCCCTTAGATATGACACACAACATCCCCTCATCTTACCCAGTTCAAGCCCCCTTGTGGACCTAATTATAGATCATTTCCACACTATACACTGCCACCCGGGCGCAGATACACTACACGCACTACTCCGTCAACAATACTGGATTTTATCTGGAAGGCGAGTCATTCGTCACCGTGTCTTTAAATGTGTACGCTGTTTTAGGCATCGAGCTCAGCCGAATCCCCCTTTTATGGCCGACCTACCGGCTGATCGAGTCAGCCCACAACCGGTGTTTAGTCAAGTGTCCACGGATTTTGCCGGACCATTCCTAATTAAATCAAGTACTCTACGCAATGCCAAACTTCTCAAAGGCTACTTTTGTGTTTTCGTTTGTCTCGCCACCAAGGCAGTGCACTTAGAGGCTGTCTCGGAACTTTCTACGGACGCCTTTTTTGCGGCACTGCAAAGGTTCGTTAGTCGGCGCGGAATCCCTACCCTAATTCGCTCTGATTGCGGTACAAACTATGTCGGCGCAAGAAATCAGCTCATAGAAGTACAAAACTTCTTAAAGGCCAATGATGATAGAATTACGCACAAGCTAGCCACACAGCAGATCACATGGTTGCTCAATCCGCCCTCAGCTCCTTCTTTTGGCGGTCTGCACGAGGCAGCCGTGAAATCTACTAAGCAATTACTCTATCGCGTATTAGGTGAGCAGCATCTGACCTTTGAAGAATTTTCTACACTCTTAGCCCGTATTGAGGCCGTTCTCAACTCTCGACCACTCTGCCCTCTGTCTTCAGACCCTACAGACTTCGAAGTCCTAACCGCTGGTCATTTCCTTATAGGTCGCCCACTTACCGCATTACCCGAACATTCCCATGAATCCTCTCCTCCATCAACCCTACGACGTTTTCGCTTAGTGCAAGCGTTGGCTCAGCGATTTTGGACCTTGTGGTCGAAATCCTACCTGCACACTCTCCAATCCCGATCTAAATGGACTACGGAAACCAGTCGACCCAAGATTGGTGAGCTGGTACTCATAAAGGAGGATAATCTTCCCAGACTCCAGTGGAAGATGGGAAGAATAAAGAAGATTCTGCCCGGAAAGGATGACGTCGTCCGAGTCGTAGAACTCAGCACCAAGGATGGCAGCTTAACGAGACCAGTCACAAAGATTGCTCGTCTTCCCCCCGACGACAACAGCACTTAGTCAGCACTATAAATGGGAGCCGTCACCTTTTCCCCGGGCCCCAGGATGTTCACGCCACCGCGTAACGAACGATGATTCCCCGAAAAAGTAATTTACCCCGCACTTCCGCGTCTCAACGATCAGTCTGAATCGATCCGTCGTAAAAACATTCACGCATCTTGAAATCTGGCAATCGGCCAGATCATTACCCATTATTTATTACCAAAATGTTTACATGAATTACTAGCGGGTCTAGCAGACGTTGTTCTGTCTTATAATAAAATTTAGAATCCGATTGTAGCGCCACCTGTCGGGTCCATTTGCGAATCTAAACCATCCGGGGAACCACTTGAACACACACACAAACATTTCATCAAGATCGATCCAGGGGTATGGAAAGAGTTCAGTGACATACTCAGTAACATAAAAATTTTATATATAAGGATTTCTTAGTCGTCGTCGTCAGCGATTCGCAGTCCACTACTGGACGTAGGCCTCCCCAAGTCGGCGCCACTCATTTCTTAGTTATATAAATAACTAAAAATATTTGTTTCGTTTTCTCATATTTATCCTTAACGTTCTGCTATTGTAAATATCTATGTACGTTTTATAATAGTCCCAGTTTGTATTCAGTTTCCTTTCCATTATACGCATTATTTAGTATCAGTTTTTTAAAATAAATATTAAAAATACGAAACCAACACATAAAAAAGACTCGCGACCCTGCCAGGATTCGAACCTGGAATCTTCTGATCCGTAGTCAGACGCGTTATCCGTTGCGCCACAGGGCCTGTTGTAGAAACGCTCCAAATGATTTTTCAGATGGCATTAGACTTTTATCTTATCTATCTTTCTATCTATGCAGGAACAGAGAAAAAATACAATTTCGTGCGGGCGGGCTGCCTGTTGTGAGAAGCGACAAAACAACTCACAGCCAGGTGCTAGGGTATTTGCCCGCCTGGATGGCTACCACCCCCAGTCTAGAGTACGGCGCCATAAAAACCTTAAGTTATGTTCCGGCATTAGTGGCTAAGTTCCAGTCTCCCTTTAGAGAGCGGCAGCACACTGGTAGAGCCTTTGATGTCAAAAATGTCTATTGGCGACAGTAGTTTGCAGAACTTATACAATAAAAAAATACTGAAGTATTTTCTTAAATTTACGCGACTAAGACACATAATAAAATTACGTTTTAACGGTTTCAAGCGCGGTATTTTATTTGATTTTTTATTCTGACGTTTCAGTCACTTTTCACTTTGCCTTCCGTGATCACGGCTATTGAAAAGTGACTGAAACGTCGGAATAATTATTAAATAAAATACCGCGCTTAAAACCGTTAAGCCGTAGTTTTATTGATTTTACAGTAAATCAATTTAATTCAATTTCTAAAAATAAGTCTTAGAAAGGTCGGCAGTGATATCAAAGGTCATTGCAAGAATTAGGATATTGAATATTGCATACTTAGATCATATATGTTATATCTCAATGATTGCATAATATTAAAGCACGGAATCTATTAAAAGCGTAAGTAACCAAATTTATTCATTCAACAATAATTGAAATTGTTATTTTATTTATATTGTATTTATTTGACTTCAATTTTGCATAATGTTTGAAGTCTTAAAATCTAACAGCGTTATTGATAGAAAGTTAGTGTAAGTATGAACGCTTCTTTACGAACTATAAAGAAGCGTTCAGACTTACTCTAACTCTCTATGAATAAGGCCGTAAATGTTTTATTATTATGTAATTCAAAATGTAAGAAGATACATTTAACTAATATACATCTAAATTTTAATTGTTTGTGTAACTATGGGCTAGTTACGGCGATACCATTACATTGTTTAGCATCTGTTGTCGATATACTACTCTGCAAATAAAAATGTATTCTTTCATATTGTTTTAAAATATATTGTAAAATGTGTCTGCTACTCTATTATTTCATTACCAATAATTGTTAGGTATTACTTAACGAATTGTTACATACAATACACAAATGTTAATTCTCTATAGTGGTGCGGCTTCATCATGAATAATATTAGATATAGGTCGTTTCACGCAGATATGGCGATAGGTTTAATGCGTTATTTAAGATACAAAATTGTTAATGACATTAACGACAACGTATGTATATACTCTAATGTGGCTAGGCGTAAAGGGTGTTATTTTTTAACGCTTTGTAAAACACATATTCGGCCACAGCCTAATAATATAACGGTTTTAATCATATTGAGTTAGACTGTATTTTTTTATATTTTTTATTGCAGGAGTTCAGCAGACAGGCAGACGGCCCACTTGATGGAAAGCGGTTACCATCGCCTATGGACATTTGCAACACCAAAAGTGCTACAAATGCGCTGCCGCTCTCTTAAGGGAGACTGGAACCTGGTCACTAATGCCGGAACACAACTCAAGGTTGTTATGGCGACATACTCTAGACCAGGGATGGTAGCCATCTAGTCGGGCAAATGCCCTACCACCTGGCTGTGGGTTGTTTTGTCGCCTCATACGACAGGCCGTCTGGCAGCAGGAAATTGTATTCTTTCTCCGTTCCTGCACGGATAAAATTTGGATTTGTAGAATTCTATACACGTTTGGTTCCTAAAGAAGCTTTCAACCTTACTCTAACTCAAAATGAATAATACCGTTGTTAATCTTTAACACTAACGTAGAAGAAGCCCCTAGCATAATAAAAACAATTTACACTTACTAAAAGTGGCGATAATATTTTTACTACACACGTTTCACATAAGTGCAATACAAAATGTTATTATTGCTATAAAACAGAATACTGCTAATTTTTATATAACATAAATTCTGTTAAAGCTGGTCGCACACCGAAGCCTGTGCAAAGACTTATGTGGCGCCACAATAGAAGCTCGATATTGTGACACTAAATAAATAAATATAAAGGGTTAGAATTTTAAGCCGTTAATAAAAAAATTACTTTCAATTAGTAGGAAGAAATAAGCTTTTTGAAAATCTTATTTCTTCCCACTTTTACTCTCTCCTTCACTAAGAAGGAGAGAGTAAAAGTGGGAACTTCTGTATTTGTTATCAATGACAAATACAGAAAGATTTTAAAAGAAAAAAAATAATGTAATTTTATTGTATTGTGTTAAAGATAGATATTAACTGAAATGGTAGAATTTTAAGAACATAGCGTCAGTATTTACTAATTAAGAGAGAGAGAGAGACTTCACCAGGAGGCTTACAAAATTGTGTGCATAATACGTAAGAAGATTAATAAACATGAATTATTTAAATATAATGTATCTGTGGCGTTCCGCCTTTATTAGTTATTTTTACTTATATAAAGATATTTTTAAGATTGGCAACATTGCCACTAGAAATTCTCTCGGTATTCCCTCGCACGCATAGTCTCTAACTACCAAAGTTAAAACTAATATTGTCATTGATAAAAAATATAAATGTGCCACTTGTACCAAAGTAACTTGGAGAACAGTAAAAGCCTAATCAAGAAAACTCAGTGTTCTTATTCATCGCCCTTACACTCCGAAGCTGCACGAAAAGGCGGGAGACAAATCGCCAAATATCTTTAGCTTCTTATATAGGTGTTTCTTGGTTCCAACGCAGCAAAAATACCTCCCAATGCTCTACTGGCCAACAACATGCTTGGGTCTATCTGAAGTTTTTCGGTCTTCTCACATGGCAACATTCTATACTTTCGCAGCAGGCAAAATATTGTAGTCATAATGGTAAATTTTGCGTACCGTTTACCTGGAAAAGAGAAAATAAATTACGGTAAATCATTTCAAAAACAGTGCAAGTGTGTGGATACCTTACACGTACATATTCTTTGGCGGATATTTTGGTCTCTTATGTTTTATCATCCATATTTCATGGGTTTTGCGTCGGACACATTATTAACAGTTTCTTGATGTATGTAGTGTAGTGTAGGATATGATCTGCTGAATAGCTTACACAAACTACTTTGGAGATTCTTACAGCAAGTAAGTTACTGACGGTACAATATACAATAATATGGAATACAAGAGTAAACTAATAGTCAAAAATATTTGCTTGATAACGATAATGATGATTAAGTAATCTTCATACCTATGCAATTTCTCGGACCTTCACCAAATGGTAAATAAACACATGGCGTAATGTTAGCCTTATTTTCTGGTGAGAATCTATCTGGATTAAAAGCTTCTGGATTAGAGAAGTATTTAGGGTCATAATTAAGCCCGTGTGTGGAAAAGAACACAAACACATTTTTGTCTATAACTAAATTTGTACCAGGGAATCGATATTTCAGAACTGTACATTTACGTTCAATTACGTGATTACCAGCATTCATCCTCAAAATTTCATCGAAAACCATATCAAAATACTTCATTTCCGAAATGGAATCCCAGCTTACAATACCTTTGTATTTTTTATCAATTTCCGTCACTTCTTCATAACATTTTTCTTGGATATCCTGATGCAATGAAAATGTATACAGTATCAAACTTGTATTATACGCAACTGTTTCATAGGTGGCTAAAGAATACGTTAGTAACTGTTGACAAATAACATTATCATCAATTTTGGTTTTCCTTGAATCATTGTCCGTTTCATTTTTCAATTCTTTCATAAAATCTAGAACAGTGTTCCCGTTATTTTGTTCGCCATATATACAAGACAAAACAAATTTATCGAAGATGTTAGTAAATCTTAAGTAATATTGTAGTATTACAGGTGTAGCAACAGATATAATCTGTGGACAAGTTATAGCTAATGTATGCCAAATTGACGGTTTTGTTGGCAAATTTAATATCTCATCGAAGATTATTTTTAACTGCTCATCTTCCAATTCAACACCAAATAAAGTATTATTAACTAATTCAAAAGAGTACTTCGAAAATAATCCTCGCAATTCGAGTACATTCGAATATATCAATTTTGAATCGATGCGTCTTATAACTCTGTCTATTGCTAAATGTATTAGTGGTGTCATCTTTTCGAGTTTTGCTTTTGTAAAGGCAGGTGAATTGATTTGTCGCATACCACGCCAGTCTTCATTGCCATCCATCGCAAATAAACTTTTATTAAAATACATAGCGGGCTCTTCCATACATCTTGAATGAAATGCTGAAAAATCTTTAATGCAAACCTGTTTGATTATCTCCGGATCTTTAATAATCAAAGTCGGGATTACACCTTTATAAACTCCAATAAATTTTTCATTCGGATATTTTTCGTATATTTTCTTTATATAGTCGCCTTCTGACTCATAACGCAATATCACAGTTGCATAGTTTCCGAACCAAGGTAAGGGTGTCGGTCCAACAATCCCTTTTCTCTTCCAATAATTGTAAGTGTTCCAAAGGTAAGAAAAATAGTAGATTATACAAACAAATATAAGATATACTAAAAGAATCATTCTGTACTTAGTTTATTAATACAGGACTGCCTGAAATAAATGATTTAATGGATTTGAAATCGTGAGCGTATGCTATATATAGTAAAAGTGATTAAGTTGTAAATAATTTATAATTGGTAGTCGTGCCATGATTTTGCACTTTGATTTTTATGATACTTATTTTATTGTAGAGGGACTACTTGTCAATAGGGGAGCCGACAGGCAAATCAACCGGGATCCTTTTTATAAACTTGCAGAACATCCCAGTCTCATAGATTTTATACGACGTGATAATTAGACATGTTATGTAAAAGTCAAATAGCGTATTAATTATTTAATATTTTCTTAAGTTTTCGCGACTTGTATACATAATAAAACTAAGTTTTAACGGTTTTTTATTTTCATTTCATTTACATCATTACTGCGCTTTAAACCGTTAAAACGTAGTTTTATTATGTATTAATTATTGTTTGAAAAGTAATTCAAATTATTTCTATGGTGATATTTTACATGTTAGATGATAAGATGTTGTTTTAACGTCTGTTCTTTTATTATTAGTTTTATATTTATATCTTAATATGTATAAACATTTGAACTTATTTTAACTTTTGTGTACACATCACTTTTGGCATGGTTCATAAGCACACGTAGAAACTAGCGGTCTTATTGATATTCAATTAGAATTATTGAACGCTTCTTTATGAACTTTAAAAAAGCGTTTAAACTTACTCTAACTCAATATGAATAAGACCATTAGTATTTATCCAATACAGTGATAATGTTCTAGCACATAAAAGCAATTTCGTTACAGGGAAATGAGCATATTGATAAACACTGATAACTTTTTTCTGATGTTTGAAAAATGGGCCCTAAGCGTTTCAAAACATAACTTTATTTTGCACACAATTTGCGACATTTGTTTTGACCATGTGCAAGACCGCCCTTTCTCCGCCCACGCATTTTATTACACCATTCTATAATAATAATACACTTTGCTAACCCTACAAAGCTGCAAAGGGAAATTGTTAGCGTTTCATACAAATTGATTGGTGACACGTGTAGCTCGAATAGCATTTAGGTTGAACCTAGTAATTTCATCAACTGGAGTAAGATGTCAATGTGAAGTCTGAGAGCGGGAACGGTCAGTGCCGCCATCACCGTATATAAAAAACGTATCAGTATTAATATTTCACTTTCATCAACCTTTTCTTTTAGCTTGACATTCTTTCACAGATATTGATCCTTACAAGGTATGCTATGAATTGGTGCAATAACACCAATGTAATATATTTTTTTATTACTTGAGTTCAGCAGACAATCGGACGGCCCACCTGATGGAAAGCGGTTACCATCGCCTATAGACATTTGCAACACCAAAAGTGCTACAAATGCGCTGCTGGTAAATACCCTACCATCTGGCTGTGGGTTGTTTTGTCGCCTCTTATGACAGGCGGCCCGACCACAGAAAATTGTATTCTTGCTCTGTTCCTACACGGTTAATGATACCAATTAGATTCAGCAATCGAATCGGTTTATATTGACAAAAAAAGACATGCATTATAATTATATGCCTGTGTTTGTTTTAGAATAAGCCGATTCGATTTTTGACTAGGATATAATTGATTATTCAAAAATCTAATGATCCCACTTTGGCTTTCATTAAAATCGACTTCTTTGAGCATATTCGCTATATCTTATAGTTTCATGTTTGACCATGGAGGCCCATTTGAAAAAATCATGTATGTATGTACAAGCAATTACTGTGAACTTGAAATTGAATACACTTATTTCCTTAGACTATACCTATATACTTAATAGTCTAAGCTTATTTCAAAATTGGATCTTACACATTGTTTAGAGTCATGATAAAATGAGAGTCAAATCAATGGAGACACTGTTATCAATTTACAAAAGTTCACTGTTTTATAGATTTTGTACAATCGTACAAAATTATTTATTTATTAAGGAGTCAAAAAGCACATAATTATTTATTGTTTAAACAGTACTTAAAATTATTTTTACCATGATATTTCAAACGAAAAATCACAAATAAAATATTAATTTTAAAGACTGTTTTTATGTGGACATGATTTTAGAATTTCTTGTAACATTATTATTTCTATTCAATTCTACCATGGTTTCAAAAGCAATTTTGGTTACTGTTAAAAGACAAGAAGCGGTTCAACAAACTTCACAGTATCATCTTTTCTTTACTACTCTAGTAACTTATGTTAAGGTAGTGATTTCACATGTATGTGAGATTTCGCGGATGGAGAAATAAATTTCGCCTCGTCGCCTTGACTCCTTCCTGTGGGTGCACCGCATCCGTTACTTCCGGTCTGGACCACTCGATTTCTCCGTCAAAATCAAAACTAAAAAGGAGGACCGTCTATGTTATGTTTGTGTAGATCGAGATGTACAACGTGCGATAGATAGACTTTTAGTTTCTGCGGAGCCAAATAAGTTGTTAAGCTAACTCGATACAAAAACCTCGATAGAAACAAAAATCCAAACTTGCCTTTGAACATTTCGAGATTTACCTAGATATTCTACACGACAATGTATTTCGATTTGATGTTTCGCATACATATTACTCAAATGATAATATAAAAGACTTGGCCAGGCAATTCCTTATAATTGGAGTTATAATTAGACATAACCACGATTCGTCTAAATTGCGCTTGTGCGCAATTTACTTCGGAATAGTATTAACATAACGCCGGTTACAATGTAGTCGTTAAGCAAAGCCCCAATACTGCTGTTTTAGAATCTTGTCGGAATGATCACTTGCTCGCGTCACAAAGACACCGTCTTTGTGTGAAAGCAACTATTATGGTACCATCATGACACCAGTTACGACCATTTCGATACGATTATAGCAGCCTTGGGGGCCTGATCGTTTCAATAGTATCTTTCGAGTAGGTTTACTCATATTTTTAATTACCTGGAGTAAAATGACAGCTGTGGTTGACCTTTTTATGTTGCAGGTTGTTGTGCGTTGAATCTACAATTCACACAACTCACTTATGATTGAGCCGTACTACAACTATGTTCCAAGCTTGCAACATAAAAAGGTCCATCGCAGCTGTCATTTTAGTCCAGGTAAGTAGAAATCAGAGTATAGTTACTAAGCACATAAAAATAAAGCTGGTGATTGCTTAACGCAACGAATGGTAACAGGACGTGAGGTCTTATCTTAGTAGACCATCATCACCATCTTATCTCGTCGATCTCGTGCTTACAAATGACTTGTTCAGACAATAACTTTATATACACCTTATAGATAATTCTTACATGACTTCCATGATTCAAAACTGAAACCATTTGACTGTTTTATTCATGCAACTGACACTTTGAAGTCGTGGTAGCGTAATGGCTAGCGCACGCGTCCCGAACTCAAAGAGCGCGTGTAGAATCCTTGATTGAAAGTACTCACTTTGTTTACCGGATTTACCTCATCCCTTGATATGGATGGAGATGCCTTGATATCCACCGGTGAGCTCGCGCGTTCGCTACCTTGATGAGCGACGTTCGGACTGATGGTAAAATTGCGCGTGTTCACCTAAATACTGAACCTATATGCACTCATGCACCACTTAGTCAGTTTTCTGATCTAATGTGCATACTGTTACAATTACCACGTGATAATAATGGGGAAGGAAAGCATCGTGATGCAACCTCCACATCGAGGTAACCGATGTGTCAAATCTGCCAAGCCGCTTTGGACAAGCTTGGCGGATATACTGTCCATTTCAGGAGGCCCAAGCTCATTAGTGAGACATTTAGGGTCTGATATTATAACTGACATTTTAATTTTTACCATGTTATACTTAATTCTATGAATAACTTTTATAAGGTGATTGAAAAATTTGTCCTAAATTAGCAACTAACGAGTCGTTACAGTATCATCAATAATTCAACCATTTTTATTAAATAGCAAAACAGGTTCTACTCAGAATTCTGCTATTTACTTAATACGATTTCCCCCTCATATTTTATTTATCTCGGGCCAAAAGTAGCTACAAACCAATATATTTATGTACAAGAGTAAATGCCTGCAGGTACTAGGGTGATATTAAAGTAGAGAAGGTGGGGGTAATTGCTCGAGATGATGTTTAATAAGTTTTTAATAGCAGTGACGACGCGGACCCCGTCGTTTAACCATACCCGAATATACATTAATATTAGCACCGCTACATTAGACCCACCGGTCCCCTCTATTTCTTATATAAAGCAGGCGAAAACGGTGATACTGTTCAAGGTACAAGGGATCAAGAGTAAATGGACACTCGATTTATCTGTCGTTCTAAGGAACATTTCAATTTCAGTTTATAATGTAACCCTTACCCTATAAATAAACTTTTCAACTTGGCTTGTTGTCTATTATTTTCTGGAATGTTGTATTTTTTGGGAATAATTTTTAAAAGTAAGCAATAGTAATAACAGCCCATAAATGTCCCACTGCTGAGCTCGGGCCTCCCACTATAGGGGGAATGGACAGTATACCCGCCACGCTTGTCCAAGGCCGCTTGACAGGTTTGACACATCGGTTATCTCGATGTGCAGGTTGCATCACGATGTTTTCCTTCACTGTTATTAGCACGTGGTAATTGTAACAATATACACATTAGGTCAGAAAACTGCCTAAGCGGTGCATGCGTTCCGGCTAGGATCGAACCCACGCCCTTTGAGTTTGGGACGCGTGCGCTAGACATTACGCTAACACGACTTTTTAAAAGGCAACTATTTAAACCGGATACTCTGATAAAGGATTCCTCTCTCAAATACCTACAATACGCATATTAGTAGTGGGACCATTTATGATGTATTTCGGTATAAACTGTGTAAAACAGTTTTATAGTTCGTTTCACATTACCTTTAACTCATAGATATAAATTATCTTTAATATCGACTAGCTCTGCTTGTGACAGATCGTTCACTTAGATGACAGATGGGCAAAAAAATTCGCCGCTTCGCAAGTATCCGTACTTACATACTTCCACATTTATCGCCCACACAAATTTTTAAATTAAATATATTTTCAATAATTTTGCATCTACATTATTAAGAGTATTAATAATAATATCTTTATTAGCCCGCAGGGGGGCTTTGTGGCGAAGCCTTAGGTGAGTAGCGATACCTCGTACCTGACTCCGGGGGCCAAGGCAAGGCCCCCGCCTCCGTGCTTGCCTTAACCAGCCGGCAAGGAGTGGACATCGCTTGAGCTAAGACTCAAGCTCCAGGGGTGGAAGTGATAAATGGCATCACGTCAGAAGTAGCTTCGGTGAACCTGCAGTCCACCTCTCTACACCCCTTAGCCACTCACACCCATGTTGCCCCTGTCTTCTATGGCATCTTTTGGGGCCCATGCAGGGAGGGACAAGTCACCGTCTGCCTATTTTTCCATGTTTCCCGAACATTGCAACGGGTAGACGCCATAATCCCCATATTCCCAGACCCCTAGTACCACTAGCAGTTCACCCCAATAGCCTGGTACTTTTTGTCCTCATTTCCCACAATAGTCTTACATTGGCCGGGGCTTGTTCTTGAGTGCATTACTATATGGTATAGACAGGGATAATCGCCGGTCAGTGTCACGCAACATTCACATTAAATTTGTTAAGGGGCTTCTACGTGTTGGCTTTCCCATGGCCCCACGCAAGCCCTCCAAATGTCTGGACCATTTTTATGGCCCGTGGTCTTCAAAGACATACATTATAAAAAAAATCTTTAAATAGTAAAAAAACAAAGTCGTTTTCCGCGTCTGTCTATCTGGTGGTGTATCCGCAACTCCTAAACCACGCTACAGATTTTTAAGCGATTTTCACTTGCAGTTAGATAATTCACTGGTCTACAAAAAAAAATACTCTTAAGTATTGTGACTTTTTTTTAGAATTTCCACACTTCTGAATATAAATATAGTATTAATTTATTAATATATATATATATATTATAATTAATTGTTTTGTAATAGACGTTTTAAATGAAGTGTTTTTCTTTTGCTTTACACACAAAACATATATTTCGTTATTGTGACAATAGCTGATATACTTCCGCCGAAAACATTTAAAATCACCAAAAGTATATATCAAGTTATTGATAAAGTCATTTCAGTTTGTAGTTTTCTTCATTTTCAAAGATTTCAAAGATTTAGGCCAATTCACGCAGATAAAGCGATGAGTTTAATGCGTTATATGAGATGTGACATATTAACGACGTTAAATATTGACAAATAACGTGTGTATATACACTAATGTGGCTATGCGTTAACGACGTAATTTGTAACGCTTTAAATAAGACACTTTCGGCCAGAGCCTAACGGTCTTATTCATATTGAGTAAGAGTAAGTTGGAAGTTTTCTTTAAGAACCGTAAAGTAACTTTCAAACTTACTCTTAACTAAATATGAATAAGACTGTATATATTTAACACTAAGATAAAGCCCCAGCATAAAAGATAATGTAATGTTTTAAAATTGAAATACGTGTATGATTTCGCTGTGTTAGATAGATTCTTAAACAACTGTCAAATCGAATAATACATAGCTTAAGGATTAAGGCTAGTGGCCATTGATTATGGGGACCGGGCCCTTCATTACTATGAGGGGATAGGATTTTCCACTGCCTGAGTGTAGCCGACCCTTGAAAAGGGTGTTTCCTCACCTGATCCAAAGCCTGCATTCAAGAAAGAGACAGAAACATCGTGTGTAAATCTCTTAAAAGCATACCCCTTTTCGGTTGTTGCAAAACGTTTGAGATATAATTTTATAATTGAACCTTTTTGAACCATTTTCCCGTTTTAATAATTTATAAACATTCCTTATTTATTAGGCTTGTCAATTGGGGCTATTAATTATTGCAATCAAGATAATATTTAACGTTAATGGTCGTACTTGAAGAGTAATTTGTGTTACCTGTGAAATTTATATTTCAAAATTGGCTAAGTGCGTGCCTATCTATGAATGGTGAAGAATTCTGTAAAGGACGCGAGCCACCGTTATTATGCTATTTAATTCAAAGTTTTTACATTGAATTTTCCAAAATTTTCCACAGCACAGGCCTAAATTTTGAGGGTTACTAGAGTTTATAAAAAATACACATTTTTGTGAATTTGCAAAAAACTCGCATTGAACCATCAATATAATTTTTCCCGGCTGATCTAGCAATACCTATACTTCCGTAAGCATAGAAAGACATTTTCTTATTTCTAGGTCTGAAAAACTGCCTAAGCACTATATACAGGCCGGCGAGAATTCGAACTCACGTCGCTGGAATGAGACGCAAACGCTTTAAGCACTAAGTTGCCACTTCTTCATTGATAAAGAAAATCATTAACTACGTACAAAAACAAACTCATTACAAAATAATATTTTTATACGTGGTCGCGAGTCGTGAGTTTGCCACCACTTGTAAAGCAATTTTAGTTACAGTTATACTGTTATGTATATTTTGCAGTTAAGGGGAATTTATTGAAGTCACGTTGTTTTTGAACAATAGAAGTTACAAGTAACTATTATGCTAATTGTGGTTTTGTTTTGTTATAAAAAAGAGGGTGTTAAAAATCTCTTATTCAATAAGAGCCCTGATAGTTTGCAAAAATGTTTTGACAGGAAAATTCTATGTTGTCCCGCTGTCAAATAGCCGACTAATTCTTGGCGCGCGCACAATCCCCGCCCACTATTAATTTTGAAATTGGAACTGTTAACTTTTTTATTGTGGCCACGTGCTGCTTGAACATTGGCATCACGCCATCCCATTGAGCCGCACACATTTTTATTCTTTATACAAAAAGGATGATTATATGGATTATTTGCGTGTCCAGTATTCAGAGGATTAGACTGAAGTCTAAATTCTCCGGATATCGGACTTGTTCAAACAAACGATTCTGGCGGATTCCATAATATATCCTGTTGACTTGATGCCCTGATTGGAGTCCCTCATCGGTGGACCTTTAGGGTTGACATATCCTTGTAGATAAGAACCTCCCAAAAACTGATTTAACAGCTCTTCTTTATGAAACATGTTGCCGTGTGCGAGTTGAATACGCGTATGGACGGACGGTTTATGTATAAAAGCAAAGGTGACAGGAAATTTTGTTCTATACAACTATGAATGAAACTGTCTAAGATTATTAATTGAAATTGTATATATTGGTGATCTATTAAGTAAGTAAGTAAAGTCGGCACTCGCTGTCGGCTGTCTGGCAGATAGCACATTGCCACTTGGTGTTAAATAATTCTTGAACAAAATACCATAAATAATGAAATGTATTCAAACACTTTCGGGATTCCACTTCTTCTTCAGCCAGTCCCTGTCCATTGCTGGACGAAGGCCTTCCCAAGTTTGCACCACAAATCCCGTCTTCCTCATCCATTCCTTGCCAGTGACCTTTTGCAGGTCGTCAGTCCACCAGGCTGGAGGGCGTCCTACGCTACGTTTGCCGAAAGGCGGTCTCCACGCCAGGACAGGTTTGGTCCATCGGCCATCGGTCCTGTGACAGACGTGACCTGCCTACTGGCACTTCACTTAATAATTTTGCGAGCTATGTCGGTTATCTTAGTTCTCTTACGAACATCCTCATTTCTGATTCCATCCATAAGAGAAACACGTAACATAGCTAACCACCTAACACCTTTATGGACTATTTCCCCCGTTAGTGTCCATATCCAGGGATTACAACTGAATATTAAATTTTTTGCCTAAGTTTGACACTATGTATGTGTAGACTCTTAAGAGAAGACCCATAAGAGATTAGAACCTTGTCAGATTTTAGATCTTTAGCCTTATTATTTCTTAAAATAATTAGCTGCAACACACAAATAGATAACGGAGGATTCTTTTTCACCTTTAGGTATTGAAGAACTACAAATTTAGTAAATCAATTGATAATAGTACAAAACACAATACAATTTATATTATTATTAGCCTTCCTATTCTATATATATATTAGCCTGGAAGAATCCTGATCGTATTTAATTTTGTGCCTTTAAGTAGTAGTAGTAGAATTTGGCACAAAGGCAGGCAAAGCAATATTAGTCCATATAGCCAATTCTGATAAATTAAGTCTTCGTATTATAGCGCAGTTGTATTGTAGGCTACAACCGACGCCATTCAACGGAGTTCTTGAAAAACTTGAAAGGCCTCATTTGGCTATATAGTTCACATTTCTCACAAAAACACATAATTACTACTCAAAGACTATCACTATCCTACAACTATTGTTCATTTTAGAGTAATTTTACACATTTTTAGAAAATAAAACTGCACAGCACAACATCCTCTTTTAGTGCCCACCAAAAACTCATTTGTGCCTTTAATTAAAACTGTCAGTCGTAGGATTGCACATTAGAAGTGAAATATTATGTATCGTTGCGTGACAATCACGCTAGTTCAGTGCTTTTCCCAATCCCAAAAGTCGCTAAAGAAGATTTTACTTAAAAAAAATCAAACTTAACGTAGTATTTATTTAGAGTACACTATTCGTGTTGTCCAAAACACCACGACTAAACACTTAATAAACTGTAGACAAGCTTAGTTGTTGGCAATTACTTTTTTGTTGTTCACGGTAACTGGGTATTCGTTTTACTCATGCCAGTACATTGCGATGTCAAACGAATGCGCGGCAGTCTTAAAAGCCCGCCAATTAGGGCTAAAAGCACCTTCGGGCTTGGCTTGCTGGGCCGCGTGGTTACGCTCCCTCATCAATTTTGTACGGAGCTCTCTCGCAACTTGAGAAACTTTGTGTTCTTTATTTGAAAAATACGGACGATAAACATTTTATTACCAGCCAGTTTTTGATGTTTCAGGTAAGTATTTGTTTTTAGAATTTTAGGAATATAGATTAACGATTGAAGGTTTTATGGTGAGTGTTTCTATCAAAGTGACATTTTTGTAGACTATTATTCTATATTCCGATTTTTAATTACCTGGACTAAAATGGCAGCTGTGATCGTCCTTTTTATGTTCCAAGCTTGAGGCAACTCACCATGCACTGTGAGTTGAATTTTTCAGAATTTCTATAGATATACCTATAAAATTTCTATAGTAAGCAATTCATAAATTAAGCTTGCAACATAAAAAAAAGGTCGATCACAGCTGCCATTTTAGTCCAGGTAATTAAAAATCAGAGTATATTATTATATTATCGATCGGCCTCCAATTTAATAGAGTACAAGAGAGATCGAGCCAGACTTATATAATATGAGGAATTAATTTTTTTCTGTGCATGCACATCATTACAGATAATGAAACTTTTACATTATGCTCACTTTCACAGTAGCAAGCAGGAAAGTGACGAGGTAACTGGGCAGCGCGAGTATGTAAACATAACGTAATATAATGGAAAAGTATTCTTCCTTCACTATATTATGTCGAACATGTGTACTCGCCCTGCGCACTTGACTTTTCACTTTCCTGCTTGCTCTCGTGAAAGTTAGCATTATGTAAACGAGGGGTAAGAACAATTGGAAATAATGAACCTTAAATCACACTTGCTCTGGTAATGAACAGAACTGTATAGATTTACAACTTTTGAACTATGACATTACACTATGGAAAAATTCAAGGTGGTAGAACTTGACTAATATTTTCAATCAGAACTGAATAAAATATATTAAGTACTTTTTGAGGTATGGGGTATTTTTGATTGGGTGTTTTTTTTTGGGATTCCTTGGAAAAATGACAAGAATCAAACAGATGAAGTTCCTCATTTTTACGGAACCCATAACTTTGGGGTGAAATGATATGCACTTGTCCGATTGTATACTCATAAAACTGGTCGTTAATCTGTTTGTATAGTATTCTCAAGTATTGACCAAGACAAGATAATTCGAAATTCAATGTATGGTACCTAGACGATGGGACTTTAGGCGGCGATGCAGAAACTGTACTCCAAGACTTAGTTAGTCTGGTTTCAAAATTTAATTCAATAGGATTAGAGTTAAATTTCTCAAAATGCGAAATTTTCTTGTCCGATAATCTGTCTAAAAACGAAAGCGACAATATTAGCAATATGTTCAATGTTGTCGCACTCGGTATTAAAGTCCTGGAGAAGGATTCTCTTCGCCTGCTTGGAGCCCCTATTCTAGATGAGGCCATACCAAATTACCTGTCTGAGCAATCAGCCAAATTTGATCTATCATGCTCTAAACTTTTCGATATTCACTCTCAAATTGCATATCACATTATACGACATTGTCTGTTTGTACCAAAATTAACATATGTCTTACGATGCGCCCCGCTTTGGAAATTTTCTAATCTTATAAAACCACTAGATGACCGCATCAAAGATGTACTTACTAAAATTTTAAATCATATGTGCACCACACACATGCGTCTGTGGAACAGAGGTAATCGGCCCGGGATACCACGGTCTTTCTTGCCGCCGCAGTGTCGGCAGATGGTCGCGCCACGCTGCCTTGAATGATGTCTTACGGAGGGCGCTTGCCACCGCTAACGTGCCGGCTTTATTGGAGCCGAACGGTATTGCACGTGACGATGGTAGGCGTCCCGACGGAATGACTCTAATTCCCTGGCAGCGTGGCAAGCCTTTGGTGTGGGATGCGACTTGCGTAGACACGTTGGCCGCATCCCATTTACCAAACACGTCTAAATCAGCCGGTTCAGCGGCGGAAACAGCCGAATCACTCAAGCGGCGCAAATATGCAACCCTCTGTGAGAGTTATATGTTTGTGCCGTTTGCTGTCGAGACGCTTGGACCGTGGGGTCCTGAGGCCATGAGCCTCTACCAAAATTTATCGAAACGACTCATTGACTCTTCGGGTGATCAGAGGGCTGGTGCTTATCTCGGCCAACGGATCAGTATGGCTCCAAGAGCCACAAGCAAACCTTAAAAACTTTCCGACATGAAAGTTTAAAAGTGATCCCGTAGGGGTGGCGTGGGAGGGATTCGGTAGGTGGAGGCCGTTGCCAGGCAACGCCGCACCCGACCCACACCGCAAATCTCCGTCTGATATAGAAAACCCAAAATGTATTGTTCTTAGCAGACTGATTTGTTACATTTATCTAACATAAATTGTAATTAATACTAAGAAAAAATGCTATGACAGTCATGCCGGAATGGTCATTTCACTGGCGTCACAATACCCTGTACTAGCGAGAGGTACAGGTTAAATAATACTTCAGATGGCAGAGAGTAGTATTCACTGCCGAGTGTTGATGTGAACTGATTTATTTTGGAAACTGTAACCTTCAGTACAAATATTAAGAAGTCGTACTGCTAGTACAATGTATAGCACAGTGTGTGAGCCAGATGGATGATGTACAAGTGAGATAGAGCAATTATTTATATGTGTGCTCCCACGCAGCGCTAGTCATCGAGCCCGATAAAATCACCCGTCTCCTCGCGACCACGAACCCCCCGAGGCTCAGAACATCAGCCTGGCATAACAGACGCAGACAGAACAAACGCCGGAGAGCCCCCGGCTCGGATCCTCTTACACAAAGGTAAGACCCCACCAATCTCACTCACTCACTACAGACACAAGTAGCCATACATGATTAGCATAGGCGTGTTGCTGGAGAGTTTCTTCCGCCGCTTCTTCTCCTCCAGCTATAACACGTTGCGAAGCGGTAGTAATGATAGACTAGGATCGGCTCCGCCGGCGGAGTCGATAATTGGTCCCCAAATAATCACTTCAGCCTGTTGGCTTAGCTCCTTCAGCCTTTAACGGCTAATTCTCAATATAGAGTCAAACCCCCGCAGCGGTCGAGCCGAGGTCAAACCTCACAGGAGGTGCCTCCTCGAGCGTGCTGCTTCTGGGCTGAACGCCTCCGTTCTCACGGAGTCGGGAAACCCCCAAAATCCGGTATCGCTGAAACAGCCATCTGCGGCTATTAAGCTGGGTCCAGCTCCAATAAAAAAAAAATGCGCTAGTCAGTAGTTCGTTGTCCGCTGCGATGACTAGACGTATGCAGCTCCCATAACCCCATAATGATTACTTTTGCATACGAAAAAAAACCCTTATGGTGCCATTATAACGACAGTAAACTAAAATTCCGACACGATTGTCGTAGTAGTAGACTTGGGGCCCTGATGTTAAAAATGACCGTATACTAACTTGACTAATTCCTGTTAGGTGGTTGGATAAACTGTTTACCTGTTACTGATACCACAAAAATATTTCTACAAAATTATATATAAATTAACAATAAGGTAGGTATAATATTTATAAACATCACAAAACCTTTTAGTCTATGCATTTACATAAAGTAATAGAAGCTTTTGGAAAAAAATCATTATTTATATTTTACTTCGTACATTAAAGACATACCTCTAAGAACCATTTTTTCTTTGAACATTACTTTCGACTTTCATCGAAAATACTTTGAAGCATATTGAAACAAAAATAAAGTTGTTTTGATACAAGAATTACCATCCTATACACCCGTAGATAAATTTCACAATTCCAATCATTAAATAAACCGTTACTCGGGCAAAGACAAAGTCTTATTTAAATATCTTACATACAAAGTTCTCGCGTGTTCAGATACAAGACAGTAATTCGTCTCAATTTACGTCACACACGCTCAAGAGAAAAGGAAGAGCTTCGAGTGGAGAAGTCAATTAGCATGCAAATGTAAGAAAACGACCATTAGAGAAGCCTTGTACTCGAAGCACGCCACGCGAGCTCAGCACCCATGTATTGATCATACAATCCTGCACACACTGACATACTCCCGTCTCTTTTTAACTCTACAACATATCGGTATAAACACCAGCTTTATCGTGATTAAAAGACTTTTGTGATCTTTATTTTCTATTCAATTTTAAATCTTGAACCCGTGTGGCAGAATATAAATTTCTTTAAACTGTTACGAAGGCTTTTGGTACCTTATACAGTATAGTTTGCATTTTGTTGTTCTAGTAAATTTTGCTTCTATCTTTAAAGGCATAAAGATCTATTTCGGCGTTGGTGGAAGAGAAAATAAATCATATAAATTTTGTTCAGAGGTTATTATCGATAGAACCATGTCCTTCATAGAGGTATTCACCAAATACATTGTACACGGGTGTTTGATATTGTATATGATTGCTACTATTTTACATGTTGCTTTGCTCGCTTAAACTGCGGGCCCGTGCTTCTGCGGAAATTACCCTATTTTCAGTTCTAAAAAGTGTCCTATATTCATCTCTGTTATTGAAAGTAAAAAATAACAAATTTCATGAAGAAACAAACTAACACAAAGAAACTAATTTTCATGCTCACTGACACGAAAGCATTTTTACTTGCGGCTCAGGTTTTAGGTACTCAGGATCATTGGTTGGACAATTCGAGCGAGGTCCAATTTTAGGGTCATTTAGAAAGCAAAGCGAAGATCGCTTCGAAAAAACTTGGGATTCACCTGAAGATTCACGTTAATTCTTCTAAAAGTAATTATATACCATACTTCTGTATTTATTAAACAAAAAAAAGCCTGAGAGAGGTAAAATAGTATAAACAAAATTAGCTAGACATGTTCCTAGGGCGTTTCTTGCAGCTTTTTGTCTTTAAACAACGATAACACATTGCGAAGCGGTGTAAATGGAATAGGAAATAGATTTAAATTTTAACTTATATTAGGTTGGGGAAAAAGTTTCTTCGCATTTTATATAATAATTCAAAGGTTTTTTTATAAAGTTTATTTATATTTGTCTAAAGCATGTAGGTGCCATTTTGTTGGATAACTTTTTGCCATCTTGTAGGTAGGGACGTGATCCCATTGCTATAAAAATTTTGGGGCTTCTGATCAAAAAACTGCGACAAGTGGTTTTGGCAGTCCTCTCGTGATGTTAACCTGACACTGCCTAAGGAATTTTGCAGAGACCGAAACAGGTGAAAATCTGAAGGTGCAAGGTCAGGACTATACGGCGGATGCATTAACACCTCCCAGCCACTCTCGTAATTTTTGCTGAGTGGCTAACGATGTGTGAGGTCTAGCGTTATCATGGTGAAAAACCACACCCCTTCTGTTGATTAATTCCGGCCGCTTTCTCTCAACTTTTTGCTTTAATCTCATCAGTTGTTCGCAGTACAGTTCAGAATCGATGGTCCTGCCTGGTGGTAACAGCTCATAATGAATAATGCCCTTCCAATCCCACCATACACACAGCATCACCTTGTTGCGAGTTAACCCGGGTTTCGCCACAGTCTGTGAAGCCTGACCGGCCTTTGACCACGATCTTTTTCGCACGTTCTTGTTGTACGTGATCCACTTTTCATCACCAGTTATCAGCTCATTCAAAAATGGTTCGGTTTCATTACGTCGTAATAAAGAATCACAAATGAGTACACGGTTCATTAGGTTTCTTTGAGTGAGCTCATAAGGCACCCAAATATCGAGCTTTTTTGTGTACCCAGCTTTTTTCAAATGCGCCAAAACCGTTTTGTGGTCAATTCCCAGTTCTCCAACTACATCGTAACTACTAATATGCCGATCTTGCTCCACTTTTTCAAAAACAGTATCAATTTTGTCCATAACAGGGCGACCAGAGCGACGTGCATCTTTGAAATAAAAATTTCCGGATTGAAAATGCTTAAACCAAATTTGCGCTACTCTCACAGATGCTGCATTAGGTCCATAAACATCACAAATTTTTTTTCGCGGCTTGTGTTGCATTTTTATCTTTTTTGTAGTAAAATTTTAAAATGTATCGAATTTCTTCATTAGATTCACTCATTTTAACAATAAGAAAAACAAATGAAAATCACACATTTTTCTAATTTTAATTTGGAATTGTCTTCTTTAAAATTAAAACTTTTTAATGATACCAAAATTAGCCAGATACAAATGGTATAGCCAAAGAGATCTTATTACAAGTTCATACATACTATATGCGAAAAGACTTTTTCCCCAACCTATTATGTATGAAATTTTTTTTTTAAACTTTAAAAATTGTTCTTTAGTGGAACTTATTCTGAATAAAAAAAAACAGCTTAGTTTGAATTTGATGCAAGTAGTATTTCACATCGGGATATATATGTTACGGGCAATCTGATAAATCTGGTCACTATGAATAACGACCGGTCTGTATATGTGTATGTAATGCCCGTAAGAAATAGGTAATGTAAATAAAACTCACTTTTCCCGGTTAGTATGAATAATGACAACCTTATTTTGAGTAATAAAAACACAGATGAACTGTAGTTTTTTTGTTTATTAAATGATGGTATATATATAGTAATTTTATTAATTATTTGAGATATGAAGTGAATTTTGGGTGATTATAAAAAATAATAACCAAAAAGGCTAAGACGGGAGCGAAGCAAAACGAAGTTCCCGCCTTAGTCCTCTGACATATATTAAAAAAACTTCGGATCTGTTCATAATAAATATAAGTGCCATATACCCTACCCTTATATGAATTAAAATTAGATAATTCTTATTGTAAGGTAACCGAATTTATCATATTGTCCGAATACAAATAGAGGAGTATTCATACTGCTCGGCCTATGTGATATTGTTTTTATTGCAGGAGTTCAGCAAACAGGCAGACGGCCCACTTGATGGGTTACCATCGCCTATGGACATTTGCAACACCAAAGGTGCTACAAATGCGCCGCTGCTCTCTTAAGGGAGACTGGAACTTAAATGAAATTCAAGTTATCTCGAACCACTATTTTTTAAATGGACCACGGGCCGTCCGGCATTATTAACATGGGCCGGCCAAAGTACTTAATTTATCAAGTTGACTGATGCTCTTGGTCATTATTCATAATAATCGCTCCAAACTAATAATGCCCGATTAATCAAATTGCTCGTAACATATATACCAATACTTATGTAAAGTCTAAGTGTGGCCTCACGTGCTGTACTGCTCACATCTCTGGGTGACAGTTTCTGTCACTTAACTTCATCTAACTTGAATACCATCCAAATCGCCCAAATCCTTCACTGTCAAACGGTATAAACCTTTTGGTGACGAAACAGGTTTTCTGTGTCTTCCACCGTCTGTATAATGGAAAGTTCTTTCTTTTTCTTTATCATCGCCCACTCGTCTACAGCTGGTTTATCTACATTTCCTCGACAGTTGGCAGTTGGCAATTGGCAGTTATTCAATATACGCCGTGGTTGATCCTTGGAGCAAATTGTGGAAATAACTCAATTTTTTGTGATAAATAAAGTTTGCGTTTGACCACGATCTCGCCTAATGTCGGACGACGGGTTAAAGACTGAGCACGCTGACCTAGATAGTACCTATTTGTACGAGACTTGAAGATACCTGGATTGTACTTTTCGGGAATTACTGATTCTGGTAGTGTACTCCAATACTCTGCCGAGCATAGAAAGAACGTGCAAACGAAATGTTTCGTTCGCTCTGATGGCGTTTCCACTACGAAACGATGGCGTAGACCAGAGCGCCTTGTCGTCCGATGAATGGTGAAGAAAGATGGAATGGTGTAAGGGGAATCAGGTAAAACAGTTATACCGCACACTTTCCGAAATGAATTCTATAATAAACCGATAGACTAGCAACCCAAAGTCGATGCTTTGAAGCCTTGTATTGACAAATTGGTCGGCACCAATCAATCTTTTGGCTCTTCTCTCAATTGACTCTAGCGTTTCATAGCTGAACCGTTCCAAAGGTGAGAATAGTATTCCATGCAAGATCTTATTTGAGCATAGTAAAGATTAAGCAGCTGTTCTACAGTATAGTACCGTCTCACCTTTGAAAGTATACTTTGCTTTTTGCAGGCAGCGGCATCCATGGCTTTCCTATACTTAGTGCAAAAAGGACGTTATACCTTTTTTCAGAGCCCTATGGGCTTTGCAACAAGGTTGTAAACAGATTCTCGGTCTTAACGAAGTAGCAAAGCGATCTCTTTCGGTCCTCTCTTTATTGAAAATGTTTGTCAACCTCGGTGGTAACGACTACTACTACTTAGGTCGACCATTTGCCAGTTTTCTTGACTGCAAACATTTAACAATTAAAAATATTGAGTTATTCTCATAAAATTTTGTTTCTACTTATAGATAATAATTTTTGTTGTTAAATTCTATCTTGATATACGCCGATTTAATTATGGGTTATTATTTATTTTTAAATATTGAAATCGAATGTTTGATAGACAATTCGAAATCTATCTATAAAGTTCTAAACATGCCCCGTCTGTACATTGAAGCTATTAAAAAAAACTGAAATAGTCTAAATGATGATGATCCATAGTATAAATGATGGAGAACACGGTGCATTTTTTTAGATTTTTGTCTGTTTACATATTTGTCAGTTTGTCTGTTTGTTCGGGATTCACGTAAAAACTACTGAGCCGATTTCGATGTGATTTTCGCTGATCAACAGCAAATTCTTAGACCTAAAGTCTGTGCTACTTTTTTCCTGGGAATCCCGTGGAATTTTTTGTGGGAATTATTTAAAATGGCCAGATTAAAAAAAAGTTCCAAATCCAATGTAATTTTTTCACTAAACGATAGTAAATTTTATGTAATGAAATGTGTGATAATTTTTATGTTTCGTATCGGAGCGGTTTGAAGTTGTTCGGGTGCATAAAAATTACCTTATTCCCACAGGAATTTCATGTCAAGAGTGGACGAAGTCGCGGGCATACCCTAGTACTCTTTATATTATTATAGGTTGCCTGAAAGAGAGCGATAAGGCTGTTTATTGTTTTTGCCATGACAATATTGTGATCATGCGTTTTGTAATTGTTTAGTTGATGGGCAATAAAGTGTTATCTATGTCTATGCTGTGAATACACAATGGCATGAATAAACCAATTATTTTGAATTGCTTGCAGTCGCTATGATGATTAGATTATTAAATATCTGGTACAAAAGTCATGATCAGATTAGTGACACTCCCGCACTGGGTGAGCTTAGTCGACAGGAGCTCGAGACATATCGTATATTCTATTAGGCTATATTCATCTTTTGCAATAAATTTAGCATATAAGTAATTGATTTACGCGTAGAGGTAAATATACATAATATTGTTTTGTTTAATTACAAAGTAAAACTCAGTGACATTATGAATATTTCATGTTAATTTAAATCAAAATATTCTGGGCACATGTTACATGCTGATGTTTCCCGTGGGGGCAGGCAGAGACTATGGACCTCCACTTGCGACGATCCTGAGAAACGACTGTCGATTCATCTACTTTCATTAAACTCTTCATACATACACGTTTACTTGAGATAATTTTTTTCGTTACATTATAATTATAATGTTGCTTTTTTCTATAGCGTTTTTAAACTTGTAGTGACATCTAGTCAAATAGACAGAAAACTAGGAAAACCGTCGAGAAAAGCGTCTGAAAGTCAATGCCATGCGCACAGGGGTGTCAGTGATATTGGTTCCTAACTCGTGCCTAATAAGGTGGAAATTAGTTTGCAATGGTTACGCATGCGCTGTTAAATTGATTTCACAATGTCAACATTTGTTTGACAGACAACTTCAGGGTATTCTTGTTTTATTTTAGGAGAAAAGCTAAAAATTAAATAAATGATTGACTCAACTATTTCTGCGACATGAGAATTGAAGGTATTTATAAACTATTATATTCATATCATAACCAAAAATATAGACTTATAACGCTGACTGTAGCTTATAATACCTGTATTCTTAAACCATTAATGAGTCTCTCCTATTATATTAATGTACTCTGTGAATGAATTTAAGCCTTTAACAGTTTATGGGCAAAATAATCGCCAAAGATGTTGGCGGCAAAAGAAACACGAAGAAAATGATATGACGTATTTTTTAGGTTGTAATTGGTCGTGGACACTAACACTTGCTGACAATTTTAGGGTAGAGTTGAAATAGGTGATAACATGCAATATACTACCACTTACCATGAAGATGTTTATGGTAGTCCGGACACCAGAATAGAATAACAAAACCAAATTAGGTATAAGTACAAAAATACTCAGATCCTTAATTTTATGAAAAAAACAAGAAATAAAATAACAGATTTTATTAAAAAACAGCATTTTGCCGTTAGTGTAAGAGACGCTGAAGATCGAACTTCACCCATCTGATAACCAGATGAGACATATTTTTTATCAAATTATATTGATTTGTAAACATGCTTAAAAAGTAAAAGCTTGCGAATCGAAAAGTATTCATGGCTATTTTTGAAGTCTTCAAAGCATGACAATAATATTCCATCGACGGTTTTTTGCAGAGTAGCCTATACGGTTATTTTTGTAATTGAATTATCTTTCTTATGATACCTATTTTCATTGGATAACAAAACGGTGTGGTTATGTATATTGTCTCACCCGTTCATACCTGCTTGCCATGCCAGAACATGTCAGCCATGAACAGAAATAAGTAGGCAGCCCTATCAAGGCATATTATCCATGTTAAGAACTATCAGTTGATACTAAATTAGTTCAGTTATCAAAATTAATTTAATTAAAAATGAGTGTGAACACTTTTCGATTGCCAAGCTATTAATTTGATAAAAAATATGTCTCATCTGGTTATTAGATGGCTGATGGTCGATCTTCACTGTCGTCTCTCTACGTAATTAGATTCGCGAATGAATTGATCCGCGTGAATATAATGTAGGTTTTCAATAAAAAGAGTACTTCATTCAGACTAGTCATGTTTTTGCCAGACATGTTGCGTATCTTTTTTTAATCACAAAATCCGTAACCAATGATTAGGGAATAATAAAGGAATTTGTGACCCGTAGTGATGGAACTATTGTAATCGCATGGGATTAGGGTGTTATGGGGTGATAATATGGTGGGCCGAGTAGGGCTTTTTCACCATACTCTAGGGTCTTATTCGTAAGTTAACACACTGCTGTGTAGCTTGACGATATTTCACAAAAACGTACTATGCAACACCATCCAGGTAACAACTATTGGTTTATTCGATGTTTATAATGTAATTAAACTAAATATTTAAAAATAAAGTAAATTATAAATAAATTAATATAAAGTATGTAACAAATCGCTGCCAGAGGGAATCGTGTCCAGAAGGCTGGCTGCTTTGCTATGCTGTATGGTAATGCTGATTGGTTGCGCGTAATACGAACCAGCCTTTCTGATCACGAGTAGTATCAAAGAGTTTCTTACAAATTTCTTTGAAGAACCCTTTTGCCTATGGACTCCACGGATGTAAAGGTTATTATGAAATTTGAGTTGTAGTGACGAATTCTAACTTTTCAACTATGAAGAGGAAAATTCGGGGAAAAATTAAGGTGATAAATGATAAATTTAAAAAATCCTTTTATTCATAATCGGTTTGGATCAAGATCCTTTAAGCCCTTTTCGAAATATGGAGTGTTTTTGATTAAGTTCAGTTTTTTCAAGATTAGCTAGGGAATCTTAAAAAAATGAACCTAATCAAATACACTATAACAAAAACTACATGTTGATTAAAATTTGACGTTTCTCGTCTCTACGGAACCTTTAGTGGAGAGTTTTAAGTCAACTGTAAGTGTGAGTGCTAGGGCAGTTCACATAGAAAATCAAGAAGTGCATGTCAGTCTATGCAAAGAAAAGGCTACCATATATACGTAATGTACGTTCACTAATTTTGTTATTTAGTAACGAAACTAAAAAAAAGAATATTTATTGATAATAATATCCTACAGGGTATATCTCAACAGATATTCAACACGTGATATTAAAAGTAGCTTTTTTTAAAAGTGTATAAGGTCTGCTGCCTTATATTTTTTCTGAATTATCGTTGTGGTTTTTCAGTAGGTACCTTTCTGAAAAGACCCAACATGTGTTTAAAAATAAGAGACTTTATCATTATTAAAATAAAACTTTTAAAAATAGATTAAATGTAACAGTTATCCTCAGCTTAACTTATTATTATTACTAAATTATTACATCTTAATAATCTTTCAAACTACACACGAAACTATATGAAAAATAATATTGTTTGTTGTTCTAATGAGCAGTGTGTCAACTCCCATTGACATGTACTACTTGGTGCAGACACCCCGACATATGTACTGCACACTTGTCACTACACTCGCATAATTTGTGCTCCATTACTAGTCCATTTTATACACTACGATCTGTAATAAAGTGGGGTTAGATTAAAGGCTGGGCTCGTCTTACGGACAGACCAAATGTTCGCGAATGCGATTGGTAGAGGGGGACGTCATCCTCAAAACCTGTGTTTTGCATTCGAAATTTGGTCCATTCTTTGTTGTACATTTTTATTATTACTTGGTGTTTTACGTGTTCATCTGTCATCAAGTAGTAAAAATATTGAACACTTAATTGTGTTGACCAACTTTTTATTTATAGTCCTTCACTTGTTTTATCTATAGTTTGCTGTGTCAGCATTTCATTATTTCTTTTTGATTTTTAATTTTAATATTGAATGTATTGAGTAACTTTAGATGTAATTAGTTTTAACATCGCAATAATACTCCAAATTTGTAAGACTGGTACTAGATATTCTATAAAAAAAAACTGTTGGCAATAATGAAATTAACGAAAATCATATAAGATAATTTATTTGGAGAAATATGGTTTACCTACCTAACATAATAAAAAGAATAATATATTTATTAATTTATACTTTGTAAAATTTTCAAAAGCATGCCCAAAGCTGTTAATGAAACATTTAAAATCATTTAAATGGAAATGAGGCCAATTTGAAACTGCGTCATTACCAGTACAAATATTTTAATTTGTCGTACTTTTGACGGGGCAATGACGGACGCAAGCCCATTTAGGGACCCACTATTCAATGAGGTGTGAATATTGGATCCCCATGGGGCGTCGGGTCCCCGCGGGGCCCCAGCTGCCCTACGCACCCTTTTATTCGCGAACAACGGACAGGTATTTTGAAGATTGATTTTGTAATAGATTTGACGATATTTACAATAGTTTTTCGATGGGCTGCTGTTTCGAACGGGTTTTCTGAGCGATTTATATTTTTTTTGCTTTTTAAGCATATCTTTATTATTTTGACATTATGTATAATTTTAGCGACCGTTGAATATACAGATTTTTTCAATACGTGTTTAGAAGTTTAGACATAGGTTTTATTACAATAATCTTGGATGTGATATTTTTTAATATAGAGGTAGGTATTTTATCTCTAAAATTTCATTTGAATTAGCTATTAGAAAACATTTTCCCTGAAAAAAAATGCCGGTTTTCGTCAGGAATAAAAAGCCTTCATTTAACAGAATTGCGGGACAAGATCTTATGTTCTTTATCTTTATATAGTACAAAACAAAGTCGCTTTCCGCGTCTGTCTGTATATCCGCTAACTCCTCATAAACTACGCAACTGATTTTTAAGCGGTTTTCACCATCAGTTACATAATTTTTCAAAGGTGTCTAAGTATACTAGTTTATACCCGCGATTTCGCTCGCGATCTATAAAACCTAATTAAGTTTTTATATAAGTGAAATAGAGCTACCTATCTACTACCTACTACTGCCTACCTAGGGCCTACCTGCGTTGTAGGCGCGGGGAGGACTCTAGTCTATTATATATCTACATAAACTATAAAAGGAATTTATTATTTATTTTCTCCCTAGTGACGATACTTTCTGTATCTATCTGTTATAAATACGAACAGTATTTTACTGATTATGTTACTTAATAGGAGAAGAAATGATTAAATTTTTTTTCTCCTTTTCTATGGTACGAGCTATCTATCGTACGTACGAATTGCAAAAAATGTTCAATCTTCTGAAAAAATGTTTTGAGAGTCCTGATTCGGCTCCAGGTTTGTCCATTCTTATATTAGACACATCGCACGCGTAACTGCTGAACTTGGGAATGTACATGTACAATATATTTATGTGTTTGTCTGCCGATTTATTATAATTTTATTTTCAGCATGTCTGCTGTTATTTCTGGAGTTATCTTTTGGACTAAGACGTGGTCCCCATCACCCCCATGGCCAGACCCCGGTTGAGCAGAAGCACCATCACTACAAGCCAAGGATGGTAGACTCACTTACTGGTGATTCGCAATTGCTACATGATGCTAAGTAGGCTTCAAAATTACTTTTATATAAGTAGTCAAAAATCTGCCATCTTTCTCGCTGGTTCGAATGCTGTAACTGTTCTGACGTTGACATTTTGTTTTGAATCGACTTACTTCCACAGTTAACTTTGAAGTGGTTTTTTTTTAATTTTAATATTTTATTTATATTTATAACTAGCTAGGACCGCGATTTCGTTCGCGTGGATTTTTTTCGCAGAACCCTAAAAAAACTAGAAAAAAATAGCCTAAGTCACTCTTTATAACATCAGCTATCTGCCAAGGGAAATCTTGACAAAATCGGTTCAGCCGTTTCAGAGACTAGCCGAAACATTCAGATAGACAATAATATTTTTTTTGTCAGTACCGTATATATTTTATATGCATTAAGAAAAAGCTGTTATTTTGACATTACAAACATACACTTCAATTTTATTTCTCTGTATATATGTATAGATTAATATAAGGTAATTACAAGGTACATAATAAATTGTGAAAATATCGGCAACTAAATATGGAAATATTGATTTAAAACAAATATTTAATTTTCTTTATGTTAATCGTCCATTAAGCTTTTTTAGTTAAGTTTGAATTAGATAAACGCATTTAAATGAAAATATCGTGCGTCTGTTCTGTCGACAATAATCTATAACTTATATATTTAATATTTACCTAAGTGTTTGTCTGCGATTTTAAAATAAATACCAAAATTGTTATTAAAACTGCAACGTGTGCCAGACCTTATTAAGTTACCATTTTTAAAATTTTCGCCTGTCTGTCTAAAAGTTTTCTCGAATAGGCTATGAAATGGCGCAATAAATTTTAATAATAATTATAAGGGTAGAACCGGGAATTTCATCTCAAATTTTCGTGCTGTTCCATTAGGATATCTTGCATGATTCAGAAAATATAATTATAAATATTCCCAATCCCTATGCGAACGAAGCAGCGGGTAGAGATAGTAAATATATCGTATTACAGATATTAATAATTATGTACGGAATTAAATTTTTGTGAATATTATTTACTACCCTTTTTCAGACACATAGAGGAAGATACAAAAGTTCTTACACCAGAAAGAATATCAAAGATGACCCCCGAAGAACTTGAATTCCACTATTTTTCAGCACACGACTTTGATAAAAATTCTAAATTGGACGGCTCGGAACTCTTAAAGGTAATTATTGTGAGCTTATTTAATTGTTTTCTGTTTAATAATCTAGTACATGAAGATTCAAATTCTACAGATATTCAATGTGTCTGAAAGTGTGTTGGCCGGTATTATTTTGATCAGACTATTTATTGATAACTAATAGTGCACGTGAAAGTTGCTTCGCGTTGCTATGACGACGTTTTTGTTAGTGAGTTCGAACGGCGACACCAAAAAGAGCAATCGCATCTCCATGTTTTAGCTATACGGAAATGGCGGCATTTATCGGGATAAAAAGTATTCAAGTAGTATCCGGGATATAAGCCAGCTCTGAATCGACTTCAAATTTAAACACGTTCAGCAGTTTCATGTGACAACAGACCCACAAGAACAACTAACAAAAATTCTAAATTTGCATTTTTGAAATTTGCTACTCTGAATGCCTGAATAGCCCCCTGATTTGTTTCTTTAACTTCACACCATCATCAGATACATTGTATAAATCATTTTATTATTTCAGGCAGTATATCACACATCGGAACACGAAAAGCACGATCCTGACGAAGATTCGTCAATAGAACCAGAAGCGAACGACCTTGAAGCTTATATTGGTAGGCTTTGTCATAATCTTCTTCATCATAAGCTCTTTTAATGAGTTTTTGGTATTTTACGTAAAAGACCAAATAAGTTGATTGGTATGGAAAAGTAATGGTACTAGAAACGAATGTCATCCAGGAATTATGGTACATTGATAAGCTCCAAAATCGTGGTCTAGATGGCGCCACATATTCATATTTCTGTCGCTTTTGGGCCTTATTTTATTTGAGATGCTTGTATATATTTTTTTTATTCTGTAAAAAAAGGAGAGAACCATAGTAAGAATATGGCTTGTCCCTATGAACATGGTATAATCTCAAAAACACGATTATAAACTAAAAATACAGCCCTCCGAAAAACTTGCAATTTCCTTAATTAAAATGGTCGTATAATTTTATGTCAAAATAAAAAGTTTATGGAATATTATAAAATTAATATAATATATTAGAAAAAAATATTTAAAACTTCCAATCACTCTTCTGAAAAAGTCGTTTGTTGAGTTAATCTATAATCTAGAAATATTTATTATGTTATTGATTTGGTGCTTTTTGTATAATATATAATTTGTATAATCTATTAATATTGATAACATGTGTGTAGACAATTATAACTTTAAGACCTGTCCAATAAATTACACTCTAAATTAAATTTGTTATTTTCAGCTCTAGTAGACCGTACTCTTGCATCAGATGACGCGGATAACGATGGCTATATCTCATATTCTGAATATCGTGCTGCAAGAGCAAAGAATCCATCAGAAAGAACTCCGAGAGTCATAGCTTCTGCTGTATTCTAGAATAAGACGTGAGAAGAAATTGTACAAATTAATAATTTTAATTAGCAGTCTAATTAAAATTATTAATTTGTACAATATACCGTTTGTGGTGTAGTTGGCTAGATACAGACAATATAGAGGTATCTATCGGTTTCGATTCGGTGTAGGGTAAATTTTGTAAAACTAACTTTCTTTTGTATGTTCGGGGTGTTGTTGGTATTGAAGTAATAATGTTATTTTGACGCCAGTCATTTTATATGTAAATGATGTTAGATTTTATTGCATCATGTGTTGTGTCCGTGTCCCTACTGTAGGTATATAAAGCCGTATACTCACTTGCAAGCTGTAACCATAACCGTTGCATTTACTCTAACCAAAAATCAGAGTGTTACGTGACTCGCGAGCTCGAGGTGAACGTCACGCGGCGCGTTTGTAACAAGCCGACAAATTATCGACGTAACACATTAGAGTGGCCAACGAGAGCCGTTGAGAGACGACCATTGTAAAGGAAGGCTCCAACGGCTCCAAACTCCGCCACCGACGGAAAGTTGCCCGCCGAGTAGAAGCCGGGGCAAGGTTTTCCTGGAGGCCCCAACCTCCTCGCCGCCTCAAATGGCCAAAAGCATGAACACCATCACACGCACACATTATAGAACGATACTGTATCTGCTCGGTTCGCTCGCAGATAAGTACGCGGCTTAAAAGTTGCATTTAGTATAATTGAGTCTTCAATAAAAATATTTTGTGAACTGTCATAATGTTATAGACAGTTTTTTATTGGACTGCAAAAGAATGGCATAAATATTAAAGCATAAATATATATCTTTTAAGGAAATTATTTTATTTTTAAATTATTCGTAATCTCTAAAAATTATGTGCATTGTACAATAGTTTTGGTTGTTATTTAGCCGCTAAACAAACTTGACCGCGTTTATGACATGTCATAATGTTAACAACTAAATGTAATCATCCAATATAAAATCAAATCAAATTTGTTGGAAGGTACAGCACATAACAATAACATTGAATGGCTGTATTTTATGTTTACATGGATCACTGTGGTTGCTGCATCGAAAGTGAAAGATAGAAGTGAACCGAATGATATCAGTATTGCAATGACTGTAGTAATTTGTTAGGCCTATTGTGATAAAGTGAAATCGATTAAACTTATGCATAAATTTTCATAGAATTCTAAATCTATATATGTTCTGTTTCTGTTCTATTCTGTTCTATATATTATTACCATTTAAAAAAATGACTTATTTTTTAGATTTACATATTCACTTATAACAAAAATATTTTACACATTTTAAAATAGCAAAGTTTGTTATTAAATTATTTGTTTCAATGTTTCTGTTATAACCATATATTATCAATTTCCACAACGATATCGAGCTTCGCAAGGCATTCCTTCTTCACCCCATTTGACAGCTTGCTTAATGCCTTTCGAGATTTCTTCATATGGGTTAAGAACTTCGTCGTTCCTGAAAATTAAGCAATGGGAAAATTTTATATTGAAAATATCTTTTTCATTTCTCATACTCGGAGAGTACGCTTGCAGTTACCTGATCAGAAGGATGAAAATAGTACTTTTCCGTCCTTGGGAAACAATCGTTGTACAGGGAAAATCTTCCCTGCTGTCAAAAAATTTAAAAGCTATGCGAGCCATGTCCGAACTTTTTATACAGCCACTGTTGATCGCGGCATAAAATTGTAATTCAAAAATATCAACAATTTTGCAACAGCAGTTTATACTTATAAGTTACTTTTCACGAATTTATTATTCAAATGTTGTAAAATTTAAATTTAAAATTTGAGCTAAATATTTATTATCAGTGACAAAAAAATACTAGCTGCTCCAGAAATAGTAGATTGTTACACGAGAGGGGAATGTGACATATTTAGGCATGAGATGGTTTGGCGCACGAGCGTAGCGAGCGCGCTAATAGTTCGAGTGCCTAAATAGGCCTTTCACCCGAGGTTAATACGCTGCTTTTCATTCCGAATATGAGGAAAGTAAATAAAAGTGATTAATTAAACAAGCCACTTATCTAATTAATCAAGCGTTAAATCCATATCTAAATCTGATGGACTCATTCAATACCTACGTCAAATATGACATGTCAACTAAATTTCTTTTTCTGTGGCATTCTACCAGTATTTTTTGTCACTGATGATAGTGAATAATTAGCTCAAATTTATGTAAATGAAATAATAATTTGTGAAAAGTAATTTATACGAGTAAGTATGAAATGATGTTACAAAATTGTTGATATTTTTTGTTTACAATTTATGCCGCGATTTATCAGTACAAAAGTTAGGACATGAATGGTATGTATTATCTATGGTTCGCGTATTTTTTAATTTTTTTGACAGCAGAGAATTTCATTTTCCAGGGACGAAAACAGCACTTTTCGTCCCTGGGAAATGATCAGTGATCGTGATCAGAGAACTCCAATCTTACTTTCAGAATATAAGAAATAAAAAACAAATTTACTTGACTTATCACTCAATGTGACGTATTAAATGAGTTCAACAGATTTTGTTGAATTTAACACATGATCTCATTAGAGAAGTAGTTGTTTGTTTAATTAACCAGTTTTTATTAACTTTCCCGATATTCGAAATGTAAAGCAAAGTGTTAACCTTGAGTGAAAGACCTATTTAGGCACCCTCGCTACGTACGTGCGCCAAACCATCTCGTGCTTAAATAGGTAACGTTCATTCCTCGTTTAATAATTTTCGATTATTATTATCAATGCTTAGAATAGGATAGTTACATAGAGATACTTTTTATTGTCATGCATAACGCAGAAAGATTTTGTACGATCGTTACAAGTTATGACGTCATTTCTATAAGGAATTCAATGACGTATGAATTCAGTTTATATTGCAATTAAAATTATTTCTATCACGATAGTTTAAAGTTATGATACTGATACGGTATTTGAACGCCGACTCTTTATGGTATGGTAACAACAATGATTGCCGCGTAAGCATGAAACAACAAAAAGAGACGTGAATGTCGCAATGTTTAATTGATTATTATTCAAATCGATTATAATTAAGAAATATAAATACATTTATTTTCTGTGTTCTAACAAAGTTCAAATTTTCTCTAATTATATACAGTATTAAAATTAATATAAGTTTTGTTTTTTTAAGCAAAAAAAGTAATAGTTTATGTTTTAAATACGATAATAACAATGAAAAACGATTTTTTTAAAATTTGGTTTCATCATAATTATTATCAATTCATTACGTTAATAACCTTTATACCTACATTTAATTTAATTAATTCTATTTAAAATAATCGTTTATAAAATTTAATCGAATATGCGGTTGTTTTTGTTTACGTTAGGTACATCTCTAGCAAAGACGATTTGGTTTGTAAACTGTGTTCTGCGCAACCAGTTGGTGCTCTTCAGACGGGCCACAACTGATCGGCCGTACTGTACCTGTGGTCATTGAGATATACGTTTATATGATCTAAGCCTGTGGGTTTGTGTAATTCAATTATAGGAAATAATGTTTGTTTGTGTAGATGTCGCCTTTATTGAGGATGTTCTAGTTTTAGATTAATAAAACATCGTGCTACGGTTCAATTGATTTGATGGCCAGTGTGGTTGAGCGGTCTAAGTCTTAGCCGACCGAACTCGCTGGAACGCAGAGGCACCGGGCTCGATTCCTGGCATGGTAAATTTCGGAAATGAACTTTCTGTTATTTACTATGTATGGTCTGGGTGTCTGGGGTCGCCCCCCGAGTGGTCCGATGTATATTACCCATAACACAAGCGTAACTTGCTTAGCCTTTTTTTTGGACCAGGGGAAATCCGATTGAGGATCTAAGCCGCGACAAGGACAGAACCTTGGGGGGTAATTCGCAACCCGTGTGTGGAATTCACCAGGTCGAGGTGGCACTAGCATGCCCAGTCAAAACTGGTGCCATGCTATTGCCACTTGCAGGTTAGGAATACCCACTAAAACCCCTGGGTGTTCCGTCCTGCGCCTTATGCCAGGGCTACGGGAAAGCGGAAACTGTCCCAATTCCGCGTGCCCTGGCAGGCGGGGGCCTCACGCACAGGCCCCATCTACTGTCGGGGGACTACTAAACTTGCTTAGCCTGGGGATCATTGAGGTATATGGTCTATCTGACAACATGGAATAAGGATTCAAAGTTCACTTCAGCGAAACAGAGTTGCTATATTTATCATCATTTTACTGTGTAGAAGTCCTAATCCTATGCAATCAGCTCTTTAGCAATAAAAAATCCAATTTATCATACCCCTGTAAAAGCTTAGCTCCCTGCAACAGTAGTTCAGCTCCTGAGTAATATAGACCAGCTTGCTGAGGTCTTTGACAAGAAAGCCGGTACAAACAACCGTAGTCCTTATTCTGCTGTCCAGTTAAGTAGCTCAAGTACAAAAGGATTTCATCTTCAGTGACATAGGCTGCGTTTTTATTGTCTGCAAAACCACAAGAGACATCTCATTGTAATCCATGCATTTCAATACATTTTAAAATAATTATGAAGATATGCAAGGTCTTCTTTGGTGTGATTTCTGGAGGCACTTCAAAAAACAGATATGTGTTTACCTATGCTCGTGGCTGCAATAATCTTAACTAGAATTAATTATGATTGCGGATTTTCTGAATACAAACTATATAGTAGGGCGTTTTATATTTCTGCTGCGCGTTATGAATGTGACTGCAAAATGCATTGTTTCCGCTAGTGGTAATTCCACAGTGTAATGAGGCTATAAACTAGAGCATCTTATCATTGAAGGGTGGAATGGGGAAGGTGGAGTAGTGTTTAACAATTTTATGGCATGCTTTCCGCAGTATAGTATATTCTTTTTCCGTGGTATAACTCCAATCTCCTTTTATTTTAGCTTCTTAGTTCCTAGCAATCGACTTAATTACCTCAAGCTGGCATTTACCTAAGTCATTTCAAAGCTCTTGCTTCTTTCTATATGCAATACTAATAATCATTATATTAATACGTGAAGCAAAAACTTTGTACCCCTTTTTCTAAAATTGCGCGGCCGGAGGAGTATGAAATTTCGCACAATTATCTATACTAATATTATGAAGAGGTAAAGTTTGTGAGTTTGTGACGTTGTAGGGGGTAATT
This sequence comes from Dendrolimus kikuchii, assembly GCA_019925095.2. Taxonomy (NCBI): domain Eukaryota; kingdom Metazoa; phylum Arthropoda; class Insecta; order Lepidoptera; family Lasiocampidae; genus Dendrolimus; species Dendrolimus kikuchii. The sequence goes on from CM034400.1 coordinate 16,498,725, forward strand.
TCCGAAACTACTGAACCGATTTGGAAAATTCTTTCACCAGTGGAAAGCTACATTATTCCTCAGTGACATAGGGTACATTTGATTGTGATTAATAATAAGTATTTGTTAATTTTTTTCTGATGCCCAGCGAAGTGGGTACGGGTCAGCTAGTAGTTTATAGAAGTCAATAAAAAAACATCATACACACTATCATGTATGTGACATACACACGTATGCATACTCTTTTGTTTATTGTTAAAGTCAAATTGACAATGTAGCCTTGGCGAAATCTGTGATTATAGAAGTATAGTCTTAGACAACAGAACCTTAATAATGTTCAAACTTATAATTTAAATTAATTATGGTCGAATTTCGACCACTGGGTGAACACTAGTACTATGTTAATTCTCTATACACGATCTAATATAGTTTAGCTGCTTAAACTTACTAAGTATTATGAAATTAAAGCAATTTTAACTTTGATATCTGTGGATAAAGGAAATTTTACTGTGGCCCTAATTCTGTATCGGAACTTCCTTTCAAAAAGTTCTTCTTTGGTCATTTGCGGGTGACTGTAGTCCGGATAATCCTGTACTAAAAGGATTATTTGTTTGGACATGAAATACGCATCTTGCCGGTATATTGGATTAATCTCCTATGGTCAGTGTGGGTTGGTTTTGGCACGTGGCAGGACAAAGGAATAACAGTAAAGGTTCGGCAGATGGATGACCCTTCAGTTGTAATGACTATTAAGTAACATTTCCTGGTCATTGTGAATAATTAACTAAATGTTATGGGATTTACAAGTTTTATTTTGAAATTTATATGTATATGGTCGGAGAGTTTGATATAAATCAGTAGTATATAATAGTAGTAATTAGTGGTAAATATTATGTTACTTTTGGTTATGCCACTTTATATTGATAAATATTAATTGATTACTATAAATTAATATTACGTTGTTATTATTATATTTTTATAAACAGATAAATATGATCGAAGCAAAATCATTTGTCCCGTTACAAAACAACGTTTTTCTAATTATAATACATCTCAAACTATGTACATCCCACCGAACTCATAAGATCAGATGTTTATTGATATATTTTGCATATTAATATTAATAAGTACTCAGGTAAAGTGAATCGTGTAAAAAAAATTGTATTACTAATTACCGTCTATACTCCTTCCGTAATAGTGTCCACTTTTCCAAGCACCAGCACCGAAGAATCCAGCTGCCAATATCAACGCTTTAAGGATGATCAAGATCACCAGATTTGTCACGTTCAAACTTAACACCTGTAGTTGATAACGTTGTTCAATTTTGTATATAATTATTTCAATGTTCTGTACTTACATAAATATGAGGGGTTCTATACTGTCATACTCATATGAAGGAATACTTTCAGTTATAATGTGTTACATTAGGTATTAGTTATAAGAAACAGGAGGTTATTCTTCATGATAAGTAAACAAAACTGTGTTTACTGCATTATCAGTTTCATCACTTACATAAAATATCTGTGTACTATCATAGAATTTAGTAGGATGTTATATAGCCATTTATTATGTGCTATCTGTCAAGACTTACTTTACTACATTTGATATAAATATTCTAGAGATGTTAAATGTTTCAATCGATAGAACATAAATATCGGTCATACATTTTACTATGACCAATTGGTTTAACCAAAACTTCCGATTTATTATTACTATTAGCCTATTGCAACAGTACCCAAAAGATAACATCATCGTACAGTGAATCACTTCTATTGATTCTAAACAATCTTATCTTAAAACTTTTCAAACAAAAAAGCCGAAATATGCGTGCAATTTTACTTTAGATGTGCAAAACACGAACCTGAGACACGCAGTCAAAACCAACCTGACTGCTTCCAGTTGATCTTGCGATGAAATCCTTGGCTATACTGGTCACCACTTGTCCACCTGTGCCACTAAGGAAGCTCCCTGCTGCATCCAAGAATGAAGATCCTCCGTGCTGTGAAGTATCATTTACATTATCATATCTAGCCATTGTTTCCTGATCATCTCTGAAGTTTACAGTTGACTTCTCTCTCGGTAGTAAAGCGTTGTTGTCGTATCCTTTTGGAAACATTTTCTTTGCATACTGCGGTGATGAGTAAGCTCCAGAATGCTCTGCCGATACCAGGAGTGAACAACTTAAGAGAATTGTGAAGTAAATCGCAACCATTTTATTTGGTGGCTGTATTAAGACTGAAGGAAGCAGGTAGTGTCCACGATTGGCGATAGGGTGTTTGCGACTGTTCGTATACTGTCAGTTGTTTTATCTCTTCCCTTATTCTTTTGTTTGTTACACGCTCGATGACATCTCATAATGGCACTATTGTTTTGTGGCTCTTTAGTTAATATACAAAATAACTTCAACAATGTACCTGCGTATCTGTTTGAATTGCACCGTTGACATATTTTTTACCTTCTCGACATATCATATTCAGGTGGCAAAGTTATAAAATGGGTGATACATCATCTGATATTCTTATTTAAATTAATTTGGAAGTTTAGCTGGAATGTCACTTTCCCACTACTCCGAAGTTGTTAAGTAAAAAATGTCGGAAGAATATAGATAATAAACGTATATACTAAGTAAAATCAATTTACTGAATATTTTACACCAATTCGAGCAAGTAAATCATATAGGAACATATTTCAATATTTGCCTGATTGTACGTCGATTGTACGATTGCTTCTACAAAACTTTGAGAATGCATCGATTTTTACGAAATTTGGTATAATTATGTTATTCATAAAAAGAGTTTCTTTTTCTTCAAAAAAAGTCATTTTGGTACGAAAACATCGTTGATTGGCAGTATACAAATCAAGTCAATATCTTATTATCCCGTCTATCATCTTACATTAGTAGAAAGTTAACATTAAGTATGTAGATATTTGTATGCAGTTAAGGTCATAATTTTACCAGGAGTGAGGCCACCTCCACCATGTCCAGATACAAGGGGTAGGCTGAAGAAACGCTGGCTTGACGTCGTGAAAGATGACAAACATACCAATTGTCTAAAAACAAAAAGGTCTTTGAACTAAACGCTCCGAACTGAACCGGGTTGTTTATGAGAAGCCCAGTATTAGTAGTACCTACCAACTGTCTCCTACTTCGAAACTAACTACTATCACATTATACACGCGGAAAGTAAAAGCTATAACAGACGCAACTACGTTAAGCAGTCTTGTTAAACTCAGCGGAACATCTTTGTTTACCTTCGAGATTGTCAATTTGTTCCGTGTTGTTCACAGGTGGGACATTTGGCCGACGACTGTTTGCTTTTATGAAGATGACATAACAATAACATAATATAGACTTTGGGGCCAACGATTATATCGACATCTGTTGTAATTCAAATGTGTTCTAGTTATTTTATGGACTATATTATTTTGTCATGCAGGAATGAAAGAATAAACACGCCGGGGCTTGGTTCTCCCTTGTAGTGGAAGAGCCTAATGGGCCACCGCTTATTAGGGTCCGGGGATTGGCCTTGCCGTGTACTCGTGGTCCTGGCATAAGGCGAAAGAAAGAACATGGAAGGGTTTTAATAGGTATGCCCGACTCGGGTAGATATAGCATCTCCTCGGAGGTGCTATTACCACCCTAATATGGCTAATTACTCAGGTCCAGATTTCCCCACTTTAAACAAATGATCTACATTATTTTCAATTACTGTATACTATATTAATATGGGACATAGAAAGAATATCAGCTCACTAAAGTCCCACTGCTGGGGCTCCTAGTTTTAGCAGGATATTCGGTATATCCACCACATTTGTAAGGAAGGGGCGAGTTTCATATGTAGTCCACAGGTGTAGGTCTTCTCACAACGCTTTCGTTCACCATTATCAGTTAGCCATTGAGATATAACATGTCTAGAGAGAGCATTGCTAACAAACAACATCGCCAAAAACGGCATCAAAAACGCGAAGCGTTGCTAAATTCACTCTGCGTTTTCGGGATATCAGGAAAAAAATATTACCCCATTTTTTATAATTAAATATTTTTTTATGAAGTGAAAAGTTTAAATGATCGTTATGATTTAATCGCTTTATGTGTTATAATTTAATATTACTCAGATGTTTCAGTTTTTTTTTTTAATAAAATATTAGCAACAAAAGTTGTGTGTCTTGGAACGAACCATAAAAAAATACATGCACAAATAAATTCATAACACATTCATAGCACATGTAGTAATTTTAATTCGCAATAAAATGTCTGTACAGATATTAGTACATATTTATAAGTCTGTTAATTACCAATACTAATGTAATAATTCTAAAAAAACTATTCATAATGGCAAATTATTTTTGTGTTACACATCATGTTCACGAAGGTTATTAGATAACTATTTATAACCCAAAGATTATCCTTCGCTAAAAGTCAGTGAAATTATTTGTAATAGTAGACTTGGAACGATTCGATAGGTTCATATTGGGTAGTAGGCTTTATGTATAATCCAAAGTTTATATCAGTAGTAGGAACTACGGGGTAGGTACACGGGATAGTTTAATGCAGGGACTTAAGAGCAACTAAACCACTTGAAAAGGGCTATTATAGAAATAAAAATATTCATATCCAAATGTTTTTATTCAAACTAGTTCAGTTTGATTATTTTCTGAACTAAAATTTGTTTTTTATCATATTAATATATTAAATTATTTCTTTATTAGGTTTTAATGGAGATGCAGCTAACAGAATATAGACAAAATTAATATCTTAATTATGACAATAAAAAGTTATCTATAATATTACTAGCGGCCCGGCGCGGATTCACCCGTGGTCTGTCCCGCTCCCGTGGTATAAAGCGTCATGTTATATAGCTTATGACACTCCCTGTTAATGTAGCTTTCCAACAGTAAAATAATTTTTAAAATCGGTTTAGTAGATCCCGAGATTACCCCCTACAACGTCACAAACTTACAAACTTTACCTCTTTATAATATTAGTACAGATAACGCCGACCGAAGCATTTGCTTTAAACGATATTCAGTTTTTTTTACATCCTCTGACGATATTTGCAGCACGCATTCTGTCAATTCTATGTCAAACGTCATAAGGTTACATTAAAAAGTTTATATTGTCCAAAGCGCTAAGGTTAGATTAGAAATAATTTTATATGATGGTTAAGTATTCTTAAATTTTCTAATTATCCTTCACACAACTTACATCTTATCGGTCACAATCATATATAATTATTTTAGGTACTTTATTTCAATACAATTGTGCCGTTGATAAGAAAATATAAAAAACATAGTGTAAAAATATCTCCGAAAATGATTCAAAATACTTCTTTTCAAAATCCATCTCTTTGTCCAACAATATGCTACAATTGGATCCGTAGGAAGTCTAAAACGTAATATAAACTAGTTTAAGAAAACCGAACACACAAACATTACATGTCTGTTTTCTATAGATTTTATCAATTATTCATATTTCATAAATAAAAAAAATCGTCGTAACAAAAGTCCCCAAATTTTGGAAAATAAGTCACACTTCTTACCTGACAACATCAATCAATTCGATAACCTTGAAAATGTCGAAATTAAATTTCACGTTTTTACAAAGAAATCATGAGAAAAGTGTTAAGTTTTCCGATTAAATGACATCTCATACTTATCCTTTCCCGTTTTAAAATAGTTCTGACACATTTTAATAGCGCAGGCCGGCATAATTATTTTTTTTGCGAGAGCTCTAACCAGTAAAGTAATCGAAACGACACTAACAGGCGTGGGAAGCCATTGAAGCCAGTGCACCAATTTTGGTGCACTGTTCTTGGGCCGTTTTTGTGCAATTGATGCGTGATCTAGACGTTTATATGATCTAAGCAGTTAGCACACGGTAATTGTAAAAATGTATACATTAGTGATAAAAATTGCCGAAGCCGTGCATGATTCCCGAACAAGATTCAAACCTACGTTAGTGAAGATTGACACAGGTGTATTTACAAGTTGAAGACTAGGTATACTATAATCTATTAAAAATGTAAAGCGAGAGAAAAATTACCACTGATGTTTGAAATTTTTTTTGGATGAAATGCCGTTACAAGGAGTCGTCTTCTGTGGTGGAAATTAAAACTACATTTGACCATACACCTATGAGTTTTACTCGCATAAGCCTCTAAAACCAAGCGCACGATACGATTGTCAACACCTAACTCGGATATTAAAAGATGCATCTGGTATTGATAATGTTAGTGCGCGCTTAGCTTTAGCGATTTATACGAGTATAATATATATTAGGATTTACAGGTGTAAATCCATGCTAATTTAATTTAATAAAATATAGGTACATATATTAATGTTATAGTTCAATTAAAATTTTGTGGGTGTACTGAACACAACGCCATCTAGTTGCTATTACCTACATTAAATTGACATAATTTTCCAATGTTGTGGTTGTTCTGTCAAACGAGTTTGCGATATTAGAACATACAAATGATTTCATACAACGATAGATGGCGATGTACCTTTTTATAATACGCTTGACAGCCATCAAAAAAGGAACAAAATTCTGAGCTACACCAAAAGATGGCGGTATTCGAAAAAATCTTAATTTCTAGAAGAATTCTAGATTCTAGTTTTGAACATTCGAAATTACTGCAGTAATATATTTTGTCTATGGCAAATTAGCGGGTATTTTTTTACATAGAGTATTTCGATCTGCACATCTACATAATTTTTCCCGTGGTTATCTTTCACCTTAAATCCAGTGATAATTTTAACAAGTTATTGTTTATACCTAATTACTGTAAAAGGCATTCGTAGAAATGGTTATAAAACTGTGCTTGAAATTAATTTCTCATTCTGAAAATATTAACATTTTTCTTTTATTTTTAATTTCCATTTAAGAAATATATATTTCTGTATTACTTTTATATACTAGATACTGTTACGAGTTGCGAGACTCGAATTAAAATGCCGTTGGAATGATTATAGAGTTTATTGGAACTATACAAACACGTATAACACAGGTACAAATATAACCGAACACAACAAGTCCAAACGTAATGCAGAAGGTCGTAATTCAATAAAACGCGCAAAGTCCGCCACTTATTAGATTCCCGATTGTAGTACACACGTTTCGCTTCGCTCGTTCTCGCTCGACTGCCTCCCCCTCCATCAGGTCATCGTTTTATACTGCACAAATGCAATGTCCCTGTATCTAAGTCGACTTAATCCACCACACCTGGCTAATGACTCGGCCGCAAACTGCCATAAAAGAGTACAATAAAACGATGGGCTGTTTTCTAATCACAAAGGAAACAAAAGAAGACGACCATAAAAGAGTTACAATTAGTTTAAATACCGGCAGGTAATAAAATGTGTTTTGTTTCAGATATGCAGGTGGATTTTATTTTTGTCGGGATCTGAGTAGTAACAATATATTGCAAACTCATACATATAATACAGATTTTTTAGTCTATCCCAAGGTTTCTGAAAGAAATTGCTTTTAGTGATAAGACCGCCTATTGTTTACTGTATCTGAATGTTATGAAATAAAGTTTACTCTACTCTATCTCATTGTATTAGTATCACGTAAATAAAGTGAGAGCGTCATTAGTTAGGTTGAAGTTCAACGGTCGTTACGCGGTCGCCGCATAATGTTTATTTCCATTCTTAATAAGTACAGGGCTGTCGATTAACGAATTAGATTTTCTTGTACTGAAAACACCTGTTAACAGAACAAATTTTTACTACAACTCTGGAATGCACTACCACTAAACATCAAGCAGACACGATCATTCCTTCCTTTAATAGATTAGTTAAAGATTACTATAGTGTTATGGTTTACTTTTGTATGCATATACCTAATTGTCTTGGTCTTATTGAGTATGCATTGTTTGCTACAACTCCATTAATTCTTCAAAAAGTAATTCTGTAACATACTTATGTACAAAACTTATAAAAAAAAGAATTTGAAATATAAATAGAATATGAAATATAAAGAAAAACAATATTTAGCTAGACGTGTTGCTGGGGAGTTTCTAGCCGCTTCTTCTCCTTTACAGCATCAACACGTTGCCAAGCGGTGTACATAGAATAGGAAGTAAAAATTAAATTTTATCTTACATGTATGACCTTCAAAAAGTGTTCTCCAGTGGAACTTATTTTGAATAAAAACTTTTGAATTTGAATTTGAACAATATGTGTATGTATATATATATGTGTTCTGCAGTAGGTACATAATTATTTATTAAATTATTTTATGTACATTACTATTTATTAATTAATAAACTAAATTATTGTACGCGTACTGGTTTAGCAACTACCAACTTTTGTTGTCCTTCTTTTACTCTATCCAAAGGTTGTCTAGAAGAAATCGCATTGGGTGATAAAACCGCTTATTGTACTTGTCTATTAATGTTCTTAATTTTATGAAGCATTTTTTTAACAAAAAAGTAATTTCTATTTTATTCTACTGAAGGAAAATGTAACGGTTACATTAATGTTAAATTTTGCATACAGTAGTGTCACAGGCGAGTTATGGCTCAATTGCTGTGGGCGTCTAATATCAACTGCTGGAGAGTAGGTTCGCATGCGATGCTCTATACTTAATAGCGCAAAGACTAAAGGGCCCCAGAGGCCAAAAAGGCAAAAGAGATAAGTAGGAATTTATTCTTTTATCTCAAATTTTTTCGGGGCTCCACCACAATTTTGGTTAAAGGCGCCTGGACGTTTACATAATCAGAAAGGAAAATGTGATTTTTAAAGAGAGTAGTTTTCGTATGTTGATACTCGTAGGATTGTAAGTTGATATACTTATTTGTAAATAAGTAATACTTACCTCCCAGACATTGGTCCTCGTATGTATTTGTAGCTTCGGGTACACTAGGATGGAGTTATCACTCTATCCTAGTGTCATTTTTCTTTATATTTTTTTAAAACGGTTCGTTACGTTTGGACCCCATTAATACTATTAAGACGAATATATTATTTAGTATAGCTGCAACTCGTTGTCTAAGAGTGGATAAAACAACTACTGAAACCTTAGACAAATTATCATTAGTTGGGTAATTATCTCTAACAAACTGATAATTGTAAAAATACGTAAATTAAACCAGAAAAATCAAGTTATTTGTTGTGCAATTTTCATATTCTCTATGCCAGGGTCTTATACTTACGTCGTTGCAATGAGACACGCGTAAGTGCATTACCTACTGAGATACTAGGACTACAACTCTGTAGTTACAATGAATACATGCTTGATGTTAAACGAAAACATCGTGTGAAAAGCGAATAAACGTATGTTATAAAATATGATAATTATTGCCATTTTAATAACAGGATGACTAATTATGACTCTATATTGAAGTGGAAACCCTAAGAACAACTCTGTGTGCCATGAAGCAAGTTTAACCATTTCACTCCGCCAACGTAGATCTGTGAGAGAAACGGTGAAAATTGTACGGTATCAGAAAGTGAAACCGGGTAGCCAGCCTTGACCGTCACGCCGGCAATGCGGGGAGCATAACAATAATATTTTATTAATTTCTAAGATCTGGCTTAGATTGTAAACAATCTTAACATGACCAGGGAGTGAAAGAATGCATCTAATTTGAAAACAAAAGAATACCAATTATACTATGCGGGGTTAATAACTTCTAAAATATATTTATTACGTATTTGAGTTAGAATTTCTGTTAAAGCTATAGGGGTTTAAAACCTTTTCTCAGGTTTGGATAATTCTGACATAAAATTAAAACTATGTTTTAACGCTTTACAGTACGATTTTTCTTTGAATTTTTACTTTTAGATTGAACATTTTTGGAGTGATATTACGGAGTATGGCGACTAAGCGTAGTTGTTATGTATTTAAAGATACTCATTATAGCTATTGTTCGTTTTAACTCTTTGGGTTAGTAATATTTGCTGTTTTTTAAATTAAATATTATAATCTATATACATATAATAAAATTGTAAAGGTCGAATTTCTGTACAATGAAATATGCTAAAAACCGAGTCAGGGGATGTAAGAAGTGAAATAGAACTAATTTAGATTTTTTTCAAATTTTTTGTTTCTCTGTTTGTCTGTGTTTCTATTTTTCTGTCTGTTTGTACCGGCTAATCTCCGAAACGAGTAGACCGATTTAAATGATATTTTGTATGGTGGTAGCTTATATCCCTGGTCAACATATAGGGTACTTTTGATCCCGAAAAATTTAATAGTTCCCGTGGGATAGTTAAAAAACCGCACCATGCGAATGAAGTCGCGGGCATCAGCTAGTAAATAATAAGTCCCACTCCCAGTTGGGCTGTGCAGTGTTCAGTAAGTTTCGTCAAGACTTCTTGTCCACGTTTCCAGCAGCGCTTGAAGACAAAAGTCTTCGAGCAGTGCGTCTTAACTGTTACAATATACTGTGCCGTGCTCACCGGGCTATGGAGCGAGCTGGGCGTTTCTCTTATGGATAGAGTAAAAAATGAGGACATCCATAAGAAAACTAAGATAACCGACATAAATCGCAGTAGCAGTGGGCCGGTCACATCTGTCATAGGTCGGTACCGATAGCCGATATACCAAACGTGTCCTGGAGTGGACACTTCGGCAAACGTAGCGCAGGATATCCTCCTGCTTAGTGGACTGACGACTTGCATAAATTTCTTGGCAAAGTCTGGATGAGGAAGGCGTGAGACGGAGATATATGGCGCAGATTTGAGGAGTTCTATGTCCAGCAGTGGATGTTGATTCAATAATGCAAACTTTACTGTCAAATAAATACGTAATATGTATTACATATAATACACAAAACCACATTTCCTATAGGCGACCGGTCAGCGACCGTAATGATCATGTGTAAATCTTACTAGCGTTAGAAAGTATTTTTTTACGTTTTTAAACAATTTTTTGGCAATTACGCTTTCGAGTGCCTGCGTGATGCAATTGTAGTCGGTAAATGTAACAGCATCTCCGAGACGTAACACTCAGTGAACTTGATGTTAGGTACGGACTATAATATCGAAATATTAGTGGCTGTCATAAAAAATATCTAAATGTAATTGTGTGCGAAGTGAAACTTCTATACGACCTATAATTTTTATTTTATTTTATAGTTTTTAATAAGTAGGTTAAACGAGGTTTAACAGACAAACGACAACAATAATGAACGTTTCTCATCTCTATGGAACCCTTCATAGATCATGGGCTATCTATCAAGCACTTGGACGATTTTAATAATTTAAAAAAAAATAGTACTTACCAATTTCTATCCACCCTCATAGAGCAGTAATATCTATATATCTATTAGTTTTACTCGTATAGCCGTGACGGTAAAACATTGCAAGAAAACGTAACGCTTTTTTTAAATAACTTATTAAATTCCTTTTGTACGTCGATAGTAATAAGCTTCATTTCAAAAATCTTATAATGTCATCTTAATTAAGTCTGACTACTTATACATATTTATTATTATCTGTGTATCAATGTAAAAGTGAGTTTATATATTTTATTTTGGTTCGTTCTTACTTTGATCTACTATCTACTTTTGATAACGGGGTTGAATATAGAATATTTTTTATCTCTGAAAGTAGAATATAGTTTGCGTGGGCCATGAATTTTAAATTGACTCGAGCGAGACTAAATCTTTCAAAAATGAACAGAAACCTGTTAGTATTTCAAACTTTAATTTTAAAATTATTTAGACATTAAAAAAAACAGTAAAGAGCTAGAAAAAAATGAACTGTGACGTGAAAATGAGTAGGTAACCATCAGACAAAAATTATGTTTGATGTTACGTTTACTAACTACATATGTTTGTTGACAAAGTATTACTCAAGCTTCGGAGAATCATATTCGAAAAGGTGTATTCTTCAAGCTTTACAGTTAAAACTTGCGTACAGATGGGTAGTATAGTAAACTCACCGTCCAATGTAAATTGTTTTAAAGTAAGATTCAAATAATGTTAGTTATATTTTTGGATATGTAGAGATATTCCGGTCGGATACAATCTACATTACTATTAGTAATTTGTTACAGTGTACACCCGCCTTACGACATTCGAAGAAAGCAATCCGTACTTTGACAATTGTTGGGTGAAACGTGTTCAATACAAACAATTTGCATTCTTAGACTTTCATTTCGTGGTTATAAAATAAACATTTCTATGTTTTACATGCTTTAAGGGAGCGATATATATAAATATTGATATATTTGAACCACATTTTAATCAATATTGTAAAACTTTAAAAAATATCCTCAATACAGTCCATTTAAAGATAGATAATCTTGATTTAAAAAAATAATGATATTTACATATAAATATAATTAAATCACTACGTCATTTTCAGTATCCTTAAACAACTTTTATGTATATCTAATGTAATCCAGATTTTACTTTATGTTTTAGTAGTATAGATTTCTGATGATTGTAATTCGTTTTGTGCAACAATATATAATAAAGAATGATATATGAAATTTCAAGAATGCAAACAGGAATTTTATCTTGAACTTGTAAGTTTCATTTCAATATTTTACAGGGTAACCATGAGATATTATGAATATCTATAATATGTCTGTAAATATTAATCCCTCGTGAACCAATTTGCGGGCACGTGTAGTGAAATATAAAAGAAGTCTGGATTCAAATGATTTTTTGATTGCGGTTTTATCATAGGACCATTTATAATATAAACATCTTTCGCAACCCGTGGTTAAAGAAGAGAATATTTTTAACGACTTCCGCGTTTGTAAAGCCTAATATGATTTCATTGAAGCGTTCACACGAAGTAATGACGAACTCAATATTTATAGAATTTCCCCTTTAATCTTTAGGCCATTGTATTTTGCGATGTCTATCAAAGCGAAGACGACAAATCATGACCCACTTAAACAGCACCCCAAGGTACGAAAATCAGCCAACAATAAAAAAAAAAATTGAATTTGCGTGACGTGTTTCTTAGAAAGTTAATTTAATTCTTGTAAAAATAAGATCTAAATAGGCTTCGACTCATCGACATCGCAAGTTGCAAGGCCAATATGGGGAAAGCATGAAGTGTATTTGTAATCAATATTGGTGCTTATTTTTATATAATGAATATTTGTTAAGTAATTTTCAAAATAGGCAGAATATTCAAGATAGGTGTAGGCAGAAGGCTATCCGTTTGCGCTCTCTTGGTCCCTTCGACGGTTGCTAGGCACCCTTTGCACCAGTAAAGACGGCCCTGCGACAAATACTTGCGGAATTCTCTAAAAAACCACGTATACTTTATGTAAGTAAGGTTACATCACATGATACAATGAACTAAGAAATAATGCATTATTAATATTTTTTTAAATAAACATTAACTCAGTATTACCAACGTTATTAATCAAGAGGGCAATGAACTTGTAATTAGACATGCTTGTCTTTACGTGTAATTATGACCATGTTAATAAATCACTGGCTCATATAATTAGTTCTGGCTGGGTAAAAATCAAAAACTTATAACTAGTAATTATGTTTTTGTTGAACATAACTGATCGCTTCTTGATGAATGTAAATAGTAATTTAAAAGACTGAATTGAATTGAATCTCTACATTAAGAAACATGTATATGTATATTCGTTCTGAGTCCATGATTAGGGATGCTAATCATCTCTATCTCTTATAATATGTTATTGAAATTAAAGAATAAAATTACTATTTTCTTGTTTTGAAAATAAATAAGGTTGAATTTTATTTACCCTTCAATAACGGCGTTAGATGCTTACCAGAACTCTAATATAAAGTGATATATTTTTTCCTGTGACCTGAAAATGACTGTGATTGTTTATAATCTACTAGCGTACTAGCGTCATGTTATATAGCCTATGACACTCCCTGTTAACGTAGCTTTCTAACAGTAATAGCATTTTTAAAATCGGTTTAATAGATCCAGAGATTACCCCCTACAACGTCACAAACTTTATCTCTTTATAATATTAGTAATCTATGTATTGCAGGCAAACATTGAGCTGGTATGCAGACAAAGGAATTCGTTAGTCTGTAAAGGCGCATGACGACATTACACGACATGTAGATCCAGGGGACAGAAAATATTTTATTATATTACTAGGATATGCCCGCGACTTCGTCCACGCTTGACTTGAAATTCCCGCAGCAGTCCCGGGACATAAAGCATATTTAAAAATGTAAGTTACGTTTTAGAGAAAACTGTCTCGGAATAAGCCGGGTTGTTCGGGTTCATTTTTATGAACCCGAACAACTACAAACTGCTCCCGGAAAAATTCTCACGGGATTCACAAGATAAAAAATCACACATTTTATTACATAAAATTTGCTATCAATCAGTGAAAAAAAAGACATTGAAATTATTTTTTTTTATCTGGCCATTTTAAATCATTCCCAAAAAAAATTCCCGCGGGATTCCTGGGATAAAAAGTAGTGCAGATTTAAGTCTAAGAATTAGCTGTCGATCAGCGACAACCGCATCGAAATCGGCCCAATAGTTTTATGTGAATCCCGAACAAACAGACAAGAAATCTAAAAAAAATTGCATCGTGTTGTCCATCGTTTACTGAGTCTATTCCAGTTGGTCAATGTACAGACACATATGTAGAATTGTATAATATTATAAATTACCCTATTTTACTCAGCCAAAGCTCGCAATGTGTGGTAAAAGAGGAATATTGGTAAAAACCAAAATATGTAGTTTAACTATCAAGAAAATTTCTCTTTGTTGTCAAATTAAAAACGTGCGGTGGACGCGCATGTTTTGAGGCCAGCCTACCTAAAAAAACATAATAGTTTTCACGTAATCTCTATTACGATCTTACTATTACGTTATTCTTAAATTGTCTATAATTTATAAACAATTAATTGGAATTCATAATTTTGGGACTTTTATGTATAGGCATTTAAAAGAGAAAGTATATTATTGAAATAAATTTTAGGATAGGAATAACAAGGGCACAGTAAAAACTTTCAAAAACTCTCCAATTAATATAATTTTACATTAAGAAGCAAGAGAAGTGTGACATATAGTCACACTTCTCTTGCTTCTTAATGTTTTCTGTTTAATTTTTTTGAGACCGAATCAGTCAATATTTGAAAAGAATAATAAGACTTCCAATTTTTTATTGATTTGGCTTATGGCCGGTTCCTATATCTTACTATTCATTGACTTGCCCTACCATCGGTTGAATTTTGACATTAGGTGTGTGGAGCTTATGTCAAATATTAACCGATAGTAAGGCAAATAAACGATCGGTAAAATATAGGAACTGGGCCTTAACAATAAGGTTTAAATAATAAAACGTTAAATGTGAGCGGCGAAGAATTAATGTGGTGTCATATTGAATTTATGAATTAATAAAAATGACTCATAGAAACATAAACTTGAATAATTTTATATGTGCAGGAAAGGAGAAAAAATACAATTTCTTGCAGTCAGTCGAAAAAGGCAACAAAACAACCCATAGCCAGGTGGTAGAGTATTTGCCCGTTTGGATGGCTACCACCCCTGGTCTAGAATATCGTCATAACAATCTTGAGTTATGTTTCGGTGTTAACGGTCAGGTTCCAATCTCCTTCTAGAGATCGGCAGCACAGTGGTAGAGCACCTTTAGTGTTGCAAATGTCCATAGGCGATGGTAACCACTTTCCATAAGGTAGGCCGTAAATTTCAATAACATTAAAAAACTGTACCTTTTTTGACCTATGCATTTCTATAAAATTGAATCAATTTGGTTGATCCGTTTAATTAGTAGCTTGACTGAATTCTCAAAAGTAATATTAGGGAATCTACTCGGAAACAGAAGCTTGCAGTAGTAATGCATAACTCAAGACCACTATTTCTTCGTACCTTTGTATGCTTCCACACACATAACATGTTGCCTGATGGTAAAAGTGCAGCACCAGTACAATTAGAACGATGATTTGAGCCACGATAGGGGTTATAATAGGAGGGCTATTAACGTGAGAGTTGATGGTGCTACAACACGGATAAATTTATGAGCAAAGACGCGTATATTTAGTCACTGCTTTGCATTCTAAATTTTCAAATGCAATGTTAAAACATTTTTTCATCCGTGCAGGAACGGAGAAAGAATACAATTTCCTGCGGCCGGGCGGCCTGTCGTAAGAGGCGACAAAACAACCCACAGCCAGGTGGTAAGGCATTTGCCCGACTGGATGGCTACCACCCCTGGTCTAAAGTATGTCGCCATAACAACCTTGAGTTGTGTTCCGGCATTAGTGACCAGGATCCAGTCTCCCTTAAGAGAGCAGCAGCGCATTTGTGGCGTCTTTGGTGTTGCAAATGTCCATAGGCGATGGTAACCGCTTTCCATCAAGTAGGCCGTCTGCCTGTCTGCTGATCTCCAGCAATAAAAAAAAAAAAAAAAAAAATTGAACCGAGGATTTGTCATACGTAATGCCTATTTACAAGACGCAACAGCTATAAACTACTTAATTATTTTGGAAACTAGACTGTGGCAAGGGTGCTTATGCTGTCAGCAAAGGAAAAACTATTTAAGAATTGCCTTAATACACATATTGTCACAACAACCTCATGTTTACAGTGAGGGAAAACATCATAAAGAATACTGCATATTGCGTTTGCCGACATATGAAATCAGGCATTGGCAAACGTAAGTAATAGGTAAGGAATACCTGGTGATATCCTGAAATAGGGAGGTCCCAGTGGAATGAATATAGAGGATTTAGTGATCCAAGAATGACTTACATAAGGTAAGATTCCAATTCTTAATTTTATAATAGGTCTGTCGTAATCTTATACTAATATATAAAGCTGAAGAGTATGTTTGTTTGCTTGAACGCGCTAATCTCAGGAATTAATGATCTGATTTGAAAAATTCTTTCAGTGTCAGATAGCCCATTTATCGAGGAAGCCTATAGGCTTTATATCATCACAATAAGACCAATGGGAGCTGAGCACCAATGATGAATGTTTCAAATTCGGGGGTTTTTTTAACTTACTTTTTTTTTTAACTATTCCACGCGGACGAAGTCGCGGGAAGAAGCTAGTATTATATAAAGGCTATTCTTATTTCTATGTTAGTTTAATTAAATCAATCGACGGCAACTTTTTCCATACTACATATAACTTGATATCCAATTAATTTAGATTTCTAATTTTGTTAGTCAAGTTTTTACTTTTGTATTTGTACTAAAAAAAAACTGTGATTTGGTTTATCTAAGTTTTAAGACAAGTAATAAGCAATTATATTTATCTTTATTATATTTAATTAAAAACAGAAACACATGCAATAAATAAACAACAATTAAAATTTATATGTAGATACTGAATATAAATTAAAATTTGAAAATTAATAGCTATTTGTAACACAAGTGAAGCATACACAAAGAGAAAGCGTTGTACTTTTGAATGAGATAAGATCTTTATCAGGTCAGTGTTTTATTGTGGGAAGCGCGTACGAAACTTTTCACCCATTATCCACGGAGAAAACCAGTCATAAAATGAAAAATCGTTTCATCTGAGCGCGGCTCATGGCACTGGTGCTGAGAGAGTCGCGATGCCAAATTAAGATTGTCACTGGCAAACGACAATTGCCATATAATTATCTTGCTCATTCGTCGTGACCAAACTGAATTTAACATTGCATTAGAGCGCAGGGAGGGTTATTGTGCATCAACAATGAAAACTATATCAGTGAGCTGCTGCCGCCACCGGCGCTCAGTCTTTGCGCGCCTCGTCCGCGCGCCGTCACGCGAACGAAAGTGAAAACATTCAAATGAAAATGATAGCGAGGCTCCTTACTTTTTGTGCCTTTGTCCTTGCACTTGCCGACCCCAATGACCCAACGCAAATCGAAAATTATGATGAAAAAGTAAAAACATATAAGTTAGGCGTTCCAGGAAGACAGCCAATAACGGTAATTGAAAAGGATGATAACAATTGGAGAGATATATCGCTTGATATAAAGGAGGATAAAGATGATGAAGTTATCAAACATCTTATGACACACATTGTACATGACTTAGATGGTAATGAACCTCGATGCTATGGGCCATCATGTCAAGATTCATATTACAAAAATAATGCCCAGGAGGACTTTGATGATTATATGTTAGCCGCGGAAAAGCTTAAGGATTTTCGCGATTTTCCAGCTAAGGATCGTCTCCAAGCTATAACTGCTTTAGCTGCAAAATTAAAGAAGGATAAATATAAACACGACCGGTTCAGCCAAATAGATAGTGACACTAACGAGGACGACGATGGTGGCAAGGTGATTGGATCTTGGAATATACTAAAAGTTAAACAGCACAAACATCCTTTCGACGACAAAGATGGGTGGGTCACTTTAGAACCAGTTCCTTGGTCTAGTAGTAAGATATCGAAGTGGAAACCTAATATAAAAAAGCACAAGCCTAATCCATGGAGTGAAGATGATAACAGATTTCCAGACGAAGACAGGTTTAGCTCTAACCAACAATTTGTGAACAATTACAATTACCCAGTGAAGAAACCAGTTTTATCACGGCCAGGGTTTATAAATAACAAGTTACACGTACCTGCTGATTATGAAAGTGAATCGCCGTCAAAACCGGCCTGGAGTAAACCACAACAAGCCTCATATCCATCCATGTGGTCTCCGGATGAAAGCAGACGTCCTTCAAAACCAAATTGCGATACTGATGAACAGTATGCTAATGACGACTCTGTATATTACGGGATGTCAGATTCGGTTGTGACTGATACTAGACCTTCTAATTTCCCATTTGAATATGAAGCTCTTCATCAAGCATCAAGTTCATTAAAACGTCCTTTACGAAGACCCACTCAAGTTGTATACTCAGGGCCTCCAGATTATGACGGTGATAGGTCTTCGAGGCCTCCCTACGGTGATGGACAGTGGGTATTACTTTCAACAACAAAAGGATATCGAAACAAAAAGCGACAGAGGTCACTTAATCTTCCGCCGGATGAAGTGGCTACAGTTACTTCCCATCAGGCTGTGTCTTTGACGGTGCTGCCAGTTGATAACTTGCGTACTAATATGACTACATCTCATGGAGGAATGCTTGAAGTAGAAAAGAGTTTTCAAACAGTAGAAGAATCAAAGCAGGATATGGATAAACAACAAGACTTAGATGTGGCTGCGTCTGAAAATAAGCCTGTTAAGAATAGAGTTATGAGAAAGAAATTAGTTTCTAATGTGTCTCCAGATAGTTCTACTTTACTAGCTGCTGTCGGAGCAGGTATGGTGCCAGCAACTATGGCGATGGTAGTTCCAATGATGCTTGGCCGCAGACGGCGAAGAAGAGATCTTAGACAACCATTAAATTTAGATGCAATGTTACGTAGATATCAATAGGATTTAGATATTTAATACTCTTGTGCATAAGATTGAAATAATTTTAAGTACTGGATATGAACGAACTGTGATTTGTAATAATTTATTTAAGAACATCTTCCAAAAGACTGTTCTACTATAGAAATTAATAGTTGCTTATATTATTTAATTACAAAACTGATATTTATTGTATTTTCCTAAGCAATTGGACATAGTTTTAGGTAACCATTTTTACAAGTTAATAAATGAAACGTTTCATATACTTACTTTTTTATTCTTTAGAACCTTTATGAATATGTTATTATATAATCACTGCCTTGTGCATATGAATAAATATGACAGTAAGTTTGTTGGTATACCTGTGTTTGCGAGGTAATACCTAGTACGTGGAAAGCGCTACTAATAACCTAAAAAAATACAATTTAAGATGTTTATTACATCTTTGAGACAGATAACGGTGAAGTTTACAGCTATAAACGGGTATAGATGAATAAAAAGCAGAATGTTTTGTGATTACAGCAATCATAAAAACAACAAAAGTGAAAATATTCAATTCTAAAATGGTTCTTTCACCTTTTGCTCTTATATTACTTCGTAGTTTTTAAATCTTTAACTATTCCAGTTACTTAATAAAACTACGTTTTAACGGTTTTAAGCGCGGTATTTTACTTGATTTTTATTTTAGCGTAGTCTTATTGTGTCTAGTCGCTAAGACTTAAGAAAATACTGTTACAGTTACTATTTACAACTTTTTTGTATATGTAATTTGTAATAGGTTGTCTGAATTGGACTCCCAGACATGATAGTATATTAATTACTTAATGAACCTAGGTTTGCAAAAAAATACCTATCAATACTGTATGGTCGATGAGTCGTGCGTGGCCCGTCTGAAGTTAGCGCCAAGTGGTTGCGCAGAACATACTTTACGAACCAAGTCGTCATAGCTAGAGATGTACCTAACGTAAACAAACAATCGCTTATACGATCAAATTTTATAATCGATTATCTTAAATAGAATTAATGAAATTAAATGTAGGTATAAAAGTTACTAACAAAATAAATTGGTAATAGGATGAAAACAAATTTTCGTTGTTCATTTAGTTTTTATCCGTATTTAAAATATAATGACACACAAGCTATTACTGTTAAGTTTAAAAAAAAATATATATTATTTTTAATACTCTACTTAGAAAAAAAGGAGAAATTTAAAAATGAAAACACTATTTTTAATATCATTGATTTAATCTTTGTAAGCACATATAAGGTAGATATTGTTTCGAAGAGTTTATATTATTTACATTAATTTATAATATTATATGGTCCCAATATATTAATTATCAGTATAGGAATGTTTATACCTCAGGAATATAATTTAAATATAATAATTATACGTCTATTAATTTATTGTAGCCAATTTTTTTCTTCTCCCGGAGTTGAATAAATATAACCCCTGCGAATAGCTTCTAAAAGGTTTTTAACGCCGAAGAGACAAAGTATATAGAGTCCTGAAACAGAGAAAGTACCGAGGTTTAATATCTGAAATAATAAGATTATTTTTATAAAAGCGTTTTACAGATGTATTTATAAGTAAATAGCTGATGCCCGCGACTTCGTCCGCGTGGTTCGGTTTTTTAACTATCCCACGGTAACTCTTTAATTTTTCGGGATCAAAAGTACCCTATATGTTGACCAGGGATATAAGCTACCACCATACAAAATTTAATTTAAATCGGTCCAATCGTTTCGGAGATCAGCCGGTACAAATAGACAGACAAACAGAGAAACAAAAAATTTAAAAAAATCTAAATTAGTTCTATTTCCCTTCTTACATTCCCCTGACTCGGTTTTTAGCATTTGTTTTCATTGTACAGAAATTCGACCTCTACAGATTTATTATATGTATAGATTACTTGACTCCAATGCATTGTATATCACCCATGTATATCACACAAGCTTAACTTGACCATATAACTACAGGTTTCTTTTCTACCAATACTATTTACCTACTATTATTATATCGAAAGCCCTAAAGAAGGAACACATAAATATTCTAAAGAAATAACTTTCACGTTTGTGTAGTAATAACGATTGTCTAAACGAGATATGGAATATGACGCCAGGGGCCTTACTCGCGAACAGATAAAATTGTTTTAAGACAGAGGTAGTGGCGAAATCGTGGTAGCGTAATGGCTAGGGCACGCGTCTCAAACTCAAAGGGTGCGGGTTCGAATCCTGTCCAGAACGCATGCACCACTTAGGCAATTTTGTGACCTAATGTGCATATTGTTACAATTACCACATGCTAACAACGGTGAAGGAAAACACTGTGATGAAATCTGCACATTGAGATGAGTGAAACCTGTCAAGCCGCCTCGGACAAGCGTGGCGAATATACTGTCCGTTACTCTATACTGGAAGGCACGAGCAGTGGGACATTTATAGGCTGTTATTATAAAGGACATATTCTAAAGGACTACTCTTTGCTTGACTAAATTACTATCACTTTAATTTTGAAGTTATTTATTCAACCTATAAATCTATCTATCTGTTTGCACTGCACCATTTGTTATTTTAAAGTTACTTAGTAACTGCTTGACAAAACACTTAACTATACTTTGAATAAATCGCTTTACGCGTTTTAATAAGCCCGTTGCCTTAATAAACAACTTGCATTTACTCCGTCTTTTGTCTCAAGACTACCCTCACATATTATAAATAATAATCTAAAGTCATTTCTAAAACAAAACATTAATTAAATATTATAACAATAAATGGACAGATGCGCTAATAAATGTAAATAAAATGTAACTAGTTATTTCTCTGTAAGTGAATTGTAAATTCTTTTGAGAAATAAATATTTAAAACCTACATATTGTGTAGTAGCGAATTAAATGAAATTATTTATTAGTTTTGTAGATGAAGAAAAAATTAAGAAGGACAGTTTTACATAAACGCCACAAGAAAAAACTAGTACTTACCATCAGCAAGTAAAAGCAAGCCGAAATGTATCCACCCAAAAGTGAATCCCTCCCAAACGACCAGTGCAAGGGTCAGCACAAGGTGGATGAAACTGTACACGTAAAATGACTTTACGAGACAGTGCACCGACTGTAATAAACAATAGTAAAAGTATATTATTTGTAATTTACGATTTCAAAATAATATTTATTTTGGTAAGTTTAAAAACTGCGTTTTAACGCGCAGTATTTTGTTTGATTTTTATTCCGATGTTTTGGCCACTCTTCAGTAGCCGTGATCACGGTAGACGAAGATGTCGAGTGTCAATGAGTAATGTATAAAGTTTTTATTTAGCCTACCACCAACTTGATCGTATTAATTATTTGGTTTTAATCCGGAAGTTTAGTCATAAAATAGGCAATTCATAATATGGACAATAGTTCAGTCACAGAAAACAGACGACATCTAGGTATAGGTAAAGTAGGAAGCTGATCTGGTTATTGTACAATATTTTATTGGTTCGTAATATAATATCTTAATTAATATTAATTATTAACTATTCACAAAAGTTCACACATCATGTGTTAACCTAAAAAATAGCTCACGTAATACTCCTACCAGCAAAAGTAAGGCAAACATTGAACAAATTGATTAGTTTTACGCGAATTGTGTCCGATCAACGTTATTTAACAAGACTTTATATTCCGCAAGTTACGTCATATCCGCGGTGTGGTGCATGCAGATGGACAGTTATTGGGACTGAACACGACAAACGTCGGTCTTGATTTACTCAGAACGCCTGTTTTTAAGGTTTTCTTCTTACTGAAACATGCAGTTAAGCTTAAATTTTTTATAAATTAATATTATGAATAAGAGAAGTATGAAATTTTATTTTCAGTATGTGAACAAAATAATACTTAAATGTTCGATAATAATCAAAAATTGCATCTTATCTGCAATTTTCTTTTTAGTGGTTGTCCGGAAGAGGTCGCTTTTTAGCGATAAGACTGACCTTTGTGCACAAGTGGGTGCTACCTTATAAGTTTTACTGTTGTAAAGAGTTATCTATATGTAACCTGATTTTGCTTGAAGCTCAACAATTTTTAAACATTATGCATTATATAGATTGTCTGTCGCTTTTTATCTTATCTAAAAGTATTATTTGAATTTTAAGCTTTCTTAGCTTTAAAATGTCGAGATTGAAAGGCGTAATACAGAGCAAGAAAATTTGAAGTAAATTAATTATTTCTATTATATATTTAATCTTTTACAATTAATAATTGTAAAAGACAGATATGTTCGACAATATATGTAAATGACGATTTGAAAAGAAGTCATACAGAGATATGTTCATACAATTATCTTCTATAGAAGATAGATAGGCACCTTCCCATAGAAGACGGTGACCTAGGCTCAATATTCTACTTATAGATTTGAGTGATTGATGAATGATGAATGAATTGATGAATATTCAATATGACTAAGTTAACTTTTCTTTATTGTGTCAATTTACAATGTTTTGATTGGACAAAAGGGTCTATTGTTAATATAAATAATTTACAAATGTGTGCATGACAAGAGTTATGAATGTCAAAGAGGCAAGTGAGGTGTGTAAGAATAAGCCTAAATGGCACTCTGTTGTTCGTGCCTACCCCGCAAGGGAGCTGGCGTGAAGTTATGTATGTATGTATGTATGTACAAATGTTCAATAAATATCATTTCAATTATCTTTCAGATGCTGCTCATAATATGCTTTATGTTCAATTGTTAGCAATTTCAAATAGAAAACATAGTTATTCTTACGTAACATTACACCGAGAGCTATAATTTGTTTTCTAAGCACCGTATAGTTTTTGTATCATTAGACATTGCAAGCTTTCACTTACGATTTAGTAAAAGGCAAGTGTTGCGCTTAAATTATTCACTTGTAGTTCTTACAGCTTATTTTATTTTTAAACAACCAATGGTAATTTTTTAGACCAGTGTCAGCCCGTAAACGGCACACTGCTGTGTTCTGGTCTCGTCTTTTTTAAGGAAAGGACAGTGTAGGCTCACACTTGTCTAAGACTAGCTTTTGCCCGCGGCTTCACTAGCGTTAATGTTATCCCACGGGAACTGTATACTTTTCCGGGATAAGAAGTAGCCTATATGCTATTCCAGACCATAATGTATCTCTGGGCCAATTTTCATCCATATCCTGTAACAAACATCCATTCAATATTTGCATTTATAATATATGTACCTACTAGGATATGCCCGCGACTTCATCCACGCCGACTTGAAATTCCCGCAGGATTCTCGGGACAAAAATACCGTAGTATTTAAAAAAAATATGTAAGCAATACTATCGTTTTAGTGAAAACTGTGTCGGAATGGGTAGTTAAGCTGACTTTTATGCACACGAACAATTACAAATCGCTGTCGGGATTAATCCCGCGGGCTTCCCGGGATAAAAAATATCTCACAATGTATTACATAAAATTTGCTGTCGATCAGTGAAAAAATTGCATTTGAATGGTCTTTTTTTTAATCTGGTCATTTTAAATCATTACCAGAAAAAATCCCGGGGTAAAAAGTAGCGCAGATTTCAAATTTAAAGTGATTTTGCTGTTGATCAGCGAAAACCGCATTGAAATCGACCCAATACTTTTTACGTGAGTGTCGAACAAACAGACAAGAAATCTAAAAAAAATTGTATCGTGTTCTCCGTCCTTTGTACACTCTATTTCAGTTGTTTTTTTTAATAAATAACTTTAATGTACAGATACTTACGGCATGTTTAGAATTTTATAATATATAGTATTCGAGGATATGCCCGCGACTTCGTCCACGCTTGACTTGAAATTCCCGCGGGATTCCCGGAACACAAAGTACATTTAAAAACGTAAGCTACCGTTTTAGAGAAGACTGCGTCGGAGTTTTCCTAGGACATGTCCTAGTTTTTGTAGTATCCTGGGATGTCCTGGATAGTTTTTAAACAGCGTCACATGTTTTAAAGCGCCCTGACAAAATCATGTATTTTAAAATTCACCCGCCACTTTTACAATTCTTATGTTACAGGCGGCCTCACAGCGTCTAAGTGTCGAACTTTCAACTCATATAATTTTATTAAAATAGTTTTATTAATACAAAATATGATTATTATCATTACTTGAATTCCATTTAACCTATTTTCACTACATATTAATAATTCATTTAAGTATTGCATCTATATTACTGGGTTTTGTTTTTAAACTAATTGTCTTGATTTTTCTAACTTAAAATCCTAGTGTTTTAAATTTGGAGTTGGCAACCCTAGTATAAGTTCATTTTTATGAACCCGAACAATTACAACCGAACCCAGCAAAATTCTCGCGGGATTCACGAGATACAAAATATCATACATTTTATTAACATAAAATTTACTATCGATCAGTGAAAAAATCACATTGGAATTCGATTTTTTCTAATCTGGCCATTTTAAATAATTCCCAGAAAATTTCCCGTGGGATTCGCAGGATAAAAAGCAGCGTAGACTTAAGTCTAAGAATTTGCTGTCGATCAGCGAAAACCGCATCGAAATCGGCCCAATAGTTTTTACGTGAATCCCGAACAAACAGACACACCGACAAACAGACAAGAAAAATAAAAAATGGCATCGTGTTCTCCATCGTTTTTATGGTGTATTTCAATTTTTAATAGATTAAATGTACAGACACGGCTTGTTTAGAATTTTATAATATTATAGACATTAGTGTAGAATATAGATGGACTGTTTGTTTCACACACAAGATCCCCAAGTCGGCTATTACAATTGTGTTGGAATGGTCGATTACTGGCATCACAATAGGAAATTAATAGTTGCGATTGTATGATTTGTATACAAAAGCAACCATTACGGTTCCATTATGACGCCGGTGAAAGACCATTCTGACAAGTTGAAGTTCAGGTTTCCCCACGATGTTTTCCTTCACCATGAGTGGTAATAGCAACAATAATTAATTATACATTAAAAATGCCTACACTACATGCTTTGAATGTGAAGCCAAATCACTAAAGTGAAACGTTTAGCTACTGGGTTTCGAAGATTTAATTTATCTCACCTTATGCACTCCACTAACAAACAACATAGCAAAGAACAGCAACAAAAATCCAAGAGTGATGTAGACCAAGTCATAAACCATTGTGATCATGAGGGACACCTCCTTGGAATTGTAGCCGCTGACCTCCCCCCATTTCCTGTTTTCAGGCTGTCTTCCACCAATGAAATAGTTCAGTATATCAAAAATGTGATATGCCACTACTGCTATGGCTATCAACTGAAATATAAAAAAAATAATTAGGTAAGTATATCTTTAAAATATATTATGTAAATATGCATATTTTTTATTTTTATTTGGTGAGCAATAAAGTATTATCTATCTACTTGTCTATATCAAATTTATTGTGGAGTTTAATAACTTACGGAAAAGTTAAGCGAAAGGACTTTTATATTTTCCCAGATACTATATTACGTTTTATGTTCATCTCCGGTATCCAAAGTGCGTATATGTAATAAATAAAATACAAAATGTATAAAAATCGGTATATATTTAAGTTCAAACTGTTAACTGTATGTACCTACATACATATATCTAAGTCCACATGGGTATTTTACTTAAGTTTAATAAAAAGATTATAATTATTAAGGTCGTAAAAAGTGATAACAGTAACATCAAATTAAAATTTATACATTTATAGATATGCTAGTGGTCCCGGCAAACGTTGTCTTCTCCTGAAAAAAAATTAAAATTTACGACCCGATTCCAACGCCACCTACCAGGTCCAATTATAAATTTAAACCACTCTCGAATCCATTTCAACACACACAAAATATTTCATCAAAATCGGTCCAACCATTTAGGAGGAGTTCAATCACATATACATGTACAGAAGAATTATGTATAAGAAAAAAATATATAAGAACAGATTAGTCTCGAATTACTATTTAGACGAAATTAGTTTGAAACCATGAACAAAGTAACTTGTATTTTTTTGTACAATTAGTATTTTGTGCGGTATTGCTAACTTGAAAAAAATTAATAAATGTTTATATATTTTGGACTTTAAAAGAATTTAATACAATTAACACTCAATGTGTAGTTTTATTTTAATAATCTTGTGTAGGCATATTTGGTAAACGCCTGACAAAATGTTAAGAGCAATAATACAACAACAGACTACGATTGAAGAAATCGATCAGGCTCTGTTAACAATATCGTTTTCAATATTAATGTTATTGCTGTTAAACAGCAATAACATTTAACATAATAAAATATGTTAGATAAGGAATATTAAAACTGCATTTCTTCTAAAGATTAATAAAGCAACACAAAAGTGCATGTAAACAAATTAGGTTACTTACTATAACAACATATCCAAATACTAGATTTCCAACGCGAAGTGGAAAACAAAAGAGAAATTTCCTTGTCATCTTCTCCGCATCTTTCAACCTTTAACATAAAACTGTCAACTGTTACTTATATTGTTGTTATTTTTTTTACTAACGGGCGTTTATTTATAGTTTTATGAAAAACACAGATCGCTTTATATACACCGCTATTCATAACACATCACTGAATATTATTACTTAAACAAAACTGGCAATGAATTGGGCACAACCGATACGTACACTTTCAACGTACAATGTGCTATTATGTTTAAATAGTTTTTAATTGGAACGATAGTAGTCTTGCCTAATTAGATCCTTTATTGCGTATATTGTATTTGTAGCGAAGGTTCATTGGCCAGTGGTTTTGCAGGAAGCGTTGCCACGGTTCGCCGAGCAGCCGTTCTGTTTTATAAAAGGTTACAATAGGGTTGTTACCAAGTTTTGGTTCCGATTTGGATAATAATATACCAGATATTTTTATTGGATTTACATCTTCGTAGTCCGTTCGGATTCCGATATATTAAAATTGAAATACGTATTTAAGAGAAACAAATAAGACACGCCACACGTATTCCGTACCATCAACTACGGCTACCAAATAAAAATGTGAAATATTCTTTAACACAACAGATATTCGGAAAAAAAAGAATGTGTTTAGTTGTCAATATATTGAATTCTCATGCTATGTTAGACAAAGAGCTATATCACCGAATATATCTGGAAATTTTGAACGTATAGCAACCCTGTTCGATTATAACTAGAATTTATTTAAATTGTGACGCAAAAACAGGTGTTTTATAAATTTGATGTCAGTTAGGTACCTTTAGGTACACATGTTTATATTTAGAACTCAATTGTTTTCAAAACAGTTTTTTATTTTGTCGTATCGAAATTTATGCCCTAGCTGGGAGTCGCTGAACCGAGCCATTCCGCAACTCTTAGCAAAAAACAACAAATATCAATCAAATTTTTATTCGTTAGGCGTCATAATATATTTTATGTTTATGCTCATTACTTTATGTACCAATTTTAAAATGCAACAGCAAATGGGTTATGACTTTTGAAACTCCATCTATTGAGAAAATGGAGATAAATACACATACAATATTTTAAAATTTTCTCCTTTTCGTTTGCAACATACAATATAAATATTGTCGGCATCAGTACAAGACCCACCAACAAAATTGTTGCATATTATATGGTAGGTAATACTTGTTAATAATTTGACGAATAAAAATAATATCACCGCAAAATTTTGTTACAAGATACTGCACTGACGCCGAAGATATCTCAGATTTCGTAAAAAAAGGCTCTTATTACCCGACTCCGTCTTTATATCCGATAACATTGTAACATCCCTATTTATCCCTAGTTACGAAGGGTCCCTGTGAACGAACGGTCCAAGGTCGGGCCTGGGCTTATAAAAAGACATCATGACCTTACCTATATCTAAGTAGATAAAAGGTGACACAGTTTGGCAACCTTCGCTGTTTTATATGCGATAAGAATTCTGTAGAGATTTAAACACCTGCCTGTTTTTTATATACCTACTACTTCTTTTTTCTAAATATTCCTTCATAGTTGAATATCTAGCCAGTATTTACATTTTATAATAATTTAAAAGCAAAAGCTTAAACCAAATTCCTGGTTTCGAATGAGGCCAAACAAGAGAATTCTTATAACTCCTTGAAAAGGAATATTTTGCCAAACAATTCATATGTTGATGACAGTTATGTTGCAATTATTTATCTACTTAGATTATAATATCTCAATGCCTACATATAAATAAAAGAGCGGGCGCTGAAATACCACACTATCTTCTTTCGAAATATCACGACGAATATAATTTCAATTTATTGTTCAATAATAATAAATACATTATTTGATTCCTTAAAATTATGATATCACTACTTGCTATGAGGCTGCGCATCTTTCTAGTATGATAAAAATTATATTTAATTCATTTTGACCGAAACTTGAAGGGTATGAAGAGATTAATGAAAGTAGGTGAAGCAAAAAGTGTTTGTCAGGGTACAAATGGAAATTCATAAGCTCTGTATACCCTTATGCGAAACAGACTTAACAATATATTTGTACTCCAAGAGTGATATTTTGCTGTGCAGATTGATTTTCAAAAATAGAGGTAAGATATATCTAGTATTGGTTGAAAATATATAATTAATTGGTGAATTAAGATATTGAATATTTTTAAATAAGAATTGTATTGGTGTAGAAATTCTGAACACACATGATTCAGTATAAAATTTCTTCAAGGTGAAATTACTCAGTTCGTTTACCTTTGGATTTCTAGCAAGACAACTTCCACCCCCGCTCATACCAAAAGGAGGCACAGGTTTAATCCACATTATAAGTACGTAGCTACGAAGCTAAGCATGTATATCATAGATTTATAACTTTTATTAGTTGTCTAATGAATTTTAGTAATGTTGATTGTTTGGCAAATTCAGAACAGGGTAATCGTTACAGCAGTCGTATTTAGAAAATAAAACTGCATAATAAAATATTATCTCAACTATCAGTCAAAAATTTGTAGTTAGTGTTTACTCATAAATATACTTTTCTAATCATAAATAATAAGCCAATGATCGAATAAGTTTTTTTAAAAGGTTTTTAAATACAAGCTTTTGAGATCCTGGATAATATCATGTAGCAGCAGAGTGCTAGCCAAGACAAGTAAAACGAGCCCAAACACGACGGGTCTATCTTGTTTAGTACAGGAGTTCCTATGGCCACGTTCCGACTCCATCATCAGTTCAGCTCCATGGTACCATATTATTGCATTGTCACGCGATATACATTGCGTGCAAAATTTCAGCTCAATCGGAAACCGGGAAATTGGTCAAATTTAACTTGCAAGATTTCATCAGAACTTACATACATACATAGGTACATCCATTGCAAGTTAAATAAAAGCTTGTAAAAAGGGCTAATTCCTCTACTGAAATTTATAGAGATAGCACAGTGTAGCGGTGTTAAAAGTTCGAATTTTAATTGACTCGCCGTTTGATGATTTTAACCACTCTGTCATAAATCTCGTTAACTTTAAATTAGTCCTACTTTTCCGATCATCGAAAGTGATGGAATAATATTTTAATTTAAATGTTTTTTTTTTGTGTGCGTTAAAAGTAATTGTAACAGCATCATTACGAAAGGGCTTTTAGTAAAAATTACTTACATGAAATAACTATTTCAAGAATGAACGTTGTAAATAGTTTCATTAACAAAAAACAAGACAAAAAAAAACACTTTATCAAGTCTATAAACCTTGTAGGTATATTATGAATAGGATGTAACGTATGCATTTATGTGTTTTGAGCTTGTTAATTATGCTATTGTTGATTGCAAGAAAACAATATAACAATGGTCGTTGACTCCAATCATAATGACAGAAAATCATGTGATGATGCTAATCGATAGCATCGACAACCGATTCATAAATGAAATCGATTAAAATAACAATTTCTAATACACATAGCAGCATTACATTCCAAAAACTCAAAAACGCTATGCATATATTTGAAAAAGAAATTTCCAGAAATAAAAATAACAACCATTTTATATCTGTTGCTGTGTTGCGTTGTTGTTGTTGTGTAGTTGTGGCTTCAAAGCATTTTTGGCATTGAGCTAATGAAGGAATGAATTAATAAGTCGTGGTAGCATAATGGACAGCGAACGCGTCCCAAACTCAGAGGGCGCGGGTTCGATCCTGGCCGGAACGCATGCACCACTTAGTCAGTATCTGATCTAATGTGCATATTTTTACAATTACCACGTGCTAACAACGGTGAAGGAAAACATCGTGATGCAAACTGCACATTGAGATAACCGATGTGTCAAACTTCCCAAGCTGCCTTGGACAAGTGTGGCGGGTATACTGTCCGTTCTTCCTATAATGGGAGGCCCGAGCCCAGCAGTGGGACATTTATGGATTGATATTATTTATAGCCAAATGAATATTTAAATCAATTTAACTATCAATCATATTTGTTTGAAAAATAATTTAACGTCTCGCTCGTTACGTCTGTAGTATTTATTTAAAGTTTATTAGAGTTTGTAAATAATACTTCGTATGTCGCGACGCACTTTGCACATACTTATAGTAACAAGATAGCAACTATCACATTAAATGTGGAATGAAATGATTACTTACAAATATAATAAATAATAATACCCTAAATTATCCTCTTATTTTAAAAACTGTGAAAAAAGTGACTTGCAACCTTAAGGTTAATATTCGGCCCAGGTACCTTTTTTTTTTTTTTTTGGCCAGGGGAATCCGTTTGAGGACTAAGCCGCGACAGGCACAGAAGCCTGGGGGGATGTTCGCGACCCGTGTGAGTGTGGGATTCGCCAGATCGGGGGTGGCACTAGCGTGCCCGGTCAGAACCGATTCCCAACTCCGCGTGCCCTAGCAGGCGTGGGCCCCCCTCACTGGGCCTCTTCCTATGCCGGAGGACGTATCCCCCGGCTACTGCTAAGTCTAGTCCATGCGTGGGGCGGTCTGTAACGCGCCCCACGGGAAGAGAGATGAGCGCGCGCGGAACACTCGCGCTTTCATTTCGACGGCATGTGCGGGTGAGTGAGAACCCCTATACCCCTAGGGACCCCACCCGCGCCGCCCGCTTACGGCGGCCGAAGGTCACTATCTGACCTCTGGCGTCGGCGCGTCCTCCTTTGGCGGGAGCGGAACAGGGAATTACGCTCACGCTCCCGTTCCGCCTCCTCCTTCGCGAACATGACTTGCTCGCAGAAGGAGGAGACGGCGTCCCATGCAGTGGAGCTCCCGACCATGGTACGTACCACGGGCGGGAGCGAGGTGTCAAGTTCGGTATGGGCGACGAGCTCCCAGCGCTGCTCCGTCCAGGCTGGACATTCCTGGAGAGTGAGCAGCGCCGTGTCCTCGTCGCCCGTGTCACAATGATGGCACCCTGACGTGGCCTCGCGGCCGAGGCGACACAGGTACCTTCCGAAGCAACCATGCCCCGAAGGGACCTGTGTCAGCCTGAACGTCAGGGTGCCGTGACTTCGTCTAATCCAATCGTGCAAGACGGGCCTCACCGCCTCAATGGTGGCGGGGCCCGCGCTGGGGCGTCGTAGGCGATCTTCCCAGACCCCCACGGCTACCTGGCGGAGCTCCGACCGGCACACCTCGATCTCGCGAGGCGCGGGCCTGGTGCCCCTGGCCAGGGCCTCTTTGCGCCACACATACAGTGACGCCAGGACCCTGGCTTCCAGGTCCCATGGGGGGGATCCGGCCAGTAGCGAGGCCACTTCGAAGGACACCGTACGGTATCCTCTTATTGCCCTGACGGCCAATATGCGTTGCGCTTGACGCAACAGCGCCACATTTTTGGCCGTCAGGCGGTCCGACCATACAGGGGCCCCGTAAAGGACCATCGAACGTACGATACCTTCGAAGAGTTTTCGGCACGTGGCGTTGGGCCCCCCGACGTTGGGGAGCAGGCGCGAAAGCGCACCGGCTGCCCCCTTGAGTCTGGGGAACAGCAGCCGAAAGTGTGCCGAAAAATCCCATCGGCTATCGAGGACCAATCCCAGGTATTTTATGGTTCCACCGATGCCGATGCGGATGCCTCCTACTGTAATGCAACTGTCCGGAGGTGGACGATTACGAGGACCGTGAAACATCACGGCCTCGGTCTTCTGCAACGCCACCTCCAGACCAAGACGCCGGATCCTGCCTACTATTGTCGAGACCCGAGCCGTGCCTAGAAGGCACGCCTGCCGATGGGTCCTCCCGCGCGCGGCGATCAACGTGTCGTCTGCGTAACATACGATGCTGACACGGCCCAGGTACCTTATTTAATTGTGTGTAACGAAGGTGGCCTGCAAAACGGTTTATCCAAACAATTAGCTGTAATTGGCGCGGCTTGGACTGACGGCTTATTGTTAATCAATGATCGATTACATCCCAACGGATTTGCTTCCGAATTGTCTTTGATAAATGGGTCACATTGATAATGCAATTACGAGTCTAACTATATAATATAAATAATAATAAATCAGCACATAAATGTCCCATTGCTGGGCTCGGGCCTCCCATTATAGGGGGAACGGACAGTATATCCGCCACGCTTGTCCAAGGCGGCTTGGCAGGTTTGACACGTCGGTTATCTCGATGTGCAAGTTGCAACACGATGTTTTCCTTCACCGTTGTTAGCACGTGATAACTGTAACAATACGCACATTAGGTCAGAAAACTGCCTAAGTGGTGCATGCGTTCCAGCCAGGATTCAAACCTGAACCCTATGAGTTTGAGACGCGTGCGCTAGCTATTACACTACCACGACTTCTCTTCCTCTTCTACTTATTAATTATACAACGTGGCAACACCGTCAGCCTTTTGGGAACGTTCCCAGTAAGTGACAGTGGTTTGGGACCAATATTTTATCTTTAGCTATTTTCCCCCTTTTTATTTAGTTTTAGTTTTTAATATAGTATAGATTGTAGTTTATTTTTAAGTTTATATTGTATTTTTCGTCAATAAATAAAAATAATATAGCAGAAAAAACTTATTAATAGTTTAAAATAAATATTTTATTGTAGTCGGATTTGCCCAGTTTAGGGTAACGGACAGTCTATTCGTTAGGCTTGTCTGAGGTGGATTAGTGAGTTTCACATATAGGGATAAATAAAATAATTGTGTATAAGCCTCTTATATTAGACACAGACGTTAGAGATATGTTCAATAAACATGACGATGTTTTTATCTAACTCAAATCATAAAATGTTAGTAGGCACGCCTTTCCCGACTTGAAGTATAAAATAAGTACAAAACACTTTAAACAAATATTGGTTTGGACAAGTGGAAGCTTTGGAAAGTTTTTGAGATAAGAAGTATTTTTATTTGAATGCCCATTACTAGAATTGCGTTGCCAAATAACAATATATTTAAAACAGTCAATGTTCGCCACTTCTACAGAAATCAATCTGTGCGTGGATTGACGAGCACTTAGCCGATTGTCTGTAATATCAAATTTTAATATAAAAGGGTTTTGAATATTTCAATATGGAGCCAGGCCTACCTGCTGTCCGCGGTTGTTTTTTCAAAATACCGACCTTTCATAAACCTGTATGGATGAATAGCTACCATCAAAACAAACAAGTGTCGTATGAAAGAAAATCTTCCACAGTATCAAGTTACCAAGCTTATAGCTAAAATATTCGAAACCCTTTGAAATCTTCAGACCTTCATAGTTTAGACGTGAATAATATTTTGCCCAATTTTTTTATAAGAAAGCAAAATAAGAAAATAAAATTTTCTTAAGTTTTCGCGACTAGTATATATAATAAAACTACATTCTAACGGTTTTAAGCGTTGTAATTTATTGGTCTTTTATTATTCCGACGTTTCGGCCACTTTCCAGTAGCCGTGATCGCGGAAGACAATGATGCTAAGTGTTAATGAGTATTGTTAAAGTTTTATTTAGCCTACCGCCAACTTGTTCATTTTAATTATTTAATTTTAATTTTATTTATAGTTATTATTTACTCTATGGGAGCCTAGTCTAATTTACCTCCGCTTCGCAACATTTATGGCTTGAAGGGAAGAAGCGGCGCAAGAAACTCTTCAGCAAACATGCTTAGCTCTAATTATTATATATAATATTAAAAAAATAAAAAGAGGTTATCAATCAAGTTGGTTTGTGTTCCTGTGCACGTATGTTCGTCTTTGTCTTCCGTGATCAGAGCTTACTGAAATGTGGCCGAAACGTCGGAATAATAAAAACCAAATAAATTACCGCGCCTAAAACCGATAAAAGGTAGTTTTATTAAGAAAATAATATGTGATAAATATAAACATCGTTATTTCAAATGACCTTTCTATCAGTCGTTATCTCGATTGTGTCCCACGATACTGTGAGATAAAACAATCGATTTAACTGTCTGGGTTCTGCTGTACGCACAATTTACTACATATTATTACTCAGTTATGCCAAAATGAAATAATCCACTTTTTTAAAATAATAATCACTAGGCATAGACGCATCCCAAAGCTAAGCAAGTTACATTTAAGTTATGAATAATATACAACCTATCACTTTAAGGTCGATAACAAACACTCAGACCATAGTAAAAAACGGAAAGTTCTTTTACGATATTTAACATGCCAGGAATCGAACTCGGAGTCTTTACGTTCCATCCGTCATCGTCATTACAAATGAATTAATGATAGCAAACTGATGATAATGTAATAAACTCTTAATCAGTGAAAACATCCCAAGAATCTATTCTATTTATTCTTTCTATTTTGTTTGCTAAATCTAGCTATGATAGACGGCTTTGTATCCTAGCTCATAGATTGCGCTGCGGTCACATTCCACTAAATAAATTCTATCATCTTGTGGGAAGGAGCAATACTCCAAATTGTCAACAATGCAATATAGTGGAAGACGTACAGCATTTGTTAGTGGAATGTGTCCGGACCAGAGACGGCAGGAAGGGGCTGGTGGATGCTCTGGGAATTAATTTGATGGACGTGGGTGTTTTCAAGAACATTTTGTCGCGGCCACAGTCTGCTGCGGCTCTTTTAATCTATAAAATAGTGTAACGATTTATATAAATTTTTGTGCAATTGTATTATTAGGGTAAGATGGGGCTGACATGGTGACATCATCACTAAAAGCCCCTAAATAAATTAGATAATAAAATAAAAAAAAAGTCTATTCACATCTGATATAAAAGAGTATTTATGAACTAACTCATATATGAATACATTACCTATAGCGTCACCATACATTCATTATTCAGGAGCGTTTCAGAGCGCGTTTACTATTGGACGATTGTTAATGCAAGTATTCTATATTTTTCCATGCTGTAAAATAGCTGCACAAATGGAATATTCGAGTCCAATTCTTATTGAACTTATTTTGCCAAAATATACTAAGTGCATTTATAAAAAAATCCCAAATCAATACTGATACAAAACAATACCAAAATCTAAACTCTAGAAGACAAACTCGCATTGTTAACATTTTAATTCAGCTAGTTGGACCACGAAAGGTAAATAAAATTTAAATTTTAAACTTCATTTTCTCGAAATGAATTGAATTTATTTTATAAATGTACCGAGTAAATGGAATGTCTGAGTCTATTGATTTACTTAGGGGCGATTTTTCAATCATCAGATAAAAGGTATTCATCATATAAAATACAACATCAATCAGTGAATCAGGTTCATCAGTCAGGTTATTATTCGATGGAGAACTTATATCTGATAAATGAAAAATCGGCTCTTAGAGAAGTACTGTAATTTTTATTACCTGTTTATTTAAAATAAAATTACAGATGTAATGTAGAATATTAAATATTTGATTGACGTTAACTTTCTACGCATTAATGCGTAATAATCTGTCGCACTTAATCACTGATCAAAATGACAGCTAACATTTATTTATAATCAATGTTTTTATACACGTGGTAACACTTTCGCCGTAGATTTTCGGAAGAACTGGTTTCTTTAATGTGTTTTGAAGTCAGTGTTCGATTTTCGAATTTAAAGTCAGAAGGATGCGCGCGCGCACTGTCGATGCGAACGGCGACCTGTCGTTTGATAAAGGTTACCAGCGTTGAATTCTAAATTACTAAAAAGGATACCTTACTAATAACTATGTAATTAAACTTTCTTTCAAATGACACTAAGGTTTTTCTGTTTCTTAATAAAAACTCGACTTCTGTATTTATATTATGATCCTCCATCAATATGATTTTTTGATGAAAAAACATTTTAGGACTTAAAGCAGAAGCTAATGAAGATCTTTCCAGATATATGGATACTGGAAATTATGGTTTTAGAAAGATTTTTATTATTTGCTAATTTATAGAAATGTAGTCAAGATATTAATAATCATATTTTTTTTACATAGCATTATTCTATAGGTTTACCGGAACTAAAAGTATAAAAGGAACTATTATAGTCTCCTTTGGTGTCCGTTTTTATATCATAATTTATTGTTTTAGAAACAAATAAGGTTACGATAGATATTTGGCATAATTAAGTGTAGAATTTTTGTTTCAGTCTTTTAAATGTTGTGTAAAATTTGCAAAAATTATTCAATTTATTACTCTTTTCAGTGAAATTATAATGGTGACATGATGTATATGGTAACAATGATTGATATTATATTCATAATGTTTATGGGCATAGACTATGGACATAATCTAGATTATAATAAATCTGTAAATGGTTCGAGTTTGTACAATGCGTTTAAAAATGAAAAAAAATCATGGGGCTAATTCGGACCAGCAGATTTCAAATTTACAATTTTCTAGAATTTTTGTCTGTTAGACCATCACGTGAATACTACTGAACGGATTTATATGAAACTCCTCATAGAGCTAGTTTATATCCCGTGGTGTACTCAAGACTTTTTATCCCAATAAATGACGTCGTTTTCTTAGAATAGATATATTAGCCAATTAGATGGCGCTGCAATCGGGGTTTTTCAATTCACTAGCAAATACCTATATTTTCTTAAACAACAAGTCATTCATTGTATTACGTCAAATCAGGTTGGCTTCAACTCACCTCTATGTTTTGCTGAGCAGTTATCTAGACAATTATATGGACTTTTTTTTTTAAATAAAAGCAATTATATATAAAAAACCAAATTAAGTTTTTATCTAAATAAAATAAAGCTACTGCCTAGAGGTTGACATCGCGGCTACGCAAATTCTAGTATTCTATAATTTTAGTTTTGTTTACGAGTAGCTGGTAACCCGGTTCATCAGATCGAAGGCACACCGGTTACGTCATAGCAACAAGGACAGTGCGACCATGCGTCTCCGTGACGCAGTCCAACTTGTTCTTCAGAAACACCAACTAATCGAACCCAACAAGGTCATACGAATGGCATCATGTATTGTTTGTTTTGATGATTGCATATTTCAGCTCATTTGTCTATATTCTTACATCATCGTGAAATCTGTTCTTTTTAGGTGACCAGTAGCACACCAAGTATATTCAATATTGATACAATATCTGGCTTGCTCTATAAATAAATTTAAGTAACAAATATACATCTTATTCTCCTCTAACACTTATTTCGAACGAATAGTCATGGCTGGCTAAACCTCGTGGCTAGTTATAACATTGTAAAAGTGCGTACATTTTACTGGACCGTATTCTACAGTAATATTCATATGAAATATGAATGAATATAAATCGACATCGATCGGTTGTTTTGTTGTGCAGTTTTATTTTGTTAAAACGTACCTATAAGTCGCGTTAAAAAAAGTCAGTTAATAATAAACAATTTGTAATTGTAGGGTAGGTTTTTTAAGCAAAAACTGTGATTTTGCTGACATTTTTAATGTTTAGTGAAATATGAAAAATTGTTTAGCGTCAATTACCGGTCTTGGGGTTATAGGACTTCGGTTCCACACGATAACTATTTGCTTTTTTTTTTGTATTGCAGGAGCTCACCAGACAGACAGACGGCCCACTTGATGGAAAGCGGTTACCATCGCCTATATACATTTGCAACACCAAAGGTGCTACAAATGCGCTGCTGCTCTTTTAAGGGAGACTGGAACCTGATCACAAATGCCGGAACACAACTCATGGTTGTTATGGCGACATACTTTAGACCAGGGGTGGTAGCCATCCAGTCGGGCAAATGCCCTACCACCTGGCTATGGGTTGTTTTGTCGCCTCGTACGACAGGCCGCCCGGCCGCAGGAAAATTGTATTCTTTCTCCGTTCCTGCACAGATAAAAGACTTTGCTTAAAGACTTATTATAAACCTTAAAACCAAGTATACTTACATGCAAAATTGTATTTAAAATCTATAAAATAAATAATTAGCTAATCTTGTATATATAGGTATAATTATACTACATAGGTACTTAAACCAAACAGTAAACACTTACGTCCTTATTCATATTGAGCTAGATTAAGATTGTAGGCTTCTTTAAGAACGATAAAGAAGCTTACAAATTTATTCAAATTCAATATGAACAATACCTCTCAGGCTCAATATGAAGTAGTTAAACTAAGGAATAACTGCGGTAACAAGATCATTCTATAGTTTGGTGACTCAGATGTTGAAAATAACACAAATTCGAATTATTTGTTTTGTGGCGACTCGATGTCTTCAGTTTTTGTTGCTTTATTTATTTTGTGTGGTTTTAGTTCAGTTTTTGCAGAAATAACGTGCGACTCACTTGGATACATGCCGTAATTGTTTTCTGGAAACAGCTAAGTATAGAAGCACAGTGGGAGCGCTGCGGCGGGCGAGAAAGGACACAGGATGGGTCGTTTATTAAAACAAAAAAATTAAATAAATAATAATAAATTAAAATAAAAAATCAGATGCCTTTGGGACTCCTGGTTGGAACGAAGTTTCTAAGACCATCAAAGACCATTGAAGGTCATCGAAGCCCATCGAAGACCATCAAAGAAATTGTATAGTTATAAGAGTAATTACAAGACCTATTTTCAACACAGCGCATATTACACTAATAGACATTATTTTAGATCTTATTTCATTGCATAGTTGAAAATCAAATTAATTTATTTGCATAAAACATGGTTTAAAGGGTGTTAGATCAGTTACGATTATACTTAGTACATATGTTTTGGCGTGCAAATTCGAAATTGTATAATAATATATATTGATCAGCTTTTTTTCTTTCACTAACACTTTTTTCACCTATCCTCCATCTGCCGAGTAACGTGCTATAAGGAACTTCTTTCTAACATAATTGAATCGACTATCCACATATTTCCATGTTTGCAATCGATATATGCCAAATTCCAACTTCACAGCGAGTTGGGGTATGCTTGAGGGAGAGGTGCATGTGAGGACTGTCTGATGCGTCTACACATGAATACTGCGGTGCAATGCGATAGACGGGAGAAAGCAAAGGGACGTTGAAGAAGAACCAAGGGAAGAGTAAATTACCTCGCCACCAGTCCACGGCCACACTGCACTGTCCCCCGGGGGTTCACATACTTTACTAGAATCTGTTTGATGAATAAAAGTTATTTGTTAAATTACAAGTGGTCTTCTTCAGTTCGTGTTCCAACCATATATATTGCGGTAAAAGTACTGACACGATGTCAGGTCTTCTATTGTCTTGCCATAAATATTGTAACAATGAAATATTTTTTTTTTATATTGCAAATAACATTTATAAGTTTTACAGTGTGTTAGTTTAATACATAAATATAAAACAATTTAAAATATAAAAAGCTTATTCGAAGTAGTCTCCTTTGGCTGCAATACAGTCCTTTAAACGTTGAGGCCAGTTATCAATAGAAGCACGCACTCTTTCCATGGGAAAATTCTTCACTGCCAATCGTATGGATTGTTTTAGGGACTCCAAATTATCATGGCGTTTAAAGCAAGCCGTACTCTCTAAAACTGACCATAAGTCATAATCGAGCGGATTAAGATCGGGACTAGACGACGGTCAGTCTTCAGCTCTAATGAAGTCCGAAACGTTCGTTTGCAACCAAGACTGCGTGGACGGAGCTTTATGACCCGACGCCGAGTCTTGCTGGAAGGACCATTCTTGGTTATTGAACAAAGTGTTGTTAAGGGGCTTAACTACCTTCTCAAGAATGGTATCTTGATACATTTGTGCCGATGTTTTGATACCTTTTTCACAAAAATATGGTTCAGTCACTCCTTCATAGCTAACACCCCACCGAACCATCATTGAAGACGGATAATGCCCACGTTGCACTCTGTCGACTAATTGAGAAGCTTCCTTAGAGCTTTGAGCATAAATACGGTCATTTTGTTTGTTAAAATGTTGGTCAATTGTAAAAAATTTCTCATCCGTAAACAAAATTTTTCTGTGATCTCCCTTTGGGTACCGCTTCAGTAGTTGTTTCGATTTTACCACCCTATTCTTTTTTAAATTATGAGTTAAGAAATGACCAGTGCGTCTTTTATAGGCTGCAAGTCCTAAGTCATCTTTTAAAATACGTGACATGGTTCTAGATAATATCTTAATCTCCCGAGATAAAATCTTTTGCTTTCGGACAGGATTTCTTCGAATTCTTTCCCTCACTACTTTGACCAACTTTTTCGTACGAACACTACGTGGACGGCTAAGTATTTTTCTGTCACAAACAGAGGAGATCTCATTGTACCTATTAATAGCCCGGAACACAAACATTTAACTTAAAAATTGCATTCGGTTCCATACCTACTTTGTGTAATGCAATTACAGCGATTCGGTTCTCTTTATCGCCTCACTCCATTTTAATATGGCAAAATGTTGTACAATGTATTGGCGCCAAAATGAGAAAACACAATGAACAATCATATAAAAATTACAGATTCCAAATTCAAATGTAATATTTTGTTTCTTTTTAATTGTAACAGTATTTATGGCCAGACTAAGTATATTCATGAACTTTGTGATGTAAGTATTTCTCTTCTTTGCGCATTCTTAGAATACAATTTCCTGCGGCCGGGCGGCTTGTCGTAAGAGGCGACAAAACAACCCACAGCCAGGTCGTAGGGCATTTACCCGACTGGATGGCCTCCACCTCTGGTCTAAAGTATGTCGCCATAACAGCCTTGAGTTGTGTTCCGGCATTAGTGAACAGGTCCCAGTCTCACTTAAGAGAGCAGCAGCGCATTTGTAGCACCTTTGGTGCATAGGCGATGGTAACCGCTTTCCATTAAGTGGGCTGTCTGCTTGTCTGCTTAACTCCTGCAATAAAAAAAATTGTGTGCTGGGACATATAGTAGAAGTGAAACTTCAAGGGACAAGTGGAAAAACAAATGGCAACAAAATTTTAACTTGAAATTTTACGGGTAGGTTTTTAAATTGGACAAGTACATTAACAATCTCCCCGTAAAACTTCAAGTAAAAATTTTGTTGCGATTTGTTTTGCCACTTATCCGTTGCCATTCGTTTTTCCACTTGTCCGTTGAAGTTTCACTTTTATTATGTGTCCCAGCACGCATTTCGATTTTTCGCAGGTTTAGGTTTGGTACATTTTAATGAATGCATTTTTTATTTAAACATATTTTATTTTATCAAACAAAAAAACTGAATTTGACCCGGAACCAATAACATCGATAGTCTACTCTAACATTATCCCGCCTCTTACCACGTCTAGTCTAAATTTATGCCGCTCCTCCACGCGGCCACGCGGCCGTAACGCTTTTTTGTGACAGAAAACTCCTAAGACGTCTATATAGAAGTTCACTTCAAAAAATTCTTCATTTACAGTTTATTATTTTTCTTTTTGGCGAGGATGGGGTGGAAGAATTTACAAGTAGGTGTTCCTCGGCGTAACCAAATACGTTTTTATAAACTAGCATGACGACCGTCATGGTACATAACTTGCATATCCTGGCTCTCTATTAAGTTGTATAGCGATTGGTGGAGATATTAAATAAAGTTTCGTCAATATCGCCTGTTTGCTCCACGGCACTATTCGCACGCAACTACTTCGTTAACAGTTATGTATTCTCCTCGACGTTCTGCTTCTAATTGTGTATTTCTACACCAAAGATTAATTTTATAAATATAATAAGATAAAAGTACCTTGATGTACAATTTCATTACCTAAAAAAGTACTTAAAAAAAACAAAATTCAATTGACAGTATTATTACAAATAACGATGAGAATAGTGATAGATATAGTATATTAACACCTCGCATTAAGGTATTTCTGTCAAGGTAATGATTAAGGCTACTTCGTAGGACTGCCATAGTAGTACCGAGTTTGCCTTGAATTTACATTTGCTATATATTACATTTCACATAACACGTTTCTATCTTTCGTGTTAAACTAGAAAAAACTGTTTTAATCCCGTGAATTTGTACTTTCTTTATAAATTAGTGGTACTTTTCAGTGTATGAGAAACAAATTAGTCATAATTGTACATATTGTATAAGTATATGTATTGGTACAAGGTGGAAACTGTCAGGAAGGAGAAGTACTAGGAACTGTTGCAGCTACACGAAAATAGTCTTAGAAGACTATCCATAATTTTTCGTGAACTTTTGATCGCCATTGACATATTTTCAAAAAAATGTCCAGTTAGCAAGAAAATGCTTATTTTATAAAAAAAATATGCCAATCGATCTTGTTTCTGATCAAAAATTTCTATGAGAACAACCTAGGTTGTCGTACTAAAAAAGTCAGAAATAGTAAAATACCTTTCCCGTACATTTTGTACGAAAATTTTACACATTTTTTTAAATGTCAATCGGTCGTGTTTCTAATACTGATAAAAAATCTTCTATAAGACCAACTGTCGATGGAGTACTAGAGCTTTTCATTCTGTATATTTTCTTGTACTCTTAAAGCAGCGAATTCATATGCGAGCCGTAGCTGTAACCGATCGGATACAGTAACGTCCTCTAATATGTACGCCGAAAGTGATCTCAGCTCGCGATGACCAGCGAGCCGCTTTTGACCGGATACTCATGAGCGAGCTGTAACCGTAACCACATAAACGCCCTAGTGTGTACGCGTGAAACGTTCTTCGCTCGTTACAGTAACGTGCAACGGTAACAGTTACAAAATGAATGCGGGGTTGCCCTCGACTCGATGCGGGTGCAGTGCGTTCGGCTCGCAGCAAGATCGTGAGCTACGTAGTAATTATGGATTTTGGTTACAGACACTCGGAACGGTTACGATTACAGCTCGCAGGAGAGTACGTGGCTTAAGACGTCAGCAGAAAAATATAATTTTCTACCTTAGGTCGTATACGAGCGTACCATTAGTTACTACTGCCCTGGCTCTACGTGTTAACTAAT
The DNA here is from genome assembly GCA_019925095.2 of Dendrolimus kikuchii. NCBI lineage: Eukaryota > Metazoa > Arthropoda > Insecta > Lepidoptera > Lasiocampidae > Dendrolimus > Dendrolimus kikuchii. The sequence continues at coordinate 16,543,139 of CM034400.1, forward strand.
AATATCCCTACTTTCAACTGGACCTTTATAGGAAATAAGATTCGATTCAACCCGCACATCTACATAAATAAAAATGAATCGTAGAAATGTATATACATGCATAACTTAAGAACAACTTTACTACTATGTATATCAAAGGGAAAGGTAAAATATATATAAAAATAGTTTGAATGGAGGGTTAGGTAAACTTCTAGGCGCTAAGAACCTCAGCCAGAAGGCCCAGCTTGCCATACACAATGCGGTGCTGGTACCTACGCTCACGTATGGAAGCGAGTGTTGAGTATGGAAGAGAGAGCATGAAAGTAGAGTAAACGCGGTCGAGATGCGAGCACTGCGCAAAATCTGCGGAGTGACGCTCGCGGACCGCGTTCGTAATACCAAAGTAAGAAAGAGAGTTGGTCTGAAAGAGAGTGTCGGGGTGAAGGTAAGGAAAGGAATGCTCCGGTGGTTCGGGCATGTGGAAAGAATGCATGATGAAAAAATGAATAAACAGATATACAATGCCAAAGTGGATGGATGCAGAAGTCGTGGAAGCCACGACACACCTTCCATGATCAAATTGATCGTGTACTAGCAGAAGGTGATGTCAGGAGCCTTAAGAACAGACGAGCGTGCATGACAAGACGTAGAATGTCAAAGAAGCAAGTGACGTGTGTAAGAAGAAACCTAAATGGCGCTCTGTTGTTCGTGCCTACCCCGCAAGGGAACTGGCGTGAAGTTATGTATGTATATATAATAAGTAAATTTAAATTTTAACTTATAATGTATGATGACCTTCAAAAATTGTTGTCTAGTGGAACTTATTTTGAATAAAACCTTTTGAATTTGAATACACACACACACACACGCACACGCGCACGCACACGCACACGCACACGCACACACACACACACACACACACACACACACACACACACACACACACATATATGTCGGAGTTGTATTTGTTATTATAAAATAACCATATGACGGAAGTAGTCAATAACCGGATAGAGTATTCTTTCATGTAGTATTCGGAAGTTGTTTAACCGGATGTCAATGTAGAAGCATTTATTATTAAGCTAACGGATATCGGAAATGGAGTAACCGAATGTTGGAAGTTAATACATATGGCGGAAGTTGGTTTTTATAAAGGAAGTGTTACTAAAGTGGCGCCACAGCATTACCGGATGGTGTCACTGTGGCGCGCTACAAGGACCTATTAAAACGCGATGTTCGGGCAGAGGAGGGGCAGTATTGAACCAGCAGTCTACAATGGCAGTCTTAAACCGACAGTCTACGAGTCTACAACCAAGTCTACGACCGACAGTCTACAATGGCAGTCTTGAATTGGCAGTCTTGAACCGGCGGTCTTCAATCGGCAGTCTACGACGGACAGTCTACAATGACAGTCTTGGACGAGGAGCACATAATATAATGTAGTCGATAATTACTGCTTGATAATCGCGGTATTCTTGAAGGGCAAATTGCTGCCCGACACCTGACAAAGCGTGGATGCAACTCTTGGAGTTGTCCTAATATTTCTGTGTATTATTGTGTTATTCTCGGAGCGTCATCCGTTCGCTCCTTGTCGTCGGCGCGAATCCGACATATATATATATATATATATATATATATATATATATATATATATATATATACATGCCCTGAAGAAATAAAATTTAGAATCCGATTCCAGCGCCACCAACCGGGTCCAAATGTAAGCTATCCTATCTTTCAAGTCGGATTAAACTGCACACGTTGTGCAAATTTGATCAAAATCGGTCAAGTAGTTTAGGAGTCCATCGCGGACAAACAACGTGACACGTAATTTATATATATTAAGATATATGAATAATACAAAAGCCTTGACTGGAATTTAACGTATATAAGTACTTATACACAAGAAAATTTGGGAGTACTACTTTACAATTTTACACACATTAAATAATGGAGAAATATCGAAACGTTAGGTTAGTAAAAGCCTTACAACCAGACCATTTGATATACACTTTTCACGCCTCCTTACAAGGGCAATAATCTTTATGGCATATCAAGAAAGCAATATGAATGTTTATGACGCGGCAATAAAGAGCCTCGTCGTCTTTATGAGTCCCCAGCAGCGAGTAAATTATGCTAAAAGACATTTATTTGCACTTAATGAAAACAATCGCCAAAAGTTGATTAGTTAGCATAAAAGATTACAGGAATGACAACGCTGGTACCGATTTAAAGTATTGAGGGTTCCTTTTATCTTATTCTCTATATTAATGTATTTGATTTCTTTGAGACAAATACAGTAATTAATATTCTTAAATGTAAAATACAAAATGAATACGTAAATATATCAATCAAGTTTAAAAAATGAAATATATAATAAACATTTGCCTCAAACAATGACAAGAAAATAAATTATATTACAACATTATTTATATTATAATAAAAATTAAAAAGATACAGCATAATTATTTTATATACCTATTATATATTTAAAAAAAAAACTAATGAGCTGTTTTTGGGACATATAATTGGAATAAAGTTCTCCTAAAATGTCTTAAAAATTCTTAACATTCTCAAACCATCTTAAAAAGAATCAAAACGTATTAAAAAGTGTTAATAAGTATCGAAAACTATCGAAGTATACAATAATAAACAGCAAAGTACAGTAGTATCATGCAGAATCTACACATGGCGTAAAAAGGCACCACTACACAGCGGTCAGCGTTTCTCATTGCAGTTAACACTTTTTACCGTCCAGCGCGCATCCACCGAGTATCGTGCGATAAGGAACTCATTTCCAATAAATCTTAATACATTGGGAATAGTTATTTATAACCAAAAGAAATAACATCTCACATTAGATATTTTTTCACCAGATACGTTTAGAACACACCCTAATATTAATTTCATTTTAATTATAAATCTTGTATGTAAGTAATTTTTAGTTAATCATATTATTTTTAGCAATATATACCTTAATAATTAAAAAACGGTAAGGATCATAATAATATGTATTTTTTACACCTGGAGTACAGCAGACAGGCTGACGGCCCACCTGATGAAAAGCGGTTACCGTCGCCTATGGATGCTTACAACACCAGAGATTATACCAACACGCTGCCGGCTTCGAAGAAATTTTATGATACCCATTTTACGCTGTGGGATAACCTTAGCTGGGAGCTCATTCCAAATCCCCACGGTACGCAAGAGAAACGTTCTACAGAGCCGTTGTGTACATGATATTACATATTTGTGTAAATACTTAATTGTGGAAAACCTTCCGCTCTTAAACAACATAGGTATACATTATATCTATAGTATTGATTTTTTTGTAATTTTATGTACGTATATTATCATTATGTGGGGTACTTATTGAGTAAGTTCTGATGTTTAGTTTAAATATGAAATTATAAAAAAACTGATTTTTTTGCTTTTGAATTTTCGTCGATATAAACTAAAAAAAAATTTAAACTAACAAAACGCAACAAAAGAATAACCTGCGACTTACTAGTATCGATATTACAATGCAATTTAGGAACATTTCCTACATTTTACCGGGTAATTTGATTCGTAGTATTGTTCTCCCATGACGCTACTAAAGTTCACATCGTAGGGGCATTGAACTTAACCATTTTAGAGTGGTCAACCGAGACGAATTAATAGAAAGAACACACTTAATTCAATTTAACAGAGACCAATCAACGTTCATTTTGATAGTTAAGAGTGGCCAAAACTACTCTCGTTTATTACTTGACCTAAATAGGTACATAATATACAATAGCGTGACCTAAATATGTACATAATATACAATAGCGTGAGAGAAGAATATAAAGAATGACGAACACCTAGCAAAAATATAGACCTTTGAAAATTACATCTCGCTTTTTGACGTTTTGTTATTTAAAGCATGTTTTTTATACCAAATTAGTCAAAAATAGACAATAGCAACGTAATTATGAATAAAAAGCTTAAGCCCTAGGCAAATGATATGCAAAGCACAGTTAGATTTTGTTTAGGCAGTGTATAATTATTATAAATATATCTACATGTGAACAGTATGTGAAACTCAGTAGCTGTTTTATTCCTCGGAGAGCAAATTTGGTAAATGTTTATGGACGCAAAACATGGGTTTTGCGACATAATCACACTTTCACCCTCGTTTTGGGCAAAATATTATTTGTAATGGCCATTTACCCGTGCAATGAGAAAATTGGTAAAGGCCTCGACGTTTCAACCAAATGGGAAAATCAATTTACCCGCTCGGAAAAGGTATGAAAAACACTTTTAGTTTGATGAATTTGAATGCTTTGGTTAACCTTTATTGGTCGTTATGTTATGTTATATTTAGATACCTACATATATAGTTTGAAAACGACTTTTTACTGCCAAGCTGATAAACGAGCACATGGCCCAGCTTATGGATACGCCGCCGATAGATAGACGTTTGCAACACGATGCGCTTGGCTTTAACGCCTTGGCAGCCTTTACGATTGATAAAGAGGGTGGAATAGGGGGATGAGATAGCGGGATCAGAGAAGTGGAATGAGATAGAAGACATAGAAGGGATGCGATATGGGATTGGAATAAAATAGGATAGCGGGCTAACGAAACTCTCTCTCATCGCATGAAACACTATTAGCACAAGGGTTGTTTTACGCTAATATTCTATGAGAGCGTTGTATCACAGCGGTCGGGTCGGCCCAATGAGCTGTGGTCAATATAATGATTCCAATATGACTCGGTTCTAATCCTAGATCTAATTTCTAAGTATTCTGATTAGCTCTCAAGTAATTCTATATTGATGGGTGATATGTTATATCTTTCAACCGATATTTTGAGAATATGTCACGAGAAGTGTTTAAAGTTTAAAATGACCGGAAAATATGCATTATTAATAAATTGTGTATATTGGATTAAGAAGAATTATCTATAGATTTCAATTAACATCACAAAAGTCACTTAAAACAAATAGCGTCTTACCCCTCGATATTCTAAAAACTTCGAAAACCCACGTTTTCGACGTTTTGACGGATAGAATGTTAGTGGTGGTATATGACAGTTATATTTAAAGTGCCAATTTAAAAACTGGAAAACAGAAATACTTATTCTTTTTTTTTACTAAAAAAATATAAAGAATTTTACTACAGTTGTAAAACATTTCTTTTTTTCTCTTAGAGTCACTATAATATTGTGGCGACCGAGGGGAGAGCTTTCTGGCACCGTAATCCGGTCTCAAGACTTTTAGAAAAAGGTAAAAGATTCTGGAAAAGTCAAGAACAGATACATTTTAGACAGGGATAGATGATGAACAAAAATTCTAGCATAAACGTACATAATTTAGGAAGGAAAGCAGAGATAGATAGATAGATGTTTAGAAAGGGATAGATAGTAAATAAAAGTATAATGAAAAGAAGATCGAAATTATGGGTTCCAGAAGACTCTTCCGGGTATATAAGCAATGTAAGGCGCGCCTAGCCGCCTACCGAGTAGTTTAGTTGAGGGCAGCATAGCGACAAGTGCGACACGAAAGTGTTGGAAGAGAAGTTAAATAGAAGATAGTGACGAGTTTAGTTTGCAGTTCAGTGAAAGAAGAGTTTAGCGTAATTTAAGAGAAGACCCAGAAACGAGCTACGCGCGGTTATTTCGGAGGTGAGCACTGCAGCAGCAGGAGGTGGTATACGCGATATTGGCGAAGGTATTGTGAGTGAGACATTTTATCGTTGGGACAGTGCGTATAGGGGCAACCCTGCGGAGAAGATTCACGTACGGTTGTGTAAGTTAATTAAGGAATTTAGCTAAAATAACTGGTGTTTCCCTTCAATCCCAAGTGCGTACCCCTGTGCTCGTACATAAAAATATGTATTATCTCAAAGGCTTATATTAATTTTCAAGTTATATTATTTTTACTGAAAAGCGTACATCTTTCCTCTATTATTTAAAGCTGAATGACCTAACGTAGAAAATAGGTATATATAAAAATAAAGTCTTTTACGAGAAACAAGACTGAATATGAAATGTTATATTATCTGAGAAAGCATTATATTATTTTGCACGATTTTCATTATGCTTGTTTCCTTGTAAGTTTAAATTTATTTATTTCCTTTGTTTAGAGCTCCTGATAAAATTATAATCGCAAACATGCAATGTAAATATAATGTTTGTTATTGATCAGGAGGTGTATCTATTGAATTTATTTTTTTAAATTCTTGTTCTTTTGTACAGTATCAGGTAATAATTAGGATGTTGATTTTAGAGAAGACCATGTTTAAGATAACGATGGCTTACGAAATAGCCATAAGATACAATATGTTATAGGTGTGATGGTTCAAAAAATATATAGTGATACCTTTCATTGTGTGACCAACCGCACGCGGTTTTCAATGTGGGACCTACCTAGGTATACCTGAGGCATGATATTGACATACTATTATTAAAAATCCATTTATTACAATAGTTGATTGTTCCGGTAATTTGTACTTAATTACATAATTTATAGCGTCATTTATTAGATTCTAGTACGCTTGGGTTCAGAAGAGATATGGCGAACTCATTTATTGATAATATCTTATTAACTCTTCAGGTTAACTTTACGCCTTCGAGCTTGGAAATGAAATGTTTGCTACGGAACGAGGTATTCAATTCCGTAGTTGGGAGTATCCATATCGTATATGTGTGAACATTTTTATTTTATCAGCTATACCTATGTCATGTCACTTATGACACATACATGTATACTCACACGTTACCAACAGATAGATTTTTGGAAATAACCGCTGAAGCGACAGCGCGACGCGCAATCTCAACTCTAGAGCGTCGCCCGACGGAACAAATTACCAACCGCAAAATACCGCGGTGTGGTATTTTGGTTTTACCGTTTTTATTTAATTTTAAGCAAGTTTATTATTTTCTAAAACTGATTTTGGAAAGTAAACAGATTGAGCATTATATAAATATGCTTTTTTGATATATGTATATATATATATATATATATATATATATATATATATATATATATATATATATATATATATATATATATATATATATATATATACATATACATACATACATACATAACTTCACGCCAGTTCCCTTGCGGGGTAGGCACGGACAACAGAGTGCCATTTAGGCTTATTCTTACACACCTCACTTGCCTCTTTGACATTCATAACTCTTGTCATGCAAGCTCGTCTGTTCTTAAGGCTCCTGACATCACCTTCTGCTAGTACACGATCAATTATATATATATATATATATATATATATATATATATATATATATATATATATATATATATATATATATAACAGTAAAAAACCTAACTGTTCATGAGGAGTTCAGGAGGAACTATAAAGTAATTCAATTCATAACAATTTTCCACTAATGTAAAAACAAAAAATATATAGCGTAATAACTCTGCATTTGTTTTGCAAAATATTTACACACGACATGTTGAACTTCCTACCCATTCATCAGTATACAGAATTATTCAAAAATAATATGTAAATACCTCGCATAAAATAATTCAATGCATCAAGTACCTGTAAAAACTGCGCAAATTACACTATCCAGTTTTCAGGTTGTCACATTAGTCTTACAATAACATAATAACATTATTATGTTTTGAGAAGGTTGTGCAATAAAAACCTTGCCCTAGTCTAGCCAGCGATTCGTGGCAGAGCTAAATGATGGCAAATTCAAAATATATTCAACTGGCAACATTAAAAATAGAACACGAAAAACCCGATTTGGTATTTTATATTCATGTAACTATCTACTTCGTTTCTGTTTCGCCATTGCTTATCTAAAATTTTGCATAAAAATAATACTTGAAGAGATATTTGTGACTATACGTTTGTTGAGTCTATGAGTGTTTTCATATTAGGAGGAATTTGAATAAATAGCTTGCGACACGACTTGCTGGGGCCAGACTCTAGATTTTGTGTCATATTTTTCTCTACATCTCAAGTTTGGAAGAGATCCCTATAAACGATAAGGCGCCATTGGTACTTATTTCTAAGCAGTTTTTGTGTATCGTTATTATTAATTTCATTGTATATAAAAGTATATTCTATTTTATTTATTTTGAAATCAGAAACAAATATACCAATTTTATTTTTGGTATGCTTAAGTAGTATTGGTGTTTGGAAGATATATTGTGTACATAACGCCTTTACATAAACGTATATTTTCTCTAATTAAAGACAGCTTATTTGGGACTAAGCTGCAGGTGAACGAAAGCTTTTGATATTGACAACCTTCCTTTGTGTAGAATTCATTTGTACAATGGCTTATTAATGAGGTTGTTACGATTTCGGGCGAATTGGGTTGATATTCGTCTGGGGATTGCGTATATGTGAGATGCGTACAAACTATCTAGTTTATTATCAAACTAGCTGATGCCCACGACTTCGTTCGTGTGGTGCTGTTTTTTAACTATCCCACGGGAAATTTTTAATTTGTCAAGATTAAAAGTATCCTATATGTTGATCAGGGATATAAGCTACCACCATACAAAATTTCATTTAAATCGGTCCAGTTGTTTCGGAGATTACCCGGTACAAACAAACAGACAAACAGAGAAACAAAAAAATTGAAAAAAGTCTAAGTTAGTTCTATTTAATTTTTTACATCCCCCTGACAAGGTTTTTAGCATTTTTTTATTGAACAGAAATTCGACTTCTACAATTTTATTATATGTATAGATAACAGAACTCAGTAAAATAAGTTTTCATAAACAATAAATAATAAGTCTTGGTAGCTTAGTATCTAATACAACCGCGTTTATTAAAATAACATTTTTGAAATTTAAAAAAAGAATAAATTGTGTACCCATGAGAATATTCTTTCATATATATATAATAGGTCGGGGAAAAAGTCTTTTCGCATATAGTATGTAATAAGATCTCTTTGGCTATACCATTTGTATCTGGCTGGTTTTGGTATCATTAAAAAGTATTAATTTTAAAGAAGACAATTCCAAATTCAAATTAGGAAAATGTGTGATTTTCACTTGTTTTTCTTATTGTTAAAATGAATGAATTTAATGAAGAAATTCGATACATTTTAAAATTTTACTACAAAAAAAGTAAAAATGCAACGCAAGCCGCGAAAAAAATTGTGATGTTTATGGACCTAATGCAGTATCTGAGAGAGTAGCGCACATTTGGTTTAAGCGTTTTCAATCCGGAAATTTTGATATCAAAGATGCACGTCCCCCTGGTCGCCCTGTTACGGACAAAATTGATGCCATTTTTGAAAAAGTGGACAAGATCGGCATATTAGTAGTTAGGATGTAGCTGGAGAACTGGGAATTGACCACAAAACGGTTTTGGGCCATTTGAAAAAAGCTGGGTACACAAAAAAGCTCGATATTTGGGTGCCTCATGAGCTCACTGAAAGAAACCTAATGAACCGCGTACTCATTTGTGATTCTTTATTTCGCCGTAATAAAACCGAACCATTTTTGAAGAAGCTGATAACTGTTGATGAAAAGTGGATCACGTACGACAAGAATGTGCGAAAAAGATCGTGGTCAAAGGCCGGTCAAGCTTCACAGACTGTGGCGAAACCCGGGTTAACTCGCAACAAGGTGATGCTGTGTGTATGGTGGGATTGACAGGGCATTATTTATAATGAGCTGTTACCGCCAGGCAGGACCATCGATTCTGAACTGTACTGCGAACAACTGATGAGATTAAAGCAAAAAGTTGAGAGAAAGCGGCCGGAATTAATCAACAGAAGGGGTGTGGTTTTTCACCATGATAACGCTAGACCTCACACATCTTTAGCCACTCAGCAAAAATTACGAGAGTTTGGCTAGGAGGTGTTAATGCATTCGCCGTATAGTCCTGACCTTGCACCTTCAGATTTTCACCTGTTTCGGTCTCTGCAGAATTCCTTAGGCAGTGTCAGGTTAACATCACGAGAGGACTGCCAAAACCACTTGTCGCAGTTTTTTGATCAGAAGCCCCAAAATGTTTGTAGCAATGGGATCACGTCCCTACCTACAAGATGGCAAAAAGTTATTCAACAAAATGGCACGTACATACTTTAGCCAAATGTAAATAAACTTTATAAAAAAACCCTTTGAATTTTTATATAAAATGCGAAGAAACTTTTTCCCCAACCTAATATATATACATTACATACATTCATAAAGGGAACATTCTTATAACTAATTCGTCATTAAATTCCATGTGCTACTATTTACGTTTTGTAATATAAATAATATTTATGGGTTTCTATTGACGGTCATACGTTTACCATTTACATAAAGTATTTAGTTTGATATAGGTGAAATATATACGAGTAATGCAGTGAGCTTATCTTGTAAAGTCCATCTTTAACACTAACGCAGATAAAAGAAAGAAAGAAAGAAATAATAAAATAATAAAGTTCCAAAAACGTTTATAAATGCAACACTTAAAATTTAATCCAAAGTGGCCGCCGTACATGTTCAATCAATCTGGGATCGTTTTAACTGAGCGATACGAACAAATTGCTCCGATTGATACCCAATACGTGGTGCGCGTGACGCGTACTACGCAGTGCGGTTGATGGACCCATCAATCTACATTCCTATATCGACGAGTTGACGCCTGCAATTTTTTTCAACAGATACGTACGCTAAATTGATTTCAACGCAAGCTTTCAATAGAATTTGATTATGAATATAATTATATATGTTAGTTACGGCTTAGGGTACATACTTTTACTTGTACTTAAGCTACATATTTGTCTTGTTGTGTTTTCGGCATCAATTATTAGTGTCTCTTAATTTGCATTAGCATTTATGCATACTGGGTTATAATTTTATTTAAGACGAATGTAATGTGCTAGGTAAACATTATTAAAACCCGAAAAATTGAAAAACCCGTTTGTTACGTAGTCTGTAATCAGTTACTTATAAACTTGACCATTGATAGAAATACGGAGTCTAGGACTTTCAAAGTGAAGCCGTTTAAAGATGCCGATGCGTAACGAGAACTCAGTAATAAATAATCCAATTAGGACAAATAAAGGTGGAACAGTTTTCAGTGAATACAAATATACTATTAACCACACAAACGTAAACCGCGTGTATATTACATAAGCTTACGCACACTAGTTTTTACAAATAGCTTCACTTCGTTTTACCTTTTTGGTCACGTAGGCTCCGTCTACACTTTTATTTCATCTGAGCTTATAAATTAGTTTACGTTATTGATAAGGAATTTCCTACATATTTGAATTCGTTGTTCCGCGAAACATGATGTAAAATAATACATTTTTACATATTGCATATTAATTTCAGTCTATCTATCTACACTATAATAAATCTGTAAATGGTTTGGGTTTGTACAATGCGTTTAAAAATGCGAAAAAAATCAAAGGGGCTAATTAGGAAAAGTAGATTCCGAAAATAGAATTTTAGAATTTTTGACTGTCAGTCTCTCTGTCTGTCTGGCTGTTAGCATCACGTGAAAACTACTGAGCGGATTTAAATGAATCTCGACACAGAGTTGGCTTATATCCCGAATCAACACTTGGGATACTTTTTATCATAAATGATGTCGCTTCCATAGAATAGACGGATTAGCTAAATAGATGGCGCTGCAGTCGCGTTTTTCAATTTACTAACAAATACTTACGTTGTCATAAAGAACATGTTATTCGTTGTATTACTTACTTCACATTAGGTTGGCTTCTACTCACCTCTATGTTTTGCTGGACACTTGTGTAGACTATATGGACTTAGTTTCTTTGTTATTATTATATGTAAAAAATCGAATTTAGATTTTGTGTAAGGATTTGACACGCGGTGTAGTCGCGGGACAAATTCTAGTAATTAAATAATTTCAGAACTTTGTATACCTATTGTATGCTTAGGTTTCTGTTTAAAGCCAAACAGCAAGAGCTTGAGCAGTTCCATTTAGTCAAGGAATACCTAAAGATGCCAATTTAGTTTAAAGTTTAGGTTAATACGTATGTTAATTAGCTTTCTCGAACGTGAGTTATACAGCCTGTAATTGGATGAGTAATTGAAATGAGACTTGGCTCGGTGTTGGAACAATGCTCTTTAGGTAATGTAACGAATAACCCTTCAGTCGTTGTATACACGTTGTACATCTTATTTGTATAAGAGTAGATCTAAAATGTATTTATTTAATGAGAAAACCGATAGCGAATACTCAAATGTATACATATAATAAAACTGTAGAAGTCGAATTTCTCTACAATGAAAAAAAAATGCTAAAAACCGAGTCAGGGGGATGTAAGAAGTGAAATAGAACTAATTTCGATTTTTTTCAAATTTTATGTTTCTCTGTTTGTCTGTCTGTTTGTACCGGCTACTCTCCGAAACGACTGGACTATATCCCTGGTCAACATATAGGGTACTTTTGATCCCGAAAAATTAAAGAGTTAAAAAACCGCACCACGCGTACGAAGTCGCGGGCAGCTAGAATAATATAAAATCGTTTACGATAAATGTTATATATATTATTTACGATACTTAAACGATACGATAAATTTACGATTTATTCTAATATCCTTTATCCTTTTTAAACCATTCCATAACACTGTTCCGTTACATAATTACTCGGCAAAAAAAAACAACCCCGGATGCGTCAAGAGATGGCGCTATCTGCCTACGTGGTCGACCGCAGAAACGTCAGTTGCTGCCACACGAAAATGTTTATAGAACCGACACACTATACGTGCAAGTTGCAAATCAAAATTCAAAACTGCGGGGTCCAGGCGCAAGGATCGAAGCCCGGGCGAATCCTTTATCTTCCTTTCCTCCACAAATATCAACAAAACTGTATATATCGTAATCTTTACCAGTAATAAGGAAAAGTAAATACTATCAAATTTAAATCGAAGAAGGCCTCTAATGCTGGGGCTTCGTCTGCTTTAATGTTAGAGTAAGTTTACTTTAACTCAATATGAATAAAACCGTTAGGCTGTGGCCGAACGCATCTTATTTAAAGCGCTAAAAATAACTTATGTGACTAAACTTTAACGAACTACTACTACTACTCAAATTAGCGACCAATTTTCGGAATCTACTTCTTCGAAGATGCTACGGGTGTTGCTGTAACAGTAAATGAAAATTGTTATTGTTAGATGATCCACAAATTTTCAATCATCAAATGAATCAGTTGATCTTAGACAACATGTGATTTCAAAAAGATGGGCCCATATATACCTCTCGATCGCAGTCGAAACCCGTCTGACTCCGTCCTTTCCGACCGACCTTATGAATTTTTGTAAATTAGACATGGCCTCCTAGTTCACCAATTTATAAGTTTTATTCTTTATTCTAAGAATGTGCATGAATGGCAATGGCAAGAAGGATTTATGATGTCTTACCGGGGGAATACAAAGGAATTAACGTGAACAATAAATCACTCAAATTCGAAAGGGTAATAAAACAACTGTAAAGGATTATCGGTACGCAACAATATCATATTTTTTTAAATAAGTTGTATACTTCTTATTTGGCCACCTTGTACTTATTTACATTAAAGAAAAGTAAATAGTTTCAAATCGAAGAACGCTTCTAATACAAACAAAGATGACAATTGTATGACATTTTTCGACCAAGTAGAATTCGATTCTCTCTTTTCTTCACCTTCTCCTAATTATTTTGGGGCGACACAATATATCTTTTCCTTCCATACACTTCTATTCTTACATACTTCCTCTATCACATCACAAATCATCCTATCATCCTTCACATAATCCATCCATCTCTTTGTTCGTTAACTTTACATTTGAAACCGTCTTGCAGTTTAATATTCTTTTTGTCACGTGGTTTTCATCTCTCTTCGTTACATGCCCATAACACCTTAATCTTCTTCCTCTCATTTTTTCCGTTACGGGTAAAAATTTCAGACTCCTTTGTGTATTCATCTCTCACCTTATCCATTCTTGTAACACCACATCCCATCATATCTCATCATATCCATCTCAACATTCTCATTTCAGCTGAGTGGAGACGTTTGTGGTCTATCACTTGTGTGTCGCCCAACAAGAAGAAGAAGAAAAATTCTATATTAAAGAAACCAGTTCGTCATTTTAATTGCAAGATCTCTGTCAGCTCAACCTCGGCTGACGTTGCAGTACCTACCTAATAATGATTAGGCCTCGAATGCGAGGCTGTAGTAATATAAACTGATTTATTTAACAAAATCAAAAATAAGGCGAGTAATATAAACTATTCAAGTTCATCGTTTAAATTTCGTCCCAAGTTATGCACTGTTTAGTTACTGAACTATTATGATGTTTGTTTCACAATAATTATGATACGAAAAGATTTATTGAAATAAGCCAAGTTCCAAACTTTTAGAAAAAGCAAGCAGCTTACTTTTAAAGCAAGAGAGTTCAAGTAAACAAACAAACACGGTTTATAATTTTATATGTATATTCGACAGACACTTTATATTCTCGAGTTAATAATCAAATTATACTTGTGATATGGACCACTCTAGACCCATCCCAACCCAGAGCAAATATCAGAAAGTTCATTTACGAAATTCACCTTGTTCGGAATCAAACCTAGGTGTGTGAACCTAGGTGTGAGAGGTGTGTTAGATAAACAATAGATTGCTAGATCATAGACCTCGTCAATTATGTAGTCTAGTCGTTATCGGCTGGGTTCAAATAAAAACTTGGCTATTTTATATTTTAGTTCGTCTTGTTCTAATCTCAATGAAATGTAATTATCTAAAAGTTTTAATCTCGTTGTATATCATTATTATTTTAAATGGTGGTCGTGATTGAATAACGAGTTACGTTAGCAATGCTGCATAGCGAACATCACTGACCTTGGTTAAGGGGAAAGTATTGCCAGAGTCAAGTATTAAACTTAACGATTAATCAATACTTATATAATCTGGCGACCTGGGGTTAAACATTCTAGTAATGTGAATTGGTTTTAAGATTTTGAGAAAAATGTAGAACATTTTAGAAGAAAAAGACAGGGACAGATAAATGTTAGAAAGGGATAGATAATGAACAAAATAATAATCAAATGAATATCGAAATTCTGGGTTCAAGAAGTTTCTACCGGGTATATACCTAAGTGTTAAAATGAGGTCTGTACCTTGGCACTGGCACCTCAGGTGCTAAGTTATATTTAAATATTTTTGACACCACGTTTTTCTCATGTATTTATTCTTTTGTCCCGTCATATCTGTCGTCAATCGTGTACCATTAAACTTATTAAATGCCTTTATATATTTAACAGTGCTCATTATTTACAATTCACACATTCGACCACTGCCGATCCCGAATTGCTACAATAAGCAACGCGAGGCGCACCTGTCGGAGAGTTCAGTGGGAGGTGGAAGAGCTATAATAACGATAGTGGAGTTTAGTTTGGAGAAGTTATCAAAATGTAGATGGAGCGATAGACTGGAAGAAGAGGACGACATTGGTAGGTGCTCGGAGCTAGAAGCGTTGAAGGCGATGTGGCGTGGTGAGGAACTCGCGGGCATGTGCACATCTTGCGAATGTCACACATCGTCGAGGGAACGCTGGTGTGTTGGCGCGATGGTGAAGTCACGCGAGAGGCGTTCCTCTGCCCCGTTGGGCAGCACAGGATGGCGGTGTAGCGTGACATCGTCGAGGGAGTGTTGTAGTAGACGAGTTTAGTGGAGAGTAATAGTGAGCACTTAAGTGAAAGAGGAGTTTAGTGTAGTAAAAGGGGAGATGCAGAAGCGAGCTACGCGCGGTAAATTCGGTGGTGAGCACCGCAGTAGCAGGACATAGTCGACGCGATATCGCGACGGTATTGTAAGTAAACATCTCATCGTCGGGGCAGTGCGTCGTTAGTTGTGTGGGAAGGGGTAACCCTGCAGGAAAGAATCACGTGCGGCTGTGTAAGCCAGCGTTTAGTTGATAAAACTTATGTTTTTTTCTAATCCTAATTGCATACCCCCGCTCGCACGTAATAATAATATCAGCTCATAAACGTCCTACTGTTGAACTTGGGTTTTTCCATTATTAGGGAAGAAAAGCAGAGGGAGGACGATATATCTGATAAAATTTTTCATGCCGGATTTGCGGATTTTATGCAATTTAGAAGTTCTTCTAGTTTTTATATTTAAGTGCATTTTACATTGTTTTATATGTATTATTTCTTTTATTGGTGATCTTGTTGTTCAGGTAGCACCGCGACGTTTGCCTTCACCGTTATCAAATAGTAATTGTAAACAATATGTGCATTTAGGTTAGAAAACTGCCTATTGGTGCTTGCTTTGCGGCTAGAATATGAATTCCAGACATTTTATCATGAATTTGCTACATCGTTATTTTGAATAATGGGTAGTTTACGTTCGATTCCAAATATTCATCTACTGTGATATTTGTAAGCATATTTTTTAATATTTTGACAGCTATTTTCATAGGCTGCTTGTAGTGTCAGCTTAAATGATAATAGTAAATAAAAAGCAAATTTTAACTTATGGCAACCTCGGTAGAGAATAAATTTTGGCAGTCCTTCAACTCAATTCCCGCACCCATCGTGCCCACCCTCGACTGCGTCTCTGACTCATCCTGCAGTTTCACTTGTGCCAAATCAACACGCCTGATTTGATTGTTCCGTGAACTTGGCTGCATTTTATTAGAAGAAATAGTCCCGAAAACACTAGCTTGTCTTTTATTTCATGTTAAGTTTTACTTAAACTTTTATCGAGGTTTGAAAGAAATTCAATTCATCATTATCATCCTAGCGTTTATCTAAAAGCAGTTATACTATCTAAAATCAGTTATACTATCTAAAAGCAGTTATACTATCTAAAAGCAGTTATACTCTAAAGTTTGTCTGTAACATCGGGTATCGGACTTGTTACTTCAGCTTGCTATTTTAGGAAGGTATTGTGAGCCATTAGCAGTCCACTGCTGAACGTAGGCCTCCTCAAGCCGGTGCCACTCATCGCTGTCCTCTGACTTCCTCATCCAGCGCTTACTGGCGACCTTGCACAGGTCACCGATCCATCAGGCTGGAGGGCGTCCGATACTACGTTTACCGAGACGCGGTCTCCACTTCAGAAGTTGTCTGCTCCATCGGCTATCGGTCCTGCGACAGACGTGACCGGCCCACTGCCACTTCAACTTGCTAATTTTGCAAGCTATGTCGGTTACCTTGGTTCTCTTACGGATATCGTCATTTCTAATTTTATCCATAAGAAAAATACCCAACAAAGCCCGCTCCATAACCCGTTGAGCGACTTGGAAGTTGTGGACCAATCCTACCGACAGTGTCCATGTCTCGGCCCAGTAGGTCAGGACGGGGAGGACGCACTGCTCGAATACTTTTGTCTTCAAGCATTGCGGAACGGTCAACTAGAAGACTTGACGAAGCTTACCGAATGCTGCTCAGCTCAATTGAACCCATTTCGGCAAGTTCCTCCAAAGTCTCTGCAAAGACAACAATATCGTCGGTGACACGGAGGTGAGTCTAGAGTTTGGAAGACATCCTCTACCGCGTCGGTGAACAGTTTCGGGGAAATCACATCCCCCTGTTTCACCCCACGACGTAGAGGTATAGGCTTCGCCCTAGATTTGGACGGTCATTATTGCAGTGTCATGCAGGTATCTCAGTACCTCAATGCGCGATCAATACGGCATCTTTGCAAAGACTTCAGAACAGCCCAAGTTCCGACGCAGTCGAAGACTTTCTCGTACTCCACGAATGCCATGAATGAATGCTGATTATACTCTTTGGTCTTCTGTATGATCTGCCGAACAGTATGGGTGTGGTCTACGGTGCTGTAGCCTTTTTGAAACCCAGCCTGCTCCGGTGGTTGGAACTCGTTAAGTCTTCTGGCGAGACGATTCGAGACGACCCTCGAAAACAACTTATAGACGTGCCTCAAGAGTAAGATTGGCCTATAGTTTTTCAAGATACGCTTATCACCCTTCATGTAAAACATGACCACCACACTGTTGCTCCCCGCCTTCGGTATAGTGCCCCAGTGGATAACGGAATTGAAGAGCTCAGCTATGGCCTTGAGGATTGGCATTCCTCCTGCCTTAAGAAGCTCAGTTTTAATTTTGTCATCACCAGGAGCCTTGTCATTTTTAAGTTGCCCGAGAGTCGCACTAATCTCGTGTACGTCCATTTCCGGGTTTCCTCAGTATAATGGCGCGTGAGTGGCCCACGTGGGTCTTCGATGCTTTGGGTCGCAGCCCTCTCTACCCGCGAAGAATACAGTAGCCCATAGAACTGTTCTACCTCCGTCAGGCTCTCAGAGCGCGACGTAAGTTCTCTGCTATCCGCTGTCCTCAGCTTTACATTGATATGATAAAAAGTAGATTACCTAGATTTATGGTGCAGCCTTAGGGAGGCCTACGTCTAACAGTGGATTCCGATTGTGTTGCTTGTTAATCGTGTTTAGTATTAAGAGGAATTTGCTAGTTCAGGATCCGTTTCCTTAAATTTTCTCTTCTACTACTCTGTACCACATCATCCCTCATTTCGTGACCTACAACGCGCATATTCCTCACGACGTTAAGCCCGTTTATCTTGGGCCTAGACCTTTCATCGAGATCTGACGAAAGTATACGAGCATGGCATTATCAGCCATAAAAATGTATAATTTTATTTGATGATATTGATATTTGTCCTTATCTAATCTTATAGCTTGCACTTTTACATACAGAAGATATTATAAACAATAAAACATAATAAATAGTAACACTTTTACATATAATGTGTCTTTTGTGTTGTGAAATGATGGCAATATAGAACAAAAAGTCTTTTCCCTTTGATGTGAACTCGCTGTTGGTTAAAATGGCAATACTCTAAATTATGCCGCCAAACTATCGGTTTGCGGTTATACGCAATTCAATATATAGACATAACTAGAGAATATATAGGTCTTTAGTTCACTTGTTAAATCTATATCTAAGTATTACTATAATAAGTCTGTAAATGGTTCGAGTTTGTACATTGCGTTTAAAAATGTGAAAAAATCACGGGGTATTATAATTCCTCCTGCACTGAATTATACCCCGTGATTATTTATTTCACATTCCGAAAATGTAATTTTTAGAATTTTTGTCTGTCTATCTGTAAGAGTATCACGTGAAAACTACTGAACGGATTTAAATGAAATTCGAAATGGAGCTAACTTATATTTCGGGGAATAACAAATACCTACGTTGTTATAAACAACATGTCATTTGTTGTATTACTTCAAATTAGGTTGGTTTCGACTCTAATTGTTGTTTGTCAGTATGTATGTTTGTCTGTCCGTCTGTCTGTTAGAGCATTACGCGAAAACTACTGAACAGATGTAAATGAAACTCGATATAGAGCAAATTAAAATCCCGGGGCGTAACTTAGGATACTTTTTGTCTTAATAAATTATGTCGTTTCTTTGGGATAGACGAAAATAGCGCAAAAATATGGCGTGGCGATCGCAACTTTTTTGAAAATTAATGAAACTCAAGATAAGGCTGGCTTATATCCCGAATTAACATTTAGGATACGTTTTATCTTGATAAATGAAGTCGTTTTCTTAGAATGGACGGGTTACCAAATAGATAGCGCTGCAATCGCGTTTTTTCAATTCAGCAACCTATGTTGTCATAAACGACATGTAATTCATTGTATTACTTCAAATCAGTAGTCTAAACTATGTCGACTTAGTTTCTCTGTTATTATTATATGTAGAAAAAAGAATTAAGTTTTTGTGTAAGTATATTAAAATAAAGATACTGCACAGGGTTTGACACGTGGCGTAGCTGCGGGACAAAATCTTGTTTTGAAGTGTCTTAATTAATACGTGTGCAAGATAGCGAACTCTTTTTAGGCAGCTCCTTTACGAAGTGTGCAAAATATTTTTTTAGAGTAATATATTATTGTAACACTAGATGGAGCCGCAGTCATCGTACATCGCGGTAACATTTAATTCAAGGGCCGTACCTTACTTATCTTCTGCCTCTACTTGTTTCAGAGTTATATTTTTTATACGTACCAAGTACAAGTTTTAATGTTAGTATAAGTAAATCTAATCTAATGTTACCACTGTCATGTATGTATATTGTATAATCTAAGGTGTAAACAAGTATACATAAATTTTTGTATGATCTGTTTGTATTTAAGAATAAAATTCTTACTTATGAACGGATTAAATAAAAAAAAATAATTACAAACGGTAATGAGCTAACCAGAGATTAACAAATTTGAAATTACCATTTTCTGCAGGATTCAAAGACAATCAAAATACATAATTTTATTTATTCTTGGTCTTGTGTTCAACTGCTCATTCGGTTATCAAAGTTAGCGCTCCTTTTTATTACAAGCTTTTTTTAACTTGCAATGGATAAACCTATGTATGTTTGAATGTATGTAAGTTCGGGTGTAATATTGTAAGTTAAATTTGACCAACTTTCCGGTTTCCGATTGAGCTGAAATTTTGCACGTATATGTATACCACGTGACAATGCAAAATAATATGGTACCATGGAGCTGATCTGATGATGGAATCGGAAGGTGGCCATAGGAACTCCTGTACTAAACAAGATACACCCATCGTGTTTGGGCTCGTTTTACTTGTCTTGGTTAGCTCTTTGCGGCTACATGATATCCAGGATCTCAAAAGCTTGTATTTAGAAACCTTTTTATAAAAGCTTATTAGTGCAATTCGGTCAGTGACCTAAACTATTTATAAAAATTAAGAAAACAAAAAGAAATCATTCCAAATTTTGAAAAAAATGAAAGGAACAAGATCACAAATCTTGCAGATTTGTGAAAAAGGTTGACAAAATAGAAAAGTTTTTTTCGAAGATTATACGATGTTTAAGAACATAAATCTTGTTCTTTTTTTTTCAAGATTTTGAATATTCTGCCCAAAAGAACTGTTTGATGGATCGATCTGAAAATTTACAGAACTATTCGAGGCATTTCCGCCACTATTTGCTAAGATGCGGTCGATATATTTAACAAAACCGGATAAAGTCAGTTTTTAATTTGTTTTTAAATAAAAAAAATGTCCGTTTATTTTCTGCACCATCATTAGTTACTGAGATATTGAAGGTCAAAGACATAAGGGTCCGTCCGCTTTCGGTTAAATTCGAACGAACATCTTCACGACAAACAGACGAAGCAAGCTCATAAAAAAAAAATTGAAGCTTAATGAACAGTAAATGTTTACCTGGTCCATATGGTTGTTAAATAAAAAAACCTAGGCCGTGGACCGAAAAGAAGACTAAAAATTGGGACTTTTTTCGAGCTATTGCTTCGGGTTGCGTGAAAACCGTCAAATTTTTCGCTTAAAACTAGAGTTTTGGGACTTCAAAATTATTTTTTAGAATCTTCGATATGACCATATTATACCGAGGTACAGCCCGTCCAAAATCACTGAAAAATTTCAACTTCTTTGTTCCTAATAAAACTACGTTTTAACGGTTTTAAGCGCGGTAATTTTATTTGATTTTGGTTTTTCCGACGTTTCGGCCACTTTTTAGTGGCCGTGATCACGGAAGAGAAAGATGTCAAGTGTCAACGAGTACTGTTAAAGTTTTTTTAGCCTACCGCCAACTTGTTAATTTTAATTATTTAATTTTAATTTTGTTTATGGTTATTATTTACTCTATGGGAGCCTAATCTAATTTACTACCGCTTCGCAACATGTTATGGCTTGAAGAGAAGAAGCGGCGCAAGAAACTCTTCAGCAAACATGCCTAGCTCTAATAATTTTATATAATATTAAAATGGGTGGAAGGAAAAATAAAAGTAATTATCAGTTAAGTTGGTTTGTGTTCCGTTGTACGCAGAAACAGCTCACAGTGTCTTGAGGTCTGGCGGATGGTTTTTGCTGGGTTTGGGTCTTAATAGTTTTGATGATTGGATCCCAAACAGGTGGTACTTGCCAACCATCTTCTCTATTGAAATTTGGGTGTTTTTTGATTTCAATAGCCTCACGCATCATTCTAGGTATGAAACGATTCTCTTTCGCGAGGATTTGTGGGTTATCGAATCTGATGTAGTGGTTGGGTTTATCCAGCGTGTGTTCACTGATCGCAGACTTCGTAGACCTTGTGTGTTTCATGTCAGCAATGTGTTCTTTTACTCGTGTTTTTATGCTCCTCTTTGTTTGCCCAATGTATGACAATCCACACTCACAATCAAGCTTGTAGACCCCTGCATCCTGGAGTGGGATATTGCATTTCACAGGTTTCAGAAATTGGGTAATCTTTTTCTGCGGCTTGAAATATGTTTTGATTGAAGCTCGTCTGAGGATGTGGCCAATTCTGTCTGTGACCCCCTTGATGTAGGGTAGGGTAGCAGGGCAGATTACCCAATTTCTGAAACCTGTGAAATGCAATATCCCACTCCAGGATGCAGGGGTCTACAAGCTTGATTGTGATTGTGGATTGTCATACATTGGGCAAACAAAGAGGAGCATAAAAACACGAGTAAAAGAACACATTGCTGACATGAAACACACAAGGTCTACGAAGTCTGCGATCAGTGAACACAAGCTGGATAAACCCAACCACTACATCAGATTCGATAACCCACAAATCCTCGCGAAAGAGAATCGTTTCATACCTAAAATGATGCGTGAGGCTATTGAAATCAAAAAACACCCAAATTTCAATAGAGAAGATGGTTGGCAAGTACCACCTGTTTGGGATCCAATCATCAAAACTATTAAGACCCAAACCCAGCAAAAACCATCCGCCAGACCTCAAGACACTGTAAGCTCTTTCTGCGTACAACGGAACATAAACCAACTTAACTGATAATTACTTTTATTTTTCCTTCCACCCATTTTCATATTATATAAAATTATTAGAGCTAGGCATGTTTGCTGAAAGTGCGCCGCTTCTTCTCTTCAAGCCATAACATGTTGCGAAGCGGTAGTAAATTAGATTAGGCTCCCATAGAGTAAATAATAACCATAAACAAAATTAAAATTAAATAATTAAAATTAACAACTTGGCGGTAGGCTAAATAAAACTTTAACAATACTCGTTGACACTTGACATCTTTGTCTTCCGTGATCACGGCCACTGAAAAGTGGCCGAAACGTGGGAAAAACCAAAATCAAATAAAATTACCGCGCTTAAAACCGTTAAAACGTAGTTTTATTATGTATACAAGTCGCGAAAACTTAAGAAAATATTATTCTTTGTTCCTTAAATTTTTATAAGTAGTTTAGTTCACATTAATTCGGTCATTAGAACTTTTCAATGTTCTTTATTAGCAATTGAATCATGCTTCCTAATAATAATATTGTTACGAGTGCAGGATTCGAATTAAAAGTGCCGTTGGAATTACTATAGAATTTATTAGAACTATACAAACACGTATAACACAGGTAACGGGACACAACCAGTACTAACTGCACAATTCAATAACACGCGCAAAGTCCGTCACTATATAGCTTATCGAATGTATACACGTGTTGCCCGTATCGTAATCGTCGTTTGACTGCCTCACCCCTCCGTTCGGGCATTGTTTTATACTAAACTATACAATACAATACTCGAGCGCATGGACTGACTTTTCCAAGAACCACACCTGGCTAACGACTATCATAAGGGATTACAATACACAATAAACTGCTTTTCTGATTAAAATTTTTACACACAAAGTAAACAAAAGAAGTCCAAATGCGGGAAGGTAATAAACTGTGCTTTATGGCAGGCAGGTGTGCATTCACTTTTGTCGGCATGTAACTAAATACGTATAATAATAATAATTAACAGTAAGAGAAAACTGCGTATTAAATTTTGTGAGGTCCAAAAATTGTGTAGACGTAAGCCGCGGGTCAAACTCTAGTGCGTACCTCTTGTGTAAAGAGCAGGCGTTAATACAGGTTACATTGTATTTAATGTTTATATTAGTGATATTTGCCTCTGGAAGATTAATTTGATTTTATATCTCAAACTATCCCATCTCGTATTAAAACTACATAATTGTACAAAATTACAGCAAAAACGTTCCATTCGTTCTAGTAGTTCTTCCGTGAACGCTTAACAGACAGACAGATCGAGTTACTATTGCAATTTTTTATAGATGATAATTTTTTATATCTACATTAACTTGAGAAATGATTGGTCTCCTATACAAACTTTCATTCTTTATTTCAACCAGTTTTAGTTTTATTTATCTATCCGCCGTCATCTGTAATGTACAGAATAACAAAAATGGCTAAACTGACAAAAATGACCGAAATGACCTAAATTCCCTACTATATCTTCGAAATCCAAAGTCCCCAATGACATTTGAATGGGACCACCTTGAAGTTATACGATAATCGATTCAGAAACAAAAAGTTAAAGCTGAACATTTATATAAAAATACATTCAAATTGAAAAAAAAGACATGTTTCTAGAAGTTCCAGAATCTCAAGCTCAATATTTCTCAATTCATTAAATTAAATTTAATAATTCTCAATATTTAAACTGGCAACCATTTAAACCAAGTAAAAATTAGTACAATATCCATAATCAACTCGAGTTCACATTAATAAACGTACATACATACATACATAACTTCACGCCAGTTCCCTTGCGGGGTAGGCACGGCCAACAGAGCGCCATTTAGGCTTATTCTTACACACCTCACTTGCTTCTTTGACATTGATAACTCTTGTCATGCACGCTCGTCTGTTCTTAAGGCTCCTGACATCACCTTCTGCTAGTACACGATCAATTTGATCATGGAAGGTGTGTCGTGGCCTTCCACGACGTCTGCATCCATCCACTTTTGCATTGTATATCTGTTTAGTCATTCTTTCGTCATGCATTCTTTCCACATGCCCGAACCACCGGAGAATTAATAAACGTATTACAATGAAACTTAATAAGTATAGAGTGAACAAGTAACCGTGGCGCAGAAAATCTATAAACAAAAAGATATCCCGCGGGATTTAGAGCTTGCAAGGTAAGTAGGTTTTGTAGTAAGGAGGTATTTTTGATTAAATGTTTATAATGTTCCATAGACGAATGACAAAACAGGCGTTACCTTTGTGGAACCCTTTATTATGTATACAACCAACGCGCACATGACAGGTATTTTAAATTTATGCTCTAAAATTAGACCACAATGAAACAATCATGTCTGAAGTAATCTCTGTAAAGTCAATCTCCATCATATGCCTATTAAACATTAAAGTTAGTTTATAACAAGCGAACTTTGCGCCAAGGCTTTAATAATAATTGGTATCTATGTCCCGCAAATTTAGTCTAGAACTTATAAGTATCATGAGAATCTACTACAAATAACAGTATGTAATCATTTCGTTATGAGCCATTGGTTCTTTGATTAAAATGTTTTCTCTTAAGATATTATCTGCAATTGGAACATACTGTTACAACTCAGATCCCGACAAACACAAAACCCACCTGCATATCTGAATCAAAGCACATTTATTATCCGTAGGCATTTGAACTAATAACATTGAAATTCATTTATTATCGTCTTCTTTTGTTTACTTTGTGTTTAAAATTTGTGATTAGAAAACAGCCCATTGTTGTATTGTAATGTTATGGCAGTCATTAGCCAGGTGTGTCAGATTAAGTGGACTTGATACGGGGACATTGCAGTTGCGCAGTATAAAACGATGACCTGATGAAGGGGGGAACCAGTCAAGCGATAACCATGAGCGAAGCAAGACGTGTGTACTACAATCGGGAATCTAATAAGTGTCGGACTTTGCGCATTTTATTGAATTACGACCTTCTGCATTACGTTTGGACTTGTTGTGTTCGGTTATATTTATCGGTATCGGTAATTTTAACGGCATTTTAATTCGAGTCTCGCGACTCGTAACAGTATAATAATTAAAAAGGTGCTCTCTCTCACCGCGAGCATTATTCTGTAATGTAACGTTACAGATCCGAGCATTACATTAGTGAAGGAGGAGAACCACACGTTAAAGTGTGTAAGAATACAATCTGCAATATTTTAATACAATTTGTAACACAATGACCTCTTCTTCTGATATTGTGGAATCAAATGTTCAAAATCGAATCATAAATGTTTCATTACAGGCGAATGCTCGTTATTCAGGGAGGCAGTATTGAAACGTAATGCTCGAAATCGAATCGTAAATATTAATGATTATTTTTGACATGTAAATTTGTATTTACACTTTTGGAAAGAAATACGTGTCAGTGATAAAATTGTGCTTTCTTTAGCCAGAAACGAAAAAAAATCAATGTAGGTAACAACTTAGCATGAAAAAATATGAAAACGAAATTTTGTTACGTTGTTACTTATTTACAGATTCATCTGCAATAATTTGGTGCTAATCCAGTCGTAGGCAATATATAGCCGTGTATAATAAAATCCAAAAGTTTTTATTCAAAATTAGTTTTACTGTAGAAATGAAATTCATTGATTTGTCAGAAACATGGAAATAAAAGACATTATAAATAAATGTGTGTTTCACGTTATATACTTACAAATGTTCATACTTAAGTTAAAATAAATAAAATTATTACACACATTTTATCACAATATTTACTAATGCATGTGTTTAACCGATTTCAAAAAAGGAGGTTCTCAATTCTGTATGTTTTTTTATATGCTCGTTACTTGATTTCTCCGTCAATTGTGAAGCCGTTTTCAACATTTGTCTTTTAATAGAAAGGTTATACTCCCGAATTAGTCCCATTATCATCATGTCAGGATCTGATGAGTAGATTCCAAGGGATTGAAGAAACTCACGAAAATCGTTAACCAACAGTTAGTTCGTAACACGATATCTCCGTCAATTGTGAACTGGTTTTAATTTGTTTTTCTTTACTCGTAAGTGTACACTCCCGAGGTAGTTCCATAATCACCAGGTCAGGATCTGATTTCTAGATCGCAAGGACACCCAGAGCAACTTTTGTTGAATGGCATATACACCGAAGAGTGACATGGGAAATTTGTATACGCGTGCCAGTTGTGCAATTTTTACAGGTGCTTAATTAATTATTTCTAAAGCTATTAAAGTATTTGCGCGACTGAAAAGTAAAAAAAAATCATATTTTTAACAAAAACAAAATCGGCTTCATAATAAAAAGCATAAAATAATTATTTATCCGACTTCTTTCTACAATATTGCGAAGTCGGTGCCAATTAAAACATAAAAATTACTAAATTTGTTGTTGTTCTTTTATGTTTTACTTGGCACCGACTTCAAGATGTTGTTCGGTTAAATATTTATATTTTGGTTTTTAATGTGAAGTCGATTATGTTTTTGTTAAAAAGAAATAATATATGTATATATATAATATAATATAATATATAAGTGAAAATGTCTACTTCCTACTCTATACGGAGCTTGGCATCGAGTTTTCTTATGGAGAAGAATCTACAAGAAAATACGCAGCGGCTCAGCTGACTAAGATTTTTGTCTATGTCATGTTGTTTTTATATAAATATCCAATAAAATTTGTTTTCTATTAATCCCCGAAAACATTTGGTGTCATCATTATATAAAAGTAACATACTGAAGATTTACAATATGTATAGGGAATACGCGGTGCAGGCCTAGATTTTCTTACAATATGTCTGAAATCTGAGATGAAAGGCTGTAAAAGACTAATATAAGGGAAAGTAAGGCGGCGCCAGAGAGCCGCGCCAGCAGGGCGTCTATCTAAATATTAAACGAGACCCCGACCGATGTGACCCTACAAAACTATCTCAACTCTGTGTATGGAATATTTATTCGAGTTTATAATTTATTTGGTATTTCAATGTTTTATTAATATTACTATGGAAGCAGTAAACTAAAGAATGACAATAGCCTAGTAAAAACCCTCTACAATCATATTTGGTGTGGTGTGCGCCAAATGTGATTAAATAGGGTTCGTACTGGTTTTTATACAAAATCTCAATTCTTTTAAACTTAAATCTATAATAATATTATAAAGATTATTTTTGAATTTGGATGTTCGGGGTAGTCACCGGTACTACTGAATCGATTTTGGAAATTCTTTTACCAGTGGAAAGCTACATTATCCTCGAGTGACATAGGCTATATTTGATTGTGATTAATATTTTTTTTTTTAGTTTTTAAAGTTAAACTTCTTTAGACTCGTTCTGATTTGAAACTGGATATAACAAAAAAGCGACACTAAAAAGATATAAACACATAAATCTATAGGACTAAGCCTGCGAGAGATGAGATACGAATTTTACATTGTGCAACACAGATTAGAGAGTCAATAAGACCGACGATTAAACATAGGTCCAATTTGGACCGAAATATAACTGACAATAATATTTTTTAGACTAAAACAGCAAAAAATTGAAAATGTTAAGAAGTTTATTTTGAATTATAATATGTTGACGGATCTAGGCGAAAGGAATTATATTTCGTCGCGTGCGGCGTTCCACAGGGGTCGGTCCTCGGGCCGATTCTTTGGAACGTAGGTTATGACTGGATCCTTCGGGTTCCGGTCCTGCCCGGGGTAGGGCTGATCTGCTTTGCGGACGACACCCTACTCACGGCACGCGCTGCGTCATTTGCGGAATCCGTGGACGTCGCCAACGCCGGGTTGGCGATTGTCGTAGATCGAATAGCTAGGCTGGGCTTGAGGGTCTCCCCCGCGAAAACGGAGGCCATCATGTTCCATAGGATATTTCGCAATCCCCTCGCGGACTTGACCGTTTCGGTCCAAGGGGTGGCCATTAAAGTAGGGCCCCAGATGAAATATCTGGGGCTAGTTCTCGATGGGAAATGGCTGTTCAAAGCGCACTTTGAGCAGCTAGTTCCCAAACTCGTCAAATCCGCGGGCGCACTCTCGAGGCTGCTTCCCAACGTAGGGGGCCCGGGAGGTGCGATGCGGAAACTTTACTCTGGCATCCTGAGGAGTATGGCGCTGTACGGTGCACCCGTCTGGTCCATTGCACTTCACCGCCACAACAGAACCCTGCTGCATCGGGCGCAGCAGGTTCTGGCCGTGAGGACCATACGGGGGTATCGCACAGTGTCGCGGACGGCGGCCACCCTCCTGGCAGGCGATCCGCCCTGGCATCTCCAGGCGGACGTCCTGACAGTGGTGCGTCGCACCCGGCAGGATGCCCTAGCTAGAGGCCTGACCTTCTGTCAGGTCGAAATCGAGGCGATCAGGAAGCGGGAAACCGCCTCCATGATCGCCGTCTGGTCTCAAGAGCTCGACAACCCTGCGGCCTATGGCGGCTACACGGTGGATGCAATCAGGCCACAGCTGACGGAATGGGTCAACCGCACCAGCGGCACCCTGACCTTCAGGACGACGCAGATACTTACCGGACACGGATGTTTCGATAAGTATCTGTATCGCATTGTGGGCTGCTTGCCTTCCCCGGACTGCCGCCAGTGCGGCGCGCCCGACACGGCGTTACACACGCTAGTCGAGTGCGCCGCATGGGCGCCGCAGCGTTTCGAACTTGAGACGCACGTAGGTCCGGTCGACTCGCTCTGCGACTTGGTCAAGGCCATGCTGCAGAGCAGCGACAATTGGGGGGCTGCGGTTACTTTTTGCGAGACAGTAATGTCACTCAAGGAGGCCGCAGAACGTGACAGGGAGAGAAGTCCTGCAGCGCGTGCCAATGCGTCTTCTCGAGGTCGCCGGCCTTCAGCTGGCACCCGGAGAGGCAGGTACGCGCATTACTTCCCTCCCTGAGTTAGGTTCCGTTTACCGCGGGGGGCCTTTAGCTTCCTAGGAGAGCAAAGGACCTTCTACCCCCGCACAACGAAGTGGGGTGTGTTCTCCCAGGGCACACTCCAGGCACTTTATTGCGCTGGATCGGCTGGGCGTAACTATGTTCTAAATCTCAGCCTTTCCAACACAAACAAAGCGCAGGTTCGTCAGGGAAGACGGGGTTTTTAGTGGGTATTGGGGTTGCTCGCTCGTGTAGCAACGCTCGGAGTCTTCCACACTATTCTGTGACGTCGATCGCGGACGGAGCACTGCCAAGAGCATACTATTGCTGCAGTATTATCGCCCCCCACCGACGCGTGTCGTTCCCCTAACAACGACCCAGTTTGTGCGTAAATCGGTTAAGCATTTTCCCTCGCCTCAAAACAAAAAAAAAAAAAAGGAATTATATTTATATAAATAAAAGTTAGAAAAGAATTATCTGTGAGTATATTTTCTGAAGTTTTTAAATGACTCCCGGTGAAGTGGCCTCGGAAACACCTGTGAAATATGTAACGGCAATAACGTTCCACGCAATAATTACGCATAGCCTCGTACGAGGCACTGCGTGTACTTTCCGCATTTATGAATTAATAATTACAAGTTATAAAAATTTAATTAAACCTTGATTTGAGTACGTGCGTGCGGGTATGCGTGCGTGTGTGATTGCTTTTGCATTTTTCAATGACGCCTAGCGAAGTGCGCATGGGTCAGCCAGTCTATCATAAATTCAAGTTTCTAGTTAACTTCTATTTTATTTTCTCAGGGGGAAATCTGTTGAATTTGTGTGTGTGAAAACATGCTTCATTAATTAAAGACTTCATAACACTGTTTGCGACTTTTATTTATTACTAATTACATATTAACACAATTGGACACACCCATTAGTAACATAGTAGTTACACATATCAACAACCTTACGGTGTAACAGTGTATTCCTCTATGCATAGACTCATTGGACTGATATTCTAATTTGACAAAGTAGTTTTCACATCTCGCATGACACATCAGACTGATATTCTAACAAAATCATCATGGATTACGAATAGGACTTCAATCGCCTAAATTCTTTCCAGACGCCTTGTTTATCTGCGTCCCTGCTGTTATCCTATTGCAGATAAACGTTTGTCTCCTTCTACTTTTCATCTTCTTCTTTTTACCTTATAGTTTGATTGACATATTTGTCAACTGAGCTCTATTTGTTTTTTCCTTTAAGTAGTCTTCACAAAATTATCGACGTTCATACTCTCCCCTATTTTACTCTTTAGTTCAAATCCTTCGATAGGCCACCTTTGAGGTGAAAAAAGAGTATGTTGTGCTTATTCTACTTCATTAAGATAATACACACATTGACTATTATTATTATTTCTTTTTCCTATTCTAGCTAGGTAACATGAAAATACCATGCCTTGTAAGGCTGTGTCAATCAATAGATGGCTCCTACTGAAATTTATATTTGTAAAATTGACAACATTGAAAAGCAGTTAATTAGGACTCTTAATTTATGACTGATTAAGTTAAAGCTAGGTTAAAAATATGTTTGAACAATAAGACGTTGATTGAAATTTAAATGATTATCTTGAATCTTTTTTTAATAAATAAAATAAGCGTGGGGAAGAATATTAACTGCCAAAGTCGTAAAAATGCCCTTTCCTCTAATATTTGAAGGCTGCCTTTTAATATTTGCAGTAAAACATTCTAATTGTTCCTTTGAGTTAATTAGCGGTAAATGAGATACCTGAGAGCAGCAGTAAAATCTTATGTAACCAGCGATAATTAACTTTTTGTGTTCACTTTTATCAACCACCGGAATATTCCTCGGTTCTTGTGGATATATCTCGGTATGGCTGGAGTACAGCAGACAGGCTGACGGCCCACTTGATGAAAAGTGGTTATCGTCGTCTATGGACGTTTGAAACACCAGAGATTACCAACGCGCTACCGGCCTCGAAGACATCTTATGACACCCTTTTTGAAAAACTCCATATCGTAGCGCTGAGGGAAATCCTCAGCTGGGACCTCATTCCATATCCCTATGGTACGCAAGAGAAACGTTCTAGAGAACCAATGCGTACATGAGCGAAGCGGATCCAGAAAGTAGGTGTAGTGAAACACACGCAAGTTGGTTGAACACTCATTTATTTTAGACTACCCACTTATGTGCATACATATTTTATACTACATCTTTTCCTTTTTACAAAAAATGAGAAAAAAAAAATACAACACAATACTAATTAAACTAAAACATAAGAAAGATTAACCTAATAAATAAGCAACTAAATACACAACAATATAATTCACAATATTTTCTAGATTAGTATAGTACACATATTTTCTTATTAATATAATGAACAAACAAATGAATAGAATTTAATGATCTCTAGACATTTGTCCTAATCTCGCTTTTGACCTTGTTACGGGAATTAATTTCGGGGACGGGGAGGATAAGTAACTAGACGAGTCCGTAGTGTTATTGGGGCTGTAGTCATCAGCGATGCTGTGAAACGAAGAGTTTAAATCCTCGATTTCACCTTCTAACGCGGACGATGCAGACCGCACAACGCGACTCGCTTGCGGTGACGAGCCCGTTGTATCCAGTGATTTTTTTCTACGCCTAGGCACAGCTGGAGTTTTCACCGGCTTTTGTGTCTTTTTGTCACCCATATACACCTTAGTCTCCGGAGCCCCAGGCGCTCGAACTACTAAGTGACTGCGAGTTCGTCGATACCTATTTCCGCTCTCATCTTCTACGATGTACGACCTGGGCTGTGTTGCCCGTGCAACCACTGAAACCGGTTTTCTAGTTCCATTATTTATCATTGTTGCTTTATCACCTAAGGACAAACGTTCAAGTGACTTTGCCGACCGATCATAGTATTTTTTAATCGTTAACCGGTTGTTTAATAACGCTTGATAGTTTTGATCATTATTTACTTTTTCCCCCAGGAGCTTCGCACTGACCGGTAATTTTGTATTTAGGCGTCTACCCATCAGAATTTGTGCCGGAGAATCTAGGCCGTTGCGTGGTGTAGCCCTAAAATTTAGCAATGATAAATAAAAGTCTTCTCCCGAGTCCACACTCTTTTTCAACAAATTTTTTATCGTCTGAACAGTTCTTTCGCTTTTCCCGTTCGATTGTGGGTAATGTGGAGATGATGTCTCATGTCGTATTTCCCAGTCATACATAAACTTCTTAAACTCCTGAGAGCTATAGGCTGGCCCATTGTCCGTCACTAATTCTGCCGGTATTCCATGGCGCGAAAATTGTTCTTTCATAAAATTACTTGGTTTATTGGGTTGTTCAATCGTATTAATATAAAACATTTCCTCATCTTTTTCACTGTCACTATTTACGCTTAAATTTAATACTTTACGTACAACTTTCCTTTGCTCACACACTCGCGAAAAATGACCTTTCTTTTCACACACAAAACACAACGCATTATTAGCGGGGCATCGTACGCCGCCCGAACACCGCCCGCCACACGTAGGACAGGGCGCGCGCGCTGGGGGCTGCGGCCACCCGCTGCCATCAGCGCCGCGGGCGCCGCGCGGACGGCCCCTGCCGCCGCTGCGTACGCCGTTACGCCGCCGCCGTCCGTCGCTTACGCCATGAGCGCTTGCGCCTGCGCCGCCATCGTGAACCGCGTTCACCTGCACACCGCCGTCGATACATTTGCCTTCCTCGTTTGAAATTTCTGCCGCTTGACAAATTTGCATTGCCTTCTGTAATGTCAAGTCGTCAGTGCGAAGTAAACGATCTCTCACAGTGTTGTTAATAATGCCACATACGACCTTATCTCGTAGCAAGCATTCTTGTAGCTCACCAAATTCGCATTGTTGGCTTAATAATCGTAAAGCAGTCAAATATTGATCGATATTTTCCCCTTCTTCTTGGTTACGAGTAAAAAATTTAAACCGC
Source organism: Dendrolimus kikuchii (assembly GCA_019925095.2). Lineage (NCBI taxonomy): Eukaryota > Metazoa > Arthropoda > Insecta > Lepidoptera > Lasiocampidae > Dendrolimus > Dendrolimus kikuchii. The sequence goes on from CM034400.1 coordinate 16,576,668, forward strand.
CTGACTGTTATATTGGGTTTCGCTCCGAAGTAACCGTCAAACTTTTTTAATATGCAACTGATATCATCTTCATTTTCACCCTCTTTAAATGTGAAAGTAGTATATACCTCGTAGCCGGCCGAGCCAATGAGGTTCACCAACAGACTAGCCTGAACTTCCCTAGGCTGTTTACTCACTCCAGACGCCTTTAAAAACACCTCAAAAAGCTTCCGCCATTTCCGCCACGCTTCTGAACGTGCAGCAGGGCCGCCTTCGAGAGATAATTCCGCTGGAGGACGCGCGTGCTCCATAATTATATATAAAATTTAATATTTTCAGTCTATTTATACACTTGTACACAATATTTTCTAATTTGGAGTCCGTTTAAATACTTTAAATTGTATTTAAAATAGCACCGCTGTCACCATGTAGTGAAACACACGCAAGTTGGTTGAACACTGATTTATTTTAGACTACCCACTTATGTGCATACATATTTTATACTACAGTAGGGATGAGCGCCCAATAGATGGCGAGCGGTGCAGTGGTAGAAAGAAGACAAAGGTACCATTCTAAACAATTTTGTGGAACACTCCCCGTTATACAGTCGGTAGAATATGCAGAGAGACGCGAGGTTTCTCCTAAGGCCAAGCGTATCTAGATCGTCTGTGACTATGAGATCATCAATTACTCGAACGGCTCGACATTAAATACAGTCCAGCGGATTAAGCTAGTAGACAGGTGGACCAGCCCAAAAGTGTGTGCACTACTCTATATGCGGCCTCACCTGGGCTTTATAAAACACAAGGCGTTGCTGCGGTGTTAAGTACTGTTTGGACTGGTTTAGTACTACCAGCTTCTTGGAGGTAAGTTGTGCCTTATTTTCAAGATGGCCCCGGAACTACACTTTTGCGATACCTACACCGAGGATCCCGATACTTTTGGAGCTGGTCCTTGAAACTGAAGCGCTTACTCGAAAGGATTTTTTTTGGCAGAGAATACGCAGACCTGTGTCTTCGTGAGCTTGAAATAGACAAGGATTTGTCTCCCCCTTTCAAATATTGTCTCTAAGGAGTAGTCTTCGGCTTCGGACACAAGTCTAACCCGACTTTTTGGTCCACAAATGATCGAGGGACATTTGCACGACCAGAGTATTGCGCGACGCCAGTGCTGTCATCCGTATAGCAATGAATGGTGCTAACATACAACATATCATTGATATGCAGAATGACCAACGTTGGCGATAGCAGACAACTCTTGGGGACACCAGCGTTAGGCTTGATGCTAGAGCAGCAACCGTCGATGACGACTTGAATGCTGCGCCCATCAAGAAAGTTAGATAGCCAGGAGCAAAGCCCCTCGGTTATCCCATACGATAACAGCTTTGAAGAAGATGTAGAAGAGCTCTGTGTCAAATCCGTTCAAAGGTCTTAGCAATACCTAGGCTAACTGTTGTTTTTAAGTTATTTATGTATTTTATTTAAATATTGTAAATCGTTTAATCTTATTAACAACACGTATTAACAAAAAGTAAAACCTAAGCTATGGATACTAATAATAAAAAATACATATATATTATTACGCCTTTTTCCCATGGGATAGGCAGAGACTATGGATCTCCACTTGTGACGATCCTGATAAACAACTTTCCTTTATCTACCTTCATTAACCTCTTTGCATGAAGAGGGTAATGCATAATAAAAAAACGTGCACGTACGAGTATATGCATGTTTGAGATGTTTTTTAACTGACCTATCTTTAACACTTCTGATATTTGATCATGGTGTGTACGTTTCGGTCTACTGGCAAGAACTCTACTATTCACAATACTGTCATACATCTGTTTTGTGATTCTACTTTTATCCATTCTGTCTACATGTTCAAACCACATTAATATTCCCTTTTCAAGTCTTGTTATTATATCTTCTTTTAGTCTACAACGTTCCGTTTCTCACAGAATTCCTTATCATATCATTTAAGTTTACCGAACATATACTTTGCAAAGCTTTCATTTCAACTGGGTTTATCCTACTTTCATGCTTCTTCTGCCATACCTAACTTTCACTGTAATACATCATTCTTGGCACCAACACCTCTTTATCGACAGCTAAGCGTGCCTTTACAGACACTTTCTGGCTGTTCATAAAAGAGTTTAGCTCTCCATTCACCTTATTACCTGCTATTAGTCTCCTTTTGATATCCCTTTCATGCTTTCCGTCTTTGGTAAACAAGCACCCTAAGTAAACAAATTCTCTGACTTGCTCTAACTTTGATTTACTATCTGTATATTATAAATTGTCATTCTTTCATCTCTTTTGAACACCATATAAATAAAATATTAAATAAATATAGACGTGATAAGGAACAAAAACACATTTTACGTCTTACGGTTAGGTGATGCTTTTGATACTTATTATGTACAAATCTAATGTACTTAAAATTAGATTCACATTGAAGCTAAGTGAAGACATATTAATAAATAGAGGCTGTGAGATAACTTAAAATGAAACTAAATTGTATATGAGCCTACAACATAAATGAAATTGAGTTCAGCTCCATCAAATTGCCGTTGCGTCCCACTATAAAGGTATTTATGTGAGCTCAATAACATAAGCCTCGATGCAATTCCCCGTGTGGTTACAATAGCCTTGTATCTAATTTTGTGGTTACACCCGATGGAATTTATACCACATTAGGTATTCAGACTCTTGTAGGGACGGTGGGATTACTGCAATGAGCTCGATTGCTTAACCCCTGAAAGGTTTTATATTTTGGACTTAATTACTCCTTATTTGTAATGATACTATAAGGCGTTTCGGGTATACTGTCGCTAACTAAACTAAGTATCGATATGTCGATTTTTTCTGATAATTAATTTATTTTAAGAGCGTAAAGATAGAACAATAGAATCCTAGAAGGAATTTCTCGGCAATTTTTCGTCTTCGCTACAGCATAAGTTCAATTAAGAAATGGGTTATAAAAGAGTCCATAGACGACGTTGACCACTATTAATTAGGTGGGGTGTACAAACTATCATCATTATTGTGTACATGAATAACCGAACCACTTTCACATTTAATGCATTGGTATGGATAATGTAATATTTCTTTTTCGAAAACTTGTAAATGGCTGTAGAGCCGTCTCCTTCCCTTTTCTGCCTGATATAATCTGCATGTACCCTCATACGTTTTCTTCCGTTATAATTTCCGGTTGCTTAGAAAAGGAATTAGCAATTGGAACCAAGAAGACATACCATCTATACGAACAAGCGCTTTGAGTCCACCTTCATTATGCTCACCGCAAAGGTGTGGAACTCACTGCCGGAGTCTGTTTTACCTACAACTACAACTTGGGTGTCTTGAAGTCACGTGTGAATAGATATCTTCTAGGTAAGCTTGCTCCATCTTAGACCACATCTCCGCTCAAAATCGCGCGAGATAATGTTTCAACGCGAACCTATACAGTAATAAAAAAGTAATATTTGCCGGAAAGAAATAAAGTAAGATGATAATGATACACAAATATCTCCACGAAGCCCTGTGTTTCTCTACTCTCCATTTTGCACTTTGTGTAAAAAAAAAAAAAAATACAGACTACTGTTAAAGCTTCACCGATTTGCGTCAGAAATCTGCAGTATTTTAGTGGGTTCAGAACTAAATCAAATATATTTTTAAAAGAGCACCAGCGTTCACAACACGACCTAAAATATGATACAAGTGGTATTTAATTTAATTTTAATGTCGATTCTTTTATCTCATTTTTGTAATACTCGTATATATAACACGAATATATTTATTCATGATTATTATTTACCCTATTTCTTGTATATGCTACGTATATATATATATATATATATATATATATATATATATATATATATATATATATATATATATATATATATATATATATATATGTATTTATTTATTGCAAGAGTTCAACAGACAGGCAGACGGCCCACTTGATGAAAAGCGGTTACTATCGCCTATGGACATTTGCAACACCAGCGCTGGTTTTAAAAGACCAGCACTGACACTGATGCCCCTTTTAGGACAAGATTATGGTATGTTAGTTTTAAAATTGTTAACAATTATACCTACATTATCCAATGTAATTTATCCTGAATACATTGATTTCCTTCCTTTCTTTCGAAAGTTTCGAACCGAACGATAGGTTTTTTTCCCTTCGGAAAAAATAACAACGTATTCGCCTTGTTGAAGATTTTGTATGTAAGCAGAGCATTCAAGTTTCCGAATCTGAATTACTGATCAGGAAACCGACCGTATGCGGCCAGCCTATATTGGACTGAAACTTGAATTAAATGTTTATAATAATATTCTACTTATTCTAAATGAAAAATAATGTACATTTGTAAATTGAACATTCTTCTCTCGAAAGCGCTGAAATGTATGGCACATATTTTACAAAAAGGTTAGCTGCCACAGCTGTCGGGCAGGGGTTTCGTGGCATGTTCACAAAAATAGCTTTTTAAACTTCGTGTCGCTTCAGTACCGTCTGTTTTGTATAGGCAGTTTGAAAGATAAAATACTTGAAAATAGCCTGCTGCTCTTACATATCACTGACCAAATGTAATAGGAGCAATATTCAAATTTTATAAAACGAGAAAAAGCACCTTAAACTTTTAGTAGCCGAAGAAAAATGATATATACTTATTGTTTCTTTAGATGCATGCTATTAATTATTTAAGTCTTATATTAAGATACATGCAATAGGTTAGGTAATTTAGAATATAAATGTATTTTCTAATATTATAAAATTCTAAACATGTCGTGTCTGTACATTGAAGCCATTAAAAAAAATAACTGAAATAAACTTTATAAACGGTGGAGAACACGCTGAAATTTTTTTTTAGTATTCTTCGTGTTCGTTCGGAATTCATGTAAAAAATACTGAGCAGATTTAGATGCGATTTTCACTGATTGACAGTAAATTCTTAGACATAAAATCTACGCTAGTTTTTATCCTGGGAACCCCACGGGACTTTTCTGGAAGTGATTTAAAATGGCTGAATTAAAAAAATCTAATTGCATGTGATTTTTTACTGATCGATAGCAAATTTAATGTAATATAAAGTGTAATATTTATTATCCCGGGAATCCGGCGGGAATTTCAAGTCAAGCGTAGACGAAATCGCAGGCATATCCTAGGTTAAAATATAAATGTATTATTAACATAAAATCCAAAATGTATAACTGTGCCACTATTATATAGAAAATAAAGTATATAGAAAACGCTGTTTTGTACATCCAAAGCGGCGAAGAAGAAAAAAGTACATACAAATATGTATAAATTCCTATAAACTCGCCTTTACATTAAAAAAAATACTTTAGTCGAGCGGCGTTATAAAGCAACTTTTGACACCTATCAAACTGATTTGAGTAGTTATGTGAACTATCGATGATGATATGATTAAAAGTTGTGATCGATATAGGAAGTCAAACATTATCGATTCGATTAAAATAAAACGATTGATAATTTAAAAAAAAATATCTAGGTGGGGTCACCAGCAAGAATATAAACTGCTGTATACAAAGACTCTAGCGCTGGGTTGGCAAGCATGATACCGAACGCCGAGAGTTTACGGTCGCGGATGAAACCCAGCAGCGTGTCTACCCGCATTTAAAATCATTGGATGACGGAGTGGAGTTGTTCCGCGCTCTCCATTTTCTTGTTGCGAAGTGCTTTGTGCTCTCAGGCAGCACTGGTCCTGGCCGTCTCGACCGGTGCCCATGCGGACTAGGCGATTGCTTGATTCTAGGCGAATGGAAGGAACACGGGGAGTTTCAGCGGGTTTGCTGCCACTAAGCCATAGACACAGTTTTTCGGAGAAAAATGTTTGTGGTTGACATACAAACAGATGAAGGAATATGACGATCTCAAAAGTGTTCCCTACTTGCCAAAATGACTACTGATCTCTAAAAGAATTATGGGTAAGCATCATCTACAGTATCGTAAGTCATGTAGTCATCATACAAAAACTCCATGGAAAAATGCACTTTACGACAACTTTTAATTAAATGCTTCTTTTATGATGCTGTAGCCAAATGGAAACAGTGGGCATTTGTCATAATTACGGAACCTTTTATTGTGCGCGGACTGAACAACAAAAAACTTACTCAATGTATTATTTACAATAAGATAATAAAATGGACAGTCTTATGGATTAAAGCCAACTCTTTTACACTTTCTTACAAATCGCTGTAGGTAAAACATAAAACTAAAATTATTTTTCTAACTTCGTCGCCTCTGTTATCTTTAAAATCTAGAAAATATGCATAACTTAATCACGATTTATGTTAAAACTTCTCGATTGTACATCATTCTCTAGGTCACGTCACGAATATTTAAGAAAAAACAATGTCGTCAGACATAACTTTATCATGTGTTACATTTCTAAAGAAAAAAGTTAATTTGGTGTTTTATTTTTAATACTCTTACAAAGTTAGTTCGTCAGTATTCATATGAAACTTCAAAAGTAGCTTCTTCGGACGACTCAACTATATATAGGACGAAAATAGAAGTAATTAGATTAGATTGGTTTTTTTTTTTGTAAAAGTTTTGGATTCGTAGTATTTCATGTGCCAACAGACTCCAAAGGTTTCACTTGCTAATATACAAGTCCTGTGTAGTGCGCAGTGAATGCAAAATTTCGGCTCCATGGTACCATGCAGTCAAAATTTTGCATTCACATGTACTCACAGCCGCTGTTATCGAGAGCGAAGGACTCGTAGGTTAATTAATACCACACAGATGTATGAAATAGCTGGTTACACTTTTAAAAGGACATTTTTATTTATTTGCCTTTGTTGCAGAAACTACATTTTTTTCTATTACTACATACATACATACATAACTTCACGCCAGTTCCCTTGCGGGCTAGGCACGAACAACAGAGTGCCATTTAGGCTTATTCTTACACACCTCACTTGCCTCTTTGACCTTTTTTCTATTACTGTGTTAATATATTTAGCGTGTCTTGACATGTAGGCCTCCTATAATATTTTCCAGCCACTTCTTGTCCTTGGTATTCTACTCCATGTAATAATCCCTGCTAATTCTCTTAATGTCGTCTTCCCTTCCTCTGTGTTGCCTTTCTCTCCTCCTCTTCTCACCCGTAGGTGAGAAAAGGAGGAAGAGTCTGTTAGTCTTTCTGTCCGTTTTTCTTTGCTCTCTCTTGTAAAAAGAACATACATTTTCTCAAATACAATATTTGACCGTCTGGATGGATGACTATCACATCCGATCTAGAATACGCCACCATAATAATCTTGAGTTGTGTTCCGACATAAGTGGCTAGGTTCCAGTCCCCAATTCGAGGCCGACAGCATATACCTCTGGTGTTGCCAATGGTATAGGCGACGATAACCACCTTGCATCAGAAGGATCGTCAGTCTATAAAGAGCAATAAAATAAAAACGAAAGTGTATTAAAATACAGTGCCTCATTTGCATACACTTTAAAAGAACTTTTGCATAAGGAAATGTGAAAGTATCAATACTTACAATTATCCGAAGTTTAAAGGAAATGCCGTGTGTGGTGAATTAATTTACTGATAACTCTGCTAAGAAGATATAGTTTTTGTTATTATTATGTAGGTATCAATATTGTTACGAGTTGCAGGACTTGAATTAAAATGCCGTTGGAATTATTATAGAGTTTATTAGGACTATACAAACACGTATAACACAGGTACAAATATAACCGAACACAATAAGTCCAAACGTAATGCAGAAGGTCGTAATTCAATAACACGCGCAAAGTACGTCACTAAATAGATTACCGAATGTACACAAGTCTCTCCTTGATCGTGGTTTTCTCTTAACTGCCACGTCCCTCCATCGGGCCATCGCTTTATACTGCACAGATACAATATGTCCGTCCGGCCGCGTGGACCGAATTTCCTGTACTTTAAATCCGTAACACCTGCCATAAAAGATTACAATACACCAATGGGCTGTTTTCTAATCATAATTTTTAAACACAAAGTAAACAAAAGAAGTCCAAATGCCGAAAGATAATAAAATGTGTTTTCACGGGTATGCAGGTGTGAATTTGTTTTTGTCGGTGTCTAGGTCGTAACAATATATATAATTAAATTTTCTGCGCCCACACTATGTAGGTATAAGCTGTCAAAACCAATCGTTTTTCTACTACTAAGCTCAATAGAGTCCTTGAATATGCCTAATCAGAGATGTAACAAGACATAACGAAAGTTACAAAAAGCGAATCTCACGTTCTTCGTAGCTCATATCGAATTACACGTATGATCAAGCATGTACTCACAAAGGTATATTCGCACTAGTATCAACCGCAGGGCACGTTGTACGCCTGTATCGATTCAACAGTTTGTAGTATAACTAGATCCGACAAGGGTTCAAAAGTAATTATCTCATATGTTCGCTTCAGAGTTAATCATATTTCTGAGTAACGAAATTTCTTTGAAGGTGGTACGGAGTTGAGAGGGAAATTTGTAAGAATTTTCCTTTACTGATTTGATTATGTTTTATTACAAAGTGATCATGTATTATGTTTTATTCATATACTTTTATAAAGTATGTATAACATGTAAAATCTCCCTACCATTCAAATGTAAGGGGTTTTATTATTTTGTTTGTTTATTTTTCACTCTCTGGAAAATGAATCGTGGTTCGTGCAGCCTGGCCATAATGTTTAGAACATTAACATTTTTTTTTCCTTCTGGTAATATTCTACTTTACCTGTAGTCAATGTCAATCAATTGTAAACAAAGTGCTTTTTTATTGCAGGAGTTCAGCAGACAGGCAGACGGCCCACTTGATGGAAAGTGGTTACCATCGCCTATGGACATTTGCATCACCAAAAGTGCTACAAAAACGCTGCTGCTTTCTTAAGGGAGACTGGAACCTGGTCACTAATGCCGGAACACAACACAAGGTTGTTATGGCGGCATACTCTAGATCGGGGGTGGTCGCCATCCCGTCGAGCAAATACCCTACCACTTGACTGTGGTTTGTTTTGTCGCCTCTTACGACAGGCCGCCCGGCCGCAGGAAATTGTATTCTTTCTCTGTTCCTGCACGGATAGGACGGATTTATAGATGTTATTCTAAGTTTAACGTTGTATCGAGAGTCTAAAATCTACTAAAAATAACTAAATACGGATAAAACAATACTTAGTTTCCCACATGTATTGATTTTTAAAGATTATTTTTCTAACGGAATGTAAAGCAGAAATATTTTTGTCAGATTTGGACGATGTTTACCGAAGAACCGCCGGGTGCCGACATGACAGATTTGGTCGTTTAATCGAAGAATTGCTCTGTTAATTAAGCTCTGCCTTACAAAATTATAGCCTTTATTATTAATTTAAACATCATAGGTTATGTTGATACAATGCGTATGTCGTGAATAAAACAACTTGATACTTGCACTATGTTAGACGTAATATTAAAAATTACTAGTAACTTAGTAAATGTCAAAATTACTCTTGTCATAATGTTGGGGTTGCTAGAGTTCAGACAAATGTGCGAAAGTGGTGCATCTATTCTTTTGTACTCTATAAGACTAACCTGTAGATACAACAGTACGCGCAAAATTTTCTCAAGAATTTGAACTTGTTACTTATTTTACTTCGCCATGATAGAGATGATATATCTGCCATCATTTACTGTTATTGCATCATTCAGCTTCGAATAACAACAAAAAGTACGCCAATCAATACCGCGTTGCAAGATAATAAAAATGTAAAGCTTGTAATTCACTTCCCATGGTTATTGTATACGAAATGCATACGTAGTTTCCCCGCACCGTAAAAGCCTCGTTTCTATGGTGACGAGACGCTGCAGTGCCTAGCTTTTCCACCCCTCCGTTTCTCAGTACGCGCCCGTATTTCATACCGTGCGGGTGAAACCTAAAAAACCGTTATAATTTAATCGCTTAATTTCTATTATTCGCAACGTGAATTATGCGAATATTTTTAAAATAAAATAAAATAATAATTAATAAGTGTTTATTTAATTTTAAATCATGTATGAAATTAATAGTGCAATGATTAGTTTTTGGATGCAGTTCATGTGTTTATCAGTGTTTAAGTGTGTGTTGTGGTGAATCATGGATTTATTGTTTTCTATATTAGGGATGGTTAGAAGGAGAAAATGACGTCGCAAGAGCGTACTAACATTTTCGCTGACGATGATGAAGATTTGGTAAATCTATAATAAATCTTTTATACTTATTATAATTTATTTATTTCATTCACAAAAGAAGAAACAGCTAAAGGTTACATATATCATACTATGTATCTATTCTATTATTAGCCGTAACTCTAAATATGTGAGCGCATAAATTACTTACCTATTAGTATTATTAGTATGACTTAAGCATCTATTTGGGGTCTGTCTGTGATTTTAAATGAAAATATGATGAATGAAATATTTGAAATGAATGCCAAAGTTTAGGTGAAAATTGCTATTTTGAGTAAACTATAGGGTTGATGGCACCAGCTCTCAATAGCACCTTTTTAGTTTATTCAAAATATTACAAAACCTTGAACATCACAGGTTGTCATATTTGAAGTGTTCAGGAAGAAGATTGCGTTATGCCTGCCCCAACGACATCATCCGCCGAGCTCTTGTCAGCGTTGGCCTACCGACCATTCTAGAACCGAATGGCTTGGTGTGTGACGATGGCAAGAGACCGGACGGAATATTACTCATTCCTTGGAAGATGGGGCGGCCGCTAGTGTGGGATACGACTTGTGTTAACACTCTGGTCCCGTCACATCTTCCGATGATCGAATCAAGAGCTGGCAACGCCGCCGCTTCAGTTGAAAACGTTAAACGGCGCAAACACGGAGCCTTAGGAAAAGATTACTACATATTTGCGCCGTTTGGCGTTGACACGTTAGATCCGTGGAATCCAACAGATTTAATTAAACTTTTATTTAATTGGTATTAAATTTACTTTTGAAGTAAATTTCTTTTTGGTAAACCAGTTACTTAAGTTTTATTTCATTTAAAATTTATACATTCGTTGTCTCTACGGAACCCTTCAATGTGCCTGTTCTGATACGCACTTGGCCGCTTTTATCTACAAGATCTTCAGATTATACTTGGTATTTATGTATTCGTGTTATGTAATACGATATCCTTGGGAGTTGGAACGGTTCCAAGAATGAGCAAGAATCGCGATTGCTGTTACGTAAAGTTGTCGGACCCTCCTGTATTGCAAGTGGATGTAATGCGGAAGAAGTTTGCAGGAATACTAAATAATGTAACATTTTATGAGTGTCTTGTGAATTATGAAATTGATATCGAAGCTCGTTGAAAATCTCTGTTAATGGATTCTCTAAAGACGGCAATATTCGGAGTAATAGTAGGATATGCCCTTGGTCTGATTTACGTGAATTTGGACTTATCTCTGTTGAAAAGTGACAAACTAACATACACATTATATAAGTATATTCCTAAGGTAAGAGAGGTACGGAAGTAACGTTTTCGATGTCAACAATGTCGCATCTCAAAGTACGCATTAAATTCATCGCTGTACCTACCTAAAACGGCCTATATTTGTAACATTATCTAACACATCATATCTAACACAGATGAAGCACCATCTTTACGAAAAACACTTTTTTAATTAGCTTGTAAATATCGCATAATTGTTATGAATAAGGGATTACACACTTTTAAACAATATTAAACAGTTTTTGAAAACAGGCTCCGCAGCAAAGCATCACGTCTTAAAGTCTCAAGACCTCTAAAGACTTAAAATCACTATAAAAACATACCTAAGAAATTCGAATACTGAAATAACTTGTTCCATTTTCGAATGCATCATTTCGTATAGCCATTTTTGTTCACTAGCAGGCATTACATCACTAGTACTAAGTACGAGCATAAATCTTCAGAGCACAATGATACACGAGCGCCCGTAATGTTCCTACGTATTGTTCCCGCTGCGAGCTACCCTTGTAATATTCACCTGCGGACGGCTCATAAAAGAAAGTTTGATGATGCTCGTAGTATAGTGAAAAAGTTTTCTAAATGTAGACTACGCTACTTGATGAGCAAGGCGATCATAGGTTCTAAAGATAAAAGGTAAAAAATGGTTGCAAAAATAGGATGCACTTGAAAATAAAATTGAATGTATTTACTTCAAAATTAAATCTTATAGATTACTTATTGAAAGTATGTAAGTCTACCACGCTTCCAAAGCAATTTTAGTTACTGGTGAAAGAGACGAAGCGACGCAAGAAACTGCCCAGCAACATATCTTTACATTATAGGTAATTATTATTTATACATTCCTGGTCTTTTTATTAAATATATTTTGAACTAATATAAAGGTTAACAATACAATTTGTGTGAATAATTACAAGAGCTTGCATTATTCCCGTTTGATGCGGACGTCTAAAAAAACCTTTCGTCGCATAATAAGCATTCTCTTACAAACGTTGTGTTATTAATTATTCAAACTTCTACTGAAAGTTCCTAAACGTTATATCTATATGTGTTGTCATTAGTTTGAAATATTGTTTTCTTATATTAATATACTCGTTTGAAATTTTGATTAAATATCAACATAATGTTGATAATATTTTACAAATTTTTCATTACTCGCGTCGCTGCTCCTTATCATTGATACGGTTGGTATATTGACTACTCTCAGACAAAACTCGTTGATTAACTGTAAAAGATAAGATCCAAAAAAAAAATGTGTGCAGTTCACAGGCAATAGAAGTGAAAATTCAGAAAATTTACTCACAGATAACTCTTCTCTCACTTTTATTAATATAAATATAATTGATTTAGCCTACACCGTCAAGATATTATAATTCAAAATAAACTTCTTAAGTATCACTTTAAATTTTGCACTGTTTTAGTTTTTAAAATATTATTATTAGTTTTATTTAGGTCCAAATTGGATCTATGTTTAATCATCGGTCTTATTGACTGTCTTCTGTGCTGCATAATGTAAAACTCGTATCTCATTCTCTCGCAGGCTTAGTCCTATAGATTTATGTGTTTATCTCTTTTTAGTGTCGCTTTTTACGTTTCATCGAGTTTCAAATTACAACGATTCTAAAGAAGTTTCACTTCAATCATTTTTCACAACAGAATTTTGTAAGTAGTTGTTCTGTCGTCAAAACTCCAAAGCTTTTTCAAAGTCATTTGTTCCATCAACAAAAAGTTGTCGTACTTTTCATCCCTTTGATTCGAACTTACCCTTTGACAACTTCAACCTTCTCATTATAACTCGAATAAGTTTCATAACAGTACAGGGGTAAATCGAAATCCGTCTAAAACTTATTCTTACATACAACAAATTATTTGCATAAAAAAATAGTTGATAAACAACACCTTTTGGATTTGGTTCTATTTATTACAAATACTGAATCTTTATATATAACATAGGGTACTTTTATTCCAACTTAGCGCTCCCGGCAGACGTTGTCCTGCATTGAAAAAAATTTACAACCCGATTATTAAATTAAATATAGCCTATGTTACTAAAAGATAAGGTAGCATTCTAATGGTGATAGAATTTTTGAAATCGGTTTAGTAGTTTTTGTGTTTATTAATTACAAACATACCAACATAAACATCTTATCTCTTTATAATATTAGTATAGATAATTGATTAGTTTCCGCGGGATAAATATTCAAAATTCATGTGAATGTTTAGAAGAATTTCAGTGTTCATAGCTGTGCGAAGTTTCCTTAGATAGGTCTACAGATCTATAAAAATCGTAACGAAGTTTCTCAACAACTATTTTATTGTACTCGATAAATGGTAAGATACTTGCTTTCAGTAAGCTTAAAAGTGTTTCGATATAAAGCGGGTACTATAGCAGCACTGATGGCGAGCCTCATTTTGCAGGTACACAGGAGTCGTTGAAACGAAGAAAACACATTTGTTGATATTTCTTCATATATATATTGTTTAGCTCAAAGTATATTATTTCCACACAATATGATATTTTCTTACACAATAACGTCTCTAGGCATAACAATGGTTGCCTCATTCTGAATTTGAAAATATTAGTAATCGTTGTCATAATGAAAACGTCCGAATCCCAAAGAGGCCGTTAGAGTACCTAAATATCATAATAAAAATCCGGACGGCCCCACGTCAGTTGCAGTCACAGCGCCAGCAGTCACCTTAGTCCCGTGGCCCCGAAATATGGGTACAGGAGGGATTTTAGTGGGTATTCCGGCAGATCATCCGGCGAGCAAGTTCCACACTTTTTATCCGTGCAGGAACGAAGAACGAACACAATTTCCTGCGTCCAGGTGACCTCTCGTAAGAGGCGACAAAACCACCCACGGCTAGATGGTAGAGTATGTTCCCTCTGGATGGCTACCAACCCTGGTCTAAAGTATGCCGCCATAACAACTTTAAGTCGTGTTCCGACATTAGTGACCAGGTTCCGACCACCCTTTAAAGAGCAGCAGCGCATTTGTAACACCTTTGGTGTTGCGAGTGTCCATAGGCGATGGTAAACGCTTTCCATCTGCCTGTCTGCTGAACTTGTGCAATAAAAAAACTGTCGTCGAATCCAGTCTACGTACAGCGCGGGGTCCGCAAAGTGATTTCTCTCTTTAAAAAAATGGTAACATAATCCAACTATATACTTATTTTTAAGATATAGGCCGTTTTATTTAAAACGCTTTACGTTCCTCACCATTACGAGACTTTTCGTTATGTGATACGCACGTAACCGATTTTATCACTTCACGACCTCTTTCTTCTTTACGATCCCCAATTTTTATTATAAATCCAAAAAATGTTCAGTACATCACGATAGGCATAGTATTATTATAATATTTATTTACTTTCCATTGCAGTCATGACTTTTAATAAAGTCTCGTTTACAAGTGGAAAGTTTCCAAGGAACTTAACGAGTAGAAGACAGGCGATTCATAAATTACGACGTGATGTTTTAATAAAAAAAACTGCGACTCTTCATGTAATTTTCGTATTCTATAAAATCTATCACATTTTCCACAATAAAAAGTCCGTGTATTAATCCTCGTTATGGAAAATGTGAAAGAAGAAAGTCTCTAAAACTTTTCAATTACTAGGGGACCTAAAGTGGCCACTTTCGCACATTCATATTGTGAATATGACAAGTATTAAAATAAAATAGAACTTTATGCTATGCCGGACCTTTCCGCCGGTGAAACTGTGGCGAAATCTCTAGTTATTTTATAACTGTTGAAACTATGCTCAGTTTCTTCAACAGCTTTGGATTATGAAGGGTGTTTAAGTTTTTTGAGTTTAAGCGAGTAAGTGCACTCGCGTGAACGATGCTTAGCTCGAGGCTCAGGCATAATAACTCTTTGTTTGCTCTGTCAGTTTCAAAGTAATATCCAGTGGTTATGAAAACTGGCTAGAGTTATTTCACTCAAGCTGCATTATTTCAAAAGTTGAAACTTTTTCTAGAGGAGTGTACTTTTGAGCCGAGTACAGCCGAGTTGGCAATACAAAAAAAATACTGTAAAATAGCATGGAAGAAGATGGAAGAGTAACATTCGCAAACTAAAAAAACTTAACCACTGACAAAGTCTGAAATTCTATATGACTAAATGTCAATGTAAGTAGAGGTTTTTTTCATTGCGAAATTAGCAAACAGGCCGGTGACCCACCAAATGGAAAACGATTACTGTGCCTACACACGTTTGCAACACCACGGGCGAAGCAAACACATTGCTAGGCTTTAGAATAGTATGGGGGGAGGGGGAATAAAAGGGATGGGATAAAGAGAATGAGATTAGGTTGACAGGGATAGGATAAGGTGACTGTATTTGTAATTTGGGCACGGAAGCATAAAAAATATGCAAATACTCCATGTCTGTATTGTTCATTGTCATTATTGATACGGTTTGTAAATCTGAGGATAGATTAAATAATAGATAATAGATTTAAAGATAATATATTTAATGATTAACTTAATACTAGATAGAGATTATGATACATTGATGATATGAGTGAACTGATTTAGTATGATTACCAAAATCGTGTGCTCGCGTTGACTGTGCGGTCTGTACGGTTATCGCCGTACGTTGTTTAAACTAATATCGGTTAAAAGTATTTTTAAGCCTTAACATCTCCATTTGTGTTAGAATTTTCCATTTGATAAATAAATAAAAAGCCATTTGGACAAAACGAAGAACGTTACGGTATTTAAAGGTCTGAATAACAATATCCACACATTGGAAAAGTGTGTGTGTGTATGTGTGCAATTCACACATGGCAGAAGTGAAATTTTAGAAAAGTAGCCTACTAGAGAATGAGATAAATATAGAGTATAAGGAGTATTGGGATAATTATAAGGTTTATTATTTTTATAATATTTTTACTAAGCTCAAAAATTATTTAATATTTTAATGTAAATATTACATTTTATTTATTATATATTTAAGATATATTATAACACATATTATTCAGATTCCATGTTTTCACTTTGAATAAATGACACGAGGCTTATGATAACTAAAATAGGAAACAAATGCTCTAGTTTCAATTTGATTTCTGAACTTCAAAACTTCAAAATATTTCCAACATTATCTCTATGAGCTTAGTGTTTAAATGATTAAATATCTCTTTTTAGTGCCGGTTTATTTTCGTTTATCGGGTTACAAATCACAACGATTCTAAAGAAGTTTCACTTCAAAAATATCATCCTTCAGTTACAGGTGTCGCACCCACCCCTAATATTTGATTTTCAATATCACTTACAGCACTATATAGCGACATACGGACTATATATTTCTGCTAAGTCTCATGCATATTGACTCAGTAATTTCAGGGGAAGAAGGCAGTAACAAATGAAGATATGACGATATTATAATAAGAATATATTGCAAAGTGGCTACGCCACCCTAATATTGAAAAATAAATGAATATGTATGATATGCAGAAATATTCATAGCACGGTTAGAAACTGATCGGAAAACTTTAAAAGCACTTCCAACCGACATGCAGTTCAAAGGCGCTTGAATATTCTACAGGTGCCATTTCCGCCACTAGCAGCTATACAACCATAGTACACTGTGAAGCATTTTTCATACTATTAAAAAATTACAATTTCTTACGGATGACACAACTTTATTAAGTTTGACTTTCTTTGCATGCATATAGACATTTGATTTAATTAATTTTATGTGAGCCTTGGTAGCTTAGTGGTTAGTGAACTCGCGTCCTGAATTCAAAGGGCGCGAGTTCGAGTCCCTGCCGGAAAACATGTACCTCTTAGGTAGTTTCCTGACCTAATATGCTTATTGCCACAAGTACCACGTGCTAACGGTGAAGGAACAAATAGCGATGAAAACCTGCACATCGAGATAACCGATGTGTCAAATCCGCCAAACCGTCTTGGACAAGCGTGGCGGGTATACTGTCTATCTAAATATGGGTAACCTGAGCCCTGTAGTGGGACGACTGTGGGTTGATTTTACCTAAATTATGTTATATCTAATTATTTGTAATGTAATGCTATAACAATTGCTATTTATGATATTAGTACCACAATATATTGATGTATCAATAATATTGTGCAATACTTGAAACAACTCAGAAGGGATTATGATAATAAAAGAACAGCAACTGGTCACATATTTATAATCAGCCTTACGGTTTTAACACATTCAATACACTGACTTTTTTCACTCGACAAGGATTTTTAGAACACCTCGCCATCCCTCCAACAATTTTATAGTATATGAAACTTAGCAAATTGGTACAACCAGTTGCAGATTGGAGTCATTGATTAAGTATTTTAATTAAAGTGTTATGAATGAAAAGAATTTAATACACTATTGTTAGGAAATTTTAGATAATATTTTATATAAGATTATATACTTAAAGTTTTTACATGTAATAAAATAAACCGAACACAGTCTAAATCTATCGCGTCTGCCAACATGTAAATAAAATGTAGTGAATACCGTCTATATACAATTGAGAGATTTTGAATTATAATCTGTACACAATTACTACATATTAGAGATAAATATTCTAACATAAAATTATGTTAAATTATAGAGAACTACTTACTCTATACATAGCAAGCGCTAATCACCAAATAAATAAAAATATGATATTATTATTCAATTAAGGAAATGGTAGATTGTATAGTTTAGAAATAAGAGGGTACATATCAAAATTAATTATTAACTTTAAACAGGAACATGACAAGAACAAATATGCTACTAAATATCTGTAGCAATGGCTACATCAATGCCACAATAGACATTGTCAAGCTTCATGATCGATAGTTAATTTTCTTTCTATACAACAATTAACCACCTTAAGCTTTGAGACTATAAGGTGCATGAAATATTGTATTAGGAACACTTTATATGTAAAAAGGTCTTTGCAACGCTCACCTTTGCCGAACTTTGGACCCATATGAATAATGGAGCGTCCCAAAACGAATTTCCCCATAACAATATCTACTCGCGTGTTGTGTACAGAGTCGCTCATAGAGTTTGTAAACGAGCTCGTTTATTATACTCGAGAAATGTAAGAGCCTAAAAGTTTCAAAGATTTCTGAAGTATACATTCAAGTCTTTGTTGAAGCGCGACTTTTTTTAATGAACGTTCTTTTGTACAATTGAGTGAGATACTTGAATTCTTTTATTTGAATATTATTACACTCTGAGCGGAGTTTAATTTGTTCTTTTCGGCGTTTATCTTGTTTATGAAATTTTTTTTTTAAGAAATGCCTAAGAATAAAATATTAAGAGCAATAAGTTGGTCTTCTATTTTATTGTTTTAAACCGCTTTATCCAAAACAGATATAAGAGGTTTATAGGCTCATTAAGATAAATTTATTTTTAATGAGCCTATAAACTTCCTATAACTATTATAATTAATAATTTTATTTCGAAAATGGCTTATATTGCAAATAATCATTATCATAATATTTTATTAAGTTTTCGCGACTTGTATATAAAACTACGTTTTAACGGTTTTAAGCGCGGTAATTTATTTGATTTTTATTATTCCTACGTATCGGTCACTTTTCAGTGGCCGCGATCATGGAAGCCAAAGATGTCAAGTGTCAATGAGTATTGTTAAAGTTTTATTTAGCCTACCGCCAACGTTGGGTTTATCCAGCGTGTGCTCACTGATCGCAGACTTCGTAGACCTTGTGTGTTTCATGTCAGCAATATGTTCTTTTACCCGTGTTTTTATGCTCCTCTTTGTTTGCCCAATGAATGATAATAAACGAAACGTCGGAATAATGAAAATCAAATAAATTACCACGCTTAAAACCGTTAAAACATAGTTTTATTATAATCATTATCAGAAAATAATAATTGGCTGACAAACGCCTAGAATCTAGGCGTTTGTCAGCCAATTTAGACGAGACTAGACAAACTTTCCATTAGTTACTTTTATCTAGGCCCTAGATCAAAGTAACTAATGGAAAGTTCGTCTATATAATATACCCTGCCGGGAATTGAACCCCTTACCACTGCATTCTAACAAAGTGGGCGAACCAACGCTTAACTCATAGAATACAATATACAAAAACATAATCCACGTAGATTATAATTAATATTTCCAAAACTGAAAAATAATAGTCTTCTTTGTAATAATCCCACAGTTACAAATCTTGGAGAAATATCCCATAAAAATACCTCTGACGTAATTGGAAAAATATTTTTTTCAGACAAAAGAAGGAAGGAAAGTTCTGATAAAATTTATTGGCAATTTAGACACTTACCCCGTATTCCGGGAGTTGTCCTTTGTAAGTAAGCACATCCGTCTGTAGATTGAACTCGAACTTTGATCTTGCCTTTTGGTTATTCTGCCGTTACCTCGAAGTTTGTTCATTAGAATTAATATCCGTAATTCGGACCCTTAGAAGAGTTAATTTCTTAATTTATATTAGGTATTCCCTGGATTAAAACTGATTGTTCGATACACTTTATCTAGCGGTTTCGGCAGATGTTTCCCTGCTCTGGTGAAATAAAAATCTAGAACCCGATTTCAGCACCAGCTACCGGGCCTAATTGTGAATCTAAACCATCCCCGACCCCACTCAAACACGAATTATTTTACACTTTGGGTTACATTCTTGAAGTTTTAGTAGGGATCCCTAATTTTTTCTAGTAATAAATATAGCCTATATTAATCTGAGATAATATAGCATTCTAATGGCGAAAGAATTTTTGAAATCAGTTTAGTAGTTTTTGAGTTTATTTGTTACAAACACACAAAAATACAAATTTTTCCTCTTTATAATATTAGTATAGATGTAACTATATACATATTGTGCAAATATTAGTAGATTTTTATAAAATCAGCTCGCTACGATTCATATTTAAACAATACCCAGACTTGTAAATGGAGGCTTGAGATAACCCGTCAAAAATTAGAAGACTTATCAATTGCAACAGGGGTTTGCCAGGTATAGCAATTTTTAATTACAGCGATTTTAAATTTCATTCTTTCAAGACTCAACACCGTTTTAGAGTATCAACTTACGAATCTAAGTCGATATACAGCGAAATAAACAAAGTACATAAACACATCAAAGAATAGTTAAACACTCTGTAGTTGGTTTCCTTGTCTACGCTCGTAGCTTTAACTCCTAATAAAATAAACTTAGCTGAAAGCCAACGACACATTGTTAATTCCACTCCCGTAATCAGCATATATTATTACAAATATTTATACGTGTACTTATAATTACCCGTTGCCTACCCCGCAAGGGAACTGGCGTGAAGTTATGTATATATGTATGTACTTGTAATTATTTACTTACTCCCTTATTCATAATAGTTATGTGAGGTCTAACGACTTTCAGACAAAGACAAATACTAAAATTCTAAAAATAATTATTTTTCATTACTTAAACATTGTATAAATAGCTAATTCACTCTATTTCTTTCGAAATCATAAATTTAAATTCAAAAGTTTTCATTCAAACTAAGTTCCATTAGAGAATATTTTTTTAAGAAGTTATAAACTAAGTCTCCTTCCTATTCTATATACACCGCTTGGCAACACTGTTTAAAGAGAACGAGTGATAAAAAAACTCCTCATCATCGCCTCTAGCTAAAAAATATTTTGCTTTTGATTTACATATATATTCTTTTCTCAGACTCTTTTTTTAACTACTTAAGTATGTTTAAAAATTAATTTTCGAAGAATTAATAGAGTCGTAGCAAACAGTGCACAAGAAGAGAAAAGAAACACAGACATTTCAATATTGCTCCGAAAGCAACACTCTCTTTCATCCATGTTATATTTGTAATCTATAATATTATAAAATACTAAACATGCCGTTGACACATTGACGCTATATAAGAAAACAACTGGATTAGACTAAGCAATGAAAAACGCAATGCATTTTTTTAGATTTCTTTTCTATTTGTTTGTTCGGGATTCACGTATAAAACTACTCTGATCCGAATTCGACGCGGCTTTCGCTGATCAACATCAAATTTTTAGACTTAAAATCCGCGCCCCTTTTTATCCTGGGAATCCTGCAGAAATTTCTCTGGGAATTATTTCAAAAAGCCATATTATAAAAATGGAATTCTAATGTGTTTTTTTCACTGATCGATAGCAAACTTTTTGTAATAAATTGCGTGATATATTTTGTCCGGGAATCCCACGGGATTTTTCCCAGGAGCGGTTTTGTTTATAACATTCTATGTATATCATTCTATACTCCTATGAGTACATAGCCCTCATTCATAAATACGAGTATATAACTCTCCGCCATTGGTCTTAACTATCTATCGCCTTTATCTTTGCATTAATCACGACTGTATCTGATGTTAATATGTGGAAGCGTGGTGCCCCCGTTTTCTTCTACATATAGTCTACGGTAGCTAAGTGAATAAAGAATTCAATTTATCTTATGTTCTTGTGTGAATTGCCTCGCTTGTGACAGACACGTGTAGGATGTAGTAGTAAGTAATTAAATTGGAAACATAATACACATGCTTCATACCTACAAAATACCTTCTACCTTTTGTATGTTCCTATGTAATTTTCTCGTAGAAAATTCAAACATGTTTCATTACGTTAATTAACATTAAATTGTATATTATCTAGGTATAATACATCTCTAGAGTGGTCGAGTTTATACAATTAAGTTAAACAAGAGGAAATTCAGGGGGTCTAATTCAGACCAGTAGATTCCTATAATATTACATAGATAACGCTTTACTGCTCACCAAAATAACAGTCACAAAAAAATAGATACAATGTAATTAGGCGGCCTTATCGTTTAGAGAGATCTCTTCCAGGCAACCTAACTTATACGATATTCTTAGTTAGTATGGCGATATAGGGTATATATTGTTACGAGTGCCAGACTCGAATTAAAATGCCGTTAGAATTACTATAGAGTTTATTAGAACTATACAAACATGTATCCTCCAAACATGTACATGGATATTTATCCGTGCAGGAACGGAGAAAGAATACAATTTCCTGCGGCCGGGCGGCCTGTCGTAAGAGGCGACTAAACAACCCACAGCCAGGTGGTAGGGCATTTGCCCGACTGGATGGCGACCACCCCTGGTCTAGAGTATGCCACCATAACGACCTTGTGTTGTGTTCCGGCTTTAGTGACCAGGTTCCAGTGTCCTTTATGAGAGCAGCAGCGCATTTGTAGCACCTTTCGTGTTGCAAATGTCCATAGGCGATGGTAACCGCTTTCGATCAAGTGGGCCGTCTGCCTGTCTGCTGAACTGCTGCAATAAAAAAAAAAACAAAAAAAAAAAATGTATAACACAGGTATCAATAAAACCGAACACAACAAGTCCAAACGTAATGCAGAAGGTAGTAATTCAATAAAACGCGCAAAGTCCGTCACTATTAGATTCCCGATTGTAGTACATACGTCTCGCTTTGATCGTGGTTCTCGCTCCACTGCCCCCCCTCTCTCCATCGGGCCCTGGTTTTATACCTCACAAATAAAAATATGCCCGGCAAGCGTCGACATAATTTCCTAGAATCAGCTTGTACTCATAATCCGTAACACCTGGCTAATGACAATAGGCTGTGCTTCACAAGAAGTAAACAAAAGACGATCATAAAAGAATTACGATTAGTTCAAATGCTTGCAGGTAATAAAAAGTGCTTCTACAGATCTGTACGTGGAATTGGTCTCTGTCGGCGACTAGGTTGTGACAATATAAATTCAGACATTTTTTTAAATACAATACTAAATTTGTAGTGTAAATACATACATAAATAATATTATTGTTTAATTTTTATTTATTACTATTTAATATAATAAATAGGTACACGGTTAGCTTTGAATCACAATGATGGCAAGCAGTTTTCAAAAAGATATATTTTATTAACAATTAACAATAATCGTAGGATATTGATTATTATTCAAGCAATAATAACGTATAATTGTGGATAATTGTAGGTGGTGTGAAGTATGTAGGTTCAAATAGCATCTGGTACATATTTCCTTGAAGATTACTTCAAAATTTGAATATTCATGAATACCTACTTGACACTGGGTAGATCTACAAACCGTATGGAACTATATTCAAAGTGATTAAAATGAATATTTCCCTTTCATTCCTTCTCACGCACAACCACGCATACATTCACATATGTGCATATTTTTGTCCTAAAATCTATATATATAAAAATGAATCCCTATTTCCCTTGGTCACGCCATCACGCGTGAACGGCTGGACCGATTTCGCTAATTCTTTTTTTTTGTTGTGTTTGTATTGTCAGGAGAAGGTTCTTATGAAAGAAAAAATTAAGAAAATTGCGCGGACTATTAGAAAATTTAAGAATACTTAACCACCATATAAAATTATTTCTAATCTAACCTTAGCTCTTTGGACAATATAAACTTTTTTAATGTAACCTTATGACGTTTGACATGGATTTGTCAGAATGCGTTTTGCAAATATCGTTAAGGAGGATGTAAAAAAAATGAATATCGTTTAAAACAGATGCTTCGGTCACAGTTATTTTAATGATAAAATACGTGTAAAATAATTAGTTTAGCTGTAATCGGGTTCCAATATTTAGGTGAAATTATTTTTGTGTTTGTTCAAGTGCGTCCCGGTATAGTATAGATTCAAATTTGAACCAAGTAGATGGCGCTGTAATCGAGTTCCAATATTTAGATGAAATCATTTTTGTGTTTTTTCAAGTGGGTCCCGGGATGGTATAGATTCAATTTAAAACCAGGTAATCCCGGGATCCCCGGGATAGTTAAGATTATAGATCTACCGGTAGGTGGCACCCCCAAAGTCTTCCTAAACGATGGGACCTATTTTGATGATTTTTTGTTTGTATTAAAGTGGATTCGAGAACAGTTAAAATTAACTATTGATCCCGGTAAACGTCGCTGCAATCGGGTTCTAGATTTTTATTTCTTAGGGCAGGACAACGTCTACCAGGTACAGCTAGTAATATATAAACATATTATATAGTACTAGAAATACACTATTGCCAATATTTGAAAACAGCCTGAATGCAACTCAACAATTAATTTTTAAATTAATGAAAACAGTGTGAATACAAAAAATAAATTGAATTCATAATTTCCATTTAAATCATGAATCGTGTTGGGGCATTGTCTGCCTGATTCTGAAAACAATTGTCAGTGAACAAATTCAGATTCATTTGTTGATGTTAAATAATGAACCGAGATAGCTTTTAATTCGGTGTGTACACAAAAGGGTCTCAGTTATTTTCAGATGTATTGAAGGGTACAATCTTAGTAGGTAATTTAAATAACTTAAAAAGTATAAGCACAATAATTCGTTTTATTTATGACTTTTGAACTGATGCCGCTTTGGGACTCATATGTTATATGTAACTTATACCATTTATATCGTTTATATACCCTTTAATTAGCCATGTCCAAAACAAGCAGCCTTACTCTTTTATTATATAGTAACCTCGGTGGACTTTTTCTCTACTAAAACTCAATGAAAAAAAATTACCATGAAAACTAAAATACTAGTCTTCCTATTCAATGTAGTTATACGAGCTTTATAGGTTCATTAATTTTTTTTTTTAATTTATGAATAAAGGGGCTAGAACAAATATAAATTTAACAGTAATAGTTATTATTAAAGCTTGCTTATTTTCTTGTGCTGTGTTGTTCTGAACTGCCTTCTTTTTTGATGAGCAGTAATTCGTTTTCGGACTTGTCACCATCTGGGTATTACGGTAAGGGCTTGTGGGGCTTGCCTGTCTGGTCCTGTTTTGGTGAAGGTAGGTTACCACTGCCGTGATACCCACTAAATCTTCCCGTGTTTCTTCCATTCGCCTATAGCCAGGGCAACGAGAAATGGCAATGCCTACTCTTCTATCTGAACTGCCTGCTAGAATTGCCTATATAAAACAAGGCAACTTTATCATCGGAAGTAGTCCCTACGAAAAACAAACAAGTTCGCTTGTTATTTATTCAATGGCCATCGATCGGGGCCGGCTCGCCCACAGACGTGACCTAACTATACAATTTTGACTTCCTTCGCTGCGAACGCTCGTTTATTACCACTAATGATCTGCTTCCATCTTAAACTAATTAATTGTCTTTGCACTAAGTTTTAATAGTTATGAACTTAACTAGCTTGTTATTATGTTCAGTTGTTATAGTATTTCTAACGACACTACTTGAATTAAGATATCTGAAATTTTAACTCACACTCTATATTGTAGAATGACGACAATGTGGACGAAGTGTTAATTTTTATTTCATACCTTTGCGACAACAACGTAAAGGCCGTTGTAAAATGCTATTTTGAGAAAAGCGTGGTATTTTAAATGTGAAAAATAGTAAATCTGACCGAAAACTGGAAGAATACTAGGATTGATACTCCCAGTGTTTTATTAATGTGTTGCCTCGATGGATAGATTAATTTTATTTGTTAGATGTGGCTGATATCCACGCATCGTACTTCACGTACAAAATTTTTAGGAAATTTATCGAGATATGCTAGTGCCATTCCGACGAAGCGAACCCCACACGCCCCACCGTGTTTTCCCGCGATGATTTATCCTCAAGCGGATTTCTCCTGGTTAAAAAAAATAAGACGCTGAACATCAGTTCATTTCATAATGAAACAGATCGCATTAGACTAATTGTACTTGTACTTTACATTAAGATGCATAAAGAAAAAAGAAAGAAGAAAGTACTGTGTGCATCCATTTTCAACTATTATGAAATTTGTACATGGTGTGTGAAAATTCCACAGTGTGTTGTGCGACGTCGAAGATTTTTGCGGTATGGCGTCGCACCGCAGCCTTGTGGCATCGCCCGTATTGATTTATTTAAAAAATGTATCAATTAATAGAACATTTGATGAAAAATTTGGAGTATCCTCAAATAGCAAGAGTAAAATGATTTAATGTTATGGCTCACTGTAGAATGTAGGAGTAAAGTGTTTAGTCACAATTGCGTTTTTTACTGTAAGATAGTCACACTTTGAATTCTTTTTCATGGCGAAAAGCAGAAATTATTATAATACAAGACACACAAAGTTTTAAAGCATCCTTCTGAAAAATTGCATCTTTCTAAGTTTCACATTGTTTTCGGTGGCAAGAGATTTCTGAGGCATACCGCTCAGTGTGGTCTGTTGTTGATTACTGGGTAGCTGAATAAAGACCGTGATACGTATTACAGCCTTGATATGGCTTACAAATTGCGGTACGTTAACGAACATTGCGGTTTTTCTTCCAGAGACAGATAATCTAGGTGATTTTAATTAGTAAGTAAATAATTTAAGGTTTAAAGCAAACATTTTCACTAAATGTTATATTATTATAATTATACCTAACTAACATCTAGTGAAATATATCTTTTTTTAAGACGTATTCTGATTAGTAACCATATTTAGGTAGACAATGCTTTATTGTTCACCAAAATAAACCGTTACAAATACACAATTACAATTAAATACTTTCTTGGTAAAAACAATGGCGGCCTTTTCGCTATCTTTTCCAGGCAACCTAACTTGAAAGATAATCTTAACTAATCTGACGTTGTAGGAGATGTAAATAGTGAGCTAGGTCCTAAAACTAACTTATAAATAATTATAACATACTTAATATATTATACATTTAAGAATATATCAGTTAAGCATAAACATTTTTTTTTAATTGCAGAAGTTCAGCAGACAGGCAGACGGCCCACTTGATGGTAAGCGGTTACCATCGCCTATGGACATTTGCAACACCAAAGGTGCTACAAATGCGCTGCTGCTATCTTAAGGGAGGCTGGAACTTGGTCACTAATTCCGGAACACAACACAAGTTTATTTTGGCGGCATACTCTAGACCAGGGGTGGTCGCCATCCAGTCGAGCAAATACCCCACCACCTGGCAAAATATACATAATACATAATATAGATAGATATTATATTGTATATAGGTATATATTTGTTATATTTAAATAGTTGCATTTTATCACCATATCTTGTATATGTATATTACTTATGTGTATATAGTATAGTTATATTTTTATTATTAAAATGTAAGTAATCGTACAATAATTATATATACCACCATCGCCACTCCTAATCAGCAATATTCTTGCCACGGGTTATCTGAAAGCGATCGCTTTTTAGCGATAAGACCGCCCTTTGTACACAATTAGAATAATACTAGTTCGTAAGTTTTCTGTAATGGTGTACAATAAAGTGTTATCTATCTAATATAGGTATGTATTTATGGACAAACATCTAGTACTTTTTGAGTATTTTTTAAAATGTAAGTATAATAAATGTATAATATTATAAATTCGTAACTAATTCATTCTGTTTATAACCATAATCTAGATATACTTTATCTTTAGTATTCGGGAGTGTAGGATACTTTTATACTAAACATTTACTACTAACTTATCATATTCCTATAGATCCAAAATTTACATCGATGAAACCATGACAAAAGACTGCCGTGTCTATTAAAATTTTGAATTTTTTTTATATTATATTGTATTTTCTGGTAGTTTAGTCCCTTCGTTACAAAGTTATTATATTACACAGTTTCATGGCAGCGCATCTTAAGAGATTTGAGGGCAAACGATGATTAAAATAGATAGAACGGGAGCATGTGCGAGCTTTACCACGCATGGTAAACAAAATTGAATTTTCATAAGAAAAGGGATGAAAATGACGTTTATCCAGATGTACAAACAACGTGAAACAAGATACTACGAGTGTTAGACGACTTATGTTCAAGGTTGCCAGACTCATGACACTATGGGTACTTTTCAATTTTAATACTATATAGGATTTAAAATGTGAATTATATTTCTTTAGATAATAAAAAACAAAGTCGCTGTCCGCGTCTGTCTGTATAGAGGCTAACTCTTCCTAAACCACGCAATGAATTTTTAAGCGGTCTTCACTTTCAGTTAGAAAATGCGTCAGTGTCACTGCATCAAGTACATTTTTTGGTGATATAATTTTTTCCGTTAAAATTGTTACATATACTTGTTCATATTATGTCGAAAAAAATAATTTCACCAAAAAATGTAAGTAGTTCTTGCACTGATGCTGACGATATAAAAAAACATAATTAAGTTTTTATATATGTAAGTAGAAATAACCATATTTTGCAACCGAGTCACCGAGGGGCGCCTAGATAAAAAAATTATGCAATGTAACCTGTGTCAAAGCTTGCTTGCTAAATAAACAAGGGTTACGTACTAGCGTTTGCCCCGCGAAATTTTTAGCATGTTATATAGTTGGAACATGAATTAACAAAAATATACTACCTATATTCACACGAACGACGATTCCTTATAATAATCAGGGCGTTCCACTAGTAGCTCACAACGCCCAAAATGCTCCTTTAGTCGTTCCACAAGGCGACTGCGGTCGTTGTGGTCGTGGCGAAAACGTCATCATTTTCAATCACACAACGGTCACAATGACCTATGTCAAGAGGTAGGTCGAATAGCCATTCCACTTGGGTTCACGATTGTAACGCCGGCAAGCAAGTGGAACGGGAAAAATCGCGATCTTTAACGTGGTCGTTGTGAGTCCCTAAAGTAACGTAGCAAATATAAAGTGTTTATGTCAGTCACGTCAAATCCACTACGTGGATGGTCTGCCTAGGTTTGTGCCACTCCTCCGCTTGCTTCATTCTGCTCCTACGAGTGACCTTGTACAGATCGTAGATGCACTCACTCAGTTGGACGCAGTGTTTTAGCAAGATTACTGAGACTCGGTATCCACTTTAAGACTGGTCTTCTCCGTGCAATATCAATCTTGCAACAAAAGTGACCAGCCCACACTGCCAATTCAGCTTACAAATTTTATGAGCTAGTATGTCGGTTAACTTGGTTCTCAGACGGATATCCTCGTTTCGGATTTTACTCATAAATGGATAACCCAATAGCTTGTTCCGGCCTACAAAGTCAACTGAATTACTTTAATTTTGTATATCAGTCCCATTCATTGACTGACTGAGCGAATGAGTGACACGTTTCGGCACCTATGGTGTGAAATATTATTATTTATTAACTTTGGTAGGTTATTTGCCCATCTGGATGGCTACCAACCCTGGTCTATAATATGCCGCCATAACAACCTTAAGTTGAGTTCGGGCATTAGTAGCCAGGTTCCAGTCTCCCTTAAGAGAGCAGCAGCGCATTTGTGACCTTTGGTTTTAACAATGCCCATAGGCGATGATAACCGCTTTCTATCAGGTGGGCCGTCTGCCTATCTGCTGAACTCATACAATAAAAAAAAACCAAGTATTCCTATACACGGTTTGTTCACCTTAATACGCATACGCTTTGGATATATTCCATCCCATATATCAAGATATAATATTCCGTGTTCGTCCTAATTATCCAAATTACATACATATTAAGCGTTCAAAGTGTATATTTAATTGTACTGATTTTTTTCATTATATCTGGTAGCCCTGCTCGCATCTGTTGCTAAGCCTTCGCGTGGAATATAAGGTTGGTGATCTCCTTTTATCCGCCCCTGGTACACATCTCCAAGAGTATTGTGTTTTATTACTGAATGGATGCCATGTCAGCCACTTTAGCTTGGTAAGGAGTGTTTGTAAAGAATATTATTAAGGACTTGTAAGGTGGGCTTGATTTTTCATGAATACAAATATATACCTACTACTTGATCCTATCAAAGGAAACATATCGATGTTGTTGTTTGTCTTGGAATGTTTGTAATTTATAATAAACAAAGACAACAATTTCACATTAAACCCAAATTATAGTTATTACTTTATATTAATAACAATCAGTGGCACATATACAAAGTATATGTACGTCTCTATTACGGAACTTTTCTCTCTATGGACTGACACATATGTAACAGATTTTTAATTAACTCTCTCTCTCTGATGGGGTAAATATATTTCAGTCTTCTTAGTCTCTTCTCCGCTTCATTCTTGAGTATCATCGGCAATCCTATTTGACAGATGACTATTACGAATATTGTTTCTCAGTTTGTTTCCTTATAACTTTTTTGGGCATACTTCCTTTGCCAAGACCTAGCGGAGATGGCTTGGCTAGAATATTCTCCACATACTTAATTATGATCATTCCCCCTTATAATCCCCTTCATAGTTCACAGCCTGGTGTATATATATATATATATATATATATATATACATACATACATACATACATACATAACTTCACGCCAGTTCCCTTGCGGGGTAGGCACGAACAACAGAGCGCCATTTAGGCTTATTCTTACACACCTCACTTGCTTCTTTATATATATATATATATATATATATATATATATATATATATATATATATTAAGTTATAAACCTGAATTGCGCTCTGTTGTTCGTGCCTACCCCGCAAGGGAACTGGCGTGAAGTTATGTATGTATGTATGTATTTTAAGTTATAAAAAAGATGGCCCTTTTTAAAGAAAATTAGCTCAATGACACCTAATTTTCTTTATACATTTATCCCTCCTTACCTTTCCCATTTCTCTTTCTATTTCCCTCTAAAATAATTCTTCTCCCTCGTTTTTTTTCTTATCTTTCTGTTTTACTATTGCCTTTTTATTCGATCTACTTACTCTGATTTGTTCTTCAACAAATATATATGTAGGTACTTTTGTATTGCTACTGATCACAATATTAAGAAAGATTATAAAATTGATAGCCTATAATGATATTTATGTTTTAATTCAAATCTTCGACAACGTCAGGAAAGTTCCATTAAATAGAACTCTTAGCGCCGGTCCTCATCGGATTAGCGCGCAATCTCCTAGCGAGTATACAGCGAACCAACTTTAATTAGCTGTCCGTTAAGAGACATCTGCTCCCAAATTATTTCATGTAAATTAAAGCCCAGTCATCCCAACGACCGCTAGTTAGCACACAATGGACTATGTGTAAAATAATACCTGTATTTAATATAATATATACATTTGATTTAATACAGGATTTTTTGATAGTGTTAATTACATACATACATACATAAGTTCACGCCAGTTCCCTTGCGGGGTAGGCACGAACAACAGAGCGCCATTTAGGCTTAATCTTACACACCTCACTTGCTTCTTTGAAATTCATAACTCTTGTCATGCACGCTCGTCTGTTCTTAAGGCTCCTGACGTCACCTTCTGCTAGTACACGATCAATTTGATCATGGAAGGTGTGTCGTGGCCTTCCACGACTTCTGCATCCATCCACTTTTACATTGTATATCTGTTTAGTCATTCTTTCATCATGCATTCTTTCCACATGCCCGAACCACCGGAGCATTCCTTTCCTTACCTTCACCTTAGTGTTAATTAATAATACCATATATACCAATAATAATAAGTTTTATTTATATAACTACTGCCACTGAAAAAGAATATTATACTTCGTCCATGCTACTGCTATACTGATAAATTTAAAAAAATCAAACGTAGATTAATTCCATAATAGAAAATATTTTTTATAACATAGGGGCACATATTTAATTTAAGGACATGGCAACCTCAGTACCCGAAACAGTTTAACCCACAAACATGTTTGTATATACAAAACAGAGAAACAATCTTCTATACGTCGTGAAATAGGATTACGTGACGGGCTTTACGAGTGTGTAACTAACCATACTAAGAAATGGTATCTAAATTAAATACTTTCCCTTCTCGATCTTTCGTTCTATATGAAATTACAATGTTTTCCAACAAGTATTAGACAGACAAATATATCAATAATATTCAGTTGTATTGATAAGTTATCGTACATAAGGTAGATATGCCAACTTGCCACTTTCATAATATCCAAACTGTTTTACACCCCCTATGGGTTTTCTGGAAGAGATCGTTCTTTAGTGATAATATTGTCTTTTGTACATAATTAATAAGGGTTATTCTCGATTTACCTGAGAGCCACTCAATAGATCCTGACTTGGTAACCATGGAGCCACCTCGGGAGTATACACTTACGAATAACGAAAAAAAATTAAAATCGGTGCACAATTGACGGTGTAACACATATACAAAAAAAAATATGCAGAGGAATCGAAAACTTCCTCTTTTTGGAAATCGGTTAAAATAGCACTAATCTGTAAGTTTTCTGTGACGGTGTTCATTAAAGAGTTATCTATTTATCTATTAACCTCGGCTGTTGTCAGGCTTCACCATTTTAGTTTATGTACTCCGTTTAATTCGATTTTCTACATCGGCAATTTGAAACGGTTGACTTTAATGTCTTGCTCTATATCGTCCAGTCATCGCTTTCGTATCTTACACTAGCTTCTGTCCGCGTCTTCATCCGCGTGCAATAGAAAAAAAAGGTTGGTCTTAGCATGATGATATATAGGTATAGCCTTATAGCCTTTCTTATTCGATAAAATGGGCTATCTAACACTGAAAGAATTTTTCAAATCAGACCAGTAGTTCCTGATCTTAGCGCGTTCAAGCAAACAAACAAACAAACAAAACAAACTCTTCAGCTTTATATATTAGTAAAAGCTTTATTTATATTTGCTGTAAAATAAAGAAAACATCTTACACTGAAAATAGATTAAAATGTTTCCATGCCAAAGGTGGACAACCGACCTAACATTATTACTTTTAATGGGGCATCAGAGACTCATTTGTTTTTCGCGGTGTCATTTTCTCAGGTTCGCAACAATATTGCGTATAAAATGTTATGTGCGATTTGAGAATTACTGAGGCCTTTTTATTATTGTCGAATTCACGAAGTATTTACCTACCTTTTGTCAATAAACAGGTTCTACATATCAACAGTGTCATGTAAATATTACTGTGTCGTCCTGTGGTTTATTAACTTCTAACCATAGTGAAAGTAAGTCTGTTTATGTTAGAAGCTGGAGATGGACTGCAATAATCAAAAATAATTCATTGGTTACAATTTTACACGTCAAAAGTTTATATAGATAGATAACGTTTTGTTGCTCACCAAATAAGAATTACAAAAAAATGTACGATTATATTATCGTCATGGTAAAAACTGTAGGCGGCCTTATCGCTCTATTAAATAATTCATAAAGGTCACGAATTCTTCATAAATATAAAAGCATAGTAGTTATCATATTTTTATATTTTAGGATTAACAAGATAACCTTCTTAGCTGCTTGATATTATATCTAAGACATCTAAAGTTACGAGATAAAACTATGATTAGTACCCGGATGAGACCTTTTTATAATTTTTGTCTGTTTGAGTTGAAATATGCCTTAAAAAAACTTTATATCTTTCTATTACAGACGAGAAACATCAGTCCTAAACTCTATCTGGAAGACAAGAAATCTTAAAAAAGGTCACAAATAAAATAAATTATCGATTCATTCACATAATCGATTTATGTGAATGAATTTCAACAATTAATGATGAACAACACTCGCCATACGTTTAATTCATTCAAAATACTAAACCCTCTGCAGTTATAAAAATATCACACATATTAACCGAACAAACATAATTAAGCAAATCTTATAATTACTATCCTCTTTTCACAATCTGGGCCCAAGGATGTATGAAAACATTCGTCTGCGTTTAGGGATTAAAACAGGCAATTTATCTTTAATTTTAATTTGTGATTAATTTCGATATCTTGTATCTACGGTTCACAAGATGAGCATCTATAATGCCCATTTACGGTTTA
The DNA here is from genome assembly GCA_019925095.2 of Dendrolimus kikuchii. Classification (NCBI taxonomy): domain Eukaryota; kingdom Metazoa; phylum Arthropoda; class Insecta; order Lepidoptera; family Lasiocampidae; genus Dendrolimus; species Dendrolimus kikuchii. The sequence continues at coordinate 16,610,738 of CM034400.1, forward strand.
CAACGAGTACTACATTATTTCACACTTGTATCAATTCAGTTCGCAATTGCACTCCAACGTGCGCTAACATCTTTAAACTGAATAAACAATTTTCAACAGATGTACGTGTTTTCATGTTCCAACCACACTTCAACAGCAAAGCGGGACTCATACATTCCAAATTCAAATATAAAGTCTACGGTCTTATTCATAGAGAGTGACAGTAAGTTTAAATGCTTCTTTATGGTTCTTTAAGAAGCGTTCAAATTTATTCTAACTTTTTATGAATAAGACCGCAAGTCAGTAAGAACACGGATAAAATAGAGTGACATTTATAAATAAAATGGCTTCTTAGAAATACCCAATAACATTTGAAGGAAGAAATCAGTACCAAGTATCATCAATTAGGTACCCAAAATAACTCCGTTCCCTAAAAATAGAATATAAGGGTAGTTTGATAAATCATGTATTATTTTCGGTACCTCTCTTATCAAAGTAAAAGCGTGGGCGATTCGCCTAAAATATACTTAGCTCTGAATCCCATTCATCCCAAAACGATCGATTTGCTTTGACATATTACTAAAGCTTTAGAGCTGTCTTTTTTATTCATTATTTAATTTTTTTTACGACATGACAAGGAAGACCTGTGCCAAGCATAGTGACGTGCATACGCACTTCACTCGGCATAAGAATGACATGAATATACAAGGTTTCTCGGTTTCCATGTTGACAAGGGGCTACACTGGACAAACCACATTGACGGGCTCTGCTCTATACTAGGAAGAGCGTGTTATGCATTGAGTAGAGTTGCACGTGTAGTGTCGGTGGATGTCGCTCGGGCATGTTATTTCGCTACTGTCCACTCGCTGCTGCAGTACGGTACGGAGCAGTGGGCGCGCTGCCGACTGGCATTTCCGCATGCAAAAAAAGGCCGTACGCGCATTTGTGCGTGTGCGTCGATGTGAGTCAGCAAGACCGCATTTTAAAAAACTGGGTATACTCACACTACCCAGTATACTAATATATCAAGTTGAAGTGTATCTGCGACTTAACATTCATACCTAGGCCAAGGATAGTGACGTGCATACTTCACTCGGCATAGGAATGATATGAATCATATTAAACACAATCTTGGGAAATCGGGTAGATTGGCGCGTGTCATGGGGCCGTTAATAACCTAATAGGATAACGGAGTCACCATTCGTCGACTCATTTAAAACACGGCTCAGGAAATGGTTAGTGGAACACACCTTTTATAGCCAGGAGGAGTTTATATCCTACGATATGACTTAATTTAAATTTTATCTGTGACCATAATTATTATAATATAATTGACGTGTAACTTTGTTATGAATAAAAGATTTGTGATTTCTGATAATCGCTTAAACACATTGTACGGGTTAGCAACAGCCGTACATTGCCGTGTCAGCGGTTTACGCCGACACGTGAATTTTAACACATCATTCGCATCAGTAATCGTTTAGCGCCGTACTCGGTTAGTCGGCAAAACAGCCATTGATCTTAGAGCATAATCACGAGAGCACCGTCATTTTCATTACCATAATTTAAGTAAGACAACCCCCTCCCTACACACATAAATAAGATTTTAACTTAAAACAAAAAGGATAACTTTTAATTTTTCAATTATAACAATTATGAAGTTGTCATCTTACATTTACATTTTAGTTTTTACCGTCGCAGGGTTTCCAGATAGAAAAAATTGTTTGGGGTCAAATAATTTTGTGGTAGGTATAAAGTTTTGTCTCCGGTATGTAATTCGAGCCGAGCACTAAGTATCTGATTTTAATACCCCATCTGGGAAAATGTTATTGTCAATGACCGTTTCGCGCAGATGTAGCTATGAGCTTAATGCGTTATTTGTGATGCGATATTGTTAATGATTTTAAAGATTCACGTAAGACGCATTTGGCCACAATCTCTAACTATAACATTATCCTAGATGGAGCAGGGACATAATAATACAGACAGTCTGGATTTCACTGTACTGGCGTAGTACATACTTCAGTCTCCAAACATATGTAAAACAATAAATAAGTAAATACAATGATTGTAGAATACATTTATTTGTATTTTTAGTAGCTTTTGTGTTTCTATGGCACTCGATTTTGTGTTTATTAAACTTATTTCTTTGTATTTGTTGGGGGCTAAGAAGACGAGATAAAAACGAGAGGTTTTCGTTGTTAGAAAATATATTCAGGTGTAACGTCAGTAGTGGCAAAAACAACTTTTAAAGACAACAACGCAGCTCAAGAAACTTAAAATCAAATTTATAATAAATATAATATCAGCCCATAAATGTCCCACTGCTGGGCTCGGGCCTCCCATTATAGGGGGAACGGACGTATACCCGCCACGCTTGTCCAAGGCGGCTTGGCAGGTTTGGCACATCGGTTATCTCGATGTGCAGGTTGCATCACGATGTTTTCCTTCACCGTTATTAGCACGTGGTAATTGTAACAATATGCACACTAGATCAGAAAACTGACTAAGTGGTGCAAGCGTTCCGGCCAGGATCGAACCCGCGCCCTCTGAGTTTGGGACGCGTGCACTAGCCATCACGCTACCACAATTCAAATTTACCACATACAAAATGTTTATATGTACAAAATACATTACACATACAAAATGTTTTATCCGTGCGGGAACGGAGAAAGAATACAATTTCCTGTGGCCGGGCGGCCCGTCGTAAGAGGCAACAAAACAACCCACAGCCAGGTGGTAGGATATTTGCTCGACTGGATGGCGACCACCGCTGGTCTAGAGTATGCCGCCATAACAACCTTGTGTTGTGATCCGGCATTAGTGACCTGGTTCCAATGTCCCTCAAGAGAACAGCAGCGCATTTGTAGCACAATTGGTGTTGCAAATGTCCATAGGCGATGGTAACCGCTTTCTATCAAGTGGGCTGTCTGCTGTCTGCTGAACTCCTGCAATAAGATGTTCAACAGTATTCACTTCATGGCCTTGGCTATGAAACGATTTTAATGTGTGTACTTTAAGTGCTAAGATTAACATAGGATAATTCTTAATCTCGTCGTCTCCTGTAAGTAGCGTAATGGCTAGCGTACGCGTCCCAAACTCAAAGGGCGTGCGTTCGAATCCTCTCTGGAACGCATGCACCACTTAGGCAGTTATCTGACCTACTGTGCATATTTTTACAATTACCACATGTTAACAATGGTGAAGGAAAACATCGTGATGAAACCTATACATCGAGATAACCGATGTGTCAAACCTGCTAAGCTGCCTTAGACAAGCGTGGCGGATATATTGTCCGTTCCACTATAGTGGGGAGGCTCGAGCCCAATAGTGGAACATTTATGGACTGTTATTATATATAATAAAACTACATTTTAAGGGTTTTAAGCGCGGTAATTTATTTGATTTTTGTTATTTTAAAATGAACAAGTTGGCGGTAGGCTAAATAAAACTTTAACATACTCGTTGATACTTGACATCTTTGTCTTCCGTAATCACGGCCACTGAAAAGTGGCCGAAACGTCGGAATAACAAGAATCAAATAACTTACCGCGCTTAAAACCGTTAAAACGTAGTTTTATTATGTATACAAGTCGCGAAAACTTAAGAAAATATTATGTTTTTATATACTTTTTAATGTAGGAGAAAGTAATATTTCCTTTACTATAGAAATTCGACTTTTATGCGAATAAAGCCACATGAAAAACCCGGTTATATGATTTCTGTTCATTGGGTTACCTGTATTAGACAGTTATATAGACTCTTTAATCTATTGAAAGGTTGTCTATTCATGCTTAGCTGTTTGTATGTATTCCCTAAGTACAGCCATTAACTAATCATGAATATGGATTATATTGACATCTATGAGTGGGAGGTTAAATGTCACGTTACTCGTATTGTATTTATAATTAAAAAGAGTTATTTATTACTGAAACCAAAAATACGCATACTTTCAAACTATTAATTTTCCAAAAATGTTTACACGGAACTTATCAGTATAGTAATTTGAAAATAAATACCAAAATTTAAGGGGAAATTGCTATTTATACGTTGTTAAATTAGAGTAACCAGGATATTATTTTATCTTAGTAAAGTGGATCGTTTTCCCGATATGTTGACCAAAAGCTTGGTCCACTAGCGAAGCTGTGTGGAAAATGTAATGTTGCTCTAATCTATTTTTTAAATGTTTTCCATTGTTGGACAGGATTATTCGGTTTTAGCATGTGTTATATTTAATTATTTTTTAATATTTATTGCGATCTTTTAACCAATTGTGTAATAGTTTATTAAACAAAATATCGATCCGGCTTTATCAACCATAGTGTTACAGACAGGCCGTTTCACACAGATATGGATATGGGTTTAATGCGTTATTTGAGGTGCGACATCTTTAATGACGTTAAACATTGACATGTAACGTATGTATACACACTATTGTAGCTATGCGTTAGCAGAGTTATTTTTTAACGCTTTAAATAAAACGCAGTCTAAATCTTTAACACTAATGCAGATGAAGCCTTACTATTATAATTATACAAAAGAAAGTTAATAATGTTCTGCATTTCAAAAAGTTTCCGTAATCCAAGTACCCAATAAACAAAATTGTATCGGATTAAGGAAGAGACAATAATAATTCATAGTAATATTTTGGGAAAAATTATAATAATAATAGGACTCAAGATAAATTTGGGAGAGGGCCGTGAAGGAAGCCCTTACTGAAAAGTTATGTAGTGGAACTCTTTTGTGCTTACGTTCTGAACCGGCAAGGGCTAAGGGCCCATATCAATTTCCATTTAAAGCCGCATTTACATAGATACTTAATACAGTATAGTATATAAGTATACGTAATACCCAACAGTTGCAAGTACACATTGAACTCTATTGTTACATGGGATTGGCTGTTGAAATTATTCTAAGGGCTGGTGCAGAATAGCGCCGAGACTTTGTCGCCGTTATCGGATTTGATCTTTCGCTCCCGGCCATGGTTTACGCCATGGTCTGAAGATCCCCGGATAGGACGCCGTCTCTTCCTTTTACAAGCGAATTATGCTTGCCAAGGAGGAGGCGTAGCGGGAATGTGAGCGTACCAACCAGCTCTGCTCCCGCCAAAGGAGAACGCGTTGGCGCTGGAGAGCGCTCTTAGACTTTCAGCCGTCGTGAGCTGCCGGCGCAGTTGAGTCCCTAGTCCCTGAGCGCGCCGGTATTCCGTGCGCGCTCAACTCTCCTCCCGTGGAACGCAATACTAACCGCTCCACGCAGAGAATGAAAACGCCGGAGGCGTGGCTCGCCGACGATGGATGAGGACGTTGTGCCACCGCCTACCAGAGACTTGTGGAGCGATGAGACCATGTACCAGTAGCCATGGCATAAAAGCGAAAGACAGATTACCGAGGGGTATAGTGGGTATGTCAGACTCAGGTGGCAATAGTACTCCATAATGGTCCTAATGGCAACCGAACCTGGCGAATCCCACAGGGTTCCGGCGCATTTCCCCCGCGGCGGTAAGTCGTCAATCGGATTTCCCCTCGTAAAAAAAAAGCTGGTGCATATAAATGTCAATTATATTTTTGTATCAATTTAATACGCCATCTTAACGGAGGCCGACGCGCACTTTTGCTACCGCTTACGTCTCTCCCTTAAATCGCATCTATTATATTTATCGTAATTTCATACACGTTAAACTTGCATCTTTGCTCATTTACATTACTAACGTTTATCTAATTACGTTAAAGTGCTTTACAAACTTAGATATTTTACTCTAAAGCGAGTGATAGACGTGCGGGCATTATACGCGTACTTACTTGTCCATCTATCACACCATAAACTATATATGAATTAAAGTACTAAGTGTATCGATTACTTTAAGTACTCAACACGAATGATTCGTTGTTTACGTAAACCTTGTCAACTCTCAAACAACCTTATACTGAAACAAGCAGACTGTGTCAAATTCGCGAATTACCCACGGGAATAGAAAATAGAGACATTTATGTACGTTAATATCCACAATGTTCGGTGCCTTTATTCAAAGGGCGATTTCATATGTAACGTTATATAAGTAATACAATGTATTCACAATTTTTCTTACAGTTCTATATCGCTGTTGACATTGATATAAATTTAAAAGATATTTTAATATGGCCACATCCTAAACTATGCTAAATAGCGAAAAACACTCAAAGGAATCTCGAGCCCGATTGTGACGAAAACTAAACTGATATCATTAGATTTTTGAAAAATCATCATTACACTAGGTAGGAATCGATCGGCTGATTTTGAAAAAAAAATCAACATCTTGTATTATTATACCAAATCATAATATAGGTGTTTTTACGGATCAAATACTGTGAAGGAATGTCAAACGGCAAACCAAGGAAAAGGGTTGTTTTTGAACAAAATATTCTATTTTCTACACATACACAGCCGATTCGATTCCTGACAATTAATGGTAATTGATTTTTCAAAAATCTAATGATACTCTAAACTAAACTAACTAAACTCCTTTGAGCCTTTTTCGGTATTTCAAATAGTTGAGGATTTGGCCCCGAAGGCGCACTTGAAGAATTCACCTGTATACATAAGTATTTTTAAAAACTAGTCCCCTTATTCATAATAGTTATAAGAGTTTAATTTAAAAAAATATTTCTCATAATCCCATTAATTAATTACTGTTAGGGGACAAACACATTTTCTTTACCTTCATTTAACGAGCCAATAAACTTTGTATCACTATTATGAATAAGGGGAGGGGGGTTGTAAAACATCACAAAGAAAAAGAATGGAATATTATATAATAAGTATACCTACTACATGTATGATATTATTTATATAACACATAATGTACACATAACCTTTCAATCATGTTCTTTTTATTTTCTACTAGCTGATGCCTGATGATGTAGATTACTATCAGCGCCATCTAGTTTATTTAATATGATCATGAAATACGGTATGCTAGACACTCTTTTTGTACGGTTTTACTTTTTCGCGGAATCTCATCTTTTTAATGTATAAATCGTTTTTTAATGTATAAACTGTTTTATTGTATGATACCGGCAATATCAGTACTTAATTCACCTAATTAAGTATTGATATTGCTGTTGCTGTAAGTTGTATAATAAGCTGTTTAAATAATTAAAGTTTTTTTAACTATCCCACGGGAAGTATTTAATTTTTCGGGATCAAAAAATGTATCCCATATGTAATATAGACCATATTACCAGGGATATAAGCTACCACCATATAAAATTTAATTTAAATCGGTCCAGTCGCTTCGGAGATTAGCCCGTACAAACAGACAAACAGGGAAACAAAAAAATTGTTAAAATGTAAATTACTTCTATTTCACTTCTTACATCCTCCTGACTCGGATTTTAGCATTTTTTTTTCATTGTACAGAAATTCGACCTCTACAGTTTTATTATATAATATGTATAGATTACCAACTTACTATTTCAGTTATGGAAACGTATTTTGTAGGAAAATTGTATATTGATTTTGAGAAATAAACAATTTAAACCTTAAAAACCTTAATTACGGAAAATATGACACGAGGAAAGGCCTAACATAAATACAACTAGAATAGTCATCTCTGTTTATTGAAGTAAATATGTATTTCTAATACTCAAAGTCATTTCCATATAGCAAAGATATTACACAACAACATTGTTTATATACGTGTATTAATAACATCTTTACATCCCTGTTATTATTGCGAAACTAGTGTATGACGTTCATAGAATTTATGAAGGACTAAGCTTAAGGAACAATTCTAAGTTATATGGAATATGTTACGTAACAAATAAGGAAAAGCTGTTTTAGTTTACTTCTCGTATGAGTAATGAAATAACAACTTATACGGATTTATTATTTTGTTATTTTCTTTTTAGAAAACAGAATTGTGATAACAGCTTAATCGATACAATGACGATTTTCATAGAGGTGATCGAACATTCATTGATTTACTCATTTAATTCTCTAAAAAATAATTTAAACCAAAAGTTCTATGGAAAATACTCCGAAATTGTGTAAAAACTGCTCAAGGGATCTTGGTGATGGCAAATTACACTACAATTTACGCACTAGCAAAATGTTCACTTAATTCAAAAGTGATGATAAATTTTACGATTTTTGAAGCAAATTTTTTCCCATGTATTTTATTTCAATAACAAAAACATTTTTACAAGAAATTATTTACGTTATAAAAAATAAAATTTAAATGTAAACATAAATTATCCTAATATTTTATATATATGAAAAAGTAAAAAAAATGTACAATGAAAAATATACTTTCAACGTAATTGGTTTAAACAAGATCCATTCGATAGTTCCCCAGATATAATATTGTTACTGCCTAGGTGCCGACAAAGACAAATTCACACCTGCAGTCCTGTAGAAACACATTTTATTACCTTTTTGGCATTTGGACTTCTTTTGTTTACTTTGTGTATTGTAATATTTTATGGCAGTCATCAGCCAGGTGAGATTCTAGGAAATTCGGTCACGCGGCCGAGCAGACATATTGCATCCGTGCAGTATAAAGCAAAGCCTCAATTGATGGACGAGGCAGTCGAGAGATAACCACAAGCGAAGCAAGACTTGTGTACATTCGGTAATCTATTTAGTTGCGGACTTTGTGCGTGTATTTGAATTACGGTCCCCTCTGCATTATGTTTGGACTTATTGCGTTCGGTTATATTTGTGCCTGTGTTATACATGTTTGTATAGTTCCAATAAACTCTATAATCATTCCAACGGCATTTTAATTCAAGTCCTGCAACTCCTAAAAAAATTTTTTTTTTTTTTTTTTGGTACTGTAGGTACATGACAAAAACGAAAAAGTTGACGTTTATCTATAAAACGCTCCATTCTGCGTTTACCACGCCCTTGGCTGAGTTTCAGATAAAAGACGAGATAAAATATTTTAAACTAATTTTCCAGCACTGGTTATCTTATTTACTAAATGAGCACCACAGCTTAATGAGAGTTGCGAGTTAATTGCTTAAACTAGAGTGCTTTCAGCTTTCAAGTCTTAGCTGCTTTGTATTCTTAGTTAATTTCACTTCATTCATCTAGATAAATATTAATTAATTTTTTTATACAAAAGATACTATTTTACGTAAATTGAAACTAGAGTTAATTTATTTTACTAATTACTAAAATGACTGTTATGACGATTACAGTAAAATATAAATGGGGATTTGAATCCTTTTTTTAGTAAATGAAAAAACCTGTATCATATATAGGTTTTATAAACAACTATTTTTTTACAATTAAAAAGTTATATCAAATTAAAAAATAATTTTTGAAGCCGGAATAACCGAGGACCAAAAACATGCCGAGCTTCGTAGCACACGCAGCGTGTGCTACGAACCTACGATTATATACATACATACATAATTTCACGCCAGTTCCCTTGCGGGGTAGGCACGAACAGCAGAGCGCCATTTAGGCTTATTCTTACACACCTCACTTGCTTCTTTGACATTCATAACTCTTCATAACGATTATATAATTAGTATTAATTATTAGTCTATTAGCGTATTATACTTTAAACAGTAATGAAAATAAAAGTAAATTATAAATTTAAAATAAATACTTAAAAATAAACTAAATTATAAATAAGTTATTAGTATTTTATATTGCATATGTTTATTATGTTTAAATAGTTGCATTTTATTACTATATCTTGTGTATATATAAAACTTGTGTATATTTGTATATATAGTACAGTTATATATTTATTATTAAAATGTAAGTAATCGTACAATAATTATGTGTACCACCATCGCCACTCCTAATTAGAAATATTCTTGCCACGGGTTGTGTGGAAGAGATCGCTTTTTAGCGATTAGACCATACTTTGTATATAATTAGAATTATACTAATTCGTAAGTTTTCTGTAATGGTGTACATTAAAGTGATAACTGTCTATCTATCTATCATTTGTTTTAAGCTGAAATATTTTATCACAGCACGTAACTCACTTTTATCCATAATTTTGCGTTTTTAGCAACTCGTTGCACAGAAAAAAATATTATGTGCGAACGAACTGACAAAAACAAGTGCCAATTGGCATAAATATTGTGTGCTTGACACTCTTTAATACTTTAATCGAACTTCTCCAAAAAAAGCAAGAACTTTTTGATTCATCTATGTATTATGAAAAAATATCATAGTGACGTCACGTGATAGTGGGCTCGGCGTGTTTTTAGTCCTCAGTAACTTCTGCTTCAAAAATATCTTTTTTTAAATTATAGCGAAAAAATAGATTAACACCAATTTGTTACAAAACTCATATGTGACCTTTCTATTTTATTTTTTATTTTAATACCCAATCATGAGACACGGAATAATAATTTCATAGCAAAAAAGCAAGTGTATATAAGTACATACTTAAATATGAAGCATGTTTTGATTGGATGTTTGCTTGGTCTTTTTTATGGCGCTGGATGGAAATGATCGGATTATTATATAAAATACCCATATTAGATTTGGATTCAGAAATAAAACTGAAGGAAAGTAAGAAACGGGCGTAAATAGTCTCCTTGGGGTAGGGACTTGAAATTTACCTGCTCGAAATCGCCTGGCAAATACTTTTGCAAGAATTCTAAAAATATTCCAGACATTCATTCACTAGAGTCACTAGACCGCCTCGGATAGTAGGGGATGCAAGAAAAATAAAATGAAGCACCACGGGCTTTTTCTGGGTCCGAAAAGTGACAAATGAATAGTTATGTTTTAGGTAAGCGTACTCCATTCTCTACAGCGTCACCACTCAGCATTAGGTGAAACTGGTCAAACGCAAACCAATCTATACATTCATAAAAAAATCTACTAAGCTAGTTAATATAATACTACAAATATTATGCTATAAATATACTATTATGACTATAGATTGGCAAGTTTCTACGTAACACTCCAATAGTGAGCAGCCAGACGTACAGCCTTATATAATAGACTAGGTGTGCCAGCGACGTCGTCCGCGTGGAATTTGCTTTCAAAACCCTCCGATTTTGAAACATTCTTCATTCGTGCTCCGCTCCTATTGGTCTTAGCGTGATGATATATAGCATATAGCCTACTTCGATAAATGGGCCATCTAACACTGAAAGAATTTTTCAAATCAGACCAGTAGTTCCTGAGATTAGCGCGTTCAATCAAACAATATATTAGTATATTTGGCTACAACACTAATACTTACATTTTAAATATCGCGATATCTTTTGAATGAAACGTCCGAATTGAACAATTCAAAAAGTTCTAGAAAGGTATTGAATTCGTCTTGAATATGGAGTAGTTTATTTTGATAAGGATTAATACCAAGATACAAAATAAAGAATTTTTTAAGCGAAGGCATTTTAATTATTAAAAAAAATCAAAGAAAACACTTATTGTGAGATAACTACAATAGTTAGACATATGGTTACGCAATATTTTTTGTAGACAATTATATGTTCTGCAAAGTGGTAGTACATTGTTTTGTTCTATAATCAATAGTTTTCGCAGCGCACGCCGTGTAAGGATTTTTTCGGGTCATTTTTTTACACCTTGGGTTACATTATTGACCTTTTAGTAAGGATCCCTAATTTTTTTGAAAATATAATATAACCTATAGCCTTCCTCGATAAATGTACTATTCAACACTGAAAGAATTTTTCAAATCGGACCAGCGGTTCCTGAGATTAGCGCGTTTAAACAAACAAACTCTTCAGCTTTATAATATTAGTATAAATTACTTGACCCATGCCCACTTCGCTGGGCGTTATTAAAAAATACACGTGCACCCACGCACACAAGCAAGGACGCAACGCACGCAAACATATCTTGATATGTGTGCGTGCGTTGGTTACAAAGCTTAATTAAACCTTGGTTTAATTAAGCTTTGTAACCTTTAATTAATTCATAAACGCAGAAAGCACTAGTAGTTCCTCGTACGAGGATGTCCGCAATTCTTGCGTGGAACGATTGCTGTAACATATTTCACAAGCGTTTTCATGCGTGCCCATTTCGCTGGGCGTCAAACATTTGTACTTTTTTGATTTATTAATCACAATCAACAATCAAATATAGCCTATGTCGCTCGGGAATAATGTAGCTTTCTACTGATAAAAGCATATTCAAAATCGGAACAGTCTTACTGGAGATTACCCCGAACATCCAAACTCACAAACTTTACCTCTTTATAATATTAATATAGATAATATTCGATTATAAACCTCCCACTTTTGTGTTTGGTTTTCCAAGTATAAAGGTAATGGGTGGTATAGTTACTATGCTTGTGCAAGGCAGGTTTCAAACATCTTTTATTTTGATGTACAGGTTTCATAACGATGGTTTCCTTCGTCGGCATGTGGTAAACGTAGATTTCTGGTCACGATTCGCACCCGCATCATTCGAATGAGCTGCCAATATTTTAACTGGAGGCCTACTTATAGTTCAAGTCATATCATATCATATCGTATTAAAAACCTAGCAAGTGGTTCACAAGAAATTTTACAAGACAGTATAGACAGCACAAACAAATGTTATGAACTTTAGGGACGTGTCAATTCATATTTATTAAGCTAATTGGAAACAATACTATAAAATATTTTGATACAGTTTTTACATGTTTTGTCAAACTGCATGTGTTTGACAAAACATGTAAATAGGTAATAGAAAAATGCCTAGCAAGACCATAAATGCATAAAGATTCATTTAAACAAAATCAATTAAGTTACTAGTTACTTGAAATTACGGAGTGGATTGGTTTTTTAATAAAAAAATAAATGAGAAACATAAAAACTTGATTCCAATTAAAAATTTATGTTTTGACACAAAAAAAATAACGAACAAATCCATCGGCTGACAAGCAAGTGAAACAAATTTTAACGAGTCAAAAAATGTTAAAACTTCTCTGACGTGGGCTCTGCCCTCCCAGGAATTTCGTGAAATGATTTATATTCAGTACGAAAAATGCTCTCAAAGCATTTTTAATCAGCCAAATTTGAGATTTAAAAGGATTGAATACGTTTTCAAGTTTCCGTAGCCGTTATGACAAAAACAAAATCTTTATGCAATAGGGATGTGGACACGTAATATTACAATAAATTATAACAATTTTTACATATAAAATAACATGCGTTAAGATAACAGTTAATCGTCTTGTCAAATATATAAATATTTTTAATCACCTACCATCTGAACAATAATTAATGCGCTTTTTGACTCCTTTTACTTCTACAAAGTTATGACGTCATAAGTTTGCACGCTCTTACAAATTTGAGGTTGCAACGTATTGTAAGACAATAAAACATATCTCAGTTGATTTGACTGTCCTCTGCCCACTAATGGTCGGCTCCTATATCTTACCGATCGCACACTGGCCTTACTATCGGTTAAAATTTGACGTAAGCTCCATACAAGGAATGTCAGAATTCAACCGATGGTAGGGAAAGTGAATAAATAGTAAGATATAAGAACGATTGTTATTGCGAATAATTGGCACAATAGCTAAGAAAAAAACTTCTGTAATAGAATAGAAATGCGAAAATGTGTTCATGCAGATCACACTTGTCTGCTAATTATGTTTGACTGCATACTCTCTGAAGCTTCACTTCTACTGCGTGTAAACTGCACACACACACACACACACACACACACACACACACACACACACACACACACACACACACACACACACACACACACACACACAATTCTTTTAATTGCGTAGCTGGCAAATCGACCGACGGCTCTCTAATGAAAAGTGGTTACCGTCGCCTTTTTTTTCAGGCGGGGGAAATGCTTTTTACACACATATCGGGTCCTTTACAAGGGATTAGACCATTATCAATTATGGAGGCATTCCACTAAGGGCAATCCAAACAGTAATTGATCGGCTTGTGTAGAGACTCAAGACCATTGGACGTATAATGGCTAATACCCACTAAAACCACCCTCCTCCGATGCCCCGCGCTTATGGCAGGAAAGGTAGGAGACTTAGAACGTAGTTACGCCCACACCGATCCTAGCGCAATAAGTGCCTGAGAAAGCCCCTGGAAGAGCTAACTCACTTCAACGACAGGGGTGAAGACTCTGCTCCCTTGATACGAGAGGGCCCCGGAAGCGGTATTATTCAGGGAGGGAAATCATGCGCATATCTGCGCCTCCGGGCTCCCGGCTGACGCCGGCGCCCACGTGGAGGCGCATGAATACGCGCAATTCCATTTCTCTCCCTATGGTTACCGCCGCCTTTGTAACAACAGGGGTGAAGCCAACGTGTTGCGAGCCCTTAAGTAGGCAAGGGATAGGAGGTTGAAATAAAGGAAATAGGATAGAAGGGTCAGATAGGAGGAATGAGTAAGGATGGGTTTGATTTTTGATAGACTTCTTTGTTTGCTTTACAGAAATTATTTTCTTTTCTATATAAGTATCTTGCTTTCTCTCTCTTCCTTTAATGAATTAGAATGTCAATAAAACTCACGGTTGAAGTATAAATCGAGGCGCAAAAGAAAGTAAACGAGCGTGGCACAAAATTCATGAATTAGTAAATCAATGTTTGCTAAAGGAAATAAAATCAGAGAAAAACTGTGGGGCTGGGTAATCGAATAAAGTTAAAGGGCCTTCGATGGCAAAGCTTTGCTTTTATGGATTTTTCGCCCCTACGGGTTGGCTAAACAGAATAACTTATTTGTAGTCTAGCTTAGTACGTGACTTCGGTCACAGGATTTATATAAAAAGTACTTTTTATTTTGTCTTAGAAAAACTAAATAACCGGTACAAAATATTGTTAGGATAAGTTATTACGATTTCTATTAAAAATACTTATTAGATCATTTGGATTTGAGAGTTATACTTTATTTGCAGAATTTATTTACCGACTAGTACAATCTTTAATTAGTTATACAATTAAACTAAATAAAACTATATATACAAATTAAAATTAAACTGCAAAATCTAGTGCCAGACCGCGGGCAGTTGACAACGTGCCCAAAAACTGGCTACATTACCTCGCTGTATGGCAACGCTAATGCGTTGTCCGTGGTATAGACCAGTCTTTTAGTCACGTGAGACGTCTACCAGGCGTCTCGCTATATCTCGAAAAATTTTTGCGCCTCAGGCCCCATGGTCCCAGGGTCTCGACCCCAAAATCCGCAAATATGTAACCATTACCGATAGCAGAATATTTGCGGCATTTTAGGGCCTCCTGTTGTACAGCAGCTGTACCGGCAGACATGCTAGTGGCTGAAAGATGGAACGCCACTGGAGATAAATAAATTACAAAACTTATATGTATAAAAAAGATTCCGACGAATTGAGAACCTCCTCCTTTTTTTGAAGTCGGTTAACAAATTCCTACGGACGGGCGACTTGTCGTAAGAGGCGACAAAATAAACCGCAGGCAGGTGGTAGGGCATTTACCTGTCTGGAACTACCACTCTTGTCTGGAACTACCACTCTGGTCTAGAGCTCGCAGCCACAACAATGTCGAGTTGTGTTTTGGCATCAGGGCCCACGTTTCAGTTCCGCTTTCAAGGTCTGCAGCAAATTGGTATAACCTATGATGTTGCAGTGGTTAAAGACAACAGTACCTGCTTTCGATGAGATGAGTCGTCAGCCTGTCTGCTATAATCCAGCAATAAAAAAACAGTTCTAATTATAAGCCAATTAACAATATACCTTTGGGGCCATCGGGGCGTGAGGTGCACAAGTTTGATCGAGACATAGCCAAACGTATGGAAGATGCCACACGTGACCACAAGACTGGTCTATATCTCGGGCAACACATTAGCGTTGCTATACGGCGAGGCAGGGGCCAATCTTTTGGAGACGTTCCAAGCTGACAGCCGTCTGGCACTACATTTTTAACCGGCTTCAAAGTTCGTAAAAAAAAACCTAATATGTAATTTTCATATAACAATAATAATAACAGCCTATAAACGTCCCACTGTAAGGTCCAGGCCTCCTATAATAGCGGGGGAAAAGACAATATACCCGCCATGCATGTCCAAGGCGGCTTGGCAGGTTTGATTCAGAGGGAATTTCGATTTGCTGGTTTCATCACGATGTTTTTCCTTCACCGTTGTTAGCGGGTGGTAATTATAAAAGTATGTATATTATTAGGTCAGAAAACTTCCTAGGCGGTGCATGCGTTCTGGCCAGGAATCGGACCCGCGCCCTTCAGGTTCGGGGACGCTACCACGTCTTGTGTATATAATTTATTTTTAAGGTTTAATATTAATTAGTACATTATATGGATAATTTAGACTTACTTTGTTATACGTCCCAAACTCAAAGGGCGTGGGTTCGATCCCAGCCGGAACGAATGCACCATTTGTTCAGTCACTTTTCTGACTTAATATGCATATTCTTATAATTATCTCGTGCTAACAACAGTAAAGGAAAACATCGTGATGCAACTAGCACATCGAGATAACCGATGTGTCAAACCTGCCAACCCGCCTTGGACAAGCGAGGCGGGTATACTGACCGTTCCCCCTATAATGGGAGGCCCGAGCCCCGCAGTGGGACATTTTTGGACCGATATTAGTATTTATATTATATTTTTATACTCGTAATTGCATTAGCAATGTGAACTATTTATCAAAGACAATTCGGAAGCAAATCCGTTGAGATGTAATCGATCATTGATTAACAATAAGTCGTCGGTCCAAGCCGCGCCAATTACAGCCAATTGTTTGGGTTAACCGTTTTGCAGGCCACATTCGTAACACACAATTAAATAAGGTATCTGGGCCGAATATTAGCTTAAGGTTGCATGACATTTTTTTCACAGTTTTTAAGATAAGAGATAAGAAAATTTTAAAATGTATCGAATTTCTTCATTAGGTTCACTCATTTTAACAATAAGAAAAACAAATGAAAATCACACATTTTCCTAATTTGAATTTGGAATTGTCTTCTTTAAAATTAAAACTCTTTAATGATACCAAAACCAGCCAGTTACAAATGGTATAGCCAAAGAGATCTTATTACAAGTTCATACATACTATATGCGGAAAGACTTTTTCCCCAACCTATTATTACAATAGAATTATAGGTGGTACTATTTGGAACAAATGTTATTAAGAATACATAATACAACATGCATAATTTCTATTTTCGACGAAAGTTAAGAGTAATATTTATTACAAAACTACAAAGCCTATATTTGCCAAAGTAAGGTATGTTGAACATCGTATTTTCTCAATTATAAAATATAAGTTTGCGAATATTTTATTTACAAAGGTAAATAAACACACTTATTACCTTAGAACAACATGTTTAATGTTATAAAATCTTTCATTTGCCCGAAAAAATATTTGATCAAGACCCTTTGGGGCATCCCGGCCGAATTATTAAGCCAATATAAATACTCTTTGGGATAGGGTTGTCCATCTTTTTCGAACGTGTTATTTGTGTCAAAAATATTTGATAATAAAAGGTCTTATTTTTATACTTACCGTAAAAAACGTGTAGAAAAAAACTATAGTGTAGATAAATATAATTTATATATTATTATAATTATAATAGTATAATTTATTGCCAAAAATGTATGTACAGTATAAAGTCTTAGGTTGTAGTATCGATACATTTTGCCTTATTGGGTGTGTAATATTCAAATTTTACAATGTGAATTAATAAATCAATTACAACAATAATAATTAACCAATATAAAGTAATAATAGAAATTACAATCATATGTCCTGTTTATGTAGAAAGTGTAAATAACTCTAAGACATGTAATAATGGAAATAATAGAATGATTACAAACTAAGAAAATGTAGGCCTCCAAGAAAATCTGTTCACAATTGCCTAATACTACTTAAAGGGAAAATGACATATGAGGAGACGGCATCGTAGGGAAGGGAGCGGATCTACCTGAAAATTTCAGTCCATAAAATAAATAACTTGTAAATATAATTTATTTATGTAATTGATTTTAGCAATACTTAGTGTCTTCTTAGCGGTAAATTCCGGTTAAGTTCAAAGGTTCATTACACTTTTTTTCTCTAATTCGCGCGGTATTCAGCATCCCGTATTCTGCCGCCGATCATCTTTTTGAGGGCTAGGCCTATCAGAGCCTGAGTTAGGTGGCATAGCTAGATATTTGTCCCTCGTGTAATTTACCGTGCACGTAGTTAGAAACTGGATTAAATATCCTAGAAAACGGACCAAGTGTTGCTTTAAAAAACATACCTTATTCACTTGTTGTTGCATCATTAAATTAGAAATTATTTGGCAGCCCTACTGAAAGGCCATTCTTGGCAATTGGGTTTTCTTAGTTGCCCTGACATATTCGTTGAACAAAATAAACACACCTTTCATTTGAATTGGCCCCACAATGACCCTAAGAAGTTGTTATGTCGTAGGTATTTGTTTGCGCAGAAAAATGTCATCGTTTCATTATATATATATTATTTCTTGTTTTATATATAATGTGTGTACAATATTCCGGGATATAATTCTGTAGAATACATTAGCTTTATTCAGCCGTGCGACGGTCGTCTGTTGTCCTCAGTTAATTGCATCCGGTCTCACTGACTTGCAAGCGAGATTGGTTTCGAGTTGTAATATTCCATTGAAAAGTAATTTAATTTCTAATCAAGATTTATTAGAACATTTACTTATGACAGTGATTATATTATTGACACCAATCTTTTATAGGTAATATGTTCGAATGTGCCAAACACTTCTTTCTACTTGTAATTGATACCAACATTATGTAAGTACAAAATTTAACAAAAAATATTTATGTTAAACATACCATAATGTCATGGCTGGCCCTAAGACAAAAAAATGATCGAAAAATAATCTATAATTACGTATATCAAAAACTACCTGACGGGTCTTATTCAAATGAATTTACTAGAGTATTTTTTAAGTTCTACCTACCATCATAATTTTTTTCAGCATTTTCCATTTTGTACATCAAGTATGTAAGTATTTGACACAATACTTACATCTTTGCAAGCGAATATCTCATCACCTATTGACTTATTATTAAAGTCATTAAGGAATATCTTATTGATTTTTTAGCCCAAAAATCAAATTTTGTTCAACCCTCACTGGCCTATCCTATGGATTTTTCATGATTTTACTACAAGATTATGTAACGGCTTATACGTATATAATACAAACCTTTTTACCTTACCCTTAACACACTCTTCTACTTTAGTCTTAGTCGTACGAAGTATATTACCTCTACAGAGCTACGCGGAACGTTAATCATGGTTCAGTTCCATTATTTCCTTTCGTTATCTGGATTCTTTTCTTTATTACTCTTTAAAAAAAACATAAATTTTAATGTTGTCTAACAAGAAATTTACTGCCCCTAAATTTTCCATTAGAACGGTTCATACGTGGTTTTAAGCAACGGATGTTTTAATTACCCTTTTCATTCATGAAGAACGTTAACTTTAATTGCTCTATTAGTTGTTTTATGTTATGTTCAAACGTCGTTGTTTCAACTCCTAAAGCTTTTTTATTTTCGAAGTATTAGGAATAAATATAATAGAGTATCATCATAATATTTAAGAGCTTAGCTGTTGTTGGTGAAGCCTCGTTCAATCCTCTTTAGTCACGGCCAGCTGTTTTACTTATTTTTACTACGCAACATGGATTTCTTTTTTTTATTGCTAGTTTGGCAAACAGGCAGACGGTCCAGATAATAAAAAATGGTTACCGTCGTCTGTAGACGTTTGCAACACCATTACATAAGCCGAGATGCTTTTGTGATGGGATAGAGAGGATGGGATAAAAGAGATGGGTTAGGAGGTATGGGATACAGGGATCAGAGAGGAACAGGAGAGTGGGGTAAGGAAGATAGGTTAGGTTAGAAAGGGAAGTGAGCCATTGGAACTTTCCCATTGTATAAAACACGATTAGCTCAAGCCTTACAGTTTCACGCTGATATTCTATGATAACATCGATCGTACAGGCCCTAAGAACATCTTCGTCGCCGCTCGTAGCTACGCGACACGCTCAGAGGGTGGCGCGATAACTAAATTTGACAGAAGACTACACACAACTCCTTCGACGCAATAATAATGTAACTAGATAAATAATAAATTGCATTCATCAAATTATTAAACAGATGTAATGGAATATAAAATATAATAATCTGACCAAGTACGTATCGCACCACGCACATAGAAGTTTACCATAGAGGCGATGAACATCCACTGTTTGTGTTATTCAGCTACGGAATAACAAAAAAAACCTTTAAGTAATGAGATATATGGATCCTATACGCATACTGATTTTCATTGAATTTTTTTTTTTTTAGTTCTATTCTCTACTTATTTTTTTACTTTTTCACTCTATCCTTAAAAAAATAGTGGAAGTAGTAGTAGTAGTAGAGAAGAATTATTTGAGATAGCGAGACATTCGGTTCCAAATTCGTTAAAATTGTGTCCTGCCTTAAATTTTTACGAATTTTCAAGTGAATGTCCCGCCACCTCCAATAAAAAATATAACCATTAAAAAATATCATTATAATTATTTGAAATCAAATGATACACTATACGCCTAAACACTGATTAAGAGCTTGTTTAAAACCCCTTTCACACGATACAACTTGTTTGCCTTTCAGATTTGCCAATTGAAATGGCTACGATCTGATTGTTCATCCACACATAAAAAAGAAGATCGCTAATTTTAGTTTTATTTTGCTGCCTCTGCTGAACGAACTTGTGTCAAGCAAGATGTCTCTTAACGAGAAGCAAAGTTTTGGGTTGATTTTGGCTCTAACTACAAATGTAGATGAAAAAAAATAAGAAGACTGTGGTGACATGGTTATAAAAATAAAGCAACTGAGCCACTAAATATAGTTAAAGAGTTGGACAGTGACAATTTCAGGATTTTTACAGGAAGGATTACGAAACCTATTACGAATTATTGAATTAAATAATTATTAATATAATTTAGTAATTAGTAACCCGCTGCACACGCCGCTGTGCTAACAACTACGTCAAAAATTGACCAACTAGCGTCTACACGACCCGATTTGATTGAATACAATCGAATGACCTTGGATTTCATATTTCCATTCACACTACACAATTTGATTGTCAATATAGTCAATTTAGTCGTAAAATTGTGTCGCGTGGAAGACACTTAACACTTTTAACGTAGCTAAACTGATAAACAATCAAATCTTTATTGTGTTCATTTGTTTGAAAAACAAGGACACAATTATTTTGAACTGTATTGACAGCTTATTGGAAATTATGTTTTATATTCGAATTCCCCGATTTCCGCTGATTCCGCTTATTGATTGTTGGAGAAAAAATATTTCAATATTTGCTCTCTGTAAAACAGTTTCAATATTCGACATGTTTATGGGCGTTTGTTTGCCGAAATAAATATAGAAATATTTTTTAACTTCCCTATTTTTAAGTTCCCATATAACATTAAGTACTATATTTTTGCATATTGATTAATAATATACATGGAGAGAGGTCTTCGTACCCCTTTTTAAACATATTGTGCGCAAGAGGAGCGTGAGGTAATACTTTATATGAAGAAGGAGTGCAGGTAGTCAACATTTACATAATATGTTCCAAATATGTACATTAAATAATTTAAAAAACCATTCATTGTTCACATTTATACTGACAAAGACAATGCTTGGTAATGTTTATCCCATCCCTGCTATCTCATCCCTACTATCATATCCTCTCCCTATCCGATCCTGGAGGCTGGCAACACGCTGCTGTCGCTTCTAGTGTTGCAAACGTCCAGAGGCGACGGTAACCACTTTCTGTCAGATGTCTGCTTGTTAGCCGCCCTTAAATAATAAAAAATGTCAAACATATTTATATTTAGTGTTCATTTACCTAAACATACAGTTAATCGTATAGATTAGATCATTGTATCTCAACGATTTTTACGTCACAATCCACAAAAACCATAAAGTTAAGTAAAAAGTCTTGCGACCCCTTCACTACAGAATCCGGTAGTTGACAGTATGAAAAATATAGGCAGATTTTTATATATATCGTAGATTACGATCTAAACGTGTCAAAAATAAATTGTTTTAATTAAAATAATAAATATTAATTCATATTTTTGAGAAATAAAATCGTTACATTGCAGCCATTAGTCACGTGACAATGAACGCCAATCAGAGCGCGTGACGTCATAGTGTGCAAAACACAACAAGTTGTTAATGAATTCTCAGTGTAAATTTAGCGTTTTCCATTAATTTTGCTGTAAAATAATAGTATTTCCATTGTTATACACTGTGTTCATACGACTACAACAATCAGTTACAATAAACGCAAGTTTTATAAAAGCAAAAACCAATAATTTGCCAAAAATCGACGTTGTTATGCTAGGTGCCTTTTTCGCAACTAACACCAATTTGTGCTCTTAAAACTTCTGTGTAAGTATATAACATCACAAACTACTATGGATACTACGTATTATAACATTAAACAATAGCACCTAGTGTTAAAATTGTGATTAAGATTTGGCAAAGTATTAATTTTTGTAATAATTATTTTTGAGGTTATGATAATTTTAATATCCGTAAATGTTGATGCTAATGGTGAAATTTCCTTTGTAGATCATCGCGAGTATGTTATGGAGATGACGCCATAAGTTATGTGCATTTGAAACGTGATTGCAAACTCCTGTATTGTAAAGTGTAAAATATACCCAGATCAAAAAGTGATATCGAAATTATCGTCATCGCAGGAGTGAAGAACCAATATGTACTTCTGCGGATTGTTATTGGAAAAAATCGAAGCTATCACAACTGTGAACCAGTTTAAAATTTGTAGTAGTAACCCCAGTTTACCATCAAATTAAAAATGTACTTATAAGTTTTCAGAAGTAGGACAAAAAATGAAACTTGAGGATTGTGCATTATTTAAATATCAACATAATCCTGTTCTCAGTGATACAGCCAGCACTTTAATGTATCAACTTGTTTTAAAATATAATGAAAAATGTGTCATTTTTAAGAAATGCAGTAATATCAGATGCTGTCATTAAAAAATTTAAGTGGAAATAAGGGAGTAATTTAAAAGCGGTCTTTGACATGAATTAAGATATGGATGGATAACAGCATCACAGGCTTTTGAAGAAAGTAGATGCAAGACCCACAGTCAGAGAAAATTTGGAGCTGAAACTTCATAAAAAAAATTAAGAAATGTGGTCTCATATTAAGTCAACAATATCCAATGACCGCTGGTTCACTGGATGGTACATGTGAAAATTGCATAGTAGAAATTAAGTGTCTCTACAGTATAAACCATTTTCAAATTATATTAAAGATGGGAAGCTTACAAACAAATATGCTCAATTACAAATATAAATATATTTGACTGCTGTGGAAACATGTATATTTTGTATAGTGGATCCAAATTTTTCTAATAGTAAAAAACAAACTTTCTGTGTAGCAATCAGTTTTGAATATTGTAATGATCTTATTACTGACAGTTTGTTACCATTTTGGAAATGCCATGTGTATCCATTAGTTTATCAAAGCATACAAAGTAACCACTAGGTAGGTTCTGATCTCATCATTTTATAATAAAATAAAACACAATGATTTTGGAGTTTTATTTAATGAGGCAATCTTATAAATTAACTAAACTACCATGCTCTAGGGCTAGGGTAACTAGGTTAGTTCATGACTACTTAAGGCCGGTTCCTATATCTTACTATTCACTCACCCAACCATCAGTTGAATTTTGTCATTATTTGTATGAAGCTTATGTCAAATTTTAAGCGATGGTAAGGTAAATGTACTCTATAAGATATAGGAACCAGCCATTAGTGGACTTATCATCTATGAAGTAAAATTGTTCATGGAAAGGATATTTATTTACATATTTTTTATTTGTATGAAAGATTTGATTTGGATGTGTTGAGTGGAATGGTGATAGTGAGGACTCTGTGTGGTAACGGATGAAGTATATAAAGACAGAGTGTCACAGTGACTTCTTCCTTTATTAATTTCTTTGAAACTGCTTATACTGGATCCAGATGGCCTTAATGATTTCACAGAATATTTCACTTAAAATGGAAATGAAGAAACTGATTTTTGTGAAGACTACTAGTGAAAGTGATCCTGCCTGGTCCACAGTCGGGCTTAGCTTAATACTGGATTGAGTAGCTTTACTTCTATATTTATGTGTCATCAGTACTAAAACAGATTTATTTGCTGTTCTAAGACCTTGTAAACCTTCTTCCTGGGGTAAAACTGAAAATAAATTGACAATATTATTATTAGATTGTTTCAAGAATATTAATATTGGAGCTACTCACTATTAATGTAAGAACCTGTGGTTGTGTTAGAAGTATTGCCAAGAATTAAACTAGCACCACTGGTACTGGCTAATATAGTACTACTTTCAACTGATTTATTTACACACTTTCTTAATAGCATCATCTTTTGTTCTTTATTGTTATATATGGTCGATTTAGACTGCTAAAGTTCGCTTTCTTCTATCTGGCTTACAATCAAATTTACTAGGTAAACAGCTTGGTTTCAAACCTAAGTGTGATACAGATCCCATTATTTGATATTATACGTAATTTTCCATATCATTTGGTAACGTAGAATTATAAATAGGGCTGATAAACACTTACATCAAAATGATCTTCATAAAAATGTGGCCACTTTCTCCTTATTTGTTTACCCCTTAGACACGTAAAAAAACAGTTTCTGTGGTGTTTTTATCGTTGTACTGATACATTGCGGTATTTTACAGTTCTTGTAACAATTAGTATTCATTTTTTATTATGTATTTTTTAAACTTTTGATAACACTTCAACCAAACAGATGTTTGTTTTGCACACCGTGACGTCATGCGAGACGCCATGACAGCTTGACGCGTTTTCGTTACGAAATGTCAAAATGTTTATAAAATTCCTAAATAAAATGTGTTCATGTTGTTTTTTTACTGAAATATTATTATTTTGGCTAAAATAGACCATAAGGCACAATATAAACCTGTTTCTCAAAAAGTGTCAGCTACCGAATTGAACTAATATTTTAATGAATAGCTTATTTATACATTTAATTTATATTTATATATATATATCTTACTTTTTTAATGGACTGCCACCTCTCTTTAAAAACAAATGCTACCTCCACAAAGGTCGCAATCTCCAGGTTGACAACGATGGATTGGAGATTATCGTATTAGAGTATAAAGTTTAAAAAGATGAACTATAGTGGAATTTGACCAATATGATTATTGGTATACATAGTCGTGGAAGGCCACGACACACCTTCCATGATCAAATTGATCGTGTACTAGCAGAAGGTGATGTCAGGAGCCTTAAGAACAGACGAGCGTGCATGACAAGGGTTATGAATGTCAAAGAAGCAAGTGAGGTGTGTAAGAATAAGCCTAAATGGCGCTTTGTTTTTCGTGCCTACCCCGCAAGGGAACTGGCGTGAGGTTATGTATGTATGTATGTGGTATACATATTATCGGCCACTACTAATTATAAATATGAAGTTGAATTTTTATTTTTATTTACATACATACATACATACATAACTTATACTTAACATATTTTTATTTAATTTATTTATATTTATTTATTGTGTACAGCGACCTCGTCAGCAGAGTTTGGGTGGAGTGTTGAGGCGAGAAGGCAATTGGAAGTGCTTCATGCTGACGCTCATGATCGCAGGTTGCCTTGGCTCCGTGACTTGGTGTAGCACAGCCGAAATCGACAGGGACCTTATAGATTTTAGCAAGTGAGTTTTTATATCTGTAATTAAGTAAAAATAATAAACTGAAGTATGACATAATATGTAATACTTTGGTGTGAAGCATGACATAATATTATGATGTGATAAGTATAATACCGCACCAAAATATCACTTATGATTTAATGAAGGCTGGTACTGGAAATCAGCGCTGTGTCAATTCTTGATACAGCATAATACTGAGTTACCAGCCTCATTGTCGTGAGTGTTATATACATTTCTTTTTTAAATAGTTGTATATTTCTAATGGTTTTTGTTTTATGAGTAGGTATATAACAGGTTTTAAGGTTTGTTACATCAACAGCATCCTGAAGGGTACAGCTGATAAATTTGACTGCTCACTGATTTGGTCCTTCTTTAAGAGGACCAAATCAGTGCTAGTCATTAATTACTAACATATATATAAGAAAATAAAATACTATTAACATTATTGTGTGTGATTATTTGTGTGTATATGTACTGGACAGTGTTGTCTTTTAATAAATTTATATATATATATATATATATATATATATATATATATATATATATATATATATATATATATATATATGTATTATATATATATTTATATATATGTATTATATATAATGTTTACTTTTAAGTGCATTCATTTGCGACAGTAAATATTTTTCTTTCTAAAATCCCTTTTGCCACAGTTAAAAAATTCTTAGTTCATTTTTGCTATTGAAAATAAGAACAAATGTAAAAATCTTCACACTATTAAAAACCCTGTTCTACCATCTATCGAGCCATGAGTGATGGTAACAACTTACCACCAGTACATGTATACATACAAAACGAAAACATTGTTATGTAGTAATTTCTTGCACAGTTTCAATATATACAACAACTTCGTAAAATATGTATCCGTTAAAAAAATGTCCCTAATCCAGTATAAAATACTTTAAAAATTACTATGATTACTAAATATACCTATTTTTTAAAGCCGCCATCAAAACGTCGTTTACCAAATCCGATAGCTGAACAAATCGTTTCCCGGGTAGAAATTCATCAGCAAAGAGGCGAATGAACTGAGAATCTCTAATAATCCCGATTGTCGACGCTTCCTCGTTTTAAAGTATCGGCAATTGTGCTATAGCACTCTGTTGCCAGTACAATTTAGGCCTGAAGAGTCATCTAACTTACGAATTATTGATAATCTGTTCAATATTTTAAATCGTGGTATAATTGTTACGTGTTTTCGAAACTTCTCATCAATACATCAAAAATAGAGATCAGCTGATGTCAGTTGTATGATTCTAGAATACAATTTTTGTTATAACATACATGTATATCACATTGATAGCTCTTACTAAGAGACAAGTTTTTAAAATCAAATTTAACTCTCATAGAATGTGAACTTTTTTTATTATTATTTGGATGTTGAACCTATCTCACAATTAATCAAATATATAAACTAAACTATACTATAAATAAAACTATACTTACAAAGTAATATAAATCTATAAGCAAAAAATTTACTCCAAATCGCTGTCGGCGGGAAGCGTGCCCAAAATGCTGGCCGCAATGTTACGTGTTAAATATATAAAAGTATGACTTGAATATGCATAGAAAGTGACATGTAGTTTGTTTCGAAGGCGGGTTTAAAAGATTTCGGCTTTCACAGGAGAGATGTGCAAATGACCGTCTTCTCAGTTTGTTTTTTATTATCCTACCATACAATGTAACATTGTTTCAAATTATTAATATAAAATAAGCAGATGTCCAAACTTTTACTTTGCAAAAACAATCTGTTTTTAACTGACTTCAAAAAGAAGGAAGTTCTCAACTTGATTGGTATTTTTTTTTGTATCTACATCGATTACGCTGAGATTTATTATCCAATTTACGTGATTCTTCTTTAGTTTGATGCGGAATAGTTGTCATTTGGTCCCCTAAAAATGTAACATAGTTTGGCCCGGTAGTTTTCATTTTATGAACATATTTTTATGAAAAATTTCTGTTCCCGTTTTTTGGGCCTATATTTTTTAAGGCGCGCTGCACCTTTCGTAGGCCTACCCATAGCTCACGCCAGCCGGGGTCGCGGAAGAAAAGCTCACGCACATTCCGTGACCCCGGCAAATGACGTCAGGTGGCGCTGAGGGGTTTTAGTGGGTATTCCGGCTCCTCTAGCCGGCGAGTCCCACTCCTCCGCCGAAGTCTCCCCGGCGGGGGGTCCGCAAATGGGTTTACCTTTGTAAAAAAAAACCCATAGCTGGACACTAAAAAGTATCAAATAAAAAAAACTTCGTTTAAAAAGCCGACTTCAAAAACTAAAAAGTATAAAATAACTTTATAAAGATTTTTGACTAAGAATTTATTTAGTTTATTATGAGACAAAATAATATAAAATTTTCTACATCTTGAAGTCGGCGCCGAGCAAGTCACAAAAATTACCATGTACACTGTTATGCCAACAAAATGTTGCAAAATATTGTAATTTTTATGGTTTACTTGGCCTTTTTTTTAGTTTTTGAAGTCGGTTTTTTTTAGTTTCCAAATCTCTACATCCAAATCATACATTCCAAATCTCCTTTAACATAAATAACATAAGGACCTGTCCCTCACCTCGCCAACCGTTTAAAATAACTATGAAAGTATGCAATATAACATCTTTATTACATTTCTAACACCTAAATCAGCTTTGCATCCGTCAGGCATCCAATAAAGCGCACCGTCCGCGAGTCACCATGCGACGTTGGCTACGCGTATATTCCTATCGCCTTTGTGTTGCTTCTCTACTTGGTATACCTGGTGGAATGCTATCACAGCACCGCCAGAATTCAACTTGCGAAGAGGGTGGACGTGGCTGCTGTAAGTGCCAGGGTGCATGCCATGAGGACTGCTACACCGAGGGTATGGTAAGTTGAATCATAAACATATTATTTGTTTTTTGAAGAAGAGATCAGTATGACGTTCTAACTAAGTAATGTTTTCAACCTTATGAACGCTTTGTATAGGATTTATTACATGTTGCACTAGTTAAATTTAGATTATTTTGTAAGCGATTATAAAATTCCAAGATTATTATATATATCAGAATATTTTTATCCACCAATATACATGCACGCACGCACACATCATATATGCACACAAAAACACAAATACACACTAACAAACACGTTAACATCTATTTTAAAAATAAATTAAGACATTAAAATTGTATTCAACCACACACATACCTGGTGTCCTGCGATACAGGCTAGTTAGTTCTAGTGCCGGAAACTATGTAAACATTATTTCTGTAACAATTTTTGACAATAAATTGATTTAGATTTTTTTCTATTTTTCCTTAAAGGATGATTTTAATACAACACACACAACCGATATTAGCAATAAATTACTATTTAATTATGTTGGTCTTATTCAACTTAAAGAATATCTAAAGTTTGATATTAAAATTGAATATATTGTTACAACTTAGGTCTCGACAAAAACAAAATCCATCTACATATCTGAAACAAAAGATATTTTATGACCTGTCGGCATTTAAACTAATTGTAATTCTTTTATGATCGTCTTCTTTTGTTTACTTATTGATTGGCATACGTTTCTAGGAAACAGCCCATTGTTTTATTGTAGGTATTGTACTCTTTTATGGTGGTTTGCGGCCGATTCATTAACGAGGTGTGGCGGATTAAGTCGACTACGATACGGGCAGATTGCATTTGTGCAGTATAAAACGATGGCCTGGTTGAGGGGGGGGGGCAGTAGAGCGAGAATCACGATCGAAGCGAGGCGTGTGTACTGCAATCGGGAATCTAATAGTGACGGAGTTTGCGCGTTTTATTGAATTACGACCTTCTGCATTACGTTTAGGCTTGTTGAGTTCGGTTGTATTTGTACCTGTGTTATACGTGTTTTTATAGTTCTAATAAACTCTATAATAATTCCAACGGCATTTTAATTCGAGTCCCTCGCAACTCGTAACAATATTATAGATTACCCATCGAATCACATTATTTTACTAAAGATGTATTCAACAATTTATCTTGTAAGATAAAACAAGGTATACTTATATGTAAATAGATTTACCAACGATTTTCAACTCCCCCATGCTTAAAAATAGATCAAAAATAATAATATGTAAAGCAAATATTTTTTTTACATTTACAGTATAAATAACGAGATTGAATACAAAATATTCCATCTCGTTATTTCTAGGTATTTTATTGTAAAGGGGATTAATGAAAAGAGAGTGAAATTTCGATTGTAACGTAAACAGTAAAATTGTGAGGGTTGTAAATTCTCCGGTATTTTCCGAAATAGTCGCAGTAAAGATTAATGGCTAGATTTTACAACTTTATTTAGGTCAACAAATAGGTTGAGGTTGTTTCTGCGTTGGCGTTATTTTTATTAGGCTTTGTAAGCTTTACAATGAACATATTATGGTACTAATAGATCCAATATTCAATTGATTAAATTTACAAATATGTAGTTCGCAATAACAGTTCTAAAATGTTATGAGACCTAAAAACTATTATAATTAATATTATAATACAAAATATGTTTCGCAATTAAAATAAATGTTTGGTAAAGTTCGTTCCTGACAGGTATTTGGCACTAACTTTCCTACTTTAACATTAATTTGATTTGTAGTTTATTTTTAGGTTTCACCATTGATTCATAAAAAAACTATGGTATCGGGTTCTATAGAGAAATAAGACTTTCTCGCGATTTGCCTTTCATTATTTCGAACACTTTTTTACATTTGTGTAAAAATCGACTCAAGTAGAAATAAAGTAGGTTCATATACGATACATATTCAGAGGCTCCGGGTTCGATTCCTGGTATAGTAAATTTCGGAAACGTATTTTATCCGTTGTTTACTATGGTCTGGGTGTCTGGGATCGGCCCCAGAGTAGTACATTGTATATTACCCATATCACAAGCGTAACTTGCTTAATTTGGGGATATACAATATGTGTGTTTGTCTGCCGATTATTATTATTATTTATTATACACCAAATTTCACGAAAGACGATTAACATTTAAGACAGTGGAAAAGAAAACTTTTTAACACAAAAATTGTAGATCTAAATTAGCTCTTTTATCTAAACATTTAGCATAAGTTATAAACTTAAATTAGCTCTTGAAAGAAATTTAAAAGTGAATAATACTATGTTTAAAACTGGAAAAAACAATAGATGGACATGGCAATCGCCGGACGCCAAACATCATAATAAAATTGATTATATTTTGACTAGCAAACAATTGGACGTAAATAATTTTGAAATAATAAAACACCTCAATTTTTACACAGACCATAGACTTATTAGGAGTAAAATCTAATTAAGTAAGCGAAAAGGTTTTCGGACCTTAAAAACAGCTAAAACTCTTACAAGGAGCTTGCCAAGACTAACTAGGGAGAAGGGTCTAAGATGGGAAGAAAAATTTACAGGAGCTATCAACAACTCATCGAATGTACAAAACCAATACAATAACTTTGCAAAAGAAATGAACTATCGTCAATCTCAGATACCAACAATAAAAAAAGAAATTATTCAAGATCAATACTCTGTTCTTCTTTGTCTTATGGAAGAAGCGAAGCAACTATACAAAAGGAAAAGAACTAAAGAAGTTAAACACTTGATAACACCAAAAAGCAAGGAAATAAACAAAGAAAGTAAAGGAAAAATTCAGACAAAATACATTTGAAAAATTTATTCAGAAAACAGGTTGTATCAAAAAAGCGTATAAAGAGCTAAGCGAGTCTTCAAAATGGGCAATAAATATAAAAGATAAGAAAGGAAAAGCAACTTCAAATCGGACCGACATTATAAAGGAAACTACAGACTTTTATCACAGCCTATACAGAACAAACGTCTCAGAATCTGTTTCACAGGAAATATTGAAGTATTATGTAATAAAATATGGATACGAAGAACATTTGCCCGAAATATTATTATCAGAAATAGCTTTTGCAATTAACAGCCAGAAGAAAGATAAAACCCCAGGTGAAGATAAAGTAACCAACAAGATATTAAAATCAATACTAGAACTATTGCAGCGTCTTTTGAAACTACTCTTTGATAATATTCTCGAAAAGAAAAATACCCCGGAACAATGGTCAAAGTCCACCATTACTCTTCTTCACAAAAAAGGCAATAGAAACGAGTTAAACAGTTATAGACAAATTAGTTTGATGAGTAATATATATAAAGTTTTTCAAAGATATTGTTAAACAGGTGCACAAAAATTTTAGATGAAAACCAACCTCGAGAACAAGAAGGATTTCGCAAAAATTCTCTACTACTGACCATATGTTCGTTGTTTGCCAATTAATAGAAAAGGTTAAGGAATATCATAAAAACTTGTACATTTGTTTCGTAGACTTTATGAAAGCTTTTGACTCTTTAGAGCATTCTGCTATATTTCGTGTACTATTGGAGCAAGGTGTTGATATTAGATACGTAGAAATCATAAAAAGCATTTATTTTAATGTCATGGCTAAAATACGTTTAGATAGAGAGGTTACTGAATTTAAAATATCAAGAGGAGTGCGACAAGGAAACCCGATCTCACCTAAGATATTTTCTTCAGTGCTGGGAATGGTCTTTAGGAAACTTAATTGGGACGAAAAAGATATAAACATTGACGCAGAATATTTAAACCATCTACGATTTGCAGATGACATAGCAATCTTTGCTCAAGACCCAAAAACATTACAAGATATGTTGCAAGAATTGGCTGAGGAAGGCAGAAATGTAGGATTATCAATTAACTATACAAAAACTAAAATAATCACGAACTATACGGAGGAAAATATTATCATACATGGAGAAAAAACAGTATATGTAAAAGAGTGTATATATCTGGGACAGTTGGTATCCTTCAAGGATCAGATCGAAAATGAAATTAACGGAAGAATAGCCATATCGTGGAATAAATATTGGAGTATGAAAGAAATAATGAAAAATAAAGACGTGAACATAAAAATAAAAAGTAAATTATATGATACTGTTATTCTCCCATGCCTCACATACGGAAGCCAGACCTGGGCTTTAAGAAAAAAGGATGAAGAAAAATTGTCAATACACCAAAGGAAAATGGAAAGAAGTATGTTAAGAATAAAACTACAAGATAAAGTTCACAACAAAATCATAAGAAAAAATACTAGAATAACAGACGTCATCAAAAGAGTAAGAACTCTGAAATGGAAATGGGCAGGACACACAAGTAGGCAAGAAGACAATAGGTGGACAAAGAAAATCTATGATTGGCTACTTAGAGATGGGAAA
Organism: Dendrolimus kikuchii; assembly: GCA_019925095.2. Taxonomy (NCBI): domain Eukaryota; kingdom Metazoa; phylum Arthropoda; class Insecta; order Lepidoptera; family Lasiocampidae; genus Dendrolimus; species Dendrolimus kikuchii. The sequence continues at coordinate 16,643,684 of CM034400.1, forward strand.
AAAGAAAGAGGAAGACCTAGAAAAAGATGGGAAGAAGTTTTCGTAAAAATGTGTGGAATGAAATGGAGAAGAACAGCTGGAGATAGAGAAAATTGGAAAGAGTAGGGGGAGGCCTACGCCGCAGAGGCGACTTCTATTATTTAATGTGTACATTATATATTTATATTTAAAAACTAAACTTAATGGTAGAAATAAAGGCTTTTTTATTTTTTATATTTTATTTTATAAACTTGAAGTTTTGTTTGGCACAAACTTAAAAAGTTATATTTTATTGTACAGTTTTATTTTTAAGAAAACTACAATATTGGTTAAAAATGAATAAATTATAGGACTTATTATAATATAAAGTTATTAACGAATTTAAGACTATTCTAAAATTTTATTACGAACATCTTCAGTCTCCGCATAGAAATCGGTGTGTAGTTCAAACATTTGAACAACTTACAAACTGTAGTTGTCCTAGTTAGTGATTTCCAATAATTAGTTACGAACACCTAACTGGCGTTAAATTCAAGTAAAACTTCTTCAGAAGTAGGTCACGAATTTACAATTATCAGCAGCAAGTACAAAAGAAATGATTGATCTCTGCACATAGCGGTGATACTTACAAACGTAGCAATATTGTCAAAAATGAAAGCGTTCTAATATCGTCCTAACCGTCTGTCTGTCTTTTTAGTTTTTGGAGTTTACTCCTGAACAATCGATTTTTATATAATACCACAGTATGGAAATTTTATGAGGAGTGAAATGAATACAAACGTTAACTCAAAAGCGTTATGTTTTCTGCGTAACGTACACCTTACGCACCTTTCACTTCGTACTATGGAGAGTAGAGGTAAGGAGTACCATCTTATAGGGAGGGTAAATTGAAACAGTGTTCAGCAGTATGCTGAAAATAGAGGTTCACCACAATACCACAACAGCACTGGCGTACGAAAAACTACGATCTGAATTAAAAATTGTTGACGTGCCGTAAAATTAATAAAATGCCAGTATAAAAACTTCAACTATTTACGTAGTGAAGTGATTTAATTATTGTGAATTTTTAATAATAAACAAAACAAAGCGAAAATCTTTTGGTCCTTGTTTATTTTTCTATTTCACTCTAATTACTTTTGACGCTTCCTTTAAAATTTATCCCATGCTACCGCAGTGTCAACCTTATTATCTGCGTTTTGCCGGACATGTTTTCAACGCAGAGCTGGTACTTCTTATCTCCACCTTCCATACTTCGTACTTAAGGCGTAAAGTCCAGTCATGCTTCGGAACTGACATACACTTTTTAAAATTGTTAATGCCTTTATTCGTACTGCTTATGTTAGACGGATCATCTAAATGTGGTGTTTTAAGCGAGTGGTGCGTTGGGTGATGTAGTATGTTCTCTATAATCAATTATTGAAAACCAGCTTGATTGCAGACATATTTATTTTATAGAGTTGACAGATCCACATGACATGAGAATTACACAAAGATAAATATATAATAACAAATAGACACTACACTAAATTGAAACGAGATCCAATTATAGAACTTGTTTTGTTTTATTATTTGGTTGATCTTTATGTTTTTGTCTTGAATAAAATATTTTCTTTGTCTCGAAATGATTGTGCAATGATGTTCAGCATAATAGCGTTGATAGTCGAATCAACTCAAACACTATTTGTCTTTTTACAAGTCGTTACTGAGTTACGTTCGTTTTTCATAAGTGTAGCAACTTCAATTTTTATCATTCCTTATTAAATGTAAGATGCTCGTTTTTATGTAAGTTGTTTTAGAATAAGTTACAAAATTTGTCATAATACTGTTACGAGCTACAGGACTCGAATTAAAATAAATGCCGTTGGAATTACTATAGAGTTTATTAGAACTGTACAAACACGTATAAAACAGGTACAAAATAAAACTGGATGGAATCAGTTCACACTGCACGATTCAGTGCAATTCAACACGCGCAAAGTCCGTCACTATGTCGCTAATCGAAAGTACTACACACGTCTTAATCGTATCGTAGTCGTCGCTTGACTGCCACACCCCTCCGTTTGGTCATTCTTTTATACTAAAGTGTATAATAGAACAAAGGATCGCCTTCGCCGGGTTAATCCCGCACACCTGGCAAGCTTCGACGGCCATTAAAAAAAGATTAGTTTGACTCTTATTACAGCCATAAAATAAGTACGATAACAATAGATGTTTTTAAAGTTTAAACACGAAGTAAACAAAAGAACCCCGAATACGGGAGGAGCAATAAACAAGGTGCGCAACATTTCTTTTTTGGTATGTAACAATAGGTATGCAGGTGGCCTAACTTGTAACAATACAAACAATTACACAAACAAAAGTCTTATCTAGAAACACGGTACACCCCCAATCAGGAAATATGAATAATTTCACTATAAAAAGAAATGAATTAGGCGTAACTTTTATTTCTCATGCAAAGGTACTATGACAATTTTAACACGGTTTGCGTGACTAAATAGCACAATTCACCTTCCGAGCGAAATTACGACAGGATGAAAGTTTCAAAATGCTCACTCATTATTGTTTATTTCAAACATGTTTAGCACTGTTTGTGTATTACACAAGTTTAAAACTGTAATTGATTTTTAGTTGTTATTATAATTCTAGTCTATTGTGCAGCTTCATTGTGGTGGCTCAATGTTTAAAGCACGCGAATCTCAGTTAAAGTCCTTATTAAGTTTTTCGCTAATTTTGAGCAATACATAACCATTTTATTTTATTGAGGGGGCTAAAAACTAAAATAATAGTAATAACATTACACTTCCAAAGACGACAGAAAAATATTAATAAATGTAACAGTGAAACAAGGAAACAATAAACAGATAAAAGTAGAAAGAACTAAGATACTTGAATAATAATAAATAATAATTATGTCACGCCACATTTATATTAAATTTGTCAAGGAGCCTCTACATGTTGGTTTTCCCATGGTCATATGCAAGCCCTCCAAAAGTCCGGGCCATTTTTATGGCCCGTGGTCTTAGAGACATACAAGATAATAATAATTCAGAAGTAAAATTTAACCAACTTTGTGCTTGATGATGCTACATTATTAGAAAATAGGGCTAAGTAATCCATTTATTTATTACGTCGGTAAACTATACTATAATAATTAATAATAAGATCCTCCTGTGATTGAATGAGCTAAGTCTTGAAAGCTTACTTCAATGGAGGTCTCGGGTTCAATTCTTGGAATGTCAAATTTCTTAAACGGACTTTGGAAAAATAATACTATCCTCTTCCATTAACGCACTTTCCGATATTTACTATGGTCTCGGTGTCTGGAATCGGCCCCAAAGTGGTCCGTTGTATATTATCCATAACACAAGCGTAACTTCCTTAGCTTGGGTATATATAATTTAAGTGTTTGTCTGCCGATTACAAATTATTAAAATAATTACTGTGAGCTTTTAATAATTTTTTTTCGGATTTCATCACACGTTGTTTTATCCTTGTCACCACAACTTACAATGAAGGACCATGACGAAAGTTACATATGGATGCCAGCCAGTTGATGGCTTTTATATACTGAATACTCCGAATTTCAAAAGATATATTATAATTTACGTAAATGTATTTATTTATTACCTTTTTTTACAAAAATGTCCTATTTCCAAATATCTAGTCTCGCTTGCAATGATGAGATTCTCACAGTTTTTGGGGCTATTATTATGTATTCTATAAAAAGTTCCTATATAATGAATACAGCGAACTTCATTGACTTAAGTTTATATCCAACGTAGTAAAAAGAGACACAAAAGTATACAAATCACTTCCTACGTATATATTAGTAAGCATTCAGCGTGAACTGAAGTAGAACCTACAATAAACCTTTATTTTTATCATAGGCTGATTTGCTAATGGTGCTTACGACAACTTTTTCCAGCAATACGTTAATATATTGTGTTTTTTCAGGTGGAAAGCGATTTGCTACCATTATGTGAGGCGAAAACGTCAAGTCACGCGATATCGAAACGGTGACGCGTACACAACAACACAGGTGAGAAATTAAACATAGATTAAAGAAAATAGTTATATGTTAATCTGTTGCATCAGTATGTGGTGATAGATCTTCATACCGATACAAAAAAATCATTATCATTTGATTTTATTGGACGTAAATCATAAAATATTATTATTGTTATAAGCTAAGATAAAATTAAATGACATTTATTTAAGATAACAAGTATAGGGAACATAAGATTATTTATCAATACGAACAATATAATAGAAGCGGCCAAAGTTAATTCTGGTACCCGTACTAAGTCTTTACAGAGCCTGTGTGGTGGGCCACAGTGGAGTTCGCTTTGGACTTGAACGTTACGTCAGGGTACAATTACCGCCAGACCGGCGACGAGGTTATGACGCTGCATACCCTCCAGGTGTGCCCTGTTTTGGTAAAGTAAAGCCGAGCGCTCGTCACCGTTAACGGATGTGACCTCTCGCTCCGGACCATGGTTCGCACCTTGTCGGTAGCTCCCTCGGATGGGACGCCCTCTCCTCCTTCTACGATTGTAATGCTTGTCAAGGAGGAGGCGGAGTAGGTGCGTGCATACCCACAGAACTTGCCAATACTCTTTATCTAACTCACACGCAGTCAGAGAAAGAGAGCCTAATAAAACTAGGCTGTGGTAAGAGTGAAGAGTCATGCGTTCAAACGATATACGAGGCCCAGGGTCTTACCTGCGAGACAGTGGTGATCGTGAGGTCCAAATCCAACAAGATGGACCTGTACAAGAGCATCCCTCATGCGGTCGTGGCAATTTCGCGGCACACTGCTAAATGTATTTACTACACAGCCGTGTGCGAAGAGGACGCTACCGCCACCTTCGTCCTCAAAGCGGAGAAGGCCACAGCCGATGAGATCAGGGATTACGACATAAAAATGGCGATACGCATGGGAGACAAAACGGTGGTCCAACGTCTAAATGAGGGCCAATAATCCCCCTCCTAAACCATCCATCATCACTAACACCAACTGAACAACAATTCCCAGTCAACACTTTGTCACAACAATGAAACAAAAAAATTATAACACCACACAAAGTCACAAACACACATCTAACAACAAAACTTACACACATACTCACACAAACGCGCACTACCACCGCATTGCATTACACGCAGACTTCACAAACAAACCAAGACACACAAAGAGCCTAATAATTAATAACCCAGACACAGAAAGGAAAAAATAGCACACATGGCACTAGTTAGGATAATATAATATATAGATATAGACATAAGGCACACACTGTACATGCACTTCCTCACAATAACAGCATGTAACAGATACACTCTACATTAGTATAAGTTTAGTATTAAAATTAGAATAAACTAATATAATAAGTTATTCGTAAGGTACACCACAACACAAATATCATTGAATAAATGTCACACACAAAAACAAAAATAATCAAGAAGCGTGTATTAATTCTAAAAACTTTCTTCGAAATTAAGTTGTAAAAAAGGGTATGGATTGCGAGTACGTAGACTTGTTAAAAAAAATACTGAAAGATCTATGAACACAAGTGACCAAAAAATGAGATAGATGGACTGCGTAAAAGAAGAAATGATGATTTGTGGTGTGACAGCGAACTTATGACAGAATAGAGGAGTATAAAAGGAAAATACATATTGTTCCGGTCTCAAATGATTGAGATAAACGTGATAATAAGAGAGAGATATTAAAAGCTTAATATTGACATTGTTCCAGAATAAGTCAGTATCAGTATATTGTAATTTTCTAAATACTAAAAAGTAAGTGGAATGTACTCTGCCTTTACACAGTTGTATAACATCTATATAAAACTACATTCTTGCCAAGAAACTTCTTGAATTCAATTTAATTGAATTTTACTTTGTAACGAGATCATTTCGTCGCGTTATACGGTAATAATTCACAAGGCCCGCATTCCTAAAGAATTCATACGCAAATCAACGTTTTCTAACTCCATATAGTTCAGATCATACTTGCAATCCTTTCAGAGTCCGTAAGTGATTTTGTTCTCTGTTCATGGCTAGAATCAGAAATAGCAAAATGCTGCACAAACAATGAAGACCACAAATAGCAGCATTCCTAATGCTAGATGTATTTTAAATTGGGCCACGTAAATTTATTTTATAGTTTCAACTGTGTAACGCGGTTACTAACCATAAAATTGACATTATTCTAGGTATAGTAGGGGCATAGTTACTCTAGCCAGTTGCGTGGTTTGTCACTAAATTTTCAAGGGCTCCAAAAATAACGTATCCACCTAAACAGGTTTGTTCTATTATTTAATCAAAAAGTTTTCGGTCCTTCGTCAGTTAGCTCTGCGACATAATTACGTTGAAATAAGCAACTGTTTTCCCGTACAGTGTCCCTATTCTCTTTATCCCACGTTCGTAGCAACACGGCCAAAATTGTTTATGAGATAATATGGTATTAGCACATCGGCGGTTAACTATTCCAACCTCCTTTTTTTTACGAGGTGTAATCAATCCGTCATGGTCACCCTACCGCCCAGGGTAGTAAGATAGTGTTGGACTCCCGACGGTATACTCGGACCTACCAACTAAACCACCTCGGTGTTCCATCGCAACGCCGTAATGTCAGAGTCTCGGGATCCAAAGATACTTCCGATAACCCTGACAACGTCGGCTCATTAAGCCCCTCCTTCTAACTCAACTTATTATAAATTTGTAGTAGTCATAAGAACTATCTTAAAAGTCAAAAGAAAATAATAATCATAATACTTTCTTAAGTTTTCGCGACTTGTATACATAATAAAACTACGTTTTAACGGTTTTAAGCGCGGTATTTTTTTTTTAATTTTTAAATTACCGCGCCTAAAACCGTTAAAACGTAGTTCTATTAAGTAAGAATCAAATAAAATGCCGCGCTTAAAACCGTCAAAACGTATTTTTAATTATATCTTAAAAGGTACTTATATCATATTTAAGCACTTATATCAAAGACTTTATATTCTTTGATACCCGTAAGTCAAATATGGATAAACAAAAAACCTAGTTCTGTTAGCTTAAAATATAAATAAGTGATTTGTATCTATAAAAGATTTTTCTATTATGTGAGGTGTAATCATTTATGTATAGTAGCTATTTGGTAAAGAAGCAGTTGATCAAAAAATGTCAGATATCATGTTTGATAGTTAAATTTCGATAAGTATGCGCTGTAATAAACGCTGTTTATATTTACTTAGTTCTATATAGAATTAACTAAATATGTAAGTTGACACTTTGTAGAATGTACCTTCTCATGCGTTAGAAAGAAATCTAGTAAGAAGTCTAGGCTGACTTGAAACATCGTATGCTTTTTGGGACTCATTTCCGCTGATAGCGATTCGGAGACCATTTTTTGTATATAATAATTTTGTATATGGTTTTTATTAATTTTCTTGACTTTAGTTTTGCCTTTCTATTAAATAATTGGAATATTCTTCTAGTATGATCATAATAGAAACATTATATTTTTTGTAAATAAGTTACCTCTTTATCCCTTTTTAATTACTGCTAGTGAGCCGAATATTTGCTGAGTTGTATCACGTTTTATTATATAAGCCACAGAACGACCTAATTTTCAAATTTTAGTATATTAGGTTGGGGAAAAAGTTTATTCGCATTTTATATAAAAATTCAAAAGGTTTTTTTATAAAGTTTATTTACATTTGACTAAAGTATGTAGGTGCCATTTTGTTGGATAACTTTTTGCTATCTCGTAGGTAGGGACGTGATCCCATTGCTATAAAAATTTTGGGGCTTCTGATCAAAAAACTGCGACAAGTAGTTTTGGCAGTCCTCTCGTGATGTTAACCTGACACCGCCTAAGGAATTCTGCAGAGACCGAAACAGGTGAAAATCTGAAGGTGCAAGTTCAGGACTATACGGCGGATGCATTAACACTTCCCAGCCAAACTCTCGTAATTTTTGCTGAGTGGCTAAAGATGTGTGAGGTCTAGCGTTATCACGGTGAAAAACCACACCCCTTCTGTTGATTAATTCCGGGTGCTTTCTCTCAACTTTTTGCTTTAATTTCATGAGTTGTTCGCAGTACAGTTCAGAATCGATGGTCCTACCTGGCGGTAACATCTCATAATGAATAATGCCCTTCCAATCCCACCATACACAAAGCATCACCTTGTTGCGAGTTAACCCGGGTTTCGCCATAGTCTGTGAAGCCTGACCAGCCTTTGACCACGATCTTTTTCGCACCTTCTTGTCATACGTGATCCACTTTTCATCACCAGTTATCAGCTTCTTCAAAAATGGTTCGGTTTCATTACGTCGTAATAAAGAATCACAAATGAGTACACGGTTCATTAGGTTTCTTTCAGTGAGCTCATGAGGCACCCAAGTATCAAGCTTTTTTGTGTACAGAGCTTTTTTCAAATGCGCCAAAACCGTTTTGTGGTCAATTCCCAGTTCTCCAGCTACATCGTAACTAATAATATGCCGATCTTGCTCCACTTTTTCAAAAATAGCATCAATTTCGTCCGTAACAGGGCGACCAGAGCGACGTGCATCTTTGATATCAAAATTTCCGGATTGAAAACGCTTAAACCAAATATGCGCTACTCTCACAGATACTGCATTAGGTCCATAAACATCACAATTTTTTTTCGCGGCTTGTGTTGCATTTTTACCTTTTTTGTGGTAAAATTTTAAAATGCATGGAATTTCTTCATTAGATTCACTCATGTTAACAAAATAAGATAAAATAATAAAAACAAATGAAAATCACACATTTTCCTAATTTGAATTTGGAATTGTCTTCTTTAAAATTAAAACTTTTAATGATACCAAAACCAGCCAGATACAAATGGTATAGCCAAAGAGATCTTATTACAAGTTCATACATACTATATGCGAAAATACTTTTTCCCCAACCTATTATTATTCCTTTCAAATGGGTAAAGCAGGGGCATACAAACGAGCGTTTTACAATAACTATATTATAAACTTTGATTCTACTATTCAAAACATTAATCTTAGCGCTTTATGAATTAAATCATATTTTCATTTCTCATATTCTGAAAGTACGCTTGGAGTAAAAACCTGATCACAGGGATGAAAACAGTACTCTTTGTCCCTGAGAAGCGATTCGCCCTGCTGTCAAAAAATTTAGTTTTTTTATTTAAGTTTATGGCTTGGCAGCTAGGCCTTAAGTCAGATCTTAGTTTACAGTCTAGTTTCTTCATTTTCTTAAGCCTATGTGTAGCACATCTGAACTGTAGGTAATCAGCTAGTGCCATTCAATGGAGTTCTTGTGACAACTCAAAAGGCCACACTTGACTATACAGTTCATATTTCTCACAAAACACATAATTACTACTCAAAAACTATCAATATCCTACAACTATTGTGCATTTTAAAGTAATTTAACGCATTTTTAGAAAATGAAACTGCACAGCACAACATCTCTTTTCAGTTCCCGCCAAAAACTCCCAAAAAATTTAGAAACCTATGCGAACCATAGATAACACATGCGGCTTATGTCACAACTTTTTACCGCCACTGTTAAATCGCGGCATAAATTGTAATAAAAAATGTCAACAATTGTGTAACATCATTTTATACTTATTAATTACGTTTCACTAAATTATTATTTAATTTACATACATTTGAGCTAAATATTTACTACCATCCTTATTGTAAAAAAAAATACTGGCTGAATGCCACAGAAAACAAAATATTATGTGACGTACGTGATGACTTTTTATTAGATTTAGACATAGATTTACCGCCTGATTACTAGAGAAATAGTTGTTGGTTAAACTAATCAGTTTTTGTTTACTTTTCTCATGTTCGAAATGAAAAGCACTTTCATTTCGGGTGAAAGGCTATACACTCGAATTATTAACGCCTTCACTACACTCGTGCGCCAAACCATCCAGTGCCTAAATATGTCACTTTCACCTCTCGTGTAACAGTCTACTATTCGTCAACCGACTTTAATAGCGTAGAGAATAAGGGTCCCGTAATACAGGCGCTAAGGCTCTAATAAACATAACACATTTTGCTTTATTATGTTTCATCCAATTTGGTACATCACTGGGAAAAGGCATGTATTAATTTTCCTTGTCAGAGGGAACACCTCAATTTACTTGATTAAGGCCCTTTGTTGAGATTTTAGGACGGAAATGCTCATGATTAGGTTGTGGTTTAGTCGAACTAAGTGTTTTATCACTGTCGTTTCATACTATGCATATGATTTCTTAATCAGAGATTTTTAGCTTGAAATTAACTACACTGTTCTAAATCAGTTTGTTCTTATTAAAAAATATATTTTGGGTTTGTTGTCAGTGAATAGGCAGACAGCCCTCCTGATGGACTTTAGGCAATACAACTTAGGGATATTTACGATTTTACTTAAATATATAATGACTATGGCGTAGTTTAAAGGGAAGCTATTGAGGTGAAGTTTCGTCCAGATAATGATTGGACTCGTATATATATACTAATATTATAAAGAGGTAAAGTTTGTGAGTTTATGATGTTGGGGGTAACCTCTGGATCTACTAAACCGATTTTAAAAATTCTTTTACTTTTTGAAAGCTACGTTAACAGGAAGTGTCATAGGCTATATAACATTACGGTATATACCACGGGAGCGGGACAGAGCGCGGGTGAAAACGCGCCGGGCCGCTAGTGTGAGATAAAACGGTACACACCTTGCACAATTTGCAGTATGTCCTTCGATAGCTTATATGAGCCAGGCACCAGTATCACATTCTCACATCTTCTAATTTAATGAGAGGATTAATTTTGAGCACTTATTTAAAAGATTTTGAGTATAACTTTTAGAGTTTGTATGCGTGCGTAGCGGGCGAGTTTTGCAACGTCTCTTTTTGGAACGGAAAGCGGGTAGATGGAGGAGATTTTGAGTATAGAACAGTAAGGGCCGAACGAATGAAATGAATGTCGCGTACAGTATATACAAATAAAAGTATTCACTTTAAATTTACATACATACATACATACATAACTTCACGCCAGTTCCCTTGCGGGGTAGGCACGAACAACAGAGCGCCATTTAGGCTTATTCTTACACACCTCACTTGCTTCTTTGACATTCATAACTCTTGTCATGCACGCTCGTCTGTTCTTAAGGCTCCTAACATCACCTTCTGCTAGTACACGATCAATATGATCATGGAAAGTGCGTCGTGGCCTTCCACGACTTCTGCATCCGTCCACTTTTGCATTGTATATCTGTTTATTCATTCTTTCATCATGCATTCTTTCTACATGTCCGAACCACCGGAGCATTCCTCTCCTTACCTTCACCCCTTCACTTTAAATTTAGCATCTACAAATAACGGATATACACTAAGTTGATGAGTGATTGTTTTGAGTCAATTGTTTTGCTTTTTATTTTTTTTAGAAAATAAAAAAAGACAGACTGGATATCACTGTATATAATCGCGTGTTAAGAGCGTGACGTGAGTAACAAGGGTCGCTGTCGAACTGTTTGTTATACTTATCGGGAAATTGGGTAAGACGTCACTTTCAGTCAACATGTTATCAACAGTTGCGACATCACAAGTCCGCTGTAGCAGCTTTATAAATCCAATTTCCAGGCCTACCTCCGAAATATGTCAGGATTGTACAGCCGGTTTAGCCTCGACGAGGTTAGGCTTATTGTTTGGGATCTGCGATATTTGAAGTTTGTATTACTGGAAAGGTTTTAACATAAAATCGAATGAATAAACGAATGATAGAAACAATTTATTCTTGGTCCATAGCTGGTCCTACTAGGTTCGTAAAAGCTAGATATGATGTAGGTAATATCATGAAAAAGAACAGTATTATTATGAGTAGTATTTTTTTGAATGGTAAGTAAATATAGATTCAACAAAAGGCGGCCTTATCGCTTAAAGCGATCTTTTCCAAACGACCCCCTAAGGCGGGTTTCTACATCTTATCATACTATATTTTCTTTTATTGGTGTTAAATTGTCATTACTTATTTCGAATAATAAGGCAAATGTATGAATAGTAAAAACTTATAGGAACAGATTGCTCGACTAATGGGAAACTTGAAGAGTATTATTTTGCTGTGCAGTTTTATCTATCAATCTATACGACTAGTTCTATACTATAATAAATATGTAAATGGTTCTAGTTTTTACATTACGTTTAGAAATGTTAAAATAATCACGGGGGATAATTCGGACCAGGAGATTCCGATAATGCAATTTTTAGAATTTTTGTCTATCTGTCTGTCAGAGCATCACGTAAAAACTACTGAATGGATTTAAATGAAATATGAAACGGTGCAAACTTATATAACATAATAGAAAATATCGAAAAAGATGGCACTGCGATCGCATCTTCTTTGGAAACTACTTTTTTTATATTTTTTTATTGCAGGAGATCAGCAAACAGGCAGACGGCCCACTTGATGGAAAGCGGTTACCATCGCCTATGGACATTTGCAACAGCGAAGGTGCTACAGATGCGCTGCTGCTCTCTTAAGGGAGACTGGAACCTGGTCACTAATGCCGGAACACAACTCAAAGTTGTTATGGCGACATACTTTAGAGCAGGGGTGGTAGCCATCCAGTCGGGCAAATGCCCTACCACCTGGCTGTGGGTTGTTAAGTCGCCTCTTACGACAGGCCGCCCGGCCGCAGGAAATTTTATTCTTTCTCCGTTCCTGCACGGATAAAGTTCCTACTTAACTTACATAATGAAACTCGACATAAGGCTGGCTTATAACCCGAATCAACACTTAATACGTTTTATCCCGATAAAAGACGAAAAGACGGACGGATTAGAAATATAGATGGCGCGACAATTGCGATGTAGACAACTGTCGCTGTAATTCAATAACAAATACATTGTTGGGTTGCCCACATGACCACATGACGTTCATTACGAGGTACTTCAAATCAGGTTGGCTGCGACTTTTCTTTATATTTTGCTGTGCAGTTGTCTACTCTATATTGACTTAGTTTCTTTATAATTGTAGTGAATTGAACAAGAAACTAAAGTATTGAAGGTTTATATGTATTAAACTTATATGTATGTATGACCTTTAAACAACGTTCTCCAGTGGAACTTATTATGAATAAAAACTTTTGAATTTGAAATATGAATTTGAAACACCTAATAAAAATTTTATGTACGTAACAGAGCTACTACCCAGGGTTTTTCACGCAGCACAGCCGGGGGAAAACTCGTTTTCAATAAATCGGCTAAGTGCGTATCAGTCCACAATGAAGGGTTCCGTTAAGATAAGCAATGTGCACATTTTTTTGTTATTTAACTACAGAACCCTAAAAATTCCAAACACCTTATATCAAGAAACCCACTGTCCACCACTTTAATTGAAAATATTTTATTGTAGGCATTATATGGAATGCATATAGCAAACATTACATTCAAAACAATGTCGAAACTGTGTAGAAGAAACTAATTATATGCAAATAAATTTGTGGCTAAAAATTATCTTCTTTATCTATACTAATATTATAAAGCTGAAGAGTTTGTTTGTTTGTTTGTTTAAACGCGCTAATCTCAGGAACCGCTGGTCCGATTTGAAAAATTCTTTCAATGTTGAATAGTTCATTTATCGAGGAAGACTATAGGCTATATTAGATTTTCAAAAAATTAGGGATTCTTTCTAAAAGTTCAATAATGTAACCCAATGTGTAAAAAAATGACCCGAAAAAATCCTTACACGGCGTGCGCTGCGAAAACTATTGATTACAGAACAAAACAATGTACTACCAGTTTGCAGAAAATATAATTGTCTACAAAAAATATTGCGTAACCATATGTCTAACTATTGTAGTTATCTCACAATAAGTGTTTTCTTTTATTTTTTTAAATAATTAAAATGCCGTCGCTTCGAAAGCTCTTTATTTTGTACCTTGGTATTAATCCTTATCGAAATAAATTACAATCCATATTCAAGACGAATTCAATACCTTTCTAGAACTTTTTGAATGGTTCAATTCGGACGTTTCATTCAAAAGATATCGCGATATTTAAAATGTAAGTATTAGTGTTGTAGCCAAATATACTAATATTGTTTGATTAAACGCGCTAATCGCAGGAACTACTGGTCTGATTTGAAAAATTCTTTCAGTGTTAGATGACCCATTTATCGAAGTAGGCTATATGCTATATATCATCACGCTAATACCAATAGGAGCGGAACACGAATGAAGAATGTTTCAAAATCGGAGGGTTTTGAAAGCAAATTCCACGCGGACGACGTCGCAGGCACAGCTTGTAGGTATATAAAAATTCAGCCTTCGAATACACAAGGGTCGAAAAGTAGTCGATGGATTAAATTCCCTAATAGTATTATAATATGACTGAGCTATAGCGAAGCGTGGTCGGATTTAGCTAGTATATAAAAAAATGCAGGTCGATAATATTTTTTCAAATCTCGAATAAAACAATAACAATATTTATTATTGAATTATTAAGGTAATTTTGTCTGTGCAGGTGTATTATGAGAGGGTAAACACGCACAGTGCAAGCACATCTTTCGCCCACGCGTGCTGTGGACAAAAGGACGCTTCTAGAAATTTGGTGCTGGACTCCAAGACACCTATCACCAAAGTTCGTTTCAGCAAAGGATTTGCCTTTGCGAACATAGAAGCTGCTAGTGGTAAGATATACTTACATATTTATTTTAGTAGATATATACTTAATCTAGTCTTAATTTATTAAGTCTAGAACCACACATAAGTAAAATAACATAACATAAGGTACATAGGTCTTAAAATATCAGAATGATAGTTCTTAATAACTGTATTATTGAACTTATTTGTAAAGTGTGCTTCTCTATGCTTTTAACTGTGAAGTAGAAAATTCTGAAAAAGTAATACTTACAGCTTATAATAAGTTTCAATTATAATTGGTTTAAACAAGGTTTTTTTAAAATCTTTTGAGATACAAATATGTATGGTATTTTTTTACTAAATATTAGATACTTTTAAAGGTTCTGTAGGCAAATGACAAATGTGGACGTTCTTCTCTTTTACGAAACCCTTTGTTATGTTTTAACCAACACACATAGTCATTTTTTATATTACACTTCATATAAAATATGACCATATTTCTCTCGGATCGCGGCCCAAATTGAATAACAGCGGCGGCATTCGACGTCAATCGATTGCCACTGAATGTGTATAAAACATATTATTCGATAACTAAAGACTATTAGTAAATTTGATTCCATTTCAGAATTTGAGGACCAAAGATCGAGATTTTTCGCTGAGCATGAAAGATTCGATGATTTTATGGAAATGCGTGAAGGATTGGATCTTATTGGAGTCAGTTCATTCAAAGAATATATGGTGGCATACAGGTAATTAATATTTATAGTCTTGTGCTCATTTGGTCATCCAAGTTTACGCTTCTGTCTAGTATAAATCTGTCACTGAACTGAAATGAATAGTATATTCTATCATTAGAACTTTTCGATCTTCTTTGTTATTAATCGAATCACGGTTCCTAATAATCAATTGTTCATGAACAACACAAAAACTGCTGGATTCTCCACTAGTGCGCCATGCGCAGACCCAGCGAACTCATAGATCGATTAAGGTTTGGAAATGTAACACGTTACTATTAGTGTAGTGTAGGAAATCGGTTTCTAATACTACATCACTCATGACTACGCAAGACTAGTGACACTAGTCTTGTATAGTTCATGAATATAGACTAACTTCATTAAAAATTCATAACAGCGAAGCAGATATTTATTAGGAAAGAAAGTATAATTAGCTTTTTATTGTTTCAGGGATATTGACCGCTGTCCTTGGTACTCATCACAGGTGCTTTTTTGGGCTCTGTCTTGTTTACTACTATCGTGGCCATTACGAATTCTAATAGAGTGTAACACTGCGTACGTACACTACACCGTAAGTTCTCCGAACAACTCTTTGAATGGTTATAAATTTAATTAATCGCTATATAAATTGGTTAAGGTTTCTTGACCTCAATTAAAGTTATGGTCTTTAGAAACTCGAGTTCATTGTTTGAAGTACTATTATGTAAAGCAACTAGGAAATTTAATTTAATGCAAATTATTTCAAATTTAATACCGCGGAGAAAAAAGGAAGGAAGATACGGGAAACCAAAATAAAATTTAAAAAATAGATATTTCCTCTGCTACGCAATAACGAGATAAGATAACATTTCATATTTTTTAAAGGACGCCTGTAATAATATAGTAATATGAATGCGACATAAATTTTAATATGTTTTAAATAATAAATAAATAAATTAAATTTTAAACATTTGTTAGTTCCTTACACTATTAATTAGTACTGAGATTTAGAGATTAGTTCCTTCTTCACGCCATTGATATTAATCTGATTATCATGATTTCTGGTATATATTTTCATAACGAATATTGTTTATCTCGGAATGTGGAACAGTGTCATTGGCATATATATTTAAAGTCTACGCGAATGAAGCAGCTTGAAACGCTCTAGTATAAAATAGAAAATTCTTTTGTTGTAGATAACGAAAATCTTCGGAACTAATTACGAGTTAGATCCGAGCAGGCAGTTAGATTTGGACACGCATTTATCGGATACCTTACCGCCCGTCACGGCCACCAACTACGCGTGGGCTTTGGCTGACGAGCAAAGCGCAGTCCTTTGTTCAACGCGACCACCGAGAACCCTTCCCCTGTCGCATGCGTCCACTGTCGACAGCCTCGAGTTATTCGCCGCAATTCGAGGTAATTGTGCCTTAGTACCCTCTTATTCTGAAGCGATGAGAATCGACGCTGCCCTCAGAGAGGAATCTACAGAAAATACTGCCAATGATCAAGTGTTGATAGACATTGAACCAAAAACAAGACCTTCTCGTACTACAGTCAAAGCGGCTTCCTTCGATGAACCAACTCGAAGACCTCGAGTAACTATCGCAAGCACTCACTCCAGCTATAGCATAGCGTCCAATGCTTGCTCACATGAAGCAAAACAACAGAATAGGCGCTCTTGGGCAGGTGTTTTAACAACCGCCCGAAGTGCTAGACAGCTTATAGATGAATTAAGGTCATCTAACTCCACAACAAACTACCAACAAATGCCAGAGCCCCGAATTAGTAGAAACGGTGATAGTACTTTATATTTCTCTAGGGAGTTATCGCCAACTTGTTCGAGAGATCCTTTTGGGGGTCGAGCTCAAACGACCCCCACTGATGAACCGCCCTCTTACGAGGAAGCTCTAAAATTGCCTGCATTAAGAAAACTAACAAGATCCATTACTGGTACGGATTTAGCAGGACCCAGGCGGGCTTTTCTAAGGGACGTACTTTCAAATAGACGATCTTGTCTGGAAGGTGTAGGGGTGTTATCGGAGGCGAAAGTAATTAGGCTACCGTACACAGAATCAGGCGAAGAAACACCTCTATAGCGCTTCGACAATACACGTGCAATTATAGACTTTTTATGGTGCAATAAAATATTATTATGTACATTATAAGGGGAAAATTAATTATGTAAAAAATTGAAGACAGTTTTTATGGGCCTGTATTTTATGACAATACTCATGCTCAAAACACTGTGACGACTAGTGCATGAAAATTAATTCTAATTTTAAAATATATTTTTTTATTAAATTTCAATCTATGAAGGCTTTAGTGATAATAATAATGGTTAAAAATGCGTTTTCTTTTTAATTGAACCATAGATGTAGGATATTCTTTTTTTAAGGAAAACTTCTACTATTCTGTAACAACTTTAAGCTAGTTTTTGGCTAAAGCTGGGTTTAGCAACTAAAATTTACCAGAGATATTAATACATTTGGTTCAAAAGGTATTTTAGTTAAAACCTGTAAACCACCAAAACCAAAAATAATCTTGAAATCTCTCAAAAACTAGTTTCTGATTAAGAACATTAAATGCTAATAGTAACCTATGTCGCCTAAGGTCGTTCAGTCGCTTAGAAAATTCTATTCCTACAGCGACACCTTAGAAGCAAAGGCTGGATAATGTGAAGCCTGAAATGGGAATCAGAATGGGAATGCACAGACAATTCATTATGTTGAACATCGTAAATAGTGGAATAGATTAAACTGGTAGACAGACTCCGGCAACATTCAACATTAGTCTTTGACTGAGCTTAACAACGGAGTTCTTGTGGCAAGTCGAATATTATATTTCACTAAAAAGTTCATATTCTCCGCACGAACAAAACAACTGTTCTTTAATAATAATCTATATCCTACAAATATTGTTCACTTATGAACAAGATTATACGATTTTAGAAAAAAGTTCATCAAAACATCACCTTACTAGTTCCCAACAAAAACTTTGAGCACAAGTATAGTTACAGAATACGGGTCGTAGTGTTTATACCTCACTTATTTATATGCTTTGGAATTGTCAGAATGACTTGAGTATTGTATTGAGCTTGCGCTTGTAGCAGTAAATAGAGTGCAAAGTATTTGAATTGAAAATGCTTATAATGGAGGAAATTGGACCGTATAAACATCGTGCTGATGACGAAATATTGCTATGTAAATAAGAAGTAATATAGAAGAATAATACTGGAATGTTAACACGTTCACAGTGGCACTGACTAATATGTTCTTTCCATTCCTGCGGTATGGGGCGTTTTAGACCTTGTACTAAGACTACCATCCACAAATTACGTCACACGAATTTCATGACTTTTTGACCGCTCCCCGCTGTGTTTAACACAGTTGGTCACATTCGTGAGACTCCTCCCTCCCTAGTGTGACATCACATATTTTGCAATTTTACACCATGAAATTTTTACATTAAAACAGCAGTTCGTCGACCCCCTTCCCCCCTTAACGTATGACGTATTTATAAATGGCCTCAGGTAACGGCACGAGATCTATTGAGCCCCGTAAAGTTTTAAAACTAAAATCCTTTTTTGGTTTATATATAAAATAGTTTATGGATTTTTGCTTTGCTTTGCTTTGATCGTGTACTAGCGGAGGGTGATGTCAGGAGCCTTAAGAACAGACGAGTGTGCATGACAAGAGTTATGAATGTCAAAGAAGCAAGTGAGGTGTGTAAGAATGGGCCTAAATGGCGCTCTGTTGTTCGTACCTACCCCGCAAGGGAACCGGCGTGAAGTTATGTATGTATGTATGTATGCTTTGTGTTGTGCGGTACTAGGTCAAGGTAACCCTGTATTCAGATACTACCATGGAACTCTTTTTAATAGTATATCTTAGATAGCATCTTTTTTCTATAGTGAACCAAATTGAAGCTACGCCCTTCGCACCGCAGGAGTGAGACACGGTCAGGGCCACTTAGACCCCGTTTCGCAGTGAACGTGTTAATGGGCTATCTAAATAACATTGCGACGGGCAGACGCCATAGTCCCAGACCCCTAGTTTCACTGGTAGGTCATCCCAATAGCCCAATATCTTTTGTTCTCATTTATTATAATAGTGCTATACACGGACGGGGACTTGTCCTTGGGCGCATTTTTATATGATTTAGACAAGGATAATCGCCGGACGGTGTTACGCCACATTTATGTCTTTGTCAAGGGGATTCTACGTGTTGGCTTTCCCATGGCCTCACATAAGTCCCCAAAAGTCCGGGCCATTTATATGGCCCGTGGTTTTGAGAGACATATACGTATATTACGAATGTTACACAAAAAAAAGATTCAAACAAGGTTTCACACATATAAATATATTTTTTTCACGCGATTTGTATATATGGAAATGTGTATAAATCAAAACCAATCTTCCGTGAAACGTTTGTTATGTCATATAGTTGAGATTCATAGAATACAATTTGTCAAAAATGTGATGATAACGCGCCGGCGAGATATTGAACTCCATTTAGGTAGACGCTTAAAAACAACATATTAAAGTACTGTATACATCATTCCTAGTATTATTCTTTTGTTAATAATATATATAAAATAATATGTAATTATACTGTTAAATATGATAGCTTATAACGAATTTTACCTAAGATTTTGTTAATTAATTATCTTTCCTGTTTTATACAGGAAAATTAATGTATTTTCTATCATTTTTATACCTTAAGTATCTCCCGTGCGATGAATAGAAATTTCAAGGGTTCAAAGAATGTCTATAAAAATATATAATTAATATTCCGTTTTAATTTTTTCTTAGAATCTTTAACATTTTCTTGAAGACTGTTAATTAGAAAATTTCCTGTTAATTTTCGTGGAAGTAATTCGTCTCATCTGATAAAGATAAAAAAGTAAACAAAAAAAGCGAATAAATCAGTATTCAAAACATGGAACTATATAAAACATAAGGGTACGTGAGATATGCTACAAAATATGTAAAATCCCGAGCGTTATTGCTCGCACGAAAATTTACGAGTGTTTTTAAACTAGCAAACGAAATTTCATATATACACAGACTCTTTGTGTAAATTGGAATTAGTTTTAGTTTTATTTGAAAACATTGTGGTCAAATTAATTTTAACAGTCACTAATACAATCTCAAGATATGAATTAAAGCTGGAATACAGTAAAACAGACTGGCGGGACAACTTACTGACAAGATATTGTCATTATCTGTAATATAGTAAACCTGTCTATCTATGAGCGCCGCTCGGATTAAGGGCTGTCCACAAATTACGTCACACGAATTTCATGATTTTTGACCCCTCCCTCGTATTTGTCACAATCGGTCATATTCGTGAGATTCGTCCCTCCTTAGTGTGACGTCACATATTATGCAATTTTACATCAAGAAATTATTAAATTAAAACAGCAGTTCCTTAATTAGTTTTATTTCCATTGCATTTTTTTTAAATAATTTGAACACTGCTCATGGAGATAGAGTTGAAAATATTTTGAAGTTTTTCGTTAATAGTTCAAATTTCGTGTTTTAAAGCTTAAATATATTAGATTTTGAAATTTGACGTCAGGAAATTTTCTGTCACCTCTTGTCACACAATGTCACAGTTCGTTGACCCCTTCCCCTTAACATGGACGTAAATTATGGATGGCCCCTTACTTCAAGGGAGGTGCATCTGCATCTATACACTGTTTTTCCTTAGAAGATCATTTTCGTACATTACAAATAGGATTTTTGCAATGAATTACATTATCTGATGATGTTCTTGTCGTGAATATCTTAAACAACTTAAGCTACATCTAAAGTTAGTATTACAGTAGATCATAATTTATATTAATCATCTAAACACAATTTAACTAAAATTCTATCCAAAATTTTATCTTGTAAGAAAAAACAAGGTATACACATTACATTACGATGTGTCAAGCCGTAGAATCGCTCAATTATGAGAGATGCGAGGTTAGGCGGCCTGTACGTGCTTAGTGTTCACAGAAAAAGAGAGGAGGATACTGAAATTATTGACAAAGTGAAGAACTTTGGACAGCAACCTAGACGTGTTCAGTTTTTATTCAAAGATTAAAGTAATAAAAAAATGTAATGTTTTCGATGCATTTTCTTTCCTAACAGGGGGGTGCAAGTGCACCCCCTTGCACCCTACTGCTGGCGGCGATGTGTCTATCTGTTTGTTTGTTAGCATCTCATCAATATTAAACGGATTTAAATGAAACTCGACTCTTTTATATCCCGGTAAACAGGGCCGTCTTTACCCGGAAGTGCAAGGGGTACTTGGCAGGCGGGCGCAAAGACCTATGGAGCGAATTTATAATTATTTCAATAAAAAAATTCATTAAAGAAGATAGTTATGGTTTTTCAGGATCTGACTAACGACACCCCACACGACTATGTATATACTTTTAAAAAAATTCAAATCTCAGTTAAATGTACTACACCAATGTGTAGCGCTATATACTACATCTTTCTGTCTTTCATCCGTACAAAACCAGCAATTTTTGAAAAAAAGGCTGTGGCTTATAAAAGCAGACAGACGAATATCATAAATGCACCGAGGTTTCATTTTTATGAAAACGATTAGGGTACCTTAAAAATGTACGTGTTATTTGTTTTATATATATATATATATATATATATATATATATATATATATATATATATATGTATATATATATATATATACATATATATATACTATATTACTATATATTTTACATATTTTCTACAAGTATTTACACCATATAATACTGAAAGAAAAAAAAACCTAATAATGAAATAACTTACATATTTACAAATAAAAAATGGATTCCATGTCACTGTCGCTGGGGAGCGTTCCCAAAATGGCCGATATACATACTGTATGTCACTGCTGATGCGTTGTCCAAAATAAGGACAACCTTTTGGTCACGCGAGACTTCTTTCATGAAAAATTAAAAAAAAATTAGATGTTATTTTTTATCGTCGGTAAGAGGGGCGTAAGCTGATTTTTGCACCCCGACGCCTAACATGCCTAAGCCCGCCCTACCGGTGAATACTTAAGATACTATTTAGCCCGATAAATGACGCAGTTTCCGAGGGATAGACGAATATAGTGAAAATTACGTTGTAGTAATGGCAACGTCAGCTAACATTCACTGGCATTATGCTATTGAAGTATAAGTTTGTGATTTCAAAATAAATGCCATAATATCAGTAAGAACCGCTAGTCGATGTTTCTCACCAATTTACATTGAAACATTTGGGATTTAAAACGAGAATATCTGATAATCAGACAACCTTAAAAGGGTATCTCCATGTCTATAACTACAAAAGCATTGAGATAGTTTGAGCATGTATAGGCCAAGGTGAGCTGAAAAGGGTCGCGCCTACTCACCCCAAATGTGTCTTAACACGAACCCCCAGACAAAGACTTTCTAAGAACGTGTGGTTCTTACGTGGTAATGTAAACATGCACTATACATCAAAGTGGATCCACGTAACATCATGAGATAAGGGGATGACAAGAAAAGTTCAATTCACCCTCTTGTTATTAAATATTCTATTATATTTAAAACGAATTCCGAAAGGAACACTTGAGAGAAAGTTTACCTAAAGTTATTGCTCAATATTACGGTAATTATACATACATACATACATACATACATAACTTCACGCCAGTTCCCCTGCGGGGTAGGCACGAACAACAGAGTACCATTTAGGCTTATCCTTACACACCTCACTTGCCTCTGACATTCATAACTCTTGTCAAGTATATAGGTAATTATACCTATATACTTAGTCCGGCTTTGTTGCGTCGGCTTTAGTATTTATTCTTCTGACACTGATACAATTTCTGGGATAAAAAGTTCATATATGCAATTATACATACATATAATCATGTCTGTTTCCCATGGGGGTAAGTATACACGATGGATCTCCACTTACGAAAATCCTGCCAAATAACTGTTACTTCATCTACTTTCATTAATCTCTTCATACCGTATGTACGTATATTTGATGTGCTTTTTACCTGATCTTTGTTTAACGCTTCTGCTATTTGATCATAGTGTGTATGTTGTGGTTTACCTTTTTTTTTTTTAGCCAGGGGAAATCCGTTTGAGGACTAAGCCGCGACAGGCACAGAAGCCTGGGGGGATGTTCGCGACCTGTGTGAGTGTGTGGGATTCGCCAAATCGGGGGTGGCACTAGCGTGCCCAGTCAGAACTGGTACCACGCTATTGCCACTCCCCAGTTAGGGATACCCACTAAAACCTCTGGGTGTTCCGTCCTGCGCCTTATGCCAGGGCTACGGGGAATTGGGCTTCCCGTCTCCGCATGCCCTGGCAGGCGTGGGCCCCCCTCACTGGGCCTCTTCAAATGCCGGGGGACTACTCCCCCGGCGACGTCATGGTCAAATCCGGCGTGGGGCGGTTTGTAACGCGCCCCACGAGAGGAGAGATAAGCGCGCGCGGAACACTCGCGCTCCCATCTCGACGGCATGTGCGGGTGAGTGAGAACCCCTATACCCCAAGGGGCCCCACCCGCGCCGCCCGCTTACGGTGGCCGAAGATCAAAGTCCGCCCTCCGGCGTCGGCGCGTCCTCCTTTGGCGGGAGCGGAGCAAGGATGTACGCTGACGCGGGAGCTCTGCCTCCTCCTTCGCCAACATAACGTGCTCGCAGAAGGAGGAGACGGCATCCCATCCGGTGCGGCTCCCGACCATGGTGCGTACCACGGCCGGGAGCGAGGTGCCAGATCCGGTGTGGGCGATGAGTTCCCGGCGCTGCTCGGTCCAGGCTGGACACTCCTGGAGTGTGTGCAGCGCCGTGTCCTCGTCGCCCGTGTCACAATGGTGGCACCCTGACGTGGGCTCGCGGCCGAGGCGACACAGGTACCTCCCGAAGCAACCGTGCCCCGTGAGGACCTGTGTCAGCCTGAACGTCAGGGTGCCGTGACGACGTCCTATATGTTGTGGTTTACCTGCACTATCTCTACCATTCACAATGCTGTCATACACTTGTTTTGTGATTATATTTCCATCCAGTCTCTCCACATGCCCAACCCACTTTATCCTTAAATAACAAATTACCACCAATTTTAGTATTTCACCCATTCAAAATTGTTTTTAAAGCAAAAGAGAAAAGAATATAGCCAGTGTAAGATATTTTTCAACACACTTGCTCATAAAGTGGCTCTATGGTCACCGCAATTAGGCACAGAATGAAACCCATTATCAAACTGTGAGTAAAAAACATTATAACTCACTAGTGAGTTATAGATTTTTTTTTTAATTTTATTGGTTGAGTTGCTTTGTTCTTAAAAAAGTTTTTATTCAAAAAAAAAAGATCGTGTTCTATAGAACAAATAAATTAATGTTCCTATTGCTTGCTCATTTCATGCAACTTCTTATTTAAATAGATAATTTTAACTCGTGCGTGTTTAATAAATAAAACTTTAACTCATATATAACTTTTTTTTATCTACTAAAAATAAAATGAGTTTTTGTTGTTATTTTATTCACAAGTGTGTTGAAAAACGTCGTATGATACACGTGTGTATTGATGATTACCGTCCTCGGCTCTCTTAAGACCCTCGCCTACGGCTCGAGTCTCAATGGCGCCTCGGCGGTAATCACCAATGTTACACACTAGTACCATAATGTACTATTGCCACATTTTATTAGGATTCGTTTAGTCGTTCGTATATTATGTCTTCTACATCTCTCTATGATCCTTTAACCTTATCATTGATAGAAAATTGGCATTTCTTGTATGTATGGATTATATGTATAATATTATATATATACTAGCGGCCCCGGCAGACGTTGTCCTGCCTTTAAAAAATAAAATTCTAGAACCCGATCCCAGAGCCACGTGCCGGTTCTAATTGCGAATCTAAACCATCCGGGTACCCACTCAAACACACAAAAACAAAATCACCAAAATCGCTCCAGGTGATTAAGAGGATTCCAGAACCCGATCTCAGCGCCACCTACCGGTTCTAATTGTGAATCTAAAAGAGTAATATATTTTTTTTATTCTAAATCATGACAAAATAAGATTAAAAATCTTAATATTTTCTTAAGTTTTCGCGACTTGTATACATAATAAAACTACGTTTTAACGGTTTTAAGCGCGGTAATTTTATTTGATTTTGGTTTTTCCGACGTTTCGGCCACTTTTCAGTGGCCGTGATCACGGAAGACAAAGATGTCAAGTGTCAACGAGTATTGTTAAAGTTTTATTTAGCCTACCGCCAACTTATTAATTTTAATTATTTAATTTTAATTTTGTTTATGGTTATTATTTAATCTATGGGAGCCTAATCTAATTTACTACCGCTTCGCAACACGTTATGGCTCGAAGAGAAGAAGCGGCGCAAGAAACTCTTCAGCAAACATGCCTAGCTCTAATAATTTTCTATAATATTAAAATGGGTGGAAGGAAAAATAAAAGTAATTATCAGTCAAGTTGGTTTGTGTTCCGTTGTACGCAGAAAGAGCTCACAGTGTCTTGAGGTCTGGCAGCTGGTTTTTGCTGGGTTTGGGTCTTAATAGTTTTGATAATTGGATCCCAAACAGGTGGTACTTGCTAACCATCTTCTCTATTGAAATTTGGGTGTTTTTTGATTTCAATAGCCTCACGCATCATTCTAGGTATGAAACGATTCTCTTTCGCGAGGATTTGTGGATTATCGAATCTGATGTAGTGGTTGGGTTTATCCAGCGTGTGTTCACTGATCGCAGACTTCGTAGACCTTGTGTGTTTCATGTCAGCAATGTGTTCTTTTACTCGTGTTTTTATGCTCCTCTTTGTTTGCCCAATGTATGACAATCCACACTCACAATCAAGCTTGTAAAATTTACTATGGAACTAGAGGCAAATAATAAATTAGCTTTTCTGGATGTGCTCATCCTAAGGAACCCTGACAATACTCTTGGTCATACGGTGTATAGGAAACCTACCCATACAGATAAATACCTTAATGGTTCGTCTCACCACCATCCTAGTCAGTTAGCTACCGTGGGCAAATCTTTGTTTCAGAGAGCAAGGAAAATTTGTGACGAGAACCACATAGCTGGAGAGCTTCAGCATGTCAAGCGAGTTCTACAACGCAATCAGCTGAAGACTCCACACCAACGTCACAAAGGCTCCAAATCACCTTCAGTTGAGCGGTGCCCTGCTACCCTACCCTAAATCAAGGGGGTCACAGACAGAATTGGTCACATCCTCAGGCGAGCTTCAATCAAAACATATTTCAAGCCGCAGAAAAAGATTACCCAATTTCTGAGACCTGTGAAATGCAATATCCCACTCCAGGATGCAGGGGCTTACAAGCTTGATTGTGAGTGTGGATTGTCATACATTGGGCAAACAAAGAGGAGCATAAAAACACGAGTAAAAGAACACATTGCTGACATGAAACACACAAGGTCTACGAAGTCTGCGATCAGTGAACACACGCTGGATAAACCCAACCACTACATCAGATTCGATAACCCACCAATCCTCGCGAAAGAAAATCGTTTCATACCTAGAATGATGCATGAGGCTATTGAAATCAAAAAACACCCAAATTTCAATAGAGAAGATGGTTGGCAAGTACCACCTGTTTGGGATCCAATTATCAAAACTATTAAGACCCAAACCCAGCAAAAACCAGCTGCCAGACCTCAAGACACTGTGAGCTCTTTCTGCGTACAACGGAACACAAACCAACTTGACTGATAATTACTTTTATTTTTCCTTCCACCCATTTTAATATTATAGAAAATTATTAGAGCTAGGCATGTTTGCTGAAGAGTTTCTTGCGCCGCTTCTTCTCTTCGAGCCATAACGTGTTGCGAAGCGGTAGTAAATTAGATTAGGCTCCCATAGATTAAATAATAACCATAAACAAAATTAAAATTAAATAATTAAAATTAATAAGTTGGCGGTAGGCTAAATAAAACTTTAACAATACTCGTTGACACTTGACATCTTTGTCTTCCGTGATCACGGCCACTGAAAAGTGGCCGAAACGTCGGAAAAACCAAAATCAAATAAAATTACCGCGCTTAAAACCGTTAAAACGTAGTTTTATTATTAAAAATCTTGCCAAAAAATTAAAGTTTATAATTAACAAAAAATAGGGGTTCATCGTAGAGGGGTGGAAATTTAGGGTTGTATGTATTTTTTAATGCTGTATCCTAAAAAAAAAAAAAGTTAAAAAAAAATTGTGGTGGACACCCCTTATCACTTAGGGGTTTGAAAAATAGATAGTAGCCGATTCTCAGACTTACTGAATATACATAAAAAAAATCATAACAATCGGTCAAGCCGTTTCGGAGGAGTATGGGAACGAACATTGTGACACGAGAATTTTATATATAAGATATAAACTAGAACAAACTACATAAACGATGGAGAACACATTGTATTTCGATTATATTTCTTGTCTGTTTGTTCGGGATTCACGTAAAAACTACAGAGCCGATTTCGATGCAGTTTTCGCTGATCGACAGCTAATCCTTAGAGTTAAACTCTGCACTACTTATCACGCGAATCACCACGGGAATAATTTAAACTGGCCAAGTTTAAAAGAAAATGAATCCGAATGTGATTTTTTTATTGATCTATAGCAAAAATGCAATAAAATTGGTGATATATTTTATCCCGGGAATCTGCGGAAATTTCAAGTCAAGCGTGGACGAAGACGCGGGCATATCTTAGTATATATTATAAATTTATGTGACACTTTATGTGAAATTTCACATAAACTATTTAACTAATAATAAAGCAAATGAGCTGATAGTACCATAGAACTCAGTATTAGTCGCGAAAAGGTCACGGGTCCCCAATATGTGGTGGATGGGCACAATGAAAATAAGCCTTGCTTTCTCGTAAAATATTTAATTTCTGCTTTTAAAATTAAATACGGAAAATAATTTTGTATCGCGTAGACCAATATACAATGTACTCTTTGACGCAGATTGCCATGTCATGGGCAATATCAATTTTAAGGAAAAATTTATAGAAAAATAAACGTATAAAAGGTTGTCCTACAAGTCGAAAGTAGAGTTTCTTTCGCAATCATTATTATTAGTATGGATATGGATTTCTAAAATCCTATTATTTTTATGACAATTACTGACATACTAGCTGTCCCGGCAGACATTGTTCTGTAGACATTGTCCTGCCCTAAAAAATAATATCTAGAACCCGATTGCAGTGCCACATGCGAGATCCAATTATCAATCTAAATATTCTAAACCATCCACTCAAACACACACAAGAAATGTCATCAAAATTGAGCTAGTAGTTTAGGAGTTCAATGAAATATGTACATACGCACAGAAGAGTTATATATATAAAGATATAAAAGTGTGTATTCACCAAGAGTGATATTAAAGTAAGGTTTTATTCATGCTTATCCAAGGAACCAATTTAATTAATTTTATATCTTTGTATAAAAAATAACAAGATTTCAATCGTTGTCTATGATATCATGAAAGAATAAATAATAAATACTAGAAGCTACAGGCTCAGTACTTATAATAAATATGTTGCCTTGAACGTGAGACCCAATGTCCCCGGTAGATGTCACTAGTATCGATTTATCGGAAATGTACGTAAACCTTAATGGAATCTTATTTTTATGAAATCGCAAAGAAACTTATTAAAAACCATAAATTAGACTTGTTTCATTGCGAAGCTGAGGTAAACAGGCAGACGGCCCCCACTGGACTGTACCTAGTTACCGGCATCTATTGATGTTTGCAACACCAGTCGCGATGCCAACGCATTGCCAGCTTTAAGGTAGGATAGATTAGGAGGGATGAGATAATGGATGACGCCTTTTTGGCCGGCGTCTGCTGGAGCTTACGCAGGACAGCCGATAGCCACTACCCGCAGCCCTGGCTATAGGCGTCTTTTTATTTTATTTATATGCGCAGGGGGAATACATTTCGTACCATACTGAGTCCCTCTCGGCTTTGGGGGGTGGGACCGGACCGTGACAATAAGCGCCGCGCAGCGTGTGCGAAGACTCTGGGCGGAACCAACTACTCCGCTAAACCTAAACCTGCGTCCCATACCCCGCGCTTGTGTGGAAGAACATGAGATGACGAGCGAGGCTACACCCATTGTTCAATCGCTCAACAAGCTTAAACAATGGGTGTAGCTTCGCTCGTCATCTCAAGGAACACGGGGAATTTTAGTGGATATTCTGACAACAGACCGGCGAGTCTCTACTACGCCCTCGCCGATAACCACATGGCGAGATTTCCGTAAGTGGATTTCTCCTTGTCAAAAGTTGGGTTGGGATAGGGAATGTAGGTCAAATTAGCTCAAAACTGTTTCACGCCGTTATTCTGTAATAGGGGAAACTATACCATTCGGCACCCTGTTAATTTATTCGAATCATTAAAAAATCTTAATACTTTTTATTTTATAGCTATACAATAATATTATTTTTATAGCTACAAAATAAAAAATATATTAAGATCTAATGTTTTGAACACATTAATATGGTGCCAATTATTGATACAGGGTGCCAAGATGCTATAGTTACCCCTATTTGGGAGATTTCAGAGTTACGTTTTTTACTATACTTTTTTCATTCCTATTATATTCAAATCAATCATCATTTGAATATACTAGGAATGAAAATAATATAGCTCATAGATATCTATCTAAATTCGTATGTCTACGCTTTGAATTCCCGCCACGAATGTATAAAAAAAAAGATTTATTATTGTCTCTGGCATTTGTTTTTTTTTTCTAATATTTTTGTTTTTTTAATGTTGTTAAAGGTTCCTTTTTCTTAATTTCAATGAAAACCAGATATACAAAATCCAAAATAAGGGAGTATCGCACAAGAGGAGACTTCGTAACAGCGTAAATAACTTAATTAACAAACGTGCTATGTATATGTAGAACTATACATACATAATTACGTCTTAATTGATATTAGCTTGCAAAACATACTTTATGAAATTATGATTGGCTTTGTTTTGTGTCTTATTCCAATTAAACATATTCTGTCTGTTATGTTTAACCCTTCTAATATAACTATAAGTATATATAAGTATACCGAATCAGTCAAATACATGAAATATTTTAGTTCCGTGCAGAAACGGAGAAAGAATACAATTTCCTGCCTGTCGTAAGAGGCGACAAAACAACCCACAGCCAGGTGGTAGGACATTTGCCCGACTGGATGGCTACCACTCCTGGTCTAGAGTATGCCGCCATAACAACCTTGAGTTGTGTTCCGGCATTAGTAACCAGGTTCCAGTCCCCCTTAAGAGAGCGGTAGCGCGTTTGTGGCACCTTTAGTGTTCCAAATGTCCATATGCGATGGTAACCGCTTTCCATCAAGTGGGCCGTCTGCCTGTCTGCTAAACTCAAGCAATAAAAAAAAGTTAAATGACATATTTAATTTTATGTATTTTATCTTTAAATCTTTATATTACTAATTTAGAATAATACAATTACAATGAATACGGCTACAATAAATAAGTTAATGATTAATAAGTCTTTGTATAATTATAACAATAATGAAACTAAAACTCAAGACCACTGAGCTTGAAGTAAAAAAACTATACTTACATAAATCTATTTTATTTAAAATATTTTTTTATTAACATGTTCAAATTTTGCAAAGGTAATTTGGGTAAAATAATTCTAAATCTTTCAATACTCTTAAAAAATCTGTTTTCATAATTATCTTAAAAGTCTCCCTTCTCCAGTAATATTATATAAACCCGTCCAAATTACATTTAAAAGTAAATAATGATAATGTATGTTTGTAATAATAGAAAAGATTAGATAAAATAAGGCATAAGTCTAGAGGCTTTCAGAGTAGCAAATATTAGAATGGTTACTCTACACTGACAGAGTAATTAATTTTATAGTGATAAGGGTTCTCTTACAATATTTTGATAATTTGGCTGAAGGAAATAATTTTATTTATGTAATATAATTATATGAGACCGCGCTTAGAGACAAATAAGGATTGATTAAACTTAACGATTACATTTCAAATTTAGTTTTCTTTTTTTAATATCGACTTAGCATCACATGTAGTAAAATAAATAATTAATTGTGAACTTGTGAACATTTAGGTTACAAAAAAGTAAATTTAAAATGTAACTGCCTTTTTTAAATTACTCACACACATACATACATATTGTCACGACTGTTTCCCATTGGGGTAGGCAGAGACGATCTCCACCCGTTACGATCACACCTTTCGCTTCATCAACTGTGTTAACTTACTTCCTCAGTGCAAACTCTACCGTAAATAAGTAACAAGGATATATTTCAAAGGAATGAGAACCGTTTCCAATTACAAAATCTTTCCTTATTTCTCTTTGTTAATAAACGTTCTAATACAATATTCAAAATCAATTGCCTGCCTTTTTAAAGTCTTTAAAAAAATTAAACAAAAGCACAGATTTGCTGATTTTACATAAAATACAGGACTGGTTGAGCATTTACAGTGGAGCTATGAGTGGGTTATAGTCCGAAGCACACATGAGAGACTACTCATACTGTGGTAGTCTTTCATGAGCTTTTTCAGCTTCATCATAACAGAAGAAGAATATTATATCTATATAACAGTGGGCAAAACTAGAGAACTCTAAGCTCCGAGAATACTTTGAACTCACTTTTAGATGGTGATGATAAATAATGGGCAAATATCTTTGACAGCCTCTGCAGTTGGGTGGGATAAGCTTTTACCAGTCTACCTCACTGCAACACAGAGGTTCCAGGTTCGATTTCTAACATGGTAATTTTTATAAAGTTACTTTCCATTATTTACTATTCTGGGTAGTACTACGTCTGGGTGTCGTACCAAGGAGATGCATATACAATGTGTGTGTTTATCTGCCTTAACTTTCAAGTCTAGTTCTCGCCACGATTCTGGTGTCCCTTTCAAGTAGAGACAAAAGCATAATATTTTCTATATGTCGATAAATAGTATCACATTAGCTACTTTCTATGCGTAACAGACCCGGATCTTGAATTTTTTCGAGTGGAGCGAATACTGGAAAATGCCGCCCCCGTCTCGCCTATATTTTTACCCTAATCATCATCATCATTTCAACCATCAGACGCCCACTGCCGAGAACTATAATATTTAATTTTTGAAGTAACACATAATATAATTGGATTTTATTATTCATTTGTGATAAATCTTTATGATAAATTTTAACAATAAAAAATTTGCTTGTAATTTAAACCTAACGTGTAAATATTGATAACCTGTAATTAATCTAATTATAGTCCGATTTTCCACTCACTAGATAAAAATAATTCAAAAGTCTAATTAAATATACCACAGAAACAAAAAAATACAGTTTTCTGAGTAATTAATAGTTCAATATTTCCACTTTGGTATTCAATCAGGTTATAAATTTAGTTGATATATTTTTATCTAGGCAGTGAAAATATCGGATCTTAGTATAACACAAATAGATTAGGTATAATAAAGTGCCAAATGATTATAATGTAATTAATTAATTTAGAATGACACTTTACCGTTTTATTTGTGTGAATTGTTTATTTTGCTTTTTACATAATTAAAATCATTTTATAGATGAACTATCGATATAAAATATTATGAATGAGATTTTGTAGATATATCTATGTAACACTAAATCCTGAATACTAAATAATTAAATGCTGCCACACAAACCTTCGCTCTGTCTTTCACGTTTTATTATTTAAAATTTAGACCAAATAAGTCAAAAATGGAAAAATAAACTTTATTTTAACTTTCAATTTATGACTAATTTGGTATAACAATAGATTATAGAAAGGAGTGCAAAGGGTGTGTAACACCGAGGCATACTGATCGCCTTTAAAGTACACAATACACATACTATACCCAATCAGATAGTTTTTAAAATTTCTTAACGTTCAATATACCGATCCGATAAATAGCTCAGAGCGCGAAGAAACACCGCTTTCGCAGATTGGTATGACGGATATAACAAGTATAAAAACAAAATGGACCTTTGTGCTGTTTAAATTACGTTCACACGTCAATTCCTACGCCGGATCTGATTTTTGCAGATTTAGTCCCTATATAATATATATTATGTATGAGTTCACAGTACAAAACTTAACATCCGATTTTGCGACTTCAATTTAATTCGGTCACACGACAAAATACGGAATACGGTTCAGTGGCAAAAGCATTTTAATACATGCGATCACACGAGCGCAGATTTGGTATTTTACCAAATGCCGCAAAAAACCACATACGGCATAACTTAACCTGACATATTTTCAAAATGTCGTTTGAAACAAATAGCCTTTTACTCCTCGACATTTTTAAATACTTTCTACCGGATGGTGGGCGCGCAGGCGATGGGGCGGTGAAGTACTTTCAAATGATAGTGAGAGACTGAGCGTTTTCCTGCAAAATACCGAATTGCATATTCACACCGTGAGGAACCATTCGGTTCTTTGCGGAAAGACAACACCGAATGCCGTGTGAACAGAGTATTCGGTTCTGTCGTATACTGTAAAAATCCGATCCGGCAAAACTTGACTCCGTGTGAACGTAACCTTACATCTACTAGTATAGACAGGTATTAATTTCACTAAATATTTCTTCAAAAGACCGTCAGAGTTTAATGGGGAATTTCCATTTAATAAATTAGTATTGCCGTTTTAATTTTTTTATTCACTCTGATTGTTGCATCCCAATGCTGAATGCCCTGCTTGTCGGGTTACTTTATTATTTAGGAACATTTCAGGTTACATCTTTTACTAGGCGATTGATTACAATCGCCTAGTAAAAGAATCCTATGGGATAGGCCAATCACAATAGGAATTATCCCCGTATTTTTTCTTCAATGTTAAAACTAGCGTGTAGCCATAGCCTAAGATTCGCTTTTATTGTTGTATATAAAGAGACAACGTTGTATTATATACAATATTTAATTGTGCTATTGTCATAATATAAATATATTGTAACTATTTTCGATTGTACATTACGAGCGGACTTGAGATATTTATTATTTTCAATAAACTATGTTACGAAGAATTTATTGTTTTATTTGAATACTTAAAAAGACTACAATATAAATACGAGAGCCCAGAATCATGTAAATGTGAGAGTAAGTTTGATGGATGTTTTCTGTGTTTCTTTTAAAGGCCTTTGACTTTGAAATAGCATTTTATACTCCGCATGCATACACCGTGGTAACTTAGTGATTACGGCACTCATTCGTATGACGTGGATTAAAATCCTACCTGTAACAGAGTTGAAAAACATACATACCCGTCATTGCTACACGCTTGTCGTCTCATTGACGGGTATGTAGTCCATTTCCCTAAAATGGGAAGGTCTAAGTTCAGCAGTTTGTGGTCTGATCATAATCTTGTACAATTATAATTAAACACATAAATCAGAGATTTTGCGTTTGTAGTAGTGTAATACACACAGAGACTGAAACCAGAATAAACGACTGAATGTATACTACGCCAAAAGCTAAACATCCACTAGCTCATTTAATTTTTAAAGGGGCAGAGTCGTTGTAATATGTAAATATAAAACAAATATATTATAACCCAAATTAAATTTTTATCCATCTCTCTGTGGATTTTATCACTAATATGTTATTCTATTCTATAAAGTAAAAAAACGAAATGAATGCAAACGTATTCCGTACACTGTTTCGCGTGTTATGATATCGTAAAGTATTTAACGTGCAGCTATCTATTTATTACACTGCAGCATCAAAACCAAAAGCTGTTTTGCAATATCGTGTTGTAAAAAGTGTTCAAAATATAGCCGCAACACGTCAACGTGTTTGTTGGTGCATGAAGATAAGGTATATTATGTAACTGTCAGTATTTTTAGTTCTGTCTGTCGTTCCTTTGTTAGGGTATTATAAGTGAATAAAAATTTCTGGATTACAATAGTTATGTATGTATATATTATATCAAAAGTTGGAGGAAGGGCATAATTGTAAGGACTTTGGGAGAATACTTATTCATTGCAAAGCTGGCAAGCAGCCAGATGACCCAGCTCATGGAAAGTGGTTACACCTATAGACATTTGCAACACCAAGGGCGACGCCAATGCGGTGCTAGCCTTTAGGATCAGATGGAGGGAAAGATGCCAGGGCACGCGAAGTTGGTCGAGCTT
The DNA here is from genome assembly GCA_019925095.2 of Dendrolimus kikuchii. Classification (NCBI taxonomy): domain Eukaryota; kingdom Metazoa; phylum Arthropoda; class Insecta; order Lepidoptera; family Lasiocampidae; genus Dendrolimus; species Dendrolimus kikuchii. Next base: position 16,679,145 of record CM034400.1, read on the forward strand.
CGGCTTTCCCGTAGCCCTAGCATAAGGCGCAGGAAGGAACACCCAGGGGTTTTAGTGGGCATCCTAACTGTAGAGGGGCAATAGCATCTTTAATTCTGCCTAGAGGTGTTAGTGCCACGCTGACCCGGCGAATCCCACGCACTGGTCGCGACTTATCTCCCTTCGCGGGGCCTCAATCTTCTTTAACCTGGCTAAAAATAGTTAGGATTTTTTTAATTCTTACTAATGATATCTCAACACTAAATAAAATGAAAAATACACTCCTTAGTAACATACATGGTGGTCACCTCTAACCTTTACTTTTTAGCGATTTCACTACATAACTTGGTGGGCACCTTCGGGTCAAATTTCATCCATATAGATCTTTATAGACCCAGCAGTCTTTGAGAAAAATTACTGTGACATTATTTAAACAGATGGACAGATGTATGGACATGACGATGTCATTGGAGACTCGGTTTTTGCTAAAATGACTAGAGAATCCTAAAAAAATTGTAAATCAAAAAAGCTAAATAAAATCTAATTCACGCATAACTTTACAGCACTTTCACGACCGAGAGTAAAATTTAAGATTTACAACCCCTGAATTTATTTTACCCACAATTCCTTTCCATCCCATTGCGCTAAGGGCTTGGGGGTTATAAAAATCAATATTATATTCATTAACATAAATATGGTTAATATTGATGAGTAAAATTAAATCTATCCTTTGTAACTTGTAATACCTTATATGTTTTAACAACAGATATCTATTGTAGAGTATATGCGGGAAGTTGAAATGCTTTGTGCTATAAATAAGACACAGATGAATCTGTTTATAGTCAGGCGGCATCAATCACGAGCTCTCCACGTCCTTACGATGACCGCCAGGAGATATAGCCCCCCTCCTAAAGATAGCCTGGGCGTGTGGCTGGGGACTTTCTTTCACTGTTTCTTTTCTCTCAGCCAGAACATGTTGCGAAAAGACAGTAAGATGGTGTAGGTCGTCTCGGATCTCTAGCCCCAGTCTGCAGGGACCCTTTCCCTCGGGCTTCATATCACCCGTCGCTCGTCATTAATTAGTCCATTGTTGTCATCCTTTGGCTGGCATCATTAGATTCAACCTCTCTCATGGTAGCTGTCGGGCTGAGGTAAAGCCTCCTAGGAAGCTCCCTCTAGCAGGTTGCCTTAGGACTCGAGCGCCGTCGCGAAGCGAAAGGTCCCAAAGGCCCAGTAAAGCGGTAAGGTATTCGGACTAACAGCATAAAGCTAAGTCCACATAAAAATGCAGAGTTCATTAACGCACAACCAAGGCAGATGGAAATAATGGTTCACTGGTACGATGACCTAAGGATATATATATATATATATATATATATATATATATAGCACACCTATTAATTACTGGAATTTATTTACTAGTTATGCCTGCCACTCCGTTCTTGTAGGACTTGGAGTTTATATTCATATCTTTCAGACTCTGCAGATATAGAAATTATAATATACATTTTTTACTGCTAGAGTAGGTACAGCAAACAGGCTGGAAACCCAACTGAAGGAAAATGATTACCGCTTTTTTTTTATTGCAGGAGATCAGCAGACAGGCAGACGGCCCACTTAATGGAAAGCGGTTATCATCGCCTATGGACATTTGCAACACCAAAGTTGCTACAAATGCGCTGCCGCTCTCTTAAGGGAAACTGGAACCTGGTCACTAATGCCGGAACACAACTCAAGATTATTATGACGACATACTCTAGACCAGGGGTGGTAGACATCCAGTCGGGCAAATGCCCTACCACCTGGCTGTGGGTTGTTAAGTCGCCTCTTACGACAGGCCGCCCGGCCGCAGGAAATTGTATTCTTTCTCCGTTCCTGCACGAATAAAGCCTACGGACATTGCAACACCAGAGGTGCATTTGGGGTCGGTATAAAATGTCTTTTCTTCTATACTCTTTCCTCTATTCTGGCATACATCTGCTGTCACACAACAAATCACAATCGTCATGAAATCCTCGACACACTTCATCCACGATAATAGATGTTAATGTACGAAAAATTGTTCATTGTAATCTTAATTCGCATTTGTATATATATATATAGGTTAATTAAAATGTTTGCTACATTTACAATGTAGAATGGTGTTTTAATACGTTGAAAATTAATTTGAGAGAGCCTAATTAAATTTTACCGCTACATTCAGTTGGCGGCCTAGCCTGTACCGTCAATTAAAACCAAACCAGCGGATTTCGTAAAATTTAATGTCACTTAATTTGGAATTTTGGAGGGAGTTACATAATTAAAATTATAACACAAAATTACATTCAAGTTCAAAAAATTTATTTCAAAAATCTCGATAGTTTCACTAGTGGGAGTAATTACGGATCGACATTCTTCGCCTGTGTGAAGATTCAGAAGCAAAGAAGATCGTCAAGAAAGTACACGTTCATTGCTCGCACGTCTATCTTCTATCTGCTTAAAGCTGAAATGAGCCAAACAAATAAAAATAAAAAGATCTTTATTGTTTAAAAAGATTTCATAAGGGATTTTTTTTACTGTATTCCCGTTTTTTTTTATATTATTTTATGATAAAAACTTTCAAATTTTGCTATTTCTATTAGTTTTTTATTTATATACAAAAGGTTAAATCATATATATATATATATATATATATAGATATATATATATACATATATATATATATATATATATATATATATATATATATATAGATATATATATATACATATATATATAATCACTACTAGGATACGCTCGCGACTTCGTCTACGCCTGAATTGAAATTTCTGGGACACAAAATACTGCAGCCTTTGAAAAGATATTTGAACTAATAACATTGGAATTCTAGCACATTTATTACCCGCCGGCCATTTGAACTCTAATGTTATTATTGTAATTATTTTATGGCCGTCTTCTTTTGTTTAATTATTGGTATACGGCCTATTGTTGTATTGTGATCATTAGCCAGGTGTTACGGATTTAAAGTACAATGTTATTCTAGGAAATTCGGTCCACGCGGCCGGGCGGACATACTGCATCTGTGCAGTATAAAGAATGGCTCGATTGAGGGACGAATCAGTCAAGCGAGAACCACGATCACGGCGAGACTTGTGTACAATTAGAAAATCGGTTTACAATTGACGGAGATATCGTGTTACGAAGAAGTTGATTAACAATTATCGTGAGTCTCTCTAATTCATTGGAATCCGCTCATCAGATCCTGACATGGTGACAATGGGACCAATTCTGGACTATAACCTTTCTATTAAAAGAAAAATTTTGAAAATTAGTCCATAATGACGGAGAAATTGAGTAACGAACATACAAGAAAAATACAGGCAAATTGAGAAACATATCCTGTCCTTTTTGAAGACGGTTAAAAACATTTACCTAATGCCAAAGTCAGGGCAACGATTTCATTAAACTTTTGTAATTAGAAGTATCACAATTTAGCATTGATAGAGATGATCACAATGTTAACTGGAAGACGGCAATTATGAGGGCTTTGAGCGGCCCACGGCCTTGTAATTGGATTACGACCAACGGCAACGTTGTGAATTTATTTAACGAGCTTATCGATTTCTTTTTTTATTTATTTATTAAGACTAACGAAAAACTTAAAAAAATAAACGAACTTAATGATTAAAACATAATATAATGTTACGAGTCGCGAGACTGGAATTAAAATGCCGTTAGAATTACTATATAGTTTATTAGAACTATACAAACACGTATAACACAGGTACAAATACAACCGAACACAAACAAGTCGAAACGTAATGCAAAAGATCGTAATTCAATAAAATATGCAAAGCCCGTCACTTATTAGATTCCCGATTGTAGTACACACGTCTCGCTTCCTCGGGGTTCTCGCTCGACTGCCTCCCCCTACATCAGGTCATCCTTTTATACTACACAAATGCAATGTCCCCGTATCTAAGTCGACTTAATCCGCCACACCTGGCTAATGACTCGGCCGCAAACTGCCATAAAAGAGTATAATAAAACAATGGGCTGTTTTCTAATCACAAATTTTAAACACAAAGTAAACAAAAGAAGACGATCATAAAAGAGTTACAATTAGTTTAATGACCAGCAGGTAATAAAATGTGTTTTGTTTCAGATAACAAAAATGGAATCTTTATGGAATTATCCAATCCGTGTATCAGTTGTTTGGGGACACAAACTCTATTTAACGTTTGAAGTACGAGGTGGAATGTTTTGATAAAAAATTAGGAGAGAAAGAGATAACACTTTATTGTACAACAAAATATACAATTACAAAAACAGACCATATTTACAATATGTTCTAGGCAATACAATTGGCAGCCTTATCGCTCAAAGCGATCTCTTCCAGGCAACTCAAATCAAAGTTTGAATTAGGCGATGTGTAGGAAAAAGGCAATAGATACATAAATATTCAAATTAATCTATGAATTAAATATACACATACATACATAATTATATATAGTCATATAAATTTCAAAAGATTTCAGAACTTCCAAAATACATACTTATTTTCAAATAAAATTGGTTGAAACAAGATCCGTTTAGCAGTTTTTGACATATGGAGTGTTTTAGATAAAATACTTTTTTATCCCCGGCGAACATAGTAGCGATAATGACCAAAATAGTGGTGAAGTGAAAGTAAATACGTGCCATATATTTACTTATTTTTTTACTATTCAAAACAAAGTGTGAAATCTTAAATACCTACCTAAGATGCTTGTATGTAATCAATTAAAAACTGACCCCATAACAAGGATATAAATGAATTGTTAAGATTTTCAAACTCACTATTTTACTTCGTATAAATCAAATCGTCATAATATAAAGGCAAAATATTAAAATTCAATGAATGGATTCTCGATCAATGTTTGAAATTCAATCATGGTTACCTTCCGCATGGTAGGATCAATTCATCTGTCGCCTCGTCTCTTTTTTATCATATCTTTTGTCTGTTACGCCTCAATTATTAGCTTTGACCAATGTTGGTGAATAGGGTATACATCCCATTCTTAGTTTAATTATTTCTGTTTTATTTATGAGTAAGAATCAATATGACTCGGGCCACATAAAATTTCGCATGAACTGTCATGTTTTCCAGAATAAAGCAAACAGTATTTCTTTACGGTTTTTAAGTTACTTTAAATACAAAAAGTACAGAAAAAAACTTATACTAAAATGTGAAAAAAACCTTAAAATAAAATTGGTTTGTCATTATTTTTTGTTATTTGACTTGATTTACAAAAGCTACAAAAACTATCAAAATGAAACCCATAACTATATACGTATAATCTATTCGTACAAACATGTAGGGAAAAAACATACTCGTATTGTGTCGATCCCAAACAATTCAAAGAAGGTAAAAGTAAAAAGACTACCACAAGAATGTAAGTAGATTCTATCTAGTTTCTACAGGAAGATAAAAGAGTAACTATAAAATATATAGCTAAGGTTCTAAACGTCTTTTGGTAGCGTTCAATCCATTTTAATTGATTCAGTAGGGTTCAAAAAAGTGTCTGCAAGATGGGTGCCACGAATGTTAATCGACGGAAACAAAAAGCAGCGTTTGGAAATTTCTAAGCGTAATCGCGAAATGATCCAGCGTAATTCGGATAATTTTTGCCGTCGCCTTGTCACCATGGATGAAACGTGAGTCCACCATTTCGATCTTGAAACTAAGAGACAAAGCATGTCTTGAAAACGACCATCCTCTCCATCCCTTAAGAAATTTCGAGTTACTCCTACTGCTGCCAAAATTATGGCCTCAGTGTTTTGGGATAATGACGGAATCGTTTCTATTGATTACATGCCAAAAGGCCAGACGATTACTGGATCATATTATGCAAATTTAATTCCGAAAGTGCGTGAACGTTTAAAGAAAAACGTCATAGAAAACTGTCGTTTGGCGTGTTGTTTCTTCACGATAACGCACCCGCTCATCGATCGGAAGTTGCGCTCAACGCAATCTGCTGTGCTCTCTTCAATCTCCTTGACTACCCACCATATTCTCTGGTCTTAGCCCCAAGTGATTTTCACTTATTCCCAAAATTAAAGGAGGAAATTCGTGGAATTAAATTTCACGATAATGACGCGGTTGTGGCTGCCGTACACGTTTTCGAGACTCAAAAAATAAGGCAGTTAGAACGCGTTATTCTAAATGCATTGCATTGGAGGGAGATTATGTAGAAAAAAAAAATGCATTTTATAATATTGATTCCAAGAACTTTTTGATTCACCTAGGCATAATTGAGCCAATCAGTCGAATCATTTATTCCATTTGTATAATTAATAATAGTTATTTGATTTTTGACAGTGATTTAAATTTCAACGAATATAATAATGAAACACGCTATTGTTAGTTATACGTTTATTTTTTTAAGTTTCGATATGGGCATATAAGTCGTACACCATTGGATACACTTAAATAGTGGGGCTCAAACGCAGTAGTGGGATGTTTATGGCCTGCTATTACTTTTATAATGTTTGAATGCAAGGACCTTTAGGATCGTGGAAACTCCAGTATGTAATAACCTTTTTGTCAATTTAATCTAAATGTGGTATTGAATTTGATTGGTGATTATTTCTATATAAATTAAATGGAATGTACCTAAGGACAAGCCCTGGTTAGTGTTGATAATGAGGACATAAATGACCGGCCTATTGGAACGTACTGAGGTGAAGACCGAATTCTGAGACTATAAAAGTGACTAATGCGTATCCCCATCGCAATCTTTCAAGATATTAACAAAGGCGACAGGTGGTAGCTCGCTATTCACGGCACGTGATAAAATAGTAAAAGAAAGCTCATCTTAGCTTAGCCACAAAACAGCGGGTTTATTTATTACATTGGATCTTAGCAGCGAGAATAAGTTGCCAATTTAGTGTTAATTGAAAGTCTATTCATTCCAGTCTTCGTAACTTGCTTATCCCGGATCGAAATGCAATTAACTCCGCATGTAACAAGCCGGGTGCACAGCAGATGAAATTAATACATAGAATTTATACCTGTCCTTTGACCAGCTAAATTAGTGAGTTCAAAACTAGTACTATTAAACACAAACAATGTCGATAATTCTAATTAATCAATGCGCATGTCAATTGGATTATTCTTTTATTACGGTTTGAAGCCTTACAGTTCAACTTATTATACTAAATTTTGCATACACATTACAGAAAAGAATGTAAGCTATCTTTCTTGCAGAAAACCAATGTTCCCGATAGAAAAGTATAAACATATGAAATTTCATATCCTACACGCGCAAGCATACACATATTATATTACTTTAAAATTAGTACGTAATTAATTTCTTAGCCATGGAGTGGAGTACTGGTGACCTGTAATGCAGATCTGAACAGATACTGCACAGATTCCTGCTACAGTAGGCACCAGTCTCACCCAACAGATATGTAGGTATTTATTCATTGTAAATTGTTGTGTGAGAAAATAAAGTCTCTATTCTATTCTATCCCTAACCTAAGGAATGATGGGTTGCCTGTACAAATTTTCATTGTCTATTTCAATCCTTTGAAAAGTATTTAGCCTACCCCAGGATATAACATATATCTTCCTGGCAAATTTTATTAATATCCGTTCAGCAGTTGCGAAAAGGTAACAACCAAACAAATTTAAATTACGTATTAACTTTAGAATTTATATATTAACTAGGATATGCCCGTGACTTCGTCTACGCTTGACTTGAAATTCCCGGAACACAATGTATTTAAATTTAATTTAAGCATTTAAAAAAGATTGTAAGCTATCATTTTAGTGAAAACTTTGTCGGAATAAACTAATTTTCATGCATACAAACTGCTTCCGGGAAAATTTCCGCGGGATTCCCGAGACAAAAAGTAGCGCAGATTTTAAGTCTAAGAATTTGCTGTCGATCAACGAAAACCGCAATGAAATCGACCCAGTAGTTTTTACGTGATTTCCGAATTAACAGACAAAAAATCTAAAAAAAATGCATCGTGTTCTCCGTCATTTATATAGTCAGTTCCAGTTGTTTGTTTAAATAGCTTCAATGTACAGACATGGCATGTTTAGAGTTTTATAATATTATAGATAGATTTACAGCCTACTGAATCTGACAAAACCATTAGTTTGTTAACCTTTAACATTTTCTTGTAAGAAACAGTTCGCCATTTTGACCGTTCCTATTAATTTTACAAGTATCAAAAATATAGGTCTAACGTGTACGCAGAATAGATACCTTTTAAGCGAAGAGATAATTAAGAAAGAAGTGTTGGTAGGGCGAGCCATTGTTTTGAAATTGTAACTCGACCTTCGTATTACGCTTTTGTACCCCAAAGGTATAACGTAAAAATAACAAGGGTTTAATCTACGGAAAATAACAAAAGATAAAGTAACGATGTTTTAGAAATGAATTGCTGTAAAATCTGCCTTTTATTTCCTAATCACTGGCATTTACATTGTTTTCAGCAATTTTTTACTTAGAGATAGATAATCTTCACAAAATACTTGTATTATTTGGGTTTTGTAACCAAATTTGCCATAAATAGAACCGTTATTAATCCTTTATGTCCGACTACCCGTCTTTATGTCTGAATTACTACTTGTCTGTTATATGTCGCAGTTACTGTTCTATTATATTGGACAGAATGGTTTATTTTTCACCACGGTGTAAAGAGACTGCGAAAAACATAAAAATTAGAGATAGCCTTCGTAAATCCGGTAAAATCTTGCCGTCAGGGGTTCAATTCTGCTATTACTTTCTATTCAAAATCGCCGGACACTAACATCTTAATTGTAATTTTCTTAATTTCGGTATTCTATTAATACTAATAGCGTTCCCGTGTCACGCCATTCTATCTTTATAAATATTTCAAAGCGAAAACTCGTAAAGTAAATGTTTAAAATGGTTGGTAGCTTTTCAACATTCATTTCGGCTACGCGATTTTTACTAATGGCATATAATGGTAATATGTATATCCCTATTAATATTATAAATGCGAAAGTAACTCTGTCTGTCTGTCTGTCTGTCTGTCTGTCTGTCTGTCTGTCTGTCTGTCTGTTCCGTTTTCGCGTAAAAACTACTAGACCGATTTGGCTGAAACTCAGTATATATATATTTTCGATGCCGAGAATGAACATAGGATACTTTTTATCCCGGAAAATGGGATAGTTTCCGGGATAAAAGTATATTTGTCTCTCTGTTTGTTATCCTTTTATGGAAAGACTATTGGGCCGATTTGGCTGATACTCGGTACATATGTAATTTGAATACCGAGGGTGGCCGAGGGACACTTTTCATCCCGGATACTGGGATAGATTTTGGGATAGATTTATGTACAGTTTATCTCGGAAACTAGGACAGGTTTTGTGGTTTTGTGATTTTGTCCATTTCGTCCACTGGGTCCACTGGGTCCACTGGGTCCACTGGGTCCACTGGGTCCACTGGGTCCACTGGGTCCACTGGGTCCACTGGGTCCACTGGGTCCACTGGGTCCACTGGGTCCACTGGGTCCACTGGGTCCACTGGGTCCACTGGGTCCACTGGGTCCACTGGGTCCACTGGGTCCACTGGGTCCACTGGGTCCACTGGGTCCACTGGGTCCACTGGGTCCACTGGGTCCACTGGGTCCACTGGGTCCACTGGGTCCACTGGGTCCACTGGGTCCACTGGGTCCACTGGGTCCACTGGGTCCACTGGGTCCACTGGGTCCACTGGGTCCACTGGGTCCACTGGGTCCACTGGGTCCACTGGGTCCACTGGGTCCACTGGGTCCACTGGGTCCACTGGGTCCACTGGGTCCACTGGGTCCACTGGGTCCACTGGGTCCACTGGGTCCACTGGGTCCACTGGGTCCACTGGGTCCACTGGGTCCACTGGGTCCACTGGGTCCACTGGGTCCACTGGGTCCACTGGGTCCACTGGGTCCACTGGGTCCACTGGGTCCACTGGGTCCACTGGGTCCACTGGGTCCACTGGGTCCACTGGGTCCACTGGGTCCACTGGGTCCACTGGGTCCACTGGGTCCACTGGGTCCACTGGGTCCACTGGGTCCACTGGGTCCACTGGGTCCACTGGGTCCACTGGGTCCACTGGGTCCACTGGGTCCACTGGGTCCACTGGGTCCACTGGGTCCACTGGGTCCACTGGGTCCACTGGGTCCACTGGGTCCACTGGGTCCACTGGGTCCACTGGGTCCACTGGGTCCACTGGGTCCACTGGGTCCACTGGGTCCACTGGGTCCACTGGGTCCACTGGGTCCACTGGGTCCACTGGGTCCACTGGGTCCACTGGGTCCACTGGGTCCACTGGGTCCACTGGGTCCACTGGGTCCACTGGGTCCACTGGGTCCACTGGGTCCACTGGGTCCACTGGGTCCACTGGGTCCACTGGGTCCACTGGGTCCACTGGGTCCACTGGGTCCACTGGGTCCACTGGGTCCACTGGGTCCACTGGGTCCACTGGGTCCACTGGGTCCACTGGGTCCACTGGGTCCACTGGGTCCACTGGGTCCACTGGGTCCACTGGGTCCACTGGGTCCACTGGGTCCACTGGGTCCACTGGGTCCACTGGGTCCACTGGGTCCACTGGGTCCACTGGGTCCACTGGGTCCACTGGGTCCACTGGGTCCACTGGGTCCACTGGGTCCACTGGGTCCACTGGGTCCACTGGGTCCACTGGGTCCACTGGGTCCACTGGGTCCACTGGGTCCACTGGGTCCACTGGGTCCACTGGGTCCACTGGGTCCACTGGGTCCACTGGGTCCACTGGGTCCACTGGGTCCACTGGGTCCACTGGGTCCACTGGGTCCACTGGGTCCACTGGGTCCACTGGGTCCACTGGGTCCACTGGGTCCACTGGGTCCACTGGGTCCACTGGGTCCACTGGGTCCACTGGGTCCACTGGGTCCACTGGGTCCACTGGGTCCACTGGGTCCACTGGGTCCACTGGGTCCACTGGGTCCACTGGGTCCACTGGGTCCACTGGGTCCACTGGGTCCACTGGGTCCACTGGGTCCACTGGGTCCACTGGGTCCACTGGGTCCACTGGGTCCACTGGGTCCACTGGGTCCACTGGGTCCACTGGGTCCACTGGGTCCACTGGGTCCACTGGGTCCACTGGGTCCACTGGGTCCATTTAGGTCAACTGGGTCTACTGGGCCCACTGGGTCCACTTTGACCACTGGGTCCACTAGGCCAGTTGGGTCCACTTTGTCCACTGGATCCACTGGGTCCACTTTGACCACTGGGTCCACTAGGCCAGTTGGGTCCACTTTGTCCACTGGATCCACTGGGTCCAGTTGGTCGACTTGGACCATGTTATCTATTTTGTCATTTTTGTCAAGTTTTGTCATTTATGTAGTTTACATATAGACGGGTGTGGTATAGTTTGCGATATAAAATGAAGTCAATCTTTCGGGGGCAAATACATACAAATTTAATACAGTGTTGACAGTGGTTTGGGACCAATAACCTATCTTTAGATATTTTCCCCTTTTTTATTTAGTTTTAATATTGTATAGTTTGTAGTTTATTTTTAAATTAATTCGGTATTATCAATATTGTATTACATAATTATTTGATTTTAAATAAGATTTGATAAGTAGAAGAATCACCTAATAAATAACGTTTATTAGATAGATGTATTGTGTTCTACTTACAAACCAAGTAAAACTAAGTCTAAGTCATAGAAGTCAATGGCTAAGGTTCCTAGAAGGCTGCCTGCGTTACCGCGCTGGATCGCCATATTGTCCGAGGTAGGAGCCATTCATTAGGAATTATAAAAGAAACTGATAATAAATTTGCCATCGCTTTGCAACACGTGGCATAAAGAGAAGAAGCGGCACAAGAAACTCTTCAGCAACATGATTAGCTATAATAATTTTATATAATATCAAAATAGGAGAGAGGTAAAATGAAAAGAAATTGTCAATTATGTTGGTTTGTGTTATGGTACACGCAGAAAGAGCTCACAGTGTCTTGAGGTCTGGCAGTTGGTTTTTGCTGGGCTGGGGTCTTGATAGTTTTGATGATCGGATCCCAAACGGATGGTACTTGCTAACCATCTTCTGTGTTGGAATTTGAAACGTCGGAGTAATAAAAATCAAATAAATTACCGCGCTTAAAATCTTTAAAACGTAGTTTTGTTATTATTAAATAAAATGTTTTCCTCGCTAGGATATCAATTAAATCCTATTGTTCCTTTGCTCTCGACTCATGGTATCAGAAGCTGAGATTTCTCGAACAAATGCTAAGAGCAGCTTGATTAATGATTAATGCTTCACGGACAACTTGAGCTGTGATCAAAGGGCGTTTTATTTAGCCTCGTAGCTTTGTAGTCTCGAAATGTTGTTACACGGATTCATTATATAAATTATAATATCATGCGTAGTCAGCTCGTTTATGTTAGCTTCAAGATGTATCTTTGTTTATGCTGACATACATAATAATTATTTATGATACTAGTGCGGTAAGTTGGTTTTTACAAGCGAGTAGACAAATGTACTTACCATACTCACGAGTTGTAAAAACCAATTTCCGCACGAGTATCATATAACATTCTTCAACACATTTGCTAGAAAACAGTACAATAAGTAATAAAACAAGTATAAATATCAGTCGGAAAGTCGCAACAGTTTTTGACATTTCTGGTATGAAAATGGCGCGCATTTGCAAATGGCGTCACGTCGGCGTGGTAAAAATTAGAACTACATCTTTGGTCTCATTTTCTGTGTAGTATTAAAGTGAGACGAATGTATTAATCAAAAGCGCTTCCAAGGAAATTCGATCATTCAGCTTATTTATTATCGTAATGTGAAATTTCTTGGTGGAAATCTTTTATAATTTCTTTCTCTTATTTTCCGCACTCCGTGGGGTAAAATAGGCAAGTGCCTATATAGCTAAGTAGCTAAGAGTACCTATTTTACCACATGTTCCGTTGTATGATGCGTAATTTTTAAGTTTCGAACAGTGTATACGGGCGTCAAAAATGCGTCTTTTGAGCAAATGTGTTGATAAAAACAACAGATCCCGGTTGATTATCTTTATTATTATATTAACATTTACATATTATAAAACAAAGTCGCTTTTCGCAACTGTTTGTATATCCGCTAACAATCTCTATTGTTTAAGCGGTTTTCACCATCACTTAGCTAATTTTTCTTTGAAGGTTTATGTACATAAAAAAAATTAATTAACTTATTATGTAAGTAAAATAGAGCTACTTCCCGGGGTTTGTCTCGTGGCCACACCGCGGTCTACACCATAGTTTTGTAATAAATTAGTATTACCTTTGAAATAGTTTGCTATATTTTCAGTTAATAAATATTTAAATTATACATGAACCATTCAATATTCCTTTAACGACTACAAGGGAAGAGATAGAATAAAGAAAGTAGTATAAACAATAACAAAGGCTTTAGTTACAAAAAACCAATACTTACCAATATCCACCCGCGTTCGAGCAGCGGATTTTTCAATCATCAAGAGGCTTTTGGTCTATTTTATAGTTACGAACTAATGACAAGCGTTTTGGGTCCTAGTAGTATTCAACCAATTTTGGACTATTTGTTATAATAATACCGCACCTGATACTGTACTACTGCTAACGTATTAGGTAAACGATGTCCAACAGTAGACATGGTTGGCTGACGACGATGATTATATTATATTTGTATACGCATACCATCGTATGAAATGATTCTCTGTAAGGTGGAAATGTCACGCGGCCGTTTGACTTTTTGTATACTCATAACCTTTTTCTAATATGTTTTATTACAAAATTTACAGCTCTTAATTTTACATGTTATAAGACAAATTTTATTTGCAATACAGTTCCGAGTTAAACATAAATCAAATTTTATCTTTTTGAATTATATGATTTGCATAGATGTTAGTGTCGCGCGTATAATGCAGCTTTATTCGCTCTTTACTCATATTATGGTAGTATTATCTGAAAGGCATAAAAACAGAAACAATATAATATTGTGTCACGTACTAGCGATCGAGTACAGTTGTGCACAACAACTATATCCTATTATCAAGTAAAGGGTACATTCAGGTACAATATCGGAAGCGGCCAGCCGTGTTGGGAGATCAAAGCCGGCGAGCGTTTGATGTGCGGCTGAGCGCTACCTCGTCGGGCAGAGGTCGGCAAACATACCTGGTATATGATCTGATTATATATATTTCTCTATATATGTATTTATTACAAAAAAAAATGATTCACGTAACCTATTTACGGTACCAAGACTTGAACATTGACAACGAGGCTTGTCTATGAACTTAAAGTTCTGCAGCGAGCTATCGAGCAAGCTATGTTGGGAGTTTCTCTCGGAGACAAAATCCAAAACGATATATATAAGAACCCAGATTTCCGGCATACATCCTAAAACTTTCAAGATAAAGTGGCAGTATCGCAAGACCAATAGGCGATGGAGCAGTCGAGTCTTGGAATGAAGATCGCTTCTTGCAAAACGTAGCGTAGGACGCCAATTCGCCGTCGCCGGTAGGGGTTGGATGAAAAAAGTGGAGGACTGAGATATTTGACGCAAACTCCCACGTCCAGCAGTGGGCTGTGATTGACTGACGATGAATCTATTTATAACATGACCTATAAAGTATTTAGGTACACATAATTTTTTTTTTAAGTCAGCAGATAAACACACATTATATATTCCCAAGCTAAGCAAGTTACGCTTGTGTTATGGGTAATACACAACGGACCACTTTTGGGCTGATCCCAGACACCCAGACCATAATAAATAACAGAAAGTTCGTTTATAGTACATAATATACTTAACATAGACATGTACAGATTTGGAATCCCCCATTTTAGGAGAAAATAGCATACCATAACAGCCACGTTTACAATATACATTACAAATCGTCGTCATCGTCAGCCAATCATAGTCCACTGCTGGATGTATGCCACCCCAAGTCGGCGCTGGGGAGTAAGGGTTTTGCGACCAACATGTTGCCGACCCAATCGTCATCCTCACCTGTACGCATTACCCCCTGTGTTCAGCGAACAAGGTTCTGGCGACCGGTCGATGGTGGTATAACCATCACAAGAAAGCCGGCCTGTATGAATCCCTTAGTCACTTAGTCGGAAACGAGCGACAACGTATCTGATGCGCCCTTTGAGCTTGGGCTGATGCAAATAATCCGGCACTGTGGTTACCAACTTGCATGTCAAGCGTGGTAACTATGGCATTTATCCCTCATATTATAAATAAATAATATTAAAGGAGAATAGTCATTCTAATATATTTATTTCACTGATTGAAATTAATATTGCAAAATGATTTTGTTAATAACGAGATACGCAGTTTCGTACACACTCCATCGCAACAGTCCTTGAATTCATTTAAAAAGATTAAATGAATTCGAGGACTGTTGAGACGTATGCTCACATTCGAGCCACTTTAAACGATTGTCAAACCTTGCTCCGAACATCAATTACCTTCTCAAGAGACTTAGGAAGGTAAAGAAAGGTATCCTTGACAGCCCTTCCTTTGTTTTAAATCGTGCCAAATCTACAATCTACTTTTCCACTTCGTAAAAATGCTCGAATGAGTTCTAAATTTTCTTTAAAACTCGAAGCCTTGTTAACAATTCTCTTTGTAATTGTACAAAGGGATATTAAAATGTATACTTTTTTATTGAATTAACTTGATATGTTGCTTATTGGTGATGTTTGAATGAGGAGTAGGTTTATGGTGGGTAAAATAATTAAAGTAAATATATGTTATGTAAGTAATATAAAGTATATAAAGAAATACTCGTATGTTGCTTGCGCCGCCAAATAAATATATTCTTTTATTTTTTTACCTATAATAACAATGATCTACTTGTTAAGTTTCTTGTATACTAACATATTATTCACGCAACTTTGATATAAATAAATGAAGGGTTTTAATGCTTCCAGTATACCATAACCCGCTTACCGGAACGTATCAGTGTCGCATGTGAGAAATGACATTAGTGACATTGGCGCCACGAACCCAACTGTTACAAACCTTCAAAATCGAGCACGGAGCGAACGGTGAGTTTAATCAAATAATTTAATTGCAAGCCTATTTTATTATAAATATTGACGTGCCAATCCGCACAATAAATTATTATTACCTTATTATTATTATGAGTAAGTGTCGAATCTACGGAACCCGTAACAAACCGTAAACACGTTTATACTGACACGCTATGTGCCGATTTTTTAAATATAGCGTAGTTTATGTTTTTCATAACTATTTTAACACTGGAAGATATTATTGACATATAGGATTTTCCAGTGTTAAAATAGCCTGGCAACACCACTGGTATTGTAATTATCCATAGGCAAAGATAACCATTCTCCTAATATACTAATTTACTCTGTGGTAACCACTTCCTGTTGAACCGTAAACCTATCAGTTGTATTTCTCCAAGTAATTTTGTTAATTAGTTCTTCAGTAATTTAGCGTACTCGCTATGTTTATTTCTTATACGTGCATGTGATATCAATAAAGGCAGCACGGTCAATGCACCCTGGTATACTTTATAAAATAAACCTTATTCATATAGCTTTCTTTGCAAAAAAGCTAGTCAACATCCTACGCCACAAAGGATAATAGCAACGTATGGGGGAAGATCAGGCGCCAGGCAGTCGCGCCTTGAGGGCGGCGGTTCAGTCCTATCAAAGAAAAGGAAAATTAGTGATTTGATATAATTTGACATTGATGTCTATCTATGCTATAATAAACCAGTAAATTGTTCGATTGACATTGCGGTTAAAAATAATGCAACTTTTTAGAATTTTCGTTTGTCTATCTGTAAGATCATCGCGTGAAAGTCACTAAACGGATGTAAGCGAAACTCGATATAGCTTTATATCCCAGGTAAACATTTAGGACTCGTTGTGTCCCGATAAATGACTTCATTTCTGTGAAATAGACGTGAATAGTGAAAAAGTTGGCGTCGCGGTCGCGTTTTTTTGCTGCCGCCGGTTGTAATTCACTAACAAATAACGCAAACGAAGTTTTTCTGGCATATGCTAGTTTCCTTTTAATAAAATAAATCATTTATGCCATACTAGAGTTTAACCCGCGGCTGCGCCGCGGGTCAACCTCTAGTACGTGTATCTTGTTTAAAAAGCAGGTGGTACAGGTTACATTGTATTAAATTTGTATGTATTTGCCCCCGAAAGATTCACTTCATTTTATATCGCAAAGTATACCACACCCGTCTATATGTAAACTACATAAATGACAAAACTTGACAAAAATGACAAAATAGATAACATGGTCCAAGTGAACCCAGTGGACCAAGTGAACCCAGTGGACCCAGTGGACCCAGTGGACCCAGTGGACCCAGTGGACCCAGTGGACCCAGTGGACCCAGTGGACCCAGTGGACCCAGTGGACCCAGTGGACCCAGTGGACCCAGTGGACCCAGTGGACCCAGTGGACCCAGTGGACCCAGTGGACCCAGTGGACCCAGTGGACCCAGTGGACCCAGTGGACCCAGTGGACCCAGTGGACCCAGTGGACCCAGTGGACCCAGTGGACCCAGTGGACCCAGTGGACCCAGTGGACCCAGTGGACCCAGTGGACCCAGTGGACCCAGTGGACCCAGTGGACCCAGTGGACCCAGTGGACCCAGTGGACCCAGTGGACCCAGTGGACCCAGTGGACCCAGTGGACCCAGTGGACCCAGTGGACCCAGTGGACCCAGTGGACCCAGTGGACCCAGTGGACCCAGTGGACCCAGTGGACCCAGTGGACCCAGTGGACCCAGTGGACCCAGTGGACCCAGTGGACCCAGTGGACCCAGTGGACCCAGTGGACCCAGTGGACCCAGTGGACCCAGTGGACCCAGTGGACCCAGTGGACCCAGTGGACCCAGTGGACCCAGTGGACCCAGTGGACCCAGTGGACCCAGTGGACCCAGTGGACCCAGTGGACCCAGTGGACCCAGTGGACCCAGTGGACCCAGTGGACCCAGTGGACCCAGTGGACCCAGTGGACCCAGTGGACCCAGTGGACCCAGTGGACCCAGTGGACCCAGTGGACCCAGTGGACCCAGTGGACCCAGTGGACCCAGTGGACCCAGTGGACCCAGTGGACCCAGTGGACCCAGTGGACCCAGTGGACCCAGTGGACCCAGTGGACCCAGTGGACCCAGTGGACCCAGTGGACCCAGTGGACCCAGTGGACCCAGTGGACCCAGTGGACCCAGTGGACCCAGTGGACCCAGTGGACCCAGTGGACCCAGTGGACCCAGTGGACCCAGTGGACCCAGTGGACCCAGTGGACCCAGTGGACCCAGTGGACCCAGTGGACCCAGTGGACCCAGTGGACCCAGTGGACCCAGTGGACCCAGTGGACCCAGTGGACCCAGTGGACCCAGTGGACCAAATGGACAAAATCTGTCGTAGTTTACGGGATAAACTTTACATAAATCTATCCCAAAATGTATCCCATTATCCGGGATAAAAAGTATCCCTTGGGCACTCTCGGTATTCAAATTATATATGTACCGAGATTCAGCCAAATCGGTCCAATAGTCTTTCCATAAAAGGATAACAAACAAAAAGACAAATACACTTTTATCCCGGAAACTATCCCATTTTCCGGGATAAAAAGTATCCTATGTTCATTCTCGGCATCGAAAATATATATATACTGAGTTTCAGCCAAATCGGTCCAGTAGTTTTTACGTGAAAACGGAACAGACAGACAGACAGACAGACAGACAGACAGACAGACAGACAGACAGACAGACAGACAGAGTTACTTTCGCATTTATAATATTAATAGGGATTAATTTACATGGTGGGAATCTTATCATTTTGGGTATAATCTTATTTTTACGGCACTGAGTCTGTCCCAAAAAAACGTGTGCGTCGCGACAAAAGTGATAACTTAAACTAATCTAAGTTGAACTATTTAATATTGAAATTGTTTAACTTGAAAAAAGCTTAGGTTATTACTTTGCAAAATACAGCTAGCGCTGTGGGTTGGAGTGACAGAGGAGGAGCCTGCCTACCGCTTCCATATGCGTGAGAGAAAGGGAAGCCAGACAGACTGGCGCCGTAACGCGTTACGTAACGAAGCGGTTTACCGTTTCATAAGAAGTTATCACTTCAAAAATGTTTCAAATATTGGAATCTCCGGGTTAGAATTACATTGCCTGATTACACTGGTCGGCAACCAAATCCTCCTTGAAATAAAAATCCGATAAATATATTGAATTTGACATGCTGAATGTAGATCTGCTTTTAGTTTCTTGCTAGCGCATTTTTTTTTAATTTTTGCTTTTAGCGCAATGTTTTTTGTGCAAATCGTTTTTTTCTTCTTATGAAGCTCCAAAATACCATTATTTCAGTAGATTTAGTTTTCTTTTCCGCAAATCTTTAAGCAATATCTCATAAATGTGTTGAAACGATACAACGGAAAATGGTCAGAATTAGTATTTGCAACTTTTTGTTACTTGATCTGTTGAATGTTTTGTGATTTCGTGGTAAACCACGAAATTACAATAGAATACATGAAAATACAGAAATCTACAAAATGCAATGACTTTATCAGTAATTTGATATATACTTTTGATGATTTTAAATGTTTGCGGAGGAATTATATCGGCTAAGTTCACAATAATGAAATATACATTTTGTATGTAAAGCAAGAAAAAACGCTTAATTTATAACATTAATTATAAAAAAAAAATGGAAGTGGTACAAAACTTTTAATACTACATTTATATTCAAAAGTGGCGACATTTTTAAAAAATCACAATATTAAGTAAATAAAAATGAATATTTTTGCCGACCACTGTTATTTATTCTTTTTTCAATTTAATGTACAAACTCGACTCACCTACATATACATACATACATACATACATAACTTCACCCCAGTTCCCATGCGGGGTAGGCACGAACAACAGAGCGCCATTTAGGCTTTTTCTTACATACCTCACTTGCTTCTTTGACATTCATAACTCTTCACCTACATATACACGTATATATACGTGTGTGTGTGTGTGTGTGTGTGTGTGTGTGTGTGTTTGTGTGTGTTTGTGTGTGTGTGTGTGTGTGTGTGTGTGTGTGTGTGTGTATATATAGTATAGATAGTAGTAAATAAACATATAAATATAATATCATCTGAATCCTAATGTTTTACAGTTTTACTAGTGTAGGATTCAGAATTTTCTCTGTATGTAACAAATTAGCCGTTAACCACAAGAAATTTTTTGCAGTCGGATGGCTGCCAATGATAACCGTAACACAAGTTTGTTCCTAGTGCGGGGTCTTGGCAACCACATGACTTCACAACTTGCGTTTCTTTCAAAATTCTGTCTTTTTGTACCTTTTACTTGTAACACAATAATATCGTAATAGCTATGTAATAAAGATTTTATTTATTTATTATTATTATTATAGTAAATTAACGTCATAATTTAAAAAAGTTCGGGTAGTTTTAAGGGGTGGCCTCATTCCTTAAACCAATCTCCTTGAAACAGCCTGAAGAAGGCTCGGCCTACTCTAGTTCTGTAGGCATAAATGTATACTAGAAACAAAACGTTCTGTAATTGGGAAATTCATTTTACTGTAGATTATTTTTCACGTTATTGATCGTTGCAACTCAGGTATCAATAATGTACTGTATGACTCAGTGTTCTTAAAATTTAGGAGGCCGTTGTTAACACAGCGTTTAAAAGACAAGATGTTGATGGTGTATTGTCCTCCAGTGTAAGGAACGTCAAAGTGTAATAAATAAAAATTGAAAACATGTACATAAGAAATTAGAACTCGTGAGTATAGGATACTCTATACTCGTACATTCGATATATTTTGATTGTCGCTCTAGTCTATTGAGATTCATATCACGGCGTTTGCCGTGTACCGATGAACGCTGAAAGTCCCGGATGTCGGTTCTGGATACGTGACCTCTAAAGTTCAAAGATAATGTATACGTAACATATAATATAACAATCATTATTATTACTTCATCTTTACATAATATATATATTGGTATATATATATTATGTAAAGATATATATAGATATATATATATATATATATATATATATATATATATGTATATATATATATATATATATATATATAATGTACACGATTTGAGACTGGGACTTGATAATTTGCTCCCAAACTAGAACGGGCCTGTATTTTAGGACTCACATTCGGCTAAGACATTTTCTCAAAAAATGTTATACTTATACTCTGTTAATTTAATTTAATTTATTAACTACCAAGATAAAATACAGAATATACATGTAAGTACCAATTAAATAGTAAAATTCGAATAACTAAGTATATACAAGGGAAAATTTCTTTCTTCTTCAAGTTGGATATGAATTTATTATTACGATAAAATTTTGTTACGGGTACAGTTATTCCTGTGCCCGAAACTTCATTCGCGCGTAAATTGGACTTTATATAAATAATATCTTCTAAACCCTGCAAGTTAGGGTAATTTACGTTGAGGCGTTTTGGAACCTATTGGTTTTATTTTGAAATTACAGACAGACATTTCAATTTTATTTATTTGTTTCAATTGAATTTTATTTACATTTTATTTATTAGAAATACGTACTATTATATTGTATACTCCAGAGAACGTTTAAAAAAACGTGTCCTGATAAATCAGTATGAATGAATGAATGAAAACTCTTTATTGTTCACCATAACTTAAACCTAGATATTTATTACAAATACATTTAAATTAGAACAATGGGCGGCCTTATGGCTTATAGCGATCTCTTCCAGGCAACCCGGTGTCTAAGGAGATATTACAAGAAAAATTAAATAATATTTGGTGGCTTAACTAAATTGAAACTAATTCAATCGTAATTGAAGAAAAAAAATTACAATAATAAAGTAATAAAGACATACATAATTAAATAGATTAAAATAATATAAATTACATATACTTACATGCGAATAATAATAGAATTCCATTTACTGCAACACATTTTATTTAGCGGACAAATAATGGTCAGTGATCAAGTGTTTGAATGTACCAATGGATGTAGCTTGTCTGATTTTCAAGGGGAGGGAGTTCCACAGGCGAACAGCCTGTACGGCAAAAGAGTTTCCTACAAAGGACGAAGTGTGTTTAGGTATCGTTAGCAGAAGATTTTCATTTGAGCGCAAATTACAGGAATGAGATTGATGAGATCAGTATTTATTTAAATAAATTTAGAATTTACACTTTTGGAGAAAACTTTTGTAGAGATGAACTGCATGTCGGTTGAATCTGTTGGTTAAACCTGCTGGGCAAAACAGGACGGAAACATGATCCTTGAATATGGTTTCTTTATTTTTTTGTTACTTCCCCTCAACAGACGGGTATAGCAGTACGTACATATATAATTTCGGTAACAGATATGAATATGGAACACTTCATTGCAAGAATAATTTCATTGGAATGCAGACCAGAGTATATGCGACAATAAAATACAGAAACCCAGTTTTATTTATAGCCGATTCCTATATCGTACAGACCGTTCATTTGCCTTACCATCGGTTAAAATTTGAGATAAGTTTCATACAAGTAATGTCAAAATTCAACCGATGGTAAGAGACGACGACTATTAGTCGGAAAAACTAGTTAAACAGTACGTATATACGTTATACGGAGTATAACAGTTAGTTATTTTACAACATGTTAAACTTCTGTTTATCATGATAATGTTCTGTGTTTGTCCTAAAATGAATTAAGTATTCTCTTCTTACAAGACTATAGGATTTCAAAAGAGAATAATTTGAAAATCCTCGGTTTCAACGTCTGTAAGGGGCACTAGCTTTGAATATTCAACAAAGAATAACTCGAATGGAAAATATAACTTTTATTCCAGCGTACGCCAAAGTTAAGATTGATGTACGAAAACAACTTTTGTTGTTCGATAAAAGTTAAAATTAAATAACATTTTTTTTATCGTAACCCAAAAAAATGTTATAATACAAGTTATAATATTAAATCCACTCCGAAAAATAAACATCAGCTTTGTTTTTCTGTGGGACTTAGAATATAATAGAATATACTTTACTGTACAAAAAATAACAATTTTGTAACATCATTTTATTTTATATACTTATAAATTACTTTTCACTAAATTAGTATTTAATTTACATAAATTTGAGCTATGAAAAAAATACTGGCTGGTAGAATGCCACAGAAAAAAAAGAACTTAACATTTCATATGTGACACACGTGAGGATGTTTTATCAGATTTAGATATTTTTTTATTTTTTATTGCAGGAGTTCAGCAGACAAGCAGCCGGCCCATTTGATGGAAAGCGGTTACCATCACCTATGGACATTTGCAACACCAAAGGGGCTACAAATGCGCTGCTGCTCTCTTAAACGAGACTGGAACCTGGTCACTAATTCCGGTACACAATTCAAGGCTGTTATGGCCGACATACTTTAGATCAGGGGTGGTAGCCATCCAGTCGGGCGAATGCCCTACCACCTGGCAAAAGATATGGATTTAAAGTCTGGTTTTACTGGAGAAGTAAATGTTGCTTAACCAATAAGTTTTTATTTAATTTTCTCATATTCGAAATGAAAAGCTGAATGTTAACCTCGGTTGTAAGGCCTATTTCGGCACTTGAATTATTAGCGCCCTCGCTACGCTCGTGCGCGAAATCATCCCGTACCTAAATGTAACTTTCACCTCTCGTGTGACAATCTACTATTAAATGATGAACGCAAAAGACGTTACTGAATCACATTCCCTGAACTAGATAGACCAATACTATTACGTCACTATTATGATGCAGAATTGCAGAAATTGTGGATCGTCTAGGGAATTAATCGTAGATGGAGAGCGACATTGGAGTGGGGTTCGGTTGCCGCATTTATCCGATAAAAGGCATTGTAGAATATTGTTAAGATGCTTTTTTAAAACAGTTTGAAAGTGCCACATTACTGTCTAAACTTTTACATTAAGAGCGCAAGCGGATCAACGATGTAAATAACAAAAACTGCGCGTTTAATTGGGCGAATGTAACTCAATTAGAAAAAAACATCACGAAGGTCCGAACATCGCTGGCATTGTTTCTTACTAAATTATTTACACTATGCACACAGAGAGTAATAAAATCTATGCTATAAAGTTTAAATCGTCTTAATCTAACCACGTGGATTGTTGTTTTGATATATGCAGTATATTTAAATAGTTTCTTTGATAAAAATAAAACTACACTATAAATAAATCCACTAAAAAGAAAAGAATACCTTATAAACTCCAATCGGTCCAGCCCGACGCAGACCGCTGTCGCTAGGCAGTGTGCTGGCAGCATTACCTCGCTAAATACCACTAATCCTCTGAGCGAGGTAAGCCCAAGCATTTCGGTCGCCTGTGGCCTCGACCAGCCGTTTTTAATGTTTTTAAAACTTCTGTGGGCACTTGGTCCCACGGTCCCAACGTCTCCTCCTCAAACGGCTCAAAAATTTACCTAATTCCAAGGTTCACATATTTTCGCCGTTTTCGGTATTCGGCAGAAGTGGCAGCGTAGCCGACCTTAACTTCGGACTCCGGGAGATGAGAAGACACTAGTATGTCAACACTAGCGCCTTGCAACTTACAGTAGATTATTATATAGCAGACTATACCCTAAGTAGGTATAAAGTAATATTTTAATTGTGAAAGTAGTAACTCTATTAGTTTTCTACGCCCGTAAAACATAAATACAGAAAATAAAAAGTATTATAATTTTGATAACATTTGGTATTAACCAGAATTGCATATATTAATTAATACATGTTAACCAGCATCGTTTGATAGGTTGACCATGTATCATACGAATTACAATCACCCAGTAAACAAAAGTATATCTCTATCTCCCATCATGTATTATTATTTATATTTTATTTTTAATGGTATATTGTGATTATAATACTTTTATTTTAGTTTAGTACACCACCAAAAATCGTATACCTAATTTTTCTTTAAAATTTCCTTAGACACTGGGTTGCCTGCAAGAGATCGCTATAAGCGATAAGGCTGCCAATTGTTCTAATTTAAATGTATCCATAGTGTTACAACTCAGATTTAACAAGTACACCGAGTTTAGCGGGACTCGAATTAAAATGCCGTTAGAATTATTATAGAGTTTATTAGAACTATACAAACACGTACAACACAGGCACAAATATAACCAATCATTACAAATCCAAACGTAATGTAGAAGGTCGTAATTCAATAAAACGCGCAAATTCCGTCACTATTAGATTACCACACACGTCACTCCTTGATCGTGGTTTTCGCTCAACTGCCCCCTCTCTCGAACAGGCCGTCGTTTTATACTGCTCAAATGCAAATGTGCCCGCCCAGCAACGTCGACACAACTTTCTAGAATTAGCTTGTATTTATAATCCGTAACACCTGGCTGCAAGCAGTCGTAGATGAATACAATAGAACAATAGGCTGTTCTTCAAAATAACAAGAAACGCA
This sequence comes from Dendrolimus kikuchii, assembly GCA_019925095.2. Taxonomy (NCBI): domain Eukaryota; kingdom Metazoa; phylum Arthropoda; class Insecta; order Lepidoptera; family Lasiocampidae; genus Dendrolimus; species Dendrolimus kikuchii. Next base: position 16,704,589 of record CM034400.1, read on the forward strand.
TGCCAAAAATAAATAAACAAAAGATGACGATCATAAAAGGATTATAATTAGTTCAAATGCCGACAGGTAATAAAATGTGCTTTTACAGTTTAGGGTTGGAATTTGTTTTTGTCGGAACCTAAGTTGTAACAATACTTTTAGACGGCACATTTTATCCAATAAATAACTTTTACATTATTGTGATTCAAATGTCAGCCTTTAAAGAAATAGAAGAAATATTCATCAGAGTATTTCAAAATTAATTACGCTAGAAATTTTTAGAGTGAAGAAAAATTCAAATACAGATCAATTAATTGGTTTTTCGAGAAGGTTTCAAAGGAAACCGTTTAAATTGCAATTATTAATTTTCTCCTTGGATAAGGCCTTATAACAAATGCAAAATAAATACTTCTCTTATTTTTACCTAGAGTATTTATTTAAAAAATTCGTCAAGTATTTGAATACGGCGTCATATTGGTTTCAACATTGAACATTGAAGAATTATTTAATACTAGGTGTGGCCGCCACTTCTTTCGCTTTTTACTTGGAAAATTCGTATCTTCTGAAACATGAAAGATATCAAAATGAAAAATATACATAAAAATATTAAGATAAAATTCCTATTTTAATCCCTATCATCTCTTATAAAATTCTAAACACGTCATGTCTGTACATTAAATCTATTTAAAAAAAGCAAATGGCATAGACTAATCAAAGGATGGAGAACACGATGATTTTTTTTTTATTTCATATCTATCGTTTTGTCTGTTTCTTCGGGATTCACGTAAAAACTACTGGGCCGATTTCAATGCAGTTTTCGCTGATCGACAGCAAATTCTTAGACTTAAAATCTGCGCTACTTCTTATCCCAAGAATCCTGCGGGAAATTTTCTGGGAATAGTTTAAAATGGCCAGATTGAAAAAGAAATTCAAATTCCAATGTGATGTTTTTCACTGATCGATAGTAAATTTTATGTAATAAAATGTGTTATATATTTTATCCCGAGAATCCCGTTGGAATTTTACCGGGAGCGGTTTGAAGTCTTTCGGATGCATAAACATTAGCTTATTCCGACATAGTTTCCAGTAAAACGAGTGCTTACATTCTTTTTTAAATTCTGCGATACTTTGTATCTCGGGAATCCCGCAGGAATTTTGAAGTCAAGCGTGGACGAAGCCGGGGGCAAATCCTAGTATTCCATAAAATACTTCAGCAGTTTTGGAGTCTATTTGAGACAAAGTTTCAAATCGACACAGCCAAAAATTGAATAATAAATAAATAAATTGGCAAACAAACACACACACTGTATATCCCCAAATTAAGCAAGTTACGCTTGTGTTATGGGTAATATATAACGGACCACTCTGAGGTCGATCCCAGACACCCAGACCACAGTAAATAACGGAGAAAATTCGTTTTCGAAATTTACCATACCAGGAATCGAACCCGGAGCCTCTGCGTTGCAGTGAGGTAAGCCGGCAAAGGCTTAGCCCGCTCAACCACAGAGGCCGTCCACATAACAATAATATGTCATTTCGTACAATATTACTTAAATCTTGATATTGTGAAATTACAGGTTATTTAGGTAGGTTACTAGGTACTTAGAGTTTTATTCATTTGAAGAGAAAAATTGTAAACTTGTACAAAGAAGAAAAATTTACCTAATAACCTAATACATAGAAGTCCTTTAGAACTACAAGTACAATATTAAGCCTAGGTATATAATATGTTCTATAGTGCCCAGAAGTCTGACCACGTTAGCTCACTAGATCGCCATACTTGTCCTAGGGAGGTAACCTACCAACCCTCTGTCATCTCAAGGGTCCGCTAGTCGATGAGACTTTCTGAAGTTTTATAGAAACTAATGTAGTAGTAGTAGTAGTGTGTGTAATGTTTTTTTATTGATTATGATTTGATTGTAATGTATTTATTATGCATAATTTAAAAAAATATATAGTTTTCGTCGCTTCTGTAATACCTGCAACAACACAGAAGGGTTTATGGTAGGAAAAGAACAGCAACTGGTCACATATTTATAATCAGAGAACCTTACGGTTTTAACACATTACAGACACTAACTCTTCACACTCTACAAACATTTTTAGAATACTTCGCCATCTGTCCAACAATTTAACAGTCTATGAAACTTAGCAATTGGTACAACCGATAGAGGATTGAAGTCATTGATAAATAAACTATTTTAATTAAAGTGTGATGAACGAAAAGAATTTAATACATTACTGTTTGGAAATTCCAGATAATATTTTATACAAGATATCATATAAAACAATGATACGTAAAGTCCCACATGTAATAAAATAAACTGAACACAGTACAAATCTATCGCGTCTGCCAACATGAAAACAAACTGTAGAGAATACCTTCTATATAAAATTGGAGACATTTTGAATTATAATCTACGTAATTATTACATTATAAAAAGGATAAATATTATAACAAAATTATTGTAAATTATAGACAAATACTCTATACAAAACAGGCACTAATAACAGAATAAATAAAAATATAATATAACATTACTATTTAATTAAGGAAATGGCCGATTGTATCGTTTAGAAATAAGAGGGTACATAACAAAATTAATTATTAACTTTAAAAAGAAACATGACAAGAACAACTATACTCCTAAATAACTGTAACACTTTTTCTCTATATATACTATAAGTGTGCGAAATTTCATACTCCTCCGTCCGCGAAATTTTCGTAAAAAGGGGTACAAAGTTTTTGCTTCACGTATTAGTATTAGAAATGTATAGTCTCAGGACTAAACGGACCATGAATTTTAAAATAACTTATTATATTAATAATAGGTTATTTTAAAACATATTTTTATATAACTATAGTCATACTTAGGTACTAGAGTGCCCACATAACTAACAATAAAACTTATACACATACTCAAACCAACGCACACTACCATCGCATTGCATTACACGCACACTTCACAAACAAACCAAGACACACAAAGAGCCTAAAAATTAATAACCCAGACACAGAAAAGAAAAAACCAACACACATGGCACTAGATAGGACTATATATAAGTATAGATATAAGGCCAACACTGCACATGCACTTCCTCACAACACCAGCATGTAACAGATACACTCTGCATTAGTATAAGTTTAGTATTAAAAATAGGAAAGAATGCACGATGAAAGAATGACTAAACAGATATACAATGCAAAAGTGGATGGATGCAGAAGTCGTGGAAGGCCACGACACACCTTCCATGATCAAATTGATCGTGTACTAGCGGAGGGTGATGTCAGGAGCCTTAAGAACAGACGAGCGTGCATGACAAGAGTTATGAATGTCAAAGAAGCAAGTGAGGTGTGTAAGAATGGGCCTAAATGGCACTCTGTTGTTCGTGCCTACCCCGCAAGGGAACTGGCGTGAAGTTATGTATGTATTAAAAATAGGATAAATTAATATAATAAGTTAATCTTAAGGTACACCATAACATATAAATCACTAAATTAATGTCACACGGTAACAAAAATAAACAATAAGCGTGTATGGACTCTAAAATTTTTCATAAAAATTTAGTAGTAAAAAAAGGTACGGAACTCGAGTCCGTAGATATGTTAATAATAATAAAATAAAAAAAATAAAATAAACTACTAGAGTGTCTAATTACTATCCTAAAATTTATTTAAAATTAAAAATCGTCGTCAGCTGACCATTGTTACATATCCAGGACCTCCGCTGTACTCGTCCATTCCTAATCGGAGACCTTAGCCAGGTCCTTGGTCTACCGGACTAGAGGGCGTCCTAGCACGTCTGGTCTATCCATTGTTGTTCCTAGGATATAATTATAGTCAGCCGATTGCCATTTATTCTTGTTAATTTAGCGAGCTACGTCTGCTATCTTGCTTCAATTACGAATATTATCATTTCCTGATTTTATCTATAACATAGACGCTGAATGTAGCCTTATAGTCCTGCTGAGCGACTTTAAAATTAGTGGACCAGACCTACCCTCAATATCCAAATCTCACACATTAGATAGATATATATTTAAAGGCCTTAAAGGACTATTAGAGGTAATATATATATATGTATATATACATTAGATGGAATCCAAATCCCAAACACTGATTCAGTGAAATACTTAGGAGTTCACACTGATAGAACTTTGTCTTGGGCACCCCAATTAAAGGAAGTTACTCGCAAAGTGTTTGCTTCTGCAGCTTCCTTGCGAAGACTGCGGAATTTCTTGTCACACACTACAAAAATCGCACTAGCGCAATCCCTTCTTTTACCCATCCTAGACTATGCCGATGCCAGCTATCTAGACTTAGCAGAGTACGAACTTGATAAACTTGAGCGACTCCAGAATTTTTGTATCCGTTTCATATTTGGTTTATGTCTTACCTTAAAGAACGTTTTCAATTCTTCAATTTGAATCAGGAGAAATTCCTCAGGTCATTGCTGAACATGAAACTAGAAACTCCACTCAATACAACCAAGTTTTATAATGGATCATTCAAGCTGTCCAATTATGGAATATGCTTCCACTAGAAGTGACACAAGCCAAATCAGTATCCTCCTTCAATAAACTTGTTAAAGATTACTATCATAAAGTATAATGTATGTATGTATAATATGTTTATGTTTTATTAGATGTATATATATATATATATATATATATATATATATATATATATATATATATATATATATATATATATTACTATGCTTTATGTATGTATATAATTATGTTAATATGTATTTTTAAATGTATTTATATATTTATTTAGAATATTGTACATCTAAATCCTGCCCTAGCTTTTGTGCCATTTTCTCTGTCCGTACCAAGGTTGTCTGGAAGAGATCGCTGCCAGCGATAAGACCGCCATTTGTACTTAATTCTAAGCTGGTTTTGTGTATTGTTTCATAAATTTTATTGTACAATAAAGTATATTCTATTCTATATATATATATTTTTCTATATATATATATTTCTCATAATAGTCCTTTAAGGAATGTTGCAACGCCAAAGTCCTTGACGAGATTCCATAGACGCACTCTTTATCAAAGGAATTATTATTTTATTGGGATAAAGTATAAAGTAGTATTTAATTTTTTTTATAAAGAAGTAGATTTTTTATCCTGTTTTTATAAAAATTCAAGAAGTAAAATGATTTCATGACAATAATTTGGAGGCAATTTGGTGACTTTTAATTTAAAAAAACTATACAAAAATTACGAAATAAACCACGTTACTTCTTATATCGTGAAGATTTGTGATATTTTTTTTATTGTTAAATTGTTGATCAGTAATTACCGACGAAAAGTGTTTGCACCCCACTTTCGAGTTTTGCGATAACAGACACCTTAAGACTGAAAGTAGAAAATGATGTCTTTGACAGTTACTATCCTAGAACTATTTAAATCGATAATGTTTTAGATTTTTCCTTCTCTCCACACGATAATTTTGTTTGTCAAACTTTTGTAAATGGATACCTAACTAGGAGGGACAGACGTGGACAAATTAGTTTAGTAAGTGTAAACTATTTGTTGGGTTCAGTCTAAAAGGCTATTGGCGGTTATTCGAGTTTGGGAGCCAGTTGTCGGTTTTCGTGATCCTTTGAAGGACACAATCCTGTTGGCCTTTATAGTTGCTAAGTATCGGGAATGTGGCTTGGGTTTAACGTATGTGATGACTTTATATCTCTTAGGGTTGAATACAATAGGAGTTTACGAATAGCTTTTATTAAAATAATTGGACGTAGTTTAAAAACTAGTACTTATCCACACAATAATTTTGAAGTGATTAAGATTTTGATAAAAATCTGTTTAGAATTACTACTTTACTCTCTCTCTTATTAATCGCGCTCGCAGTAATCGATATTTTGGGATTTCATTTTTTATAGAAATGGTATCTATCCCAAGGTGTTAATTTATAAATTGATTTTTTTTTAATTGTTTTTTAGATACACTAAAAAGTTAGATAACATGGACATGTTGTTTAGATATCTAAAGATAATTATGTTTATCGCGTTTTTCTTGAAACCGCTATTGGCAAGTATTACGTATTCTATCCGTGCAGGAACGGAGAAAGAATACAATTTCCTGCGGCCGGGCGGCCTGTCGTAAGAGGCGACTTAACAACCCACAGCCAGGTGGTAGGGCATTTGCCCGATTGGATGGCTACCACCCCTGGTCTAAAGTATGTCGCCATAACAACCTTGAGTTGTGTTCCGGCATTAGTGACCAGGTTCCAGGTCCCTTAAGAGAGCAGCAGCGCATTTGTAGCAACTTTGGTGTTGCAAATGTACATAGGCGATGGTAACCGCTTTCCATCAAGTGGGCCGTCTGCCTGTCTGCTGATCTCCTGCAATAAAAAAATATAAAAAAAAAAACGTTTGCTATAAGGAGGACAGAACTGCCAAAGAAACCTGCTTTCTAAAAATAATATATAATAATAAAATAAATATTAAGTATAGTAATAATAAAATAAATATTAAATATAACTTGCATCTTTCTAACACTTAATTTTGTCAAAATTAGGTGCACCACACCACGTGCTCATGGTAGAATCGCATACCAAACATTGTAGAGAAATTTAGATATTTTCTAGAACTAGTAGTGTTTAAATATAACATTCAATTTTCAAACAAAAATTTCGTGTTATCCGCAAGAGTTAACTAGAGACCTGAGCGGAATGCGCGCACCCCTGCCGACCCCCGCCTTCTTACCGCTCTCTCCATCGACACGTCAGTACTTTGCGCTTACGTCATCCGAGCGAAATCTCAAGTTAACTCTTGCGGGTTGTATATACATTCTCTAAGACTGGTTTTAAGATTTAGCATCTAAATCGCAAAAAGAAACTATTATAAATGGTTACTACCTTCCACAACACTAATTAGTCTGTGTTCATGAAATCTGATAGGAAGATGTTATTTCAATTATATGATGCGTGAATATAAACGAAATATAACATTTTTTTGTTGATATTTGCTTGCTTTTCATGAAGTTACATATTTTTATAGCCATACATCTAGACATCCAGAAATTAAATATTTTATAATACAAAACCCTCTTTTCCACTAAAGCAACTGACAGAGTTATATAAATTCCACGGTCCAATATAACGCAGTTCCAAAAAATTCATATCTAAAAGCGAGGAAATTGGCTTTTGTCATTAAGGAAATCGTGAAAGAAAAGTTTTGCACTTAACTCAGCCCTAATTACCAATTTTGTATCTAACAAAGTTTTTAATTTCTTCAACTTGTTTTATTCTTTTTAATTTATTTTGTTATTACTTTTAGATGTTATTTTTTATTTTGTTCTTTGTTTGCTTAGAACAACAACTAAGCCTGCTTTGACTAACTAAGCAATTAACCTTTTACTATAAAATTCATTATTATTGAAACCCTAAGTAATGGGAATAAAATTATAGAATATTGTTACAACTTAGGTCCGACAAAGATAAATTCCACGGACAGATCTGTAAAAGCACATTTTATTACCTGCCCATCTTGACGGCATTTGAACTAATTGTAATCCTTTTATGATCGTCTTCTTTTATTTATTTATTTTTGGCATTCATTTCAAGTTATTTTGAAGAACAGCCTATTGTTCTATTGTATTCGTATACGGCTGCTTGAAGGTTGCATGATTAGCCAGGTGTTGCGGATAACAATTACAAGCTAATTCTAGAAAATTGTGTCGACGTTGCCGGACGGGCACATTTGCATCTGTGAAGTATAAAACGATGGCCTGATTGAGCGAGGGGTCAGTTGAGCTACAACTACGATACGGGCGTGAAGTGTGGACATTTGGGAATCTAATAGCGACTGACTTTGCGCGTTTCATTGAATTACTACCTGCTGCATTACGTTTGGATTTGTTGTGTTCGTTTATATTTGTACCTGTGTTATACGTGTTTGTATAGTTCTAATAAACTCTATAATAATTCTAACGGCATTTTAATTCGAGTCCCGTTAACTTGTAACAATATTAAGTATGTTAAAATTGCAATATTCCATGGGGTATAAATATTATGTTTAAACAAGGAAAACCACGTTTAATTCTCATTAGATCTTTACACGTAGACTTTAGTCTTGTGTTTAAACTATTGTATTAAATTTTTCATCATCATCTATGGTCCTGTACCTATCTAGCTTAATAAGGAACTCATCAATGCCAATAAACTAAGCCTTAATTATGTTATTTAATATATGTATATACTGCTTTATTATAACCTTTATAATGATATATATATATATATATATATATATATATATATATATATATATATATATATATATTAGAGTCAATTTTTACGAGTATTTTTTTTCGTTCCCCACCCGATTCAGATACCTTGGTTCACCACTGGTCTACTGCAGAGTAATTGTGATATAGAGAACGATGTAAGGAGAACAATAAATGTAACATGGCTAAAATGGAGACGGGTGACCGGTGTGGTACGTGCGGACAAACTAATGCCACTGAAACTAAAAAGTCAAATATATAAATCTGTCATACAACCAGTCATGCTATACAGGTCCAAATGTTGGGCCACTAAAGTGATATGATAAACCACAAACGTCTCCACTCAGCTGAGATGAGAATGTTGAGATGGATGTGTGGTGTTACAAGAATGGATAAGGTGAGAAATGAGTACATAAGGGAATCTTTGAAAGTTGCACCCGTGACTGAAAAATTGAGAGGAAGAAGACTAAGTTGGTATGGGCATATAATGAGGAGGGATGAAAGTTATGTCACAAAAAAAAGATAGATGGATTGTATGAAGGATGATATGATGATATGTCGTGTGACAGAAGATGTATCTCAGAATAGAGGAGTCTGGAAGGAAAAGACATATTGTGCCGACCCCAATTAATTGGGATATTGTGAAAGAAAAGAGACCCGAAATTTTGTTGTATATGTCGGGAAAAGAAATCCTTGAAAGTTACAGCCATTAATATTAATTTTAAGTATTTTCCCTGAGCATGAAAAGATTTTGCATATAAATAACACGTAAATCTAGATTTTTTTTTTGTTTTGCTATAACTAAGCCGCATTTTATGCCATTACATCGGGCTTTGTCGCGATTTATTTAGAATAAACAATCAACAACGATGTCCATTACGGCAAAAGTGTAACTTATACTGATGAGTTCGAATTCATATAATTTCTCCAAAATTGATATAATGAAAACAGATAAATAATCTACAGTATTGAAGTTCAACTTTGGAAAAAAATACACCGTGTACGATAAATTTATTTTAAAGTAATTTCTTTACCTCATCAATTCTGAGCTAAATATATAATTATTATATATGCAATTTTTTCAAATTTGACCTTCAATACCTAACCTAAAATTTTCATGCCATAAACCATAAAATTGTATACCACTAATGAGTTCAATATCTCAGAAAATATTGTTCTAAGCAATTAGCTCTATGGGACTTTTTTTTAGGAAATTAAATTTCCAACCAATTTCTCTCTGTGACCATTTTGGAATAAATTTGAATAATTCAATGTCATGTCCTGTCCTTTTAGTTCTATGATTTTGATCCGTCCGAAAAACGTCTTCAAGCTAATTACACTGTAACTTCTTAATTAATAAATACCCATTTTACATCAAAAACATCATGTCTCAGAAGCTACAAAGACATCCAACCTTTTAAGTCATCCAAGGAACCTCAAAGAGCTTTTTCTGCTTTCGCTGTGAATTTATACATTATCGTTCAAAGGGAATGCCTACCAGGACTTGTTTCATATGTTGTTTCTAATGTGTAAGTATTTTGGTAAAGACGAGAACTTACCTTTACCTTTTAACTTACACAATTAGATATCAAGTCCGTCAATTTGTCTATATATGACACATTCATTTTTCTAAAAAACGGCTGTGAATTAATACAATCATCCAGAAAAGTGTATTCTCAAAGTTAGTATACAAAAGTGTATAGAAATCGTGTAAAAACCGTAACCTATAATTTTTTTCAGTTAAGTCGTTTTGAATTTTAAAGTCTTCTTTCTTCTCCTCTAACTTAGCAAATAACGGATTCAACATTAAATAAAAAAATCTATGCTCGAAAAATACTTTCAACTAAAACTAGATTTTGAAATGTGGGGTATTTTTTATTATATAGGTATTAGAAATAAATATAGTTACGTACGTAATATTATGCGTGGATAAACTCGCATAGCGAGAGAAAATTATGATGAAATACTATCTTTTGCCCACGGCCTCGCTCGCGTTAATGTTATCCTACGGGAACCGTACATTTTTGCGGAGTGTAAATTAGCCCCTGTACGATACCAGACTTAATATAACTTTATGCCAAATTTCATCCAGATCCGTTCAGCCGTTCTGCCGTAATTAAATACCGAACATCCATCTGATGAATTTATTTTCTTCCCTCTTCACAGCTTTAGGTGTTTGTAAAATTTGGTATATAATTTATGACCCAAAATGAATTTTTTTGTAATTAAGTATCGGAATCCTAAAAATGCCAGAAAATAAACTGTTACATAAATTATTTATTAATTTAATCACGCCCCTTCTTAACAGTCTTATCAGTGTAGGCGGTCCATTATGTTGATGTTTAATTCATCTAGTTAGACAAGATTACGCGTTATCAGAGAGGCGTACAAACACCATGTCGTGCCTATGAATATTACATTAATGTGTGCGCATCACAACGACCCGGTTAAGGCTTCGCACGTTGAAAGTGATGATTTAATTCAGAGAAGATTCTGAATACGGAATAGTGTAATAAGGGAACGTTGTGGACTGAAAGAAGATGTAATAACAAGAGTTGAAACAGGAATGTTAAGGTGGTTTGGACATTAGAGATAATGGATAAAAGTAAAATCATAAAACAGGTGTATGGCAGTATTGTGATTGGTAGAGTTGCTCCCGGTAGACTGAGACGTACACACCATGATCAAATATCAGAAGTGCTAAAGAGAGGTCAGGTAAAAATCATCTCCAATAAACGTGCACGTAGAAGCGGTTAATGAAAGTCTCTGCCTACCCCCATGGGAAACAGCCGTAATAATATGTAATGTAATGTAAATATTCTGAATATTACGATTTCCCGGGACTGTTATTCATAATATTACTTCAAATCATATTGGCTTTGACTTACCTCTATGTTTTGCTGTGCAGTTGTCTAGATTATAGACTAAGTTGCTTTGTTATTATCATGTTTTTATATTATAAAATTGTTTTGTTTTTATATTATATTTAAAAAACTGAATTAAGTTTTTATGTAAATAGAATAAAACTACTGCCTAGCAATTAAATTTGATTTTATAACGTCCTTCTTAAACAACTCCGTATCGTAGTGCAGAGGGAAAACAAAGTCCGGAAGTGGGGATGAATACCCAATCCATCACCATGTCCACTTCCTACAACCATACGGTGGTGGAAAGAGACCAGTTGTACCATTCCTCGCAACACCCCTGTTATAAAAGCAGTAGTGGTTTTATTCGTGCAAGAACGGAAAAATAATTCAATTTCTTGTGGCCGGGCGGCCTATCGTAAGAAGCGACACAACTCACAGCTAGGTGGTAAAGCATATGCCCGTTTGGATGGTTACCACTCCTGGTCTAGAAGTATGCCACCATAACAAACTTGAGCTGTATTCCGGCATCAATGGCCAGGTTCCAGTCTCCCTTTAGAGAGTGGCAATACATTGGTAACACCTTTGCTGTTACAAATGTCCATAAGTGATGGTAACCGCTATCCATCAGGTAGGCCGTCTGTCTAGCCGCTGAACTCATGCAATAAAAGAAAAATTATAAAACACAAAAGGCAAGAAGTGTCTTCAGAGGAAAAGAATATTTGGACTAAAGTCTCCACCTAATTCTACGGCCGTTTTTAGCAATAAACGTCTGTGCAATTGATGGTTTCTCAACGAGCTTGCTCGAGAAGTCTTTTCTTTGCATTAGCTTTATAATGATTATGAAATGTAACCAAATTTCAAGTACTATTATATACATATTTACAAGTAAAAGATGTAGTCCAGATCGCTCTCGGTGGGGAGCGTTCCCAAAATGCTGGCCGCATTCCCGCGTTGTATGGCAACGCTAATACGTTGCCCTAAATATAGGCCAGCCCTTTGGTCACGCGAGACTTCTTTCAATCGCCTTGAAAGGTCTCGATAAAGTTGATGAGCCTCACGTCCCCATGGCCCCAAAGTCTCAACCCCAAAAGCCACAAATATGTATCCGTCACCGATGGATGCATATTTGCGGCGTTTCAGGGTTTCTTGAAGTGTGGCAGCTCCTCCGGCAGTGACGGCTGTATTTGGAAGATGGGAAGCCGCTAACGTATCGACACAAGTTGCGTCCCATACTAAGGGGCGTCCCATCTTCCAAGGTACCAACGACATTCCGTCTGGTCGCTTGCCATCGTCGCGGCACAGTCCGTTCGGTTCAAGAACAGCAGGTACCCCGACGGTGACAAGAGACCGGCGGATGATATCGTTGATTGCCGCATGTCGTGAAGTTCTACCAGCACTCCTCAAACACGACAAGCCATGATGACCAAGTCTATCAACTTTATCTCCGCACCGACAACGATGTGGGACTACGATGTCTGCCCCCAGGCGAATGCAAGCAGCAATCCTGAATGTAGTATCATCCAGGAGTGTACCTAGATTCGCCGAGGGCAGACTCTGAAGCCACAGACCAGACTCCCAGTTAGAAACAGCTAGGAGGCGAGCACGGTCAATTTCGCCGGTGCAAGATGACATGAGATTGTCATACACCGACTTACTGATCGGCCCATCCCACAGCCTCTGCATCTTTGGATCTAAAGGAAAATTTTCATTCGGGCAAGCCAAAGACCAGGCATTTCTGGCCTCAGTCAAATATGGGACCTCAAAATCACTGAGTGATGGATTTATTATATTACCGATGAGGTCCACAGTACTATGGACTGAGGACAGAAAGGCAGGTAGTGCTACGTCGGAAATTTTGCGTATCCCCAAGCCACCTAGCCGTATCGGTAAGGAAGCTTGGGTCCACGATCGGTCATCTAAAGAAATATTTAAGATGGAAGTTAATGTTTGCCGAATAATATTGTCTAAATTGTTTAAAATACTGGAATGTCTCCAAAGGGGGGAACAACGCAATACATACGTAAAGTTGGGAGTGAAAACGCAGTGCCTGATAATAAAATAAGCACTATGTGTATTTAATTGTTTTAAATTTGATAATTTTGACTGAAAATTGACAATTTTGTCTTCTACAAAAGATGAGAAGGATTCATCAAATACGGGAGACCCAAGGAGGTTTAAATTATTTTTATTAACAATTTTTAGATTGGGGGCCAAATCTGTAAAAGCGGAAATAGTGCTTATGTTATTTTTCGTCGAACAGGCAAGAAAAAGTTCACATTTGGAAAAATTTAAAGATAAACCTATTTTTCCAAACTCTTCTATTAAAAAATTTAGATCCTTTTTCACTGCATCTATATTACCTCCTAAGGTCCCATCGTCAAGATACCACACGTTGAATTTAGAATTTAATTGTTTAATGATAGGGTGGATGGCAAGTGAAAAAATGGCTGGCCCGAGAGGGTCGCCCTGCTGACATCCCGTTGCCGAGCAGTGAATTAAGTTACTTTTGATATACCAAATAAGAATTTTCGTTGTGAAGCACAATATGGATGATTCTGTAATGCAGCTCTCGCCAAATAGTTGCTTATAATTGTACTTAATCAGAAAACGGAACCAAGGTTGTGTTCTCAATATACGAAGAACACAATAATGGCATTAGTAGGTTGTTCTCGAATTTTCTGGTTTAGGTCAGAACGCAGTTCAAAGCAACCTTGAGCTACTGTTCTAATACAAGTTTTAAATAGGTTCATGAAGTAAAAATGGAGCAGATTGTACGCCAAGTTCCTTGAATATTTCGACCCTTCACGTTTTCACCCTTCCGTTTCACCTTCGACTCATGCATACAAGATGGTTTCGAATTCTGGCCGAGAAACATTGACCTATCGTGGGTACTGTGCAATTTCTATGCGCTAGTGGTGAAGAAAATCGTTATAAACCTGCACATCAAATTATATCTTTGTTAGAAATCCGCTTATCCGCCTTTGTTAAACGTGGCTGGTATACATTTTGAGCGCGCAGAAGCCCAACTGTGGAGTAGAGCTGGGTAATTTTATTTAATCAATTAATTTAAATTAGATGTACGATTTAGCCATGAAATAAATCAAGAATTAATTGAAGACATGAGTGAATGTCTTCTCCGCCTGTCAGTCGTGGTAGCGTAATGGCTAGCGCACGTGTCCCGAACTCAAAGGGCGCGGGTTCGATCCTGGCCGGAACGCATGCACCACTTAGGCAGTTTTCGGACCTAATGTGCATATTGTTACAATTATCATGTGCTAAGAACGGTGAAGGAAAACATCGTGATGCAACCTGCACATCGAGATAACCGATGTGTCAAACCTGCCAAGCCGCCTTGGACAAGCGTGGCGGGTATACTGTCTATTCCCCTATAATGGGAGGCCTTAGCCCAGCAGTGGGACATTTATGGGCTGTTATTATATAAATTATATTATATGAGTGAATGAAAGGGATATGTTACAATAGGTAAATATTGATAAATTGGCCTACAAAGCTCTTTTACTATCACTTTGCTACACATATAACTCCTTCATTACTTACTATTTTCGAAATCAAATTCAAACAGCGTTGTTTTAAGTTCTAATATGATTTCCTTGCCTGTTTAAATTACATATTTTACACATTACATTTTCCTTTAAGGTATTTTTTTAATGTCACAAAACTCCTTCATCTACTCATGTCTTCAATTACGAAATAAAATAATGCTTGTGCAAAATCTAAATCTTTGAAAACATATTGGTGTATGTCACATTTTAACAACTTTGTTGACAAAGCATCTTATTGTGACACGAGTTGCAAAGCTTTTAGATAATAACAACGGGGTAGGTATAGTATAAAAACGGAAAAAAGGAGCATAATTTCCAGTGTGCACGTGTGATATTGTATGGAATTTATGTGACAATACACGCGTTTTCTGTTTGCAGAATTCAAACTATGGTCGCAATTTTAACGTTGTGTATATTAGGTAGTAAATGTATGATATCTTTTACAATAAATTCCAATAGATTAATTATAACCTTTGATCATGTACTTGTCGCATGATTAAATATTGAAACTATGTATTAAAAAGCAGTTGCTGAAATATTTTGACTTATTGTTTTGCTTTTAAAACATTATAATAACGGTTTAAATAACAAATGATACGTTTTTTGATTCGTTACAATATTCTAGTTTTTTTTCATTTTCTAGCTAAGTTAAAAGAGAAATGTAGGCTGCATCAAAAGCCTAATTAAATCCTTATGAAACTGATGAAATTCATGATACTGGAAAGGAGTTAATTAATACTTTCAATTTAAAACTAATTTAAGTCTAAAAATATTATTTTGTTCAATATATTTGCTCAAAAAATGCATTTATGAAGCCTGTATACATTGTTAACAAATTAAAAATTACGCATCATACAATGGAACGTGTGGAAAATAGGTCCCTTACCTAAGTACCTGTTTTACCGCATGCTCCGTTGTATAGCACCGTACGTATTCTTTACCTATCGTATCCTTTAGTTTTTTTAATTTCCACAAAAAAATACACAAGAATTCCACCAAAGAGTTTCGCATAAGGAGAACAAATATCTATCTTTTGATCAAAAAAATTGTCTCACTTTAATACTAAAGAGAAAATAGGACGAAAGATGTAGTTTTAATTTTCACAATACCAAATAAAGATTTAAATGCTTATTTGGCACTTTCTATAAAAACAAAAAGGGACTGATTTTGCCACCTTTGTCCCACGAGTGTGTTGTTTTTTTACTGCTCGATTGTCCTTTCTTAGTCCTTCCATATCCATCTAAACCCAGTAGTTGACGAAAAAAATTATGTGATATACAAAGACATGACAGATAGACAACACGGATGGACATCAAGAAATCATAAAAGATTCGTTTTTACCAAAATCTTTACAGAACCTTGAAAATGCAAATAAAATAAGAATTCTTGCTGTGAATTTAAATTTTTTCAGGTCTCTTAATAAGAAAATCACTTTATATTTCAACTACTTACAACAATTGTAGCGGTACCACAGACATTGTGGTGTAGAACTTGGAAAACTCAGAGAAGGACTATCTTGGGAAATAACCTTTTACTGAATAACTGTAGGAATTAAAACGAAGGAACAGTTACAAAAGTAAATAGCGCAACTATATTCTAGTTACAATTTTCTGTAAAAACTAAATTATCTAGCTGTATTTATTTTGTTGATAAATTTCTTTGTTCTAGTGAGTATTTTATCATTTTAAGGCTGATGTGCACCGAAATGTAACCGATGATTAAAATACAATAAACGTTATAATTATATGACTAAACAGCGATTATATTATTTTAACCATACGTTAAATGTCGGTGCACACCAGCATAAGTGTGTTATCATGAGCTTTTCTGTTTAGTTTTGTACAGCGAAATATATAAACGAAGAAACATTTTAATCAGTAGCACAATTTTTTAAACTTGATTTTTGTCTTAAATAAAATATAGATATTGGTTTAATTCGTATAAGTAATAACGCTTGAACCATACGTATTTTAAGATTATACCTGTGATTTTGCATTTATTTTATCCTTTTTACTATTTAGTAAAAACGTGTGTCGCTGACTGATTATATTTATATATTTCTTACCGCCTAAACGACTAAACATGAATAAAAATTACATACATTTTCATCCCCTATTTGACCCCCTTAAAGTAGGACGCAACCCTTTTCCGTAGGATATGCTCTATTTATTATTTATGAAGAATGCGTAATGATTTCCTAACTAAATGATTATAGAAAAATATTAATAAATTTCTACATTTATTCCGAGCAGGAACGGAAAAGAAACAACTCATAGTCAGGTGGTAGGGTATTTGCACGACTGGTTGGCTACCACCTCTGGTCTATAGTATGCTGCCATAACAACCTTGAGTTGTGTTCCGGCCAAGTTCTAGTTTCTCTTTCAAGGCACATTGGCAGCACCTCTGGTATTGCTTTCACATCACTTTCCATCACAGTTGGGCCGTCAGCCTGTCTACTGTGCTTCAGCAATAAATAATAAATAATACATTTTCTCAGTACAAAAACTACATATATAGGAGGTATATTAAGTAATTATTTGTCAATTTGTTATCTCTTTAATAAATATTGAATTATAAAATAAATACAATAGTCTCATTAAACTATTCTACGAGAAGAATTAATCTGTATTCGCAAAGTTCATTCGCATCGAATAAAAATAAAATTCTCAAAGGATTTAGTGAAGCAACGTTAATGAGGCGATATTTCATTTTATTTATATCTCGTGATTTTTTTTCTAGTCCCGCTTATTTTTTATTGGAAATTTTATTAATCACATAGATTAATTTTCTCCAAGTTCTAAACTGATCAAATAACAGATCGAATTTCGCCTAGAAAGAAGGAAATTTTCTATAAAACTTGCACATAATCTGCTAATTTTAGAATGAAGTTGCTACATATTATTATGTAATCTTCATATGATTTAGCAGACAATCCACCCATTTTCTTGGCTTAGTTTACTTTAACTCTTAAACCCATCAACCATTCTATGATTTTTATCTCCCCTCATTAACCTTACCTACACCATGTTAATCTTCTACCTCTTCTTCTTCATCCTTATAAGATGGATACATAACATTACACCTGTTTCTCAGAGGGGTAGATAGAGACGATGGAACTCCACTTGCTATACTCCTAATAAACTCTTTTCGCGTCATTTACTTTTATTAATCTCGTCATACGTGCACTTTTATTTGAGGTGCCTTTCAACTGACTATCCCACTCCTTATCAAGTTGTGACTAATAGAATATTCTTGTTTGGCCAATAACATCACCAGAACTCGTCTGGTTAAGGAGACAAGTGAATGTTTTAGCCAATCAGCGACTAAATATATCTTTTTTTAAATTAATTTTCTACCATAGACAAATTAAATTAAATTGTCGATAATAAGAATTAGTTACAGAATTCCAAACAATAAATTTAACTTCACATGTTCTAAATTATAATATACAGTATGTTTATTAAGATTTTTAGGCTATTTATTTTCTATCTTGTGTTGAGACTCGGTGTCGCCAGCTCGTCCTTGGGTGTCGCGACATTCTGCCGCCGCCACCCACTAGGGGTACACTCTTCACTTCCAAAGACAATAACGTTAATCTGATACGATAGTCCAATGTATATCAATAATTATACTTGTTGGGTGTATTAACGTTCATTATTGTTTTGACTTTTAAACAGGATTGACGATGAAATACGTGTTTACTTATAAAGGTGTCTTTTGCGACCGACTACCAATAGAATTTAACAGAGGTTAAAATTAAATATAAACTCAACAATACTATTGAATTGCCTTTAGAGTCGTTTACATATAACAATATTTCAAGAACGCAGTATCCATAGAATCACTTAATATGCTGCCAGGTCCTGTACGTTATTAACCACTAATTTACCTTACTACTGGTTATCTTCTTTGGATTCGGGAAAACTCTAGTTTGATTTAAAATCCATACTAATAATGATGACACGATTTTTGCAAACAATTACATCACTTATTAGAATGATGTTTAAATATCTTATAGCCCGTACCTAAGTCTTATTACTCATTCATTGCCTTAATACTTAAAGTTTCAAGTCAAATTTAAACTTGGTTAAAATTTTAGATAACTTGTACGGAATTTATACCAAATGATAAGCAGTAACAAATTAACGGGTAGTGAGATTAGGCACTGTCAATTAATCAAATTTTAGATATTAAAGAAGAAACAGGTTATATAGATTAAAAATCCTGGTTGACTAATAACCCTATTTTGAAGATCCTTTCAACGTCGCGCTTCTGTTCGCAATACCTAATAGGTCTTGATAAGCATTTTGTTGGTGACCGAAGAACAGATAATCAAGAAAGCAAAAATACCTCGTAATATAAAAAATATGTATCTGTCCTGTTTTTCGCATACGATTTTCAATTAAAATAATATTTCAGTAAAATTATATAATACCGAGTAAATAGTGGTTAATTAAATTCCAAGAGTAACACGTTATCTAAAATTTACCTAACTGTAATTATAACTTGTTAATTAATCTGTTCTTACTTATGCTATGTTTGTCTACTAACACCCAATATATGATAGTTTAGGTAGTTCGTTCAAGTAGTAGCTAATCTTTAATGCTTCTAAATTAGTATAAGTTTACCCAAAATAGTAAAAAAATGCTTCACTTCATTTGACGCTTTGGTTCACGTGGGCTCCGTCTACACTTTTATTCGTTCGTCTGAGCTATTAATAAAATATTTCAATTCATTCATCAATTTTAATATTTCCATGAAATCAATGCATTTTATGAGTTGCGAAATTTTTGTTTCCTGGTAATAACGGGATCCTTGGCGTCGACATAACGAACGATGTGCAGTTTCGGTGTCATCTGGAAGGCAATGCTAAACTTGCCTCCAAAAAACTTGGTGTGCTACACGGGTCCAAGAAGTACTTCACTCCGCGGCAGCGACTGGCGATGTACAAAGCGCAAATCAGACCGCATATGGAGTACTGCTCACATCTATGGGCTGGAGCACCCGCTTACCAGACTGACCCCCTCAACTCCATTCAACGTCGCGCTGTTCGTATCGTCGACGATCGCATACTAACAGGCGGTAAATAATCGCTTAGCCTTCGAAGACACTTTTGCGTCTCTCTGCGTATTTTACCGCCTGTATAACGGGGAGGGTTCCGAGGAACTGTTTGATCAGGTGCCAACGCCTCGCTTTTACAACCGCACCGCTCGCCAGGGACGGGATATTCACCCCCATTTCCTTGAGCTCCCACGCTCAGCTTCGCCACGGTTCTCTAGAACATTTATTCGGCGTACAACAATGATCTTTTTTTTTTTTTTTTATTGTAGGAGGTCAGCAGACAGGCAAACGGCCCACTTGATGAAAAGCGGTTACCATCGCCTATGGACATTTGCAACAGCAAAGTTGCTACAAATGCGCTGCTGCTCTCTTAAGGGAAACTGGAACCTGGTCACTAATGCCGGAACACAACTCAAGGTTGTTATGGCGACATACTTTAGACCAGGGGTGGTAGCCATCCAGTCGGGCAAATGCCCTACCACCTGACTGTGGGTTGTTAAGTCGCCTCTTACGACAGGCCGCCCGGCCGCAGGAAATTGTATTCTTTCTCCGTTCCTGCACGGATAAGATCTGGAGGGAACTTCCCGCCGCGGTTTTTCCTTTGCGCTATAACATGGGGTTCTTTAAGAAGGGCGTTATAAAATTTCTCAGAGGTCGGCAACGCGTTGGCGACACCCTTGGTGTTGCAAGCGTCCATAGGCGACGATAACCACTTTCCATCAGGTGGGCCGTCTGCCGGTTTGCCTGCTTCAGGCTATAAAAAAAATATTGTTAAGGTTTCAAAACTTCCAATAAAAACGAACAGATTCCTAACGCTGATTTAAGATGGATCAACCAAATTGAATCAATTAGGTTGAAAGGTACAAAACTAAAAGAACAGTGCGGTAGTCAATGAAGTTATCGAACAATTCAAGTTTATGTTTATACGGATCATTTTGGGTGATACTTTCAAATTGAAAGACAGAAATAAACTGTCTAAAATCGACTTAAGTAATACTGATATTAGACTGTTCAACCAATTTGATACTTCTAATATCGGGCATAAACATACAAAACTGAAAGTACACGACGGTAGATATTCGATGAAATCGAATGATTCTAGTCTATGTATGCTTTGGTTGATTCATGCAAATTGAAGGACAGAAATGAACCTTCTGATATCGACTTAACAAAACGTTAATATAAACAATAGGTTTTATTCAACCAAAGGTTCTCAAAGCCTACAAAAACTCTCTATGAATAATACTGAATTTGTATGTCCTGATATATAGGTATATGTAAAGCAACGAACCCAATTTAAAAGTTATAACCTCAACGAACGATCTAACTTTCGAAATTCTAATATTCAATTCCAAGGAATATGACGGAATAAAACTTGTTAGCCTTCCACCGAAGAAATGTTTCATAGCTAGAGGCAAACATGAACCGAGATTTCTCCCTACACATAGCAAAATATGTTCTGTTATGAAGATCATTCAGAAAATGGTAGGAAACGAAACTTGTTTGAGGTGAACTTTTGGTATCGATATTCAGTTTAATATTAGAACGTGCTCTTTGCAGTTAGAGTTCAAAATATATGTAGATACCTAATAAGATTGCTAATAAATATTTTTGCCCAGTCACAAATTGCAATATACATAATAAACCTACTTTTTTAATAACTGTTCATACCATGTTATGATATTGATTTGAAAAATATTAAGTCAGAATAAACAACATACAACGCTAAAGAGATTTTATTCATAAAAGTATATATTAATTCATACTTCTTTAATAGTATTATTTTGGTAATTAATTATCGTATTTTTATGTAATTTCTTTCTATTTCTTTAAACCTTCCTGCCCGTCCTTATTCAAGAGCCGCAAGCCCCGTTCCGTCTCAGCACGTCGTTCGCACCACACGCTTAAATTTCACCGCTCCGCCGGTATAAAAAAAGCTCCTACAATCAAGACTGTGCGCACGTCTCGCGAAGTGACAATATAAATAAATTAAAAACTCGACGGACCTGTTGCTGGTACTGAAGAAGAGAACCAAGAGCAGAGCAGCATACGGTGAGTTCCTTCTACTCCCAATAACCAACAATGAACCAACCTATAATACAATCCGTAACCACCCATAATCAAATGGTGAATTTATTTTCCCACCAGTAACTGTATTTCTCTTTGATATATTTTTTATAATTTGCTATTTTTATAAGAGTTTTCCACGCGGCATCACTGGCGTAAACTTCGGAGCTGTCTATGACAACACATCGAGCCTTTACAGCTATTTTTTACATTTGGACCTAGGTATATATTTTTTTGTGGCAAAAGATATTTTACTATTATTTTGTTTTAAGGCTTTCAGTCTTAGTTAGATTACACACCACTGAATAAAAAACTGAAAGTCTTAAAACAAAATAATAGTTTAAAATACCTTTTGCAACGAAAAATATATTATTAGATCCATGTGTCGCTTACGATAATATGGCGGTAAAGGCTCGATGTATTCTATTTTCTAAAATAAAGAGTTGTCTTTATTTATTCTTATTATTGAAAGTATACATATACTCATTTTCATTCTAATCGGTTAATTGACAAGGCCCTTAATAAATAACCATACAAACTAAATTACTTTCACATAGAATTTATGTGAATTGAAATTTTAGTAAAAGATATTTTAACTGAATGATAAAAAATACACATGAAATTTATGAAAATACCGAACCTAAAATAATAATACTTTATTATATTTCCATCACGTTCCCGAAATACGAATAGAAAATATAAGGATTTTCTACATCGACCTCTCAGGTAATATATGAGCTGCTAAACTCGTCGTTACTCTGATAAAGGGTGGAAGAGCTACGTATATTCCGCCTTTTACTTTTTATCTTTAAAATATACTTTTTTAAGGCCGAAAGTAAGATATAGTTAAGTATTTTATCTGTTTTCATGTAACAAGAAATATTACCTACAATTTCCATCGTGATGATGCAATAGTAGCCACAATAGTAAGTTAGTTACTTATGTAAGATCTGTATTAGTTATTTTTATTTTGGTTTGTTTATAGTTAATATTATATTAATTGTCTTTTATTTTTGCTTAAGGACGAAATGGTAAAATATTTATGGGAACTGCATACCTCTAGCCATCGCAGTGGACTATGAACTACTGACTAGCGCTTTTTTTATTGGATTTGTTTATGTTGTTGCTCCGAAGACCTCACAACATTATATACCGGGGTTTTGAGCCCGGGAGCGCGGGACGCGCGACACATATTAATAGTTGCTCTATCTCGCTCGCACATCATCCGTCCCGTTCACACATTGTGCTATATATTGTACTAGCTGTACGACTTGTTAATATTTGCACTTAAGGTTACCGTTTCCAAAATAAATTAGTTCGCTTCAGTTCACCTCAACACTCGACAGTAAATACTAACTACTCTCTACCGTCTGATGTAACATTTAACCTCTACCCCTCGTGCTATGTAGCAGCAAGGGGTAGAGGTTAAATGTTACTACATATTCATTTGATAGTAAGTGGTCACCGTTTCCCATGTATATCTGCAATACACTAAGAGACAATGGCTTGCCTATAATTATGTCATTGAGACTATAATGCCTACCTATATATTACATTATAGTATATTTACGCCCTGTTTGTTGAGTCCAATATTGAAGAGTTCTGAGAATGCTGTAGAAGGAAGTCCATTCCATACACTGAGTTGTGTTCCGGTATCAGTGGCCAGATCTAGTCCCCCCTTCAATATACCTTTGGTGTTTCAGATCTCTATAGGCGACGGTAACCAATTTTCA
This sequence comes from Dendrolimus kikuchii, assembly GCA_019925095.2. NCBI lineage: Eukaryota > Metazoa > Arthropoda > Insecta > Lepidoptera > Lasiocampidae > Dendrolimus > Dendrolimus kikuchii. The sequence goes on from CM034400.1 coordinate 16,728,102, forward strand.
AGTCATCAGGTAAGTTCTCAGCCTGTCTACTGTACCCCGGCAATAAAAATAAGAAATTTTACAAAAAAAATTAACAAAATATGCCAGTTTTAGAGACATGTAATATGTACATGTCCTTTTCCTTTTGGGGCTTGTCACGTAACTCACAATCAGGAACTACGATATTAGGGTTCTACTCACGGTGAACAAAGGATTTGTTCCGGATAAGGATTTTTGTAAAGGTTGTGTTGTTTATCTGTGATTAAAGAAATATATGAGGGAGTCTGCTCAAGATTTTCTTATGTCTGTAAAGAGATATTAGTAAAGTACCTATTCCTGCAGTTAGAGAATTATTTTATTTATAGTCTAGCTGAAAATATCGAGACACTGTTATTGATAAAATATTTATTTTGTTTTTCATTTTGTGGCTTTGAAAGATACAATAAAACATATCATTAGACTAATTTTCCATGCGGTTTCTGTTGAATATATTCTTAATCCGATTTCTGAGATAAACTATCCTATGTTTATTAGGGTGGCTAACTAATTTGTAAGTAATTTTTTTTGAGTCTCGAGTGAAAAAATGTTAGTTTTTTGATGTTTTAATAAAACCCTCCAAAGAACAGCTAAAAAACTTTTTAAGAAGTCGCTTCAAATTTTTCAAGATTTCAAAAATCGCCAAAAACGGTTAATCAATTTTTTATCCCAAAAAATAATAAGTTTCTGAAAGTTCAAATTTTGAATTTTAAAACGTCGCTATAATATTTTTTTTTAATGTACTAGTGCATTACTTTAGATTTCGAGCGAGTGATGCACTAGTAAATTAAAATATATATATATATATATATATATATATATATATATATATATATATATATATATACATATATACATATGAAATTTGAATAAATTGATAAACACATACATATATATGTTATATTTTATGGCGTGACGAGGGTGCCTATACCATATAGAAATGAAATTGTCTGTCTTAAAACGTAAACATTCTCTTGCAATTTAAAATATTGCATGAAAATTTTTGTATGCATATTCCGTTTTATAAATAAATTCGGAAATACAACTTCACATATTTACGACAATTTTTTTTTTAAATAAAATCGTAAAAGTTTTGCCTGCTTAAAAAAATTTTAGATTTTAGAAAAAAATACAAATTGCTTTGAAATTTAGATGCAACGTTGGAATAAACATTGTTTATCGTTAGGAAAATTTCATTTGAAAATGTACGATATTATCTCCCCTAATACTATTTATATTTGGTTTTCCTTGCTTCCTTTCCTACCATGGTAACTGGAATGGAAGCAATAATCTAATCCCGCTTATAATCGTATCTATTCACTTTGTTGCTTATATTTAATAGAAGGCTGCATATTGATACAATTTATTATTTTGTCGTGTTTTGTAGCATTTATTATGATTTTTTTTATAAAAGATCCACGTTGTATTCTCTTAAGTTTTCCTAACTACTACACATAATTTAAATTACGTTTCGGCGGTTTTAGGCGCAACATTTTAATTGATTTTAATTTCGACGTTTCGGACATTTTTTAGTAGCCGTGATCACGGAAGACAAAAATGTATGTTCTAAAAATACACATATTTAAAATACTGTGAAGTCATCATCATCATCCTAAGAATCTCTCGTTTTTAGTCCGTGCAACGCTATCTCACTTTTCTTCTTCACTTCACATGTTCTTTTGTAAAATCATTCACACGCATTTCCTTACTTCACGAAGTCAATGTAGCATCCATTCCACTAGGATTTGTAAGTGGCATGGCTAGGCATTTGTTCCCCACCTAAACTGCTAGTTTTTTAAACCTTCACTGTACCAATTTAAGTAAATCTCGTGTAGTTTTCAGCTCTGTGACGGAAGTGAAGATTATCACAGATGCAGGTTTCCTGACGTGATCCCTCGGTACATCTACCTCAGCATATATCTCCGTAAAATCCAGCTCATGCTTGTAACACTTGAATATAACCCACGGTTTTTGATGTGATGATGAATGGTAGAGTTTTAATTATTTTCCAATTAGTTCTGGTAAACCACATATCGTAATCGTGTTATACTTCGGGCCCAACCTCTCTCTGGATTATATGCACAAGTCTATTCAATGATTGATTTTGTGTGAAAAACCGACTACTGCTCAGTTTTTTGTTACTAAATATATAATAGCGCGGTTTATATAATTATACCTACGCATAGAAACTCAAAAAAAGGAAACAAATAAAAATAAACAGTCAGACATCTTTCTACCTATAAATATCGCAAAAAAATCATGAAAAATTCAATAAATCTTAAAAAGCTAGACACGCTTTACTTTCCTTCGTATTAAAAAAGAAAATCATTGTCAGCACGTACTACGAATGTATGACATTTGAAACCTACATGTGTAAAAGTAAATATTTCGTTTAAGTCCAAATATAGAATATCATAACAAAATGAAAGAATATTAAATGGAGACCCTTCTCAAAACGTGTTCGACGTGAAGACATTGGTATGGCGTGGCAAGGCTGTATACACACTAACATTGGTAATATATTTTATCTTTGAATCTAAGGTAAAGTAATAAATATGATGATTAATTTTCTCAGACGTGACCTCTGCTGTGATTTACTGGCATGTTTATGAGAATAGCTTGCAAAACCGAACTACTTTTGAGAACTCGGCTACAAGAGAATCAATATAAACTGTACAAAGTATTTACAATAGTCAGCATTTTACAAATAGACAACTGCGGCCTAATGAGGCCTAAGAACACATTTATATTCGTATATTTTCAGTAATAAAATCGATGTCATTACAGCACTCGTTGGGTTTCCTCCTCAACTAAAACTGTATACACACTACAGTTTTTTGGCCCTTCGAGCCGGATACGAACCAGCGACCTCTGGATTTACAATCCACCAATATAGCATGCTTAGGCTATGGTTTTAACTCTAGGTAGATTGCATGAACTCCTTGAGTAGATCTAGTGCACATATATTATAATAGTGAAGGAAAACAACATGAGAAATCTGATAATGATTTATGATTTCGAAACCTATTAACCCACAATAGAAAACAGTGGACCATCCATTCCCTCAAAAATATGAGCCGACCCAAGAGAGTGACCCAAGCCTATAAATGTGAATGAGGTAATATTGTGTAAGTATCATTTCGATCCCCTGAGGTCTAACATTATTTATGGTAATCTAATATATTTCCAGACGATTTTTGCTTCAACACCATTTATTTATAATTGATAGGATTTATGTACCTACCCCCCTACACATATTGCACGTTTAATACAATACTGACAATGTACAAAATTTTGCAAAATCGACTTTTTAATTCCGTCTATCGGAAATCATGGAAATAAGTGTAACAGCGCTAATCCTGCTTTAAAAGTAAGTTAAATTTCCACTAGGAAGGCATTGTTTTTTTTTTTTGTTTCTCATGTATAGTTTACTTTTTTGTATAGTGTAGTGATATGCAAAGCAGAATGAAAAAATCTTAAAAACTTACTGTTCCTGCCAGGCTCAGCCTTACATCATATTTTCACGAAAGTGATCATTAGTATCGGTACAACCATTGTCGTCTAATAGATCGAATCACCCGTCCTGACCAAATACATCAGTACACCGACAACGCCAAATACATGAGTACATTCAAGTCACCATTATTATGTTAACAACCATCTCGCCAATTAATAACGGCGTTCATTTTAACTTTATAACTAAGTTGCATTTGGCCACAGTACCTAACTATAATATTATTTCAGATGGAACAGAGATATTAGCCGAGCCCAGCTAACTAAAGATATATTATTAACCTACAAATTTTATAAATAATCTCAAGTTCCTGTTTCTAACCGGATATTTCAGTTCTCTTAATTAAATCAGGTTTTTCATACTTTTGTTTACATTCTTTAATACTTGATGACACTGCTTTTCAGCTTTGAGTTTTCGACTGTCTTATTCATAGAGAGTGATAGGCCCACTACAGCAAGACTAGCTCCTTCTATGTACATCACTTTAATCTCCTTTAGGTACTAAGTGTATATAAAAATAGATATAAAGAAAATGTGTAAATAAACACATAATATATATAATAATAATATATAATAAATATAATAGATGCATAGTTTATAACAGGAAGATCATAAATAACAGTTAAATAAACTTATAAATACTAAAAACCTAAAAATATAACAAAAACAACATAAAAATGTAAAATAGTAATAAGTAAACATTAGAAATAGTCAAAATTGTATTACTATTAAGTTTTGGTTAAAAAAGAAAAGAACTAACAAATAAAGATACCACTTATCCCTCTTAAATCTCTGTATTGATTCCATACAAAATAAGATAAAAAGAAAAAAGATATACCATAATATTTGAACTATATAGGTATTCGCTATTGGAATTTTGATTTAGTATGAAATCATCTCGATTTGACACGAATCACATTTAGAATAGAGTTCATTTTTCTAGTGTGTCTTTTTGTTTTGGCGAGATGGTTGTTAACATAATAATGGTGACTTGACTGTACTCATGTATTTGGCGTTGTCGGTGTACTGATGTATTTGGTCAAGACGGGTGATTCGATCTATTAGACGACAATGGTTGTACCGATACTAATGATTACTTTCGATGTTCTTATCTATTTGATCATCTTGGCTGCTTCTTTCTATAAGACGCTGACTGTATGACATTCTTGTCCTCCTGCTATGGTGGATAACAGCCGTAGTAGTTGTACTACTATTACTTTTCGAAACCAATCTATTCTGAAATTAATAAGTCTGCCGTTTTAAACACCTTGCAGTTGTAGAGAATACCCTCAGCGAAGTAGATACACTTAAAGAAAGCAACAAAAAAATCTTAAAATTGTATATAATATACATTATATACTAAGGTATATACATTATATACACAAAATTAAATTAAACCTTGATGGTAAATATTAAATAATATTCTAAACAAATATTCATGATAAAATTTAATACATCACTACATTTGGTATGAAAGCTTTCCATAAAATATATTCTTAAATATAAGTTAACATGAACATTGTAAAAAGTTCCCTAAAATATAATATATTTCGCAATTACATAGTTGTAGTTAAAAATTAAAACTTAAAAGTGAACATGCGGAATATCTTAATGAGATATGTTTCGCAAAGTACTAGGTCTACACAGGCTGTACGCAATACGACCAAGTCTTTATCCTTCAATGTAGAAAGGGTTCTTACCTAACACGTGGATAAGTCTGAGTGCTCCTTAAAATAAAGTCATTAGGCGGAAGTAAGTTTGGTTGTTTTGGTTAATGTTGTATTTCAGGGGTGCTGAACCTTAGTTTTAAGAAGTCAGAAATATTTGGGTCTAAGTTGGCAACGCGACAAGTATCCATCAAACTCAGTACAATATAATGCGTTCAACATTTTTTTATTAATATAATGTCGTCTAGGTAAATAAAACGGCTTATTAACAGAGACCGTGGTAGCAGTATTATTAATCTGAGGGGTTACTCTCAAACGCTTTTCGTCCTTCGTTTTAGTCCGATCTTACCGAACAATTTAATGAAAATATTGAAAGAAGAAAGAAAGATTAGAAATTTATTTAGAACTACTACAACAAAGTCCACAAAACGAAAAATAAATTGAACATATAAAGTAAAACGCACTAAGCTTAAAAAAAACAACAATAAATATAAATTCTTCTATAACAAATACGATCGAATATATAGGAGAAACAGGCATATGGAATATAGAGTGCACGGGGGATATTATGTGAAATCAGGCTGTAACGATTTCACAGGTCTGATAGTAAAAAGAAAAAGAGAAGTACGTCTGTTTGCTTACTTTCGTGCTAACCTTATTTAATTCTGTCTAGTACTTATTAGGTGATGTCAGGAGCCTTAAGAACAGACGAGCGTGCATGACAAGAGCTATGAATGTCAAAGAAGCAAGTGAGATTTGTAAGAATAAGCCTGAATAGCGCTCTGTTGTTCGTGCCTACCCCGCAAGGGAACTAGCGTGAAATTATGTATGTATGTATGTATGTAGTACTTATGACAATTTAAATCATGTGCTTATTTAAGAAACGATATTGGAACAGCGTCTCATGTTATAAAAAAGTTACAAATATTTACATTTTTAGAATTTTTTTTTTAGAATTGTGAACCTCCTCCTTTTTTCAAATCGGTTAAAAATATATTTTAGACTCCCACAAGAATAAAACTCAAAATGAATATTTTAATTAAAATTCCTAAATATTCTAATTAGGCATATTAACCAATATTTAAAGCTTATTTTATAATTTTTACTCTTTGTTTCTTCATTATTTCATCAACTAAGTAACTTTCAAATTGAACTAAGTGTCGCGAACGCGACTATAACTTCGAGCACAAAAACGTCACCGTGACACTAGAAAAAACGTTACTTCAATTTTAAACTACAATTTTGAATACCAACTTCAACCGACGGCTTTATAATCTTCCAAGAAATAAATGAGTGATTCTCAAGAATTTAGCACCTATGATTTCCCACTGCGAACTCTGGAAGCTCAAACACTTAGCTATCCCGGAAACTGTCTTATTTTTCGGAATAAAAAGTATCCTATGTTCATCCTCGAAATCGGATATATATATGTATATACATATATATATATATATATATATATATATATATATACATATATATATATATATGTGTGTGTGTGTGTGTATATATATATATATATGTATATACATATATATATATATATATATATACATACCTGTATATACTAAGTTTCAGCCAAATCGGTCCCGTAGTTTTCCGTGAAAACGAAATAGACAGATTTACTTTCGCATTTATAATATTAAATAGAGATAATAGGGATTATAAACTACAAAACCTCTCTTTTGTATGAAAGTAATTTAAGAAAAACTAATTCTAATTAACGATAAACAACAATAGTAATTTTTATTACTTAATTTATTCTCATTAACACAGTTAAAAGTTTTATAATACAATAATTTACAAAACCTTTTACGCTATTAAACATTTATTAAACCTTTTTAATATACTTACTCATTTTGTAGATACATTTTTTCTTTTTGCCACCATATCATTATTATTTTAATAAAACATGCCGGTGCTTAAAAAAGTTCCGTACCTCTGCTATTAGCCTTTGTACGCTCCTGTAAAACATACTTTAGTAAATAATTCTGAAAGCTCATTACGACAAGGTCGACTGATCAGACGGTTTGTATAGAATATTTTAACCCTTAAATTCCACTTTTCAACTCATTTATGTCTAAATAAAAATAAGCATTTTTCGCATATTAAGCAGCAGTACAAACTGGCTCAAAAATATTCTCAGGTCTTTTTATTTTTATTTCATGAGTTCAGCAGACAGGCAGATGACTCACCTGATGGAAAGTGGTTACCATCGCCTATGGATATTTGTGACACCAAAGATGCTACCAATGTGCTGCCACTCTCTAAAGGGAGACTGGAACCTGGCCATTAATGCCGGAACACAACTCAAGGTTGTTATAGCGGTGCACTCTAGACCAGGGCTGGTAGCCATCCAGACGGGCAAACACCCTACCACATGGCTGTGGGGTGCTTATGTCGCCTCTTACGACAGGCCGCCCGGCTGCAGGAAATTGTATTCTTTCTCTATTAGACATGTTCTAAAGTTGATTTCACATAGAACGGTATGTGAGAAATTACGTATATAGAAAAATCAACATCGTGATTCTTAGTATAAGATTATTATTAAATAGTAACATGAAATTATTTCTATACAATTAAAATTAATATTTATTTCGTAAGGAAAATTTCCGATAACGCTACAAATTACGTTGTATGCATGTGTCAGCTATGCCGTCGTATTTGAAATAGACTTTAAATGAATATTTTGTGCTTTTATTTATGGATATTTGCCGATGTATTGTGCTTGTCTAAACATAGTACCCTTTCCAATTATGGAGGGTAGAGGTAAGGAGTACCATCTCACCTTTTGCGAGCGAGTCATACTTGTGAAAGAGGAGGCGGAGTGGGAGAGTGAGCGGACGTCATTGCTCCGCTCCCGCCAAAGAAAGACGCGCCGGCGCCGAAGGGCGGCTTACGGCCTTCGACTGCCGTGAGCATTCCCTTGAGGATAGGGTTTTCACACGCCGTTATGCCGTCGAGATGGGAACGCGTAGTATTCCGCGCGCGCTTCCCTCTTTGCGCCCTGGGGCGCCTTACAAACCGCCCCACGCTATAAAGAACCAGGTTGATGCGGGATAAAATGCAGTCCCCGGCAGTGGATGTGGCCTTAGATGGCTCCGTCTGCCAGCGCACGCACAGTTCGTTGAGCTTCCGCTTTCCCTTTGCCCTGGCATAAGGCGCAAGAAGAAACACCCAGGGGTTTTAGTGGGTTTCCCTGTGGAATGGCAATAGCATTTTTAGTTCCGGATACAGATGCTAGTGTGAACCCGACCTGAATCCCACACTCGGGTCGCAACTTATCCCCTTCGTGCGGCCTATGGTCAACATTTTGGGTTAGTTTTTCTAGTATTAAATATAGTCTACTACGTGTTACTCAGGGATAATGTAGTATTCTAATGGTATACCGCTGCAGGGGCCCTCTATCATCTAGGAAGCAGAGGAGTCTTCACCCCTGTTGACGAAGTGAGTTTGCCTTTCCCGGGGCATTCTCAAGCACTGATGCGCTAGGATCAGCGTGGGCGTAACTAGGTTCTAAGTCTCACGCTCTTTCTGCCATAAGCGCGGGGCACATGGAAGGAGGGTGGTTTTAGTGGAGTATTGAGTAGTCGAGTCTCCACACAAACCGGCGATTTGACTCTGGTGCCCCATTCGTGGTGTCACCTCTCGTCGCTTTGGTCTAATCACTAGGAAAGGACCCGGTAAGTATGCGAAATGCATTTACCCCGCCTCAAAAAAAAAACATTCTAATGATGAAAGAATTCTTGAAATCGGTTCATTAGTTTTTGAGTTTATCTGTTACAAACATACAAATCTTTTCTCTTTATCATCTTAGTATAGATTATTTTGTAATTGAAGTGCTTGGCCAAAGCTAGCCGTCATTAAAGTGTTATACTAGTAATTAGAAGTTTTGGAACAGAGCACGGTTTACTGGGTTGTGTTAACATGCCGTTAAATGTTACAGCGTACCACGAAACGATGGGCTTACTTAGTTTGTTTAGGAAATAGCCAAAGGATTTTACGACCAACAACGAAACGACAAGGTTGGTCGCGACCTAATTGATGTCAACTGGACGCATTATAAATATTATAATTGATGGAGCGACTTCCTACTAGTTTGTTATTGTAATTAATTAACTAACACAAAACATTATTTACTGTAGAGTAACAGACAATAATTCTAAAAAAAACAATAATTTATGTAGTTATCGTATAATAAGAAACAACTGTAAGGCAAAGTATATATATATATATATACAAATAATGCTAATATAAACTATCTTAAAAATAAACAAAACTAGCACTAAAACTATAGATAAAAAATAGTCCAGAACCCATTGTCGTATAATTAATAGCAGTTCTCATTCTGTTTATCGTATTTATATTGAAATCACAGACAGATATTTCAATTTTATCGATATATACTAAAGTACAAAATTTGAGCCTGCACTTAAGTTATTTTTTATGAACCTAAAGAAAAACTTTTTTAATCTATAATTATTTTTGACATGGTGGCAGATACCTGATTTTCAGTAAGTAATTAAGTACAGTCTATAACAATGTTATTTCTAACAAATTTGTTATTTTTCAACCCTTTAGATAACGGTTTATAGCATTTGGTAAATCGCAAATATTTATATCGATCGAAACTATTCAACCAATTTCGACTTATTTCCAACTAGCTGCGCCCGCGGCTTCACCCGCGTGATGATGGAAAATCGTAATATTTTGGATAATTCACAATATATCTTTATAAATTCGCCTATGTGTTATTCTAATGTGTAAGCTATATTACTGTAAAGTTTCATCAAAATCCATTCAGTAGTTTTTGCGTGAAAGAGTAACAAACATAAATCCATACATAAATTCTTATAAACTTTCGCGTTTATAATATTTGTAGGATGGAATTGATTTCATTACTTCCCTATAGCGTTGCAAACATTTTTAGAATGCAATAACCACTTACCATCAGCTAGGTCATCCTTTCATTTAAACTACAATCAAAAAAATTTAACCAATGATTAAATATTCCTGCATCTAAATGGATAGAAACCACTTATTGTGACGATTCTGAAGAAGGTTTGTCTGCAGTTGTTGTTATTTTGTAATAAATAGCTCAACTGGTCAGAGATAAATAGCACTCGCGCTATTTCAAAGCTATCAGATAGAGGTTCGACAAGCTTTGTCTTTCATTGTTTGAAACCTTGGCATTGTTTTATCCGAGCCATCTTGCTAATTCCTACCACAGAATATATAGCTACAGACGAGTTAATTCAATTAGCTACCTACACTCAGTTACAGATGCATGACTGTTCAGAACGAATGCGCGGCATGATCGTATTTTGTACTAAGTAGAGGACAGTGTGGAAATAAACTTCCTAAATACCTACATTCCTTTTTTACAAACATATAATAGATATCTGTCTCTATCATACAGGTTAATTCCAGAATTCAATCTGATTTGTCCGTTCTATGTACACTTCATCTATAGAACTTCTTGCCAATAGTTTCTGTGGTCTAGAAGTAAACTGGAACGTAGTAGTCACGGGTGTGATTCCCTAAAGGTTTAATTTTGTAAATACCTAACCGTTATTACTCTGGTTTGGATATTTGGGATCGTTCCCGAAGTTGTTCGTTGTAATATCAAAATTTCAAGTGTAACTTGTATCGCTTGTGAATATATACCTATAAAGGAGGTATACAGGTATAGGCCAGAAGTGTGACATTGTATGACAAGGGGTCTTAAATTTCTTGACGTTACATTGCAAAATCTAATCTATTTAAGCTTCAAGACAAGAAATTTGAACTATTAACGAAAAACTTCAAAATATTTCCAATTCCATCTATATGAACAGTGTTTATTAAAAAATAATTGCTGCTGTTTTAATTTAATAATTTCTTGATGTAAAATTGCAAAATATCTGATGTTACACTAAGGGAGGAGTCGCACGAACCAACTGGCATAAGGACGAGGGAGAGGTCAAAAACTCATGAAATTCGTGTGACGTATTTGTGGATGGCCCCTTACTTAATTTTATTTACTTTAATGCTAAAATGCTTAAAAAAAATTAAAACCGACAATAAACCCATCTCTGTGAATTAAGTAGTATGTAGAGTCAATTAGCTGTCCACGGTAAAAAGAAGATATATTAAAATAATTATCAAGTTTAATTAAGTATGATGACGAAAATAAATCAACTGAAATTGTGAAAGCATAACAGCAGTCAAGATTAATGGTTGATAAACGTGTAAAAATTTGTACGGAGTCACGCATAATTTGACCTGAATTTAATAATTACATGGTTTAGTCGTAAATTATGTAGAAAAGCTACCGGACTGAATGGCATTATCATGGAAAATAAGTTTTTGTTGGTTCACTCTTTATAAGTCTTTCAAGACCGAAGAAACATATTATGAACCTACAATATTCATAATTTTTTTCTCTCTCTTTATTTTGAAGGGACTTTTATTTACAAAAAATATGTCAGTCCCATTGTAACTTATGATTAATATTCATTTTAATGAGGGAAAATGTGAAAATACTTGTAAATACATAACAAATAAAACGTAATATTTACATATATTCAAGGCTGGCAAAAAATATACTTACTTTTTATGTTTGTAATGATTGCATTAAAATTAAGTCTAAGCCTAAGTCAAAAGTTTTACTTGCGCATCAAATCTCATGAAATTAAATTTTATTAACCACTAGCTGACCCGTGAACCCTTCGCTAGGCGTCAAAAATACACACGCACGCATGCACTCAAATTAAGATTGAATTAAGCTTTGTAACCTTTAAATTACTTACAAACGTTGAAAGCACTCGAAATGTCTCGTACGAGGATGTCCGCAATTCTTGCGTGGAACGTTATTGCTATTACCTACTTCTTTGACAGCCGTTCCCGAGCCGACTTCGATAGGCGTCATTAAATAATTTAAAATAACTGAAGGTGGATGTAAAAAATGCTTTTAATTCGGTCAACAGGGCCACCTTGCTGGCTCAAGTGCGTGATAAGTCCTCAAGAATTTTCAATTTTATCCACCAATGCTACTCTGATAAATCAATTTTAATGTACCAAAATCATAAAGTTTTTTCAAGAAACCGGTTGCCAGCAGGGGGACACCCTTGGGCCGGTCATATTTTCACTCGCCATTCATCCCATTATAGAAAAATTAAATTCTAAATTCAACGTATGGTACCTCGACGACGGCACCCTTGGTGGAGACATTGATACTCTTAAAAAAGATATACAATATTTAATTACGAGTTTGATAAAATTGGTTTAGAGCTAAATTATTCAAAATATGAGATATATTTCAGTAACAAAGTGCCAAATATCCATAATACTATATCAGATTTTCATACTTTGGGACTAAATTTTAAAATTGTTGACAAAAATAGCCTTAGCCTCCTTGGGTGCCCCGTTTTTGAGGAGTCTTTTTCTACTTTCGTTAGTAACAAAATTCAAAATTTCCAGTCAAAGATAGAAAACCTAAAAAGTATAAGTTTACATAGCGCATATTATATTATTCGGTACTGTATTTTTACGCCAAATTTTATATATATTTTGAGATGCTGTCCTATATGGCGAAACCAAAATATTTTAAAAACTTTGGATAATATTATTCGGTACTCGTTCTCATCGATTTTCAACATTGCTTTTGATGACCGTATATGGACCCAAGCCTCCCTACCAATACGGTATGGAGGTTTGGGTATACGCAAATTTTCTGCAGTTTCTTTACCCATCTTTCTGTTCTCAGTGTACAGTACAAAGAACCTCATTAGTGAAATATTAAATCCGTTTGACTGAGGCCAGAAATGCTTGTTCTGTGGCCTACCCATATCAAAATTTACCCATAAATTTAAAGTCACAGAAGCTATGGGACGGCCCGCTTTGCTCATTGGTGCATAAAAATCTTTTGAATGCGTGTGCCAATGAGACGGAGCGTGCTCGTCTCCTAGCTGTGTCGCGTTGGGAGTCTGGCTTTTGGCTACAGGCACTCCCCTCAGCGAATTTGGACAATTTTCTGGACGATAACGCGTTTAGAATAAGTGCTTGCATTCGCCTAGGGGCGGCCTGTGATGTCCCACACCGCTGTCAGTGCGGAGATAAGGTCGAGCGCCTCGGTCACCATGGATTATCGTGTATCAGGAGTGCCGGCAGAATTTCACGTCATGCAACACTTAATGACATAATCCGTCGGGCTCTTGTCACCGCCGGGGTACCTGCCGTCCTAGAACCGAACGGCCTGTGCCGCGACGTTGGCAGGAGACTCGATGGTATGTCATTGGTGCCCTGGAAGATGGGTCGCCCCTTAGTATGGGACGCGTCTTGCGTCGATACTTTGGCAGCGTCCCATCTTCCAGCTACTAGCATGTCTGCCGGTACAGCTGCTGCACAACAGGAGACCCTAAAACGCCGCAAATACTCAGCCATTGCAAATGGCTACATATTTGCGGTTTTTGGGGTTGAGACCCTGGGACCATAGAGGCCTGAGGCGCACAAGCTTTATCGAGACATAGTCAAACGTCTGGTGGGTATCTCACGTGACCAAAAGACTGGTTTATATCTCGGACAACGCATCAGCATTGCCATTCAGAGAGGCAATGTGGCCAGCCTTTTGGGCACGCTTCCGACTGACAGCGGTCTAGAACTAGATTTTATACTTTAATTTTAGTTTGTATATATAGTTTATTTTTAGTTTAATTTAATGTATAGTTTAATTTATTTATAATTTAGTTTATTTTTAATTACCTATATAATAAACGTATAATGTAAAAAAAAGATTATAATTCACAATCAAAAATAGTAATAGCTTATATTACTCAGGAATATTGTAGATTTCCACTGGTGAAAGAATTTTTAAAATTGGTTCAGAGGTTCAAGAGATTACTTCCTACAAACAAACTCACAAACTTTACCTTTTTATAAGAATAAATAAGGTTGTCATGGATGGATTGTGTGAAGGATAATAGGATGATTTGTGGTGTAACAGAGCACGTATGTCAGAATAGAGGAGTATGGAAGAAAAAGACGTATTGTGCCGACCCAAAATAATTGGGAAAAAGGTGAAAAAAAAGAGAGAGATAAGGTCATCATCTACAATAGTTAAGCGAACTTTTGGCTTTCTTCAACAATAGATCAAACAATTAACAAAGGTTAACAATAGGACCATCTATTTAGTAGATCTTATAATAGCTAAGTTTTGATGGTTCAGATAGCTTGGCGAATAGTAAAATTCCATTGGATGATGTTTGATCTACCAGTCTGCCCACTACCATTATAAAAATAAACAAACACTTGAAAGTATTCTAAACAATTAAGTCACTGCTGCTGCCATCTATGAAATTGTTGGTACAACAATTACCAGTATTTGCGTTTTATTGTTTGAGGTTTCTTGTCCTATCTACGCCAACTAATAATTTAACATTTAATGGTATTGTAATAACATAATCAAGTTTTGAATCTTCCATGAATGAGATAATTATTATAATGCTAGTTAAACATTGTATTCTAAAAGGCAATAATCTATTTTCAAGCTTAAAGCCTTGTTTGCTGACCATAATTTTTTCCACCCAGTCTTGTTTGTCTTTGTCATTTTGTCTATGCACACATCACATGACCCTTTATTTGTCCCCGTGATCAAATTGTGGAAATTTAAAAATAATTACGCAGAATGTCACTGGCCAAAGTGGAAGTTGTCGTAAAAGTAGACGAATTGCATGAGGGATCTCTTGATAGCAGGTATAATACTGATAAAATCGTAGTTATGTACATCTCAATTACATAATTGCCAGACTAAATCAACCGAAGGTCATTCATTTTGCATTGCAATTGCCAGACGATAGTATTTTTTCTGTTTAGTTCTGTAAAATTAATACAAGTTGTTTTTTATTTGCCGCAATTATTTACAGTGCAGACGGGGAATATCTTGGCATGGTTGATGATGGATCATTTGGTAAGCTCATATCACTTTAGTACAGTGTTCAATCTAATTAACTGTTATTGAATTATGTATAAATTTAATTATGATTAAATTTCAGGCAGCACAGAGAGTAGATCCCAGTTAGTCTCACAACCTTTCTTGGATTCTATTGATAATAGTTCTTCATATAATTTTAAAGATATTTGTGAGTATAATTTTAGTGTTCTATTGAAATGGTATTATTCTTTCTGTCTCCACTTTCAAATAACAAAACTAAAGCTAGTTATAGCAAACTGTACCAACTGCATTAATTTCGAGAATATGATGTTTGGTTTGGGTGTCCAAGGTTTAACTAGCTAAATTATTTGTTTTGAATGCCAATTTGTGCTCTTTGTTACTGAGCTTTTATATATACAACTGTAATATTCTATATCTATTTAAGATTTTCTAATAAAAATAAATATCTGTGGAATTTTTAGGTGAAAATAAATTAATAGGGGTTTTTGACTGTCTGGACGGCTACCACCCCTGGTCTAGAGTATGCCTCCATAACCACTTTAAGGTGTGTTCTGGCATTAGTGGCCAGGTTCCAGTCTCCTTTTTATAGAGTGGCAGCACATTGGTAGCACCTTTGGTGTTACAAATGTCCATAGGCAATAATAACTGCTTTCCATCAGGTGGGCCATCTGCCAGTCCACTGAACTCATGCAATAAAAAACAATTAAAAAAGCATATTATGTGGGTTGTTTTATACATGCCTGTCTTTACTCAGAATTACTGTATGTTATACAAATTGATTGTTTAGGATTGATCTCATTTTTGGAAACCGTTCTGCTTTGTGTCTTAGACAAATTAAGATTAAGCAATCAATGTGGCCGTGGTTGGCGCACTCATATCCTAAACTCAAAGGCTGTGGGTTCCAATTTTGGCCAAAATACATACATCACTTAGGTAGTTTTCTAACCTAATGTGCATATTTTTAAAATTATCACATGCTAATGGTGAAGAAAAACATTGTGATAAAACCTACATCATTATCTGATGTGTCAAACCAGCCAAGCCACCTTGGACAAATGTGGCTGGTATATTGTACATTCCCTTATAAATGAGAGGCCCCGAGCCTAACACTGGAACATTTATGAGCTAATATTATAGTTTAACATTATTACCAATTAATATTTTTTTTTAAATCCGTGCAGACAAACACATTTTATTCTCTAAATTAAGAAAGTTACACTTATAATATAGGTAATACACAGTGGGCTACTCTGAGACTGCTCCCAAACACCCAGACCTTATTAAATAATGGAAAAATAGTTTCTGAAATTTACCATATTAGGAATCAAACCCGGAGCCTCTGCATTGCAATGAGGTAGGCTGGCAAAGGCTTAGCCCGCTCAACCACAGAGGCTGTCATTATAGTTCTCATGCTATCAGAAAATTTTCTACTATTCAAAATTGATCCATATAATATTATGAACATATAATGCAATATGCTTGTTATTTACATAAATGGAAAATGGTTTATATTAACATTTCAGCTCAATCAGTGACATATAAATTAATATCAATGACTGGCGAGGAGACAAGCAACACTATCACTCATTCACCAGCTGATGGTAAGATATTTTAATTATTATTTATATCACATACCTTTATTTGTAATAAAAACATGTACAAAATTAGTAGTCTATTCTGGATCGGCATATAATTTTTGTAACTAGTTATTATGAAGGAAGGATTAAAAGAATTGCTAAAACACTTCCACGGCCAGGTGGAAGGGTATTTGCCTGGCTGTATGGCTACCACCCCTGGTCTAGAGTATGCTGCCATAACAACCTTTAGTTGTGTTATGGCATTAGTGACCAAGTTCCAGTCTACCTTAAGAGAGCAGCAGCACATTTGTAGCACCTTTGGTGTTGCAAATGCCCATAAGCGATGGTAACCGCTTTCCATCCAGTGGGCCGTCTGCCTGTCTGCTGAACTCCTGCAATAAAATTAAAATAAAAACTTGCAGTCTTATTCATACTGAGTTAAAGTAAGTTTTAAAGCTTCTTTAGGGTTCTTAAAAAAGCCTCCAAACTTACTATAACTCAATATGAATAAGACCATAAATGTGAAGATTCTAATGTTACTTAACAACATTCAAGTTAGTAACATTGCCATGTAATCCCAAATGGGGATGTAGACACATCTACAGGTCTTATGACGATCTACATGGGCAGACTTATGGACAATTCTAAGAATTTTACATATAAAACAACAGATTTTTAAAATAAAATCTTATCATTTAACTTTTAAAATACCATAATAGAAGTAATTTTAATTAATTTCAAACAATAATTAACGTGCTATTGACTCATTTTACTTGCACCTACTTGTGAATGTGCAGTGTAAGGTGAGAAATGAATAGATAGATAGGTGTCACTATTCTCAGAGGCGAAAATGACACCCATGGCTGAAAAATTGGAAATATTGTTGATGAATGAAAAAGATTACTACAACTGTTTTTCAAGTGTGATTGATGGGTTTATCCAAGTGCAAATCCCGGACGTGCCAGCTTCTCATGTTTTTTTTCTCACTTTCATTAACTATGTTCTGTTAAAAGCAGAGAGCACATATACTACATGGACAGGTTTTTGAACTATATTACATCAAGTATGTTCACTATAACAAGAATTTTTTCGATGTTTTAGTTGATGGAACAGAATTCTTTGTAATAAGTAACCCGGTTGAGGTATTCGGTGCACCCACAGCTCCGAAAAAGCCAATCCGAAGAGACCCTTTGCAAGCCAAAGCTATTACTGCTAAGAAGGTATGATTCATTTTCTTATGTTTACACCTTTATTCAATATGCCCTCTTAAATGCAAATAGTCTCTTAAGATCATAATTATAAATAATCAGTTTAAATTAAAATTATTACTCACATATTATACTAGAATATTATTTTGAGAATAAATAAATAAGTTTTTATTTTATAATTTATGTAATACTCGCTGACCCGGCGAACTTCGTACCGCCTATTTTCTGAATTCCTAAAAGACTTTGTAGTCCGGTAAATTTAGACATAAAAATAGTGGTTAAATAACAAAAAATCCCAGAGAGCCAACCAAATATGGCACCAACTTTACTCCCACCTGCTATAGAAAAACTCCTCAACACTATTTTTTGCAATTGCAAAAAAAGTTGTAGTGCGAAATGTGGCTGTAAAAATGTCGGATTGCTGTGTTCTCCAGCGTGTACCAATTGCCAAGGTCAGTCTTGCTCAAATGTCTAATTGAGTACAATAGAGGAAGATTTCTGTGATTTTAATGAAGAGACCAATGACTCAGCCATATTTGAACAATTTATGAACATCCAGCAAGAGGAAGTGGAAGAAGAAGAAATTGAAGAAGACAAGGAGACTTCCAAGAGAATGAATCTGATTAAAATATCTAAAGAAATCAAAACAATAGTTAACCCAATAATCAATAGCAATATCAATAATAAGGTAATATCTAGAACTTGATGGATATTTTTCCCTTAAAATATCCTAAAAATGTCATGACAGTTAGTGGAGTAGGCCTTCAAGGGAAACCAGGGTAAAAAAAACGCGCCGAGTACACTACCTCACAAGTGGCGTGGAAATTTGTACATGTCATGTATAATGTGACTCTTAGAATCGCGGCATCTCAGGAATGGTAACTCTTAGGAAAAAGTCATGACGACCATTTTTGTAGAGAATTTTAAGATCTACAACTTTGGTTTGAGGTTTTTTTTTTGATAAAACTTACAGTTTTCAAGAAAAATCCAAAAAACCTCAAATTTTGACCTTTGACCCTGAATAACTTTTGTAGCACACCGATGGGGATTTTTAAAACTTTATTTGTAAGAGTAAACCCCAGCTCTCCACCAATATTTGGCTCTCCGGGATTTTTTGTTATAAATCACCATAATCAGTCTAGGTGATCAGGAGGATTCTAGAACCCGATCTAAGCGCCACCTACCGGTTTTAATTGCGAATCTAAACCATCCGGGAACCCACTCAAACACACAAAAACAAAATCACCAAAATCGCTCCCGGTGATTAGGAGGATTTTAGAACCTGATCTCAGCGCCACTTACCGGTTCTAACTGTGAATCTAAACCATCCGGGAACCCACTCAAACACACAAAAAAAAAATTACCAAAATCGCTCCCGGTGATTAGGAGGATTCTAGAACCCGATCTCAGCGCCACCTACCGGTTCTAACTGTGAATCTAAACCATCCGGGAACCCACTCAAACACACAAAAACAAAATCGCTCTATTAAAAGGACTCTAGAACCCGATCTCAGTGCCACCTACCGGTTCTAACTGTGAATCTAAACCATCCGGGAACCCATTCAAACACACAAAAACAAAATCACCAAAATCGCTCCCGGTGATTAGGAGGATTCTAGAACCTGATCTCAGCGCCACTTACTGGTTCTAACTGTGAATCTAAACGATCCGGGAACCCACTCAAACACACAAAAACAAAATTACCAAAATCGCTCCCGGTGATTAGGAGGATTCTAGAACCCGATCTCAGCGCCACCTACCGGTTCTAACTGTGAATCTAAACCATCCGGGAACCCACTCAAACACACAAAAACAAAATCACCAAAATCGCTCGATTAAGAGGACTCTAGAACCCGATCTCAGCGCCACCTACCGGTTCTAACTGTGAATCTAAACCATCCGGGAACCCACTCAAACACACAAAAACAAAATCACCAAAATCGCTCCCGGTGATTAGGAGGATTCTAGAACCCGATCTCAGCGCCACCTACCGATTCTAACTGTGAATCTAAACCATCCGGGACCCACTCAAACACACACAAAATTTCATCAAAATCGGATGTATAGTTTACGATTCTATAAAGGACATAGAGACAGACATTCATTTTTATATATCACCCAAGATGAATTTTGAACTTTTTTTTTCACCATTATCTTTATCATTACTAAATAATAATTTTATTACCAATTACAGGTAAATTACCTTCGAGAAGTTTTTGCGTTTGTAGTAGTGTAGTGTCAGCACATAAATATATAAAAAGTATTAGTTTATTACTGATACTTTTTATAGGCACATACTTAATATGAAGCTAAAATATTGTTACGACCGAGGTGCCGGCAAAAGTAGATTCACACCTGCATACCATAAAAGCACACTTTATTACCTTTCCGCATTTGGTATCCTTTTGTTTACTTTGTGTTTAAAATTTGTTATTAGAAAACAGCCCATTGTGTATTGTAATCTTTTATGGCAGTCATTAGCCAGGTGTGTCGAACTGATTCTAAGAAATTCGGTCTACACGGTCGAGCAACCATATTGTATCGGTGTAGTATAAAGCAATGGCCCAATGGAGAGATAGGCAGTCTAGCGATAGCCACAAGCGAAGCAAGACGTTAGTGGACGGACTTTGCGCGTGTTATTGAATCGTGCATTAAGTTTGCACTGGTTGTGTTCAGTTATATTTGTACCTGTGTTTGTACAGTTCTAATAAATTCTATAGTAATTCTAGCGGCATTTTAATTCGAGTCCTGCAACTCGTAACAATATTAAACGATATTAATATAATAAATATTAATATTAAACATAATTTTTAATACAAGATTGTTGGTCCCTGTCTTGAAGAATGACATATGATTTCTGATAGCACCTTTCCAAAGGAAGTCAATGATATTCCGGTTATTTTAACAACAAATTGAGCGAGAGTCATAATACTGCTTGGATTGCTATTGCACTCGTTTTCGAAATATTTGTACAAATTATGTAAAAACTCTTTAGTTTGACTTATGTCAAAAGCTTACCTCGACCACGTTTCAACATCGGAACCATTTTTAATTAACAAATTTAATATCAAATAACAACAAATAATAACACTGAACAATAAATAACGAGAATCAAATAAAATGAATTAATTATCAAACTAAAACCAAAAAAATAGTCATACCTCACACAATTAGATATATAAATAATTATTATTTATTTGACATAAGTCATTGACTTTTGATTGTAAATATGTTTTCTTCTTCAAAATATAACGAACCTCTTTTTGCTGACTGTACAAGGAATTTTAAATTTCAAGTTTAGAATTCCTGTAAATATACAAATACTACTACAAACGCAAAAACTTCTCCAAGCTAATTTACCTATATCAACAATGCTAACATAAATAAATATCTTGTTATGTATGACACTTTATGTGCTAATGTAATTATTTAGTTACGGTTTTGACCTAATAATAGATACAATACATAATATGAAATATGTAGTTTGTAACTGTTTTGTGTGCCAACTAAATAAAGACTTGTTACAGCGCGATGACAGAAGACGAGCTACGCACAATGAAGTGGAGAGACGTCGTAGGGACAAAATTAACAGCTGGATAACTAAATTGGCCGCATTAGTTCCAAACTCAGGGTTACCAGACTCATCTAGCAAGGGAGGCATTCTGGCGAAAGCGTGTGACCACATTGTAGAACTTACGGAGAAACAAAAGAGGTATGTTAGTAGTAGCAAAATTTTAATTCGCCTTTAAGTCAGTACACATCATTGTGTAAAACACAAATATAAAATTCACGAGGTAGTATTAGTACCTACAAAGCGGAGAGGGGAGAATGTTGCCTACAAAACACATTACAAAAAACACTTTTTTTAACTCTCTTAAGCTGATGTTAGATCATTCATTTCTGTTTGTCAATTAGGTTGAATTAACCAAAGTGACCTAGATCCTTTCAGTTCTTCAACCAAATTTATTTAATTTGGTTGATTTGTCTAATATTATTATATTGCAATAGTTAAAATTCATTATTAGTACTAGTTAGTATTTATATGCTTTTATTATATTAATAAATTATTTATACTCAGTGTCAGAATCACATTTAATATGTGTTTGCTTTGTTGTAAAGCTGTATTTCTGGAATCATTTCAGATTTGAAAAACTGGAGGTTGAAAATGAAAAACTAGTACTAGAGGTGTTAAGACTTAACCAGGAGCTGGCAGAAGTGAGGAAAGAGAACTCCTCCATGCGTAACCAACTTGCCGACAACTGCATAGTGGTTAACCACAGGCCGAAGGGACAAAAGTCCTAGTTGAAAAGAACCAGAAATTGAAATAGGGGAAAATCCTATTTCACTAGAACTCACATTTAAAATAAGCGACGAAAGTCCTAGTTCATAAAAACCAAGTTTAAATATGATGAAAGTCCTATTTCACATGAAATTACATTTAAATCAACAGATATACTTTCTAGTTCACAATAATCCAAGTTTTACAGTGTAACAGACTGAGTGAACCAAGGTGCTGTTATAGTGATTCGTGATGTGAAACAAGTTAAGGTTTGGATGGTATGAATTTTTATGTTAAGTTTCTTTTGGTGACTGATAGTTTGATAAAATCATTTGCATTGTAAACTGTTTGTCAATTTCAATTATCTTTGCACATAGTTGTTCAAAACTCTGGAACTTGCCTGTGTAATTATCGGGATTTTGAAAGTGATAAGTAAGCATATTGACAGATTGAGTTTTGGCATTGTGGTATGAGAGGCTAGAAATCAAACCATTAAAGCCAGTTTTTGTATTTTCATTATTACTTGTATGGAGTCTATGTCAAATGTTATCCAGTAGTAAAGCAAATGAATAAACAGAAAGATATAGGAACCAGCCATACAAAGAAGATAGATTTATGAATTCCCCAGTTGCTCAGGTTTTCTAGCTTATCTAGCTTTTTAACATTGTCAAAAACTTTCCAAAGCACACAGGGTACTTTACAACTCTATTGTATTCTAACAGAACTTGAATACCTCCAGGAAAACTATGCAGATGCCTATTAAAATGCCCATATCCAGTGCAATTATTCTTATCCACGATCAACTGAGCTGTAAAGTTTGTCTGAAGAAATAATAATGCCACTCTGGTTTGTGAACACTCACATAACGCCAGTATTGGACTTTACATCACCTTATAAAATGTATCCTAGTTAACATTGCCTTTCAAGTGTAGATATATTCTGATTAATGATAGAAAACTACAAGATGAGAAATGTGTCTGTGATTATAATATTTAAATGAGGCACTGAATTTAAAACAAAAGCCTAATAAGTGTAATATTTGTAAGCTAATGAGATATTTGTAAACATTTCATTATTGAATGTAAATTGTGTAAATGTTACTAATACAATATAGATGCCAATTAACAACTTGGACATATTTTGCACCTAAATAGAGTATGACCAGCAAGTCGTGTCATAGGCCTTACTCTCAAATGTATTTTATCCAATCGACCCGAAAGAGTTAATGAAATATTTAGAAGAAAGTAAGAACAACGATTTTTTTAAAACTACAATAATAAAGTGTATAAAACACAAAAATAAATGAAACAATGGAAAATGCAGTTAAATATTTAAAAAAAAAACATGTAAAAGAAAATCTAAAACGAAAATGAACAACGAAATATGTTTAAGAGTAAGCCTTCAGATTCTGGATATGGCCACTCTACACTCATTTCTGTCATCTGAACCCATAATATTTTTATATTAATAGATGGATAGAGCCCGCGTCACGAAAGAAGTCCCACGGAAAATAAAGGAACTAAAAGTGGAGGCTCCATCCACTGTTTGACAGAATTTTTTTCGTAAAGTAGTCAGGAAATAAATTTACAGCTTTAATTATGGAATATTTTGTATTCATTGTTCAGTGGTTACCTGTATCGATTTGCAGATTAGCAAATATTTACTCTGGCGGATTGAGTATGGCGATTGCAGCGCCGCGTTTGTGGGAATTTGGTGGCGCGGACTATAGATGGAAAATTATGAGTTGATGTTATAAACCTACATATATACTTGCAATATAACAATGTTATTTATATAAATATCTAATCAAGTTTAGTACTTCATGTTTATTATTATTAATTGTCTCAAGATTCGCTGGTCGGAGGAATGTTTCATGATTTTTCTTTGGTGAAATAATGTTTGGATGTTTTGTTAAAGAGTATCACAACTAGAGGTCACATCTATGCAGCTATATTATGGGGAAATCCCTCATGCACATCTCATCATGTGATTATTGCTACAGAAAAGTAGCTGATATATGTTTTTTTAATTATTTTTCTAATTATTGATTTTATTACAATAATTTTCATAAAATAAGTCCAATTGTTAGAATGGCCAATGTTCAAATTAAACTATAACATGTTGTTCTTGTACATTTTTATATGATAGTAGTTAAATACTTACAGTTTGTAAGTTTAAGGATAAGTTATATAATTAGTGTTATGTATAAAAATTGTTTGGTTATCATGCATTTAAAGTAATCAGATTTGACCAAATAATATTTATAATCGTCTGATGTATAGGGAACATACCCACACTACGCGACTCCATTTTTAAAACGTGGCCTGTGACCAAGCATCGTTTTTTGAAGACGCCCCCTGAAAGGGTCACGTAGTATGGGTACGTTCCCATTTACATTACCCTATTGACATGCTTGGGAATATACGGATTATCGTGAAATTTGGTATAAACTTTTTTTTATGAAACTGATTATGGGTTATTATGAAATTTGCTGTTGGTATTACATTGCTTCTGATGTTAGATATCAAAATCGATAGTTTATTCACAGAAAATGGTATAATATAGCATTTTATGTGAATATTCAATTATTATTTTATATTTTCCGCAGGTTACGGATTCTTAGTTTAGATGAGTGAAACCATGTAGAAGGTCCTAATCTATTGTAAATGGACTTTCAAGAAATGTTACGTTGTTTATGTTTTGCCATTAACATGATAAGATATCATTATTGTGTGTGTATTAATTTCAGTTTACGTTTATATAACATATGTGAATGAGAAATAAATCCTTTTTTCGAAATACTCTATGAATTGCTGTACAACTGCCTATAACTATAATAGACTTTTTAGCACTCTTACGGTCTATTTCATATTGAGTTACAGTAAGTTACTTACTTTTAAGCCTACTCTAACTCAATATGAATAACACTGATAGTAAATAAGTACTTATTTTCACTAAAAATATTTGAATTTGAAAAAACAACTTGTTTTATCAACTCAATCTAGAAACGAAATGTTCACTACAGAGACCCGTTTTATCGGAAATACAGCTGTTCTATTTGTTAGGCAGTTGTTCAGAACAAAAACTAAAGGTAAGTAAGTATATACGTGGGACACTCAGAAAGTTTTGCGAAAATAAACAAAAATGTTCTATAGGTAAATATTTTTTTATGAAATCTTTTCAAGTACTCTCCACAAGCCTCTATACAAAATTTCATGCGTCTGAACCAGTTTTAGAAACACTTTCCAGTCCGCCGCAAACACCATGTTTACACCTTGCTCGAACGCTCACAGCGCATCTTCCGGCGACGGAAGTTGTATCCCTTTGAACTGATTTTTATTTTCGGAAATAAAAAGGTGCTAGGTCAGGGCTCTAAGGAGGGTAACCCAGGAGTTTGACTGGCGTGCTGTCCAGGAAACCCCTCGTTTTGTGCGCGGTATGGGCGGGCGCGTTATCGTGGTGGAGCAGTAGCCCGCGGAGCCCCGTGTTTGGTCGCTTGTTATTCACAACAGAGAAAACTTCTGCCAAGCATTTGGTAGTATACCATTAGGCGTTGATGCTTCTTTGGTTTCGTAAAGGAATTGCCACCGAGTAGCCAGTCAAATTGAAAAAACTCCCGTTGAAAATCTTCCCCCCGCTTCTAGATCGCTTCACTTTGGTAGGCGTTGATTCGTTTTGAAACACCCAAACGGTCG
The DNA here is from genome assembly GCA_019925095.2 of Dendrolimus kikuchii. NCBI lineage: Eukaryota > Metazoa > Arthropoda > Insecta > Lepidoptera > Lasiocampidae > Dendrolimus > Dendrolimus kikuchii. Next base: position 16,753,987 of record CM034400.1, read on the forward strand.
ACTGGCGCTTCGTTTCTGGATCGTATTGATAAATCCAGGACTCATCACCAGTAATGGTGTTGTAAACACTCCGAGACAGCCTGCTTCAAATTTGTTTATCATATCACGGCACCATTCCACCTGGACCTGCTTCTGAGCATCGGTGAGGTTGTGCGGCACCCAGCGTGAAACTATCCTCCTCACGCGAAGATGCACGTGTAGAATCTAGTGAAGGCTTCCCGACCCAATCTGCAGTACGTGCTGAATCTATTGATACGTAACTCGCCTATTGTCTTGGACTAAATTTTTCACTGCTAGCACGTTTTCTTCCGTAACAAAGTGCGACCACTTCTTTCTTTATCCCCTAAAGTTAGTCGACCGCGCTTGAATTCGTTGTACCAATGATCCAAGGTTGCCTTAAATGGGCCTTGATCCATGAATGACATTTGACGTTTATCGTCCGATTCGTCTGGTTTCAGGCGACACATAAAATCGTAAAAAATCATAGCGTGAAAATGTTCCCGGCGCATATCCATTTTTCAATGAGACATGATAATTTAAATTAGCTCACAAACAATGTGGAGTGAAATTTTGAAATTGGAACGTACCTATTTTCAGTAATAAATAATACATACATACATACATACATAACTTCACGCCAGTTCCCTTGCGGGGTAGTTATAAATAATCATATTTTCAAAATAGATTATAACTGGCCAGTCTCTCATACATAAAAACTTTTTCGCAATACTTTCTGAGTGGCCTGGTACATAGTTATTGTTCTGAAGGAGAATGTGCTACAAATTATAACTTTGCCTTGATCACATAAATTACAGTAAAAAGGAATAATCGATGACAAGATTTTAATGTTACTTTATGTAATCATAAAAAAGTTGTTAAATAATTTGTATGTAAGGTAAAGTTGAAAAATGTAGGCAAAGATGTACAATTTGATGACAATATAAATCTCCATTTTTATTCAGAATTTTCATACTTGTTTTTTTCCTGATATTAAAATTTATCATGTTGATTGGCGATATTTCGTGTGACGTCAAAACTCTTAGTATTATTAATGGCGATAATGCGGATATTGGACGGATCAACCAAACTGAATCAATTTGGTTGAAAATACAGAATTGAAAGGACCATTGAATGATTCCAAATTGAGACGGGAAATGATCCGTCTGATATTTTTAAGGAAAATATGAGAATAACTATTATTGAAAGTGATTGTTTTTCTATTTTTTATTTAGTACTGAATTATAAGCAACTGTTGTCAAAATACCATCCCAGTCTTTTATTTATAGTAAGTAGTACCTAAGGCCTTACAATATAGCAGCTAGTGAAAGAATATATTGAAAAAGCGCGGCAAATTTAAGAAACATCAGCAACATGGCAACTAAAAAAAAACTAAATTACCGTAGAATATGTAGACAATACGTAAACAATCTTGTTTATCTTTGAATCTAGCGTCTATCTTCTGTAGTTTTAACTCGAATTCGGAAATCATGCAATCCTGCATCCGCAGGTTGCTTTTAAGTTTTACTCACGTTTTAAGCTCGTAAATGCAAAAACAATTAAAGCAAAATGACAGTAATAACAACAATGCTCTCTTTGGTCAAATTACATTTGTATTAGTAAAAAAATTGTGAATAACTGGAGTCACTATTTTCGTTAGCCAAAGATTGGATGTTTCTTTTAAACCCATATTACACTACACCACTTTAGCGACAGGTTAGAAAGGGCGAGTGTGACTTAGCTGTAGATTGTGATTCTCTTATTTCATCACTTTGATTATGAGAAAAGGGTCAAAATTACTCAAACGGAACTCAATAAAACTACGTTTTAACGGTTTTAAGCTCGGTATTTATTTGATGTATTATGCATACTAGTCGCAAAAACTTAACAAAATTCAATTTCGTTCAAGAAATCAAAAAGAAGTTAAATAGCATTATCAAACTATTAATATATATATATATATATATATATATATATATATATATATATATATATATATTATTTTCTAAGTTTTCGCGACTAGTACACATAATAAAACTACGTTTTAACGGTTCCAAGCGCGACATTTTATTTGATTTTTACTATTCCAACGTTTCAGCAACTTTTCAGTAACCATGATCACAGAAGACAACTACAGAAAAGTTGCCAAAACGTACGAATAACAAAAATCAAATAAAATATGGCGCTTAAAACTGTTAAAACTTAGTTTTATTAAAAAATATGTTTTAATTATTAATAGGTTGATTGAGTTTTGAGATTTTTTATAAAAAACAAAAAGGGACTGTTGGCGCCAACTCTGAGCGTAGTGTGTAACGAGTTACGTTTTTATTGGACAATTGTCATTCCTTAGTCTTCTTCTGTCAGTGTATAACGGGATTTGATTATTAAGTTTACAAAAAATATATATCGTAAGCGACATTTGGACCTAAGTATATTTTTTGTTGCAAAAGGTATTTTAACATTTAAAAAAATTGAGTTGTATACCTTTGGGTTTTTCATTCAGTGGTTAGTTTCATCTAACTAAAACTGAAAATCTAAAAACAAAATAAAATTTCAAAACATCTTTTGCAACAAAAATATTTTTAGGTCCAAATGTCGCTTAGAATAAAATGATAAAGGGTCGATATATAGGTGAATTTTTCAAGTGGGTCTTCAGTACGACATCCTAAATTATACGAAATAGCGAAAACTCTCAAAGGAGTCTCGAAGCCGATTTTGAAGAAAACTAAAGTGGCAATATTAGATTTTTGAAAAATCAAATCGAATCGGCTGATTTTGAAAAAAATTAACATCGTGTATTATTACTACAATCCATGGTGCAGCTTGAAAGGATCAATTTCTGTGAAGGAATGTCAAACTCTATATTAATATTAATTATAATAAGTTTAATGATCGATTGCATCCTTTAAAATTGGTTGAATTACTAGAAATTTCTTCATATTATCTTCAGAACTGCTAACACAAAACTTTTTCGTTTTTCCCGCGACTATTTTTATACGATTTCGTTTTCTTTCTTGTTTTTTGACATGTTTTATCAATTCACATTTCTTTTTATACTTTGTGTTGCAGCAATCACATTGGAAATATTTTTGACCTGCAAAATTTAATGTTTTTATTAATTTAAAATATTTGAATTTTATATAACAGCTGTTAATAATGTCATTGTAAATAAATACATAATCGTCATACAAACACACTCCTTGTATATCAATAAGTTTTTTTTATTGGAAAACAGGCAGACAGATCGAGTTACTATAGCATTTTTTTATAGATGATATTTTTTTATATCTATAAACTTGAGAATTGATTGGTCTCCCATACAAAATTTCATCGTCTATTTCAAGCCGTTCTAGTTTTATTTATCTATCCCCCGTCTATCTGTAAACTACAAAATAACCGAAATGGCCAAAATAGCTGAAATGGCCGAAATGGCTGAAATAACCGAAATGACTGAAATAATCGAAATGGCCGAAATTATCAAAATGTCCGAAATGACCAAACTTAACAAAATGATCGAAATTACGAAAATGGCAAATCACAAAAAACCTATCCTACTTTCTGAGATAATCTTTACATAATCTTAATCTTTACATGAAAAGTATCCCTAGTCCACCCCACCCTCGGTATAAAATTTACATATATGCCGAATTCCAGCCAAATCGGTCTAATAGTTTTTCCGTAAAAGCATAACAAACAGAGACAAATATATTTTTATCCCGGAAAATGTCCCATTTTTCGGCATAAAAAGTATCATATGTTCAACATCAGCATCGAAAATACAAATACATACTGAGTTTCAGCCAAATCGGTCCAGTAGTTTTGTCGTGAAAACAGAACAGACACTTACTTTCGCGTTTACAATATATATATATATATATATATATATATATATATATATATATATATATATGTATGTATGTATGTATATAATATAGGGATTGTCTATGTCAGTAGGTTTGCCGCCCGCACTCAAGTAGTTTGTGTTTTGCCTCGCTTGTTCGACAAACAACAAACTCGTTTGCGTTGTGGATAAAGAACAGTGTCTTAAATTAATACTCTATATATGGCGAATATAGACTATTTTGGGACGCACAAATAGATTATACCAATAGAGGACTAGCAGAAGATGCATAGAGAAATATAAAGCAGGAAATGAACATATCAATAGCCAACTTAAAAGAAATGGATTCTTTGCTAGGACCTTATAGGAGGGTCTTGAGCAAAACTGGTTATAAGCCGCGTTAGGCGTGCGCGGTCTCTGTTCTCATACAAGAAAGCAGACCGATTGCTAATTCCTAAACGCATACTAACTCGTCTTTCATGATACTTACCAAAATGAATATTCTTGATATGCTGAACCAAACTGTTTCTTAGGGAGAAATATTGAAAACATTGTAAACATTGGAATGGCCTATCCAAAGTATGATGTCTGCAACGAATATAAACCATACTGATTAAACATACTCGGGCAAAATTTTGTGATTATAGTTAGGGAAAATGTGGATTGTTTTTTATCTGTAAAATTCTTGTGTTGGTGTGTATGTCACGGAACTCATCCTAAACCTCTTGACGGATTTTGATGAATTTTTTGTATGTTTAGTAAGTGACCCGGTAGGTGGCACTGCAATCGGATTCTAAATTCTTGAACCAACATTTGTTTGAACAATCCATTGAGCGTCTTTTGAGATATGGGGTGGTTTTTGTTCAATGTTATTTTTAGGGTTATCTATCCAAAGGACAAAAAACAATTAACGTTATTTGCTTCTACGGAACTTTTCAATGTGCATGATTTGACGGCTTGGCTTGATTTTTTTTAATATTAAAACAATTATCACCTCTTATGATTAGTCAAATCTGTGGTCCTGTAAAAGCCTTTACCACATTCATTGCAATAAAACTTGTAGCTTTTCGTGTGTCGCCGCTGGTGCAGTGTGAAATTGGTTTGTGTACTAAATAGTTTACCACATATATTGCACATGTATTTCTGAAATATAAATAAGAACTATAATAATACTGGAGAAGAAATATAATACCGGGATAAATATCTCGATCAAAGCTCTTAGAGCTGGTTTGATCGGTGTGATACCACATTCGCACAGAATAGCAAAGTGAAATGGTAAGCTTTCAGCTAATCATGTTTCATACAATGAGTGAATTGTGGTAGCCCATTTTGCCCTTCCATCCTAAAGGCTAGCAACCTGGTGCTGCAAATGTATATAGGCAACGGCAATTCCATTAGGTGGGCCGTTATGTTTTAGGTGAAAATAAATAAATAGAGAATTCCACCCAGAAGTTTCACTTTACGAGAATAATAAGCTGAATAATCGAACGTCCTTGGAAGCGCTTTTGATCAATACATTTCTCTAACTTTAATCCTAAAGAGAAAATGAGACGAGAGATGTAGTTCTAATTTTCACCACGCGCATGTGCCGCCATTTGCAAATGCGCGCCATATCATATTGGAAACTTCAAAGGTCGTTGCGACTTTCCGACTGATATTTACTTATTGTACCATTTTCTCGCAAATGTGTTGAAAAATGTTGTATGACACGTGCGGAAATTGGTTTTTACAAATTCGTGGCTATGATAAAGGCCGAGAGAAAGTCTACTAGTTTGTAGAAAACAACTTACAGAACTAGTATCACAAATAAATATTACACAGAACTTACTTTTTCTTTAACGTCGTTTGTTTGTGGATAGTGAATTTTGTTATGTTGATCCAATTTATTTTGACTTGTGCAAATAAGGAGGCATATATCACACTGGTATACCTTATCTGGGTCCTTGAAAAAAAAAAAAATTGTAAATAAACTTTATAAACAATGCTAATTGTAGTCTGGTAAGTTTTATGATACAAAAATGTAGGATTTACTAAAATCAGTAACAAGTTAAGAATGAATTAATGAAAATCAGTTTTATTGCTCATCATAAACTTATACCTAGCCAATTAATTACATTTGAATAATGTGCAACCTTAATGCTTATAGTGATCTGTTGAGGCCATATAGGTACACGTAAGCGCGAGCCGAAAAAAGAAACTTTAATATTGTCTCTCTCCTTCTCTGTCCTATTCGCCACAACACTCGCGCAAACGAGACGCACAATGTGAAGAAACAAAGTCTATGGCGCTACGCCTCCGTGGCTGTCAAGTATCAACCAGTCTTGCAACACTACCGCGGGAAGTAGACTAACCCTTAAGACAATTATCGATATACCAAAAAGCCGCAAGACTAACACTTTCAATACCTCGTAATATACCAAGAAAATATACCCATTTCATACAAATCATACAACTCCTATATAAACAAAGTGAGACAACAACACAATTAACGATCACGTGCACAAACGCGATCTGCACTCTCATCGCGGACACATATGTGCTAATAGTGAGCATAAGGGTTAATGTATAACGAACCATACGAAATTCAAAAACGAACCAGCAACCCCAAAAATCAAGGCAGTGTCCCATGTTATTCCTATTATTATCCTATAACGCAACACCAGATCTCTTTCTGACAACTTCAAGAAGCTTATTAATACCCCATTAAGCATGTGTTACAAGTAACATACAGCTTTGTAGTTACTTGAAATATCTAAACCAGAGTGTACACCAGAAATAATGCTTTTGAGGTTATAAGTTTGGAATAATAAAGAGTGACATATATATAGTGTTAAAAAAACGACGTTGCTTAGAAACTTTTGAGGTGAAACTTCTATATAAACGGGGGGTCTTAGGATTTTTCTCTCACGAAAAAGCGTTACGGCCGCGCGGAGGAGCGGCATAAATTTAGACTAGACATGGTGAGAGACGGCATAATTTTAGAGTATACTATGGATGCGTTTTTTGGTTCCGGTTCAAATGCAATGTTTTTGTTTGACAAAATAAAATATGTTTAAATAAAAAATGCATTCATTAAAACATACCTAACCGAACCAAATCATAATTTGCAGTAAACCTGCGAAAAATCCAAATGTGTGCTGGGACACACAGTAGAAGTGAAACTTCAACGGCCAAGTGGAAAAACGAATGGCAACAGATGAGTGGAAAAACGAATCGCCACTTTTTTTGCCACATATCCGTTGCCATTCGTTTTTCCACTTGTCCATTGAAGTTTTTTATTTAAGTCAAAAGTGTGTCTAATAATTGAACTACTATGTGGAAAATTCTGAAAAAAAGGAACAAAATTGTAGAGTTTTAAAGATATTCACATCATAAATTGACTTGACCAGAGTTTTTGAGAAATGGGATATTATAAAAATTATAACACTTACATTATGAGTTTTCTTATGTCTGAAAAACTGAATTCTATCCTTAAATTTATTTCCACAAGTTTCGCAATAATACTCTTTTCGTTTCTCACTAAACTTTACTATAACTTTTTTATCTAAAATAATCTTAATTTTATGTCTTTTAGAACTGTGCAATCTCAATGCTTTAAGCGATGCAAACTTTTTTTCACACAATTTACATAGAAAATTTTCTATATCGAAATTTTTTCCAATTAACCATACATCCCTTGTATCATTCTCGTTAAGGTTTTCAAAGTCGATTTTTGTTTTGCCTTGATCAACATTACTTTTAATTTCATTGTTATTTCTTGACGTTTCACCTTCATCAATAAAACCTTCATTCTGATATTCTTTATCTATTGCTTCCTTAATAATATTATCTGTATCATAATCTTGGCTATCATTAAAGAAACCATCTAAGTTACAATGTCCTTCTACATTTTGAAAATTTTCTATACATTGTCCTATATTTTGGTTTGTTGGTGATTCTATTTTCTCACTGAACAGTATGTTAGCTATTGTTGGTGTCATTTGTCCATTTGAAAACACTATTAAGAAAAATTGTGATTTAGGAAATAGTAGTATTAAAATGAGATCAGCCTAAAATCTATTCTGAATACATGTTGTGATGCCTACCATCTTCGATCAACAACCTACCATAGACATAAATGGTATATTTAATTTATTCTATACTTAAGTTTGATTCAAAACTACATGCTCACATTCATTACCAACAGCACATAGCTACCAAATTTCATAAAAATCAGTTAACTCTCAAGAATGTTATGAAGAAACAAACATCCAAAAAAATAACTAGAATATTATTATTTATGTTTTTGTTTTATCGCAGGAGTTCGGCAGACGGCCCACTTGATGGAAAGTGGTTACCATCACCTATGGACATTTGTAACATAACACAACCCAAGGCTGTTATGGCGACATACTTTAGACCAGGGGTGGTAGCCATCCAGTCGGGCAAATGCCCTACCACCTGACTGTGGGTTGTTTTGTAGCCTCTTATGACAGGTTGCCTGGCCGCAGGAAATATGTATTTTTTCTCCATTCCTGCACAGATAGAAAAAATTAATTAATATGAATACAAACAGGAGGTTTCTTTATCTATTTATACTATTGGAAAAATAATTTCAATGTTAAATAAATAAAACATTTAACTACAAAGCATTTACCTGGAGGCGATACCAACAAATCATCAAGTGAAAACTTATCAGTTGCTGCATTCTTCAATGCCATTTCTAAATTCCTATCGATAGTACATTGATCATTTTTATCTGATTCCTTTGCGTTGACCTCTATACTTTCCAAATTATCATCAAATATATCTCTTTGGACATAATAATTCTGTGCATTTATCCCTAATGCTTCATTATTTACACCATCTATTGAACCTAAATAATTTTTCGGAGACTCTACCATCTCCTCAAAAATATTTTCGTTATCATTGCTTGGTATATTATTAATAGCTTCATTGATTATATTAAGCTCTTCTATCTGATCAGGCTTCTCTATAATAGCTTTTGATGTGTAATAATTAAGTTCTTCGCGTTCTTTGTCTTTAGATAATTTTAGTGGAGTGTAACAGTGATCATTTTTTACTGATCGTGGAGTTGAAAATGGACTGAAACTGGACAAGATTTGCTTTTATAATTATTATCTATTATTAAATTCACTAGAAAAGTAGGTGTCCTAAAGCTTGCCACAAAGGAAAGGACTGATGGTGGTGTTGTGTTAATTGGTTTGGATCTAATTTGGAAAAGAAGGTCTGCTTACCTAAAATCTAGTTTAAAATCTGTATCGATGGAGACATCATCCTGTAACCAATGCGAGTCTAAAGAATCATCGAGAACATCAGCTTCTTCCTCAATCACTTCCTTTATGATTCTTGCTTCTGTATCAGGCATTTCCTCACCCTGAAGCATATCAGTCATGAAATTACGGATACTTGTGCAAGTTGATTCTGAAAATTAACATAATTCGAAAATTAGATATTATGGAAATTGCCGCACATTCTGATAACATAGATTTTATACAATATTTTGTTAAGAGCTTTTACTTAGTCTGGCCATAAATAGTGTTACAATTAAAAAGAACATTTGAATTTGGAATCTGTCATTTTTATATGATTGTTCATTGTGTTTTCTCATTTAGGCGCCAATACACTGTACAACATTTTGCGATATTAAAATGGAGTGGGGCGATAAAGAGAACCGAATCGCTGTGATTGCATTACACAAAGTAGGTATGGAGCTAAATGCAATTTTTAAAACTCTCCATACGCTTGGTATTAGTCAAGTAAGGGAAAGAATTAGAAGAAATCCTGTCCGAAAGCAAAAGATTTTATCTTTTTTTTTATTTGTTTTTTTTATTGCAGGACTTCAGCAGAGAGGCAAACGGCCCACTTGATGGAAAACGATTACCATCGCCTATGGACATTTGCAACACCAAAGGTGCTACAAATGCGCTGCTGCTCTCTTAAGGGAGACTGGTACCTGGTCACTAATGCCGGAAGACAACTCAAGGTTGTAATGGCGGCATACTCTAGACCAGGGGTGGTAGCCATCCAGATGGGTAAATGCCCTACCTGGCTTATCTCGGGAGATGAGGATATCACCTAGAACCATGTCGCGTATTTTAAGATGACTTAGGACTTGCAGCCTATAAGAGACGATCTGGTAATTTCTTAACTCATAATTTAAAAAAGAATAGGGTGGTAAAATCGAAACAACTACTGAAGCGGTACGCAAAGGGAGGTGACAGAAAAATTTTGTTTACGGATGAGAAATTTTTTACAATTGAGCAACATTTTAACAAACAAAATGACCGCATTTATGCTCAAAGCTCTAAGGAAGCTTCTCAATTAGTCGACAGAGTGCAACGTGGGCATTATCCATCTTCAGTGATGGTTTGGTGGGGTGTAAGCTATGAAGGAGTGACTGAGCCATATTTTTGTGAAAAGGGTACCAAAACATCAGCACAAGTGTATCAAGATACCATTCTTGATAAGGTAGTTAAGCCCCTTAACAACACCATGTTCCATAACCAAGAATGGTCTTTCCAGCAAGACTCGGCGCCGGGTCATAAAGATCGATTCACGCAGTCTTGGTTGGAAACGTACGTTTCGGACTTCATCAGAGCTGAAGACTGGCCGTCGTCTAGTCTCGATCTTAATCCGCTGGATTATGATTTATGGTCAGTTTTAGAGAGTACGGCTTGCTCTAAACGCCATGATAATTTGGAGTCCCTAAAAGAATCCATATGATTGGCAGTGAAGAATTTTCCCATAGAAAGAGTGCGTGCTTGTATTAATAACTGGCCCAACGTTTAAAGGACTGTATTGCAGCCATTGGAGACCACTTCGAATAAGCTTTTTATATTTTAAATTGTTTTATATTTATGTATTAAAGTATCACACTGTAAAACTTATGTTATTTGCAATAGAAATTTTACTTTGAGACCTTCTTATTGATATTTTAAAATGTTTTTGCGAATTTAACAGGTCATACATATAGACACATGTGTGCCAAAAGCACACCAAAGCCGCCGACTCGCCGACCTACGTCGGCACCTTTTTGTCGGCGGGCTAGTTCGCGGCTTCACTCATTGCAAGTCCGAAAACTTTGTCTTAATAATCTTAATAAACAACTAATGGCGTCAAGTATTCTTAGATGTAGAATATGTAGATGAAGCAGAAATACAGACCTTTACAAACAACCTACAGCAAGAACCAAGCCAGAAGAGAAGTCGAGAAGATACAAAAAGGTATAACTCTTACCATTGTCATCATCTTTTAGTTTTTGATTTGCTGGTGTACTATTTCCACTCATAAGAGGAAATCTGGAAGTAGTAACAAAACTTTTTAAAGGAGTAGCAATTTGGTAAAGTATATGTTTTTGGTGTCTCTAACATTTTGACGTTTTTCATTTTTTATAGACTTACAGAATACTTTTGCTTATTTCGTTTCAGATATTTTCCAGACACATTCACAGACGGTTGATCTATGTGTATTCAAGATGTGCTGTTGAGTTGTGGCTGGGAATTGCACACCAATTACATAGATAACTTTTTACCGTATACCATTAAAGAAAACTTAGGAACTATTACTATTCTAATTATATACAAATTTATTAATTACTATCTGTTGCCCGTCATTTCATTCATGTGGATTTTTTTGCATGGAACCCTAATTTTAAAAGTATCCTAAGGTACTACTCCTTATAACATCAGCTATCTGTCAGTAAAAGTCCAGCCGTTTCAGAGATTAGCCGGAACATCCAGACAGACAAAAATTCTAAAAATGCATTTTTGAATCTCCTGGTCCGAATTAGCCCCTAATTTTATTCACAATTTTATTTATATGTACAGATGTAGAAAATTTTTCCAAATAATGGTTCTTATAGCTATAAAGCGATCTCTTCCAGACAACCTACGGCAAGAATATTACTTACTCAGAATGGTGATGGTGCTATAAATAATTATTGTGTGATTACTTCCATTTTCAGTAGTATTCTAATCTAATGTGCATATTGATTACCTAATTATTAAAAAAATATTGTATTGAAACCTACATATCTTTATAACTAATATACAAAACCTAGTAGACCATATACTGTCCTTTCTGCTAATAACAGACACCTGAACCCAACAATGGGGTGTTTACGAGCTGATATTGTTCTTAACCTTCATATAATAGAAATAGCTCCATAAGCAAATGATCAAAACTCACCTGAAACTGAAATTATCATCATTCTGTTTGATGAAGTTGCACAAATCAAGACTATCATCAATTTCTTTCAGTGATAGGTAGTTCTTAAATCTCTTGTCTGATGTTCGGCAGAGCTTTTTGAATTTACATGCCAGTTTCATGTTTAAATAGCAGTCTTTACAAAGTTGGAATGTGAATGCATCATTTCGTTTCACCTGGAATTTAAAAAAATGAGCAATTAAGTAGTGAAATAAGTAAAAATTAGATCCTATTATATAGGTTTTATTTCTTTAATAAATCAATGCAATTTATATTCAAGTTTTTATTTTCAGTTTATCAATACCAGTCACAAGCTAAGTTGGGGGTGGGCTGGTTATAAATCTCTAAAAGGACTAATAGCCAATGAGTCCTGGAGTGACAAATGTCTTTTCATGAACATAGTGTAGGAGTAAACTTAATAAATATGTGGCGAAACAAACCTGTTCGCCTACTGCCTGGCAGGCATTATTATTGCAACGACCCGTCAAATAATATAATAGAGAAGGCCTACGTCCAACAGTGGGTTACGATCAGCTGAAGACAGATAACTATTATTATTGTAGTGTCAAAACACCAGCTAGTAACCAACAGTTTGAAAGTAATTTGTAGTACAATTCTGGGCTGCTACTCAGATATATGGTAGACATATTTTAAGTAGTGGGTGGGCGGTGTGGGTAGGGGAAAGGTATACTTACCTTTTCTGCAACCCCTATGGTTCGAAGTTCTTGAAATATTAATTTTTGGTAAACATAATGTCACCTATTTTTTCACTAGTATTATTGTGATGTGTGGTGAAATGTGGCGACCAGTGACTAGAACAGTGATATAGGTTAGCTTCAGACCAAAGTGTACGAACCAAACGAGCAAAGCGATTGTACTGTGGTAGCTAGCAGCTGGTGAGTGCCAGAACCGACTGGTAACCATTTACAATTTATTTCATATACACGATTTATAATTTCGTCTTTACTGGCCGCCATTTTGAATATTTTCATGGTTATTGTAGTGTATTTGAATGTGCTCTGTTGTTTTTTTTTGATTCTGGCTTGCTGGGTTTCTTATGAACTGTGTTTGGATTGTTCAACTTTGGACCTATGATATAAGTGCAATATTAGCGAAAAAATAAGTGAGGGTATGTTTATTAAAAAAATCATATTTCTTGATCTCCAGACCACAGGGGTAAGTATGCCTCTACCCCTCCCCATTCTATCATGCCGCTACTTAAAATTCGTGTATCAAACATCTATAGATTGACTCAATTCTGCTTTATAATTGTACAATTGTAAAAAAATATTTTTTCTTAAGTTTATCCTTGATTATGTTGACGCCAGCCATCTAGATTGAAACCAAGAACAACTTAATAAGCTCAATCACCTTCAAAATTACTGTATAATGTATAAGGTTCATATTTGGCCTATGCAAATATGACCACATCTCTGTATTCCGCAAAAAACTCAAGTGGTTGCCAATTCAATCTCACTGGAATAGTCATATACTTTCTTTGCTCTATAGTATTTTATTTCTTTCAAGTACTCCTGATTACCTTAAAAAGCGCTTTGAATCCCTGTCTTGCTCTCATAATTTATGCTCTTGCACTAAATTTAGACTGAACACCCCTGCACATAATTAACTTTCTGTAACAATTCTTTTACCATCAAGGCTATACAGCTTTGGAATGCACTGCCTGCTGCTATTAGACAAGCAAAATTGCCCCCTGATATTTAAAACAATGACTACAAAATATTATTGGAATATGATGATAATTAAACATATGTATATATTGCCTATTCAACAATTAATGTTTATATACTTTGTATAGCTATGTTTATTTATGTATGGTATTTATATTAAGTATATATTTATTTAATATATTTAAAGTCTGTATATATTATAACATTTGGCTGGGCTTTGATACAGTGGCATGAGATTAAGGGTAATTTGAGTTTAGGGGTAAAATACACCAAATAGACACTAGACCTGTCATTTGGGTTAGGAAACAAGTTTTTAGGGTCCACAGACAAGTTTTGATTGAATAATGGGAAAAACAAAAACACATTTGATAAACAAGGTTATGCCACTTTTGATGATACCAAAGAGTGATTTGTGTTTAGGAATACACTTATGCTTAATATATAAACACTAAAACTGTTTTTGAGTTTAGTAAACAAATTTTAAGCTAGTTTATTGATTTTTTAATATGAAAAGAGTTTTTTTTGCTTATATATTGCGATGATGGTTACAAATTGGTTGTGACACTTGCTGACCACTGCCATGGTACACTCGCTTGGCTTGTGGGCGTTAGTCGAAAGCTGTGACCAGTGACTAGAATGGTGAGTTAAGTTAGGTTAGATTAGACTTTAAACTAAAGCGCCCGAGCCGAGCGAGTGAACCAAGTGTACCACTTTAGCGGCCGGCGAGTGCCAGAACAGACTGGTCACCATCATCGCAATATAACGAATGAAAAAATGAATATCTCAAAAACTACATATCTCCTAGATATGGGGGTTGCAGAAGGGAGAAGTACTCCGCCTCTCCTCTCCCTCCCTACACTACTTACAATTCATTGACCACTAATCCTAAATTCTTAAGTTTAACCAACATTTGTGTATTTATTACTAATAAAGTTTGTGTATACCACCATCACCATTACCATCTTAATTTGTTTCCGAGGTTCTCTGGAAGAGATCGATTTTTAGCGATAAGACCGCCCTTTGTGCATAATTTTATTAGGTATAGTTTTAGTCACAAGTTCATTTTTTGTATTGGTGTACTATAAAGTGTTATCTAACTATCTACAAGTTAAATAAATTTGAAAATAAAACCAAACCTGTAAGCCGGTAGAGTAAACAAATAATCTTCTATTCTTCTCGGTATACTGTAGTAATTCAAAGGGTTCATCATATTTTATTAAACAACCACGACAAAATCCTATCATGGTAATGAGTTTTAATTTTAATATAAGTTTATGTTTTATCTATGAATAGACTTACGAAATAGCAAAAGGGAAATTAATAATCATTTTTCAAGATTTTTTGAGTTTTGAAATTGTAGGTATACTTATATTTAAACAATGTGATTTGTGTTCTAAATAATTATAGTATCTATCTATCTATCTATGAGGTATACTCTTTAAACTTCACTTTAATCACTTCTATTCACTTTTTTGTTCATGTCTCCAACGCACTTGCACTTGGCATTGATTTGGCCAACATCTGATTATGAGCGACAAGTGATTGTTTAAAAGCAGTAAAAGCTTAGATGAGGGTATAATTTTGACCGGTACTCGTTTTCTGAAAATCTGAGGACAAACAAAGAAAAACTGTTATTTATTTATTTATTGCAGGAGATCAGCAGACAGGGAGACGGCCCACTTGATGGAAAGCGGTTACCATCGCCTATGGACATTTGCAACACCAAAGTTGCTACAAATGCGCTGCTGCTCTCTTTAAGGGAGACTGGAACCTGGTCACTAATGCTGGAACACAACTCAAGGTTGTTATGGCGACATACTCTAGACCAGGGGAGGTAGCCATCCAGTCGGGCAAATGCCCTACCACCTGGCAATGTTATATTAGACTATAATAAATAATCACTTCACTTCACTTCACTTTTTGTTTTTTGGCAAGAGGCTTGTTCTTGGTCGAACTACCATTACTGCCAACGTCAGGTGTGGAAAAGGCAAGGTTTATGGCGATGACCAGTT
The DNA here is from genome assembly GCA_019925095.2 of Dendrolimus kikuchii. Taxonomy (NCBI): domain Eukaryota; kingdom Metazoa; phylum Arthropoda; class Insecta; order Lepidoptera; family Lasiocampidae; genus Dendrolimus; species Dendrolimus kikuchii. Next base: position 16,769,733 of record CM034400.1, read on the forward strand.
AGATAAGAAAACACAAAAAAAAGGGGGGAAAACAAATAAAAACTTGTTCTAGAATTAATTCACCGCCACCACCTGAAACAGTATTAGTAAATTAAATATATACACATATATGAAAACACTTTTTTTTAAATTTAGGTACACAAAATTTGTTATAGGGTTATAATTTTATATTATAAACTGAAATATATTTGGTTAGAGCATTAAATATAAGACGATTACATATAAGGGAAAGGAGAGTTTTAATATTAGTGGGTCTTGGAATTTTAGGTGGCAGGATATCATATAGGGATATGGGGTAAAGGGGACAGTTAAAAAATATATGATCGATAGAGCCTTCCCCTGTATTACATTCACACATTGGAGAGGCACGAACTCCAATCCTATGAAGGTGGACAGGGGTACACGAATGATAAATAATCACAAAATAAAAAGCCCGATTTGACAGTGACACTTAAGCAAGTCAATAGAACCTAACTTGGCATGAATTCAGCAAAACTGAAAGCCAATCCGCTAAACATCTACGCGGCCAGCTGCGGGAACTGTTCGAAGCCTGTATTCGCGCAGGTCGGCTCCCGTCGCAATGGAAGGAGGGTCGTTTGTGCCTGATTCCCAAGGGAGGTCGGCCTCCCAACGATCCGTCCGCCTTCAGGCCCATAGTGCTGCTGAACGAGGTCGCTAAGGTCTTCGAAAAGATCTTGGCGGAGCGGCTCGTGAAGCATCTCGACGCTGTAGAGCCGGGGCTTTCAGAAACGCAGTTCGGGTTTCGGCGGAGGCGCTCCACGATGGACGCCTTCGAGACGCTGCGAACGTCAACGGACGAAGCCGTCCAAGCGAAGGATGTCGTTCTTGCGGTGTCGCTAGACATAGCGAACGCCTTTAACAGCCTCCCTCATGAGACGATCAGGGAGGGGCTCCGCGCGCATGGAGTCCCCCCGTACCTCACGAGGCTGTTGGGCGCGTACCTGCAGGATCGACATATCCTTTGGGAGGGCGGTGAGTCCGGCAATCCGGAGGTAGGTCGTCGACGCGTCGCGTGCGGCGTTCCACAGGGGTCGGTCCTCGGGCCGATTCTTTGGAACGTAGGTTATGACTGGATCCTTCGGGTTCCGGTCCTACCCGGGGTAGGGCTGATCTGCTTTGCGGACGACACCCTACTCACGGCACGCGCTGCGTCATTTGCGGAATCCGTGGACGTCGCTAACGCCGGGTTGGCGATTGTCGTAGATCGAATAGCTAGGCTGGGCTTGAGGGTCTCCCCCGCGAAAACGGAGGCCATCATGTTCCATAGGAAATTTCGCAATCCCCCCGCGGACTTGACCGTTTCGGTCCAAGGGGTGGCCATTAGAGTAGGGCCCCAGATGAAATATCTGGGGCTAGTTCTCGATGGGAAATGGCTGTTCAAAGCGCACTTTGAATGGGTCAACCGTACCAGCGGCACCCTGGCCTTCAGGACGACACAGATACTTACCGGACACGGATGGTTCGATAAGTATCTGTGTCGCATTGTGGGCTGGTTGCCTTCCCCGGACTGCCGCCAGTGCGGCGCGCTCGACACGGCGTTACACACTTTTTGCGAGACAGTAATGTCACTCAAGGAGGCCGCAGAACGAGACAGGGAGAGAAGTCCTGCAGCGCGTGCCAATGCGTCTTCTCGAGGTCGCCGGCCTTCAGCTGGCACCCGGAGAGGCAGGTATGCGCATTACTTCCCTCCCTGAGTTAGGTTCCGTTTACCGCGGGGAGCCTTTAGCTTGCTAGGAAGAGCAAAGGACCTTCTACCCCCGCACAACGAAGTGGGGTGTGTTCTTCCAGGGCACACTCCAGGCACTTTATTGCGCTGGATCGACTGGGCGTAACTATGTTCTAAATCTCAGCCTTTCCAACACATTCAAAGCGCAGGGTCGTCAGGGAGGAGGGGGTTTTTAGTGGGTATTGGGGTTGCTCGCCCGTGCAGCAACGCTCGGAGTCTTCCACACTATTCTGTGACGTCGATCGCGGACGGAGCGCTGCCAAGAGCATACTATTGCTGCAGTGTTATCGCCCCCGACCGACGCGTGTCGTTCCCCTAGCAACGACCCAGTTTGTGCGTAAATCGGTTAAGCATTTTCCCTCGCCTCAAAACAAAAAAAAAACTGAAAGCCAATAAATAATTTATTTATTTAATTGATAATATACATCATTTTTTACTGGTGAGTTATATAAAGTTATAAAATATATTTAAATTATAATTTTTCTCCAAATAACGAAATGAAATGAAATTATTAATAATTCTGTTATGTCGTATTAATCTATGACGAAATCCCAAAAACAATTACGTTCTAAGGCATCTTATTTTTAATTTTAGTGTTGCTTTTTTTCTTTTTTTTATTGCAGGAGATCAGCAGACAGGCAGACGGCCCACTTGATGGAAAGCGGTTACCATCGTCTATGGACATTTGCAACACCAACGTTGCTACAAATGCGCTGCTGCTCTCTTAAGGGAAACTGGAACCTGGTTACTAATGCCGGAACACAACTCAAGGTTGTTATGGCGACATACTTTAGATCAGGGGTGGTAGCCATCCAGTCGGGCAAATGCCCTACCACCTAGCTGTGGGTTGTTAAGTCGCCTCTTACGACAGGCCGCCCGGCCGCAGGAAATTGTATTCTTTCTCCGTTCCTGCACGGATAAAAGTTGCTACCAAAGGTTTGCATTTCATTAATTTAATTCGATTTAGGATAAATCCTTATTAATATTATAAATGCGAAAGTAACTCTGTCTGTCTGTTCCGTTTTCACGGAAAACTATTGGACCGATTTGGCTGAAACTCAGTATATATATATAATTTCGATGCCGAGGATGAACAGAGGATATTTTTTATCCCGAAAAATGATATAGTTTCCAGGATAAAAATATATTTGTCTCTCTGTTTGTTATGCTTTTACGGAAAAACTACTGGACCGATTTGGCTGATATTCCGTATATATGCAATTTTAATACTGAGGGTAGACAAGGGATACTTTTCATCCCGGATAATGGGATAAGTTTGGGGATAGATTTATGTAAAGATTATCCCAGAAAGTAGGATAGGTTTTTATTTTGTGATTTGTCATTTTCGTCATTTTGGTTAATTTGGTCGATTTGGTCGATGTGGTCGATTTGGCCGATTTGGTCGATGTGATCGATTTGGTCGATTATTCGATGTGGTCGATTTGGTCGATCTGGTTATTTTGGTCTACTTATGTAGTTTTAATACCGAAAATTGACATAGATACTTTTTATCCGGGAGATGGGATAGTTTGCGATAGAAAATGAGATTAATCTTCCGGAGCAAATAGCAGTAACATACAAATTTAATACAATATAACCTGTGTTGTAAGCTATTTAAACAAAAGGCACACGCCAGAGGTTGACCCACGGCGCAGCCGCGGGCTAATCTCAAGTACTAAATAAATATTTATTCCAAAACCTTACATTATTGATGTATTCATACTAAAATAATACTACAAATTGTACATATAAACATTGAAAACTGAAACGAATATTTAATATACGGATGAAATTATAAAAATGTCAATAGATTAATTGCAGTTCGTGATAAATGCATGTAGTATGCGAAAGGCTATGTAAGACAAGACTTTCGCGCTCCATGTCGATTTTATAAGGTATTTATTATAAATACATCTAACCAGCTTGTACAAATTTAAGTCTTTTGCCTGCTATTGTGATAAATTTAAGAATAAAAATGAGCGTCAAATTGACAGTTCGTTAATGTCTTTGTTAACAGTGTTAGATTGTCAATGTCAATAAAATTAAATTTATTACAGTATTCTTGAATTTGTATGTAAACAATGACGAAAACCTATTTTTAAAATAAAATATTAACAATGGAAAACAAGAATAACATTGATTCTGAAACTAAAGTTACTGTAGCCAAGCCTGCTAGGGTTTTGCACTTCAGTGATGGTGTTGATGAAGAAATAGAAGAGGAGAAAGCTAGTGAGGTAGACAGCGCTCCTCGGGAATCTCACGTAGATCCGGTGAGTCATATTATGCATAATAAACATTTTAAGAACATGATTAATACAAATAAGGCAGACTACAAATAAGGCAGCCTACAACGAATGACCTCGCCTAAACAAATCAGTGACTAAAATATTACCAATAATTTACTAAACATTTTCATGTTTAAAGCTAGACATGATGTTTCTAGTTATTTCTGTTAAAGAAATTCCTTATGTTAAAATGTTAACTATGCAAAGCATACAGCTCATGGTCAACATTGTCATGCTTATTCATTTTATTGTTTTGTTTGCTTGTATTTTATTGCACAGAAGCAGTGAATGATTAAGTGACGAAAGTAGTTCAACGAGCAGCAAATAAAAAAGAATAATGGTTTTTATATTATATTAAACATATGTTCTCACTTGAATGTTTGTTAGTTAGTTAGAAATTTGATGAAAATTGGTTCATACACAAAGCCCCCTTCAGGGCTTTGTGTATGAATACAATTATCATCAAATTTCTTATATAAATGCTTTAGAGTCTACAAAAATGCTGATAATTGTGGGAGTTGCTCCAAAAACAGAGTCAATGGTTTAAAAACTAAACTGATAATAAGTTTATCTAGTATTACCACTATTTTTTAAGTAGAAACTGAGTTTAAACATCCTTATCTATTAAAATTGAAACATTAAACATCAATCAAATTTTAGCTGTAATTCAAATATCTGAGGATTTATTCAATCAGTAGTTAGTTTGTTTAATACATGAGCATTTGGTGGCAAAATTACAAACAAATATCATGTTATTTATCTTCTATACTGATAAAACTGTAGTGCCTATTAGTCATTTCAAATTAAATGACAAAATTTTGGTGAAACTTGCTATTTATACAAGGCTGAATCATCAGTGACTATTTTTAGATTTATCTCTATATCTCTCAATCTATCTAAAAGCTTATCTTGCATATGCTGTTAAATAGCTTAATAGAATGAAAATATTATTAATCAAAACAGAAAATTTAAGATAAAAATCTTAAATTTTCTTGTGTAATATACATTTAGTATCCTGCAGGATTTAGTATAATTGAATACAAAGTCTTGCATCTAATGTTAACGAAGTGCAGACACTGTATTTAATATAACATTCCCCTTTTTCAGAAAACATTGGCATGGGCTCCTTGGTTTTCTTACTATACATGGAAATCTGGTAAAAAAGTTTTAAATGCAGTGGATTATGCTGGGGAGTCACTTGCTGGGTTCTTTGGCATCACCACACCTAAATACCAGATAGAAATAAATGAATATGAAAGAGTTAAAGAAGAGAAGAAGAAAATGGATGAGGAATCTGCAGGATGGGTCCCCAAGAACTCTGGTGGAGATATACCTTTAGTTCTAAATGAACCTGCTAAAGTATTGAGTAAAACTGATGAAGCATAATGTGTTACAGTTTAATTTTGTTTTAAAATGGTTACAATTGACACTATCAGTTTAACTAATGTAAGCCACTACTATGACTACATACTATTATTACATACATACTACTCACTCACTACTACTAGTGCACACAAAAAACACAGTACAATATCTCACTGTCATCTATCTGAACTACACAAATATAATTTGTGTGTGTGATATGACTTCTCCATTACTATCAATTCATGTTCCTCACCATTGGTAAAATAACAGGCATAACATGTATGGAGTTTATGTCAAATTAATGTAGTTTGTTTTTCAAACTAATAGGAATGTAGCAAGCAAGAGAGATAGCTTTGTAATACAATATTACAAAGCTATTCTAATATCAATTGGCACTAACTTAAGTATTAAAACTAATAAACACTTTGCAAGTATTAATTATTTTTTTATCTTTTTATAACCAATAAGAAATAGATACAATTATTACAATATCATATAATATTATTTAAACTATGTGTAAATTATGTATGAAAATAAAAGAGTCGAAGTTTTTATTATTAGAAATATATTGCATTTCTTTTGAAAATATAAAAAAATTAGGTAACATAAAAAGAGTTCTTCATATTTAAATATGTATCATAATGTGATTTCATGTGAAAATCATCATGTGTATAAAATAAATATAAAACTAACAGCAATTGAATAAGCATACATTTTATACTAGTATAATAAAACAGGAAAACTGAATATAATGATTGATAACAGTTATGAGCATGTACTTGTTAACTATTCTATGATTTTCTGTGTTAGAAACAAATCAGTCCATAGACATACTACACTATTGGTTTTGAAACTCTCCTTTTCAGAGGAATAAAAATAATACCCATAATACCTCTCTAAGGGTGGCTTGCGGATATCATATATCAGAAATCTCATTGTAAGGATTAGTTCACAATGCTTTTCTTCATCATTGGCACATGATCTCAAATATCTGGTCAGAAAAACTGCCTAAGCTGTGCACGATCACTGGCTAAATTCAAACCCACATTATTGGAAAAATATATGAGTGTGTTGTCACTATACCAGTGTTATTTATCTATTTTATAAACTTATTAAATATTTAAGTTCTTATGAGCTGAACCATCATTTGCACAATTAAATTAATTAAAAATATGTATTGTGTTCATCATCATCATCCGAGCGTTAAATCCCGGTTGCGTTCGGAGCGATCACTTCGACGCCCAGGGCCCGCTTTCCTACTCTTTCTTCTCCACTTCGCGCGATCTTCGGCATCCCTTGTATTGAGACCATTGGTACGCATGTCATCCCTCACAACGTCAAGCCAGCATTTCTTGGGCCTACCCATTCGACCGGGACCTGGCGGAGGCGGCATGGCTAGACATTTGTTCCCCACGTTTGTTTTAATTATATTATGTAATTATTTTTTAATAATTTGGAAAATAACATTTTTTAATTTTCGTTCAAAAGGTTATAGGTTTATTTTAAAAACTTATTTTTGTAAAATATATTTAATTTAAATAAATAGTCATTAAAATTAATAAAGAATTAAATATCAAAAGGCGTTTTAATTTTCCTGAACTGAAACTATATATTTTGTATGCCTCCATCATTATGCACATGACATGAAAATTATCATGACCATATTATACCAAGGGGTAACGAAGATATTATATATGTAAATGCTTCAACTAAAAAAACTAGGTTCAGTAAATCGACATTAATTATTTTTATCATATCTGGAGTGGAATTAACTCATATTTTAGCGTATATTTTGTTATATCCTAAAGTTGATAATTACGTCTTACTCGATAAGTAGATGGCGCCACAAGTCACCGTTTTCTCTAGCTTTGTGTGGTTTTATTACGTACAACTTTTCTTTTTAACAATTTAGTCAGAAATTGAAAAGCAACTTTTAAGACTTCCAATTGTTAGTTGATGTGTTGTTGTGTAATTAGGATAAATGTTAAAAAGTTTTTTGCTAGTTATGATTGATGTTTTCCGCAGACTGGAAATAGAAAGAAGAATAACTTGTACCGCCCTTTGGTGAACAGTAGAAATGTAGAGGAAGTTAAGGGTCCTGTACAGTTTCGTTTATTATAAGGCAATTGTTAAGCTTAGTATTTTACAAAGAAATAATTGCACTAAAATAATTATTATTGTAGTATACCGATATTCAATTAAGTTTGCCAAATAGCGCCACCTATTAGGAAGTAGAAAAATTATACTGATAGCGGTTAAATATGTCTTTCAAATGTATTTTAAAATAGATAATAGATGATGCTAATCTTCTGCTGAGCAGTAAAAAAAATCTTTGGTGCTTAAAATTGTTTAAGAACAAAAATTTAACATTTTAATTGTGTTGAAACGGAAAAAACACGATTCTTAACCAATTATAACGTATTTAAATATGTTGGAGCAGTAAGCTACTTAGCTTCTATTTTATAAATATTTGTTTTATTTATAACCAAAGCATCATTGGTTTGAAGTTAAATTCGTTAAATATAAGTACACCTAAAAATTAATCTAATCTCAGTTCAGCAATATAAGCTAGATCAAACTCGATTTTATTGCATATAAGTTAGAGTTCTATTTTGCTCAAGCTAATTGTATATTATAAATTATACCAGTATAGATTTAAAAATGTCTTAAATGACGACATACTTACTATTTTATTTTCAACTTTAATTGTATCCTATTAAAGTCGAAGTTAGCTTGTACTCATCACATATGTTATTGTTTGTCGGTGTTTAGCATGTGATATGTCGAAATGTAAACGGTTCGAGCGTTGTCCGCAGATCAATATGCGTGTTGCGCGAGGGTGTTTAGCGTCGTGCGATTGGCCGGCGTGTGTGGGGCGGGGCCGTATGTGTGACGCTCCGCGGACCGTGTTTTGGCGCCAAATTGGACAAGAGCTGACATTCCATTTTCAAATTGGAATCTACGTAGGGAGGAGTGTTTGACGGCTATAAAGAAGAAGCCTATGATATTTTTAAGCGGACACCGACTAATTCCTGCATATACCTACCTACTTATTGTTTTTGGTATTTTAGATGTAGTAATACTTTATAGTCTTTACTAAGAATATGTGGACACGATTTAGAAAAAAAGATTTATAAATGTGTCTCTAATGGGTACGTAGTTTTAATCTAAGTCATGATATAAGTAGGTACAGTGAGCAAATTTTCAATTTACGCCTCCAATAACAGCTATTGGTTTATGTAGATAAACTAGATATGATATGTGACAGATATATTTTAAAATTAATAGATTAGGTACCTATTACCATGGGAAATATTTCATAATTATCATTAAATCGACTTTAAAATTATAAAAATTTAAGTAAGTACATACAGCGCCTGAAATCATTAACAATAATTCAAACCCAAGCGGCATCATTAATAACTAATTCAATAATTCGTTAACATTGCAGGTCATGCTGGACAAAGTTACCAACCATAGATAGAATGCTGTTTTGTCAAAAAATAACCCCTTTGCAAAATAATGTTGTAGATTAAAAAGGCGCGTGGTCAGACCCGTTCGTATTTAAAAAATAAATGAACTAGAAATTCTGGTTTGGATTTCGAATTCGCATTATAATTTGTGCAACGTGATGATTTTGTATAGAACACATTGTTTGAACTAGTTTTCGCGTACTGCACGGTATTTGAACGTAAATATTATTTTATTAGAATTGGACAGGTGAGCTAAAAACGCGTGGCGCTAATTTTTAAAAGTATTTTTACATCTTTCATACCCTTTTAGGGGAACGGACAGTAGGTATATCCGCCACGCTTGTCCAAGGCGGCTTGGGAGGTTTGACTCATCGATTATCTTGATGTGCACGTTGCATCACGATGTTTTCCTTTACCGTTGTTAGCAAGCACGTGGTAGTTGTAACAATATGCACATTAGGTCAGAAAACTGCCTAAGCGGTGGATATTCGTTCCTACCAGGATCGAACCAGCGCCCTTTGAGTTTAGGACGCGTACGCTAGCCAATACGCTACCACGGCTAGGAAACCATTCGACTTCCCAGGTATAGGAATACCTGGGAATTCGAAGAATATATACTAGAAGTAAGTAACCTACTTCTAATTAGTTTTGAATTTACTATGATTGGGTATAGGTAGAGTATTTTAAAAAGTTTGGTAGCGACGGGTTCGTTAGTGGTTACTAAGAAAACAAAAATAAAAACAATCCTACAAACTACTTCTACCTACCGATTTCTACTACAAATTTAGGTTTCCAAGAAGTCAGTTTAATTTTTTGTTCAAATAAATATTTACTTACATAGATATAAATTATTTAAATTAATGAATTTTTGCAGTACCTATTTATACAAATTATTAAATAGATCAGTAAATTTTTGTCTGCCCTTTTTGCGAAAGAGCAGATGTTCTACTTTCTACTTTGCATGCATTCGCAAAGTTGTTTAAAAAAAATTCCTTTGTGGCCATTTACAAAATAAAGCTACGTTTGACAATGCGCCATGCAAATTAGAACTGATATTCTCGTTAAAAGGTAGTATGAGAGTCGTTTAACTTGCCCGTATAAACTTTATGCACAGAATATATAATAACAAAAATCGCTTGCTTGTTTATTTGGTTGGTATTATTTTTATTACATTTATTTTTATTAAAGAATTTTGACTCTACGATTGATATCCATAAGGTTGAAAGTAGTGTGTTAATTGTAAAGGAGTAAAATTTGCATAATCTACGCACACCTTTCCCGCTGATTTATTCTATGCAATTTGACTGACAGTTCAAGTTGAATGGACGCTTATTGAAATTCTAAACACTTTTCTATATACTTATTTCAGAAGAAAAATTTAACCATATAGTAATATAATTTCATTTCATTGTCTAACACAATTAAACCTTTTAAGGTAAGTCAACCTAGTTATATGAAATTATACCTAACTAGTTGTTAGATTTACCTTAAAAAGTTTAATTTAAAATTTAACATACACTGTAAATATACCGAAACAAAGTTAACTTACTTACCTAAGTCATAAAATTTAGTAAATGTTTATTACTTTTTCAATTAATTCATTATTAGTAATTACAGAACGACCAATTTATTAACTACAGACTATGTTACATCAGTTTGCTAATTTTAGAAGTAAGCGTTTTGGTCGCCTCACGTCTTGGTAAACGTAATGTATAAAGTCCTCCAATTCAGTGGGCTGACGACCTTCGAAAGGTGCAGGGGCTGAAATAAAAAAGCTGAGCTTCGGGGCATAGCTCGATTCTAATTCCTATATATAGCTTTCCTAATCGTATTTACTGCTAGTCGTATTTAGTGATGACCCCACTAAAACTATTGGTAGGTAGGTAAATATACAGTTATTGAAATATTAGAGTTTCTCCGCCGCGGGTCAATCTCTAGTGCGTACCTCTTGTTTATAGAGCAGGCGTTAATACAGGTTACATTGTATTATATTCTTATGTTGATGCTATTTACCACCGGAAAATTTATTTCATTTTATATCGCAAACTTTTGTATCTCCCGTCATGAAAAGTGTCTATCTATCTGTAAACTACTTAAACGACCAAAACTACCAAAATGACGAAAATGCCAAATCACCAAAAAAGAAAACCTATCCTACTTTCTGGGATAATCTTTACATAAATCTATCCCATTATCCGGGATGAAAAGTATCCATTGTCCACCCTCGGTATTAAAATTACATATGTATATACCGAATTCCAGCCGAACCGTTCCAATAGTTTTTCCGTAAAAGAATAACAAACAGAGACAAATATATTTTTATCCCGGAAATAGCCTATTTTTCGGGATAAAAAGATCCTATGTTCATCCTCGACGTCGAATACACATATATACCTACTGAGTTTCAGCCAAATGGGTCCAGGATTTTTTCCATTAAAGAGCAACAGACATACAGCCTGAGTTACTTTTGCATTTATAACATTAATAGGGATGTAGTACTTTTGATTTAAATTTTCTTTGGCTCCCGCTGCCGAAGGGGCTAATCATCTGATGAGCGTTAGGTATAACAGCTCAGGAACGCTGCACTTTACGGGGACTTCCGCTTCTTTTTTTCTTACCATTAGTAGAAAATGGACACTAAGTACTTACTTGTATGGAGTTTATATGAAATTTAACTAGTAATAAAGCGAATGAATGGATAGTGAGATATAAAACAATCGATCTTTAATTAATATGACGCTTACTTAATACTACCATAGGCAATCTTGCATTCTGCGTTTCACATCAACATCTGTATGACTCTAGAAAGGGGAACATTTCCGGTGTATAAATAATAACAATGAATCGTTAGCTATTAGAAAGGGGTGTGCCTTGTATGCAAAATAGTTGGGCTCACCTACGTACACTGTTTGTTAGGTTTTTGCAACGTTCATTATTTAAATTTCGAAGCAAAACTATTGTTGTTGGTTTTGAGCGCGAGTAAGTTTTTTAATCTATAATTTGAGCTATGGTTTATAGCCCTTTTAGTTTTTAGTCAATATTAAGACAACTATTTTTTATAAACTATTAAAAATAACTAGGTAATTGGTCACAGGCTAGGTGCATCCAATATTTGGGTTTATTGATAAAAGTAGAGGTACCTATCTAAGATGTTAGTGTTTACTATTTGCTCATTTAAAAAGTTTCACTTTATTTCCTTTAATTATGGCGTAGCACGGTATGGCGTTCTAGCCAATGTTATACTTACATTTTTGCCAAAATGGCTACGGGACCCTAAAATGCAAAATCCTACTTAGGTACAGTTCCTGTTTTCCATGATGACTATCTATTTTATTTTCAATAAAAACCAGTATTCGCCATTCATCAGCGTAAAATTCGCAAACCAGTTGCATCAACCCTAAACTGCCGGGGGGACACTTAAATTCTTTTAATATAAACACAATGAGCGACGCGAGCCTAACCGGTGGGCAGTGGCTGCACAATGGTCATACTAGCCGATTAATTCGCTACACAATGACCAGGGGCCAGGCCGGGTCATATTTAGGTAGGGGGGTTAAGGGTCAGCAAGGGTTATTGGTAAATAGGAGTATGGCAGGGGAGTGACGCGAAACCGAGTTGGGAAACATGTCGCCGATGACGGGCTACGGAAAATTTATAGGTTTGCGTATGGTCAGTTATTTGCGTTTTTGGGTGACAATTCCATGTTTTGATTGTGTTGGAATTCTACTTATGATTAATGTTTTTTTGTCAAACCTGTACACATCTCTTATAGATTTTAAAATTATATGTATAATAATCACTTTTATATTTAACGCTATTTTATTTAATATCGCTTTTAGCGATAAGGCCGCCTTTTGTTTTACCAAGTAACTATTGTCTTGTTGTGCATTTTTGTAATTTTTGTTTTGGTGAACAATAAGGTGTTGTCTATTTCTATGCCTATGTACCTATATTAAAAAATTAGGCATGTGCTTAATTTTGACTAGATATTGTTAGTTCTGACGTCTTGGACTCTACTTCGTAGCCCTGTTCTTACAAATATATACTTTTTATAAACATTGCTACAGTAAAATATAAATTGAAAAATTAAAACGCGTCGTATTCTGAAAAAGACAATGAGGAAACGGGCACTGATTTCAATTTTACTACGTCTGTCTATATATCTAATATGTACAAAAAATATTGATACTTATATCATACTAGCTGTGCCCGCGACTTCGTTTTCGTGGAAATTGTTTTTAAGATCCCCTAATTTTGAAACATTCTTCATTGGTGCTCCACTCCTATTGGTCTTAGCGTGATGATATATAACCTATAGCCTTCCTCGATAAATGGGATATCTAAAACTGAAAGAATTTTTTAAATCAGACCAGTAGTTCCTGAGATTAGCGCGTTCAAACAAACAAACTCTTCAGCTTTATATATTAGTATATCATATAGGTATTTAAAGTGTGTATAAGTAATACTAAAGTCGGTTCCAAAAAGTAATTATTAGATATTTAGGTACATCAAGGCTTTGCACAAAAAAAATAGTGACAAAATAAGAAACAAAATCTATGCCACAATCATCAGTGACCCAATAAAAATAAATAATTGCGACACTCCAAAATTTCTTTCGTCAGTTATTTTGTGTCCATCAAAAGGTTGCTTATCTTAATTATAGAATCACAGAAAGTCAACAGCGGGAAGAACTCTCCAATATAATGACATCTGATGAAACCGGAGCGATACTTATCGCTTCAATAAAGTACTCTCCTGTCAAATTGTAAAAAATACTTCCATAGGTGCCAAGTGTGAAATTGTTGATCGTATCTATTTGGAGTGTTTTTGTCTGTGCGTTTTGTGTTTCTACAATAGAGCGGCGCGTAAAGGGTTGACGATTTAAAATTGGAATCGAATCTACGAGAATACAAACTAAAAATATCTTTAGATAAATTCAGATGTACCTAAATAATATATTCAAAATAATCATCGACGACTTTTACAAATCAATATTGTTTTAAAGGTATAATGTGTACGGTGATCGTTTTTTTTAGGCTTGTGATTATACATAAAAAACAACATATTATTGTGTTGTTTGATTATAACTTATTATTTTATCATACATCGCTTCATGTAAATAATGGCTTTTAACTTTAAAACGGTTAACTTAAAAACTTAAACAATGTTCAATTATAATATTTCCATTTCTTTATTTTCTCGATGACAGTTCTAATTTGATAGTTGTAGTGTTGTGATCAAATAAGTAATGATATCGATCGCATATATTTATTATGTTTTCAACAAAGACAAATACAACAAAAACATTCAAGCTTGGTTTTGAAAGAAATTGGATTTTTTTATAAAACATCGGACAAACCTAAAATATTGATGGAGCGTCACGACGTTGCTATGGCTCGCTGCGAATTTTTGATCGAAGCCAAAAAGATATCAGATTGGTCAAATGTTATTTTCACTGGCGAGATTTGGTTAAATGCAAACCACACAGTACTAAGAACTGGACTGACGACACCACCGCTTCCACTAGTTCAGTGCCAATGGGAAAAGATGAACGCCTTATCATATGCCATGGAGGGTCTACGAAAGGATTCGTGTCAGATGCTTTACTAGCCTTTAAATCCAAGAAAACAGTGGACTACCACGAAAAAATGAACGCGGAGGTTTACGAAGGATGGTTTAAAGAAATGATGCAATCTCTGGAAGAACCGTCGATAATTATTATGGACAACGCTACACATCACTCCAGACAAATTGATAAAATGCCGACGCAGGCCAATAAAAAACAAGAGATAATTGACTGGCTCCAACGTCATGGCGAAAATGTGGATAATACTTTGTTAAAAGTACAATTAGTGAATATTTTAAAATCGAAAAAAAGCCTCCCTAAAAGTTATATTACCGACGAAATAGCTGCCGAATGTGGTCATTGGGTTCTTCGACTTCCGCCGTATCATTGCCAGTACAATGCTATAGAACTAATATGGGCACAAATTAAAGGACACGCCGCTCGAAACTAACCCATCCCCCTTTTATGGCAAACAAGATGTTCGATTTATTAAAAAATGCATGTGCGGAAGTAACCGCCGAATACTGGGAAAAAATTGTGAGAAGAACCCAAAACATTATAGCATCGGATTGGGAAATTCATGTGACATTCGATAATATAGAAGTACAGGAACATATAATAAATGTTAGGAAGAGTTCATCTAGTGACAGTGACGATTCATCAGATTTTGATTAAAATGAATAAATAAAGAATCAACATAATATAATTACATCTTGTAATGAAATGTAATATTAGTTAATAAATTTGTACAAAACTATCCGGCACTAGTTTAGTTTCTTACACTTTGTAAAAAAATATCGAGTCTGTTATCGTGTTATGTTTATCGATAGCTCCATCCCTATCAGTTTCTCCGACTCTGCTATAGCCTTGTACGTGCTTAAGCGTCATATTTTTAACGAAATAATGTATACATAATGTAAAAAAGACGCTCGTTCAAGTTTCCACAGAAGCTGTCATCGAGAAAATAAAGAAATGGAAATGGTATAATTTTTTTGTTTTAACTCAAACAGCTAAATGACTAGACTACTACCTATAAATTAATTAATAAATATTTATAATTATCATAATAATATATTATAATAATGAATATTGATCAGTCTATGTTGTCTTGATGCGATCATGGGACGAATATGAGATGAGCTCTTAATATAAAAATATAAATAGGTATATTTAAAAAATAATACCATTTTGAAAAAAAATGTGTTTCAGCACAAAGTACAAAGTAAAAGGTGATTAAGGTACGTTATGTTGGAAAATGAAACGCTTTTGAGTTAACACTTGAATTAATTTCACTCCGCAGAATATTTCCATCTATTTATGAAGTATTTCGTCATCATTCATTTATAAATATAGTGTTTGTCTATACATGGATTACACGCCATCAAAAGCCGTTAATGTTTGTTCCAAATTCAAAATATGCCAACAAAAAACGTGATAGGATTGCAAACGCAAATTCAACTTTAACACCGATATAACGAACCGTCCCGAACCGCAGTAGCGAAAGGGTTATGTATCCATAAAAAAAACTTACAATCTAACCCTTTCGCTATTCAAAAGACCAATTTTGTATGCGTACCCGGTGTCTCATTTCAATAAAGTGTAATAAAAAAAGATAAAAAGTTTTTTTACCCACGATTCTTTGAGGTCACATTTTTTTAAAAAGTTGAATCCTTAATTTGCAACAAGGTGCATCGAAGGGATGCTTCCACTGATTTAAATGAGTTCTATAGTGAAAAAGTTGGAGGGTTGAATCGTATCTCGGTTATTTTTTCCCATAGATCCCTGGGCATAAAAGCTTGTATTGATAGGTCAAAAATAATAATATTAACCTGTATTCACATGGGTGTTTTGATTTTACGCTAAAAACAATAACAGTACAATCCATAGTACCTAATCTTTTTTTATTCTATAGCACAACGGACAAGGTAATGAGTGAGGAGTTTTTGGCGGGAACTGAAAGGAGATGTTGTGCTGTGCAGTTTTACTTTCTAAAAATGTGTAAAACTACTCTAAAATGAACAATAGTTGTAGGATATTGATAGTTTTTGAGTAGTAATTATGTGTTTTGTGAGAAATGTGAACTGTAAAGTCAAATGTGGCCTTTTGAGTTGTCACAAGAACTCCGTTGAATGGCACTAGCTGATAACCTACAATTCAGCTGTGCTACACATAGGTTTAAGAAAATGAAGAAACTTCATTGAATCTAAGATCTGGCTCAAAGGCCTAGCTGCCAAGCGATAAAATCCAAAAAAAGGTAACGAAGTGACAGTCCACATGATGGAAAGTGGTTATTGCTGCATAGTTATACACATTTACAACACCAGAGGTACTACTAATTTGCTGCCGGCTTAAAAGGGGAGACTGACCAACACTCTTTTGCCGCTTTATGATGTTTTATTATTTAAAGTCTGCCTAAGTCGTGGTAACGTAATAGCTAGCGCTCGCGTCCCGAACTTAAAGGGCGTGGGTTCGAATCCTGGCCAGAACGCATGCACCACTTAGGCAGCTTTCTAACCTAATGTGCCTATTGTTACAATTACCACATGCTAACAACGGTGAAGGAAAACATCGTGATGAAACCTGCACATCGAGATAACCGATGTATCAAACCTGCAAGCCGCCTTGGACAAGCGTGGCTTACTGTCCGCTTCTCAATAGTGGGAGACCCGAGCTCAGCAATGGGACGTTTATACGTTTTACTTGACGAATATCATATTACGTGACGTATTAAACGTGTTTATCAGATTTAGATATGGATTTAATGCCTGATTTCATTACAGAGGTAGTTGTTTGTTTAACTAATGGGTTTTTATTTATTTTCCTTATATTCGAAATGAAAACCAGAGTCTTAACCTCGGGCGAAAGGCTATTTAGGCACTCGAATTATTAGCGCCCTCGGAACGCTCCTGCGAACTTTCATCTCTTATGTAACAATGTACTATTAAAATTCATTCAGAAGCCTTTCATTGAACTGGAATGCAGTACTTATGTGGACTCGTAATCTGTAGTAGGTAAATAGCGAGCGGGATTAGATTAAAGCCGTGTAACCCAACGAAGTAAAGACAAACACTGAGATGGGGGTCTTTGGAGAACGCCCGGTACATTTGCAATCAGCCGGGTTACTATGGAAACTCCTACACTTGGTCACGAGTATGGATAACAAAATAATGTATGAAAACAGCAGTGTTTTAAGTTTTGAAGATTAAAAACCCGTTAAGTATGTGGCAGATCACGCAAATGAACGTCAATTGTTTAATATTTTATTTGGCTAAGAAACTCCAAAAAACCTTTTAACGCAGATGCTCCGGGTTCGATTCCTCGTATGGTCAATTTCGGAAATGAATTTAGTCTGAGTGTCTGGGATCGGCACCAGAGTAGTGCGTTTTATATTACCCTTAACTTGCTTAATTTGGGGGTATACAATATGTGTGTTTGTCTGCTGATTATTTATTATTATTACCTTGCTAGAGCCATGCGGGAATCATCATCTTGATTACAGTTCTTAGTGCTGGCTCAAACGACGTGATACCACGCTCTCACAGAATATCGGCATGAAATGGTTAGCCTTGAGCTAATCGGTTTCATGCAATGAGTGAGAGTTCCAATGAACCAATATCTCCTCTCTCTATCCCGTCTTCTTCTCGGTCGATTTAATCAAAATGAAAGACATAAATGAATCGTCTATCATCGCCTGTACCTACCAAAAGTCTCTGAACACTGATATAAAAAACTATGACAAATATAGTTAAAAATGTTCCTCGAAAACATTTTCGGATCTTAGGCATCTTACTGATAAAACCTTACAGCATAATATTCCCGTTTGATATGACGACGTTACCGACGTTACCTGCGTACCGTACTTCTATCGGGCAATTTTAGAGCTCTGTCCTGTACAGGATTTCCCTTTGCGACGTGTGCCTTCAAACAGGAAACGTTCCCCCCGCCCACCTCATACCCCTGCTTAGTTGACGAACAAGGAAATTGTGTGAAAAGACATAGGCGATTCATTCACTTGTTATCAGTATCATAAGCTGAGTCGAAAAGATGGTTGGATTGTGTGAAGAATGACATGTTGATTTGTGATGTGACAGACTAGGATGTTTGTGGTTGAATGCTTGACTGGGATGGAATGATTGACTTTGAACGAATGATTGACTGTTATTGAATTATTGACTGAGATTGAAAGATTCACATTGAATGAATAATGTTATTGAATTATTTTCTGTGACTGAATGATCGACTGGAATTGTTGATTGACTAGGATTGTTGTGACGGGTATGGTATGATTGATTAGGATTGAATGATTGACTGGGGTTAAAATATTGCCTGGGATTGAAAAAATATTGGGATTGAATGATTAGAAGCGGGTGAAAGGAAAAAAAAGAGAGAGAGGGAGGCTAACTCTCGAAGGCTATTGCTAGATAGAAAACTTGTTTAAGGTATGCTACCATGGAAGAAAAATCTAAGAATTGACAATCGCAAAATTAAATGTCATAGCTCTTTAAAAGTTCTCTGAATATGTATTGTAAACAACTATACTATAACATGTATACACCTTCTTCAGTGTTTTGATATAGTAAAATAGTAATTGAGTTTCAACCAATATTTTATTATTCAAAACATAATTTTAGATCTTTAATGATAGTCAAAAACTTAATCCTAATAAGTTTCTTTACAATTTAATGTTTTGACTGGCATGGTTTTAAAAATAAAATATGTAATACTTGTGTCTTCTTCAGTGTTTTGATATAGTAATAATCGGCAGACAAACACACATATTGTATATCCCCAAATTAAGCTAGTTACGCTTGTGTTATGGGTAATATACAACGAACTACTCTGGGGCCGATGTCAGACACCCAGACTATAGTAAATAACGGAGAAAATACGTTTCCGAAATTTACTATACCAGGAATCGAACCCGTAGACTCTGCGTTGCAGTGAGGTAGGCCGGCAAAGGCTTAGCCCGCTCAACTACAGAGGCTGTCAAAGTATAGTAAAACAGTAATTGAGTTTCAACCAACATTTTATTATTCAAAACATAGTTTTAGATTTTTAATGACAGTCAAAAACTTAATCCTAATAAGTTTCTTTAAAATTTAATGTTTTGACTGGCATGGTTTAAAAAATAAAATATGAATATTAAAATTTTGCTTAATAGTATAGACATGTTTCAAACAAACAGGAACTATAACACGTAGCACCATTTAAAAAAAATTGGCTTAACCTTGGATTTGAATGCAATTTCGCGTCGGATATCAATTAAATACGTTAGTTCCTTGTAAGGATATTATATTGACATCTATAAATATATTCAAGAAAAAATATTGACGCCAGCCGATGTCGCCATTTCTCAAATCTTGAGCCACACACCAAAACATGCGTTAGAGAGCCACCCTGCTTAGGCGACCAAACAGCGAAGGGTGGCATTCTACAGCCATACCATGATATATAGTGCCTCTTAAACTTAAACGGATTACCTTTGATATATTACAGGGATTCGAAATTCAATCTCAGCTAGCCGACCTCATCGCGCGACTCATATATGATTTCTCTTGCCTGAATATATAGAAATTAAATTTTGTTTCTTCGTTTAAATTATTTAAATTCATTCCAAAATATTAGGTCCTTACATATGAAGTTGGCGTTTTGTTGTACTGGCCACTTTGATCTCAAATATCTCCTCTTTGGTTAGGAATTCCAATTTCAAATTTATACAGCTAGTTACTTATGCTTTTGTATTTTGAAAACTGTAATTCATTTGTTTTTTCCTCTTTTGGTTTTTTCTTTGCGTCACTCAGTTTACAAAATGGAAAACTTGAAATATCGCATTATTTACGAGTACGAGTTCCATCGTGGCACCAGTGCTGCCGAAACGGCTCGAAGGATTAATGATGTGTATGGCGGCGATCTCGCAAAAGAAAACACAGTGCGTTTTTGGTTCTAACATTTTCGTTCTGGAAATTTCGACCTGCAGCACAAGCCCCGTGGACGGCCGGAGACCAAAGTTGATAATGCAGAATTGAAGGCTATTGTGGAAGCGGGTCCATCGCAAACCACGTCCGAGATAGCTGCAGGCTGCGGTGTTAATGATAAAACTGTTTTAATCCACTTGAAGCAAATTGGGAAGGTGAAAAAGCTTGAAAGGTGGGTACCTCATGAATTGAGTGCAGCAAACCGACAAACGCGCATCGACTGCTGCGTTACATTACTCAACCGGCACAATAATGAAGGGATTTTAAATCGAATCTTTACCTGTGATGAAAAGTGGATCCTGTACGATAATCAGAACCGCTCATCGCAATGGCTGAACCCTGGCGAACCAGTCAAAAC
This sequence comes from Dendrolimus kikuchii, assembly GCA_019925095.2. Taxonomy (NCBI): domain Eukaryota; kingdom Metazoa; phylum Arthropoda; class Insecta; order Lepidoptera; family Lasiocampidae; genus Dendrolimus; species Dendrolimus kikuchii. The sequence continues at coordinate 16,790,502 of CM034400.1, forward strand.
CTGCCCCAAGCGAAAATTGACTAAAAAAAAAATACTTGTGAGCGTTTGGTGGACTATAGTGCCGGTGTCGTTCACTACAGCTTTCTTAAATCTGGCCAGACGATTACGGCGGATGTCTATTGTCAGCAACTGCTAACCACGATGGAAAAGCAAGCTGCTAAACAACCGAGGCTGGTCAATCGCTCTAGGCCACTGGTGCTTCAGGACAACGCTAGACCACACACTGCGCAACAGACGGCTACCAAATTAGAGGAGCTTCAATTAGAATGTCTAAGACATCCACCGTACTCCCCGGACCTCGCTCCAAGAGATTACCATTTTTTTAGAAATTTGGATAACTTCTTGCAAGAGAAAAAAATTCAACTCCGATGGGGCAGTCCAAAGCGCCTTCAAAGATTTTATTGATTCCCGTCCGAATGGTTTTTTTAGTATAGGGATCAATGAACTATCTATGAGATGGCAGAAGTGCACAGATAGCAATGGTACATACTTTGATTAAATAAATATATTATATTTAAAAAAAATCGACTTTATGTTCTTCCAATATTTCATTCACATTATGCTGTGATGAACATTTTTTTAAAATCCATATATGTTCATGAACTATAAAAGGTTGAACGGACAAAATGTCTGACCTACCTTTTCATTTGGCTATGGAATCATAAGAACCACAGTACCAAAAATGCCTTATATCTAAAACAACACTCAACAGACATTGCTCAAAGCAATTTTCGTTGACACTATTTTCAAATTCTATCAAATTTTTGAATTTTTTCAGAATTTTCTTCTTGATATTCATAAAATTCAAAAGTAATAATTATGGGGACACAATTTTCGTGACTCGACAAGCAAATGTTTTGCCAAATTTATTTATTTAAAAACCTCATTAAATAAAACATTATATTTAAAAAAATGAAACGATACGTTATGTACCTACCTACGGATCACTAAATATAATATAAAGAACTTTGCTTTTTCTTTAGCACGAACAATTTTGACAAATTGTGCGTTCTGTTTTATATTAGAAATACCACCTCATAATAATGAATGACAAGGCAAGTGCATACTCCTTTCACCAGCATTCCTGGGGTGTGGCCACATAACAATCCGATGGGTATTCCAATATGAAGCGCTGGTCGCCATTAGAGACAGCGCCCCAAAGATATGAGTGCACTATTCTTACTTCGTTGTACAGAAAGTATGGAGATGGAATTTACTGTTATTTTACTAATAAGTAATGACTTTATTGATTTGTTTTATATGTTTTTAGAGACTGCAGATGAAAATACCCTGTACCTGTCTGTTACCACGAAAAGGGAAGAATTTACGGGCGTTAAAGATACAACACTAAAAAGACAGAACGTGCGTCTTGCAAAAATATGGTTTATATTCCATTACTATTGTTAATTTTTAAACAATATTATAAATGTTTGAGTAAACCCGGTGAACAAAACGCCACTCTTCAATTTTTTTTTATTGGACTTGACTTTATGTTGTTGGTCCGAAGACCTTACAACTTTACCGGGGTCTTTGGGGCGAGTGCCTTCGCGAAGCGAAGGCGCTCGAGCCCGGGGGGGCAACTTGCTCGAGGGAGCTCCCTAAGGAGTTTTACCTCGGCTGGACTGTTGCCATGAATGGGGAATGAATTTAATGATGCCCAACATAGGGCGACACAAAATACTAATTGAGAACGGGCGACGAGTAATATAAAGCCCGAAGGGAAGGATCACGGCGGGCCGGGATCGGTGGTTTGCGGTGGCCTACGCTATCTTACTGCCGTTTCGCAACGTGTTATGGCTGGGAGAGAAGAAACGGCGAAAGAAACTTCCCAGCAACACGCCTAGTCTATCCTGTGGGGTGAGCTATGTCTCCTAGCGTCCCTCGCGGGGACGTGGAGAGATCTTGATTGGCGGCGTCTGAGACGCCGCCGTCTGTGTCTGTCTGTCGGTGCCTGCCAGCCTACTGTTCTAACCGTGGGCGAACTGATCCGGGCCAGCCGTTTCGTAATAACGTCGACTCTGTCCGTCAGGACGTTACGCGGTCGTCGTACAAGAGCCTTTCGACGAGGCTTATAATCGGACGCGGACACGACGAGCGGATTTCGATGGTGCGGCGCGAGATCGAAATACTGTCACTCTTCAAGTTTCCGCTAAACAGTCGTACAACACTTAAAATGTGTGTAATACTTCTTAATTGAGTAAACTATATTATAATTAATAAACCTGGTGAATAAAAATGTGTGTAATACTCCTTAATTGAGTAAACAATATTATAATTAAGAATCCTAGTGAATAAAATATCAATTACTCTTCAAGTCAAACACTCTTACAAGACTTAAAATGTATCTTTGTAGTTGAGCCTAACTGCAAAAATATCCCCTTGACATTCATGATCTTTCCACGCGTCTTCTCTGTAGCTTTTTTTTCTTAAACCATAATATTAATGGTCAATTTTTTTTTATAAAAAATGTATCCTTTACCTGTCTATAAAATAACACATCAAATTTCACATGATAAAATCTATGAAGATGGGACAAACACACTCAGCTTCAAATATAGGGTGAATTTTTCAAGTGGGCGCTCAAGGCCAAATCCTAAACTAAGCTAGATGCGAAAATGGTAAAAAGGGACTTTTAAAAATCTAATGATACCATTTTAATTTTCGTTAAAATCGTCTTCGAGGCTCGATTGAGTGTTTTTCGCTATCTAGCATAGTTTAGGATTTGGCCCTGATGGCCCACTTGAAAAATTCAGCCTTTATATACATACATATATTAGCACGGAAGAAAAATACTAAGAAATAACAAAAATTTGCTGTATTTATTGAATTTCATGAAAAAGAAAAGAAGCGTATGACTTTTAATTTAAGACAGATTTAAATATTCTTATTTAAACTTCTTACTTAACTTTCAATCACTGTCTTCTGACCGTGATATAAAGTTAAGTTTTAGATGATAGTTTCTTTAAAATCAAGAGGAGCTAGTGGCGCAAACTGTGTGTGGAGCATGTAGGTATTCTTATTCCATGATATCGGATGATATTATTATTAGTATGGATTTATAGTTCAGAGTTGTGTATTTATATTTTTTTTAAAGTATGATATGGTAGTTTGGTGAATTATTGCGTTTTAGAACGATATAGCACTACTGAAGTTTTAAAAGTAGTATTTTTTTTATTGCTGGAATACAGCAGACAGGCTGACTGCCCGACTGTAATGGAAAGTGGTTACCGTGGCCAATGGATATTAGCAATACCTACCCGAGGTGCTGCCAATGTGCCGCCGAGTCGTAGATGGGGCTGGAACCTGGCCACTAATGCCGGAACAAAGTTCAAGGTTGTTATGTAATTTGAAGAGTAGCAATAAAATTATAATAAAATAAACTACAAAAACAGGTCGTTGGAATTAAAAAAAAATGTTGCATGAGAAAACTGTTTTATTTCTATAATCCTTTTCCATACTTATTACGTTCAGAGGGCAGACAGACGTAGTTGCGAGCACTCTTCATTTCGAATGCCTGTCCACGCGCTGCCTCCCGCACTCCCCTCACGTGTACACACCCTATACAATTGTCGTGGATGAACAAAACTAAAGGTAAAGACATATGGCGGAGAAGGCATGTATAATAACTAAACATCTTTTTTTATAAGCTTTCCAACGTAGTACTTTAGATACATTGACCTTAACAATAATAATTGCATTTTTATTTTATTTATTTACAATTGCAGGTTGCAACATATATTAAGTAAGTAGGGTTTTCGATCGACTTCACTTGCAGAATCTTTATTTTTGTTTGTCACGGGAATTTGTTTCCTGTCTCTAAGGCCTGCTCATCCGTTTTTCTTAAATATTTTTTTGGTTGTAGTAGAAGTTCCTGTTTGACGATATTTTTGTTTCAGGTTGAGCGGAGATGTTATGATTTCAGCTGTATCAAATTTTAAGAAGACCAGCTAAAACACAATTAAAAGGCATTAAAGCAAATTACTTACACATTTATGAATGTCCATAATATTATAAGCGTTAAAAATGGGTGGGTGCCTGTTATTAGGTAAAAATATTAGGAATGACAATTCTCCAATAAAATACATGAAAATTAAAACTTCTTTAAAGCTTTAAAACATCCCGCAGATATTTACATTTATGTAGTATGTAAATTATTTTAGAATTTATTATAAAACATGTCATTCGTTGTTACGAAAATGTAAACAACCATATCCATCTATGAATCAGTTTACTTCTATGGATGCATGCCTCCAGGGCGTATGATGGAAGGATCTGTGACGTCCCCTTACCCGGGGACGCCATCTACTGAAAGCCACCTGTATTGAGAAAAGGCCGCACGTAACGTACTACGTTATTGTGCTACGAAATAATAATATTGATACAGCAACGCAGTGAAAAGTGAAAACCTAGAAAAGGGCAAAGTATAGTTGTGTAAGCTTTCTCTGTGTGATTTTTCCAGGTCTGTTTCCTTGTATTGTGTTTGTACGGTCTATGTCACAACTACCTTTTTTCCAAAAACTATTATTTTTGAAATTTGGTTATTTACTATTAGGTTTATTCTGTGTTCCGCTACACAAACTCTATATATATAAAAATCACTATCTATCTCGCTAAAACTTGAGAACGAATCGACTGATTTGGCTAATTTTAGTTTTGAATTATTTGTGGAAGTCCAGGGAAAGTTTAAAAGGTGAGTAAATATAAAAAAAATGCTAGAAATATAGTAAAAACACCAATTTCACTTTCCCTTAGAAACTATTTGTACCTGTCAAACATTTGATGTTCGTCCCGTCGTTTAGAAATCAATTAAATTTAAGTCGTTCTTAAATCAAATTAAATTTAAAAGTGAAGTCTTTTTTTTTCATTCGTTTAGTTTTGAATGTCAAACGTTTGATGTTCGTCCCATCGTTCAGAAATCAACGGTTTTTATTTATTAATTCTGAGGCGGTACGAAGTTTGCCGGGTCAGCTAGTATTTGATATAAATGTTTTGTACTTCTTGTACTATTTACACAGTTGTAGGTACCAACTATTTGATTCGAGAACAATTAAAGGAGCTATTAGATACCGGCACGGATCTTGAACGATGGACGGAATACTAGAAATCGCCTTACGCGTTGAATGTAGCCAATGTGATGCTATTTATCAAGACATCGAAAGTATTATATTTTTGTCCCTTTACTCGAAAGGGACAATACTTAATACTTCGAAAAAGAACCGCTATATCACTATCTATAGGCCACGGTGACTGCTCTAGAATCGCGCCGAGAACTATACTGAGCTATTATGTGTAAGTTTCTATATAGATTTATTTGTTTCCTCTTCAAGATCCTAGATATGTAGCGTTAGGTACTTTGGATCTCAGGAATAAGTATTGTCCCTAATTTCTTTTTATTTAGAAAAACAGGTGAGCTTTCCACGAATACACTAATTAATATTTAACATAAATATGGGAAAATACGAAATAAAATTATTTATTTACTAATCAAGTAATTCCACCATTAAAGATTGGACAAAGATAGTGCACATATTGGAAGAAAGAATTTATAATATATAGTTACGGCCCATAAACGTCGCACTGTTCTGCCTTCCTTATCGTAAACGCAGTACTTGCAAAATGGCGGTTTCGAGAAAAACGCGGTAAACATATTTTTAGATGTCTAAATAACATGTCCATGTTATGTTATGTAATGTTATGTTATGTCCATATAACTTTTTAGTGTATCTAAAAAACAAGTGAAAAATCAAGCTTTTTGTTTAGAGTAATGCCTTGGGATACCATTTCGGCAAAGAAGTGAAAAACACAAATATATCGATTACTGTACGTGCAATTAGTAGGGTAGTGTTGGGCTCTTCCCACTATAGGGGAACGGACAACATACACGCCACGCTTGTCTATGAGGGATTGGCATGTTTCACACATCGGTTATCTCGACGAGCAGGTTTCAACACGATGTTTTCGTTCAGTGCTGTTAGCACGTGGTAATTATACCAATATGCACATTAGGTCAGAAAATTACCTAAGTTGCGCATGCGTTTCGGCAGAATTCAAAGCTGCGCCCTTTGAGTTTGGGACGTATGCGCAAAAGAAGTGGAAGACATTTTAACTGCTTATTTCAGCATTTAAAATGCCATTATTATTATGTTTTAGCAACTAAAAAAGTCACTTATGTAAAAAGTTGTAATGATTAACTAATCGTTAATACTTTAGGTTTAAAGACAAAAATGAATCATCTTACTTCAGCTTAAGCTGACCAATTATAATTCCACTCCAATACATTGTATGGTCCATTTTCAATTTCAGCATGCATTTGTCACCGCACCATTCAAAAACAACAAAACTTAACTCGTAAACAGAGGGCAAAGTTATTTACATTTCAGGTATCGGGTAGACAATTCGCGGCGTGTTGCCATGGCGACGGCAATATGGCCGACGTCTGCTGCGGTTTCCAACTTCGCCTCCAGTTCCAAATTGTTCAACGGGTATTTTGGAGACGCTTGTACCTTCTACATGAGCTTGTATGATCGGGATTTACTTGAAAAGGATTCACATTAGAAAACAATATTTTAGAAGTTTTGTAAAGAACTTTTACTGTTGTCTCGGAAGAGTGAAAACAAAATTTTAATTTAATGTGTAAGACCATTTCTAACCTATGGATTGTCAGAAAAATAATTTCATTTGGGAAGTTCATTCCTCTTAAAAATGTATTGCGTGTTTATTATTGAACTTAAAGGAACTATTACACAGTATATAAGTTGTTAATATTAAGTAATTTTAATTTAGAAAATGTTCTTCATCATAAATTTAAGAGTTTTTTAATTTACCTATATAATCTATTTTAATGTATTAAATTACTATTTAATGGCACTTTATTGTAGGGCTCTCTTAACTAAGTATTTAAAATATAACTTTTTATACTTCTTGAGTGTGATACAGCACACAGCGTGAATTTCAGCATTCATTTCTGTACGCCTTTTGTTCAATATTGATAATACGAGGTGATAATCTTATAATAATAAAATGTTTCATTGTTTTTGAGTTTTTATTCAAATATAGTTATACTATTCCGGAATATTGAACTTGTGCAAGGAAGCACAACAAGTCAGGATGTGACAGTTTTTTAGTGGGAACTTGAAAGATAATATTTTGCTATTCAAGTTACTTTCTAAAAGATGGCTAAATCTAGCTAATACCGAAAATAGTTAAGATTTTGTTTGTTTTTAAGTAAGAATTGTATATTTGTTTGGAGAATTATAAATTGTTTAGTAGGATACATTTTATCGAGTTGCCGCAAGATATTCTGGTTCGCAAATCCTCTCCATGTTAATTAACGTGCACGGATTGAGCACGTATGTACGGATCGTGTACTACCTTCATGTAGGTACATGTATAATTATATTATGTACGCCGGGCTATGTGAACGTCGGTCGCACTAATTACCGGTAAGGACAGCAGTTTCGAATAAAATGGATGATTATGTAATAAATGGATTTAGTCAAAGCATATATTTATTATTTCTCCCTTCTTAGATAGGAACTAGAAAAGCTTAGGTTTGCGGGCAGGTTTATCTTCATAAACCCATATTAAGAGTTTAATTTAAAATTTAATAATCTGTATGTATATTGACAGATCTATACTAAAGATTTATTAGATCGGACACGACTGTATAAACTAAGTTCCATTGTCTGCTATTGTGACGAATACTAGTACTGCTCTCTATGACTTTAATCACGATTTGACTAACAACTTTGATGGCGTTCCTCATTCTTCTACTTCTATTAATTTTTTAATTAACACAAAACATGTAATTAAAGACAAAAATGGATGAAGATTTGTAACTTTTTAAAGATTTATCAATTTTTTACGTCGAATGAAAGTGTATGAACGAATGATTGAATGAATGAAAACTCTTTATTGTTCACCACAATTTAAACCTAGACATTTAATATGAATACATTTTCACTCGAACAATGGGCGGCCTTATCGCTTATAGCGATAGTGTGTACTTACAAACCATATCAGACCACAACAGAAGACTGTTTAAGCTCGATTTTAGAACTAGCAAATGATGGAAAAGTTAAAAATGTGAATAAAATTATAATTAGAAAATACTGCTACCCTTTTTCTGAGTGTTTAACAATTGTAACATGTCCCCTTCATTCACTCATGTATTCAATTACAAAAAGGTTGTGAAAATAATTTGCTTAAATTTCGAATTTTATACGTAACATTTTTTTTGCTATCTCTATATGTGATACTGAAGGATTAGTTAAGTAGGATTTAATAAGGGTTTCTTAGATAAGTGTAACGAGTCCTCTTATCTAATGCCCATCAACTTAAACACCTTGCTTCGTATCAGAACGTTGTTCATTACTTTAGTAAAGATGTACAGAAAATACAAACATAGGGTTTTTCGTTACAATACATCGGACTCTGGGGCTAATTTTAAACAACCAGATCGTAGTAAACAACATAAAATTATGAAGTCACCATGTCAGGAATGAAACCCAAGGCCTTTGCGCTGCTGGCGACAAAGGCTTACCCCAGTGAACTGTAGAGGCCGCTTCCATTGTGGGTAATTAAATTAAAATATTATACTTCATACAACTCCGGGGCCGTTTTCAGATACGCAGACTATATTAACTGACGAAAAGTTTGTTTAAAAACTTATTTTGCTTGGAATAGTCATAGTTGCTTTGAATTAGAATTATTTTATTACCTTAAATTGAAAATTCTTCTATTGTTCACCACATACACATAATGTAAATAATTTCCTTTAATCCTCCACAATTATAAAGACATTTATTAAGCCCTTATTCATAATAGTTAAACGAGATTTATAAGCTCGTAAAAAACATTATTCATAATCACATTCAGAATGTGTACGTGTGAATGTATTGCATGTATACCACAGAATGATTTTTTTAAAGTGGATCTATAGAAGAAGCCTGTAGTTTCGGATTAGGCTATATGGTTAAACCGGGAGCTATAAGGTTTATCGAAAAATATTGTGAGTTTTGGGGCCAATTGGGTCATGGGTCAAACACTAAAACGGAAGATAAAGTGTTCAAGTTACATAAATTCTATATGTAGATTATTTGTTCACGTATTTTTTTCATTATATAAGATTATATTGTGGGTATGCTAGATTTGAAAGAAAGACAGAAAGAAAGAAAGAAAGAAAATATTTATTTCTAAAAATGCGACACTTTAACAATGATTTATAATAATAATAATAGCATTGAAATTGTGTGCCGCAATTCGCGAAATGAGGTTGGCACTCAGTTTTTTGCTGTTTTGACAGTCTTTTGTATTTTAAGAAATAAATGATTTTTTAGTGCTCTCGTTGAAACCAATATGTCTCCTCTGTAGACTGTTCAGATACTGAATACCTCAGTTTGGTAGACGTTAATAATTAATCCAATAATAAAAAATACATACATACATAACTTCACGCCAGTTCCCTTGCGGGGTAGGCACGAACAAGAGAGCGCCATTCAGGCTTATTCTTACACACCTCACTTGCTTCTTTGACATTCATAACTCTTGTCATGCACGCTCGTCTGTTCTTAAGGCTCCTGAGATCACCTTCTGCTAGTACACGATCAATATGATCATGGAAGGTATGATATGGATGCAGAAGTCGAGGTCTTCCACGACTTCACGATCCATTCACTTTTGCATTGTATATCTGTTTAGTCATTCTTTCATCATGCATTCTTTCCACGTGTCCGTACCACCGGAGCATTCCTTTCCTTACCTTCACCCGACACTCTCTTTCAGAACTACAACAAAAACAAAAAATAAACTTTTTAATTATAGAAACATGTAAAAATTAAATAACTTTTCATATTAGTGTAGATTAAAGAAATAGCAATCCATGTTTGCGAATTAAAACATATAAACATATTGTTCCAACAATTGTAGTCTTCTCCTGTAGACATGTAAAACTTTTTTCTGTTTGACCCAAATACATAAAACTTTTGAAAAACCAATTACCCTAGTCTATCTATATAAAAATCAATTGCTGTTCGTTAGTCTCGCTAAACCTTGAGAACGGCTGGTCTGATTTGGCTAATTTTGGTTTTGAATTATTTTTGGAAGTCCAGGGAAGGTTTAAAAGGTGAGTAAATATGAAAAAAATGCTTGGAATATAGTAAAAACATCAATTTCGCTTTCCCTTACAAACTATTCCTACCTGTCAAACGTTTGATGTTCGTCCCGTCGTCGTTCAGAAATCAAGGTTTTTTATTTATTGATTCTGAGGCGGTACGAAGTTTGCCGGGCCAGCTAGTCAGGAATAAAATAGGTTGTTTAAAAAACTAAATACTGTATTACTATCTATAGGTACCACCCTATAGTGTAACTTGTTAAGATCAATACTGGTTTATAAGTATTCTATAATAGTGCACAATAAAAAGTTATTTACTATTTAGTACTCAGCTACCATTGAGATTGCAAAGTTTATATGAAGCAATAAATTCAAATTATTTTACCTACCTAACATTTCCAATATCCGATATAATTTGATATATTATAGAAAACGACGGTGCGTAGAGAAATCAAAGGCCACGTCTACATGCGAGACAACCGGATATTACTAAGCAGGTTATCCGGCAATCGCCCGGAGAATATTCACATATACTGTCAACTTTATGTATACCCTATTTTTTATATAGACTAGTGACGTTCTTATCTAAGGGACAGATGATACGATGTTGCATATTTCAGATAAAAGTGATTTTTAAAATTTCATACATTTTATAAAAAAGTAAACACTCTTGTATCTTGTGTTTTCTTACGAAATTAACATTTGGTTGAAAGTTTAATTAAAGCGTGTGTTTAGATGCCTAGTTTGTTTATCGTGTGATATTTAATTTTACACGTTCCTTACGTGGACTAAGGCATTTACACATCACTAAATAGCGTAATTGATTGCAATAATTATATGAGTGCAGTAACAAAATGGTTTTTCAAGGAAAAACAATTTATATATACTTACCTACTATGCCATGGGATGCTAAAGACCATACGAAGTGGAAAAAAGTAGAAAAATGGATACCGTGCTTCGAAGCGGAATCTTTGAATACAGCCAAAATTTAACGCTAGGATAATGACATTGATTGCGACATAATTGTACGTCTGGCACATCTATCCTTCAAAATACTGTTGAAGTTGGTGAAACTTGTTTACTGTTCTTTGTTATTTGACTATGACTATGGAAGCCTAATAAATAATTCAATCTTAATCAATAACCCATGTTGAGATATGCAGAGCAGCAGAGCATTTTTAGTTGAAAGTATTTATTCATCTCTACCAAACTTGATTTTGTCTAAAATTTCCCGACTCTTATTTCAATAGCTAGTTTTACTGTTTACGAGATTAGAGAGACACACTTCTATATGTCGCCACTTATTGACTTGTATAAAAAAGTAATTAGACAGCATTACGATTTTTATAGATGCACCAGTCGAGCATCAGTCGATTATTGCAACCACCGGGTTTAATCAGTTACCAGATTGCATAAACAATTTGTATAGTGCTTTACAAATCGAACTTGAACGCGGATTTAGGATCAAATTGTTTATCAAACTGAAAATAAAGTGAATACTAATACAAATCTCAAACGTTTATTTATTTACCAGTTTTGAATTCGGTTTTAACCGTTTTCTTGAAGTCTTGAATAACATGCGTAGAGGGTAAACCTTGCCAGGAAACTAATTCTACCTACATAGGTATAAATACAAATGTTATAAGCTGGTTGTTATATACCTGGCACGGGACATGCGAGGCGGATATTGTAAGGCCTTTCTGCTCTCTACAGGATATTAGAAAGTATTTCATCTAGGATATCATACGAGTGTATTATATAGGTAGGCATTTTTTAAATTAATTATTTTATAAAATGTGATTCGCTTTTCGTATAGTAAAAACCATGAGATAAAATAATTTATTTCAAAATACTCAGCTTATTTTTTCAAGTAGATAGGTACTTATTTTACCGTGGCATCCAAATTGTTCAAGAGAAGTGTCGAGATATCGCTATAGTACCGGATTGTATTTTTTAATTTGTAACAAACGTTTTTATAATAATCAGGTTAATTTTTATGAGTGTAAATATACAATCGGATTTTAGATGATAGGGCTCAGTTATTCATGAGAAGTTCTAGGACTGTACACTATTATCTTAGGGTGTTGTTATGCACATGAAGAATTCTACCCCGTGAGCAATTTTGTTCAAAATGTTCTTTAAGCTTGTTTCAAGTTTCATGACTTTGAACTCAGTTCTTCGGACATCTTCCTGAAAATAAAAGAAACACGTTATATAAATCAAAACACATTTGTAATACAAAATTAATTGTTTAACCAACGCACATAATGATGTTACATATATGAACACAATTACTGCTAAGCACAACCGTCCTTGCCACAAAGGTTCGCCTAAACGCCGAATTTCCCAACCCCTTACCTCCTTGCTGAGAAAGGGGGGACCGTTTGCCTCCTCACCGGGCTCACACGTCTATCCATTTTCCAGCTAGTTCGGAGCTAAATTAATTTCAAAGCTCCTTATGTTACGTGCCTTGCGGCTTTGCTGCGTCTGTGTGCTCGTTTCACGTATACAGCCACTTTCGGAAGGCTTAAACCATATATATATATACATCCTAGTATATACTTAAATGTGTATACATAAGTTTACGGATAGCGCCTTGTTAGGGTTTGAATTAGACGCTATAAATTAGTCTCGGAGTAAATGAATGTTCTTGTTGATTCCGTGGAAGGGTGAAATATCAACTGTTTGTATTCCTAGAAATGTTGAAGCAAATATTTATGTGTGATGAGAAGGTATAAGACAATAAAATTTATTCAAAGATTTTTTTATTGATTAATTGCTTATAGGTACACAAAAAATTATTTACATGTTAGGTTGTGGAGTATTTTCAAGGATAAATTTGTGTTTAAAATATAAAATTTTTGTTGTATAGAGTGTTTGTTGTGAGTAATAGAAATATATACAAAAAAAGAAATGAAAAAGCAGTTAAAAAGTCACTTATGTAACCTTTTTTTTTAACAATTAAGATAATTTTATTTTTTTATCATTTCTAAAGAAATTGAAAGATAGAATTGAACATTAAACAAGTCTAATATCGGCTTAACATTACGAATGTTTCATTAATTGGTGATTTTGAGACATCGACTGAAAAGCGGTGCTCAATTAAAAGTAAAGCGCTATATCATTATCCAGAGCTTCAAGTCTGCTATTAGAATCGTGTCGGAATGGTCGACAATTGGCGTCATTATAGCAGCATAACGGTTGCTTTTATATAGAAAACCAAACATTATGGTGCAATATGACGCCAGGAACGACTACTCCGAGACTATTGTGTAAGCAGACTCGGGGCCAGGTTGGAGACATAGGTAGATATAAAGAGCAAAAGAATACAAAAATTCTCCCTCGAAATTTTATTTATTTATTTACAATCATTACATAACAAAATTTAAAACTAAAGTATACCTATGCTAATAATATCTATATACAGCTTAATTTACAAAAGATAAAAATTACCAAATAGTAAATGGGTCCCAAATCACCGTCAGTTGGGAACCGCTACACCATGTTGTATGGCAACACTTAATGCGCTGCCCAAAATACAGGCCAGAGTTTTGATGGCGTGAGACAGTTTTTAGTTTTAATTTTTATATGTAATGATTGTAAATAAATAAATAAAATTGCGAGGGAAACAAAAACAAAAATTCTCCCTAATATATATCTCCATTTCTATGATATATTTTTTGCAAAGCTAGTAGCAAACAGTCCGCCTGAAAGTGATTATCTTCGCCTATAGACTTTTGCAACATCACGGGCATAACCAACGCGTTGCCAGCCTTTGCAATAGGATAGAGAGGGGATGAAATGTAGAGAATGGGCTAAGGAGAAGGGGGAGGACGAAGTGAGCTATCGGAACTCACACTCATCGTACGAAACACGATTAGCTCGACGCTAATCGTTTCAGGGTGATATTCTGTGAGAGCTAGATATCACACGATCACAATCGAGCCGGCCCTGAGAACTGAAATTAGGATTTATTTCAATAGTTTTGCATTTTTAGGAAGGTTTGCACTGAAAACCAGCGTTGTGTCGGATATAATTCCGGCACAGCAATATGCAGAGTGCAAAGCTTGTTTGTTGAAATTGCGGCGTATAAATTCTCAAAATATGCTCTATTTATAATAATGTATAAGGAATGTAATTACGTCGCTATTTCTTCAAATAAAATCTTACTTTCTTCTATATTTACCACAAATTACCAAATTAAATGTAGGAGTGTAAAAATAAGAATTTCTTATAAAAGAAAACCAAAGACCTTTCTGAAACGTTATTTTATTATTTTATTTTTTCCTGTTTTCGTATTTTATTATTTTTCTATTATTTTACTCTTTGTTCCCTATTTTGTTTATATATGTCTGCTCGCTCTTAGATTACAGGACCTATGTTAGAATATAAACTTTTGTATCTCATATAAGTGAACTATAATGTTCTTTTGAGAATAAAGTTCTTTTAACCCCCAAAGTCTACCACGTCAAAATGATATTCACAAATTGAATAAACAAAAACAAAAATATATAAAAGGACTTCAATTAACTAAGCAGTTTCCAAAAATGGTCCAAAAAACGACTGAACCAGTAATCTGACACATAACATTATCTACATAATAATAAAGTTACTTTATGCTTATCGCTGCCTATTCGGCCTCCCTTACGAGCCTTTCACCCCCATTTATAAGGCCTTTCCACCCCCTCATGAGGCCTTTAGCCCCCCCTGCCCAAATCTCCACATGTTCGCGCATAAATAAACTGACAGGCCCGGCTACAATACCGAACGGATATTGCCTGGGTCTACAGTGTACATGCCTAATAAAGTTACATGTGTTAAATAAACAGTAAAATTTACCATGTGTGTACTCATCCTTAAAGCCGGGGCACAAGAGATTGTTATATGTACTACTAATGATTTAATTTATTACAGAATAAAAAATATATAACATAGGAACGAAGATAAATTCATCTAATATTAAAACCTGGTTGTAAAATTAAGGTATTTTTCACGCGTCGGAGGGACAACCAAAAGATCTTAAAATAGTTAAAGCTGAATTACACAGATCAACCAAACTGAATCAATTTGGTTGGAAGTTACAGAAATGATGTTCATTGAGATTGAACGATTAATTTATATGTTTATATGAATCAATTTGGTTGCTTCATCCAAATTGAAAGACAGAAGTGAACCGTGGTAATTTAGCTTTTACATCTGTAATAACGTTAGCGTTAATGACTGTGTCTCGCAGATGTAGCCAAAGGTTTAATACGTTATTTGAGATGGAATATTGTTAATGACGTTAAACATTAACAGGTAACTCATGTATGAATATACACTACCGCAACTAATCATCAACGACGTTTTTTTTTACGCTATATAGAAAACGCATTTGGAATTCGACAGTCTGACTCCAACGCAGGTGGATCTTAGATAGTAACAAACATGCATTAGATAGTGAGATACACTCTATTTACAATCCCAAAGAAATTATTTAAACAGACGGACGAAGCGAGAATTAAAACGCCGGTGAAGCAGAGGCATACGACATACTTTTATATCTCTTAAACGCAGTTTTCCGCAATAAAAACAAAACGCCCAAATTTAAATTAAGAACGGGCATTTTATATTATAAAACAATAGTAATATGAAAGTTAGTGCAAAATGCAAATCGTATTGTGATGAAAACATGTCATCCATTTACATATCCATCAGCGGTTGACAGCCGCAGCGTTTTATAATAAACAGTCGCCATCAAAGAAACTGAGATTAATTCGCGCCCTTACAAACAATGGCCTCCACAGATTTGTGCTAAGGGACGCCAACAAAGGGCCACGACAAAGGGCAAAAGTCGGTTCACTCTATACCTCTGCATGTGACTTGAAAACTTATTGTTTTAGCAACGATTGTGAGTAAAACAAAGCTCGAATTAATTCGATGCATAGTAGTCGAGGCATTGTTTATGGTTGAGGTCACATAGTTGTTTAAACTACTATAAAGTTTGGGAATATTTTTATTTATTTGTAGCTGCATTATGAGACAAAATTGCGATTAATGTAATGCACTTAGTTGCCTTATTGTTGCGGCAACGCCTCCGTTAGTGTCAAAGATTTAGACTGTTTCCGAATTCGTCTTATTTAAAGCATTAAATAATAACGCCGTTAATGCATAGCCACATTTGTGTACTTACATAGGTTAACTGTCAATATTTAACGTCATTAACAATGTCGCATCTCAAATAATGCATTAAACCTATCGCCATATCTAAGTAAAACGGCCTATACACCTATCTGTAACACTACGCAGATGAAACCGCACCTTATCATAGGTAAAACTAACTAACATGGAAAGAAGAATGAAAAGCAGACTGATTTAATCTGTGCCATGAACTGACACAGATTAAAGAGGCAGAATAACTATTCCAAACATTCTTCAAGGGAAATAATAAAAAAATAACAATCTGCGACCAATCAAAATTCCGATAAACATCTGTACAAGAAAAAAATAAATAGCTGGGTCTGACGTAAAAAATGGCGGCAATTTGTTTTTTTCTCAGCCGCTGAATTGCAGGCTACGGTATGGCTTCAAAAAGTCTATCAGAGCGGAATATCCAGTTCGTCAAATGGTAATCAGAGGGAGGCATTATACGTTATGGTTCAAATATCACAAGAGTATTCGCTATTAGACTTTTACCGCCGAATGAGATATTTATTTACTAACGCAGAGGTTACAGTTATCGAACCATAAAGCGTGATATTATACTTACCCTAGCACATTTTTATAAAGCATAGTCACTTTCTTATGCACCCTGCTACATTACGTCATGCAGATGTAGAGTTCGCGCCACGAAAGAAGTTCCATGGCAAAATAAAGAAACCAATAGTGGCATCTCCACTTTTGATATAATTTTGTTCGTAAAGTAGTTAGGAAATGAATTTACACCATTAACTATGGAAGATTTTGTAATTTTTATTCAGTAATTACCTACATCGATTTAAGGATTAGCAATGACGTTAAACATTGAGAGATAATTTATGTTTAATATATACACTAATATACCTAACCATTAATGGCACTATTTATTAATGCTATTAGTAAATCCCATATGGACACAGTTGCTAACACTAACATGGTGTAGCAGGGGCATTACTACGTATTTTAACATTTTAATGAATATACGAAAAGTAGGCTAAGAAGTGGTAATTAAGGCTAAGGGGTGAATCTCCTAAGCGTATCATTGTCCATAACCACATTTTCTAAAAGTCTCCAATGCCTTGTTGATGACAATAATAATCATAAATGACTAGGATATGCCCGCGACTTCGTCCACGCTCGACTTGAAATTCCCGTGGAATTCCCAGAACACAAATTACCCAGCATTTAAAAAAGTATGTAAGCTATAGTTTTAGTGAAAACTGTGTCTGAATATGCAGTCGAACAACTTCAAACTGCTCTCGGGAAAATTGTCGCGGGATTTTCGAGATAAAAAAACACACACATTTTATTACATAAAATTTGCTATCGATCAGTATAAAAACATGCAATTGGAATTCGATTTTTTTAAACTGGTCATTTTAAATCATTCCCAGAAAAAATCTCGGAATACGCAGGATAGAAAGTAGCGTAAAGTTTAAGTCTAATAATTAGCTGTCGATCAGTGAAAAACGTATCGAAATTGGCCCAGTAGTTTTTACATGAATCCCGAGCAAACCCACAAACAGACAAAAGGACAAACCGACAAGAAATCTAAAAAAAAAATGCATCATGTTCTCCATCGTGTATATTAGTCTATTATAGTTGTTTTTTTTTAATAGCTTTAATGAACAGACAGTATGTTTAGAGTTTTATGATATTATAGATTATATTCGATCGCAACCTTGAACGCCTCTACGATAACACCTCCCATAAAAGGTTCTAATGGAATACTATGTCAATATATTTTAGTTTGACATAATGGAGTGATTAATGGTCTAGGGAGTATGACATAATATTTATGGCTTGGACTGTAGAAAAACAGAAAACAAACTGTTCATTTTATGGCTAAAATAATAGCAGCGTAGAAGAAACCTATGTAACACATCTAAAAACATAAATTACATTTCTACGTTAAATATGAGTATTCCAAAATTAAAACCAGCAATCCACATGTACAGTGAAAGGTAAAAATATGTGCACCACAAAGTTTTATTGAAGTTCACTCTCACTACTAACACAAATATGAAATCATTCAAAAGTGTTAGTACAAGTAAATACATTGACCATGTTATAAAAAACAAGGATTGTATATTTGTATAAGTTTTTTATGTTTGCTTATAGGCAAACTGGCAAACGGGTTCGCTTGATGGCAAGTTGCTACCGTCGCCCATGGATATCTGCACCACCAAGGGAGCCGAGGCATTGCGTACCTCGTTGAGACTTTAAATATCTGTTTACGCACTTTTTGAAGAGCCCCATATTGTAGCGCTCTGAGAAAACCGCGGGAGGGAGCTCATTCCTTAGCTTGCTCACGTATGGCATAAAGGAGCGAGTGCCCCGTACAGTGGAAAACTGCCAGGTGTCAAGGAAGTGTGGATAAACCCTCAGTCGCCGGCGAGCAGTGCGATGGTAAAATGGCGACATAAGTAAAAGTATGTGAGTAAGTATTAAGTAAAAAAATGTGAAAATAAGTTATCCTCAAACATATGAAGTTGGAGAAGTCCTAATGCTTGTTGGCTTTTTGTTTAATAATAAATATTAAATAAAATTAATTTTGATGGATAACTACCTTTACTGCTAAAAATCTATTAATTTTGTTTCCTGGAATTCTTGCCCGATTTAATTTTGTATTGTAGCTCAAATTATAGAAATATATAGCATATACACCAGGAATACACAGTTTTGTACATTTTGTCAAAGAACAAGTACATTTTTTATAGTCAGAGTAGGTACTGCAGACGAGTAAGACAAGAGCCTACCTCGAGGAAAATGTGGCACATTGGCATTTGTAACAATAGAGGTATTATTAATGTACAACTGGTTTCGAAAAATATTTAAGACACTTCTTTGAAAAACCCTATTTCGGAATGTTAAACTTAGCTAGCAGCATATCCTAAATCTGTGAAATGCTCAAGAGAAACGTTCTTGAGAACCGGCCCAGCTGATGGCCAGCGGTGCGGTCATAAATGGGAAGAATTTTAGTGTTAACATATTTTTGTCTTTCACTGTAACATTCATGTATCGAAGTGAGGTTTCCAATCAGCAACCCCTTTGTGGTGGCGAACTAATGGCGTAGGTGAGATACAGCCCATGTTATCCGTCCCGGCTTAATCAGGATGAGGAAGTGACTGTCAAACGCCGGATTGCTTCACATATACCAAAGGCAGGTAGTAAATGGGACACGAGGAATGTTATCGTGTATAAAGAATGGATGTGAGATGTTACGAAAATTGCTGGAGTGACGTCACAATAGGATCTAAATAATCTTGAATAACAAGCAGAAAGGGACTACTCAGTTCAGACTTAATTTTTTATTATTTTTATTTCAGAAAAAAATTCCGATAATCGTATCGCATAAAATTACATAACAATAATTACAATTATAACTAATTAGACATACGATACACATACACACATATTCTCATACATACAAACATAAACAAGACACAACTTCATTACGCTATTGTGCATTGCCCACCAGTGCCTTTTGCTTTTTTTTTAAAGCGGGGGAAAAGCTATTTAGGCACAATACTGAATCCTTTGCAAGGGATTAGACCATAGTTGATCATGACGGCTTTCCCTTTTGATAAGGGGCAATCCGAACAATAATCAAGCCAGCTTGTGTGGAGACTCAGAGAAGTTGCACGGGCAACAGCCACTACCCACTAAAATCACCCTCCTCCCATGTGCCCCGCGCTTTTTATGTAGGAAAGGCTCGGACTTAGAACGTAGTTACGCCTAGTCCGATCCAGCGCAATGCGCACCAGTGCCTAATGTAGGTACAGTCCACCCGGTCAGCGATCATATTATATTAAATACGTAAAATTATATACAACAATATTTTCAACTCTCTCTCTCTCTCTCTCTCTATTCTCTCAACAGTGAATAAATGGCTTTGCAGTTTTGCAGAGAAAATTTAAAAACATTGTTAATTTAATAAAAATGAAACAAATTGAAATTATAACAATTGAAATCTGGCAGTTACATTAAGACGATATTAGACGGTTCATTTCAATCTTTCAATTTAAATGAATGAACCAAAGTGATCCATATAAACATAAATTCGAATCATTCAATGTCATTGAATAGTCGTGTCGGAAAGGACAGTACCTTTTAACCAAATTGATTCAATGTGATTGGTCCATCTAATATCAGCATTAGAAAAAATAAGTTGCTTATGTGCAATGTATTGTATCGGCAATGATGTATTAATTTAACCTAAATTGAAAATCAGTCAAGTACCGACGTGTTACGAAGCTCTGATATGTGAGTCGAACTCACACCCACGGCGAATGTTTTTATAATATGATATCTTTTAAATTATGTTTTTTGATATTGTAAAAATGTTACCTACCTTGTTACTACCTACCATATGAAATTATTAAGAAGGAGTACACGGTGGCCGAATGACGCGTCAATGTGAATCTTATATCACCTTTAAATTATGCCCACTTGGGAGTTTTTGGCGGGAACTGAAAGGAGATGTTGTGCTGTGTAGTTTTCTTTTCTATAAATGTGTAAAATTACTCTAAAATGAATAATAGCTGTAGGATATTGGTAGTTTTTGAGTAGTAATTATGTGTTTTTCCTAGAAATGTGAAGTATATAGCCAAATGTGGCCTTTCGAGTTTTCACAAGAACTCCGTTGAATGGCACTAGCTGATAACCTACAGTTCAGCTATGCAGTGTGCTACACATGGGCTTAAAAAAATGAAGAAATTATCTTGTAAACTAAGATCTGGTGTAAAGGCCTAGCTGCCAAGCCATAAACCTAAATAAATAAATATGCCCACTTGCACGGCAGCAAATGGGAAAGTGGCCAGTATGAGTGTGTAAATACTACATTATAGCGTCTTGTCGTTGCTCACGTGCCGCGCCACTTTCCTGCTTGTTGATGTGGAAATAGGCATAACATAAACAAACCATAAATTTACTATCTTTATAGACAAGTATATTTATGGTAAGTTGCTAATTGATTAATATATCTTATTTATGATATCAACATAAGAAATTTCATCTGTGTCATAGTTGCCTGGTAAAAATGATATAGGTATTTAATCTACGACGTTTTATAGAGAGATATAATATGTTTATAACATTGCCCAAATAAAAATACAGGTTACCATTAATGGATACATATTTTTTATGCAGTTTATAGTATGGGAGAAACAAAATTATTAATTAAGAGATCTAAAATAGTTTTAATCTGAAGTCACTACGAAAAAACAATATTTCCAAAAAAAAATTAAATAATTTATTTACTTTTTGAACTTACTTGATCTTATAAAGGTTTTGAGTGAGAGTGTGTCGGGGTGAAGGTAAGGAAAGGAATGCTCCGGTGGTTCGGACATGTAGAAAGAATGCATGATGAAAGAATGAATAAACAGATATACAATGCAAAAGTGGATGGATGCAGAAGTCGTGGAAGGCCACGACACACTTTCCATGATCAAATTGATCGTGTACTAGCAGAAGGTGATGTTAGGAGCCTTAACAACAGACGAGCGTGCATGACAAGAGTTATGAATGTCAAAGAAGCAAGTGAGGTGTGTAAGAATAAGCCTAAATGGCGCTCTGTTGTTCGTGCCTACCCCGCAAGGGAACTGGCGCGAAGTTATGTATGTATAAAGGTTTTATATTTTCTATATATGTAAATGAAGAGTAACTTCATTCGATTTGAATTTGGTACGCATAGGGGTATTATTATAGTGTATACGTCAAGTGTCAATGTAATGTCACTTGTCAGAGTTTTTTTGTCAGTTAGAACAATGGAACAAATAAAGTGTTATTTTAAATTCCTAAACGTACTAGATTAATTGAAATTGTGAATTAATTATCTTTAAATGTTGTTTCTCTTTTCAGGTGAGATGCGTAATTATACATTCACATACAAAAACAGTGTATAGCGTATTGTATTAACAATAAATATTATAATAAAAAAAATATTTTCAAAACAACCGTGAGCAACAGTTAGTTTTTAATTTACGAATAAAAAGTAAATAACATTATATATATATATAGAAAATATAAAATTTAGACGTTTGTTCCGTCTGATTCTATGGTTCTGTAACAACTAGTATTCTTCGTGTCACGTGTAGTAAACCTTTAGCTCTTTGTTAATGATACATCACGTTGAATAGAACCTTATTACAAGGTAATAAAGTTGAAGTAAGTTAGAACAAAAAACAATTTTGAGTAGGCTTACGTGTTCGGAAACTGAATATTATTCTCCTGAGGCCTGATTAGAAAATGTGGTTTCTTTTTTATACCATATTTTATATGTGTCCCTTATCTTATATTACTATTATTATTACCATAATAACGTAATTCTTGGTGGTATAGAAGAAATCCTTTCATGTTTCTTCTTCTGTAACCTAGAAAACTATGATCGCGTAAATTTTGGATACCGGAATAACCATGCAATTTTTTATAACAAAGTCTATCCCAAGATAATCTCCGTTATTGAAGATCATAATTATATAGCTACCAAATTTCATGATAAATCTTCATTTCCAAGGCCGTGAAAACGAAACAAACACAAGCCAAAACATCGAAACAAAATCATTTTACATGTATAATATAGTATGAATGAATGTATTTAGTATTTTTAATATCTTCAATTTAATTTCCATTTACGAGTATTTGTTAATGTTACTTCTTGGATTATAAAAATTCGGAATTATTATGTACTTGAACCCAAATAGGCTCTACATCTAGAGTATTTACATTAATATTATTTATTGTCAAAACTAAGGTACGATCGTTATTAGCCTTAGACCGCCGATTGTACTAGTTTAATATTGTCATATCTGATGCGTACTGCTTTTTTGTGTACATTGTGCAATGATATTTATTTATGATACAAGTGCGTATGCTTTTACAAACAAGTACGTCCAGGGCTTACCATAGTCACGAGTTTGTAGAAACCAACAACCACACGTGTGTTATACATGCTTTTCAGCACGTTTGCGATAAAACAGTAAGTAATGAAATAAACTTAAATATCAGTCGAAAAGTCGCAACAATCTTTGAAGTTTCTAATATTAAAGTGGGGTGAAAATTAGAACTATATCTTTCGTCTCATTTACGAAATAGTATTAAAATGAGACAAATGTATTGATCAAAAGCGCTTCTAAGGAGATTCGATTATTCAGCATATTTATTTTCGTAATGTGAAATTTCATGTTGGACTTTTTATATATTTGTCTTCACCTAAAGTGTTTTATCGCACTGCGTATGGTAAAATGGACCTACTTATGCAAAACAGAACCAATCCACAAACATGCCAAAATTGGGTTAAGGATGCAGAAGACTTTCAAAATGCACCTTCTATCGACTCAATAAAAATCATAACGAGAAAATATAATATACAATATTCTGAATGTTTTTTTCCAAAATATAGACATATTTTTTTGTACGCAAAATTTTAATAAAAACGGCTTTTTCTCAAAACTGTCAGTATGTGGGTTGGTTCCATTTTGCATAAGTAGGTTCAAATAGGAGACACTTAGGTAACAGGACCTATATTACCGCACGCTCCATAGTGTAGTCCGTAATTTTTAACTTTCGAACTTTGTATACAGGCTTCGTAAATACATTTTTGAGCAAATGTATTGAAAATAATATTCTATTCTACGATTTTTGTTTACGCAGCTGCTTTATTAAAAGACTATGACTTTGTATTGTAGCAGCCAATTTTCAATATAACAAATTTTTATTTTGTCATAAAATTTAGCTATAAACAATTTGTTTGTAACTATAATATTACTTTACAAATATAATTACGTTAAGTTTATTAAGGTTCGCAATTTTAAATACCTCTGCCTCCTTATCTGCCTTATTAAATATCAAGTATTTCAAATGCACGTCTAAATGATTTTAATATTATACACTCAACTTAAATACTACGGCCTGAGTTTTATAAAACGTGCTCTTATGAGAGTAAACCATGCGTACGTTGAAAGAGACCCAATTTAAAGGCTTTGGAGTAAAAGGAGGCTATATAGCATATAGAGTAAAGCGCCCACTCAAATACACTCGCATATTACCCTTTATACGCATGGTAGCTGTAGGTATATATAACGAGCACATAGCCCGGGGACCCGTCAAACGCCCTGAAAGTCACGTATGCCTGGTGGCCTCGCGATGTTATTATCCAACACTTACGCACGTACACGCATTTGTATGTATATAGGTAGAGTGTATGCGTAGGGGTAGACGGGCGGCCCGGGCATCGCGCGGCCCACACGACCCGAGCCCGACCGAAGGGACAAAGAGAAACGGGTTTGTCCCAAGGGAAATTCAATATTCGGGACTAAACCTTAACTCCCCCTTAAGACACCCCGTCTGCCTCCCCCGGAATGCTTATATGGCCACGACGTGTATCGATTTTCTTGCCAAATGGAAGATTGGTGTCGAAGCGTTCTCAGCGGACGAATGAATGATGTATTGGCGTGGCGAGTGAATATTTCACGTGAGCGTGTGTGCAACGCGCCACCTTCGGGGTTTTGTGTTTAGTCACCGTATCCGCGCTGATGGAAATCTCTTTCGGAAATTGACGTGAATTTTTTATTTCGTTTAATGCATTGCGGGTCGCGTTCGGCCGGGGAGGCTGGGGAATGTTCGCCGACCGCGTATTTCTTTGAGTTCGACGCCAATTATCTTTGAAATGCTCTTTGAGGTGACTGATTGGATCGCAGCGGTTGCTTTTATACGAAGAGACTGATGCTCTCTAATCGCAATGATACTAATATATGGCAATAATGGTATCCATTCTCCTTTAGATGCTGGCTTTAGCTTTAGGATTTTTTTCAATAAGAACTTCTCAGTTCACTTATAATAAGATTACATAATATATACAATATTAGTACCTCCATCGAAATTTGCAACGCTGATATGGTGCTATACAATTTTCTTTGAACGTTACAAGTAGTTGTAATGCGAAGTTTATAAATTTGATATGATTTTATTCCTTTATCCATTTAATCAAAACAACTGTTTTGATGAAAGAATTTCTGAATAATTTTTAATGAATTCTAACCTTGCTCTAAGGATCTTATGATCAACGATCTACGTTTTCCTCTATTCTATCATTTTAATCTGTGTTTAAATTGACAGCTGCATATGTTTCTATTAAAGTACATCGAGAAATGAAAGTTAAATATGGCACAGTATGTATTATGCCATAAGACCGTTCAAACGTAGATTTATTAATCGAAACTATCGAATTTACCAATCTATGGGACCCGCGAATTCAATTTAGATAATCATTTTTCTTATACCACCCACTCTTCTAAACAATATAGTGCTTCTACTCAGCAATAGAATACTTACAAGACTGATGATATGAACCAAAAGATAAAATTTAAATGTTTGTTTATGATTTTAAAATAAATGTCAAAGCTTAAAAATTGCTATTTATACGTTTAATCATAAATCATCCTTTTAAGTATTTTTGTCTATTCTTAAGTTTTCGCGACTAGTATACATAAGAAAACTACGTTTTAACGGTTTTAAGCGCAGTAATTTAGTTGATTTTAGCTATTCCGACGTTTCGGCCACTTTTCAGTGAAAAGTGGTCGAAATGTCGGAATAGCTAAAATCAAATAAATTACTGCGTTTAAATCAGTTAAAACATAGTTTTATTATTTTTGTCTGTTTATCTGTTTATAAGTTTGTTACCAATAACGTCGAAATTACTCTAAAAATTTCAACAATAGGAATTAATTATAATAGTAATTCTATGTTATTCTACAAAAGTCGTGAATGTTCCATTTTGATATCCCGCAAAGTAGATACAGCAGATATAAATTAGTTCCTTACGAACAAATTTATAAGTAAGGCTAGTATATACTACAGTGAGTAAGGTTCCAGTAACACTAAGAAAGATATAAAACGTCTTTACATGGAAAACCACTAAAAATGCACTGTCCCACTGTACACTGCTAAGTTATTCACAACCTGATCCTGAAGGGGTGAAATCTCAACTTTTATGCTCGTAACATGTCATAAACCGTACTCATAAAACCGTCTCGTAAAATATGCTACAGCCAAATTATAAATATTTACCCATACAATATAAGGCATGCGCGTAAAGGGGTTTATTATAGGTTCCATTTTACCATATAGAAGTTCAGCCTAAAGCGATTATTTAGGTATAATGGCTGTTAGTTAAGGATTTAGGGACCCTTACTCCAAATTAGGGTAGTGAAAGAAATAAGATGGTCCGAAATTTAGCGAAATCCCGCTGACTCTTTCCACCTGGTCCATAAATCAATGTAGTGTAATAACCATATAAGTTTTAATAAACTTCTAAGAGCAAATTATGGCTACAGTTTATTTAGGTATACATGAAGGATAGGGGAGCAAGGGGATTGTTGAACCAATTTTCAGAAAAAGAAATAAGTCTTGAAATCGCTCCATTATATGATTTCTAATCTATATAATTACAAGCTGTTTGTTAATTTCGCTAAAACTCAAAAACGGCTTGACCGATTTGATTTGTTTTGTTCGTTCTGATACAGGGGTGGTTTAAAAGAAAACAAAAATCCAATAAAAGAATTTAAAATTATCTGTGAAAATTACCTCTTTAGATTATGGACTTTATTGTTCTTTGTCTAATAGATGACAGAATGACAGCTAAAGTCATTCTTTCCGTGCGATTGTGTAAAATTGGTATAGTTTTTGTGGGTGTTTGAGTGTGTCCCGGGATGGGTTAAATTCACAATTAGATCCCGTAGGTGGCGCTGATGTCAATATTTAGATTTTTATTTTTTCAGGGCAGGATTACGTTTATCGGGCCCGCTAATTACATATAGGTATTGATATTGAACTAAGATTGACATTATTTTAATTTAAAAATGAAAAAAACGAGAGATGAACTTGTGGCGACATCTAGTAATGGAAGTAACATTTTTTACTAGGCGCTTATCTTTCTATACGTCATCAATGAATGAGTCAGTTTTGAATTTAACAGTAAAATATTAATTGCAAATAATTAATTATGAATAATCGGGCAAATGAACCTACGAACTATGAAAGGGTCCGTAAAGATCACAAATGAAAAAATTATACTCAATAACATGTATGCCGCCTACCAGAATTTTTTACTTCTCATCTTTTACGCCATTGTATAGCGCGATCAGCGCCATATAAAATGTAGCAGTATGTAGTAGTTTTTGAGATAAATGACCGATATATAAACAGATGAACATGAGAAAAGACGGACAGATGGACACAACGATTTTATATGAATACCTTTGTGAAAACGACTGCCGAAGCCAATAATGCAATATTCAATAATAATTCCATGGTAAACGTAAGTGAACTTTTCGTTATATACTATGGCCTGGGTGTATGGATTCAGTCCCAAAGTGGACCATTGTATTATATTACCCATAACATAAGCACAACTTGCTTAGCTTGAAGATATACAGTGTGTCTGTTTTGTCTAATATGAAAAAAATGGTGGTGAAATAAAACTTTAATCAACCTCTTTTTATTGAAAAAAAAAACAGATCATGTAAACAAAACTCAATATCAGATTTTAATCTAATATATATCAACGCGATCAAATTGCTGAGACCTTATCTAAGCGGGCGGGTGAACTCTTAAAACAAATGAAAATCAAATTGAGCGCGCAAACAAAGCTTACACAACCTGTGTGCTGTATTAACATACAAACACACACAGACGTCATACGTAGAGGACATTAGTATTAGTGGGTTTCGGCCTTTGAAAGCCCCTTAGATCGTGGGGGCATGTTTGGGGTAAGATTGAGCGTGGGTGGCGCGGGGGGAGGGGAAAATTCCAAGATGGCCGCGGACCGTGCCGGCCATAAGGGTAAAATAGGCGAGTTTACATATTTGTATGTAGATTATACATGTATTGGTCAGACTCTGTTCGGAGTGTTATCGATTTACTGTTTTTGCTGTTTTCTTAGAATTCTTATGTGAGGTACGACTGTATTGTAATTAATAAATTTAGAAATTCTTTTATTTTAATAGGTACGGTCAACCGTACGGGCTTCATCTGCTTATCTTTAAGATTAAGGGTCTTATTCATATTCAGTCAGAGTAAGTTTGTAGGCTTCTTTAAAGTTCTTTAAGAAGCCTCCAAACTTACTCTAACTCAATATGAATAAGACCGATTTAAAGCGTTAAAAAATAACATTAACGCATATCAATTGTATCGGTATTAATGTCACATCTCAAATAACGCATTAACCCCATCGTCATATCTGCGTCAAGTAGCCTAAATCTTTAATACTAACGCAGATGAAGCACAGCATTGAGTTAGTAATTCATAAATATTTGGCATTTGTTATACCTATTATATAAACAGTGAAAAGCTTTTAAAACAATAAAAGAAGGTGCGTAGTATTAACCTAATACTTACTATATTTATACTAAGGCTGGCATGCACAGATATTTAATTGAGTTTAAAATAAAATAATCGCTGCTTTGCCATATAGTTTTAGCGATTATTTTATTCTAACCATCGGATAAATGTCAATGCAGAGCAGCCTAAGATTCTTAAATATAAGTAAAGCAATTAGTTCAGACAATCTTTACTTGAGATAAGTTTAAAAGTACACGTTTAACTGGAGCAATAGCAATTTAATTGATGTTAACGAACCTGTATCAACTGTTACCCATTTCAAAGTAAATAAAACGGTAATAAAAAGTTTGAGCCTCCATTGTCAACTTGTTCGAAGTTTTTCTCGCTTACTGGTGACAGGAAAAATAAAGTTTTTTTCTTACATTAGTAGGTAATTCTACTAAATTATTTATCAAATAACTCATTGACTCGGATGTCAGAGTGCTGGCTCCTAAGCCAACTGATCAGTATGGCCATCCAGCGAGGCAACGTTACCATTCTGGGAACCATACCCATTGACTTCGATGACTAAGACTCAGTATTCTGTTTATATAAGGGTTTATAGGTGTAGAATAAAATATGAGTTAAGTTTCTTTCATTGTATCTGTTTATAATTTATTGTTCTCATAATTATAAATTAGTATTTATTAACCCTACGATATGCTACTAAATTTAGATATACATCTTTTCCTTAGGATCTCGCACATATTTTGACAAAAATCGATCCTTTATCGTGATGTCCGTTTGTCTGTCTGCTCGACAAGTTAGTTCAGGACTTTGTATTGTATACAAGTGTTTCTTAATAATTGCCGGATCTTTATGAATTAATTATAATAATGTTACGAATTAGCAGGACTCGAATTAAAATGCCGTTGGAATTATTATACTTTATTAGAACTATACAAACACGTATAATACAGGTACAGATATAACCGAACATAACAAATCCAAACGCAATGCAGAAAGTCGTAATTCAATAAAACGCGCAAAGTCCGTCACTATTAGATTCCCGATTGTACACACGTCACGCCTTGATCGTGGTTCTCGCTCGACTGCCCCCTCTCTCCATCAAGCCGTCGTTTTATACTTCACAAATACAAATGTGCCCGTATCGTAGTCGACGTAATCCGCTACGTCGACGTAATCCGCTACGTCGACTTACCTGGCTAATAATTCGGCCGCAAGCGGCCGTAAACGATTGCAATAAAACAATAGGCTGTTCTCTAGAAACGTATGCCAATAACTAAGTAAACAAAAGAAGACGACCATAAAAGAATACCAACTAGTTCAAATGCCGACAGGTAATAAAACGTGTTTTTACAGATATGCAGGTGGTATTTGTTTTTGTCGGAACCTAAGTTGTGACAATAAGAATAATAAGTGTTTTATATATACTTGTGATGTATATACTTAGGGTTGATTATTTTTTTAATGTAGACCACATTGCCATGTGGATATACCTATTGTTGGACAGCTTTTCAAAAATAATAATAATGTTTCTTATTGACACTTAATATATTAATATGTTATAATCAGGAGGGAAATATTCGTTTATTAAGTCGTAAAAATTATCCACCTGTAACTGTAAAGATATCATTGCTAAATTAAAAAAAATCGCGGTTGAGAGCTTAAAAATACTTTCAATGAAAATTCATTGAGTAGTTTTTGAGAAGTGATGTATTTTTGGTATTTTAGAGTTTCATGGCCAAGTATCAAAAACTAAAGTTCACATTCATCAATCACCTCTACAAGACTGCGTGATTAACGCGCACTCGCCAACCTTTTTTTCTAGCAACCTATTTACTGCACTAATTTACAAATAAACGATATTTTTACACATAGTAAATTTCTAATTACAGACGACTTTTGTCATTATAATATTGTTTTTATCTTGCATCCTCGCACTAAAATGTGTTAACTACTTGGTGATCAAAATACATTGTAGTGAAAATTTTCTAAAAATAAAGTAAACAAGGCCATTGGAAGGGTTCCTCGTGGCGTCATAAATAAGGGACCTGTTTATCGGAAGAGGGCGTCCCGGCGTCCCTCGCGCGGTTATACAGTTTATCGTCCCTCAGTGCATGAGCGGGGCAGGGGGCGAAGGGTAGTGAATTACAGGACGTTACTCAGCGGATTGTACCCTCCGAGTTTTAAAATGAGCCCTCCCTTTGGTCATTGCTAAAATGGTTGCCAGGTTGCGCTTAGGGTGCCATACAAAATTTCCTTTCAAGGTACGTGGGTGAAAGCTTAGTTGGACCTTGATGATTTGCAAAATTTTACCATTCCTGAAGCTGCGTCCATACTTATCAGGCTGTTAATGGTCTGATTGATTTTGTATCAGTAAACTCCTAAACACACCTGGCTATACATATACATAGCCACATACATATATATGGCCACAAACAAATATACACGCATGATAGTAATCGCATTACTATTACAAGTCTTGTTTCATGTATTGCATACGATACACACTGGGCAATAAAACGATAATCATGTATGTGAGCATATACGTCACACAAATGAGATTAAACCTCATTTCCGTAGGAATGAGCATTTAATTCACTACGCTGTTGGCAAGATTCAATATATCATACAAATTCACCCCGATGAGCTAGTTAGTAGTTAGCTACCATAAAAATACTTATGTTACTTTTCACAGCTCGATGATGGGTGAATTAGTAATGTCCTAATGACTTACCGACTAAAAACCGACTGCATTATAAACAAGCTTAAATCAATTTAACTCTCTATATATTTTTGCTTAAAATACTATATCGTGTAATAAATATACCCACATTTTAATTAACATATATTAGATAAGCCATTTAAAACGGC
This sequence comes from Dendrolimus kikuchii, assembly GCA_019925095.2. Lineage (NCBI taxonomy): Eukaryota > Metazoa > Arthropoda > Insecta > Lepidoptera > Lasiocampidae > Dendrolimus > Dendrolimus kikuchii. The sequence continues at coordinate 16,822,006 of CM034400.1, forward strand.
ACTAATAATAATTGCGGTGTTATATTTCTGTAAACTAGAACATTTTTGAAGTGAAACTTCTATATAGACGGGGTCTTAGGATTTTTCTGTCACGAAAAAGCGTTACGGCTGCCTGGAGGAGCGGCATAAATTTAGACTAGACGTGGTGAGAGGCGGCATAATTTTAGAGTAGATTATGGAAGCGTTTTTTGGTTCCGGATCCAATTCAGTTTTTTTTTTGATAAAATAACATATGTTTTATAAATAATTTTGTTTGATAAAACAAAATATATTTAAATAATGCATTCATTAAAATGTACATAGCCTAATCAAATCATAATTTGCAGTAAACCTGCGAAAAATCGAAATGTGTGCTGGGACACATAGAAGAAGTGAAACTTCAACGGACAATTAGTGGAAAAACGAATCGCATAACGGACAAGTGGCAAAACGAATCGCAACAAAATTTAAACTTGAAGTTTTACGGGCAGATTGTTAATGTATTTGTCCAATTTGAAAACCTGCACGTAAAACTTCAAGTTAAAATTTTGTTGTGATTCGTTTTGCCACTTGTCCGTTGCGATTAGTTTTTCCACTTGTCTGTTGAAGTTTTTTTTCAAATCAATTACTTACCATTTATTTACGTTTAGTGTAGATGGTTTAATAGCTGTGCATAACATGATACAGATGATCACTATTACGTCACTCAAAACAATAAAGTACGACAATTATGTCATTAGTTTCATGTGGGCTTGACTGTCAAGACATATGTAACTTGATAGACGTTCAAACGTCAAAAGTAAAATAAACGCTTGCAAATAGTATAATGGACATTTTGGCTGACATGGCCCATGAATAGCAATCAATATTTATCAGGTTGTTTGCAATGGAGAAAATAGAACAATAAATTAATTTAGATTATGGTAAAACATAAAAATCCAATAATACAAGTATAGTACTGTAAAATGAAATACATAGACATATCTTAAAAATGGACGCTAAAGTTCGTAAAGTATCAAGTTCGGGAGGATCGAGTCGCAGCGCTTTCCATACGCGCGGTCAAGCGAATTTACAGACATAGACTAAGGAAGTTTTAAGAAAGGACAAGTGGAAAAAAGTTATCTAAAGATCAACATAATACTTTACCACAATATAAAGCTAATATTAGACGGTTTATTTCTGTCTTTCAATTTGAACGAACCAATGAAAGTGATTAATATAAACATAAACTTGAATTATTTAATGTCATTGAATGTTGACATATACTTTTTTTCTTATTTAGCCCTGTATGTCAGTCAGTAATAAAAAATGAAGAATTTACTCACCCTTATTTTATCAATTACATATTTATCCATTTTTTTATATGCAATTATAAAAAAAAACTGATAAATATGTAATTGGTAAATATTACAGAATTGATGATTTGTTGCGTTGAAGTTTTTTTAGAGGAGTCAAACTTATATAATTTAACTACATACTCCATCGTAATTTGCAGATGTTAAACATATTTAGAAAATGTTTTATTAAGCTCACAATAGGCTCGTTAGTAGAAAATTTGTACCTATAGATATAACAGTTTCTTTTTTTCCAGTGGAAAATTAGTAACAATTCAATTTTATGTAAAGTTAGAATTATCAGTTAGAATCTGTTTAGTTAAGAGACAAAGGCATAGAAAAACAGATTGCCAAGCAATATACAGATTGGAGCAACTAACAAAGGAAAAGCCGCGAAATGTTCGCGCTCCTATGTACCCCAGTGAGCAATTTTGGGAGGTCTAAATTACTCTGTGGCAGTTGACAATGTAGGAGGCGTGCGGTCTGTGGGCCGAGGGGGTGCGGAGGGGAGCGAAGGGGGTAGTGACACAGGCTACCGGTCACCACCGCTCGTATTGATTTGTTGTATCGCTCGTCCTGCGGCCACTATCTCTCTCTAACACTGTACTTAAACAATACCCATCCTATTCTAACACGTGTTCCTCCCGCGCACACGTGGCCACATACGGCCCGTATGTGATATCTGTAACTGTGTGCGTGGATTACTATGTGATGTTTGTATGTCTGCGTTGGGGTCCGAGTGTTATGTACCCACGCAACATTTTCGTCACTGTTTTCCTTCTACGCTTTATTACGATAGGATGATACTTTGTTATGGACTTTATCTTAGCTGAGTACAGAGTAGTGTGTCTTTAAGAAACAGTCAGAAAAAAACATATCGTGAGCTTATAAAATTTATTGGTCTATACTTAATAATACAACCTAATGTTCTTTCATCGCTGGGCTTCAAAAAAATTCTTTCTACAATCAGATTAATTTCCCATTCTCAAGAAGATTCTTTCAACCATTAACTTATGGTAATCCTAATGCCCCTGCTATACCTGTGGCAACGTTAGTAACTAGTCACGCAGATATAACTATGGATTTAATGCGTTATATTAGATGTAACATGTACATAGATGACCCATTATAAACTAATGCTAATCGCTAGCGCGTTATTTTTTAATGCTATATGTGGCATTTAGACACAGTGACTGACACTAACATTATCCCAGGTGTACATACATACATACATACATAACTTCACGCCAGTTCCCTTGCGGGGTAGGCACGAACAACAGAGCGCTATTCAGGCTTATTCCTACACACCTCACTTGCTTCTTTGACATTCATAACTCTTGTCATGCACGCTCGTCTGTTCTTAAGGCTCCTGACATCACCCAGGTGTAGCAGGGGGATTATATCTTTTATGCCTTTTTAGACCAAAAAGAATTTTAAATCAATTAGAGTAATTGAATTAACTTCAATGGTGGCATGACAGTGCGTGTCACTGCCAGTTAAACGCCTTAAGTCCTAAGAGGGCGTGTGTGGTAATTACGAAGTACTACACTTGCATACTAATCTTCTATGGACGTAGCTGGAATATTCAATGAAGTTGTAGATATACATATATTAGTAGCTGTGGTAATGTGGACATTACTTTTGGGGTTCAGTAGCTATTGTATCATAAACAAAACCTTAATAAAATCGTAATCTCCGTTAACCTGTCTGCCCACCATCTTTAAAATGTTACTTTGACGGGTTTATAGATATACATGACATTTATTACCAGTTCCTATGTCTTACTTTTCTTATCATCTTCTTCTTATCATTAAAGAATGATAAGCTAAGTAAGAAGAGCAAAGGCTCTTCTTACTTAGCGCTTTTACGAGTTTACATTTTACTTGGCATTGGCATCAAAATTATATAAAACAAAATATTTCTTTCTTAATTTTTACTAAATAAATCCAATATGTAGCCGGTCAATGAAATTGCTCTGAAAAGACAATTTTTGAGTGAATTTTTTAAATTGAAATAAATTTAAATATAATGTTAATAAGATTAAAAATAAAAACTAGCATATTCTATAACTTTGGCAAACTGATAAACTTTGGATAAATATGTTTATTTATTACTAACATTACTAACTATTTAAATCTCGCAGTATTCATGAGTTGTCCCACATTATTATTTACTGAAATATTGCGCTATAAACTAAATGAGCTCGTAAAATTGAATTGAAATAAAGAGGTAATTTAAATTAAATTGAAATATAATATACATAACCTAAAAATAGATTATATTATTACATAAAAAATTAAAGTAAACCTAGTACTAAATACATACAAAAGAAACCTAACAAATATGCATACTATAAAAAAACTATAAACCAAAATTTTTAGTTAACTTTGTACTTTTTAATACTTAGATATTATGTTTATTATATATAATTATTGATAAAACACAACATGACAAAATTAAAAATGACAAATGTATGAATAAAACAGTAGATTTTTAAATTTCGAAGTTGTCAGATTATAGTTTATTCGATTGATATCTTTGATCTTGATGTATGAAAAATCGGCTCTTAATCTAATTAAATACATATAGATGTACAAATATTTTTCTTCTCTTTCTAGTATATGTAGATATGTGTATATTCTGTGCCATTCTATGCCAGTATTGAACCGATAGATAGATAGATTGATAGGCTACGTTTTTGGGAGTAGGCCATTGATTATTTTTTTCTGCAAAATTAACCTTATAATTCAAAATCGGAGATTATTAGGTACCAGGACAGCAAAACCAGAAAGAAATGAAATCACGACACCGCGTTCGTTCCGCGTCACACTTAAAAAAATGTTTCGAACCCTCTTCTCGTTTTACATAACTAGTGTAAAAGTAAACAAAGTATACACAGAGAGGGAAAGTTTCCTCGTTTTTCATCCCGAGGGAGTTCCTCCGTGGGCCGTAGCTCAAATTTCCGACAAAATAATAGCGTTTGAATTAAATTTCAATCTTACTTTCAGTTTCTATCGTATGTGAAAGGGAATTATTATTGCTATTTTCTTCAGGCGTTGTTTAGCATTAAGGGGAATGAGCTTTAACAAATTTTTCAACATTATGTTTGAGTGTTATTGCTATATGAAGATCAATTAAAGGTGGGTGATTTCATGCATAGGTACATTTTTGCGTGGTATTGAAAAGTGAGTTTAGATATTTATGCCTTAATAATAAATCTATTACCAGGAAATTAAGAATATGTATTACATGACATTAATATAGCATAATATTTAATGCGAAATATTGATAGATTTTGCGGGATACAAGTTCTGAACTTATGAGAGAAAAGTCACGTGGAAAGTTTTATAATTAATAATGCTAATCTATTTCATGTCTTAGTTATAAAATTTATGCAAAGAAATTAGCCTTGTAAATGTTTATAAAATTAGCATAAACAACCTTGAAGTTATAAACCCCTATTAACCTTTTAATAGAACACGTGCATTCACAAAATCTCAAATTAAACGTAAAATTTCCAATAACCTAACCCTCTGCTGTACGAACCGGTCTTATAGACCCAAGCTGCGAAAACATAAAAAGTTTTGTACATAATGTAGCGAGTGTCCCGAATACGAGGGGTCAGTCGACTCCGTCGTCCAATCGATCCCCCGAATGACCGACGGCGACCCGAACGCGCGTCGGTCAACTGACAATAATGAAATTCAAAAAAGGAACGAACAGGCCCGCTAATAAACAAACCGTATGTCATTCGTTATTCAAATATTTTTTAGTGAATGGTTGACCCGTGTGCCCACGCGACCATTTGATGGTTAAATATTTCCACTGGACGACGCGCCGGCCGTCCGTAATAATTTACGACGTGTAAATTGAGGGAAATTTGTTTCTTTTTAATACGTAACCAATTATAGTACCACATTCCATTGATCAATTTCATTCTTGTTATGTGTCAATAAAACCTGGTATTTTTTTAAGATTTGGGACCTTAAGGACCTTAAAAAAATTGTGTGTGTGTGCAGTTCACACGGGGTAGAAGTGAATCTTCTGAGAATATACTCACAGATAATTCGTCCCTAATTTTTATTAATATAAATATAATTTCTTTAGCCTATATACATCATATTATAACTCAAAATAAACTTCTTAAGTATCACTTTCAAATTTTTACTGTTTTGAGTCTAAAAAATATTATTATCAGTTTTATTTCGGTCTAAATTGGACCTATGTTTAATCATCGGTCTTATTGACTATCTAATCTGTGCTTTACAATGTAAAACTAGTATCTCATTTTCTCGCATGCTGTCCTTTAGATTTATGTGTTTATCTCTTTTTATTGTCGCTTTTTCATTTAATCGTGTTTGAAATCAAAACGATTCTAAAGAAGTTTCTGAACTGTTGAGGTAATTACGTCAAGACACTAAACGAACCTTAATTATGCGAATTTGCATACATTATTATTTTGCATTAGTATATAATGAATGTGATGGATCTGAGTTACAACATTGCAATACATACATGGCATCACAACTTGAACAAAGATCGTGGCCGATTCCATAACTTGTTACTGATGACATTATATACAAACGCCTCTTTCAATATTATTAAATACAAATCCAACATAAATTATATATCATACATTATTAGTTAATTAAATTCTAGGTTTCGTTAATTTAAGATTTGCTCTCATGGCGTCGCCTCGTAGAGATGCAAGAGAGGGCACACATGTACCAAAAGTCACTCTTATCTATACTTACTAATATTATAAAGACGTAAAGTTTGTGACGTTGTAGGGGGTAATCTCTGGATCTATTAAACCGATGTTAAAAATGCTATTACTGTTAGAAAGCTACATTAACAGGGAGTGTCATAGGCTATATAACGTGACGCTATATACTACGGGAGAGGGACAAAGCGCGGGTGAAACCGCGCCGGGCCGCTAATAAAAACATATAATTTGTTTTAAGAGAGGCGAAAACGCTGAATAGCGGTCTCCTAAATTACTAAGCTTAAGCTTAACAATTAGAAATAGTTGTTTACAAATTACAAACTACTTATTTAATCAAATATGCCTAGACAAGCTTAGTATTTATTTTATAAAGAGAACATCTGAGATCAAAAACACTTTCAACAAAAATTGTATAATATTTAACAAAATGCATGCGTTAAAGTGATTTTTCAAATTAAGAAACATATCCCTAATTGTAACGATCCAGTTTATTAATAGGATGACTTGTAATTAGGCGGGGGAGAAAAAGGCGGGTAAATTGTGTTACTTTGCCTTTTAACGCGAGTTTATCGCCGTGTTTTCCTCCCTCGCTGTTATAATTGCATTAATTGTTGTGTCTGATGCGTTTTTAATTCATTTTTATTTGGCGGCGTATAAATTTATTTATTGTCTTTATTTACCGGTTTATCATTTTTCATTTATTATAACCGACACCGAGTCTGTACATTTTAAAAGCACTGTATTTCTTCTTCCATTGATAATATTTTTTTTTGTAAAAATCAAGTCATGTAAATGGGATGCCGAAGATGGCGTGAAGTAAAAGATGACAGTAAATGTAGGAAAATAGATCCTGGAGTCTAGAGCAGAAGTTTATGGCAGGTTCCTATATTTATATAAGCACATAAGCTCCATACATGTGATTTCAAATTTTAACCGATATTAAAGCAAGTGAATGAATAGTAGATAGATATAATAGAGGTAGGTAGATATATGAAATGGCTATCAGGAATCAATCTGGATTTCAAGCTAAGATGATTATAACAAGTTATAATAAAATAATTTACAAATTACAATTATTCGATATTATGTTTATGTAAAAAATGTATTATGTTTATTTATTTTTTATTGCAGGAGATGAGCAGACAGGCAGACGGCCCACTTGATGGAAAGCGGTTACCATCGCATATGGACATTTGCAACACCAAAGTTGCTATAAATGCGCTGCTGCCCTCTTAAGGGAGACTGGAACCTGGTCACTAATGCCGGAACACAACTCAAGGTTGTTATGGCGACATACTTTAGACCAGGGGTGGTAGCCATCCAGTCGGGCAAATGCCCTACCACCTGGCTGTGGGTTGTTAAGTCGCCTCTTACGACAGGCCGCCCGGCCGCAGGAAATTATATTCTTTCTCCGTTCCTGCACGGATTAATACTTTTTATATATAAAAAAAAGATTCATATAAAAGATGTATATCTTTTATATCAATTTTCTTTATAAAGCTCCTATATGGATTATTCTTATTTTTTGATGTTTCAGTTATTATTTAAACATAAAACATTAGTTCCACAAAGCTACAATGACAGGAGGCAAGGCATTGCAATTTACGACCAAGAAGGGACACAACATTGAAATTCAAACATGGAACATAAATTTCAAATATTACCTATATTGAAACTGCTTGGATTCTAAAATTTAATTTTGCATGCAGAATGCGCGAGGGGACAAGGGGACGCTTTATTTGGTAGGCGTATATAATTTTATTGCAGGGACCAATGGTTTGCGAAACATGACTAGGATATTTTCTCGTGTATTATTAGAAAAATATTTTACATTATTCTTTTGTATTTAAAAAGTATTCGTTGTAAATTTGATTCAAGTAAAATTTAAAACCTATAAGTTCTTATGTTATGCTTCATTCGCTTTCACTTGCATAATCAAATCCTTATCTTGTGGAAAATAACCTATGATCTGATAAAAGTGTTTGATTGCCATGTGTTGTCTAATGCTGAATTCGATGGAACAACCAACTTGATCAATTTGGTTACAAGGCACATAACTTACTATTTATACAAGACCATAATTATGCAATTACGTTGAATAGAGAGAATTATTATGTAGAAATGAATCACTTTGGTGGATTCATCCATGTTGAAAGACAAAAATGAACCGTCTAATATAATAATAAAGGAAGATAATTTTTTTTGTCGTATTATTTTCTTAGAGCCGTTAACCAATCACTACATTAGTATATGCACACACTATATGTGACAGTGTCATTATTTAATGTGATTAACAACTAATAACAATATCTTATTACAAATAACTCATTAAACCCGTAGCTACATCTGCGTGTAATGGATCAGTAACTATAAAAGTTAACCCAGATGAAGCAATAGCATAATGGATGTATTCACAAGAAAAAAAAGAATATCCAAAATTAAAAATTGAAAGAATATAAAAAATATGAGTGTCCAATCAGGTTTAGATAGTTTTGTTGTTAGCACTTTAGTACATCGAAGTACACTTAGTTATTTTGTAAATAAACCCTTGTCTTATTTCTTATTTACTGTAGCTTACATAAGAGGGAGCCAGAGGCTAGATACTGAGTGATTTACGGCCGGCCTCCGGGCCCTTATCGGGGTCGTTATGACCATGTGAGGGGGAGTTATTTAAGAGGCCATCCCGGAGTAATGGAGGTGATATGTTAAATCCCAGTGTAAAGAATTTAAAGGACTTCAATATATTCTAGGTCTTATTTAGTGTACCTACTAACGATGGTCTAGCAAGTTATATCACATACAAGAATGGTATATGCCCAGAGAAAAATTATGTCTGAAAGATCCTAAATGTAGACTAGATGGCTACATACCATTCTACTCTCGCTTTTTGAATAAAATTCAAAACAATTTCTTAAGTTTGTTGTTTGTCTGATTATAATCTGATATTGTATAATATGGAATAACATGGAATGTATTTCATGTCATCATCTTTTTACAACTAACAATGAAATTTAAGTATGTCTTCACAGACAAAATAAATTATTAAAATAAAGGCCAAAATTTAAATGGAAACGATTGTTTCCATGATGCTTAATTAGTATTATTGTTAAAAAATGTTTTCTTAACTAGGTATGTCTGAAAATTTGCACAGACGAAAAACACTTTACTTACCGATACAATTTTTATATTCATTGTATATTTTTTAAATTTAGCTGTAGGTCTTTTAAATTTGAATATTTTTAATTTGTAAGTAATATTAATTGCAAATAAACAATAATAATAATTTATTGTAAAAAAAGCTAGATACAATGACAAAGAATGTTTAAGTTAATTTAAATTTATGTATATATGTTGACATGTCATTTCTCTAACCCCCAAACTAGGTTTGCACCTGTGTCTTGGGGGTTAGTTGTAGGTTCTCATGGGTGTATGTTACAAAATATTATTAGGTTAACTTGTGAGCGGATAAATGTACAATTAGGATCCAATATTACTCAGCAACAATAAAATACATACTTTAAGACCTTAAGTAGGTACATACGTCATACCTATGGATTAAAGATTAATGTTCAAATAATAATCGTACATGACGTGCCCCTTCCTTGAAAAAATATCTTAGGAGGTCTCCCTTGAGGAAACCGCTTTAATGTTTTCTTTTTATTCCATCACGTAAGATGACGGCGTAATCCATCAGGGTGAGGGGAGGGAGGGTATATGATCGATTTCCTATACAAAAGGGACCGCGTAAAACTATGGTTATTGGATATTTTGGGCAGGAACATCGTCTTCGTACCCTTCGCTTACGGGCTGAGTGTAAAACATTGAACGTTATGTAGAAGGAATATTGAAAATTTGTATTAAGATAAAAGCTTTTTATAATACAATAGATTAATGTAGACTAAAAATATTCTAAAACAAAATACTAATGAGCTGTCTTTGGGACCCCTGGTTGGAACGAAGTTCTCCTAAAAGTCTTAAAAATTCTCAAAAGTTTCAAAAAGTGTTAACAAGCATCGAAAAGTATTGAAAACTTTCAAAAGCTATCGAAGAAAAGAAACAAATTTTATCAAAAAACTATGTATACATAAATAAAAAAATTGTGTCAAAAAGAGCGTATACACTATTAGATTTTATTTTAGAACTTATTTCATTGCATTAAAGTTTGAAATTGTATAATAAAACAAAAAGTGTCGGAAAAATCTTATACCCTTTTCGGTCTCGCTCCCATCCGCTCAGAGCGTGTAACGCGCGATAAGGAACTCCGTTCCAAAATTACTAATCTTGTATTCGGTATAAGTGTGCTATTTTTATATAAACTTACAAAACATGAACCTACATTATATTTAAGGATAAAATTTTATTTGATCTGATATCGTGTTCTACAATACTGTACAATAAAGAGTTATTTATTACCTATTTACTCGGTAATTACGACTGTGTTTTGATGTCATACTAGCGGTTTTGGCACACGTTGTCCTGTTCTGAAAAAATAAGAATCTATAACCCGATTTTAGCGCCACCTGCCGGGTCTAATTGTGAATCTAAACCACCTCGGGACCCACTCAAACACACATAAAATTGTGTCAAGTATTTTGTTTAGATTAATGGGTTACTGAAGTTTTAGAAGGGATCTCTAATTTTTATATAGCCTATATTAATCAGGGATAATGTAGCATTGGAATCGTGAAATAATTTTTTAAATTAGTCCAGTAGTTTTTGTGTTTATTCGTTAATAATACAAATCGTTCCTCTTTATACTATTAGTATAGATATAGATAACTTCATTGTGCATACCTATATAATTATGGTTTGCAGAGATTCAATAGTATTTCAATAATATGATCATGTCTTTTTTAAATTTTATTTAAATGCCTTGCAAAAATATTAATATATTTCTATAGAACATTGTAGAACCTGCTAATAAATTTATTTCAAAGATAGACATTCCTACATTAAAATATAACTTAAAATTTTCCTCTAAATATGGGCAGATGCTTTTGGTTATTTATCGTTATTTGCAACTGCTGTACCTATTGCTCCAAGTAATGTATATATTGTATACATATAATATGTAATACAATAACCTGTACAACATACTAATATGTTTTATTAGTATATTGGCCCAATGACCAATATCTTAATAGAACATATTATTAATAGATTCGTTGTCAAATCAATTTTTAAATAAATTTGAAACTTCGTGCTCAACCCCACACTTTGTCAATGATTTTGCACAAAAATAGGGGCGGATTTATGTTAACAGGAAATGCTCCGGCAAAATAGCATCCTAAGCCTTCAGATACGGTTTATGTGTTCCCCGTTATACATGTAACGTATATAGACAATCTCATACTTCCATGTACACAGGGTCGAAGTCAGGGAAAAATAAGTATATTATTTTATTACTTAATAGAGCTGTGATTTTCTTGCAAGTAGTAAAATTTTGGCTCACTTTCACAATTACATTGATTTCTGTATTCTAACTCTGGTTTTCAATATTTAAGAATAGTAAGCCATAGGTTACTTACTATCTAACCCGTGCCGTCATATGCCGTCATCATATTAATTCAAAAAATATAGTGTTTAAATATCTTAGAAAAATTGACAATCTAATATTACTATGAATAACTTCTTTATCTGGTTTATTTCTACCTTGATCACAGTTTCGTCTTTCCAAAATGAAAATTACAACCGTAGTAGTGACTTGCTATAAATCTTCAAACGTTCGAAGTGTTACTTTAAAACAATATACAACCAAAAATGATACTAATCTGATGGAATTAATTAAGTAATTAACTTATTATTACTTTGGGCCAACGTATGTACGAGTACTAGCGTTGACACTTCAACGTGGAAATGCAAAAGTTAGGGTCGCTCTACTCGAGGTCAATTTTTCAATTTGGTTTGAGATGTACATATACTGTAGTCTCAGACGAACGCAATATGTAGACTGCGCCTCGATCTCTTAGTGAAGACGACTAACGACGACGACTACGAAAACTTATAAATAAATAATCGAATTAGTAGGGATAAAGGTGAAATAGTTTCCAGTGGATCCTTTTCTATTAATCACGCAGACGCAAACCATGTGCATAATTTTTTTGTTTACGCATACAATTTTTAAAAACATGCTTCACTTCCTTGTGACGCTGTTCACGTAGGCTCCATCTATAATTTTATTCCTTCTGAGGCTGTAGTGTATAGGAACCTTTTCTAAAATTATTATTCAAACTGCTTAGATACAATTTTTGATATATTGCATATATTTTACGTTGAAGTCTACGAGCTGAATCAAAGTTTAATATTCATAATGATAGATAGATAGATATGTAGATAACACTTTAATATACACCATTACAGAAAACAAGGAAAGACTTATAGTCTAAACATATTCCAAATGTGCACAATAGGCGGTCTTATCGCTAAGAAGCGATCTCTTTCAGAAAATCCATGGCAGGAATAAACAGATTATATTGGTCAAAGGTATACATAAATATTATATTATATGCAGTTACTTACATTATATTTAATTTATTAATAAACATATAAGTATGATTGAATAAACTAATATAAAATAACAAACTAAGTCATCTTTTTGACTGAATTTGAACCTGATTACGTACCTGACAAGTATACGATGCAGTGGCTTGCAGGTGGTTAAGTTCTGCTTCGGTTGATCGATTATTAATTTCTTGACGATACCGTCAAGCTTCTCGCTTCAAAGGTTTGGTGAATTAGTTATATAAATACACAGTTGCATATTAAACTCCGTGCAGGAACGGAAAAAGAATACTGATTCCTGCGGCCGGGCGGCCTGTCGTAAGAGGTGACAAAACAACCCACAGCCAGGTGGTAGGGCATTTGCCCGACTGGATGGCTACTACCCCTGATCTATAGTATGCCATCATAACAACAGTGAGTTGTATCCCGGCATCAGTGGCCAGTTTCTAGTTTCTCCTTCAAGGTCAGCAGCTCTTTGGCAGCACCTCTGGTATTGCTAATGTCTATAGGCGACGGTAACCACTTTCCAACACAGTTGGGCCGTCAGTCTATCTGCTGTGCTTCAGCAATAAAAAAACTATGTATTTTTGATTAGTAAATAAATATTAAACTACTTACCTACATGTTTTTCTAATATGTTTTCTTTAATAAGGTTTGTAATTAGCAATATTTGTAATGTATGTGACTGCTTGTTATAAGCCTTACTAAATAAATAAAAAACCAATGACAGTGACATAATGATATAGAGTTCGTATGCTTATTAATAGCAATAGCACTCTTAGTAAACCATCATGTTCGTCCGTCCGCTTGTCCGTCTTTCTATGTAGGTATATGATAGCCACTTTTCCCAAAACATTCAATAGGTCAAATATTGTTCCTATATCTTACCGATCGTTCATTCACCTTACTATCGGTTAAAATTTGACATTTATAAGCTCCGTACAAGTAACGTCAAAATTCAACCGATGCGATGTTACGGCATGTGAATGAATAGTAAGATTTAGGAACTGGCCAATAGTCGTGTGTGCTGTCATTTTAACGCCTAAAAAGTCACAAGGACGTTTTATGCCTTATTTCATTTCCATTCATTTTTAAGTATACAGTGAATATATTTAAATTAAATTCAAGAAAGAGCCAAAAAATACTTTCAACAAAAATTTGTTTGAACATAATCCGTTTTTTACTCAATTAAGTTTCCACTGATAAAAATTTGATTTATATAAACATTACGTCCAAACAACTACCTACAAGAAAATTATTTATTATACAACATTACAGACAATCACAATACTTTCTATTTAAATAACGTTAACATAGAAAATTTTATCATGAAATTAGATACACGTTAATCTTATATATCGTAACATAGTATAAAATAAAGTCGCTTTCCGTGTCTGTTAGTCATCCGCTAACTCCTAAAGTACGCGCCAGATTTTTAAGCGATCTTCACCATCAGTTAGATAATTTTCATTGAAGGTTTATATGTATAACCTAATTGAGGTTCTACCAGGGTTTGACTCTTAGAAAACTCGTAGTTTTCTATAAAATGCTTTTTATGGTTCCGTCAACAAAATTGAAACAGCAGATGCTTGATACCTCTACAGATCACTAAGTACTTGGTAGTACACGTTTGTAAGTCGGTTTCTGCTTATGTTTAAACATTGCTTAAAAGCATAAAATATTTTTTTTCTACAATAATGTGCAATATCATAAGCGTTATGAGTACACTATAAGGGTAATCTCTGGATTTTATGATGTTGAAGTAGATGCCGTTAGGCTCGAGGCTATTTGGGGTTCCATCGGTCGTTAGGAGGTTGTGCTAAAAACTTATATGCCGAGCTCGGCCTATTGAGGGTTATGCGTGAGAATATGAAATAGAATCGCGTAATATGAGAGTTTGGGGTGAAACGAATTTTGTTATACTTTCAAGCATGGAGAGTAAGTTATATGAACTTATATATTAACTAGGATATGCCCGCGACTTCGTCCACGCTTGACTTGAAACTCCCGCGTGATTCCCAGGACACAGCATTTAAAAAAGAATGTAAACTATTATTTTAGTGAAAACTGTGTCGGAATAAGCTAATTTTTATGCATCCGAACTACTACAAATCGCTCCCGGGAAAGATCCCCAGGATTCCTGGGATAAAAAATATTACACATGTTATTACATAGCATTTGCTATCGATCAGTAAAAATTTGAATTGGAATTCGATTTTTTTTTTAAATCTGGCCATTTTAAATTTTTAAGTTAATTTTAAGTCTAAGAATTTGCTGTCGATCAGTGAAAACCTCATCGAAATCGGCCTGGTAGTTTTTACATGGACCCCGAAGAAACAGACAAATCGACAAACAGAAAAAAAAATTGTATTGTATTTTTCATCGTTTATATAGTCTATTCTAGTTGTTTTTTTTAAATAGCTTTAATGTACAGACACGGTATGTTTAGAATTTTATATTATAAATTATATAATATGGAACTCACATTAGACTATAACAAAATGAAAATTGTCTTTGCCGAACTTTTAATCATATAAGCGAAATACAAATGCGAATGTAACGCTAGAACACTTATTTCTTAATCTTTTGTCAAAAGCTTAAATGACATTTTGATTACCCTAACAAGAGTATATATATAATAACAGCCCATAAACGTCCCACTGCTGGGCTCGGACCTCCCACTACAGAGTAAACCCGCCACGCTTGAAAGGGATTTTACAAGAGTAGATACTTTCTACTCTTTACCCTTAATGAGTTGGTTCAGACTGTTTTTGAAACAAAAGGTTGCCAATAACCTTCTCCAGGATAGAACATAAACTATAGCAGTGCTAGATTTATTTATTGGTATAGATTCCGTAGTGAGGATTTAAAAAAAAATATATATATAATTTTATTACGTGTAAATTAAATTATACTACGAATAAATTAATATCTATAAAATAAAACATTGACTCCAAATCGCAGTCGGAATAAATTTTCTAGGAACGCATTTTTATGAAAATAGTCCCTATATGTCTGTGGTACTTGACTTGGGGTTAAAAAAGAATCGCGATTTTTTTACCTCTTAGTAAACATACCTGTTTGAATACACGAAAATATGTTGAATATGATAACAATTTTCCATTTTCTTCAAGACACTTTTCACTTATCACTAAAACGACTACACTTACTGAAGATCTAAAACGCACTAATCATTGTTCCTTCACTATTATAATAAATGCACGATCTCGACTGGTACTTTGAATAAATGTAACCCCTTCGAAACATGTGCGTATACGCATGGAAATTAGATCAGTAGGTAGCAGCTATATACAGTGTGTGTCAAACTTTTTCAGTTTCAAAAAGTTTACTATAACTTTTTGTGAAAACAACTAATTACTTAAATAAATAACTAACTGCTGCGTACATTATCTTATATACATAATTAAAATGAAACTATAACTAAATCTATTTTACTAATTAAAATGAATAAAAAAAACATATTTACAAAATATAAGCATTTACGGTCTTATTCATAAAGAGTAAGAGTAAGTTTGAAGCTTCTTTATGGCTATGTTTTTTTTTATTGCATGAGTTCAGCAGACAGGCAGACGGCCCACTTGATGGAAGGCGGTTACCATCGCCTATGGACATTTGCAACACCAAAGGTGCTACAAATGCGCTGCTGCTCTCTTAAGGGAGACTGAAACCTGGTCACTAATGCCGCAACACAACTCAAGGTTGTTATGGCGGCATACTGTAGACCAGGGATGGTAGCCATCCAGGCGGGCAAAATGCCCTACCTGGCTGTGGGTTGTTTTGTCGCCTCTTACGACAGGTCGCCCGGCCGCAGGAAATTGTATTATTTCTCCGTTCTTGCATGGATAAAAAACAACGGTTCTTAAATAAGCGCTCAAACTTACTCTTACTCTGTATAAATAAGACCGTTAGAAATTATTAAGTAAAAAAATCTGTTTTGAGATGTTCATATGAATATGAAATTGGGATGTAAAATTAATGAAATTGAAATATCCGTAATTCCATTTATAATTAAAGAGAAATTATTTGAATAAAGATATCAACATAAGTGTACAGAAAAAAAATTGATATTGCAAACAACTACTGTAGTTATAATACTACTTACTATACGCAGTTATTAGCGCCCACTTGCACGAATTCGTATTATTATACACAGGCCTTTTTTTGTCACTTCTTTTTTGGGGGCACGCTAATTCTGGAAAGTTGTAAGTCTATAATTTTTTGCTTGTAACCCCACTCCAAAAAAAACCTATTTAAAAAATTCATTTTTTTTTTAAAGGTTATCAAAATTGATTTATTTCATTTTTTTATCAAATTCTTTCATTTTTCAGTTTTTATGTCAATTTTTCGATATTTTCAAAATTTCCTTTAAGGGCACTGCGTGCCTCCACGTGCCCCCACAAAAAGCCCTGATTATAAATAATTTAATTTTAAGAATTCAAGTTAAGGGGCTAACAAAAAATCTAGTCTATAACCTTTGAAATATTACTCTGAGTTTATAGGCAATTGTAATTGAGTGTAGAAATTTGTATACGAGTGTGCATGTATTGCGCATATTTAAGAACGACTAAATCGCACGTGTCTCACATGCATCACAGTCAACGTAGATTACTTTGCTCGTCTTGCGAAACTTTGAGAAGCATTAAAAAAGATCGTATGACGCGATTGTGCAACAATATTTTTTGCAGTCGCTCATTAATTTGAAGTTGTGAGACCAGACAATGTAACCCTTCCGGTGCGCGGTCTGCGCTATTCCTTTTATCATTGCTTTGTTACGATGTTGTACCCTTTATCATGTAAATTAACTTATCAGAATACGGATTTAGATAACATAGGCAAAGGCTTTTATAAATTAATGGAAGTATTTTCGATTTTTTTTTATGAACTATAGTTTTCTGTATTATGTATTACTACACTGTTTCCCGCGGCTGTGACGCGGGTAATAACCTAACATGATTAATTTTTTTTCAAAATGTTTGTGTGCAGTTCACACGTAGTAGAATTGTAACAAAATGTGACAAGGGGTGGGAGGGATTCTAAATACCTACCGTAACGTCACATTTCATGTATTATTGTTATAATATATTTAAGCTTTGAAAATTGATATTAGTAGTATTCACGAAAAACTTCAAAACATTTTCAACGCTATCTGTATGTACATAGTGTTTAAAGTATTAAATATAATGTATTCTATATCATTCTCTCGCAGGTTTAGTCCTATAGATTTATGTGTTTATCTCATTTTAGTGTCGCTTTTTCGTTTCATCGAGTTTCAAATCACAACGATTCTAAAGTTTCACTTCAAAATGTAACTCATGCTTGTCTATACTGCAACTCAATCTAAATTACACTTTAAATCAGTAGCATAAACTTCAAAATTCAATGCACTGTTACTCACGATTTCCTTTGATATAAGGATACGCATAAAAGAATATCTACGTTAAGTATATATAGATAGAGCTAAAATTAATTTGAAATCTTTTAAGTATCATTTAAATTGAAAATTAGCATTAACGGGTATAGAGAAAAGCGTTTTATTTCGAATAAAATAAGGTTGAATTTTATGTGTTTATCTTTTTTTAGTGTCACTTTTCGTTTCATCGATTTTCAAATCACAACGATTCTAAAGAAGTTTCACTTCAAAAAGTTATTAAGACATATCATTATGATTTTAAATTATATATTCTCTGTGTCTTTGTACAGCGAAATGTTTAATCCCTCAGTTACACGTATGATGCTACTAAAAAGTGGTTACGAAGCGTTTTGTTAGCTTGTTTGTTTGTTGGCTTTTACATAAACAAACAGTATGTGAATTTGGAACTAAATTTTAAATGGACGAGCTAGTACATAATTTTCTGTACGCTATCAATCAAAGTGCCTTTATTAAAAGTTTATGAATGCGGGCGGATTTGACGATTTAAAAAAACTATATTAAACATTTTTATGATTTCTATTCACCCTTATCGAACACCAAACAGAATAATAGACACTAACTACCAATCGACATGACCAATCATGCGTAACGCGAGATCAATGCAAAAACAGCAGTCAAATAAATCTAACGAGGACACTTACATCTGCATGTCATTGGAATAAATCAAATCACTATTGAATGCATCCGTAAAATATTTTTGAACTATTTTGAATGCAGTGTATACTTGTGATAACGCGGCGCGTAAAAAATCCCGTCCCTCATAAGTCAACCCGTTCACTGCCACGTATTGAAGCGACATAAAAAAGTTACACCCATATTTTGCACTTCCCGATATCGAATAATAGGGTCTATTTATGCATTCTCGATAAATGAAGAGTATTTTTTTACTTCTATTATAAATCAAAATGTATTATTTATCTTTAGACAATTTGAATCTGCATCCTATTGTTATTCGGGATGTGCGGTGTGTCAAGGGCATAATGTTTTTATGTTATTCAGCACGTTGGGACTCTTTGAATAATACTAATAATTTAAAACGAACTTTGTAATTTTTTAGTGCCTAGGTTAGCTACATAAACATACTATACTTGCATGCGCACAAACAAGTTCATAGGTAATGGTTATATTTAATTAAACAATAGACATCTTTACTGCACGGAAGTCGATTAAATTCACTGTATGTGTATAGGTAGGCGCCCATAACAGCAAAACATCCTTGTAGTACTATGTTTTTTTCCATAGTAGTAATGCAGTAATTTGTGGCAGTATATATATTATATTATAATATTTTTAAGTTAATTTTTATAAATAAAATTCTATAAAATATTTGCTTTAATGAAGTAACAACCCTTTTACTGTATATAGTTATTGTAGTTTGTAGTAGTATAGTTTGATGTTTCCTAGCCGAAATCTATACCAATATTATAAAGAGGTAAAGATTATGAGTTTGTGACGTTGTAGGGGGTAATTTCTGGATCTACTAAACCGATTTTAAAAATTCTTTTACTATTGGAAAGCTACGTTAACAGGGAGTGTCATAGGCTATATAACATGACGCTATATATCACGGGAGTGGGACAGAGCGCGGGTGGAATCGCGCCGGGCCGCTAGTATGTCATATAAGGATATGCGAGCACACTAGCAACTTCATAGTCAAAGTTCAATGTCGCTGTAACCGACATCATTTATTAAAGGTATTTATATCTTTGAAAGTAGTATATTTTAATTTCTAATGTACAGTAATCGGTAACTAGGGACCCTAAAGTTAAGAGATTTTATCGCACGCATAAATTTAGAGAAGAGCAAGCCGGCCATTTTGAATATTTCGAGTGCCGAGGGTGTAGTCGACCGTGGGGCAGTAATTATTTGATTGGAGTCAAGAGGTGGCATGCCGAGATACCGGCCGGGCGGCATTGTTGGCAGCGCCTTTGCGTTCCCGCTTCGCACACTACACTCAAGTGTTTTACTGAATATTCGACGGGTCTAGTTCACACCTACGGCGTTTCGAGGGTTAACCGTTAGTAAATCGATGAAGTTCTTGAGAATGTATACATACTAAAATACTAATATATAAATATATTATACGTATTTCTTGTTTCCTCATCGAATTTGATATACATAATTATAAAGATTAGTAAAATGTGGTGTGACCGTCATTATTTAAGATCCAATTATGAAAAAAACACGCTTTTAAAAAATAACGAGCCTATTAACCTCGCATAATTAAACTTCGCACAAAAATAACGGAAGAAAAATATCCAAATTTTTGGGACACTTGGAGGTACCAACAATTTGCTTTTTTGAAAATTTGATGTACGGCCATTTTTATTCAAGTTACAGCCTGTTGGAATTCCTCGAAAAATTTGAATATTTTTTGCTCCGTAAATTTTTATGCGAAGTGATATTATGAATAAGGAGGTTAGGTTTTTTATCACTAACATGTTTTATGTAGCCTAATTTATAATTCCTTTGTCAAAATCAGACTTTAACATGTTTGAGAAAATCTATGTAGTAAAAACTATCACAAGAATAAAATAAATTGAAAATAAATAATGCAACGGTATTTTTATAAGTACAATAAAATCTTATTCAATTCAATCATATTTGACCCTAAGGAAAGGAAGTACTTACATGTCCTTCACACCCGCCTAAGGCCATGTTCAGGCCAAATCCTCCTGAGAATGCATGCATAATAACCTTCAAAACTTCCGATGGAACCGTACTCACGTTACCCCAAAAAATGTTTTTAAAACCCCAAGGGTCACCCTACACTACCTGAGGGTGACACTTTTATTCACACTTCCGTTAAAAAAATTCAATATGCAAAAAGGATTGTTATTTTCTTTGATATAGTATAGGAAATAATAATTATATGCATAATACGTCGGATTAAGGGTTGCAAGTTTTGTATGTGACGTTTTTTCAATGTTCCTGTCACCTTGCCAAGTCAGATGTTTTTGAACTTTTTACACAATCAACTTTTCAATGCATTGGTGTGATTTAATAATATGCATTTGCGAACGCAAGCTGTACTTCGATATTTTACTAATTGATAAGCTGGGATCAATAAGACTTCGATAGGGTAACGTTCAAGTCTAAAAAGGTTTCAATGCAAATTATTTATGAGTTACACACTGAAATTTATTTATTTATTGTACACAAAAAGTTACATAAAAAATTATAGGATAGTGGTGATGTACAAAGGCGAGCTTAACCTTAAAAGAGTTTTCTTTCAGCAAACCTATGATGAGTCTAGCGAGAAGGGGAGAAGCAAAAGGCAGGCTTGTGTGCACTAAAGATATTTTACGATATAACATATAATATAAACAGATTAACAAAAATAAATTATATACAAGATACTCTTAAGATACATACATATATAATCTAAATATAGACATATAAGGATAATTTAAGATAGATAGTGCTCTCTTCTCTCTTGAAATTCTTAATTTAGGTTTAATATTATTTATTTACAACATAAAATTGTGAACTATTAAAATAAAGTCGGCTTACTCTAAATTAACCTAATTTATTAATATTAGATATATTGTATTCTACCTATAATACCTTAAGACTGTAAGTAGTTATTGAGCCTATACCACAGTCTTTTATTGGTAAGAAGCCCAGAAGACTGGCTACATTGCTTCTCTGGATCGCCGTACTGATCCGTTCTCCGAGGCACCAACCAGGGGCCAACTTTGGTATTATTATCTCGTCAATACACCGGACACTATCCTTCCAACGTAGTTTTGCCTGATTTTGGTAATCTGTTAGTTCCAATGGGGTGCCAGTGGCACGCTACTTTATCTTTATAAATATTTATAGGCGAAAACTTCCTAAAAAATGTTTCAAATTTTTGATAGCTATTCAATATTAATTTCGGTTAACGCCATTTTTGCTAGTGGTAATACCCATTTTTTTCTGTTATTATTCTACGGTGACGATATTGAGAAAATATTGTAGATTTCGTAGAATATGAATTTCTGGTATTTTGAATATCTTAGCAACGCCAGGATATTGAAATAGTAGAATTACGCCCTTGCCCTCTGATCACCAAAAGAGTTGATTGGGTTAAATAGTAAGTATTATATAATTATTTGTTCAATGCTGGCGATTAAACTTGTGTAAACTATAATTTTATTATATTATTTTCGGCGGGAATCTCCCAAATTTATGGGATAAAAATTATCATTGGTATGTCCATGTCAGTGCTTTAAAAAAACATTATATGAGTCTATGATGTAATTTTTTTTATTTTTATTGCTAGAGTACAGGAGATAGACTGACGGCTCAACTGTGATAGAAAGTGGTTACCGTCGCCTATGACCTTTTTTAACACTAAAGGTGCTACCAATGTGCTGCCGGACTCGTAGATGGGACTGGAACCTGGCCACTAATGCCAGAACACAACTCAAGGTTGTTATGGCGGCATACTCTAGACCAGGGGTGGTAGCCATCCACACGGGCAAACACCCTACCACCTGGCTGTGGGTTTTTTTGACGCCCCTTAAGACAGGCCGCCCGGCCGTAGGAATTAGTATTCTTCCTCTGATCCAGCACGGATAGTAATATTATAATAGTTATCATAGATTAAAAACAAGAGAAAGGAGTTTTATAGCCGTTTTATTAAACAGTAACAAAAGTGTTATCTCGCAAACGGCGCTAAGTGTAAAAGTTTTCTACATTTTTTATAACCAAAAAAAGTCTACCCACCTTGCTTGAGGGTTACCTATTGTTGCTATAGTTTGTTTGGTTTATTTTTTATGGGTTTTAGTCCAGGTAATCCGATGTCCTCTCACCGACGTTCAATGGGTTTTGACATATAAAAAGGATTATTTTTTAATAGATAATTAATGATGTTACGTAACTGTTGGTGGTTGACTGTTTCTGTGTTGTATTATTTTCGCACGGGTTTTTGTTGTGTCATTAATATCTTCATCTGGTTAATGTCATATTGCCAGGTGAAAATATTCTCATGTTTTGGGGATATAGAGATATATCACAGTAATTCATTCAACGTATTCTATCAATCTAACTATACTGCATATATTTGGAAAATTATTCTCTGAAAAATTAATATCTCTTACCGTACCTATCTAATACTAAGCTCTGGTTCTCTTTTATACGGCATATGCGACGAATTCAACATTGTTTCTCCAGTGAACGTTGAATTATCATCACCATCGTCCTAGGGTTGGAGTTCAGGTTGTTTTTGGAGCATCTACTTCGGAGACCGGGGATAACTTTTCTATTGTTTTTTCTCAAATACGCGCGATGTTCGGCAACCCTGGTATACTCACTCTTCAGCGTATTCGATAAAATACCAACTTTACCTAATATTGGATTATTTTATTCAACGTTTCGTGGCGATTTTATTTTTGTGCATAAAAATCTCAATTTTGCTATTGCAACCAGGACAGGGTCAGGGAATTGACCCTATCCTAGTGACAATCATGCAATGCAGTGGACTGCTATTAACTCCAGAGTGACTCTGTTATAGCAGCATTAAATCCATGATCATTATTAGTCTAACATATAGTTGACTAGCGGTTCCAGTAGACGTTCTCCTGCCTTGAAAAAATAGTATCTCGGACCCGATTCTAGTGCCTTCTACCGGTTCCAAATGTAAATCTAAAACATCCGGATACCTACTCAAACACACACAAAAAATCATCAAAGTCGGTCCAGGAGATTAGAAGGATCCTAGAACTCGATCCTAGTGCCACCTACCGGTTCCAATTGTGAATCTAAACCATCCGGGGGTCCTCGGATACAAACAATAAATGTTATCAAAATCGGTAAAGTCGTTCTTAAGTTATGCGCGTACGTACATTTATACTATTCATTATTATTTATATATATTATATTTATATTGATTAAGGTTCACATACTATTAATCAAAGAAAGGGTAGGACGTAAAGTATTTCGCCATTTATTTGATGCTTATGTAACTTAGTTGACAGCAGAACTCATACTTACCGATCTTTCGGTTAAAAAAAAGTCGCAATAAAAATAAATTGATTATAAATTAAAATGAAATCTATCCTATATCCTAACTTGGAACAAATCCAGCAAAACGAAATAATAATCAAAATCGGTTCAGTAGTTTCGAAGTTTACCCCGATCAAACACGGATTTTTTATATATATAAGAGAATAGAATATTTTTTATTGCACACAAGAGAATAATAAACATGAGTTAACAATCATTTAACTAATACAAGCGGCGGTCTTATCCCTAATAGGGATTTCTTCTAGACAACCTCCTGGGGATAATTTCACATTTCAAATAGTGGGTCGGTATTCAGTGCGCATAGTTTAAAATATATATACAATCATACATACATATGTTAATAGTAAATAAAAATACACATACATATTCATATACAAATATATTTACATAGAGTTAAATACACATACATAAATTACTGTTTACAAATTTAGATAGTGATTTTGAGGTTTGAGGAGTTTGATTATTAAACGACTATGTAAGTGATTTTGCACTTCTGATGCTCATTGGTATATATAGATTAAGGTGTCTTCATAAAAGTCACGTGCCAACCAAAAAGGAGGATGCGCCGAAACAAAAGACAGCTGAGCGCTAGAGGGAGGGAAGTTCGTCGACCTACGGCAACGTGGCCGTAACTTTCATTCTTAAAGCGTACACCAAGTTAGTAACCTACTTTTCATTAATAAGGCGAGCTAAAAAAATGCACGAAGAAAGTATCAAAGATTGAGCGGAGCGCGAACTTCGTCGGGAGCGAGAGATAGGTTAACAAGGACGCGTCTTCTTGTATTATTAGCTCAAAATTCTTGCAATCGTATCCTTGATACTTTTATTGTGTTGTTTTTGTTTATTGTTGTTCTGAGTATAAATAATATTAGTCTTTAAATTATTGTTACGTTGCTACTTGGCTCTAACTGAAGACCAGCTTTGTTTGTTATCAACCAGCTTTTTCTGAGTTAGGCCCTGTTTACAGTTATGTTAACCTTTGGCTTTTGTTAACCTTTTGTGTATAATTCCTTTTAAACAACTAAATACACTGCTTTCTTTCCTTAAAACAAAGTTATATACTTATAGAGTTTTAATGTAGTAGAAATAGATGTATTTATTTTTCATTTTTTTTTAAATTTTTGCCACTTTATGTCTTTTCTTTCTCTGTGTTTTCTTTTGTTACAAGTCTTGTCTCTGTATTTCACTGAAATGGCTTTAGCGAAAGATCAGCATTGGTGCAATCTGCTGCGCTGGAGCCAATGCATTTCATAAAAATTGCTATATTTTGTAAATTTGTTGTTGATTCTTTTTGTTTTAGTTGGCACCGACTTCAAGATGTTTTAAAAAATATTTACTTTTTGGTTTTTAGTTTACTTTTGATGTCGGTTTTGATTTATGTTATTTTATTTTTTACTTTTTAGTTAATAGCTTTAGAAAATAATAAATATATGAAACACATTGTACGTGCCTATAATATTCGAGAATTACTCTCGGTTTACCTGGGATCTACTCATCAGATCCTGATTTGGTGACAATGGGATCACCTCTTTCGATTAAAATAAAAATGAAAATTGATCCACAATTGACGTAAAAAAACGCGTAACAAAAAATAAAAAAGAATATATAGTTGTAGTGAAACAAGCCAATAGATGACACTATGCAATAATTGAGGTCGCAAACGATTCCCGAAACTTACAAAGAATATATAGAAATTTCCAAGAATAATAGAAGAGCCCAGGCCTGCGAGGAACAACAACAGCCTAGCTGGAAGATCTTCCTTTGAGACGGAGGAGCATTCCATCTCGCTCCTACACCCTATACGCGTTACGGTTGAGAACCTTCTCTTTTTAGAAGTTGGTTAAAAATATAATGTCTCGGATACACGTTATATTTTTAACTTAAGCCTATCTCTGTTCTTCCAACGCTTATTTTTCCCGGCGCTCCCGCCAGACGCCGAGACGCTGAGAAAAAAAAATAATTAAAACTCCCGTCAGCGAAAGCGAGAGCCCGCCGTCTGCCGCGTAATTAGCACACTGGTGTTTCCTGACTTTGAACTTTCAATAACATTTTTGTTCATCTTTCAATTACTCTTTGAACAAGTTGTTTTTGTCGCTTCTTCGCCGCTTCGTCGAGATTGTCTCTTTTTATAACAAGTCCTTAGTGTAATACTTTTTTAAGTTTTTGCGGTAATTAATAGCAATTGATATTCTGTTTATAGGAATTTAAACATGAGTTTAATCATTTTTCGTGGTTGTTCGGACATTACGGCCACCTTTCAGTACATATTTGTTATATGAATTGCTTACCTATATGATATGATTTTTTCATAATAATTGTCGTTGGAAATATTTTGGAAGTTAATGATCTAATAATACAATCGTTTTAGAGAAATTTTCGTTTCAAACTTACTAAAGTTAGAAGGCGGATACAATTTAAAACTGGAAGCGTATATCTCGTACTCATGTCAATAGATGCTTAAATATTATTCGTATATCAAGTACATATCCGTGCAGGAATAGAGAAATAATACAATTTCCTGTGGTCAGGCGGCCTGTCGTAAGAAGCGACAAAACAACCCACAGCCAGGTGGTAGGGTATTTTCCCGTCTGGATAGCTACCACTTCTGGTTCTAAAATATGCCGCCATAACAACCTTGAGTTCTGTTCCGGCATTAGCGGCCAGGTTCCAGTCTCCCTTTAGAGAGCGGCAGCGCATTGGTAGTATCTTTGGTGTTACAAATGTCCATAGCCTATGGTAATCGCTTTCCAACACATGGACCGTCTGCCTGTCTATGTATTAAAAAAATATTTTATTGTTACTTATATTTATTTATTTGAATTACTAATGAAATATTACACAAGTTTTATTAATTATTATTTTTATTTATTATTTAAAAAAATTGGGTCGTTTTGATCTTACGCCAAAAGGAAGTTTTGCACTGAAAATCAGCGTTGTGTCGGATGTAATTCCGGCACAGGAATATGCTGAGTGCAAACCTTGTTTGCTGAAAATGCGGCGTACAAATCTCAACATATGCTCTGTGTAAAATAATCTATAAGGAATGTAATTACGTCGCTATTTCTTCAAATAAAGTCTTTATTTCTTTCTTTCTTATTCTACAATATCTATTGGTAAAAAATGTAGTCTCGGCTATCTCGCCCCTCTTTATTTAAATTTGGAACTATGACGTGAAAAATAAAGAAGTGGTAGATCGTAAAAATACTTTCAAACAAACTTGTTTTTTAAAGAGATTTTTAGGCTTTCTTAGCCAAATGATAAAAATAATGGACATTCGGTATCTTTACGGAATCCCTCAATGCGTCTGGTCTATTGCAACCTTGGCCGATATATTATGTCTTATATGAATATAATTACAAGCATTTTTCATTTTGCACTTTATAATATAAATTGTGATTTTAAAACTAAAGATACCCATTTGAAGAAGGTCTAGCAACAGCGTATTGCTAATTTCAGAGAATATTTATATTCAAATTTAATAAATAGAAGATCTCTTGGCACCTACTCAAATATTAATTTAACAACAAAATATAACGGCCTACTGGAAACAGCTTATACGGCATTTGTGACCTTATAAATACAATTTTCTGAAAACTATTCACAGTAGGTATACTTGGTTGATTATTGTTTAGAGATTTAGTAATAAATGAAAATTTCAGAAAATCATACTATAATAAAATATCTTCTTCTAAGTCCTTCCTTCACTGCTCAGGACCATCACTTTGATGGTAGAGAACAATTGCTCTTTGCCACCCAGATCGGTTTTGAGAACTATGGACGCTTGAGTTTATTGAAATGTCCAGTTGGTTAGCAATCTGGTCAATACACCATGATAGAGTAAGTAGTTGACGGTCATTTCAACTGCATCATGTATAACCTGGCCGTAACGTTTAAAAATTAAACTATTTTTATGCCTTTTGGCAGTATTCTATCTTATCTAAAGTCGTTAACAGTGAATTATAAACAAGGCTAATTTCGCCATGTTATTTTAATTTTAACGTTGATCCAAATGTAAAATCCATTCAAACGCACTAAATACGGATATATCAATACTTAGGCTGGTGTGCTTAGATATTTAACTGTCGGTTGAATTTCTATGCACACCAGCCTAAATTTCATACGAGCAGTGATTTTTAAAGTTTACCGAGGACGTCTAGCGGAATTTAAAGCAAAAAAAAATCGTCATAATTTAACTATATTTGCCAAAGAACTGCCGACACGACAAGTTTGTGATGGTTCGTTTACCTTTTTTTTAATTAAATAATTGTACTGCCAAAAGTGTTAACACACTTTGTGATAACAACAATACTGTTGTGCTAAAGCACTTGCTTACAAGATTCTAGTCATTATTATTAAAATAAACATCGTAGGTTATGTTGAAAATATGCGTATGTCGTAACGTAAATAAAGTTAATTATTACTGGCACGAAATTTTACGTAATGTTAAAAATTACTAGCCAGTATCAAAATGACTCAATACATAATTGGAGCTACTAGAGTTTAAACAAATTTGCGAAAGTGGCGCCTCTATTATTTTCTGCTCTATTTGACCATACTCTAGGATAATTCGCCGCATTTGTAGGGAATGGAGCTTGGTATATACAGCCTATTCTGACGTATTAAATTTTCAGTGGAGTTCAGCCGAATTTTAGGGCTTCGACTGAAGGTAATCAACAAAGTTCTTTTGATAACTCGGAAGGCCACACTTGACTACTCAGTTCACTTTTCTTACAAAACATATTATTACTATCTACTCAATAACTATCAATATTCTATAACTATTGTTCAATTTAAAGTATTTTTATACAATTTTAGAAAATAGAACTGTACGGTACAGTAGGTTTTTTTACATAGAGACTATTCGAGAGGTAAGCTCTAAAACACAACGAACTTTCGTTTTCCATAATCATATACCTAATCGAAGTTAATAAAAAGATAAGTTTTATAAGCATATTCAAGAAAATAAGGGTAATTTTGTTTTTCAATAAACCGTAATGGAAATAACGTGAAACCAATACAGGTCTTCGTCCTGGTTCAGCTTTTAAGGTTAAACCACAGAGTACATTAATATAATGGGAGAGGTTAACATCAATTTTAATAATTCAAAATACATTAACATTTTAAAAACATATAAAATGTCACTAAGAAGTTTCGTTATTGTTTTAGAAGACGCACCTAAAGGGCGCCTACATCCTTACGAGAATGCGTGTGAAGCAAGAAATGAGAGCTGATTTTCAGATGCGTTCTAGCAAGATTCTCGTGAGAATGTGGAGCAAGAAATGGTTTCTATTATTTCCGGATTTTATTCACATTTATTTCAATACAGCATACTTTAGCATTATATAGAATAACATTTTCCTGCCAGGCACAGTGGATTTAGGCATAATCAAATAAAAGTTAGTTTGTTACACATTTACACAGTTAGGTTATTATTTATTCCTTGTATAGTAGGTTACTTATTTAATAATTAAGAAATTGACGTATTGAACTTTATAAGTAGATATGTTCCCTTTGACTACAAAACACTAAAAAACTTATTTCTTGACAAATTATTATTTAAGTTTAATATAAAAGTAGAGAGTTTGTACATGAAACAGTAATGTTTTGCTGTCTATAATTCTTAAAAAAACCCAAGATTTTTTTCTTAAATGTAGGTACTTAAACAAAATTTATATTGCTTTTATGCAATAATTTTGTGTATAAAGTTATTCGCAAAAAATCGTTTTTAGCATGTATGATAGATGTAGAATTTGATTAAGGGTTTTTTTTTTATTGTAGACCCGGTGTTCTCCGTCATAGGGCAAGACAGAGACTATCTTTTCTATATTTTATTATTTTCAGCACAATATTTTCTTAATTATTATTAAGATTAGAATTAAGAGAAGAAGGGTTTAGAGGGAGTTAATATAAATCTGACTTTTAATTAACGATTATTTTGAAACTTAGAAATTCATATTCATGAACACTTGACATTGGCTAGATAAACTAACCGTACCAAGCCATATTTTTAGAAAAATTACGAAATTTCGTCCTTGTCGTGTAACCTTAACATTCATAGTGATTCTACACCCACATAAGACAAAGTTCTGTACCAAATTGCCTGACAACGGAGTCAAGAAAAACATTAACGGAAAATTGCGTGGAAACCTTACAAGCCTTTAATTTTCCACGAAACCTTATGAATATCCATACGGGCCACATCCGGACCAATTTTTCCTTTATCCAAACCCACGGACGTATTATATCGGAAACTTGAAAATTAATTCCGCCACCTAATTTCCTCCACGTGAAATATGAGGGCCTATTTTACACACACATGCGTGCATCACGGAGAATTTCGTTACGTGCTGCGTCCGCCATAGGGTTGCCGAAACTACCCCCGCGCGCCCCCAACATCAATCTTCACCCCCCGGCCACCTACGATCGTATAACACAATAATATATGTCTAACTTTCGGACCGGCCCTGTAGGTAGCTGCATCTCTTTTGTGCATACGAGCGATTTATGGCATAGAGTGGGATGGACGTTAGGTGGAGGCGTCCTAAAGGGTGTAGGGTGTGTGTTGGGGCCCGCTATTGAAATTGAAGCGGGGCTTAGGCGCGGATGACGCCTGGCTGGAGAATGGATGGAAATTTCCTCAATTTAGCGTTTTCACCAACAAAAGACGTTGTTTGATTTTTGGTTATTGTGAAACACCGCTGTGGTCATTGTTGTGTGAGACGCGCAGATTGGTTTGTTGTTAACAATTCTTTGATCTAGGACTATATTGATATTAAAGACTTTTCGTTCGTTTTCTTTTATAAAGCTGTTTTTATGTATTGTTTCATTAATTTTATTGTACAATAAAGTATATTCTATTGTATGAAATTAAAACAGGTACCAATATATTGAGGCATTATGTTGAAATAAAAAAATATTGTTTTCTTGTTATTTTTAACGGTAGTTCTGTGCCTGTTATTTTTGGAATATTGATAACAGTTAATAATAATAAAACATGTAAAGGCTTTCTTGTTCTGATTTGATGTTTCATTGATACAATACCCTAAGCTAAATAAATGTATTATTTCGAGAAGATAACAAGAAATTAATAAAAATAAATAGAATTATATTAATAGGCAATGCGGTTATTAATGGATTTTGTGGCTTATGCTTTAATGTATGTTAATCGTTTCACAGTTTATTAAAAATAATAACTATGTCATACAACTACTTATTTTTTAAGTTCTTATCAACACAAAAGTAGGGGAACCTAAACCATTGTTATCACCCGACCAGTGCTTTGCGCCCTGTCAATTTATTCAAGATTTAAAAATACGAAATTTTAGTAATTTGTATTTTGTAGCCACAATAACATTATTATACATCATTGTACTATGGCTACAAAATTAAAAAAATAGGAAGATCTTTAAATGTTTTCTATGAATCACTAGGGTGCCAATAATGGTATACTTTACCATATAACACGTAACACTATTTGATATTGGCTGGCTTAAAAGCCTAGCCTGCTGCCAAGCCGTAAACTCGAAAAAAAAATAGAACATAGTCTTGTCATTGTTCCATTTAAGAATGTTCTAAATTCAAAACAAACATAATGACGGTTAATAAGGTCATAACAGACGGGGAATCGCTACACTCAGACAGTGACAAACATTTCGCGCTGCCCGCGTCTCGCGTAATCTGAACGCAATTAATTAAGCTGTGCAAACTTTTACAACAGCGATTTATATTCTGTTGCCGCCACAGAGCATCGCACCGTTCGTGTGTAGCTTTAATCTAAGCTACCCTCTATTGCTTACACTTTTAGATTGGTTACAGTTGTTAAATATGGCTTACCTAAAACTATATATATAACAAACACTCATAATAAATCTGTTTGTAAAATTTCTAAGTATAATTTTTTTTTTGAGTAAATGATAGAACGGGATATAGGTTTGGCAACTATAAATTTACTAAAAAGAACTAAATTTGTAGGCACGTATATATGTAATCTTATAAGAAATATTTTTTTATGTCAATAAGAATGGTATGTAATAATCTAACGATGAGTAGTTTCTTATGCTTAGAAATTTCTATGTTACGTCTAGATAACATCTGTACTAGGTACCACAGAGTTGCTATTTCATGTATTTTTGATTTACATGCACACCTAATGTGTTTACATCTTGAGTTTTCTAATTAAATTATTATATGTATAATTTGGTACTTCAGCTTTAGAAATAGGTAACCCGATATAATGAAATTTATATATCATGTACTCTCGTTAACGGGTGAATAAATGTAGGATACTTTTTATTCCAGACAATGAAATATTTTTTAAGTTATATGAATCGACCACTTTGATAATAATAAATCTTGGAAGCAGCGTTTGTAGTATTCATAAATATTTTATTGGGTCTTATTGATAAAAATTGCGGTATCTCAGAAAAAGATACTGAAGACCAAGCATATTCGAAGAATAAATAGGAATAAGTAGGCATTTGATTTTAATCTGTATCATTGTTCGAAACAAATAATGTCAAAGAGGCAAGTGAGGTGTGTAAGAATAAGCCTAAATGGCACTCTGTTGTTCGTGCCTACCCCGCAAGGGAACTGGCGTGAAGTTATGTATGTATGTATGTATTGTTCGAAACCACTTTAATTCTTTAAATTCAACTTTGTTGCGGATGTAATGTATTTTTATATTATCTTCTACCGCTCTAATTCATATTGAGTGCGTTTGAACGCTTCTTTAAGAACCTTACAATATGAATAAGACCGTAAAATTCTTGTGATAATCGGCAGACATTGTATAGCCCCAAGGTAAGTAAGTTATGCTGACAACTCTGTGGTCGTCTCCAGACACCCAGGCCATAGCAAATAATGGAAGATCTGTTTATGAAATATACCATGTTAGGAATCAAACTTGGGATTCTGGGTTTAATAAGCTAGGTACACAAAGGCTTAGACCACTCAACCATAAGGGCAGTAAGGATAGAAACTTAGTATAATTTTAATATAGCAAAACGCAAGTTTCTGTTTAATATGGGTCAAAACTTTTCGTGAGCAAAGTTGTGCCAAAAGTTATTCTTTCTTTCTTATTAGAAGGCATAACTTTGCATTGCCCATATCAACCCTTGCGAAAACTTTTGTACTTCCCAACTACACATATAGGGCGCCGTATAACTTTATTACATCAGCAGGTAGGCGCGGCGTTATCTCGAACGTCAGGCCCATACTTAAGCTGGAGGGGAACTTGAAATAGGAATAGTCGCATTAGGCCCCAAAATTACAGCGACCGTCACGGCCTAACGTGGTAAAATTGCCCGACCACCTGGGGGGTTAACCCTCGACACCCTCGCCTACTTCTAAGGAT
Source organism: Dendrolimus kikuchii (assembly GCA_019925095.2). NCBI lineage: Eukaryota > Metazoa > Arthropoda > Insecta > Lepidoptera > Lasiocampidae > Dendrolimus > Dendrolimus kikuchii. The sequence continues at coordinate 16,855,362 of CM034400.1, forward strand.
GGGTCCACATCTGATCAACGTGAGGCTGATAGTCAGCATAATCATACGATAATCAGAATAAAGAACGATATATAAGATTGGCTATGTTTTACTGCGTAAGACATTTCTTTTTTTATATTTATTTTCTTATATGTTTACATTCATATAAATAAAACATATTCGACTATGGTACAGACACCTCATGAGTTTAATATTATATAAGTAGTTATGATATATAACGACATTTTTAAAAATAATTTACACAATATTGTTAATCAAAAATAAGAGCAAAGGCAAGGCAATTTTTATCATAATTCGACTGTTTACTTCTGATTTGATAATAAGCAGCGGAGTTGAGATTATGCTAGTATATGGTTCTAATTTAGTCCCAGACCTACACGTGTGAGCCTCTATATATATAGAGTTGATTGAAGACAAAGGATAACTATGTTATTAAATGACAGAGATTTTTACATGGCTTAATATTAAACTGATATTATGCGGAAACTGTACCATAATATATATATATATATATATATATATATATATATATATATATATATATATATATATATATATATATATATAATAATTTATTTTCTTTAAAGTTCACATGTATACGTCACACCATTACTATGGATTCAACAAGTTCAGAAGATTTAATTGCAAATGCCCAACGGACTACATCATGCTCAATATAAAGTCGAATTTGTCTTCTTCTATTTAAAATAATTATAGTTTTACATGGTTCGTGTGTAGTGTTGAAGATTAGTGATGAATCAATTTTTAGAATAATCTTTTAAGAGTCAGCAGATATTTGACAATAGCTGGATCCAATATAACCTTCCTTTCCCCTCGCCAGCCACAGATAAATTGAAAACTCTATAGAATGCAAAACGAAATGTCATATGTCGTAAAACAGTTGAGATTTCGCACACATAAACTTTGCTCACTATCGCTTAATAACAATTGCTTTTAATTTTTATAAAAACTATAAGTATTTGCAAATAAACTGCACTACGAAAATCCCAAGAATTTGTTATTTAATGTGAATGTGCATGGAGTAGGTTAATTCCTAAGATGGTAAAAAGTAGGCGCTTAAGCTTGTAAGATGTAGACCCGGCCTAAGGCGACTTTAGCCTGCTGAGAGTCCTTCAAATGAACAATCAACCTTATGTTTATCAGTTTTAAGGTTTAACATCAAATGAACTATGGATCATCTGAGTGGGTAAACGTCACTTTGACCCCACTTCGTATTTCGGGTCCGTGCGAGCGGAGGGCGCGGGGGTAAGGTGCGGGAGGGTTGTTTTAGTCATCAATAATGTTAGAAGGTAAGCTTTAGTGGAGACGCGCACGATTCGTTATGCTAAGTACTTTATATGGCCGCCTCGAACTTAATCCGCTTCTTGTGCAAATCGAGATCGCTTCAAATTCGGTCTTGGATTATTTTGTTTGCTTTGAAAATGAGCTTAGGTTTAGGTTTTTAAGGCTTTGGCAAAAACGGAAACCTTGTGTAATCGCCTTGTCCGTCTGTCTGTGTATATCTCATAATTTTTTGGTAACTAGGAACTAGTAGAATTTTTTGTATTGTTGGAGTACAGCAGTCAGGTAGACGGCCCACTTGATGGGAAGCGGTTACTGTCGCCTATGGACATTTGCAAATACCAAAGGTGCCACCAACGTCCTGTCGGCTTCGAAGAAATTCAATAAAACTTTTTTTTTTAAATCCCCGCATGGTAGGGCTCAGGGAAAACCTCTGCTAGGGGCTCATTCCAAAGCTCTACGGTGCCCAAGAGAAACGTTATTGAGAAAGTTAAGTAGTGAAATTCTTAAAAAAGTGAAGTAATCTTGTACATTTATATAGGTAACTAGGAATTTAAATAGTAGATTGTTACATGAGCGGTAAAAGTGATCTGTTTAGGCATGCGATGGTTTGGCGCACGAGCGTGGCGAGGTCGTTAATAGTTCAAGTGCCTAAATAGGCCTTTTACCCGAGGTTAACACTCTGATTTTCATTTTGAGTATGAGGAAAGTAAATAACAACTATTAGTTAAACAAACAACTACTGCTCTAATGAAATTAGGCGTTAAACCCGTGTCTAAATCTGATGAACTCATTTAATATGTCACATATGAAACTTCAACTGAATACCTTTTTAGGCGCGTTCCTCCAATAGCTCACAACGACCAAAATGCGCCTTCAGCCGTTCCATATAGCGACCGCGGTCGTTATGGTTGCCCCGAACACGTCACTGATGACGTCATAATTTTCGATCACGTAGCGCTCACAACGACCCACGTCAAAAGGTGGATCGAACAATCCGTACCACTTAGTTTACGATTGTAACACCCGCAAGCAGGAGGAACGGAAAAATCGCGGTCGTGAGCGTTGTGAGTCTCATGTGGAACGTATCGTACGTGTAGCATTCTACCAGCCAGTAATTTATGTCACTGATTATATTTAAATATTTACCTCAAAATATAAATTAAATAATAATTTAGTGAACAGTAATTTATAAGTATAAAATGATGTTATAAAATTGTTGATTTTTTTAAATACAATTTATGCCGCGATTAACAGTGGCTGTAAAAAAAGTTTGGCCATGAGTTCGCATAGTTTTCTAAATATTTTAACAGCAGGGAGTATCGTTTACCAGGGACGAAAAGTGCTATTTTCATCCCTGTGATTAGGCAACTCCAAGCGTACTTTAAGAATATGTCGTGTGGGGTAGTGTTAGTCAGATCGTAAAAGGCAATCATGTTTCTTACTAACTTTTTTAATGTAGTTAATTGATGGTGTAATGTTAGCTCCCAAAGTCATGAAAATTGACCCCTCTAATTTTTATATTATGAATTTCTATGGTATGAAGAAAAATTCTAAAAAAACACCATGGTGATCGGTCGGTACAGCTTAGAAACTGCTTTAAAGAATAATTATTTTTAACAATATTGAGTAGTTTTTGAGATATAGGTAAAGTGTTTCGACTGTTTGTTCTTGGTATATTCAATCAAATATAGGTAACAGTTGACTTTGTCATCTCTACGGAACTGGTTGTTGTGTGCGAACTGTCAAACGCTTAATCAATTTTTTTTTAATTGTAGGAGTTCAGCAGACAGGCAGATGGCCCACTTGATGGAAAGCGGTTACCATCGCCTATGGACATTTGTAACACCAAAGCTGCTACAAATGCGCTGCTGCTATCTTAAGGGAGACTGGAACCTGGTCACTAATGCCGGAACACAAACACAAGGTTGTTATGGCGGCATACTCTAGACCAGGGGTGGTCGCCATCCAGTCAAGCAAATACCCTACCACCTGGCTGTGGGTTGTTTTGTCGCCTCTTACGACAGGTCGCCTGGCCGCAGGAAATTGTATTCTTTCTCCGTTCCTGCACGGATGATTTATCGAACAAAATGGAACATTTATTGTACCTAGTTTTGAATTTTTGGTGAACAATAGAGTGTTTTCACTCATTCATTCATATCTTTTGAATTTAACAACGAAAGTTCTACACACAGTGCACCTACTATGAGGTACTGACGTTATTGTTACCTTCCCAGATGGAACGCTGAAATTATGAAGTTGTTCAAGTCATTTAAGATTAATAAATTAGGATGGACAGCTTTGAATAGTCAGCAGGTATATAAACGTAATATGTAGGTGGCTATTTGTTGGCAATAGCAATGCCAAAATTGAAGTCAAAATTCAAATAACCCAACAGTTTTCCTTCAGATGATCCCCTGTAGACGAGGGTTCCATGCCCGGGCGGCTTATCAATCACCGTTGATGGAAAGCCACTAGACCGTGGGGACGGTGAGGAGGAGATTTGCACCTACCCACCCATTGTGATGCGTTTTACGTGGAAATCTCATTACGGTGTGATCCACGATACACTATTTTATTTATAGCCTCAGAGATGAGTAATGAATGGAATCTTCTTCATATATAAATTCATATTACATTTATGCATAGCCCTATTTTTATTATTAGACGCTTTTTAAATCTATCAACCTAATAGGCGTTTTTAATAGTATTTGGAAATTATTGTTAATTTATATATGACCAAGTATCGTTAAAAAGTAGTTAAGAATCTGAAAAACTAAACTTTTTTATGAAATAATTCGAAATTGAAGTTAACAAATATACTACTAAGAGTTCTTAAAAACGTGTTGTTAAAAAGAAGAAAATGATTATTTCTACTTTTTTAATATAAGCGATGATGTCAGGAGCCTTAAGAACAGACGAGCGTGCATGACAAGAGTTATGAATGTCAAAGAAGCAAGTGAGGTGTGTAAGAATAAGCCTAAATGGCGCTCTGCTGATCGTGCCTACCCCGCAAGGGAACTGGCGTGAAGTTATGTATGTATGTAATATAAGCGAAGTAATTTCCAAATGTATGAAAATTAAAATTAAAAATGAAAAACTGTTGAAATAAACCTCGTCATTTCAACAAGAACCTTTTTTCATAGGGTCTTCTATATTTAAACTACATTATAATATAGTAACGTCATAGTGTCGGTTGTTTTTTAGGTCTCTAAGTATCCGCTATGCGTGTATGATTGTCTAGAATAAAACTCTGCTGGTATTCACAATATGTGCCGTATTATTTCCCGGTCCATAACCAATAAAAACACTTGCACAATTTGTAGTCAGTTGCTGGAATCTTCTTTTAAGCAAAATTTATAAATGTATAAACATTAAGATAATTTTCTTTTTACAATCGAGTTGTCTGGAAGTGGGCACTAACAACTGCAACACTACTGTGTTGCAGTTGTTAGTGCCCACTATACATACATTATACTACAGCAATTGTTTGCGATACGGTATTGTTTCCTAATTGTTTGTGTTAATTCTTCTTCTGTTTGTGTTACTTATTTTTACAAGTATTTACACCATTAAAAAAAAATATAGGTACAAGTAAACAACATGACTATATACTTTTATTTTATTTCAAGTATTATATATTATATAAATAACTCGCAACGTATTTTTCTGTTCTGTATGTGATGTAAGTTTTCGTAGCATGTACAGACTGTCTAAAACGCCATCTAGAGGTTTTTCCAAAACATTTGTTTAGAATAAACGATTTTACACTACTCGACAACAGATGTCGTAAGTATCTTATTGGATATTTTATTGATAAATCTGATTTAAAATGTAGACAGATAAATCAGTCTTGTTGTTTGGTATTAGTAGAAAATTTATATTATAACTTATTTAGCACTGGGCTGTGTAGCTGAAATGTAGAGAAGCTTATGTCTAGTAGTAGAATGGGTTGGCTGACATCGAACTCTAGGGTAAATGGATTTCATTTATAAACCAATAAGACAATGTCATTATTTAAGGTATAATTGCAACATAAAAAATCTTACCTGTTATTCAGGTGCTCTACTCATTCAGCCCTCACCAGCGACCTTACGCAGGTTCTTCGTTCGCTGTCGGCTCCATCAGCCATCAGTCCTGCGACAAATGTGACCGATCCTCTGCCACTTCAGCTTACAAACACGCAACTTAGTCCTCGTTTATTATTTCTTACCAACTTTAAAAAAAATTTTTGGATGTTCGTTACTTGATTTCTCCGTGAATTGTGAACCGATTTACATTTTTTTTCTTTTAATCAAATGGTTATACTCCCGAATTGGTTCCATTGTCACCATGTCAGGATCTGACGAGTGAATTTCAAGGAATCAGAGAATCTCACGAAAATTGTTAACCAACTTCTTTGTAACATGATATCTCCGTCAATTGTGGATCGATTTTCAATTTTTTTTTCTTTATTCATAAGTAGTATACTAGACGATTCCATGGTCAACAACTCAGGATTTGATGAGTGAATCCCAGCGAAATCGAGAGTAACCTTTATTCAAAAACGCCGAGTTATTTTACCAAGAAAGGCTTGTATACGCGTGCTAGTATTACACTTTCTAAAGGCGCTTAATTTTTTTTGTAATCATGTTACGCAATTTCTCTGTCAATTGTGGACCGATTTTCAAAATGTTTTTTTTAACTCGCGAGTTGGTCCCATAGTCACCAAGTCAGGATCTGATTTGTGGATCGCAAGGAAATCGAGGGCAATCCTTGTTGAAGACCATATACACCGAAGAGTGAGATGGCAAATTTGTATACGCGTGCCAGTTGTAAAATTTCTACAGGTACTTAATATATTATTTCTATCAGCGCAATAAAAAGACACAAACCAATACAACTAATAAACTTCAAATTAAAAAAGGTACGGAACTTTAGAGTCCGTAGAATTGTTTCATTTAAAAAAAAAAAAAATATTATTTCTAAGGCTATTGAAATATTTGCTATCCGACTTCTTTCTACATCTCAAAGTCGGAGTCAAGTAAAACATAAATATTACTACAATTTGTAAATTTGTAATTGTTATTTTATGTTTTTCTTGGCACCAACTTCGAAACGTTGTAGAAAGAAGTCGGTTAAATATTTGTTATTTGGTTTTTTATGTGAAGCCGTTTTATTTTTACTAAAAAAATATTTCTGAATGTAATAAAATCGTAACTGTAACGCTGAACATAAAGCTGTTAAATTTTGAAAAAATTGAAGGCTGTAAAATCTTTGGCTTAACCAAAAAAACCTAAATAGGTATAGATTTTTGTAATCAATTTTGTACGAGTTGCTAATACAAATTTTATTTCCTATTTCACCCGTCCAAGATTATTTTTGAGTCAAAAGATAGCCTTAGGGTACAATCTCTCTACTTGTCCAATTTCATTAGCATCCTTTCAGCCATTTATGGCCGGTTCCTATAGCTTACTATTCATTCATTTACCCCCGGTAGAAATTTGACATTACTTGTATAGAACTTAAGTCAAATTTTAACGGATAGTAAGGCAATTGAATGGTCAGTAAGATAGCATTCCGCCATTATCAGTGAAAAGATAACAAAGAGGGACCCAATTCTGCTATTGCCATCTTGTCTAACTTTAACTAATTTCAGTATAAATAGATGTTTAAAATTTCAATACTCGTTTGGGCTACCGTCATTTCTACTAATGGTAATTCCAATTTTCTTCTACAATTATTCCGCCGCGACAATATCGAGACAATATTGTGAATTTACTTGTAGTTGATGCATTTACCACGTTTACACGTTGTAGATAATTTAATATTATTTCCTTTGCTTAATATACTAGGATCCTGGTTACCACATGCTCGGGTTTCCAACTCAATTATTTGCTTATACATTTCTTAGATTTCATTTTATTTCTATTAGAAACTTTCGTAATAAATAAAACTTGTATTTAAATCTAATTCTCATAAACCGTTTATCCGTGCAGGAACGGAGAAAGAATATAATTTCCTGCGGCCGGGCGGCCTGTCGTAAGAGGCGACCTAACAACCCACAGCCAGGTGGTAGGGCATTTGCCCGACTGGATGGCTTCCACCTCTGGTCTAAAGTATGTCGCCATAACAACCTTGAGTTGTGTTCCGGCATTAGTGACTAGGTTCCAGTCTCCCTTAAGAGAGCAGACGATCATTTGTAGCAACTTTGGTGTTGCAAATGTCCATAGGCGATGGTAACCGCTTTCCATCCAGTGGACCGTCTGCCTGTCTGCTGATCTCCTGCAATAAAAAACAAAAGTAGGTCAAGTTCAAGGTCAATCTTTTGGCATTTGCCTTTTCACGTTTGACAAGTGCTACCTTATGAAAAACATAGCAACAACATTCTTTTGATATTATTCATTACTATTTTATATATGCATTTATTATTTGATACTATTCATAGCGTAGGCGCTATGTTTACCATTCATGTATAATCATTATTTATAATCATAAAATAAATTATAATATATAACTATATATTTCAATTTTCTTATTTATTTAATTAAATTTAATTTGTCAATTACTTAATGATCAACTTTTGTTATTGTTAATCAATGCCTATATGCCTATGTTAGCCAGGACGTAAGGATACGACTAACCAATGAGAGATGTGTATAAAACTCGCTCTCATTGGTGGGAATTCAAAAATGTAAAAAGACACGGGTTTTGAATTCAGTTAAAGGAGACACCATTTTATAAGACTGAAAGATACTTACTAATGTAAAAATAAAAGCCAGTTTTAAGATCGACGTTATATTTATTCAAACAGCCTTAGGTACATCACGTCTAATATCATAGCACACTCTTCATACTAGAATAAGAATTTTTGACACTATCGCAATGAAATCGTACTTTAAATACATTCGCAACGCCTAGGTATTGAAATAGCAACATTAGGTTTCAGATTTACTTTCATATAGCCTATACAAATTAATATTAATTAAAAATCTAAAATATCCTATAAATAAACCTAACTTAAAAATATATATACAATAGTAAAAAAAAAAAACCTAATATTAAAATAAAACCTATATTAAAGCCCGTCCAGCCCCACCAGACCACTGTCGCTGGGCATTGTACCTAGAAGGCTGGCAGCATTACCTCGCTGGATACAAAGGCTAATCCTTTGAGCGAGGTAAGCTCCAGCCTTCCGGTCTCCTGTTTTGTCCATTAAGCGTTTTTTAATTATTTTAAATAATTTGTGGGCACTTGGCCCCCATGGGCCCAAAGTCTCCACCCCAAACGGCTCAAATATGTAACCTGTTCCAAGGGTTACATATTTGAGCCGTTTGAGGTTTTCGGCAGAAGTGGCAGTGCGACCGGCCCCAACTTTGGACTCCTGGAGATGAGAAGGCGCCAGTGTATCGACACAGGTAACGTCCCACACAAGCGGCCTTCCCAAGCTCCAGGGAATTAAAGTCATACCGTCGGGCCTCTTGCCATCGTCGCGGATCAGGCCGTTCGGTTCGAGATATTAGTAGATATCGATAATAGTACATAGTGATAAGACCGTCTATTGTCTTCCGTACTTAAACTTCTTGAATTGTATCTTAATGTCATGCAATAAAGTATATTCTAGTCTATTCTATATATTGGTAGTATTGATATAAATTAGTTATCCCATACTATGTCTTATTAGAATTTCAAATTATCCAAATTATATATATGCATGTACATGTTTTCAAATTACAATACGATAATTTCAAATAACGCTTCAAAGCCTTCAAATTAAACAGATATTAGGGTTCAGGGGAGTACGTTTAATCGCGCCCGTAACCATCCAAGACGAGAGGGTTCCGTTGGTTTATGACGCAGTTAAACTTGGGCAGTTATCGCACGTAGCAGGTAACTAATGTACGGGTGGTTAACTCCAGAGAACGGGAACAGCTTGCCTCTATTGCTATAAGTTAATGTTGACACGAGGTTTCTATGTAGGTACGGAAACTAAAGCTATATGTTCGGGCTTGCTCATGTATCCATTATCTATAAGCAGCGACAACAACTATTATTGTTTATAGATAATGGATATCTATAAATAATAATCTATAAACTATTATTGTTTTTTACAGTAAAAAATTATTCAAGAAGAAAATCATCCTTTTCTACTGCGATGCTGGCAAATGGAGAGACAGCCCACCTCATGAAAACTGGTTACTGTCAGCTATAAGCGTTTGCAACAATAATGGCGAAGCCAATGCATTGCCAGCCTTTAGGATGGAGTAAAGAGAATCGAGGATAATTCTTGATTCTTTATTGTACACAAAAAGTTACATACAAAATAATAAAATAGTGGTAATGTAGAAGGACGTGCTTAACCCTAAAAAAGTTTTCTTCCAGCAAACCTATGAGTCTAGCGAGAAGGGGAGAAACAAAACGCAGGGTTGTGTTCACTAAAATATTTTTATGATTTAACTATATAATATAAGCATATTAAAATCTATCTACAGACTTAGAATATATACTACAAAAAATACATACATATAAGACACATAATGTAAAATATAAACATATAAATATAATTTAAGACAGTAATGCTCATTGAGTTTTTTTTTTTTTTTAAAGCTGCTGTCCGATAAACTGTCTCGGATAGTATGTGGCGGGGCGTCCCATAGTTTAACTGCGTGGACGGAGAAAGAACCACTATAACATGCCGATGAATAGTTCTAAATTTTAATTTTAAATTGATTTAAAACAAATGTTTTGAACGATTTGTGACGCTATTTATGACCAGTTTCTGTACCATATTAATCGTCCACTTGCCTTACTACTGGTTAATATTTGACATAAGCTTCATACAAGTAATCGTCAGGTGGTAGGGCATTTGCCCGACTGGATGGCTACCACCCCTGGTTTAGAGCATGCCGCCATAACAACTTTGAGTTGTGTTCCGGCATTAGTGACCAGGTTCCAGACTCACTTAAGAAATCAGCAGCGCATTTATAGCACCTTTGGTGTTGCAAATATCCATAGGCGATGGTAACCGCTTTCCATCCAGTGGGCCGTCTGCCTGTCTGCTGAAATTCTGCAATAAAAATAAAAAAAATACCAAATTTCCACCGGTGGGTAGGTAAGTTGATGAATAGTGAGATATAGGAATCGGCTAATAGTCGTGAATTTTTTCCAAAATCGCTTCAGAATTGAGACGGCCGGCCGGTCGGCCGTCCAAAATATCGCTGGAAAAACAGTGGACGCTGACCTATGTGAGCTTCGAGATTACTATTTTAGTTCAAACCTTTGATGTATAAACTTAAGAACCTACTTAGATAAAGTACATATACAGCACACTAGAGTATACGTATATAGGTAGGTACATGCATTTAGTTACGTTGAAAACCTCAAACCACGGCTCTACATACGTACATTAAAGCATCGAGAGTACAAATAAACAAACGTCCCAGCAAGCGATCGCATATGTCTCCCACAAGACAAATAGGCACTCCCCAACCCCTCCAAACCCTCTCCCGGCCATTCCAGCGCTGACAGTTGGCATTCACCTGCGGGGCACAAAGCAACTTTAGGGATGCCATCGCAACAACACTATTTGATAGATAGAGAACACATTATAATGCAAGGGAATAGAAAAAAGAAGAAGAAACAATTGAACGTTGACACCGTCAAATTATAAAAAAGCAAACTTCTAAAATACCTTCATATACAATCTTTCTAATGTTAAATCAAAACCATTATTACCCTAGCGTAAAATTTCGGTTGTGTTCAGAGCGTCCCTCCGGTGCATGGGGTCCGCTTTCTTATTCATTCTTCTCCACTTCTTGCGGTCTTCACAATATCGTCCCTAACGATGTTAATCTTAAATCAAAATATCGGCGTATGCCTACTGCCTACTGGTTTTCTGGACGTGCAGGTTTTATTGCGATGTTTTCCTTCACTGCCAATAGATAGTTATGGCATTAAATACCTTAGGTATTAGGTGAGAAAAACTGTCACTGTAATCCACACTAACAAGCCAGGATTCGAATCCACATCATTGGACAAAAGCGTATGTATTAGAAACCACCGCGACTTCATTACATACTTATCATCGTCATCGAGAAGTAAATCGATAATTTTATTACCAACAGTTCAGCTATACTATTTTAAAAAGTATCAACTGACATTGTTTTTTTATTTTTTTCTTATATTAATTGTCTTTCTAGACATCTGCTAATGTATTGTGTTTGCCAAAATATGTAAAAACAGTATCAAAATATGTTATAGCTCCCCCAATAAGTTTCTTTATCTTTACATATAATAATACAATTTTCCCGGGAGCGGCTCGTAGTTGTTCGGGTGCGTAAAAATCAGCTTATTCCGACACAGTTTTCTGTGAAACGATAACTTAATTTTTTTTTACAAATGCTGCGGTATTTTGTGGCCCGAGAATCCCGCGGAATTTCAAGTCAAGCGTGGACGAAGGCACGGGCATGTCCTAGTATATATGTGTACTAGCTGTACTCGCGATATATAAAAACCTAATTCAGTTTTTGTGTATATATTATGTAAAACAGAGCTATCCATACTTATTAATTGCCATGTCGTTGAAGTTCATGATGTTTGTTCGTGTTGTGAAGCGAACATTTTTGGAAACCACTTGCTAGGTTTACAAATTGTACAGCTAAGTATTTTTATATCAAAACGTGTGCGGCATGGGAAAACTAGAAATATTTCAATATTATATTTCTATTGAATTTCTAGCAATAGCTGGTAACCCTATACAACTACAGTAAATTTTGGCGAAACGTCTTTGGTGCTGTGTATTTAAGCTTAAATTGAGTACTACTTGGAGTTTAGGCAATAAAATACACGGTTTGGTAGGCTTTGTTAAGATTTACTATTTATTTGAAATAGGACAATTGAGCTATATGCTACACGTACTATAACTTTCCGAATCCTTGAATCCTTTTAAATGAACAATAACCCTTTGAAAAGATAAATTATACATGTTAAAACAAATTCTAAAATTATTTTCATATACAAGTGCATGTGTTAAAATACCACACTATTACTAATGTTTTATCAAAAAAGAAACCAACTACAAGAGTAACTAAAAGCAACAATGAATATTTTCTGCATCTTGAAGTCGGTGCAAAGTAAAACATCTATCTGATTTAAATAAATTTTCTGCTATATCTTCGGAATCCAAATTCCAACAGCAATAAAATTTATATGGGACCATTTTGAAGCTTTATTAAATTCAATGCAAAAAGAATTACCAAAAACGGGTTATAAACAAAAACTTATACAAGCTATATATACAGTAGAGTCTCACTAATCCGGCACTTCAGTAGTCCGGTACGTCCAATAATCCGGCACCCTCCGTTCGCGTCTCCTACTCTCGTTCCCCACTTGACGCACCGGCATCAGTATAACCCAAAAATAATTACAAATAGCACGTACATATTTATTTGTTTTTTCAAGTTGAAAATAATGTAGTCATATAAATATGTCAAATACACGGCAACATGTTTTATTTTATGTATATATTATTATTTTTTCTATACAATTCAATAATCCGGCACCCCCAGTTTTTATTAGTGCGGGATTAGTGAGACTCTACTGATGTACCTGAAAGTGAAAAAAAAAGAATATTTACACTACGAATTGGGAACCACCTCCGGTTTTAGAAGTCGGTTAAAAATATAATGATAAACATAAATAATTTTAATAACTATTTAAACAATAATTAATACGCTATTGACTCGTTTAAGTTTTGTAATTTGCTATTGTAGTAATAATAAAACGTGTCTCAGTTTATTTGATTTCGTGCAACGCTATTAGGGCATGTTTTAATTTGTCCTATAAATTGAATAATCGGCCGTACATAATATAACATAATTATATTATCTTCTTCTTCTTCAGCCACTCTCAGTCCACTGCTGGACGTAGGCCTCCCCAAGTACGCGCCACATATCCCGGTCTCCCGTCTTCCTCATCCAGCCCCTGCCGGCGATCTTGCGCAGGTCGTCAGACCACCGGGCTGGAGGGCGTCCTACGCTACGTTTGCCGAGACGTGGTCTCCACTCCAGGACTCGTTTGCTCCATCGGCCGTCGGTCCTGCGACAGACGTGACCGGCCCACTGCCACTTCAACTTGCTAATTTTGCGAGCTATGTCAGTTACCTTCGTTCTCTTACGGATGTCCTCATTTCTGATTTTATCCATAAGAGAAACACCTAACATAGCTCGCTCCATAGCCCGTTGAGCGACTTTGAATTTGTGGACCAGTCCCGCTGTCAGTGTCCATGTCTCGGCACCATATGTCATGATGGGTAGGACGCACTGCTCGAAGACTTTCGTCTTCAAGCATTGCGGAATGGTCGACGAGAAGACATGTCGAAGATTACCGAATGCTGCCCAACCTAACTGGATCCTCCTATTGGCTTCCCTGTCGAGGCCGTGTTTGCCTACCTGGATCTTTTGTCCAAGGTATACATATTCCTGCACAACCTCAAGAGGGGAACCATCGACGTTTACCGGTCTCGGCATGACATGTTCGTTGAACATGACTTTCGTCTTGTCTAAATTCATGCCGAGACCGACCCGTCGGGAGGATTCATTCAGGCTGTTCAGCATGTCGGTAAGTCCCTCCAACGTCTCTGCAAAGACGACAATATCATCAGCGAAACGTAGGTGGAAAAATTATATTATATACCTTGGCAATGCAGCCAGCCTACTAGGCGATTTGTTACATACTTTATATTAATTTATTTATAATTAAGTATTTAATTTAATTGTCTTTCATTGATTAACAGACATATTATCTAATTGTCTATGGATCTATGATGCCTGAACAGATTAATTAAATACATTAATACTTGAAAAAAAAAACTCAGAAATAAAAATGGCCGACTCAGGAAGATAATAATATTAATTTGAAAAATCACGGTGAACTTTTTTTATTACATTTCAAAGTAAAATTTAGTTTTATTTAGAGATTGTTTTTATAATATTTAACATATGAAGCTTTTCCATAGTTCCAGATAAAAATATTTCATACTTCCCCATTATCGATAATACCGAATTTGTGATATTAAGTTCATTTCTGAGGGCTTAAAGAAGAAAAAAAGAGCCGAAGTGAAAGACACTGTCTCTTCCACAAGTATTCTACGCTAGTATCGATCTACCTTATATATAATTATCTGATACTCTCTATGAGCGATCGATTAGTATTTGAAAAGATGTAATAAAAAATACCCAGTAGTCTAGATAAAATGTAGAATTTCAAAATTCTAGTCTGTATAAGCAGTCCTATGGGCGAACAGACTTATAAGGGATAATCCGTATAACCGGTGTAAATCCCCTAGCTACCCCTCCGGATATCCGACAAACGTACTTCCATAATGTATGAAATACATGACTTGAGCGTTCGTCTAGTCGAATATCGTTAGATAACTAAAATTATTATACAATAAGACATTGAAACTAAAATACATTATGTAGCAGATCATTGCCAACGGGGAGCGTGCCCAGAAGGCTGGCTGCATTGCCACGCTGTATGGCAATACTTATTTGTTGTGCAAAATATGAGCCAGCCTTCTGATCACATAAGACATTAAGATGCCTTCGTATTGTGTAGTATAGAAGAAGAATACTATAAATACTACAATTGTCCAGTAAAAGCGTAACTCTGAAAGAGCCCCTACCTCAAAACCTGGGTACAAAGCCTTTTTGACATTATTGAACAATCATTCCCACAAAATTGTACAAGCAGATGACCTCGTTTGAAATGCCCGCCTTTTTTAAGGTTCGGTAGACATCCGCGACCAACTATTAGTGAAATAATGTGAAATAATAATTAGTCTAATAATAAGCTATTAGTCTGTGAATATCACAGATCTTTTTTTCGGAAGCAGTTGGGTTTACGTGAATGAAATTTGGCAAGAACGTGTAGTCCCTGGAGTGACGACCTGCACAAGGTTGCCGGCAGGCGCTAGATGAGGAAATCGGAGGACAGGGATGAGTGGTGCCGACTAGAGAAGGTCTACATCCGGTAGTGGACTGCGATTGGCTGACGACGACGACCCTACGTTACAGTGCTACAAAGTTATGTAGTAAAATAGTAAATAAACAGAAAATTAGGGGTGTTCGTTATACATGTAAGTGATGTTTTTCAACCTGTATAGACGTGTCGGGTATATTTAGTCAGATCTTATAAATGTCCTTACATTTTTCGGCTTTAAAATTTTGGCTTCTCGAAAAGTTTACCGCACCCAACATGATGCGGCCCTAGGCCCGGGCCTATCCGTAGGTTCACCACTGTCTTGAAGCTCTCTGCTTGATCACACTAGAACTAACTTGTAACTAGGCTGTGTAAGCGAAATTTCTCTACTTACTTGGCGTTGTAAATATTATTTATAGTGGTTTACTGGTGTGCTCATTAATCGTTACATACATACAATTTGTATACTACTCATGTACGCTGATACCGTGGTGTTTATTAAAGTTATAATCTCTGGGCGTTAGTGACATCACAGCAGATTTGGGTCACTGATCTAGATGTAAAGAACAACTACAAGTAAACAGAATATACACAACATGAACAGTTTAATAATACCTCTTTTGTATCTCCTATACAATCACCATATCACCCGCGCATATCCGATTCTTAACCCAATTTCCCCAGCATCTCAACATCAAAGCGCATGTTTTTACCCATTCTCCCCCTAATTAGACCGCAGGCGAATCCCCGAAGTTCCTTCATCAAGATCCGCCTCGCGTTAGTTGAGCCTTAGTTTAATGTATGCACATTATCTAAGCAAGTTCGTGCGCGCCCACCCCAACCTCCCCTTAGTTACGTGCGCTCAATTTACTGTACTTGATATACGTATGTTTCTATATAGAAAACTATTAGAAGAGAATTATGATTTTGATCAAAGTTTAGATGTAGTTGATAACACAAGCAGTAACTGAATAAAAATAGATGAATAAAGTTTTAACGTAGTCTTGTTTCTTCCTGTTTTTAGACTTACGCAAGCACTTCGGCAAATGTGGAACTTTAGTAAAATCCTCATGTCCGGATGTCAGTCTTTCTTCTTGGCAGTGTTTTAGTCTATCTATGTCAGCTATTCTCACAGCCATTTTTTTAATTACTTTGTATAGATAGATAAATGTTGGCATTAAGGTTTATCTTACCAATGAAATATTTAAATTAAAAAAACAATTAGAAGTAATTACCATAATATACTGGACGTGTGATAATATGGACCGACGACCTATGCAAGGTCGCCGGTAGGCGCTGGCTGAGGAAATCGGAGGACAGGGATGAGTGGCGCCGTCTTAGGGAGGCCTACGTCCAGCAGTGGACTGCAAATGGCTGACGACGTGATAATATGAGCTTTCGTTAGATAGCTGCTTAAAATAAAAACAATATTTCTTACTAACTATTTTTGGTAGCACCTTTGGTGTTACAAATGTCTATAGGTAAGTACTTTTCATTCTGTGGGCCGTCTGCCTGTCTGCTGAACTCGTGCAACAAAAATAAAAAAGTCTGTTCGCACATAGGACTGCGTATAGAGACTAGAATTTTGATATTCCACATTTTATCTAGACTACTGGGTATTTTTTATTAAATACTAGCGGCACCGGAAGACGTTGTCCTGCTCTGAAAAAATAAAAATCTAGGACCCAATCCCAGCGCCACCTACCGGTTCCAATTTTGGATTTAAACCACCAGGGGACCCATTCAAACACAAAATCACCAAAATCGCTCCAGGTGATTAGGAGGATCCTAGAACCCGATCTCAGCGCCACCTACCGGTTTCAATGGAATAAAAAGTATCCTATGTCCGTCTCCTGGTTTTAAGCTACCTCCTCACCAATTTTCAGCCAAATCGGTACAGACGTTCTTGAGTTATAAATAGTGTAACTAACAGAACTTTCTTTTATGTATATAGATTTTTCTACTTTCTTACTGTCTAAACTCAATACTAATTGATCGCTCATAGAGAGACTATCACATAATTATATATAAGGTAGGTAGCATAGGATACTAGTCAAGATCACTGTGTCTTTCACTTACTAAATTTTATTTCTTTTTTAAGCCCTCAGAAATGAACTTAATATCACAAATTCGCTATTATCGATAATGCGGGGAGTGTGAAATATTTTTATCCGGAACTATGGGTAAGCTTCACATGTTTAAATTATAAAAACAATTTCTAAAAGTTTCTTTAAAGACATATGTAAGAAACTCTTTGACACTACCCGTGATCAGAAGGCTGGCTCATATTTTGCACAACAAATAAGTATTGCCATACAGCGTGGCAATGCAGCCAGCCTTCTGGGCACGCTCCCCGTTGGCAGTGATCTGCTACATAACGTATTTTAGTTTCAATGTCTTTGGTTTTTTTTACTAAATCATTTCTAAATAAATTTAAATTTTACTTTGATATGTAGTAAAAAAGTTCCTCGAAATCGTGTTTTCTAGTAACTGACTACTACAACTACTTTTATACGGTGGGCCGTCTGCCTGTCTGCTGAACTCATGCAATAAAAGAGATAATGTGAAGTCTGTTTCCAAAGCCGTAATAATTCTTAGGTGTTAAGCTTAAAAACTTCAATGTGAAATTTGTTTGAATAGGATCTGTTGCGTACTTTTTGAGATATGGGGGTATTTGGCCGATTGTCCGTAGTTTATCATTCTCCGCAACCACGTTTTCATTAAATTCGTACTGAACTATTAATTTTTGGTTACAATGTAACTGATTTTTTTTATTGATGATGATTTTATTTTTGAGTTCAGCAGACTGGCAGACGGCTCAGCTGTTGGAAAGCGGTTACCACCGCCTATGGATATTTGTAACACTAGAGATGCTACCAATGTGCTGCCGCTCTCTAAAAGGGGACTGGAACATGGCCACTAATGCCGGAACGCAACTCAAGGTTGTTATGGAAGCATACTGTAGACCAGGGGTGTTAGCCATCCAGACGGTCAAATATCCTACCACGTGGCTAATTTTAATAATTAGTGCTTATTACTGTTATCAATGAGGTTCTTCAATTAGTTTTTTTATCAAAACAGAATAATAAAATATCTACATTTTTATAAAATAAATGAATAATTTCGTTTTTCTTTTATAAATACTACTATATTTTATTCAAAATAAAACAATGATGCATTTGAAAAACTCCCGCGTCTATGGAATCCCGGCTATCGACAGAAAACTCCTCATGGAAGGTGGCGTTCTGGAGATTCATCCATTTACGTTGCGAATTCATCGATACGCCCATTTTAAATGTTATTTTTGCTAAAATTATAAAAGTTTTTTTATCAGTTGTATAAAAAGTATACTTTATTAAAATCTTTCTAGAACAATCAAATTCAAATTTATTTAACCAAACTTCTCATTGCATGACAAAGCTGTAACAAAAGATTGTGCTAAGGGACGTTATCCTGGTTGTCACATTCTGAGCGGGATATGGCTCCTAAAGAACCCTGCATTAGGCAAAGCCTGTATCGCAGGGATCATATAATTTTATATACTTATACATAAAATGAATCATTATTCAATACATATTTAGTATGGAAGTGTGAGCGCTTGAGTATGTTGCGTCTGTGTGCTTGCATTCGTGCGCGCGTGTGTGTGTGCATGTATTTGTATATTTAAGACACAATACGCAGTAGTTCTTCTGTTTGAAAGTAAGTAAGAGAATGTAAGAGTTTAAATGTAAACTTTTTTGCCTGTTTTAATGTTAATGTAATAATTTCACCTTTGCTTAGCTTAGCTATATTGTTATATGTAAAAGGATAAAATCTATTTTGAAATTCAAGAAAACTTGGTAACACACGCGCGTAACTGCGCTATTAGAATTCACTTTGCGCATGTCGAGGTGTCAATTATTTAAACCGATAGAGATTTGAATTATTACTCAACACCATTTCGGGTCGACATTGTTGACAGTGGAAATTTGGTTTAATGGATTAAATTCTGCGACGGAAATAACTTGTCCTATGTACACTTAGTGATGGTATAGAAAGTTTTAACGGTCTTATTCATATTGAGTTAGATTATCAACTCAATATGAATAAGAATGGTAGAGGTTATGGAATGTACCTGATTTAATAATCCATGCTGTATTTATTTAAAAAAAATCTCTGCTATTTATTCAGTTTTGCAAATTCCAATTAAATATTTTTTTTTTTATATGTCTCTAATGACTAACCGTATCTTCTACCGTTAAATTAACCTGATACTATTTATTTTTTTATTTCGCCTCAGGAACACAGTCACTGTGAGGTAGGCAAGTTGCGCTTGTTTTAATTAAAACGAATCATTCTAAGATGAACTCACTAATTCCAGTTTATAAAAAAATAAGAAAAGATCGTTTGATTCATCGTAGATTTATGCTACTATGAATGAAACCCGGCGCCTCTGAGATAAGTGACTCGACTGCCTTGTTAGTAGTTATTAATAAAATAAATCTTCCAAATTTCGATTTTCTTGATCATAATAAATATGTAAATGCATAATATTTTACATTATAAACATACTGCTTCGTCTTGGACAATGTTATTGATCGTTTCACGCAGATGTAGCAATGGGTTTAATGCGTTATTTGTCATGAGATATAGTTACAAATTGTTAATGACGTTGATGTAGCTGTTCGGTAACGGCGTTATTTTTAACGCTAGATATAAGACGCATTTGGTCAGAGTCAATAACTTTAACATTATCCCAGATGGGACCCAAGCTTGATAGTCCTATTTTATATAGCTCATTCCTGTCGCATTGTGAACAGTTTCAAAACTGTAGTTATGACGAACTAGCGAGTCAATGACATGTCAAATATTTGTCAAAAACTAAAAATATCGAAATGTTTTAATAATAGCCATGTTGTTACTCAAGACCAAAATTACAGGTAACTACTTCTGAAACTATTGAGATTAAAGGATTTTCTCCAATTTCCATTACCTTTGATCGTGGCATTAGTAGTAAGGGACATACTGTGTATTTGTAAACCTATTTTTAGTATATGATTGGCAATTAAATCTTGTTCAAATAACACTGGCTCACAAACAAAAAGTGGTCTGTACTCTTGACCAGACCCATCTGTTCTTATATATTTCGATGCGCTGAATCCCTATCTAGCGTCAGTTTGGTCCAGACTCTCAAAATGTTAAGGGTGTATGGACTAAACTGGCAACACGTTGGATCACTCCTGATGTTGCAAACATATATAGGCGACGGTAACCATTTTTCATGGGATAGGCCGTCTGCTTGCTGTCACTTTGCAATAAAAAAAGTGTCACTGTTAGGCTCAGGCCGCCATATATTTTAGGGTAACAGATATCTGCCACGCTTGTCAAGGCGACTTGGTGAGTTTTATATTGGTCACCTCGACGTGTAGGTTTTTTGTTCACTGTCAGATCTTGGTAATTGTAACAACATGCACGTAACATGGTAAGGAAACTGCATAATTTTCGAATCCGCATCATTCGAGACGCGAAAGCGTTAATTATTAAGCTACCATAGTTTTAAGTATTTATTAAGAAAACTCTATTTATAGTTCCCAAAATGAAAATAAATTGATAAATGAGAGGTATAAAACACTTTATTATTCGCTATTAATTAACACATTACCTATGGCTTAAAACGCGATTTAGAAATAAAAGAGAAACATATTTATGTTGTCTGTACATTAAAATCATAAACAAAATAAAGCCGAATCCTTGTAACTCCCCCACCCACATACTAATTAATATTTAAGATATTGAGTAACAACAAACAACAGATGAAAAGACTTATGATGACATTATAAATTAATTCCATTTCAACCAAAATGAAATCCCAAAACAACGTCAAACAAAATTGTCTTTATGTCAATATATTAATTATGGATTATTATAATTGATCCTTTATCAATATTAGGTGTCAATGCCACTCCAGATAATTTAATTTATTTACTCAAGCTTAGTTTCACATACGGCTTATGTGGTACATATTTACCTTGAGGTTCGGAGACAAGTCCACGACGGAATACATAATGTAAGGGTAACAAAGCCGCCTATATACCTACCTATTGCTCGCCAAATTGTAATGCTTTTTGGTGCAAGTTAAAAACGACTGGTATGCTAAATTCAAAAATAACATAATAAAACTACGTTTTAACGGTTTTAAGCGCGGCAATTTATTTGATTTTGGTTATTCCGACGTTTCGGCCACTTTCAGTGGCCGTGATCACTGTAGACAAAGATGTCAATTGACATCTTTGTCTACAGTGTCATTCATAACTCTTATCATGCACGCTCGTCTGTTCTTAAGGCTCCTGATATCACCTTCTGGTAGTACACGATCAATTTGAATCATGGAAGGTGTGTCGTGGCCTTCCACGACTTCTGCAACCATCCACTTTTACATTGTATATCTGTTTAGTCATTCTTTCATCATGCATTCTTTCCACATGCCCGAACCACCGGAGCATTCCTTTCCTTACCTTCACTCCAACACTCTTTCAGGCCAACTCTCTTTCTTACGTCGGTATTACGAACGCGGTCCGCGAGCGCCACAAGTCGCGAAACAATACAAGTCTACAAGAATACAAGTCGCTAAATCTTAAGAAAATATTATCAAAAATAACAATTGGGAAAATCTGTAGAGAAAGTATGATGGTTTGTTGTTTTGTATTCTTTAATAAAAATAGCACGCATGTAAAGTAGTGTTGTGAATACAATATTCTCCGTACATTACCGGTCGGCTGAATAAATTGGCAATTTCAAGAGACATCATCGAGAAAATATTTGAACGGTTCATTTGAAATTCTAGATGATTTTAGAGTATTTAATTATCTTATTGTTTTAATTGTCTGCATATGTAAAAGCATATTAGAAATATATTGAAACTAGATTTGTGTTGATTTACCCGATCCGGTGTTCTGTCTTTACAATTTACAAAAATAATAAACTTGTAAGTGACTCTATGACACTCCCATGTAACGTAGATCTTTGTGTCTTTAGGTTAAAAGGAATTGTTAGTAGCAAAGTAAATCATAACTACCTGCAATTTTAATGTTTGAACTTTCATCTCGTAATATATTTTTATTTCCTTATTAATGTTTCTCATAGATAGGTGGTAGGGTATTTGCTCGACTGGATGGCGACCACCCCTGGTCTAGAGTATGCCGCCATAACAACCTTGTGTTGTGTTCCGGCATTAATGACCAGGTTCCAGTCTCCTTTAAGAGAGCAGCAGCGCATTTGTAGCACCTTTGGTGTTGCAAATGTCCATAGGCGATGGTAACCGCTTTCCACCAAGTGGGCCGTCTGCCTGTCTGCTGAACTCCTGCAATAAAAAAAAAAAAAAAAAAGATAGTATAAGTGAATCATAAAAATTATTTTATAAGAAATAAATTTCTTTGATCCGATTTCGTGAATATACTGAAGTTGTATTGACCTCGCAAACCTAAAAGCCTTCTGCAACTCTGTTAAATAAACTAATTTGGCTATTATTAATGCATTCATTCTTTTAGATTTTAAGCTTCTAACAAGGACCATTTGTTGTTTCGGTAAACTTAAACGGCAATGGTTAATTAACTTAACTTGTAAAAAACAAGCAATATTAGTTGTAATAAGTCCTTTATTTATAAGTAGTTGTAAATAAACTGGAATTAAAATAAGACGAAGTGGGTAAAAACGAAATAATTATCAAGGAAAGGATTTATACGAACAGCTTTTGGTAGATATGACGGTGCATTGATAATAAATAATAATGTCTTTATTTCAGGCAATAAAATACCCATATAAAATTACAACACAATGAAATATTTCAAATTAAAAGCTATTAAAATAATATTCATGTCATTTAATTCACACGCGTGCATTTGCGTTACGGTGCACAGAATGCCAGCTTCTAAAAATTGGGTTGTCAAGGCGTTCTGAAAACATGCGGAGAATTCCATTATCACCTCGATTTTCCTTCAATGGCTTCTATTGTTTGATAAGTTCTCTGGATATCAATTGTACCATACGTTAACATCGGGTGGGTAAGCAACAAAGGAGGAATGCGAGCAGAGCCAACCACCCACAAACAAACAGCCATGCCGTTTCGCATTCCGTCCACTGCCACCTTATACATCACATGCCGAATTGAACACAATGTTGGCGGCTCTTGCTATATAAGAGACATACCTACGTATTGTAGTAGTTTTATTTCATATTATGCTCTGAGAGGTTACTGATTTAATTTACTAATTAAATCTTAACACTACTCTGAGAAATATCTCAAATAATCTGGCCCCTGCGAGCGGGATCCGCTCATGAATGCTTCCCCTATAATGCGGATATAAAGTCCCATTCAAGCCATCTTTACATTTGAAAATTGCAAAAAATAGCCCCTTTATTTGATACTTTACTTGATGATATATTATCCATTTTTTTATTTATTTATACACGCCACTTTTTTTTCTAATTTAGATACTACTCGTGGTACTTGTTTTATTAGTAGGTACTCATAAGAGTTACATTATAACTGTAGATGTGTGTCAAAAACAAATTTCTGGTACTGGTGTAATTTAAACTATTTTGTGTGTAATTCAATAAAAAGTAACTCATTATTGATTTAAAGAAACATAATTATGTTTACATGATAACAAATAATTTCATCCGTGCAGGAACGGAGAAAGAATACAATTTCCTGCGGCCGGGCGGCCTGTCGTAAGAGGCGACTTAACAACCCACAGCCAGGTGGTAGGGCATTTGGTCTAAAGTATGTCGCCATAACAATCTTCGAGTTGTGTTCCGGCATTAGTGACCAGGTTCCAGTTTCCCTTAAGAGAGCAGCAGCGCATTTGTAGCACCTTTGGTGTTACAAATGTCCATAGGCGATGGTAACCGCTTTCCATCAAGTGGGCGATTTGCCTGTCTGTTGCTTTCCTGCAATAAAAAAATAAATAAATAGGTAGTTCGTTGCACTGCAGAAGTGTAAAACTCTTAGTTGCCTTACAAAAGGTACATAATACTTACATAGTTTTTCTTTGAATTATGGTTGTTTCTAATGATTTTCAAATGTTAGACACTTGCTTTTTTTGAAGTTTCAGTTTGTTTAGTAAAGCACTAACATTTTCTAATGCCAAACCTAGCGAATGTAGAGTAACTAGCTCAGCGAAATGAGACTCACACGCTTCCAGCGTCCAATTTATCAAGATCTATTATAAACGAAGATCAAAAAAGAATAGATGGCGCAAGTTCGTCTTGAAAATGTATCTTACACCTTTTCTAATTATAAATTACAGGTGGATGGGCACATCATGAGCAAACGGGTATGCCATGATCGACCATAATGTTGGGTTTACGTTCTCATGATGCCTCATTCCCTTGCCACTTTCTTGCTTGTTGCCGTGGAAGTGAACATAATGTAAACTGGGAATAAGATAGTAAAAAAGTTACGTGATTATATGTCCATGAATATATGTATAATAATATAATAATTATATAGCAACAAAAATGTAGCTTTTTTGTTTATTGTTTGTTTGTAAATGATTATTTTATCATACGAATTTAAATATATGAAGCCACTAAATAGTAATATCTCTCTTAATACAGTCATTTTAGGTGAAATATTAAATCAATAAATACTACGTTGATTTTTAAAAAATGGCTTTTTTAAACACATCCTTTTATGACTGTTGAATACCTCACTTCCAGGACAGCGATTTGAAATTTTAAAATGTATATTTTTGTACTTCTATAATGATTATATCTTAAACTAGGATATGCCCGCGACTTCATCCACGCTTGACTTAAAATTCCCGCGGGATTCTCGGGACACAAAGTATCGCATCGTTTAAAAAAAGAATGTAAGCTATCGGTTTAGTGGAAACTCTCTCGGAATAAGCCAATTTTTGTCCAACCCAACAACGTCAAACCGCTCCCGGAAAATTTCCCGTGGGATTCCCGGGATAAAATATCGTACATTTTAATACATTAAATTTTGCTATCGATTAGTAAAAAAATCACATTGGATTCGATTTTTTTAAATCTTTCCCAGAAAAATTTCCGCGGGATTCCCATTATAAAAGGTAGCGTAGAGTTTAATTTTAAGAATTAGCTGTCGATCAACGAAAGCCGCATCCAAATGGGCCCAGTAGTTTTTACGTGAATCCCGAACAAATAGGCAAAAATGTAATAAAAAATTAATTGCATCGTGTTCTCCATAGTTTGCAACTCTATTCCAGTTATTTTTTTTTAAATAACTTCAATGTACAGACATGGCATTTTTAGAATTTTACAATATTATATATTAATGATATATTAAATCTAATTTTGGGAATTGTATTTTTTGACAAAATTCTTCCCAGTCACGCGATTTGTAGGATTTATGAAATGCTAGGTTACTTTTTGAAAACATCTATTGGAGCTAATTCTATGTTCGTTATCTTTCACGTTACGTTATCGGCCTAGTGTGTGTAGTGGGAGGTTCTCCCTAACTTGGCGTTGTCATGTACATAGTACACGGTTCTGTCAGCTTAGCATCCAACTTATTAGACGTTTCGGAAATTCGGTTTCGCCCCGCAAGCACCACGGGCTATGCCGAAACTAGTGATGTGATAAACGATATACGGATTTGTAACTTATCGATGATCGAATCATTTCCAAATTCCAAACTATAAATTAAACTAAGATAACTTTAATTTTTTGTGCTTTGATTTGGTTTATAATATATTTGATAATCATAAAATGTCAATAAGCGTTTATTGAAAAATAAATAAATTTGATATATTGACGGCTGATGCTATCAAGTTATGTAAGGTTTAATAGCTTGTCAGAATTTGGTTTGTGTTCTAACACATTGTTTTTGAGATTGAATCTGGGTCACCACTGAGGTTTGCTGTGATGGTATATATAATTTCAAGTCATATGGGGCGACTAACGACAGTGCCGTGAATATCCACACACTACAATTTTTGCTGAATTGCAACTGTCGCTAGCCGTCACAATTGTAATTCCCAGTATTATTCTTCCAGGGTATAAGAATTTAAACATACTTTAATATACTTGTCATTATTTGTAAAAGCTAATTGGAAGGACAGAACTTTTGTACAATCTAATTGGAAGGATAGAACTTTCGTACAATCTAATTGGAAGGACGCTGCTAGTCCATCTCATACAAATATTATTACCGAAAATTTACTTTCCGATACATACTAAAAGTACTTGTACACGTAGTGTTAACAAACGTTATGCTTTGTAAATAAAACGCGGCTTTTCTGTTATCTGTTAAAGCGTAGCAAAAATGTTACAGGACAAAAACAAGGATTTTATAGGCCAAAGGTGAATAAACTATCTACAAGTACCCAAAAATTTAAGTAGAGCCTGATTTACATTTTCACTAGTTCCTTTCGACAGATATCTAGTTAATCGATAACTTATTACTTAATACGTTCACAGTGGCACTGATTTATCTATAGTTTACATTCCTGCGGTACGAGGCGCTTTATACCTAATAGTATTCATTTTCCATGCTTATACTAAAAAAAAAAACCGTGTGCGTCTTAGGACGCCCGACAGAAGTGATAACTTAGCCTGCATACCGCTGCCGTATGCGTGAGAGAAAGGGAAGCCAGACTGGCGCCGTAACGCATTACGTAACGAAGCGGTTCACCCTCCCATAAGAAATTATCACTTCAATTACCATTGTGGTGGCACGAGGCCTATTGAGTCCCGAAACATTTCAAAAACTAAAATCTTTATACAAAATATATAAAACATTTTATGGATTTTTGTTTTTTTATTTTTGTTTTTATAAGGTAGTTACCACGTAACTCTGGTTTAATAACACATCTTAAATATATGTTTATATTTTTTCTTCACTGAACCAAATTGAAGCTACGCCCTTTGCACCATAGAGTTTTTCTTAGCCGCACCGCCAGTGAGATATCTTTGGGGCTATTTAGACCCCGTTTCACAGTGAACGTGTTAATCGAAAAAGGTCTATATATACGACAATAAGGACAGTTTCGCATATTAACTAACTACTCAACTATTGCAAATACTAAAAACTATAAATCAGGCTTAAGATTTATATCTTATCTATTATCTACCAATTTGCTCCCAATATTTTTCTTATAAGATGTAGATATTATTTGATTAATTTTATCGATATGAGCTCATCATTATTTGATATCCAGTTGGTAAATGCAAACGTTTGTAACCCGTCGGCCCGAACGCTCCGCCCTGGTAAATACATAGAGTAAATAACCCTTCAAACACAGCTACCTACTGCATATACATATACGCTTAGCTAATGGAAATATGTTACCTACTTAGATCACACTGTATCAAGAGATTTTATTGAATATAATCGTATTTTCAAATCCAATAAGCCTATTAGACGAGATCAAAGGTTTTAGGAGTCCAGTACTCAATTTAATTAGTGAAATAATTATATTTAATTTTCACCAAACTTGTATACAAACTAAACTGATGAACTCTATTGAGGACTAAAAGCCGAAGGACAAAGAAGCGAATGGTCAAATCAATTAAGATACTTTTCATATTTTTACAAAACGATGAAGCCTCACAGATTTTCTACGAGCGTACATATTTCTAGAAAGAAAGAAAAAAGAAAAAGCATTTATTTAGAACTACAACACAAACAAGAATACATTACACTAGCATAAATAAATAAATAGATCTACAATGTAACTGTTGGAGATGCAGTGGACTGTGGACTGTCGAGGGTTGGTCGCTGGTTCGGTAACTGAGGCTTCCGAAATAAAACCACCGAAAATGATGTAACATACAGTAAATAAAAAAAAACGAAACAAGTGTAGCACTAAATTGGTCCTAGTTTTAAGGCTTCCCCCATTGCCGGAAAAAGCACAAAAGTGGGATGCAACCGAAGCAACATTTCGTTAGTAATTACTGATCGATAATAGCAGAAGGTGATGTCAGGAGCCTTAAGAACAGACGAGCGTGCATGACAAGAGTTATGAATGTGAAAGAAGCAAGTGAGGTATGTAAGAATAAGCCTAAATGGTGCTCTGTTGTTGGTGCCTACCCCGCAAGGGAACTGCCGTGAAGTTATGTAGGTATGTATGTATGTAATAATTTACCAAAAAAATATAAACATTTTCACAACTGAAATATAACGTGTTTTTTTTGTAATTTTTCTATAGTTATTTTAGTTAGTTAGAAAAAAATTACCAATTCCCCGTAAATTATTGTCATGGAAACCATTTTACTCCTTAAATTTTTCACAAAACAGGATAAATAATATCTACATCTTTATAAAAAAGAGATAAATGATTTGTTTTTTTTAGGATATGACTTCATTTTATTCACAATAAAATAATAATGCATCTGAAACACGACCGCGTCTATGGAATCTCCGCTATCGTCCGAAAAATCAGTACTGAAAATTCGTCAAGGAAGTTGGCATTGCTACAAGCCTTAAAAAACAATATCAGTTCCTATTTTTTGACATTGCACCCCTGATCTCTTCTGCATGAAAAATATGTTTAAACCATTAATATCAATGAAGCGAACTCATTCAAACGTCACTTCATCAGACAAAGGTAGATGTAGTTATTGCGAACACAGTCGTCGTGGACTAATTAGAGAAAAACGGCAAATAAACACTTCCTTTGAAAACAACTCGATTCACTTTGAAATTGGGATAGGTCCGGGACGATTTTTACGTCAGTTCCCAGCCTTTATTCGTACAGTCTGTTCCATTTAAACTGTTTGAAAACTTAATTAGACAAAGTGCCAAAAATAAAACAGTTATACGTTATTTTAAGGATTTAGTTTTGAATGTTAAGACTGTTTCAAATGAAATAAATTATGTTATAAAAAAAGACACACATTTTTTTTGGAAAAATGTGTCTAAAAATAAAAACCAAGCTGTTTCTGACATCAAAAGTACACTGTGCCTGTAGCAAAATAACTCTTAGAATAGCTAATCTGTTTTAATATGTGCCTTATAATCATTCATATTTTTAAAGAGAACATTATAATATAAAGTTAATTATTAGTAAATGGATAACAAAGATTTTCAAATCAGCTTGTTAATAAATGAACGAATGAATTAATTTTGATCGTCTTAATAACGTGTATTATTGAAACTTGTACGTGAATTTATTTATTTGCTACCTACCGCTCTGATATTATTACAAAGAATTCTGAATTCTAGTATATATTATATAGTTTTTATTTCATAAAATATCTGATGTAAAAAGTGTAACCTACACATTGATTCAAAATGTGAATGTGTGCTTTATATATCACAATATTTAATTTATGAATTAGCGTTGCCATTCAACACGTAAAAACGCTGCCAGCGTTTTGGAAACATTGCCGACTTACGGCGATTTGGGACTCATAATGTATATTGTAAGCAATTTTCATTATTATATTTTACGCAGTTTGAGTGTTATTTCCTGTGTTAGTTTCTATGTAGTTAAAAGTGTAAAATTTTTGGTTGATATTTTTTGTAGTACAACAGAAAATTGATGATAACGTTTCATAATAATCGTTTTTGATTCACTTTCAGCTCGTTATTAATGAATATAGTCCATTGTTTACAAACATTGCAAAAACGCATGGCACCGACAATGTTGGCCCGCGAACAGCCGCGTTGAGCAATCATAATGAATATTTTATTTTATCATAGCACCGCCCCCGCACCGCGGCCACCGCGCCACCCCCAGCCGTGAACTTGACACCGAGCGAAAAATTAGTTCACAAGACGAAAGTGAACTTTGTACAGAGTTTGCACTTTTAAAACGAACCTAGACTGAGATAAAGACGTTCGAAGAGCATTACTCCGGAGATTTACCACGAAATTTGACTTCGTGCACAACGTTGAGTAAATCATAGATAGATAGGATAAATAACTCTTTATTCAATATTGTACAGTGTACACCAAAGCATATATAGATGAACAGAATTAGACACATACAAGACATAGTACAACGGGGGATCTTATCGGCAACTCTTGGTAGGGGTTCATAGGTTTTTAATACTGACGATGGTGATGGTGGCGTTAGTAGGGTGGACTGTATAGGGAGATCAGGATTCTTGTATTATATTAGAAAAGTAGAACCTTTAATTTTTTTTGTTGCCTGGAATTTTTATCCGTGCAGGAACGGAGCTATCCGTGCAGGAACGGAGAAAGAATACAATTTCCTGCGGCCAGGCGGGCTGTCGTAAGAGGCGACTAAACAACCCACAGCCAGGTGGTAGGGCATTTGCCCGACTGGATGGCTACCACCCCTGGTCTAGAGCATGCCGCCATAACAACTTTTGAGTTGTGTTCCGGCATTAATGACCAGGTTCCAGACTCACTTAAGAGAGCAGCAGCGCATTTGCAGCACCTTTGGTGTTGCAAATGTCCATAGGCGATGGTATCCGCTTTCCATCCTGTGGGCCGTCTGCCTGTCTGCTGTACTTCAGCTATAAAAAAAAAGAGATCGCTTCTTACCGATAAGGCCGCTCGTTGTACCATCTTTTTTTTCTACTTCTGTTTGGTTCTGCTTTGGTGTAAAATAAAGAACTATCTATCTATCCAATAACCTTGAGATACATTCTCTCTGCATTGGTTCGGGGTACAGCTCGCAGAAGACCAGCACACAGTATAGGTACCTTCCACGTCATAATTCAAACTTTTCACATTCTAAAGAATGGCACAATTAACCAATTAAGTCTGACACTCACAAAACAAAAGGGTCCACGCAAGGCATAACAGTTCATTTTTCTAACACAAATGTTTAATTTTTTGTTTAAAAACAATTAATATCCTACAATAATTGCTTATAACGGACTCTGTGGTTGAGTGGGCTAAGTCTTTGCTTGCCTATCTCACTGCAGCGCAGAGGCTCCAGGGTCTATTATTGGCAGGTGAATTTTGTATACGAACTTTCTGCTGTTTAGAATGTTCTGAGTGTCTGAGACCGGCCCCAGAGTTTGCGTAACTATATTGTATATTAGCTATAATACAAAGTGTGTGTTTCTCAGGCTGTTATTAATTTATTTTTGACCAATATAGCACATTTTTGCATTTTTAGTAATAGTATTTATATATTTACACGACTTCTAATTTAAATTTCTTTGTTTAATATTAATATTTATTATTTTAATATTATTAGTGTCATATTAAGTACCTGCCTATAAAAATATTTAAAAAGTACCTATTAGTTTATTTATTTATGTGCTGACAGTACACTACTACAAACGCAAAAAATGTCTCAAAGCTAATCTATCTATACATCACTTTTAAATTTTTTATCCAGCTTTTAAAATGTTATAAATTCTTTTTACTATATCAAATTACGACAATTCTAATAACCAAGCAATATTAGGTATAATTTAATAATTTTCATGAAGATAACTACGCAAATGTCTAACTACCCACTCATCACTGAAAGTAATTTAATAAGCTTTATCCAGAGGTTAAAACACTCTTTTTAATAAACATTTCAAAAAGCAAACGAGAGCCGGGCTACTTGTGAATTAACATACTTTACTCAAAGCCACCAAACTAACCGCGTATGAGAGAAAAAAACCTAACGTATTTTACTCATTCACTCAGTGTATAGGGCTAATTAAAAATGTACAGAGACTGGCTTCGCGAGTAGCGTAGTTCCGCTACTCTACGCTAGGTAGCGCATGCCGCTTTGACAAGTCTTGGGGTTTTTGTAGGCTCATGGCGTGTTTGTGCGGTTTCATTTTTTAATGAGGCCGCGTATTCGGGATTGAGCGACGGGGATTACGGTCCGCCCAGCGTTTTATGCTTGGACACATGGATATGGACTTAACTGGAAAGAATATAAAAAATAACTTTGAGAATTAAAACTGCTTATCGTCGTCTGTTTCTTCTGAAATATACAATTTTATGTGTCTTCAGGTGTCGCGTGAATATACATCTTATAGGTAAATGTACTTCATCTTCTTAAATTGCTTTTCCATCTTATATGTCAATGTCGCAATGTCGGTCAAATATGAACCTATACAATATATAAAAAAACAATATAATACAAAAATACCGATTCGCATATCTATACAGCCACTATGGAAAGAGAGTGACAGAAATAATAATGGCCCAGTAAAAAATGTGTATAATAAAGCTTCCTAACATGCCTAGATAGCATATAAATAATTCTTTGACGACCTCTGTGGTTGAGCGCGCTAGGCCTTTGCCGGCTTACCTCACTGCAACGCAGAGGCTCCGAGTTCGATTCCTGGTATGGTAAATTTCAGAAACGAATTTTCTCCGTTATTTACTATGGTCTGGGTATCTGGGATCGGCCCCTGAGTGGTCCGTTGTATATATACCCACAACACAAGCGTAACTTGCTTAATTTGGGGATATACAGTGTGTGTGTTTGTCTGCTGATTTATTATTATTATTATCTTCTCCCGATTTGTGACGTTTTATTAGTTAAAATATACTCTTCAGACCGTATTTAAAAAGATATTAACTAACACATCAAAAAGCGAGAGAAGAGTAACTTGTGAAGCTATCTAGTTACGTAAAGTTTAGGAATTATTATAATACCTATATTTTTCATTGACATCTCTATTTATTAGCTACACAGATTTCTTTAAACACTAATTTGCTGATAAATTATGTAATATTTTTGTATGTAACTATATTATGCCCAGGGCTGGGCAAAATACATGGTTTCCTTTAATTGAAATACAAATTACAAAATACTGTCTCGCATGTATTTAAAATACGAAATACAAAATACTTTTAAGTCGGGTATTTAAAATATAAAATACAAAATACAGCGTTTCAACTATATGTATTTAAAATACAAATACAAAATACAAATTACAAAATACCGTCAGGTGTTAGTTTATGTAAATAAAATACTCAAAAAAATCAAATAATAATTATTATTAGGCCTATGTAACTGCCGTTTTTTCTGAGATAAGTTAACCTAATTTTATTATATTTTTTTTTATTCTAATCTCCACGGCCTTGAAGATAGGGATATTTCCATCTTGTTCTTCTTCTTCTCCGTCGTCACACTCTTGGCAGAGTGGTCGTGGTCCTCATGACAGGGGTGGTGGCAAGCTTCACAATTCGTCGTCATTTCCATCTTGTAGGTACGAGTAGATTTTGGTGGTTCCACCGGGATCTATGCGTGCTTATATCGGTCCCATGGCAGGGAATGCACAAGGACTGAAACAGCTCGCTTTTTTGAACTCTTTCATGAGGTGACCGACAAAGTTTTTGGGCAGTATCCTTTTGCAGAGGTAGTCATACTCGAGAATTTTAATGCTCATTACGCCGAGTGGTTGGGTTCCCCGAGAACTGATCTGTCAGGGACTACTGCCTACGAATTTGCTCTCGCCAATGGATTCACTCAGGTGATTACGGAGTTTACCCGAATACCGGATAGAGTGAATCATGAGTCTTCTTTGCTGGATCTTCTGCTGACCACATACCCGGAGAACTACCAGATCTCCATCAGTGCTCCACTGGGAACCTCTGATCATTGTCTGGTATCTTTGGTGGTCCCCTTCCTATTCCCGATCGGACTCGTCCCGCTGGACGACGGAAGGTGTGGTGATACAGGTCAGCAGATTGGGATGGACTCCGTGAATTCTATGCATCCTACACATGGAGGCAGTTATGTTTCTCGTCGGAAGCTTCTGATCCGAGCACAGACTGGATCGCCGATGTACTGCAGCGAATATCATGTTTAATTCCAAACTCAACTGTACCTATCGGTGGTACGAGTAAACCACAATGGTTCATTAAGTACAGCAGTGAAGCTGTAAAGCTAAAGAAACAGGCTTATCCAGCCTGGACTGCAGCGCGGGCTCGTCAGGCTCCAAGTTCCTCTGACCTGAAAAAGTGATACAATGCCGCCCCCAGGTCCCTCAAAAAACAGCTCGCAAGAGCAAAATTCGATCACATCGGCAGAATTGGTGAGCGCCTCTCTAGCTAATCTTCTGGGACTAGAGCTTTTTGGGCCCGCACCAAAGCTGTCCAAGGAAACTTTTGTCGGGCGTTTCTTCCACCTCTGCGCACAGTGGACGACTGTCTGGTACACGCCGCCGAAGATAAAGTCAATCTTCTGGATGAAATCTTTGCGGCCAATTCAACTCTTGAGACATAGGAGAAACTCCACCTACAATCCCTGAGTGTGAGTCTAGAATGTCGGAGGTGCGCTTTACTCAAAAAGCAGTCCGATGTGCTCTCCTCTCCCTCGACGTCAAAAAGTCTTCTGGCCCTGATGGCAATCCTGCCATTGTGCTGCAGACGTGTTTAGCTGAGCTGTCCCCAGCCAGTCCTTGCCCGACTTTTCACTCTCTTTTACTACAAGGGTTGTGTCCTCGCTTCGTGTAAGATTGCCCATGTGCACCTTGTCCCCAAAAAAGGGGATGTAACAGACACGTCGAATAGGCCTATAGCAATAACCTTTTTGCTCTCAATGGTGATGGAGCGTATTATCAACGCGCAGCTCTTGTGTTACCTCGAAGATTCCCAGCTGCTAAACGATCGGCAATACGGCTTCCGCCACAGTCGCTCAGTTCGGGATCTCTTGGTTTACCTAACCCACCATGGGCTGAAGCCATTGAGAGCAAAGGGGAAGCACTGGTAGTTAGTCTAGAATTCTAGATATTGCTAAGGCCTTCGACCGGGTCTGGCACAGGGCTCTTCTATCGGAACGGCCATCGTTTGGGATACCCGAAGGGCCTTGCACCTGGATATCCAGCTTTTTTGATGAGCGCAGCATTCAAGTCGTTGTCGACGGTTGTTGCTCAAGTTTCAAGCCCATCAACGCTGGTGTGCCCCAGGGTTGTGTGCTATCGCCAACGTTGTTCATCTTACATATCAATGATATGTTGTC
Source organism: Dendrolimus kikuchii (assembly GCA_019925095.2). NCBI lineage: Eukaryota > Metazoa > Arthropoda > Insecta > Lepidoptera > Lasiocampidae > Dendrolimus > Dendrolimus kikuchii. The sequence continues at coordinate 16,890,485 of CM034400.1, forward strand.
CATTCGCAACATTCATTCCAATGCGGATGACAGCACAGGCGATGCGCAGTACTCTGGTCGTGCAAACTTCCCTCGATCATTTATGGAGGAAAGTTGGGTTAGATTTGTATCTGAAGTAGAGTATTCCTTAGAGTGAGTCTCTGAATGGGGGAGACAAAACCTTGTCCATTTCAACCCCAGGAAGACATAGGTCTACGTATTCTCGGCCAAAAAAACTCAATTCGAGCAATCGCTTCAGTTCCAAGGAACTCCCCTTACCACCACCAAGAGTATTGGGATCCTCAGTGTTGACATTGCGAACGATGTTCAGGGGCCATCTTGAAGGCAAGGCAAAACTTGCCTCTAAGAAGCTGGGAATGTTAAACCGGTCCATGCAGTATTTCACACCGCGGCAACGCTTTGTGCTATGTAAAACCCAGGTAAGCCCGCATATGGAGTACTGCTCACACTTTTGGGCTGGAGCACCTGGCTACCAACTTGATCCCCTAGACTGTATTCAACGTCGAGCCATTCACGTTGTTGATGATCCCACACTCACAGATGGTCTAGATAGGCTTGGCCTTATGAGAGACTTCGCTTCTCTCTACGTATTCTATTGACTGTATAACGGGGAGTATTCGGAAGAACTGTATAGAATGGTGTATTCGTCCTCTTTCTACCATCGAACCGCTCGCCATATGTTGGGATTTCACCCCCACTTCTTTAAGCCGCTTCGCTCATGTACGCAACGGTTCTGTAGAACCTTTTTCAAAAAGGGTGTCATAAAATTTCTTCGAGGCTGGCAACGGGTTGATGAAATCTCTGGTGTTGCAAATGTCCATAAGCGACAGTAACCGCTTTCCATCAGGTGGGCCGTCAGCCTGTCTGCTGTACTCCAGCTATAAAAAAAAGATCGAAATTTCCAGAATGGAAGCGGGTAAACCAATAACAAGTGGTGCGTTCATTGTAGTGTTCGCTCATAAAGGTCGTTGATGTTGCTTATCGCTCTTGCCGCGTTGCTGCCACGACGGTACTCTTATTCCATAATTACTCGAATTTTTAACTATCCATGATGACGAAAAAGATTCAAATGCGAAGAAAACATAACACTTATCAATAAATAAATGACTAATTTTTATAATATTTTCTTAAGTTTTTGCGACTTGTATACATAATAAAACCGTTAAAACGTAGACTAATTTTTAAAAAAGAATTTCGTGTTTTCAAAGTAAAATTAATTTGAAATTATATATCTTAGCCAAACAAAAATATTTATTTTAAATGGCCAGTACTGCAGAATGTGATTAATATTTAACGGTCACCATTTTGCTTATGAAAGCTATCGAGCGCTATTTTCTGAAGAACACACCCATTAATAAGGTAGCTAAATGTATTTTGTGAAATGTATTTTGCAACCACAAGTATTTGAAATACTAATTACAAAATACCTCAGCGTCTGGTATTTGAAATACTAATTACAAATTACAATTTTAAGAAGTAATTGAAATACAAATACAAAATACGTATTTGTATTTCAATTACGTATTTCAATTACAAGTATTTCAAATACTGCCCAACCCTGATTATGCCAAGAGGTATTTTAAATACTAGCCGTGCACAGGTTTGCCGATAGCTTCATGATGCTACGCATCGATGGTCAGTAGGGTTGACAAAAAAGGTTACATAAATAGTTGTTGCAATCAATTTATTATTGTATATACTTTACATAAGTATATACAATAACAGTAAGTAATACAATACAATAATAGTAAGTAGTCATCGGCAACCTTTCTGCGCGCGGTTTATATGTATTTTATAATCTCTCTCCTTATCCACTTTCTCCTACGCGATCCCCTTATTCTATGTCTCTAATATTATCCCCTCTATTCATTCCTAAAAGCTGGCAACGCTTTGGCTTCGCCTTTGTTGAAAGCGTCTACGAGTATAGGCTCTCTATGTCTTTGTTTGTCAGATCCAGAATAATAAACGATCTATTTAGGCTTTCATATTGCGGTTTCCAGTATCTAACTTTAAATCAGTGACTAGGCCTTTTCGACCGCCATCAAGTCTTTTGGCCTGCGCCAAAGGATCGCTCTGCGTGATGTGTGCGGGCTTGAAAGAGTTACATTAACGCTGGCTGTTCATTTATTCACTATGAGAGATGAGGCTGTTATTAGAATGACGTTCATCACTACAAACCTTGTTAGTACTCAACTCTATAAATTAAAAAAAGACATTACAATTTAGATGTGTTAGTAAAAATTATATATCCGAATAAAGTTTGTCAAGTCTGTACTTTTACATAGTCTTGGATGCAATTACATTTTCGTAACTAATTTTGTTTGCATTTTCTTTCTTTCCATCTTTTCTCAAATATTTAATAGTAGTGCATTACATATTTTTTCTTAATCCTGTTGTATTCTAGCATACATTCTCTTCTCTGTTACATCACAAATCTTTATGTCGTCTTTTGACTCAGCGACCCGAAATTTGATCTTTGAAAAAAGGACATGCCACTTTTTAGTCCAATTTCTTACCAATTGTAAACAAGAAGTTTGCCCAGATCAGCTTCCATTAAATTCCTATTTACAATCAAGACGGCCAACCATTAAAAAAAAATCTTATTTATTACTAGTTACCCGCGATCTCATCCGCTGAAACGAAATCATAAATATGAATTTCCATATCCAAAACCTTGAGGAATTACGAGTTGCTCATACAAACGTTTATTCTCTATTTCAAGACTGTTTATTAGATAAGTAAATACCTATAGCTTTTTGTCCTTTCCAGGAATACAACCAATTTCTTTGGTAACAAAATTTAAAACATATTCAGCCGTCTACTCATTAATAGGTAACAACAACAAAAAGAACATACATGTAAATGATGGCCGAATTCAGTTTGTTTATAATGTACGTTTGGACGTTGACAATGATGAAATTCAGATCATATGGGTTTCTACAATAGAACAGAAATCCATGCAATCTATCCGTAAACGAAAAGTCGAATCTCCAACGACAACTGTGCAATTTGAATAATTACAAAAATAAAAGAGAAATAGCTTACCATTTCAATTATTTTAAAGTAATCCGAAAAGATTTTCACTGATTTTACGTCGTTAATCAGCGCCACCTATGCACGAGTAGCTAGTTTTAATTCAAAAACATAGATGGCACTAGCATGCTTTCTAAAACCTATTGTCTTATAAGAATATTATTATACGTTCAAATACATTTTATAGAATACTGTTAATAATTTTATATATTAGACGATATTTTTACTAATGCTTGTTTTTTTTATTATAAATTATTACCCTTACGCCTTACTATTGGTTAAAATTTGTTATTATTTGTATAGAAATTAGTCAACTTTTTAAGCAGTAGTAAGGTAAAAATGTGGTAATTGACTATTTGTGCTACATTGGAAATTATTAATAAATAATATAATATAGCTAGATAGATTACAAAGTCAAATATATACAATACCTACTTTTAAAATTAATTTATGATTATATTTTCTGCCTTATGAGAACAAACCTCAGAAAAGTTACAACTATTTCAAGATAACGTTTATAATAGTGTCTTGTAATGTTATAAAAGGTTATACTGTGAATTAGGCTTCAGTCAATTTAGATATCGTTAAAATATAATTATTTTCAAATTTATTCTTGGAAAAATCATATGTTTCTATTATAGCAATGAAATGAGGAAAGTAACATTTAGAAACGAATCCTTTCTTACTAAAATTTTCTGCTGACTGCGTGGTTACTCAAGTAATTAAGTTTTTTTTTCAGGAGTTCAGCAGACAGAGAGACGGCCCACTTGATGGGAAGCGATTAGCATCGCCTATGGACATTTGCAACACCAAAGGTGCTACAAATGCGCTGATGCTCTCTTAAGGGAGACTGAAACCTGGTCACTAATGCCGGAACACAACTCAAGGTTGTTATGGCGACATACTTTAGACCAGGGGTGGGAGCCATCCAGTCGGGAACATACTCTACCACCTGGCTGTTGGTTGTTCTGTCGCCCGGCCGCAGGAAATTGTATTCTTTCTCCGTTCCTGCACGGATATGGCTTATCCGCATCCGTAAATCGTAATCGTAAATCCGTAAATTATGAAATTCAGTACTCTCTTTATTAAGTTAAGGAGTCCTTATCCGATTCTGGGTGTCCTTGTGAGACAATCCTTTTTTTCTGTCAGCACATAGAATAGAAACTAATCTTCTTTATCTTTGAAAAGTTTTTCATATATTTTCGACAACAAAAGAAAAACCAATAGAAAAATTCTAAACACAAATATATGAATGAAAGCCGTTGTCAAATGTAAAAATTTGATATAATAACACAATTCCAAAATTTTCGTATTAAAATGACAAATTTAGAGTGTACGCGTGTGTAGTCAATCTCCTTGGGTCTGAAGATGGTACGGTGGAGGTGTTGCTTGGTGCTGGCGATGCTTCTGCTGCTGCCAGTCAGATTAGATTCAAAGTCGGATGATGAAGACGAGGATGAGTGAGTAATTGTGACCTTAGAGCTTCGGGTAAATTTAGAGGTCACTTTTTATAGATAAAATTTAAAAAATACACCTAAATTCTGCTTCAGTGTTATGAAATTAACTAAATAAGCTGGTGTAGGTCACTTTTATAGATAGTTCAATTTGGCCATACATCTGGAAACTTATAAAGAAATCTCAATAGTGTTATTATTACACTTACACAAGGTCTTAAGATATTAGTTAATTATAGAAATTACTGGTGTCATATAATAGGCAAAAATATTGAAATGGTTAATGACGTATTTTGATTAACATAAATATAAAAAAATACAAAAATTGCTCCTGGTGTAGTCCAAGGCAAGATCTGAGCTAAGAAACATAACGATTAGACCAATGGGTCAGGACGATCTTCAAGTTTTTGGTTACTAATTTTGTTATATTATAATTTCCAATAATTGAGTTAGGGAAAAAGCTAAGCTGGGTGTTTATCTTATGTTTGAATTCCGAATTAAGTATATCTATAAGAGAACCCAAGTAATACGAAAGGTCGTTGGCAAACTAATGGGTTAAAGTGGAAGTGGGCCGTTCATGTCTGAAGTAAGATTGATGCCCAAAGGAGCAGACGAGTTTTGAAGTAGAGATCGCGTTTTGATAAAAGTAGTGTGGGAAGTCTTTCATCCACGTAAACCGATGACCCGCTTGCCAGCAAGGTCTGAATGAGAAAAGGGCAGCACTGAGTCATACGGTGTAGGTACACTTGGCAAGGCCTGTGGTCAGCAATGGATTGCGAGTGGATAACAATTACTACGACAACAATTTTTCAATCTATACTAATATTATAAAGCTGAAGAGTTTGTTTGTTTAAACACGCTAATCTCAGGAACCGCTGGTCTGATTTGAAAAATTCTTTCAGTGTTGAATAGTACATTTATCGGGGAAGGCTATTAGGCTATATTATATTTTCAAAAAATTAGCGATCCTTGCTAAAAGTCCAATAATGTAACCCAAGGTGTAAAAAAATAACCCGTAAAAATCCTTACACGGCGTGCGCTGCGAAAACTATTGATTATAGAACAAAACAATGTACTACCACTTTGCAGAACATATAATTGTCTACAAAAAATATTGTGTAACCATGTGTCTAACTATTGTAGTTATCTCATAATAAGTTTTCTTTTATTTTTTTAAATAATTAAAATGCCGTCGCTTCAAAAACTCTTTATTTTGTACCTTAGTATTAATCCTTATCAAAATGAATTACTCCATATTCAAGACGAATTCAATACCTTTCTAGAACTTTTTGAATTGTTCAATTCAGACATTTCATTCAAAAGATATCGCGATATTTAAAATGTAAGTATTAGTGTTGTAGCCAAATATACTAATATATTGTTTGATTGAACGCGCTAATCTCAGGAAATACTGGTCTGATTGAAAAAATTCTTTCAGTGTTGGATAGCCCATTTATCGAGGAAGGCTATAGGCTATATATCATCACGCTAAGACCAATAGGAGCGGAGCACCAATGAAGAATGTTCAAAATTAGCGTTAGCCCAAATTAACTATTCCACGCGGACGAAGTCGCGGGCAGAAGCTAGTTACTCTATAAATTGGAAAATTTTACGAATATTAAAGACTAATTCTTTAGAATAACAGCCAAGAAGCTCACAGAAGCATAAAAATTAGTTTCACGTATTTAAAATCTTGCTTAATTGACTTTTAACATATTTCATTATCATACCGAGTTTTTTAAATATTTGTAGTACCTAGCCTGATGGAAAGTGATACTCTATACCAGTGGTAGTAATCATCCAGATAGAAAACCGCAGGTTGTCCGGCGGCAGGAATTAGTATTCTTTCTCCTTTTCTGCACGGACAAAAATCTTTCTTTGTGGCACCTTCCCATAAAATTTCAGTCGTGGTGATGACGCAGATGATGACAATGATGACACTGAAGACGACGACGATGATGATGAGCAAACGGACAAGCTTGAATCTGTTGGGAGGCGAGCTCCAGCGCTTATACCCACGCCGAACACAGAACCTTCAATCACAAGGACGTCTAAAAAGAGGCCATTAGAATGTTATGTGTGTGCATATAAGGCAGAAACGCCGCTGAGAGCTTGTTTGGATCCAACTAAATACAGGTGACTTCTAGATATTGCAATAGAATACTATAAAGGATGACAAGCACCTAGTAGAAAACGTATCATAGTAAAACTTTTAAGTCGTAAAGGACTAATGGTTCTTATGTCTTACTAACCATTCATTTGCTGTAACTGCTGTAACTGTATCATAAAAGACAGTAGTCCTTTACGATACCGGCCAGTAGATCGGTTCCTATATCATAATATTCATTCTCTATCTTACTATTCGTTCCCGTGTCTTACCATCGATTGAATTTTGACATAACTCGTATGGAGCTTATGGTAAATAAATGAACGGTTGGTATAATATAGGAATTGACCATTACATGATATTTGCAATACCAAAAGTGCTACTTAATGTGCTGCCAGCATCGAATGGGGTAGTGGAAACAGACCACCAATGCCGCAACACAATTCAAGGTTATAAAGACGGCATACTCTAGACCAGGGGTGGTAGCTATCCAGACAAGCAAATGGTTTACCACCTGGCTGTGAGTTGTTTGGTCGCCTGTTAAGACAGGCCGCCCGGTCGCAGGAATAAATATCCTTTCTCCGTTCTTACACGGATTGAAAATTTCTTGTAGAGTTTAGAAAATATTAGTTTCAGAGTACAAATCTTGTGTGATCGGAGTGGCAGGCACAGATAGTTGGTAATATACTTCTGGGTTATTTGTTTGAAATTACAGAGTTCACACAATCACATGTCACAGTTTAGAAGACAGATGCTTCACATCTGTCATATCGAAGGGAAACACCTACGAAGCTGTTGTTCGCGGATGTCGGTCGGGCTGCGTCGGGTCTACAGACACGACGTGTTGTGAGGTAATTAAAACAACTAGATTAGACTTTATCATATAATAAAATATTAATAAAAGAATATACCGGAACAGATTAAAAGTAGGTACAAATGTCAGTATTATCGCTTCTTTTTTCATAGATTTTGTACAAGCGTACAAATTTATGTAGTCACTTTGTACGAGTGAAAGAGGAGACAAGAAGGATACAAATAATGTTGTTTAGACAGAAATCAAAATTAGAAAGGATTTTGATTACTGTCGTGATATTTTAACAGTAAGATGATAAGATATTATTGTAACGCATGTTCTTTTATATATATACAAATAATATTACAATTCATTGTAACATGTGTCCATATCCTAATATGAGGTCCACGATGTAATTGATATCTACAAAGCTGAGAGGATCTCGACCTAACCTAACTGGACTCGCATAGCATGTCTTTTCCACTAGGCACTGTCAGGTCTATGAAACGTTGGCACTTAGACTCGTTTAAGTTATAGTTATAAGTTTAGTTTTGTGGGTGCTGTAATATAGTTATTTTTTCAGTTAAACCGATGCAATAACCAGGCGTTCACGATGCCGGTTCTAGCGCCTCGCGTACTCACCAGCAGCAACAAGGCAGCGAATCCTATACCACCAAACGTGGTCGTGTTCGTCACAGTACTTCTGGTTCTGCAGACTGTCGTGAAAGTTACTTTTGTATAGCACAATAAAACGCTTGCCACGTGAATGAATTAATAGTGCAATCGCTAATATATACGCCTGTAAAAGTAGGATCAACTGTATTTTCGTATCGTAAATTCTGTATTACGCTCAACAAGGATAATTATGCTCGGCTTTCTATACCTTACTATTCATTCCTTTGCCTTAATCCGATATTAGACAATTCATTTCTGTCTTTCAATTTAGATAAACAATCAAAGTGACGTTATATTAAATCTGTTAAATGTGATCTTATGTCTATTACAGAATACTATACTCCAGCAAAAAAAAAGTGTTGAAATATAATTATTATTGCAGCGTAAATTCAGATCTTTATATTTCAAAAGTTTATAATTCTGTAAGAGTTAATATTTTAATTACCTTTCTTGAAGAAAATTCTCATACATTTACACATTTTTACGAATAATTTAATTTTACTTTTTAAGCCTCTCATCTCAACTCCTCAGATAGTAAAACCTTATTTCAATTTAAAAATTTCTGTGACGTATTGATGAAACAGTGAAATTTGTTAATGAAAACAATGTAGACTTATAGCTTAATACATTACATATGTGAATTATATATATTAAAATTTAAGATAATTATACATTGTATAAAGTGAAGGAATCATGTATTTCACAATTTATTTAAGTTACTGGAAACCTAGAGTGCAAATTGTTGTTATTAAAAGTACGTAGGTCTTGGTTTTGTGTATCGTGTTTTTGTAATAAAAGTTTTTGAATTGGTCAGAATTGGTCACATCCTCAGGCGAGCTTCAATCAAAACATATTTCAAGCCGCAGAAAAAGATTACCCAATTTCTGAGACCTGTGAAATGCAATATCCCACTCCAGGATGCAGGGGTTTACAAGCTTGATTGTGAGTGTGGATTGTCATACATTGGGCAAACAAAGAGGAGCATAAAAACACGAGTAAAAGAACACATTGCTGACATGAAACACACAAGGTCTACGAAGTCTGCGATCAGTGAACACACGCTGGATAAACCCAACCACTACATCAGATTCGATAACCCACAAATCCTCGCGAAAGAGAATCGTTTCATACCTAGAATGATGCGTGAGGCTATTGAAATCAAAAAACACCCAAATTTCAATAGAGAAGATGGTTGGCAAGTACCACCTGTTTGGGATCCAATTATCAAAACTATTAAGACCCAAACCCAGCAAAAACCAGCTGCCAGACCTCAAGACACTGTGAGCTCTTTCTGCGTACAACGGAACACAAACCAACTTGACTGATAATTACTTTTATTTTTCCTTCCACCCATTTTAATATTATATAAAATTATTAGAGCTAGGCATGTTTGCTGAAGAGTTTCTTGCGCCGCTTCTTCTCTTCAAGCCATAACATGTTGCGAAGCGGTAGTAAATTAGATTAGGCTCCCATAGATTAAATAATAACCATAAACAAAATGAAAAATTAAATAATTAAAATTAATAAGTTGGCGGTAGGCTAAATAAAACTTTAACAATACTCGTTGACACTTGACATCTTTGTCTTCCGTGATCACGGCCACTGAAAAGTGGCCGAAACGTCGGAAAAACCAAAATCAAATAAAATTACCGCGCTTAAAACCGTTAAAACGTAGTTTTATTATGTATACAAGTCGCGAAAACTTAAGAAAATATTATAAAAGTTTTTGTCATTTTGCGAAACTTTTGTGTACTTCTTTATTGTCCTCAACATTTTTTTAAAATAAATATTACAGACTTACAAAACATAACATATAACTCTACTTGTTCACAAAAAATATAAAAAATTAAACATTGGGTAAAATATGTATAATATTGGAGCACGCCGGCAGTGCCGCTTGACTTCCAAGCTACCGATGGTTAGGGCTTTAAAGACAGAAACCTCCTCATAATTCGTACCATGTCCAAGGGTACTGCCTTCTGAATCTGGCCCTTCACCTAGCTAGCACCCTAGCAAGAGTCTCCATCTAAAGTTCTATAGTTAATTCGTTACGTCCGTATGTATGTATGTATACACAAGCATTTTATATTATGAACAGAGTATTATTGGTATCAAGATTGCAAGGAAGACGTATTCTTTGAAATACAATATTGTTTGAAATAATCATCTAAAAATGTATTTTATACAAATCTGAAAAGCCAGCTAATATCTTGGCTATATTTAATAACGAGAGCTAACCAAAAGTCCTCAACCTTCAAAGAGCCTCAAAGGGCACCCTCGGTGCCTTATGATTGAAAGCCAAGGGAAGGGTCACTCGACCTCCGCGGTCAAGCCCTTCCGCCCAATTGAACAGCTTCCGGTGTGGGAGCCAATGAATTATTCACCATATATTGTAGCTAAATGTTCCTTATGGCCCTCAAAACGGTTGGATGCATGTGAATTTTATTTTTATTTTTTGTTTTTCTAGAAAAAGATGAGTATTTTCGGAATGATCTTTTCGTTATGTCATCTGTGGTCGAGTAGCGTTCATTCATATCGATTTCCATATTACCTATCGAGTTTTAAAAGTACTTATCTTCGCGGTCGGTGTTAGTGAAGGACCTTGTATCAATTTTTTTTTATAATTTCTTTTCATCAAAATTGTTATACCTATAAATCAAAATAATATCACCAAAAAATGTAGTTACAAGGCGCTACGCTTGGCTAAGACTGCTTGGCTTGTGGATTCAGCTAATGTCTAGTGTGAGTTTAAGTTGGCTTCATCACCTTGTTTTCTTGACCGTCAGCATTTGGGATTGGAACATATCAGGATAAAAATACTGCCTCTTGGCTAAGATTGGAATCCATGTTATTGGAAGCTGGACGCTGGTGCGTCAGCAATTGTGCTCCATATATTTTACGTTCGATCTGTTTCATTATTTATTATTGTGTTTGCAACTCTTATAAACCCTTAAAAACTATTTTTCTTTGGAAATTTGTTAAATGTTTAAAGTACGTTGACCGCCATAAAACTGGTTAAATTTCATCTAATTTCATCGATGAAATCAAATAAAGCGTTCAAGTTTATGAACATGGACCGTCTGTCCCACACGACGTGTGAAAATCAATCCATAGCAAATTCCAATAAAGTTAACAATTTTCCACCCTTCGAATACCCTCAATTTAGGGTGTCCAGCCTGTTAAGAAGCCAGTTCACTTGTTTCCAACATATGCGATAAATCGACCAAAGGGAGAAGATTTGCCACTGTCAAGCTTATATCTACCATCACATTAGATTTTATTCCACTGGAGAAAAGAGCGATTTTAGTTCAAACCGAAAGTCGAGAAAAGTCGGTAAGTCGAAATTTTTTAGGGTGGGGAAATTCTCGATATCCGGACCGGACCTTTTGGTGATTTTTATTAGGTATAAACAGGGGTTCCGTAGGTGTTAACCGAGATTTGGGTTGTGGGAAACTTTGGACAAACAATCCAGGGGTGCAAATATCGGTCAGTTAACGCGTGTAAGCCAAGAGCTTTGAATTGTTTTTGACGTATAAATATTGGTTGCAAGGGATCTTGAAGATCGTTTTTATCATATTTACTTGGTGTTTTCGAAAGTAGTTTTACTAGTTAAATGTTTTGTCAATATTATTTTGGTAGAAGTTTTGTTTTTATGTACGAATATATTCTTATTAACATATTTCAGTTTAATATGTTTTGTAGATTATTTTATTGCCAGGCTGGCAAACAGGCCCGTCTGATAGTGGAAAGTGGTTACCGACGTCTGTAGATGTTTTCAACACCAAGATCGAAGCCAATGCGTTGCCAGCCTTCAGGAAGGAATAGGAGAAATGTAATAAATATGATGTAGAGGGATTAAACAGGAGGAATAGGATAGAAGATGGAATAGGAGCAAAAGAAAGTGGGACATCGGATTACTCACTTATGGTACGAAACACGATTAGGTCAAGCCTGATCATTTCACGCCGATATTCTGTGAGAGCGCGGCTTCATAGTGATCGGCTAGGCCCTAGGATCCGTAATTTTTTATGTTTTAGTTGGCACTGACTTCAAGACGTTCGAGAAAGAAGGCGGTTAAATATTTATTTTTTGCTTTTTAATTTGAAGTCGGTTTTTATTGTTATTTCTTATAAAAATGTAATTTATTTTATATAACAAGTATAGGGAATATAAGAAGATTATTTGTTTCATTTTATTGCGAACAACCAATAAGTCTTACACTACATACATCTGTTTATATTATTACACGAAGTTCTAAGTCCAAGTGCAGACATAATTAATTATAAGTTTCCCCATCATACTGGTTTTTTTTTTCAATAATTCGTTAGTACGATTGTGTTAATGTGTTAACGTATGTGAGTGTGTGTGGTTGCGTGTGTGTGTGAAAGAGAGAGAGAATGAGAGGGAGAGAGAGAGAGAGGGAGAGTGTGTGTGTGTGTATGTTTGGATGTGTATGAAGTGTGTATATGAGTATAAATAATATAATGTTAATGATGCGATAGAAATGAATTTAGAATAATTTGCCGAAATTTTTTGATTTTACTCGAAAAAATATCTATATCGTTATTTTTTGTTACACTATTATATTACTGCCTCTTGTCTTTTTTAGTCAAGACCTGATCGTACTAAGGTACGGTAAGGTTTTAAAAAGTAACAATTTGGTTTTGTAGTTTATAAAAGCTTTACTACTTTTTACTAAAAAACCTAGTATTTTATAAACTTTCGTAACCGCGTCAATGTGTATGTCAAATCGGAGTTTTTTATATAAATATAAGCTAAGATCTCTGATACCCCCTGACTTCTTCAATGATGATGCAATTAATACCGTATGATTTTACTTTGCTTTGTGCAAAACGAATACTTTTACATTTATTGATATTTAAGGACATATTATTTTCGCACCATTTTGATAACGAGTATTTATCAATACCAAGAACTAGTTTATTGGAGCGTCCAAAGTTAACTCACACACTACACTAGTCTCAATTATCGATTATATCTTTTCTTTTAACTGTTATAAAGCTTTTAAACAGTTCTTGGTTCACGCAAGATAGCAATGTTGGATAAAATATATAAAAGCTTTGAATAATTTTAAACACGGAAATATGAACGCACGTGCTTTATGCACTTTATAAAAGTAACAAAATTGGCATCGATTTCACAGCTATACATATATACTCGTATTTAACAGAACGATTCCGCACCTGGTTATGTTCAGAAAAGGGACAAAGAGATGCAAACGAATGATCGATCGTGTCATTTGGCACGCTCCATCGGTCAACACTGAGATTTGTACAACACTAAAATAGTGCAGGGCTATCTAACTGTACTATATCGATGAAAATTAAACCGCGGTTTAATTTTTGATATAGATAGATAGAAGACAGATAACTTTTTATTATTCACAAAATACATATAAAATAAACAATTTACAGTAATTTTATGTAAAAACAGAAGTTTTTATGGTTGGTTGAACGAATCTGGATGAAATTTGGCACGGAGATAGATTATAGTCTGGAATAGCATTATAGGCTACATCTTTCTCCCGAGAAATGTACGGTTCCCGTAGGAAAACATTAACAAGAGTCAAGCAGCGGGACAAAAATAGTATATTAATATTTTACTAATTTTCTTGTATCTACAATCGCTAATATACAGAACAGTGAAGCACTGATTTTTAAAATTAAATTTTTTATGGAACATTTGAGAAAAAGTTTGTTAGTAACGTTTCTGATACATATATTTCTTTAATTTCTTCCCATTCTAATGTTGCTTGATAAATTCTTAATCACAGACATTGAAACATATAAATCCCATCTAAAATAATAAATATTTTTTGTATTCTTAAATGTTTAATACTTTTATATACTTGGATATATTTTGTTTCCTGAAATACTGTTAAATTTTTATGTGGTAGAACTATGGTGGAATTATTATCTTGATTACAGCTTGCTGGGCCAGCTCAATCGGTATGATACCAGTCACAGAATATCGGCGTGAAACGCTTATCCTTGAACTAATCGTGTTTGACACGATTAGTGAGAGTTCCGACGACCCGTTTTTCCTTCCCTCTATCCCATCCTCCTATCTCAGGGGTGGCGAACCTTTATGTATCAACGTGCCATTTTTTCTAAAAAAATGTTTAATGAGGTTATAGACGTGCCGTCAAGTAATTTAGACTTCGTGATTATTGAGAAAGTAATAATAAAATACTATGAACCCAAAATTCTTTATTAATAAAAAAATGGATGTTAGTTTTAGCAGAATGCATGCTGAACTGTAGTCATATCTCAAACTGTTTCTTCGGTATTCGTTTGTAATAAAATACTTCATAGTGAACTTTGTGATCGGTGGCGAGCCGAATATATTGTGTTGCGTGCTTACAATGGCACGCGTGCCATTGGTTCTCCATCCCTGCCCTATTTCATCTACTCTATCCCATCCTAAGGCTATTAAGGCGTTGCCTTCGCCTCTGGTCTGCAAAAGTTTATAGCTGACAATAAACACTTTCCATCAGTTGGGCCGTCTGCCTGTTTACCAGATTCGCAATAAATAAAATTGTTAAATAATGTATAAAACATAAATTATCGATATCACTCAACAACCCTAATTAATAGTGTTAAGTTTAATACGCATTATTGACCGAATGATCAATGATCTACGGGTATTTAGATCAATAAAATTATGCAAAATCATCGTCACCATTGTCCCTTTCTCCGGTTTTGACCGTTTAGCTTTTATTACAAAATATTAGATTGCGTATTCTGTGACGTAATCCGTAAACTAGAATCGCTCACAGTACAATAGTAAACACCAGTGGGGAAATACAACGTGGTGCGATGAAAGAACCCATCATAAGTGAAAATGTAATTCTTGGGTTTGGGAAATACACTTTCTAAAATTTAAAAATATTACAAAGTAATAAGCTGTAAGGAGGCCGTCGTTAACAGTAAGAAAACGTGCATAGTGAGGTTACCGGTAATTGCAATTCTAATATCAACAAGTGCAAGTGCAAGTTATACGGTTACGGCGCTTGGGTCTACCGAGCTTTTCCTTAAAATGGGGAATTTGGAACCACGAGTGAGTCGTTAATAGTCTTTTATTATTTAACTCTAAGATAAAGACAAAAAAATTGGAATTTATGTGTTTTATAACATTAAATACAATTTAATAATGTGAATAAGTTGGAATAACAAAACGTGACGATTAATTGAAATTATACTTACTATACTGACTTACATTTACTATGTCAAAAAACTTAACGCTGTGTCACTGTGTTAACCGTTAATTTTAATATTAAAGCTATATGCTATTTGATATGGGAACGTATGTTCAAAATAATATATAATGTTTTCGTGATTTAAATATTAAAAGAAAATTAAGCCATGTGTTAATTTCAAAATAATGTTAACAATTTATTGTAAGCTTAAATAACTTTGAACTTTGCGTTAGAGGCTAACCGTTTCACGAAGATAATCTGTGAAAGCGTGGCATCACACCGATCGAGCTGACCCTAAGAGCTGCAATCAAGATAGTGATTCCAGCATGGTTTTACCCCGTCAAAGCAATGAGGTTTTCTTTTTGTTTTATCATGTAACTATTATATCTTCATTCATTGCCCGAAAACGTAAAACAAGCAAAGTCACTCCCCATTAAAAAAAAATGGTAGTGGAATATTATGCCACTAAATGTTTATTTTTAAAACTTAATTGTATGTGCATTTACTTATTAATATATAATAATTGTATGTCTTTCAAGACCACGGGCCATAAAAATGGCCCGGACATTTGGAGGGGTTGCGTGGGGCCATGGGAAGGCCAACACGTAGAGGCCCCTTGACAAATTTAATGTAAATGTGGCGTGACACTGACTTTCGATTATCCCTGTCTACACCATATAATAATGCACCCAAGAACAAGCCCCGGCCAGTGTAGGACTATTGTAGGAAATGAGAACAAAAAGTACCGGGCTATTTGGGTGAACTGCTAGTGGTACTAGGGGCCGTCAAATATTCAGGGAACTTGGAAAAATGGGCAGACGGTGACTCGCCACTCCCTGCATGGACCCCAAAAAATACCATAGAAGACAGGGGCAACATGGGTGTGAGTGGCTAAGGGGTGTAGAGAGAGGTGGGCTGCAGGTTCACCGAAGCTACTTCTGACGTGATGCCATTTATCACTTCCACCCCTGGAGCTCGAGTCTTAGCTCTAGCAATGTATTATTACTATTATTAATATCGTATAGCTATTGATGTTGCTATACACATATTAATAATGTATATATTATAGGCAAGTGAGGTGTGTAAGAATAAGCCTAAATGGCACTCTGTTGTTCGTGCCTACCCCGCGAGGGAACTGGCGTGAAGTTATGTATGTATGTATGTATGTATTAGTATATATATAACATTAATATGTGTTATTGTTTATTTATTTTAGCTATATTTATTGTGTACTATTTATATATGTACGTATTTAATGTGCACACCACCGTCATACACTTCTGATTCCGTTTATAAAATCCATAGCCTGGGTTGTTTGGAAGAGGTCGCTCTAAAGCGATAAGACCGCCCATTGTTCCTACCTCATATTTAATGTGACTACTGTAAATTGTTGATTTAATGTGTCTGTGGTGAACAATAAAGCTTTTTCTATTCTATTATATATCTGTACATTTCTATAATTGTATGTTTTGGTGAGCAATAAAGAGTTATCTATCTAAGTAATATAATCCTTAAAAATCATCGCAGCTCATACTCAAATCCAAAAAGCTTAACAAATCTCACCGCAGTCGAGACTGAATTCCTCGGTGTTTCAGTCAACAGTCGCGGGGACAAAGAGCGTGCAATGAGTAATGTGAGTGAATACTCGTGCGTTTGTTGCCCGGCGGATGACCGACGGACGGACAAACACGCGGTATTTGCGTATTGCGTTTTTTATTTGGCGCGCGGCCAGATGACCGCGCCGACGCCGCGGTAGCTGATCCTGAAGTGCACTTGTTTATACAGGTTGTTCATAAATATCATATTATTTACTAATGTGAAACTTCGTTTGCATTATCGTCATGATGTGTACGTTAATGAATTGAAAAGAAAAACGCGATTGCAGCGTCATCTTTTTGGCTATATTCGGTTAACTCACGTCATGCTCTAATAGAGATACAAAAAAATCTAAACTGTATTTTTGAAATTTGCTGGTCCTAATTAGACTCCCTGATTTTTTTGTTCATTTTTAAATTTGTTGTTCAAGCTCTAAATCCTCAATAGTTTTAATATATTTTAAATAGATAGATAAATTATTTATTTATTATAAATAAATAATAAAGGGGTTTATGAACACCGAACAAATTAATGTAACGTGGAAAGTTTTTAAGAGTTTTATGCTGCAATTGGATAAATGACAGCCTTGATTTTTAGCCACCTATTTGCCCAAATATACTCTAGAAACACGTGAAAATTAGCTTATAACTATCCCAACGCTGGACTTCGACCTACTCGTGTTAGGTGACAATAACTAGACTTATCATGCTAATCCAAGGTGGTTTTCATACTTAGCGATATGTAGCATTCTTCATAACGTATAACATTTCTGTCAGTTTATCACAACATTACTTAAACGGTGAATCTTCCTAGTCCAGGATTCAAATACACTCACATTGCTCGGCCTCACTGACTGACTGACATATCAACACACAGCCCATCGTATTCATTTTATACTGTGCGTACTAAGGATTTTTGAAAATTAAACTCTTAAGGAAGTAAATAGGGGATGGAAGTTTATAAGAAACCCTTTCTAATATTTTTATTATATTAGGGGTAGAAATTTATCAATTGATATCTCTAATGAAAGAAATCGACTACTCTACATTAAAAAAAATGTATAGAGCTAATATATATTTTTGATAATAAATTAAATTTGGTGCATGACGAAAATTTCAAAGCAGAGAGCATGAAATTTTATTCACCTGCTTCTCGTTAGAAGTACACATACATACATACATAATTTCACGCCAGTTCCCTTGCGGGGTAGGCACATTTAGGCTTATTCTTACACACCTCACTTGCTTCTTTACTTCGTTAGAAGTAAATGTACACATATGTCGACGTTTTTGCAAATTATACTCTTAAGCTGGCAAAAGGTGACGAAAAATCTACCTTATTTACTTTTCTAGCGAAACCGCGGGCAACAGCTAGTTAATAAATAAATTTAATCCTTATATCTCCCTGTACAGTGGCCTGTAAAGTGCATTAACTCGTTCAAAAAATTTAATTTTACCCACACAATAAATAGCCGGAATTTGGCCGCCGTTCCCCGCGCGAAATATTTGCCGATAACTTCTTTGTTTGTTGACGCATTTATTGCAAAGTCGTGTTATTTTAACGCAATCTCGGGTACGTATTTTTAGAGTTTCGATGTCGATAAGTGAAAAAGAACTCTTATGGTATCATTCTAGTGTCTGCCTGTCTCCTTCTTTGCGAGTCTCGTAACTGATATCTCAAAAACTGATCACCTAGCAAAAATATACAACTTTATAGACTTATGCTTACAGGTCCCTTACGTTTTTTTATTGCATGAGTTCAGCAGACAGGCAGACCTACCTGATGGAAAGCGGTTACCGTCGCTTATGGACATTTGTACCATCAAAGGTGTTACCAATGTGCTGCCGCTCTCTAAAGGGAGGCTGGAACCTGGCCGCTAATGTCGGAACAAAACTCAAGGTTGTTATGGCTGGCTTGGTTGGTAGCCATCCAGATGGGCAAATAGCCTCTTATGCCAGGCCGCCCGGCTGCAGGAAATTGTATTCCTTCTCCGTTCCTGCACGGATAAGATGCTTCATATAGCGTCCAATTTGCTTTTTTTTTATTATATTGGAAGTATTATATATGTTCAACAATTAATTAATATCTTGAGTGGGGTATCAAATGAAAGAACTATACTATTCTACATTAAAAAGAATATAGGTATATTTTTTTTTACATTTCGACTTATAGATAAGTAATTACGTACATGTATACCATATATTAACTATGATGTGATTATTAGTTTCTAAATGAAATAAATAACATACCGTTGCCCATAAAAAGTAATAAAAAATTTTGAGTTTCTAAAAAATTTAAAGGCTTTTTTGAATACGAATTCGAAGTTTAGGCAAACGCAGCTGCTGGTAAGCTCTTCAATTAGATAAAACCTATTATTTTGAAGATAAATAAATATTCTCTGTCAAGTAAATAATTAAAAAAATTGAAAAGAAGACATAGGTATATAAATAGCACGGATAGCACTACTAATGTACTTCACTGGAACAGATAATAAATTCACTTATCTGCTGGTAGCCACGCCCGTTCTCGGAGGACCAAGTTTTTCAACTTACGATCTTAGTTAGTGGGTACTAGTTTAAACCGGGATATGGCGATATGGAGTAGGCTCGTATTTTTATTTTTTAATATTAATTATACTATATTACCATATGGTAAGTAATAAATTATTATTACATTAGCAACGAAGACTGCGAAAAGTGAAGAAGATGAGTAAGAAAGTGGATCTCGAGCTTCGAACCAACCGCTTTAAATGAAACAGGAATTTAACTGTAGGATGATGATGATGAAAGTAGTAACAAAATACTTTTAATGAAGTTGGAAATATACGATAAATTAGCTGTTCAAAAGTTTATGATAATTTCCACATCGTCAGAGTGAAAGAATTAAGGAGATATCTTCTATTTTATTTGCATCAAACCCATGTTTACTGTTGAGATTGTACATGGCTACTAAAGTATACTAGAGAGAAAATGTAATATTCTTACACCAGTGCTTGTTTCCATTCCAAGTATATACCACTTCAACATTTAGTTATTAAGCTGTATGTACCACGATCAAATCGCAGATTTCTTAACGAATGGCCAGGTAAAAAGCACCTATAAATAAACATGTATATATGATGAAATGAATAAATGTAGATGATGCAAGAGATGTATGTCATGATCGTAGCAAATGGAAATCCATCGTCTCTGTCCGGCCCAATAGGACAATGGGGTGATAATATGGTTGTATGTACGTACGATAATAAATTAAATTTGCTGCATCGCGAAAGTTTGATAAACTATACATGTAAGTTACCCTTAAGAATAAAATGATATTTATTCAGGAAATCGCTTCCACTAAACTGAGTGCTCTTGGACAATTCTAAACCGGCACTCCGACCCTCTAATGTGGTCCTCACTGGCGGCATACGGGCTTGATTGAAAACTTTCCGCTAAAAACCTTAAACTAGAGCAAACCTCGACCCACGTGACAGTGACAACTTGCAAAGACCGAACTAAAAGTTTTGTACCTTCCCTTACCGTACTTCTTAAATGGATAGCCTTTTGTCCTTTGAAGGTTGGGTACGTTACAGTTCGTTAATTCTACGGCTTACTGATGGATGTTTAAATTGTTCACGTTAAATTGTTATGGGTTAACATTTTACATTTTCTAAGTTTAACAATGCTTAAAAATACAAACAAACAAATACAGCTACATCTAAAACATTTACATACTAGGCTATATGCACCCTGTGTAATGGGTCCCTTTTTTATTGCAGGAGTTCAGCAGACAGGCAGACGGCCCACTTGATGGAAAGCGGTTACCATCGCCTATGGACATTTGCAACACCAAAGGTGATACAAATGCGCTGCTTCTCTCTTAAAGGAGACTGGAACCTGGTCATTAATGCCGGAACACAACATAAGGTTGTTATGGCGGCATACTCTAGACTAGGGGTGGTCGCCATCCAGTCGAGCAACTACCCTACCAACTGGCTGTGGGTTGTTTAGTTACCTCTTACGATAGGCCGCCAGGCCGCAGGAAATTGTATTCTTTCTCCGTTCCTGCACGGATAAAATCCCCGGATAAGTCCCTAAATCAGTTATAATGTAATAAGGGATTACTAATAAATGATTACTATTAATATGTAATAATTCGGTAGGCGCTGAATGAGCAAGACGGAGGACCGTGATGAGTGGCGTCTACTCGGGAAGACCTACATCCAGCAGTGGACTATGATTGGCTGACAACGAAGCGATAATAGAAGCGTGATTTTTTTTACTGCCACTACCGAGCACACTTAATGTAAAGTGGTTACCTTCACCTATAGACTTTTGCAACACCATGGGCAATGCCAACGCGTTGCCAGCCTTTGAAACGGGGATTAGGGATGGCATAAGGGGGAGGGAGTAGGTTTCCGGATCTGTCATATTTTAATTTATTACATACTAGATAGAGGTTCTGGCAGACGTTGTCCTGCCCTGAAAAAATAAAAATCTAGGACCCGATCCCCGCGCCACCTACCAGTTCCAATTGTAAATCTAAAGCATCCGGGGACCTACTCAAACACACACAAAAAAGTTCTTCAAAATCGATAAAGTCGTTCTTAACTTATGCGCGTACATACATTTCTACGATCCATTTTTGTTGATTTGATGTCTTTGATGAAATGTCTTTATCTTATAATAGTTAATATATTTGTATATTAAATTTTATAACAGTTCTTTCATACGTGCAACGTACATTCAATGTCCTACACATTAGCTTCACAGACCTAAAACTTTTACTTTTTACACAAAGTAGTGTTGTTAGAATACATTTGCCCGTTGACCCCGGTTGGCTTTCTGACACGTTCCCATGGCAACGGGTGCTGCAAGCACGGAGAAGGCCGCAGTCGTTATCGGTCAGCGCGCGACCTTTGAAGACGCCTCGCGACCGCAACACCCGGCGCGGGCGCATGTTGCTGAATTATTCAACTTAAATTTCGAACATCGTTGTAAATATCTCAAATTGTACGGTGTAATTTGTTGCAAGATATACACTGTATATAAACTCACTATACCTGCCAGTTTTTTGGTTTGACTTGGACTTTTTTTTAATGAATTCGGTAAGATATCGAAACGAAACATGTATATTTTGTGTTAGTAATTAATACTTGAGTAGGAAGAATCAAATTATAAACAAACTTAATTAAGGAAACTTATATTGTAATTTGTAGAATACTGAGCTTAGGTCTTCGAAGTCATTGGGTAAAGTTCCCAGATGGCTGGCTACGTTAGCTCGCTGGATTGCGAATGGCAATCAATGATGGTGATAAAAACATAAACTAAAATATGACATTTTTCATCGAAATTTGTTAATTGTTACGAAATCCATAAGAGACAAAGTTTGAAACAGACTGATAGCCAAAGGTTTTAAAAACGGCCATAATTGCAGTTTTTGTGAACTTGAAATTAATTAAAATTTATCATTTGGACGGTTCTCGATGTTTTTGAGTCCGACTTGGATGTCGTAATCAACGCACATTCCAATGAATAGAAATGACTTATGAGTACGAGTGGATTAAGTTGACTCGAAACAATCGGAAAACACCTCGATTATTCAGGCGACGAGTGAGTCAATTATTGAGTCGACTGTAATTTTTGGTCGATTTCGTTTCTCTCGATTGTGTGGTTGCTTAAAATTGCCCATCGTTATGTAATATTAAATATAAGCACAAATCCTTTTAATTACACATTGTGTGGTCAGAATTAAATCCGATTTGCATGCAATTGTCACATTAACAATTGGAATATTCATATAACCGTTAGGGACGGCAATCTATGGGTATTGTACTAGCGAAGTGCAAGACATGAGGTCCAGACAATCGCATGTGGGCGCAAGTCTTACCGGCTAAGATTATGGACGCCTATTTTGTTTGAAACCTGGCGAATTATACAACTCCGTTGCATATCCAATAAATAGAATTAAAGTGATGCTCAAATTAAAGATATTTTGAAAGGAAGCACAGGTAAAAAACACGTTAATTAAACATGTATGTATGTAGAAATTAATGAAAGTAGAGTGGAGATTTATCGTCTCTGCCCCTACAGGAATTATGAGTGATTATAATACGTATAAAATTAAAGCTTCCGCCTTTCTTTTCAAAATTAATGACAAAATTTAGACGAAAAGTGCTACTGCTGGATTTTATACATGTACTATAAAAATATGCATTCTTTTACTTGTATGATTATCGTGTCATCATTATATTAATAAGTGAAGCAAAAACTTTGTACTCCTTTTTACGAAAATTGCGCGGGCGGAGAAGTATGAAATTTCGCACACTTATAGTTTATGTAGTGCAGAAGGCTAATATTTTTTTAAATTATGCATAAAAATACATTAAATTAATAATAAAAACATTACACACACTACCGTGTATTTGACATACACAGGCATATATTCTCTTTTGTTTATTGTTAAAATCAAATTACCAGTGTAGCCTTGGCGAAATCTGTAATTATAGAAGTATAGTCTTTAACAACAGAACCTTAATAATGTTCAAACTTATAATTTAAATTAATTATGGTCGAATTTCGACGACTGGGCGACCCCTAGTAGTTATGCTAGCACCATTTTATCTTTCCATGTTTATTAAATGTTTTTAGCTATAGTCCACACCATAATTGATACAGGCCGATGGTAAAACCAATAGCGGGTCCGCGATGTGATTTACGACCGGATAATGCGCATGCGCATCGGACTTTATTAACATTTATTATGATAATGACCACCTTGAATAATGTTTTAATATAGGCGCGAAATCAGCTCGTTGTTATGTTTCAAAGTGTGTGGGATTTCGAATCTAAAAGCCTAAGAGATGCAATTAATATATTTTCTGCACTCAGAGTAACAAACCTAATTACCTATAAAATTCTAAACATGCTGTCTCTGTACATTGAAGCTATAAAAACAAAACTGGAATACACTATGTAAACGACGGAGAACACGATGCAATTTATTTTAAATTTTGTGTCTGTTTATCTGTTTGTCTCTTTGTTCAGGATTCACGTAAAAATTATTGGGCCGATTTCGGTGCTGTTTTTGGTGTTCGACAGCAAATTCTTAGACTTAACATCTGCGCTACTTTTTATCCTGAGAATCCCGCAGAGATTTTTCTTGGTATGATTTAAAATTACCAGATTGAAAAAAAAAATGGAAATACAAGGGGATTTTTTCACCGATCTATAGCAAATTTTGTGTGATAAAATGTGTGATAATTTTTATCCCGGGAACACCGCAGGAATTTCAAGTAAAGTGTAACGGATATAACGTTCAATGGTGCAAAGCAGAAATTAGACAAGGTTTTTTAGGGTTTGAAAGTTAGCCGTTAATGCTTTGAAAGAATTGAATGCAGGGCATGTATATCACGGTCGGTGGTCGCGGGCAACTAACTTCGGGCCAATCCCGAATGAAGTTCGTGTGCATTCCTTCTCTCTATGCATTCAATATATGCTTTTATTAATTAACAAAATATACAGGGAAATATAGAAATATTTTATATAATAGGTTGGGGAAAAAGTCTTTACGCATATAGTATGTATGAACTTGTAATAAGATCTCTTTGGCTATACCATTTGTATCTGGCTGGTTTTGGTATCATTACAAAGTTTTAATTTTAAAGAAGACAATTCCAAATTCAAATTAGGAAAACAAGTGATTTTCATTTGTTTTTCTTATTGTTAAAATGAGTGAATCTAATGAAGAAATTCGATACATTTTAAAATTTTACTACAAAAAAGATAAAAATGCAACACAAGCCGCGAAAAAAAATTGTGATGTTTATGGACCTAATGCAGTATCTGTGAGAGTAGCGCAAATTTGGTTTAAGCGTTTTCAATCCGGAAATTTTGATATCAAAGATGCACGTCGCTCTGGTCGCCCTGTTACGGACAAAATTGATGCCATTTTTGAAAAAGTGGAGCAAGATCTGCATATTAGTAGTTACGATATAGCTGGAGAACTGGGAATTGACCATAAAACGGTTTTGGCACATTTGAAAAGCTGGGTACACAAAAAAGCTCGATATTTGGGTGCCTCATGAGCTTACTGAACGAAACCTAATGAACCGTGTACTCATTTGTGATTCTTTATTACGACGTAATGAAACCGAACCATTTTTGAAGAAGCTGATAACTGGTGATGAAAAGTGGATTACGTACGACAAGAACGTGCGAAAAAGATCGTGGTCAGAGGCCGGTCAGGCTTCACAGACTGTGGCGAAACCCGGGTTAACTCGCAACATGGTGATGTTGTGTGTATGGTGAGATTGGAAGGGCATTATTCATTATGAGCTGTTACCGCCAGGCAGGACCATCAATTATGAACTATACTGCGAACAACTGATGAGATTAAAGCAAAAAGTTGAGAGAAAGCGGCCAGGATTAATCAACAGAAGGGGTGTGATTTTTCACCATGACAACGCTAGACCTCACACATCTTTAGCCACTCAGCAAAAATTACGAGAGTTTGTCGGGGAGCTGTTAATGCATCCGCCGTATAGTCGTGACCTTGCACCTTCAGATTTTCACCTGTTTTGGTCTCTGCAGAATTCCTTACGCAGTGTCCGGTTAACATCACGAGAGGACTGCCAAATCCACTTTCTCGCAGTTTTTAGATCAGAAGCCCCAAAATTTTTAAAGCAATGGGATCATGTCCCTACCTACATGATGGCAAAAAGTTATCCAACAAAATGGCACCTAAATGCTTTAGTCAAATATAAATAAACTTTATAAAAAAACCTTTTGAATTTTTATATAAAATGCGAAGAAACTTTTTCCCCAACGTAATATGTATATTTCAATTATATTTTTATATTATTTATTATTTCTATTTAATTTTATAGGCAACACCGAGCGGGCCGTTCATATAACGAATTCTATCGTCAACATCAAGCGTGGACGAAGTCGCGGGTATATCCTAGTATTACATGATTATAATTAATAGCATTTTTTAAAATGATATTTTCTAGTCACGTAAAATAAGTTACATTAAAATGTGGAATTTGGCACTGCATTTACTCCTATCTTCACGCAAAAATGTCTGAAGGATCAAAAGGTCGAGGGAACATTTTTCAATTAAAGCGAAATAAACTACTGGGCATTTTTTAAACTTGCGAAATAAGAATAATTTTGTTAGATTATCTAGTTAAAGGTAGACACTAACCGTATGACTAGTTAAAACGTCTAGGAAGTGATGGGTCGAGCAGGTTTGTTATATACTCGATAGTCAATAGAGCCGATGAGTTCTGGAAAGAAAACATAATAAAAAGGACGCTCTTAGCCAGGTAGACCGATGGCTATGGATAGCGCAAGATATAATAATAATAACAGCCCATAAATGTCCCACTGCTGGGCTCGGGCTTCATTATAGGGAAACAGAGAATATACCCGCTACGCTTGTCCAAGGCGGCTTGGTAGGTTTGGCACATCGGTTATCTCGATGTGCAGGTTGCATCAAGATGTTTTCCTTCCCCGTTGTTAGCACGTGGTAATTGTAACAATATGCACATTAGGTCATAAAACTGACTAAGCGGTGCTTGCGTTCCGGCCAGGATCGAACCAGCACCCTTTGAGCTTGGGACGCGTGCGCTAGCCACGCGCCAGCGCTACCACGACTTGCGTAAGAATAGCAAGATAACTAAAGTCCAAATTCAAATTCAAATTTATAAGTTTTTATTCAAAATAATTTCCATTGGAGAACACTTATTGAAGGTCATACATATAAGTTAAAACTTAATTTTACTTTCTATTCTATGTACACTGCTTCGCAACGTGTCAAGCGGCAAGAAAATTCCCAGCAACACGTCTAGATAAAAATTGTTTATATTTATATTTCTTATTCTATTTAAATCTCAAGTTAAGTCAAGTGCAAAATATATAGGGCAAACTCATGGAAACCTACGTCTAGCTAGATTTAGTTGGCTAAATACATAAAAGTTAAAAAAGGCAATAATTAATTAGGCAAAATACCGTTTACAATTGCTTTTTACACTACCATTTCAACAACCTGTGACATTTTCCATTTCACCCCTTCCCCTCGTCCTCTTGACGCCTGACCTATTTGACTCCGTCCAAGGTATCTTCGCTGCTGACTTGCTTAACAGTTTGATTGTCATCTCCAAGATAACCTAACCTTGGTATTGTATACGTTATCAAATAACGGATGTAACAATGCGTATTGAATTATTCTCGTACATTAATTTGCTTCGCTTGTTTAGTATTTCCTCATGTACAATCTTTAGTTTTAGTTTAAATTGAAAAACGAGATCAAATTAATCCTAGGTTCATCTTCGTTATCGAAATCATATATACTTATTTAGCAAATTTTATTATATTAATCAGTTCGATCGATTGTATATACTACTATAGTTTCTACTTCAAAATAATTAATTTGTTTACTGCGAAAAACGTTCAGGTAAAAATGTTAACAATCGAAATATTAATAAAACTACGTTTTAACGCTTTTAAGCGCGGTAATAATAAAATAACAATAAAATTACCGCGCTTAAAACCGTTAAAACGTAGTTTTATTATGTATACAAGTCTCGAAAACTTAAGAAAATATAATCGAAATATTAAATTGATTTAATTAAAATCGATTCGCGAAAGTGAACATATTACAAACCTACTTTGGCTTCTTCTTCTATGTATACGTATTCTCAAATATACAATTGTATATAGTACTTTTTACAATAATTTCTGTTAAATATATATTTTAACATAGAAATAAATAAAGCATATTTTACACATTAATTCATAGGCATAGGCTTTACAATATCAAAATTCTCAATTCTTATAGTCATTTCAAAGATCAGAAAAACTGGCAAAAATCACAAACTAATAACCTATTTGTAAATGCTTAAAATTTTAACGTAACTCACAGATCGACCTAGTCATAAGCTCTATAAAACAGTACACTTTGACGGTCAAAGAACGAAACTGTAGCAATACATTGGTTCACGGAATAAGGTTTTAAGAGTCAATTCATGAAACCTATTGGCCTATTGAATTTCCCACGGTTTGGAATAACCCTTATATTAAGAGAATCCTGGTACAGTTAGTGTTTCGGAAATGCTACACTTGTTCGTTGAATTTCTTACTTTATTTGATTTTGTTACACATGTTTTTACTTTGATATTTACTATCTGACGGTGTATTGTGATTTTTTGTAACTTCGTGACGTATATAGGTAAGTAATCGTGATGTTTTTCTATATGAAGTGGGATCTTACACTTAGCCTCTGGTTGCTTCTTATCTATTTCGGTATTCTTTCTAATTTTCAATATTTTTACCGACTGTCGCAAAAGTGGACATATTGATATCGAACTGTGAACATCCTAATGCTAGGATTGAAATTCTTATTCAGGAGAACAGATAATAAATAAATCCGCATCGCTTGATTGTATTGACAAGAACTGATAGGTCTGACACACAGTAATTTCGATACGTAAAATTTCTGTCTGTCTTCACTGTCAGCAAATTGCAGTCTCATAGTAGTTTACATGTTAGGTCAAGTCAAATTAATACAGATATCTACGTTATATGAGTGTTGGATCAAATCTGCTTGGAATCTAAACATAGATCATTGATATAAAACCTCTGGTCAGTAGTCACTGAGTAATCACAGCTTATTGCTTGATTATTTATTTTATTTTATTGCTTGATTTCAGCAGACAAGCAGACGGCCCACTTGATGGAAAGCGGTTACCATCCCCTATGGACATTTGCAGCACCAAAGGTGCTACAAATGCGCTGCTGCTCTCTTAAGGCAAACTGGAACCTGATCACTAATGCCGGTATACAATTCAAGGTTGTTATGGCGGCATACTCTAGACCAGGGGTGGTAGCCATCCAGTCGGGCAAATACCCTACCACCTGGCAAGCACCTAGCTTACTTAAAAAGCACATACGTCGACAAAAGTACCAGATATTGTTCGTGAGCGTTTAAATGTCTACAGCCCTTGTAGTGGACAATAGATTTAGAATCATTAAAATTCAATAAGACATTGGCTTATGCAATAAATCTTCATAGAAGGCTATCGCACTAGAAACAATCTGATCCAGGGCGCTCCCGCGGCCATGCAATGGGCCGGCCATTGTGAGCTATTAAGAATGGGAGAGCCATAAGGGTTACCAGGATCTTAAGTCAGAAATATCCAAATTTGGGAAACGAAGAATTCTTTTTGACGTCTTTGAAAGTTTACCGGATTTCATTATGAAATAATTAATCTAATAATTAATCTAGTAATAGTTTTATTTATATCTCTTATTCCTTTTACTTTAATTACTGTAAACATATTTTTAAATTCTAATTTAGAACTATATATAATTGTCACAAGCCCATGTAATGTTTTCGCTATACAAAAAAAAATATTGCACCTTAAATAAAAACATTTTGTATGGTTTTTACACATGAAGCTGGCAACCCTGGATAGACGGCATACAAATAGGATGCCTTAGAGCCTTGCCGACTATTTGTGCCCAACGACTGTCTTGACACCTTCATACATAAACATTTAACTGTTCAAAAATTAGCCGCGGCAGTGAGTACCTACCTGAAATGATTTTAAATTTTAATAAATGTAATTTAAAATTAATGATTAAAGTTCAGAAGGGAAATAAAACACTGAAATTGAATTATATTTTTATTACACTTAAAAGCGCAGATGGATTTTCGAGTTTTCGTAGTCAAGGTTCATTACATGCTAATATAGCAGATAGTAGTAATCGTTTTTGACAACAAACCGATTCATAGTTAATTCTTCACAACTATAAACACCTGAAAAAATAACAAATAAAATTAATTTTTTTTCTAACTAACACAAGTAACTAATACAGCATGTTGCTTTTTACGTAGGCAAATTATACATGTATGTAAATACATTTACATACATACATACATACATAACTTCACGCCAGTTCCCTCGCGGGGTAGGCACGAACAACAGAGTGCCATTTAGGCTTATTCTTACACACCTCACTTGCCTCTTTGACATTCATAACTCTTGTCATGCAAGCTCGTCTGTTCTTAAGGCTCCTGACATCACCTTCTGCTAGTACACGATCAATTTGATCATGGAAGGTGTGTCGTGGCCTTCCACGACTTCTGCATCCATCCACTTTTGCATTGTATATCTGTGTACATTGTACATACATACATATCCCATTTCCTAAATACATTTAATATATAAATATGTTTAATAAATTATTTCTGCAGATTAATAGATAATGGAACTGCATCAAGCTCATCAATATTAACAAATACAAAAACATCCATATTAATTTATGTATTTAATCACTTAACTAGAAGATCTTTTTTACAAATTAATACTAAGCATCAAACTAGAATTAGCTAAAACGATCCTTAAATTTAAATAAAAATTGTCACGAACAATGGTAGACACCTGATGCATTTTAAATAAAAATCTACCGTAATCAAGTAAAGTGTCTTCTTTCTCTCTTGCAATATTAAACGAAAGGTTAACAAACATCCACAATGACATAATATATTTGTACGTCGCCATTGTGTGCAAGGTGAATGCTGTTATTAGGACCACTGCGGTCACCGTCTCTTATTATTCCCTATTACTGTTATACAAGATTATAAACATTATAAACAGCCCTTAGGATAGGACGGAATACGGAAATGAATCGCGAATATATTTGCTTTGCCGTTTTATTATGGAAGCTCACAGTTGCTGTTTTATTTGAAGCATTGCAAGCAGTGAATATTGTACAGCAGTTTAGTAGGTTTGAATCTTGGCCATGGTATATATGTATTCTTCCGCTTGCGAATGGTCCAACTTGTTATCTGAAAAATATCAGAAATCCTGGAAACTTACATAAATAATTCAGTTTCCCTATGAAACTTTGCTCGAGCTAAACAATTTTTTCGACAAATCTTTATGCTATACCATGATAAGACATGGCGATATAAGAAGATTATAAGACAATTAGGTCGACTTGTTCTACAATAAATTCTAGAACAATGTTCATATGTAAGAGCGGGCGTTAAAATGCCTTCCTATTTAATTATTATTGTTACAACTCAGGTCCCGACAAAAACAAAATCCACCTGCATATCTGAAACAAAACACATTTTATTACCTGCCGGCTATTAAACTAATTGTAACTCTTTTATAATCGCCTTCTTTGTGTTTAAAATTTGTGATTAAAAAACATCCCATTGTTTTACTTTTGTACTCTTTTATGGCAGTTTGCGGCCGAGTCATTAGCCAGGTGTGGCGGAATAATTCGACTTAGATACGGGGACATTGCATTTGTGCAGTATAAAACGATGACCTGGTGGAAGGGGAGGCAGCATGTTGCCCCCCGGGCTCGAGCGCCTTGGCTTCGCGAAGACACTCGCCCCGAAAACCCCGGTAAAGTTGTAAGGTTTTCGGACCAGCAACATAAAGTCAAGTCCAAAAAAAGGGAGGCAGTCCAGCGAGAACCACGAGCAAAGCGAGGCGTGTGTACTACAATCGGGAATCTAATCAGTCACGGACTTTGCGCGTTTTATTGAATTACGTACGACCTTCTGCATTACGTTTGGACTTGTTGTGTTCAGTTATATTTGTACCTGTGTTATACGTGTGTGTATAGTTCTAATAAACTCTATAGTAAATCTAACGGTATTTTAATTCGAGTCTCGTGACCCGTAACATTATCATACATTTAAAATATCAGCATAAAAATAAATTTGATTACTGTTCAAACCATAATTAATATGTCATTTGCTTCCTTAGAGATAACATAACTTTCTCCGCCCGTACACAAGCTAGGTGGCTTTGGTGTTTTGTAGGATAATAAAACGATCACTATTTATTTGATTGTAAACTTCCCTATTCGGAATTCAATACGTATTTCCTTGAGCTATTTTGCTCCTGTACGCAACGTTTCTCCATAACGTTTCTCTTGCGCACCGTATGGATTTGGTATAAGCTCGTAACTGAGATTTTTCCACAGCGCCCCGATATGGAGTTTTTAAAAAGCTTGTCATAAACTTTCTTCCAGGCCAGCAGCGGATTAGTGATACCTCTGGTGTTGCAAACATACATAGGTGAAGGTAACCGCTTTCCATAAGGTGAGCTGGTTGCCTTTTAAAATTTTACACCTTACTTTTTATTTTATTTTTATTGCATGAGTTCAGCAGACAGGCAAACGGCCCACCTCATGGAAAGTTGTTACCATCGCTTTTGGACTTTTGCAACACCAAAGGGCGTTACAAATAAATGCGCTGCTTCTCTCTTAAGGGAAACTGGTAGCTGGCCACTAATGCCGGAACACAACTCAAGGTTGTTATGGCGGCATACTCTAGACCAGGGGTGGTAGCCATCCAGGCGGGCAAATACCCTACCACTGTCATCTGGCTGTGGGTTGATTTGTCGCCTCTTGCGACAGGCCGCCCGGCCGCAAGAAATTGTATTATTTCTCCGTTCCTGCACGGATAAAAACTACTTAACTCTATTCGAATACGTCATATTCATATTTTCATATAAATATATATAAAAAAAAAAATAAAGTGTATCTGCAGTTCACACGCAGTAGAAGTGAAACTTTAGACAATATACTCACAGATAATTCTTCTCTAACTTTTATTAATATAAATATAATTATTTTAGCCTACATCCGTCAACATATTATAATTCAGTCTAAATTACACTTTAAATCACTAGCATAAAGTTCAACATTCAATGCAATGTTATGCACAATTTCCTTTGAACTACGTATAAAAAAAATATGAGAGCTAAAATTAATTGTATACGAAATATATGTACTTTTTATTTTAAAATGAATAATTTAATACTATAAAAGAAAATTTAACTTATTTATATTGTATTCTACCCATAGTCCCTCAAGACTATAAGGAGAATACTGAGCCTAGAGCGCCGTCTTCTATGGGTAAGGAGCCCAGAAGGCTGGCTACGTTTCCTCGCTTGATCGCCATACTGATCCGTTGCCCGAGGTAGGCACTAGCCTTCTAATCACCTAAAGAGTCAATGAGTCGGTTTGATAAATTTTGGTAGAGGCTCATGGCCTCAGGACCCTACGGTCCAAGCGTCTAGACAGCAAACGACACAAACATATAACTCTTACTGAGGGTTGCATATTTGCACTGCTTGAGTGATTCAGCTGTTTCTGTTCTGAAATGGGATGTGGCCAACGTGTCTACGCAGGCGCATCCCACACCAAAGGCTTGCCACGCTGCCAGGGAATTAGTCATATCGTCAGGACGCCTACCATCGTCACGAGCAATACCGTTCGGCCCCAATAAGGCCGGCACGTTAGCGGCCGCAAGCGCCCTCCGTAAGACGTCATTCAAGGCGGCGTGGAGTGACCATCTGCTGGCACTGCGGCGGCAAGAAAGACCATGGCATCCTGGGTTGACCTCTGTTCTGTGTGGTGCACATATGCGAGAACCCAAGCGCAGGTTTATAGCTAAAGAAAAGGAAGAATTATACATCAATGTTCCTATATTTGGGGAGAAGATGGCTTGGAGCCAGAAATCAGACTCTTTACGAGAAAACGCAAGGATGCGAGCACGTCCTGTAGAGTTAGTTGAATTTTAAAGTTTTGTATTTAACCCTCTACAAATGGGTTCATCCCAAATTCATTTGAAATCTTTTAAGTTTTATTTAAATGGAAAATTATTACTAACAGGTAAGGAGAAATGTGTTTTATTTCGAATTAAATAAGGTTGAATTTTATGTGTTTATCTTTTTTTACTTTTTCGTTTCATCGATTTTCAAATCACAACGATTCTAAAGAAGTTTCACTACAAAAAATGTTATCCTCTCCGTGATTTCTCTATTATAAGTAATTTCCTTAGCCACGTAAAATATAGTCTTCAAGCACGTGAAACACTACCATACAATCGAGCAATTTCTATTGCGGTTCAAATAAATCATAATTATACAAAGCCGCTATATTAATGGTAATGAACATGGAAATTCATTGTATGAACACAAGGGATAATTGTTCCACGAACTGACGCAAACCCAGGGCAAGGGGCAAGCGAGATCCATAACTAACTTGAAAAGTCCTAACAATACTATGCCATTTGCTATAGCTTAAATAAATTCTATACAAAATGAAACTAAAATATTCAGTGTATAAGTCGGTATACAAAGGATGATGTTACTCTGTGGTCTGTGTAAGGTCACCTGCGCTAGCACACGTAGTGAAGACTCAATAGGTCACAAAACAGAGGTGATGGGGTCAAACTGGAACTAAGGTCAATGTTACATTGTCATGTAGACTCTGTTTGACGCGTGTATAATCTTTTTTGTCAACAGGCTATTGTCTGTCATGTTCGTCTTTAGATCATTCAAGACAATGTTTTATGATAAATATGTGTGGTTTTTCCAACTAAAGAATGCACGAGTATCGATTACGAAGATATATATAGCTAATATTACACGATTCAGTTCCGTTTTTCAATTTCGATGAAGCAATCAAAGTGATTTATGTAAACAAAACCGAATCAGTCAATGTCGTTGAATGTCGTCCCTTTCATTTTTGCACCTCTCGATTAAATTGATTCAATTTGATTGAATGTGTAATTCAGCTTTTATATTTAAAAAAGAAGTAGCCGAAACCAAATCAAATCCGCACTAAATGGCCCACTTCACGAATGCACGAGGAAAGCTACAGTGCGAGAGGAATGGCGACGAATTGTAAAGCTTGCCACCACCCCTGTCATGAGGACCACGACCACTCTGCCAAGAGTGTGACGACGGAGAAGAAGAAGAAGCCGAAACCAAAATCTTGCATAATGAATACATAACACAATACATACTTATATATTAAAAGGCTTATACAGTATTACTTTAGAAATATAAATAGTTTTTCATAACCTTTATACGATGTATCTCCCAGACAGTTTAATAATGTACAATTTTATAAAAAACTATGATTCGCCTGCGACCTCGTCCACGTTGGACGAAATAAGCTAATTTTTATGTGACTTAGCAACTTGAAACCATTCCCAGGAAAAACCTCTCGAGATTCCCTTATCACATACATACATACATACATAAGTTCACGCCAGTTCC
The DNA here is from genome assembly GCA_019925095.2 of Dendrolimus kikuchii. Lineage (NCBI taxonomy): Eukaryota > Metazoa > Arthropoda > Insecta > Lepidoptera > Lasiocampidae > Dendrolimus > Dendrolimus kikuchii. The sequence goes on from CM034400.1 coordinate 16,925,444, forward strand.
CTTGCGGGGTATGCACGAACAACAGAGCGCCATTTAGGCCCATTCTTACACACCTCACTTGCTTCTTTGACAGATCACAGATTTAATCATATAGGATTTGCTATTGATCAGAGAAAATATTACATCGTAATCCAATTTTTTTTCTACCGGGCCACTTGAAACCACTCCCAAGATAATTCCTGCACATGTTAAGTCTGGGAATTTGCTATCGATCAGTGACGACCGCACCAAAATCGGCCCAGTAGTTTTTACGTGAATCCCGAACAGACAGACAAACACAAAAAATCTAAAAAATGAACAGTAGTTATAGGATATTTCATGTTTCTTTTTCAACAATTATGCGTTTGTACTGAAAATGTCAGCTTTTTGGTGAAAAGTGCCATTTCGATTTGCCACAAAAAATCTCTTGTATGACATTAATCAAAGACCTACAGTCTGTTTGAGGCTTCTGTTACACGGATCCGACTTACATCTAATTGCCTGAAGATTACATAACTGACTATCATTTGACTGGCTAAATATACAAATCGTTGAAAGCGACATTTAAAAAGAAGTAGAAATCATAGGGTGAACACTAATTGGTTTTAGGAATAGCATTCTTTCGCTTTTGACATCTAAGCTGTCTTCTTACATAAAAATAGGAATTCTCCCAAGTAATTTACGATCTAGGAAAAGGAAACACTGTGTGTGTTTCTGTGCAATTTTAAGTATTAAGAGATCGCGGGAATATACTATTGCAGTACTGCAAATTATTTTATCGATAGCCAATCAATGCCTTTTATTTATGATAAATGGGTTCGCGTTTGACCACGATTACGTCTGATATCAGACGATGATGCAGTCAAAGATGGAGCGTGGTTATTTAGAACTTACTTATTAACACGAGTCTTGAAGGCACCCGGATTGTACTTTTCGGGAAACGTGGACTCTGGTACGTGTCTGGTATAGGCCAGAATCCCTTGACGTCCAAAGTCGTCAAATCGGGTCGAACAACCGCACATTTTCCGAAATGAATCTTCTAAAATACCGACAGATACTTGCTACTGGACTCATTGTATTATACTGCCCAAATTTGCGTTAAATATTCTTAGAAGTGTTAAAGAAAGGCCAGGTAAAAAACACCTCAAATAAACGTGCTTTTACGAAGGGATCAATGAAAGTAGATGAAGTGGAAGGTGTTATTCAGGATCGTCGCTAGCGGAGATCTACTATTCTAATGAGCCTTGATAATATGTATGTATCTTGATTCTACACTTTTCTCAACCAGCTCCTTTGGGCGATCTTGCCTTATGCATACCGATAGGAATATTAGGGGGGTTGCATTCTGTGATAATTTTTTTCAAAAGCTTGTAGTTTTGAAACCGTTTAATAGTATTAATTAATTGTTGTTTGATTATATGTTAATATATTATTTGATACAATGAATGGTTTAAATTAAAAAAAATGTAGTAGACACATTAGATTGTATTTTTTTAATGTTCGTTCAGTGCAAAAACTACCCCTGTCTGTAATCTTCTCCTCCTCGGTCAGGCAGTTTTTTTCAACGCTACAGCTACCCTCTTATACTGAACCCTAGTCACCCGCTGATAGTGTTGTCACGTTACCTCAGATGTGGGTTGACAACAAGAAAGTTGATTGTTTGTCTGTCATCGCGACGTGGATGCAACAACTTAATGATACCCGCCGTGCCGGAATATGTACTATTATTAAAATTTTATATTATACGCTAAAAACGATGTGCAAATATTATGTAAAAGTCTACAAGAAACATCATAACAAAAGTAAGAACTTTGCTGCACTTTAACAGTACCTACCTAAGGAATAATGCGCTATGCTTCTGCTCAGTGAAGCCAATTAAGTATTGCCTATTTCAGAATTTGACTTGATTACAAAAATCGTGTGCTTATAAACTATATATAGAATGAGCTACCTGTTACTGTTAGACAAGCTAAATCACTAACAATATTTAAGAACATGACAAAAAAGCACTACCTACAACATAGTGATATTTGATATTTTTACGTATATTTATGTATATGTATATATATGTATGTATATATTTATGTATGTGATATCAATAGGTGTATTTATGTATGTCTAGTATGTATAATTCTTACTTATATAATATTTTACGTAGTTATATGTTTATAAATAAATAAAATATATGTAAGTAATTGCATAACCTCTATATTTATTTATACCACCTTTGACCAATACAATCTGTTTTATTCCTGCCACGGGTTGTCTGGAAAAGATCGCTTCTTAGCGATAAGACCGCCCATTGTGCACATTTAGAATATTTTTAGGCTATAAGATTTTCTATGTTTTCTGTAATGATGTACAATAAAGTATTATCTATCTATCTATCTATATACTATAATGGAAAAAGAACATTTATAGATTTTAATTTGAAACTAGATTCTTTATATTTCCTTAAATTTCAGACCTTAGGAGGAAAAAATCTTATCATGTTACCTCGATATGCCCATCCTCGATATGAATCGTAAAAATTAGGGTGGACTATACCTATATAGTATACTGGCCCTTCGTTGTCGATGGTCAATAAATTTTATGACAAGCCTTATTTTAAGACCTTATCCGTGCAGGAACGGAGAAAGAATACAATTTTCCTGCGGCCGGGCGGCCTGTCGTAAGAGGCGACAAAATAACCCAGAGCCAGGTGGTAGGGCATTTCCCCGACTGAATGGCTACTACCCCTGGTCTAAAGTATGTCGCCATAACAACCATGAGTTGTGTTCTGGCATTTGTGATCAGGTTCCAGTCTCCCTTAGGAGAGCAGCAGCGCATTTGTAGCACTTTTGGTGTTGCAAATGCCTATTAGGCGATGGTAACCGCTTTTCCATCAAGTGGGCCGTCCGTCTGTCTGCTGAGCTAGTGCAGTAAAAAAAAAGATCCTTGCAGAACTATCCACTTTTAATGACATCCTAAATTCGGAAGTAGCATGGCCCGACCGCTTTGCCCATGAGAAAAGATGCTATCTGCGTCTCACTCAGTCGCATACGTCGCTTAGATGAGCTCGATAACCGAAGCGCACGCGCATTGTAGATTTTAAACTTACCTTAGTAATAAGGAAAATTAGTATCATAATCTGATGCTGATATTAGACGGATTTTTTTATTACGAAGCTGGGAAACAGACAGTCGACCTAGCGTATAGAAAGTGGTGGTTTTTTAAATCGCCATCTCCTCCACCATAATACAAGGCAGAGTTCTTATTTCCTTTTTTATCTTTTCTTTTTTGGGCTAAGAAATATGGGTGTCTCTTTTGTTTTATTCTTTCTCTTTTACAAATTTTCTTATAAACTATGAACAGCGTGTGTATTTCATAATATACTATATATTAACATATTGTTACGAGTTGCAGGACTCGAATTAAAAATGCCGTTGGAATTACTATAGAATTTATTAGAACTATACAAACACGTATAACACAGGTACAAATATAACTGAACACAATCAGTTCAAACGTAATGCGCGATTCAATAACACGCGCAAAGTCCGTCACTATATAGATTATCGAATGTACACACGTCTTGTCTCCCTGCCGATTATCGCTTGCCTTGCTTGACCACCTCTCTCCATCCTGCCGTCGTTTTATACTTCACAAATACAAGTGTGCCCGCCCGTATCGTCGACTTAATTTACTAGAAATCGTAATCCGCACACCTGATTAATTATGCCTGCAAACGGCCATAAACGAGTATAACAGGTTGTTCTCCACAATAACCAATAAATAAGTAAACAAAAGAAGACAATAATAAAGGTGTTACAATTGGTTGAAATGCTGACAAGTAATAGCGTGCTTCGTGGAATTTGTCTTTGTCGGGGGGCTAAGTTGTAACAATATATTTAAAACATTAAACTACTACAAATAAAACTAACTTAAAAATATATATACAATAAAGTATTATAATAACTATTATAATAATACATTCTCTCTCAGTATAATTTGGAAAAATGTGTAAGTATACAAATGTTGAATACATTTACTGTGTTACATCTATAGTACATGAAGTGTTTTTTTTAATTGCTTTCTCCTCCATTATTGGTTAAAATTGAGAATTTTCTTTTTCTTTTCTTTACTATCTGCGGATAAATACGGGGGGGGAGGGGAGGGGGTTAACCTTTTTATTTTCTTTTTTTTGTTTTCTTTTTTAACAAAACTTAAAATTTATTACATTAAGTTGTTACGATCGCCTATAGGCCTTTGCAGCACCAATGGCGGAGCCAACGCAATACCAGCCTTTAGGATGGGATAGGGACGGGATAAGATGGATATAGGGATCAGACAGGAGGAATGGATCAACCGATTTCATTCAATTTGGTTGAAAGGCACAGACCTGAAAGGACACGACGGTATGCAATAGCGTTGAATGATTCAAATTTATACATAAAATGATCAATTTGGTTGATGAACCCAATTTGTAAGAAATGAATGATCTATTTAATACCTGTTTTAGGTATATATGAGAGGCTATGGTAGCTTAGTGGTTAACGCACTCGTGTCTTAATCTCAAATTTAAACGCGGGTTCGAATTCTGGCCGAAAAAGCATTCATTTCTTAGACAATTTTCGGACCTAACAAGCATAATGTTATAATTACCATGTGCGGACGTTGAAGGAGATCGTGATATAACCTACATATCGAGATAACCGATGTGTCAAGCCATCTTGGTAGAGTGGTGGGTATACTGTCCTTTCATCTAACAATTATATATTCAAACTACAGTTTTTCCCGTGGCTACGCCGCGGGTCTAACCCTAGGAGATAGGTCTACTTTACTTACATAAAAACTGAAGTAGATGTTTTATATATCGCAAGGGAAGCTGCGGGCAAAAGTTAGTACATATATAAACCTTCCTTAAAATATTAACCATCAGATGGTGCAAGCCGCTTAAAAATCCGTTGCTTGGTTTAGGAGGAGTTAACGAATATACAAACAGACAGAAGCGAAGAGCGACTTTGTTTTATACTATGTAAAGATAAACACTTGTCTAAATTAGCCTCTTGATTTCTTCTCATTCTTAAATAGTTGCACTAACTTGACACGTCATCAGATTTATTACATAACTAGCATCGGCCCGCGACTTCGTCCACATGAAATAGTAAAAAAAAAGTTTGGTCTTAGCGTGATAACATATAGCCTATAGCCTTCCTCGATAAATGGGCTATCTAACACTGAAAGAATTTTTCGAATCGGACCAGCAGTTCCTGAGATTAGTGTGTTCAAGCAAATAAACAAACAAAATCTTCAGCTTTATATATTAGTATAAGATAGACAAACCTTATAGATAGATATACAGAATTAAAGAAAAATTTAAGAATTTATTGATCTCCAGTAACAAATTAAACAAGTACATGTACAATAGTGTTTAATTTAAGATTATGCTAGAATCATTACTCCCCGTATTAGTTTTAAACTATGTTACGGCAGAGTAAATTCACGTTCGGTAAGTTAAAAATAACAAAAAAGATAGAAATGTGTGTCGAACTACCTTCAAAATAATTAGTAAGTACATAAAAGATGAGTTCGAAAAACAAACTACACATATCTTACATAGATAAATGAATTGAACAACTCTTCAAAGCAGCCAATGAAAGACGAGTGAGAAGCAGTGGCGTGCGCGCAAAAACGTAGCCATTGTAATCAGTGGTGGTTGGTGGTACGTGCGATGCGTTATCTTTCAGTTCCCATGGTCGTGTTTACAAATGACCGTCGGGGTCACCGATGGGCAACAGATGGTCATCGCAGCCGCGGCTGGATTCGTACACGAAAACGCCGTTGCGCACGTTTTTGAATGAATAGGGAAGGAAATGTCGGGACTGACGGAACATAAGTTGTTTGTTGACAGTATTAATTGTTTAAATATACCTCGTGCATGGTTTTCTTACACTACATAGTATTAAAGTTACCCTGATTGAGTCGCCTTTGCGAATGAGTTCCTGTAAAAAAATAATATTTATTTACAATCCTACTAATATTATAAACGTGAAAGTTTGTAAGAATGTATGGATGTATGTTTGTTACACTTTCACGCTAAAACTACTGAATGGATTTTGATGAAACTTTACAATAATATAGCTTACACATCAGAATAACACATACGACTATAATTTATTAATTATTATTATTAAGATATAGTGTGAATGATCATCATTATTACAATTTTCCATCACCACGCGGGTGAAACCGCGGGGCGCAGCTAGTTAATTATAAATTACTACTTAATTTACAAATAGTGTTATTTAAACGTTTTTGCCGCTGTATATTTCAACGGATATCTATGAAATATTTCCTACTACAATTGCTTTTAGAAATCATAGTTCCAACTTCTGAACTGGAAGCTTATAGTAGCTAAACAAAAGCTTAAAATAAATAAAAAAATGAAAACACGTACCGGTGGAACATAAAACGATACTAACACAGGTATATCACATAATAAAGTTTTAAGATAAGTGCTAAATTACACAAAAAATTCTTATCACCGCATTTTCGTATAGTATTTTGGTTAAAAGGCTGTAAACACAGCTTTATCTCTACATGTATGACCAAGTAGAAATATTTTAATATTATATAGCCTGATCTTATACCTGTAAGTTTTGCTGGTATAAGGTAGAATTTATTGTATATCGTACTTAGCTGGGAAAGGATGAGTCCGGTACCCATAAATACGCGCTTAGTTTTATTAGAGGCGTACGCGTCACCTTCCCCGAGTAAAATTCACAAGTGTACAGGGGACTTAAACCAGCCGCTTTCTCACATACGTATTACCAATATGACAAATATTAGAATATTTTTTTTTTGTGTTGTTGGCTTCAATGGCACTGATTTTGCCAATGTCAGAGTGTGAAGAGGCAGGTGGAAAAGAAAAAAATATATTAAAAAATCTAAAAATTTGGCCAGTAATTTATACAAGTTGTCTACAAACCTGGAGTTAAATAAATATATAGTATTTAGAATACAGTATATAATATAATAATACCTGTACATGTATATACAAACTATTAGTTGTACGCAACATATGATTAAATATTACAAATATTATACAAAAGTATCAGAATAAACTGGAACATACAAACAAAACAGGTATATCTAGACACGTGTCGATTTCATTCATCGATTCTTCAAAATCAGCCGCTTTAGGCACCAAGGAAGGGCAAAGAAAAAACATAAATAATTATACTAGAGCTCTTTGAATATCAAATCGAAAAATATATTATATACAGTGTAGGTATTTCCTATTGGAGTTTTTGGAAGGAATTTGGAGTGTGATATTTTACTGTGCAGTTTTATTTTCAGTATTGCGTAAAAATGAACAATAGTTGCTGTGTGCAAAATTTTAATTATGTAATGAATTGGGGATTTTTCTAGATAGTACATGAATTCTATTGCTTTGACGTTAGTCAAAGACCTACAATTTGGGTAAGGCATTGTACTTGAGAAGGTCGGACTTTTACCTCGTGTTTATTTACAAAACTTAATACTGAATACTTATTTAACATTAGCTATTCAATGGTCTTATCGTTTAAAGTGATCTATCCAGACAATCCGTTAATCTGGAACAAAAAAATGTCATATAACAGTTATTAGTAGAAGAATATTATTGTATTTTTTTAATAATAAAATAATAACAGCCCACAAAATTCCCACTGCTGTACTATGACCTTCTCAATTCTGGGGTAATTGTAACAACATGCACGGTAGGTCAGAAAACCGCTCAAGGGATGTAGACTTCCTGTCCAAAATTTGAATCCACGTTATTTGAAATGTGAGTCTATTAATTACCAATTAACCACGGCTACGGTATAGTATTTCTTTATATATCTTTTTAATGCATGAGTTCATGAGACAGCCCACCTGATGGAAAGCGATTGCCATTGCCTATGGACATTTGTAACACCAAAGGTGCTACTAGCCTAGTAGTGTGCTGCCGCTCTCTAAAATAATCGAAAGACAAACACACATAGACACACTTGTGTTATGAGTAATATACAGTGGACTACTGTGGGGTTGTTCTTTTTTTTTATTCGCCTTTATGCCAGGGCCACGGGTTAATAGCCGTAACGCTCCGCAAGCCCTGGAAGGCGCCTGCCTTACGACCTCTTCCACTGCCGGGGGAAAGCAAGCTCCCGGCGACGTCATACTCTTTGTGTATGTGTGGCGTTTAGTTACGTGCCCCACGTGACGAGAGGTAAGCACGCACGAAACACAGGCGCGCCTACTTCTCGACGACATTAACGACGGGTGAGAACCCTTCCCAAAGGATCCGCGTCACTACCACCGTGGGGATCCCAACTACCCACATCATAGTAAACAACGGAACCTTCGTTTTGCGAAATTTACCTTGCCAGGAAGGAATATTACCCGGAAACTGCGCGTTTCAATGATCTAGGTCGTAAAGACTTTGCCCACTCAACTACACAGGTCGTCGAAATTTGCAAACAAAGGTGCTGGCAATGTGCTGTCAGTCTCGAAGCGGGACTGGAACCTGGCCACTGATGCCGGAACACAACTCAAGGTTGTTATGGCGGCATACTCTAGAACAGGGTTGGTAGTCATCCAGACAAGAAAATACACAAAGAAAAGGTTGTGGGTTGATTTGTCACCTCTTACGACAAGCCGTCCGGCCGCAGAAATTATTTCTTCTCCATTCTTGCTCGTATAATACACACACCAGCAAGATTAGCGGAACGCTAGTAAATACCCCATTTTTTTTTAAAATACTGGCTGGTTATTTATATTTTTGTCTTATTTAAAAAAGCTGGCAGGCATTATTCAACATCATCAGCTGCATGTCTAGACGGATGGAATTTGTACTGAGAGCACAGGGAGGAAACACGCGATACTAAACTTTCATTTATTTGCAGTTATGTCAGGTTTTTAATGATAAAATTCTTCAATTTTTTAACTTTTCTATGTTAACATGACATCTGAATAAAAAAATGCTCTTTGCTATATTTCGTTTTTTTCTTCATTACATTACATTATTTTTTTCATTTATTTTAGACTCCTTAAAAATCATACTAAGATATGTTAATTTAGTTCTTAATTAATTATTATTTTAAATACACACCGATATTGTTTAGTACCTAAGTACCGCTTTCTTTTTTTGTTGTTCCGCTAATAGTGCCGATGTGTGTATTATTGTTCAAATCATAATATACAAAGTAAGTATTTTAATGAAACATGAAACATCTTCGCGATGTTGAACTGTAACATAACTGTGTTAGTTAGCGAGGCGGGCGTGCGTCCACTCACGCGCATGAAACGGGCCGCGCATGCGCGACCCCTCAACCCTTGCGAACGAATACAATTTGCTACACACGTCTCCTTGTGTTTATTTCTTTGGATGCTTCTTAATCTCTGCCATCTTTGTTCTAATGATCACTTAGTAGAAGCTTAGTTAATAAGACACAGTCATGTCGGAAGGCGTGCCTGTACTAATGATGTCCGGTTCCAAAACGTAAGTAGTCGTACGTATATGCATTATGTATACCACCATCGCCAGTATAATCTCAATTCATTCCTGAGGTTGTTTGGAAGAGATCGTTTTTTAGCGATAAGACCGCCCTTTGTGCATAATTACTTTAGTTTTAGTCTGTAAGTTTAGTTTTGTATTGGTGTAAAATAAAGAGTTATCTGTCTATCTACACTACCCATTCATTTGCTTTACTATCAGTTATAATTTGACATAATCTCCATACAATTAATGTCATTGTTTTACCGATGGTAAGGCAAGTAAATTAGGAACCGGCCATAAGACTATTGACTACCGTCATGGGAAACCCATTTTCCATGGAAAAACATGTTATGTCAAATATTTTGTTTTATATAAATCTCTATGAGATTTTTACCGGCTAATTATACAAATTAATATTATTAAAGATTTTTCTGTGATTTAAAAATAAATTCATAATTTTAATCTATACTGCAACATATTTATCTACACAGTGCCTAACCTAACCTAACGTGTGACTATTGCTAGAATTTTTGTTTGCCGATTAGGTTAAAAGACTGTCATGAATATGCTTAAAAGTATTTAGATGAAAATTTAGGTTTTTTTTTTATTGCAGGATATCACCAGACAGGCAGACGGCCCACTTAATGGAAAGCGGTTACCATCGCCTATGAACATTTGCAACACGAAAGTTGCTACAAATGCGCTGCTGCTCTAATTGGCGTGTATGTTTCATTTCGCTATTTTGAAGGGGTCAGAAGATATGGCAATAAGTGTCGAACACCGTGCGAATGACGTCGAGAGCTTACTAAATGATGACCCAAACTTAAACAAGAGAGCATCGAAATCTACCGTTAATGAACAATTATCCAACTTTGAGTGTGGCAATTAAGATTATGAAAGCAAAAAAAAATCGCAATTTATTTTGACGGCCTCTGTGGTTGAGCGGTCTAAGCCTTTTCCGGCTTACTTCACTGCAACGCCTCTGCTCCGGGTTCTATTCCTGGTATGGTAAATTTCAGAAACGAATTTTCTTCGTTATTTACTATGGTCTGGGTGTATGGGATCGACCCCAGAGTAGTCCGTTGTATATTATCCATAACACAAGCGTAGCTTGCTTAATTTGGGGATATATAATATGTTTGTCTGCCGAAATAAATAAATAATTTTGAAGAGTATGCAATATATTTTAATAATACTTTTTATTTTGTGTCTATAACATTGTATTATTTTCTATTTGCGAAATCTAAAATGTTGTTAACTTAGACTTGAACACAAACAGTTAGTTATATATTTAGGACAATTATCATATATCACTTCGTTTAATAATGAGAATAAATTAAGTGGAACTAGGTAATATCTATTTTATCTTGCCCACCTAATTACGGTGATAAGAAGGCCCAACCCTTTTTGCATATAATTATTTAGTTGAAACAATCAACTGTACTACGGTGCTGTATGTATTCGTATGTATAAATAATATCTTTACTATTCATATTCATGTCCTGACACGACTAACGCTGCGCAATTGCGCTAACTCATTTATTCAATTATATGTAGTAATAATAAATAAATAGATAAATAAACTCTCCCAAAGAAAATATTGATTACAACAAAATATCTTACACTTAAAGTAAAGTAGATAATATATTCCTTATTTATAGATTAAATTATGTAAAATGAAGCCGATGGCAACATGAGTCCGAATGAAGGAAAATCCATAATACAGCATAACTCACTTCAGCTCAACTCAAAATGTTATTATAGTTGAAACTACGTTTTAACGATTTTGAGGGCGGAATTTTATTTATTTGGTTTTATTCTATTTTTCGTCCTATTTTCAGTAGCTGTGTTCACGGAAGAGTCTAGTCAAGTGTCTAAATATTATTATTTGAAGTTGCGCCATAGTTTGCTACCTGTACTTTTAAACAGTAAGCTGCCTATGTTACTAGGTTACATGCGGTGTGGGTGGTATGTCCATTGCGAGTTTTACGATTCACTTGGTGCGAACTATTTTACTAAGCTACGACACAATTTTGAGTTAATTCAAAGCTCTGGTGTAGTGAGTTACATCTGAGTTATTAAATTGATACAGAGAATTTGACTGAGTTACCTATGTAACTATAGGTATGCGACGTTTGATTATAGTCAAGCTGATAATTTTCTATGTAAGTCTTGCGTGATCTAAATAAAGCGCATTGGTTAGTCCAGTGGCTTCCTTTCTTCTATTTTATTTAATTATACATTGTTAATACCTAAGAGTTATAATTTCTTTTCTTCGTTTATTTCAGTTAACACTATCAATTATGCAATGGTTCTCTAGAAAGTTTATTTTGCGCACAGTAACGATCTGGAAGGTATCTATAGGCGAGGATTTCCTTCCACGACGTGGGGTCCTTTAACAAAAACATTATAAAGTTTCTTCAAAATCAACTCGTTGGCATCGCACGCTATGTTGCCAACTTCCAGCAGTTAGACCGTTTGCTTGCTTAAATAATTATATTTTTACTAATAAAAAATAAGGAACAAATTATTTGACTAGATTTATAATTGATTTATACGAGCCTTAACTTTAAATTGAAACCAAATTGAATGAATTTTCAAGTCATATAACCAATGACTCAGTCCAATAGCTGTAGGTTGTGACTTATGAGCGCTATAACAGATATAATCTACGAATTTATAACTTAACAATGCAAGTTAAGTAGTCTCTGACTACTTAATATTGATATTTGGTGAGCTAATGATGTTTGAAGTTTATCTATGAAATTCACGCAAGGCTTTATATCCATGTTGTAAAGTCAATTTTATTACTTGTGATCTATCTATGATAGATACGTTTTCCTAGTTATGCTACAGTTGTCAGCCATAGCATGCTTGTTTACTAAGATGAGTAAGATTGTATGTTATGGGCCCCTTAGTCTATAATAGACTGCCAATAAAAAATAAAGAATCTGTGAGCCTCGGCTCATTTAAAAACAAGTTGAAAAGTTATCTTGTAGAGTAGACACCGTATTCTATTGATGAATTTTTATATTGTGAATGTAAATTGAAAATGTTTACCTATCACAACAACGCTTCATTCGTGCCGTGGGTTTGAATCGAGCCCAGGAAAAGTGCTTAGGAAGTTTTTTGATCTAATAGTTGACAGTGAAGTCAATTGAGGCACTTTTAATTATCTTACGAAATTAAATTTTGTATTGGAATAGCAACTTATGATGTTATAACTCAAACGAGTCAAATAGCTTACTAATTATATTGTTTAAACATATTAAAATTATTTTTATCGTGATATTTTAAGGATGATAATAATGTGGTATATGGAGCTTCTGCTCTTTTATATGAAAATAATTTTAGAATTTTGTAACATGCATCTACCCATCTGTTGCATGTTTTTAGTTTTTACAATTAACACGCAATGAAAGCGAGAGAAGAGTGATCTCCGGAGCCACCCACTCGTGTATGATTTAACTAAGCTTTTCAAAATTACGAGTTTTACTAGACCATTGTCAGTCAGTATACCTAGACGTTTTAGACATGGTATAGCTATGCTGGAATCATTATCTTGATTCAGCTCTTAGTGCCGGCTCAATTGGTGTGATAGCATACTACTACCTTCAGAGAATATAGGCATGGACGGTTAGTGCTTATAGTCCTATGGGTGCTGCATACGTCTAGTCTTCGCAGTGGATAACGAATTTCTGGCTAGCGCAACGCGGGAGCGCACATATTAATAGGTGCTCCTTCTTGCTCGCACATAAAGACAACTTCACAAAAAAAACCTAGTTGAAGAAGTCAGTAGGTAGGTTGGTATGGAAGCATAATTGTACACCAAATAGGTATATAGGTATATGAGTTTATTTATTAGTCTAAATACAAGTTCTATTCGCCATTGCCAGTGTAGATTATACCGGACTTTCTACAAAGACGTGACAACGATAATCAAACGTTAAGATGATTAATTTAGCGTACTGCGTGTTATTGAAATTATCGTGTGGCCAGCGCCGGCGCAGCACTTGAGTATAATAAATCAATGAAGATGTTATTTAGGGTTTAATTCACTGAAACGATGCGTCAAAGATAAACGACCGATTTGTGTCTAAGATATACTTTAACATTTTTACATTTCTCTGTTGGGTGTAATACGTAAATCTGACTAATAATTGTAATGCGAAAGTGAATCTGGTACATTTTCGGGCCTAAAAGGTTGAATGATTCGTAATGGCCAAGTAGTTATGTTGTATTGTAAGAAAGACACTGCCTACTTTTTGTTTTAGAAAACGATAATAAAGTGGATGAAAAGGAGGATCAAAGTTTGTGCAGAAACTCAGTAATAATAATTCTTTAAGTTATATAAATTTACTAACGGGCCGGCAGACATTGTCCTGCTTTGAAAAATAAAAATCTAGGTCTCGATTGCGGAGCCACCTACCGACTTCAATTTTGGATCTAAATCATTTTCGAATCCACTTGAAAACACACAAAAAAAGTCATGAAAATCGGTCCAACCGCTTAGAAGGAGTTTATTGACATTCACACGAAAAAAAAAATATATATATAGAGTACTAACATAAGATTTTGATCGCAGTTTCGTTCGCGTTTTGCATTGTAAATTTCGCGTCTAAAAGTTATTTATCTATCCCGTGAAAGCAGTAGGTACTTTTTCTGTATGAAAGGTACTCACTTTATCCTTTTCTTTTTTGCATTCCTGACAACGTGTTTGAAAAATTTCGAGTAGTTTTCAATATTCAGTAATTAAGGCGTATACATAACAAACGAGCGATCAAACAAAATTAAATATTTGTATGGATTGGCATTTGGTAAGAAATAAGGAAATACATGTTTCAACGTTATAAATACATTTATTTTACTTTATTCGGGAAGTAAAAATGCGGAAAAGATAACAAACACTAATTAAATATACATTAATTAATATGTCAAACATTGTGACATTCTAGCATCAGACTCATGCGCATAGTAACACTTGACGCATTCCAACTACTCATCTATGTGTATGTAAGAAAACAGTACGCCTCCTTCATTCTAAAAGCACCAAGTAGATAGTTTCTCGGATTTAATGCAGTATAATCAGCTAACTTTAGAGTCGTAACTCTAAATTAATATTTCGCATTAGGACGTAATCACGCTAACTTGCAAATATTTATTGCGAATATAAGAGTCGTGATCTCCAGTGCAGCGGTTAAGTGGCTACACGCATTTGGATCAGTCGCTTTGATAACCGCACGCTCAATAATTCCGTTTGGGAGACTGTTCTAAGGAATCGTTAAATCCGAATAATTCACTAAGGAACGAAGGAATTTTGTATTTAGAACTAAGGTTCTGTAGCCACTTTAGCAAAATCAAAATACTTATGTTTTCCTCATGTTCGTATGATAGTCGTAATGTCTTTGCATGTCTGCTATTATTGCGTCTATATGGTTAAGATTTAGTAGGTCATGTAAGTATAACCTATATATATAATGTCATAAAATATCGGCGTGAAACGATTAGCCATAAGATTGTAGTGGAAGACTTACAAGCCAATATATGGCACTGTGCAATCATTGAGGTCACAAACGATTCCTGGACCGTACAAAAATAAATACAAATTTCCTATAACAATAGCCTCGCTGGAAGATCTTCTTTTGAGACGGAGGAGCATTCTATCACGCTCACAGAGTACTTTTATATACTGGAAATAGAGACTAATCTCGGGCGACAAAAGGGGTAACATAACAGCGCCCTCTAGTTTGTCTAGTCAGTAACTATTTTTACCAGTATTCGAAATAGGCCTTTAAAGTTTAATAATTGAATGTTATATTTAATAGGATGTCCAAATGAAAAAGCAAACAAAATAATTATGTTTTTCCTTTAAATATTTACAAAAATGTTATATGGATTTTAATTGCTAAATATCATTGTCACCACACTGTTTTAATCTCACCATCATATATAAAATTGCAAAGTACTTACATTTTACTTATATACGAGTGAATGTTTCACCAAATCAGAAACTATAAGAATAATAACTATAATCCGAACTAAAAATGACTTGCATGTGTGTAATATTAAATGTTTGATAGATAAAAACAATAATATTTGTTAATGATTTCGTTGTCAAATATCTTTGGTATTTTTTTCTATATTAAACAGATTAATGAATATGTCTTTCCTAAATTATGTTTCTTTTTTCAGAATTTATATCCAGGTAATAGATTTTTAGGAAATCTCAAAACGATAATTGTAATATCTGTTTTTTTATTTTATTTTTTCTATTTTATAGTTTCCGCAAAGAGTGTTAAAAGAGTGACATCTATTTTGTCTAGTTTACATCAAATTATTATAATGCTACTAAAATCAAAACACACGTCTACTGTTGGAATTTCCGCCATTATATATACTTCGTAAATTATTGCCATTATCGACGATTGTCATTACCAATCACAAATATATTGAGATTGCAGGCCCTGATCAAGCTCCTCCAACTAGTCGGGACATCCCTAAAAGATAATCGTATTCATTCGATGAATGAGAGTTCCGATGGTCCACTTTCCCCTCCCCTATCTCATCTTCCCTATCCCATCCTCCTATTCTATCTCATCCTATTTATTCCATTCTAAAGGCTGATAACGCGTGGGCTTCCACCACTTTCCATTAACTGGGCGGTCTGCCAGTCTCCTGAACTCATGCAATTATAACTAAAAAAATACCGCTACATAATGCTGAAGCGAAACCGTGATTCAACTAAAAATTAGGGATGGCTATACATAATACAGCTTTAAAAAAAATCAACAAAAATTGGTTTGAACGAGATCTTTGAAGTATTATTTGAGATGCAGAGTGTAGGGTTTGAAATATGTGTGGTGCTTCGGTGGTGGATGACCCATGTTGTATGTTGGTGAAAAGCACCACTGGCGAGAGCCCATGGCTCAATCACCCGTGAGGAGAGCATAAAATAAGACGACCAATGTTGTACTTTAGATGTAATTATCGCTTAATTAATTGTTCCTAATTTAACTTAAACTACATATACAAAAACCTTCTCATTTACGTGACGTGCACTGCAATATTCTAATCATTATTAAACATTATAATTACTCGTTTATGAGATTGGACATTTTCGATGATATAAAAAACGCCAAATTTTATAGACATCTCTACCACCGATATCTATTATCTGTATTTACATAGCATCACGCTCATGAATTGAACATAGTCTTTAACTGTGCTAAATTATACATCAATGAATTGGTGGATGAAATGCGACGAATTAGACTTTTTTAACCCTGATGACAAAAACAGTGGACGGTGCTTGAAACTGATATTTGTGTTGTGTCATATTAGGAAAACTAGGATAATATTTTTTATTGTTAACTACGACCTACCACGCAGTATTGATTGCGATAAAATATCCTAGGTTCATAGCTCGTATTGAAAGTATAATTATATAATATTTGTGTCTTTCCTATTAATAGTTTATTTTGCTTGACTGGTTTAAATTAAATTTAAATTTAAATTTTGGATCTATATCCTCGGAAATTATCTCAAGTACCTTATCTATACATCTATACATATAATAAAACTGTAGAGGTCGATTTTCTGTATAATGAAAAAAATGCTAAAAACCGAGTCAGGGGGATGTAAAAAGTGAAATAGAACTAATTTAGATTTTTTTCAAAATTTTTGTTTCTCTGTCTGTTTGTACGGGCTAATCTCCGAAACGACTTGACCGATTTAAATGAAATTTTGTATGGTGCTCAACATATAGGGTATGTTTGATCCCGAAAAATTAAAGAGTTCCCGTGGGACTGTTAAAAAAACTTTAATTACGAGGACGAAGTCGCGGGCATCAGCTAGTATCATATATTTTTCTCGTTAATCATTTTATTAAGAAATATAACATGAAAAGTGTCTTACGGAATCAGCGCTCTGAAACTTGCTAAAAGTCCAGATATTATAAAATAACAACTACACGAAACTAAAAGTCTAGCGCTGAAGTAACAAGTCACGAACTTTAAACGGTTCTGATCATTAACTCTGTGTGAACTAGCACCGCTACAGGGTGTTTGAATTCCTATAGGGGCACGCAGGAAGCTCAGATAATGACCAACGGCTTGTACTTAGACGCGCACCAATGAATTAATGCTGGCATTGCTATCTTCATTGCAGTCATACTTGTGCGCATTACACACATTAAGCGAGCACTAAGTCACGAATGGGACACGCTGTATACCCATAGAATAGTTATGCTTTTACAGTTAGTTGTCTGTGTATAGATAAACATGGCCTAGCATTTCATCAAAGATAATCGTTTAAATTTGATGAAACGTTAAAAGCTTCCTAGAGCTTACCACGTCATTTTGAAAGCATAGATTTCAAGCCTATAGCCCAAAGAAGCTACCCCATTTTCTGGAATAAAAATTACCCAATACTCATTCTAGTTGCCTAAAGCATATAAAGTAGGTATATTTTTTTGGTTATGAATTAGTCCCAACTGATATCCGCATCTGACCTCAAGATGAATAACCTAATTCAGGTGCCAGCCTTTTAGAAATAGTCAGTGTATTTAAAGAAGAAATAAAGAATTATTATATTATGATTAATCTGCTATCGGAAAACGTATATACATTATATGGTAATCAGGTCATCCAAGTCTGCTGATGTAATTTTCAGATTTTTATCCTGGAAGAATAATACTATAAATATCTTCCTTATACAGGTCACGAGAAATTTGACCCGAGATTTTAGACATTCAATATTTGTATAAATCGTAGTTGTGGTATAAACTCTGACCATAAACACATCAAACAACGATTTCGTAACTTGTAACCATCTGACCACGAAGCCTCCTTAATCCATAGTTGGCGGTTGTTTCTCTGTAGCCCTCACATCATTACCCACCCAGTACTAATTCATCCTGACCTATGATCTTAGCCACTATTCAAAACGTGAAGTCGTGTCAAGGATGTTTGCATATCTTATGGATAGTAACGATGGTTTGAGTAAGTCAAATGATTTATTAAACACATTTCAAGTCTTTGGGGACAGATTTAAATATTGAACTGCTTATTTTGTATATTTATCTACCAGCTAAACCCGGCCACGAATCACTGTGGCTAGGTTTTGTATTTTAAAATTGTTTTTATCTAAATCTGGCAAAACGCTCCAAATTTCCCGTGTCCCTGGGCATTTTAAAAAAAATTATAAATTGGGGAAACTGTACGATTGTTGGGACCCCAATACAATGATCGACACCCCTTTTTTTATGCAATACGTTAAGAAATATTTTGCCAAGTAGTAGGGTATTTGCACGTCTGCGTGGCTACCAACCCTGGTCTAGAGTGGTATACTCTAGACCAGGGTTGGTAGCCATAACAACCTTGAGTTGTGTTCCGATGTCAGTGACCAGGTTCCAGTCTCCCTTAAGAGAACAGCAGCGCATTTGTAACGCCTTTGATGTTTCAAATGTCCATAGAAGATGTCAACCGCTTTCCATCAGGTGGATCGTCTGTCTGCTTAACTCATGCAATAAAAGGAAAAAAAATATTAATTTTATAGCCATCAACACATGACCAACAATGATAATAAAATATTATTGTATGGGTATAAGATAAAGATGTTTTTAATATTTTGTGTAGACTGGGTGTCAACTAGGTGGGGTGTCAACAACTATATAATTTACCCTATATAAAAACAGTCATGTATTAAAATACGGAGTTTTTGGCGGGAACTGAATGGGGACGTTGTGCTGTGCAGTTTTATTCTCTAAAAATGTGTAACATTACTCTAAAATGAACAATAGTTGTAGGATATTGATAGTTTTTGAGTAGTAATTATGTGTTTTTGCGAGAAATGTGAACTATATAGCCAAATGTGCCCTTTCGAGTTTTCACAAGAACTCCGTTGAATGACGTCGATTGTAGCCTACAATACAACGGCGCTTGGCTTAAAGGCCTAGTTGCCAAGCTTTAAACATAAAAAAATGTATTAAAATACAACGTTATGTGAGAATTTCAAATCAGTTTATAGACTACTTTTAGAGTTTTGCCGACACATATTTAAACAAAGTAATCAGAATAGATGATGTCTAGCAAACGAAGTGTTAAGTAACAACCAATAAATAATCACAATATATAATCAGGAATCATAAAAATTCAAAGTTAACGTACTGGAATTTATCTCAACTTCGGTTTACAAACGAGAAAAGATGACGGATATAAAGGCAAGGTCCACATGTTACAATATGATGTCAATAATGAAGTATTTTACATATTCAACACGCCCTTAATCTATTGTGATATACTGAACAGCAATAACAAACAACTTCAAATATGTATACACAGCAGGGCAGGCAGTGCAGCAAAGCAAATACCGCAGATACATATTCCTTTGCCGTTGTCAGCATCTAACTGCCTATATTCCACGTGTGTATACGACTATACATCGTCAGACAAAGCAACCCACAGCCAGGAGGTAGGGCACTTGCTCGTCTAGATGGCTACCACCCCTGGCTTATAATATGCCGCCATACCAACCTTGAGTTGTGTTCCGGCATTAGTGGGCAGGTACCATTCTCTCTTTATAGAGAGGCAACTCATTGGTAGCTTTGGTGTTACAAATGTCCATAGACGACGGCAATCGCTTGCCATCAGGTAGGCTGTCTGCCTGTCTGCTGAACTCATGTAATAAAAAAAATATTTTTATTGTCTATTAATCTAAGTGAAACAAAATCTTGTCACGTACAATTTGGTTCAGTACGTACAAGACATGAAATAGTTTTTGTTTTGTCAAAGTCAAATACATCATGGAGACTAAAATATTCTTCGGAAACAATCTGGTGGAGTTTGACACGGTACTTGTTATACAATCGACTAAAATTTATTTTGACAACAGTCCAACTGCCACACTTACTTCACTTAAAGAAGAATGTACCCAATGAACTATTAAAATTGGTTACAACTTAAATAAATTAAACTAATTAGCTAAAGTAAAATAAGAAATTATATCAATTTGATACATGTTTCATTTATTGTCTGAATAGTTACTAACACATCATACTTTAGTGTATTGTTTACTGTTACATAGGTGCGGAAGTATAAAACAATCGTGTTTATGTTATCATAATTAAGTAAACACAATTCAACTATGGAGAATGAGGAACTGAAAAGCGGATGAGTCCAGCAGTCACGCCACAGTATAGTAAAAGTAGCAAATTCACATAATATTTTATACAGGTCTTTTGTTGTTATAATAAATCAAGTCCAATTTATTAATCAACGTATTTTTTAATAAAGAAATGTCAAGATTCAATGTACAATAATACTTAGTTTTATAACTGTCAGTTCCATTTAAAATTTCTTCGCATCTGGTAGTTAATTTATTAAAATAATTATACATACATACATAACTTCACGCCAGTTCCTTTGCGGGGCAGGCACGAACAACAGAGCGCCATTCAGGCTTATTCTTACACACCTCACTTGCTTCTTTGACATTCATAACTCTTGTCATGCACGCTCGTCTGTTCTTAAGGCTCCTGACATCACCTTCTGCTAGTACACGATCAATTTGATCATGGAAGGTGTGTCGTGGCCTTCCACGACGTCTCCATCCATCCATTTTTGCATTGTATATCTGTTTAGTCATTCTTTCATCATGCATTCTTTCCACATGCCCGTCTTATAAAATAATTATAAGACGCGTAATATACTAAACGAATGAAGAACGAAGCTGTAATTTACACTTTTCGCAAAATTTCTCTCAACCATTGTTATTTTGATCCTGATACATGTTAGCCATTGCTAAACATTCATGATTTTGATACTCATATCTACTCATCTACTTTCTGACAATAATTTTGACTTGACTATACTAGCAGATATGAAACAAACATGGTGCTTTACTTTACCAAGGCCACTTACCCTTTGCAGTTATGATAAACTGCAAACTGACGATTACATAAATATTATGCGAGAAAAGCTCTAACTAATTAAACATAACGGTTTAATAAGACATTCCTATGCACTTAAAATATTTCTGTAGTATTAATTATATTTTTATTCAACGAGTAACATTAAAAGTTACTCCACTGATCTGCTTGAACACTGACTACAATGTGCGCCGGCGCATAATGATGTGATCTTCGCACAATAACTGTCCAGTCGGCTGACTATTTTCTCAGGTTACTGTGTATGTATACGTGAGCATTGTTCGCGCTTTTCCTCGTGAAAAACTTATTAGTTCAATGGATAGAACTATTTAATTGACTGTTAAGACATCAAAAGCTAACTACAGTTTAACTGAGGGTTAAATAGACGTCTACTTTTTCTATTGTTAAGGCAAACAAGAACAACATTTATTATTTTATGAAAGTAGGTATAAATATCTTTCTTTAATAATAAATAATAAGTCGAGATTAAAAGAAAAAATAATTTTACACTTCTCTTTAAGACTTTAAACCTGAATAATTTAAAAGGATACCAACGTGACTAAAGGTTAAAATTAATGAAAATAAAATTCCGCTCTACCCTATAAAAACCTGTTTCAAGTCAAAAATTATAATATTTGTGTTATAAATTTAGATTTAATATTTTTAGAACATAAAAGGTAATGTAATTTGGTTTGTAATTCTAAAAGTTAAAATAATTATACGATATAAGAAAACTGGCTTTGAATTTTTGAATTAATATTTAACATCTGGATTTACAATAGTATAGGAAAATTATTTCGAATATCTCGGAAAAGAATGACAATGTTACATCAGTGTTAAAATAATACAGAAAAATAAATGTATCAAAAAGGTCGTCATACATGTGCTTATAATTGTAAAACTTAAAAATAAAAACTTTAACGATTGTAAGAACATCTTACATCAACCTAAGTTTAACTACTGTTTAAGCATATGGTATAACCCGACCATCTCGTATCACCTCATACGCGAGTTGCCCGCGTAATTACCTCCGAAGCACTCTTTCAACCGAAAAAACAGCCATCTCCCCCATTGTTCTAACCAATTTTCCCACATTTCGCCTTTTACAGTTACACATTGACTTCCCCGTTCGCAAAGAAAAAGCGTATAAATAGAATTCCACATATATCTTGGATGGTGCGTTTCGTATGCGTTTTTGCCTAGTCCAGGAAAAGAAATTTCTTTTGGTGTTAGGTAATGGAAGATTTGTTATGGATTGATGTGATATTTTTTTATTGCTAGAGTTCAGGAGACATGTAGATGGCCCACATGATGAAAAGCGGTTACCATCGTCTATGGACATTTGCAACACCAAAGGTGCTACAAATGCGCTGCTGCTTTCTTAAGGGAGACTGGAACCTGATCACTAATGCCGGAACACAACTCAAGGTTGTTATGGCGGCATACTCTAAACTAGTGGTGCTAGTCATCTAGACGGGAAAAAACCCTACCACTTGGGAATGACTTTTTGGTCGCCTTTTACAACAGCCCTCCCGGCCGCAGGAATTTGTATCGATTCTCCGTTCCTGCACGGATAATTTTTAACAAATGAATAAAAAAACATATATTCTATAATGGTATACAATAAAGAATGAGCTAACTATTATTAAAGAATCTGGACTCTCTTCAAATAAACATAGTTTTTATATAAGAACAACATTTATTCTGGCTGCTAGTATTTTTTCCAAAATCACACACACCGCCAAGAGGTTGACAGTCTCTCAATGGTTCGTTTTGACACTTGACACTTAAATAAAAACGTCTTGGATACAATGTACTTTTATCCAAAATATATAAAGCGCCTTTTTGATAACTATAATATTTTGTTAATTTCTAACACTATATAATACATAATATTAATAAAATTCAATCCTGAGCAGCAAGTACTAAAAATGGGGAAAAGAAGTAAATGTCTTTTAATATGTAGCCACCTATTGGCAACAGTAAAAAGTCATTAAGGAACATCGTTATGTTTTTAAGACCTTACTAATATATCCCACACGATATAGTGAAAAATTTCAACCTTTAATTACCTACTACTCTTACGGTCTTATTCATATGAATAGAGTAGTAGGTAGTAGTAAGTAGGTAGGAGTAAGAGTAGTAGGTAATATGTAGTAGTAGGTAATAACTCATATGAGTTAGAGTATGTTTGTAGGCTTATTTAAGGTTCTTAAAGAAGCCTACAAACTTATTCTAACTCAATATGAATAAGATCTTTAATTTGTATTTTTTTGCAATTTCACTAAATATCTTTGTAGTGCATTCCAGACTACATACATCTTCTTGCTAAATTTAAACCACAGTCATAGATTCAGTAGTTTCTGAGAAAAATGACTGATATACAAAGTCAGAATAAATCCTTCTCTGCTTAATCGCATAGGTGCAATTATTTAGTGTTGAAATAATATTGTTAATTAATTTACTAGTGACCTATTATATAGAACATTTCACGATTAAGCACTGAAGATTTCCACAACAAACACTATTGCCAATAGGTCATGCAAATGAACCCAGTCCAAATACGGACAAAACAAAACTTTCTCACTAATTTCCTTACCGGTGTTCGTGCGAGGGATTCACAGTTCACATGAGAACGACCACTAGTATACACGTGAAACTATCAGTCAAACTACTACTTAAGCATCTGCATAAGTCACGTCTCACGATTCCTCTGGAGTAACAGTTTAATAATGTCCGCGCTTGCGACCCGGAGCGACCTCAGTGAAATACGTTCGAACGGACTAGAGGCCATATTTTCCCCTATGCATCGTACTAAAGTCGTGTCTTCCTTGGTGGAAATAAAACGCGAGGTCCATCTCTAGGGCCATCGGTACCTCAGATGCGCTATTTAACGTTCCATTCGTAAATGTTTTAACTACTTCTAACTGCCAAGCTAAATTCAACCTTGTTACGAACTCTTTAGGTAAAATTTACAAATTGTGATTGGTATCATTAAGGCAAATGTATATTTATCATACGGATAATGTCATGGGAAGAGCTCAATGAACGTGCGGACAGCGCGTGGACTGCCGACCGGAGGAACTGGCAAGCTTATTCACCTCATTTGCAAATGAATTTGTTATTTATTTCTTGTGTAGCAAAGGTCAAATTCGTTGTTAAGCTAAATAGGGAAGGTTACATAGCGCATTAGCGGCGGTCTTCCGTCTTAATAAGTGTAAATCTATTGAATGTCATTACTGTAGTATAAACTACGTTTATTTCTATTTACAAGAATGGTTGTTAGTTTCACCACTGGTATAGCTTGTTATGTTGTACTTAAATAATACTACTAAGTAGGTTCTATTTCGGATATTATTAAGGTATTGTTCAAGTTTCGTTGCAGTATATCAATATTTGCAATGAACAGACAATTTACTTATTCAGTTATAAGTATTTTTAAATATATAAAAGGAGACTGGGAATTTTAGGCCAAAGACATGTAATGAGTTGAAATATGACTCAAAAAATGCGTTATCTTTTTCAAGAAGAAGACGAGAAATCTTAAAAATAAGTTCACAAATTAAATAAGTTATTGATGATCGTAATCGATTTATGAGAATGTATTACAACAAACCGTGGAATGTCGGACATTTTTTCGTAAAATGAGGTAAACAATAAAAAACATTAAAAAAAACCACTTTTCAGTTGAATTCTTTATCATATTTCACAGGAAACGTAACCAGTGGCAAAATTCGGGATTTCACCATTGCCCACGAGTGAGCAAGCAACATGAAAGTAGCTGAAATGTTTAGCAAACAGTTGTGTCGCCGACATTCCAGGCTTAAATCTATAAACACTTACAACATATAATTAATTCATTCAAAGTACTAAACTCACAACAATTATAAAAAATATCAACATAATAAAATAAAATCTTAAAACCACTCTCATCTTTTCTGGGCCCAAGAAGGTATAAAAGCGTATCCGTCTCGTTTGTAATTAATATAAAAGAATAGTCTATGACTGTTTGTATCGTAACTGTAATATAATCGGTTTTCAAACCTACAATAGATAAAAATAGACTATTTACTAATTAATCACATAATAAACTTTCCACGATGTAAATTAATTGGAAATTATAGTAGATAATCAACATACCCTAATATATTTACCAAGATTATTGTTAGGTCGAATAACAACATTATAGGGGGTAGTAATGAAAATTGGCGCTGTTTCGGGATTGTATTTACTGCTCAGTTCTTGAACTAATAATCACTAAAAAGTGTGCATCCCTAGACCATTAATAGATAGAGGGAGTCTCGGACTCTCAAAGTAAAGCCCACTAAAAGATGTCGGTCTTAGAATAGGAATTAATAGGATGCCGATCGCGCCGCAGTGCGTTCCGAGAACTCAATATTAAATAATCGTATTAGTACGATTGAAAATCTTCTATTAGATAGGCACAGTTCTATTAACCACATAGACGCAAACCACGTGTATACTACTCAAAATTTACATACAAAATTTAAAAAAAAAATGCTACACTTCATTTGACACCTTTATTCACGTAGGCTTCATCTATAATTTTATATCGTCTAATTGTGCAGCGCATGATTATACTGTTATTTTCCTGCAAATTATGCATATATACTGTGCATTTACGTGATTCACATGTCGGTTCTATATGAATAAATATTTTACTTTCCACGCGGCTTCTTTAACGTAAATTCAGAATTTGTATTCTATATTTATATGGCTTTTAAAAAAGTTCTGATACTCGTGTTATTTCGTTTTACTTACAAATCACCTGTGAAACGGTGGTATTATCGGCCCGATGTTACGTGTGCGGGTTGCCGTGTGGCCTTTCCCGTAGGAAGCGACGTGGCTCACTGACCCATTGCCTCGGTGCGGACGCGTTCATGACTCCATGCATACATACATAGTATATTTTAGAAATAAAGGTACATTAAGTATTTCTGAAAGTTGCTCAGTGGGCTATGTTGGGAATATGTCTTATGGATAAAATGAGAAACGATGATATAGGTTGCCAACATAGCTTGAAAAAATAGCAAGCTGAAGTGGCTGTGGGCCGCGTTTGCCGTATGAGTGATGACCGATGGAGCAGATGAGTTCTGGAGTGGAGCCCGCGTCTCGGCAAACGTAGTGTAGATGAGCAATCCGATGAGCTGACGATCTGCTCAAGGTTGGGTCTGGAAGAGAATATCGGAGGATCAGCACAGGTGGTGTAAACTTATATTTGTAAGATGTACATTTTTATTAGATATATATATATATTGCAGAATTCGGGTGTGTTCAAGTGGGACATTTCCGAAAATATCCGATCACAATCTGAAATTTCATAACTGTTAATTTATTATATTATATCCTATTAATAATCCGTCAAAGGTCAATTCAAAACAGATAACAACCGGAGTCGGTAAAGAGCATCCGAAATGTTGTTATGATCATAACAATAGTTTGGCGAGTTGCGCCCGCGCATCTTAAGATTCCTGCATAAATCAATTGAGACGGCAATAATACAGTGTAAAACATTCTTCTAGCAAAATCGTCTTTTAAGAAATAATTATTATAAGCTATTATTAACATTACAATTATTCCTACTTTCTTTTTCCTTTAAAAATTTAAGCGAGGTTTGAATTTTTTTATTTTTTATTGGATGAGTTCAGCAGATAGGCAGATAGTCCACCTGATGGCAAACGGTTACCATCGCTTATGCACATTTGTAACACAAAAGGTGCTACCAATGTGCTACCAGTGTCTAAAGGAGGACTGGAACCTAGCTAGTAATGCCGGAACACAACTCAAGCTTGTTATGGCGGCACACTCTAGGCATCCCTTCCGGCAAATACCCTACCAGTACCACATAGCTATGGGTCGTTTTGTCGCCTCTTACGATAGGCCGCCTGGCTGCAGGATATTGTATTCTTTCTCCATTCCTGCACGGATTATATATATTTTGACTCGTTGTTAATCATTCAATTTGATTAGTATAATAATTAATAGTACACTAAACTAAACGTATGTGTCTTAAAACATTTTAGAATACCAACAGTTATAGCATACATACATACATATATAACTTCACGCCAGTTCCCTTGCGGGGTAGGCACGAACAACAGAGCGCCATTCAGGCTTATTCTAACACACCTCACTTGCTTCTTTGACATTCATAACTCTTGTCATGCAAGCTCGTCTGTTCTTTAAGCTCCTGACATCACCTTCTGCTAGTACACGATCAATTTGATCATGGAAGGTGTATCGTGGCCTTCCACGACTTCTGCATCCATCCACTTTTGCATTGTATATCTGTTTAGTCATTCTTTCATCATGCATTCTTTCCACATGCCCGAACCACCGGAGCATTCCTTTCCTTAACTTCACCCCGACACTCTCTTTCAGACCAACTCTCTTTCTTACTTCGGTATTACGAACGCGGTCCGCGAGCGTCACTCCGTAGACTTTGCGCAGTGCTCGCATCTCGACCGCGTTTACTCTACTTTCATGCTCTCTCTTCCATACCCAACTCTCGCTTCCATACGTGAGCGTAGGTACCAGCACCGAGTTATAGCATAATAACTATAACATGACCTCATTATTAAGGAAGTCAGTAATACCCCTATTATCTACACTGATTTAGAGACCCAGTACAGAGAGTGAGTACGGACTAATGGCTGTAAACCCCAGCTCACTTTTTCTTATTATACTATTTTGATTTAGAAAAAAAGTCTAAAAATCAAAATAGCGTGTTGCCTATTCACACTGCAGGAGTAAATAAATTTTGGTGTACTATTTATTCTATGACGTAATTTAATATATAATTATCACATTTATTACCATCAATATTATTAATATTTATTAAAACAGACAGATATTCTGTGTTTATTACATACCTAAAATACATTTAACGCGTAACAAATGTTATTCTTTGCCCTGCCCAAAGAAGTAAAAAATATATAAAAGCTTATTGCGTTTCGAGATATAAACGAAATCAGTTAAAGTTTGTTCCTCTATCTTCTTCATTACTGGTAATGGTTTTGTGGAAAATAAAATAATAGATTTTGAATCGTTGTCAACCTATACGCGGCTAACATCCTGCAATTATTACCTTTAACCTTATTTTGACATTTGGCTGTGTCGCAAACGGCCCTGACTGTACTTGCGGAGATGCGGGCTATCTCTGTTGTTCCATCAGGCGTACCTGTTAAATGTTCCGAATTTTTAAAACGGCGGTTTGTATGCGTAGGTGTTAACGTGACATTATAGGATGTACACTTGTACAGTCGTGATAATTCATGCTAAGATATCTTTTTGAATTTCAATACACAGAATGAATTTTTCAAATTTGCCTTCAGGGCCCAATCCTAAAGTATACTAAATAGAGAAAAACACTCAAAAGAAACTCGAAGTCGATTTTGACGAAAGCCAAAGTGGTTGGTATCATTAGATTTTTGAAATATCAGTTACCCTTGTCAGCAATCGCATTGGCTGATTTGGGAAAAATACAGATACACATTCTGTGTTATATACCAAATCATAGTGTAGCTTGTAAGGTTCAATTTCTGTAAAAAAAATGAGAAACAGCAAACTAAGGGAAAAGGTTGATCTCACATTTTATAATAAATAATAACAGCCCATAAATGTCCCACTGCTGAGCTCGGGCCTCCCATTATAGGGGAACGGACGGTCTACCCGCCACGCTTGTCTAAGGATGGGATATCTCGATGTGCAGGATGCATCACGATGTTTTCCTTCACCGTTGTTAGCACGTGCTAATTGTGACAATATGCGCATTGGGTCAGAAAACTGCCTAAGTGTTGGTGTATGCGTTCCGACCAGGATCGAACTCGCGCCCTTTGAGCACAAGACACGTGCGCTATCCATTTCGATACCACGACTTTTTTAGTTTAGACTTTTACTCACGCTTTAGTTTTCGTCAAAATCAGCCTTTGAACTCCTTTGAGTGTTTTTGCTCTTTCGTATAGCTTATTAGGATTAGTATTTGGCTCTAAAGGCTGCCTTAGAAAATTCACTCTGTATATACTGCTTAGCTACGTAAAATCTATATCTTCTAGCCTTATTTTCATAGAGTTTTATATTTGTCACGTGCTAATTTTTAGAATAATGCTAATTATAAAAGATCTGCACATCGATGTATAAAACTATGGGAAATGGGAGGTTCGAGCTTAAAGAGTGGCATTAATGGGGTAAAATTATGTGAATACGTACAGTCGAGACACGATTAACCGGACTGATTGCTGTCGTAAGTAATTCGAATAATCCATAATAATAACTAGCAATATGTGTATATCTTATACTAATATATAAAGCTGAAGAGTTTGTTAACTTGAACGCGCTAATCTCAGGAATCAATGGCCTAAATTGAAAAATTATTTCAGTGTTAGATAGCCCATTTATCGAGTAAGGCTTTAGGCTGCTATATATCATCACGCTAAGACCAAACTTTTTTTAACTATTCCACGCGGATGAAGTCGCGGGCAATAGGCAATATTATTATATTAACTCTAGAAAGATAACTTCCCTAGTCGGCGTATACACACATAACACACAAAAAATCTCTCAATCAATATTTATGTTTATGCAGAGATTAGACATACTTTTTTGTATATATATATATACATTACATACATATATCTACATTACTTTTTATATTATACTGGTTGCCAATCCGGATAATCTAAAATCCGTGTAAGTCTTCCTTGTGTATTAAAAGTATATCTACCTGAAATATATTACAAGCAGAAAGTGCCGTTCGCATTAAATAATTAATTTTATATTAAAACAGACTATAATTTATTGCTTCTATGCTTTATAGATATAGTTTATCTCTAATGATGATGGGATGAAAAGATTCCATTGGCTGTTGTAGTATTTAGCATCGTTATGATTAAACATTTAGAGTAGAGGTTACTTCTGATTAGTGTTTCTTGTATTTATGATAGCAGGGGTCGGTCCAAGTGTCTTTACCGCCGTAGGCAAAATCGCATAATGCCGCCGCCACCGAAGCTTAAGAAAACTAAAAGAAGTCTTCTACCTAGCTTTCTTCTCTCACAACCCTATTCTGTTGTATGTACTTATTGATTTCACTACTTATAAATTTTCTAGATTCATGTGAACGAATCGAAATATATTTTTGAATGTTGTGTTTGTTTTTTTAGGCTTTAATAGTTCAAACGCTTTTGCAGTCTTTTTGCAGGTATTGTTGCCGTCCCTAAATTTCGCCGCCGTACGCAAAAGCCTTCCGTGTCTACCGTCTCGAGCCGCCCCTATTGATAGGTATTAAAACAAAGACTAAAAAACATAAATATAAGAGAAAGATCTCTAACGTAAATAATTTAGAGGGCTTAAAGCAGTCGCTTTTGTAGAATCGCTTAGTGAAATTCATACGTATCTATATAACTATATATTAGTAGTTGTAACACATAGCATAAAATTACACTTGTTGTAATACTACTACCTACCAGGGGTGGTAGCCATCCAGACGGGAAAATACCTTACCACCTGGCTGTGGGTGTTTTGTCACTTCTTGCGACAGGCCACCCCAACGCAAGAAATTTAGGTTGGAAAAATCTTGTATCTAGTAATGTTGATACTTGTCAAGTTCATCATATGAATCTGCGTAAGCGTCTTCTTTAGGCCATTTGATATATGTAACTTATTTTGTTAATGTTTCTCTTATTTTTTAATTCTTTGTTACCAGTGGATAATTATGAATAACTTTTCCTTATTTACCTTGTAATCGTGATCTAGTTGCTCTTATTATACAGCTGTTAACTTTGTTAACTTTAAAGAAAATAATGGGCGAGTAACTTGCAATAGAAAAATATAACATCAGGTACTTTCACTTGGCACACGACTAACATGTACCCTGATTTCCAATACGCCAAAAATATCATGTACTCCGATATTATCTCACCAAATTAATCGTATCATCGTTATGTTACCAATTTAAACTGGTTCCTATGACCCAATCGTAAGAGATCTCGCTTCGATTATCGAAATGTTGCATCAAAACATAGAGTTTGCGACCTTTGCACCAATTTTATTATTACACATTGCCAAGCGAATACGGCAATAATTCGAGAATAATTGTTTGCCGCTTATTGTATTGTGGCTGGCTGTCAATCAACTCACTTTCGAACATTATGGTCTACATTGGCCCCTTTGTTGTTATGCAAAACAGTATCACGTGGTACGTTTTCTTGAATACAGTAATTTGGTTGGATCCGGTATGAAAATGTTACTGGTCAAAATTGCTGACGAAGTATTAGGTTCACCTACATTTTTATTGAAAAACTTATGTAAGAAATTAATTAAGTTTGTAGATACATTTAAAACGTGGAAAAAATATTGGAATGACAATCGTCCAATTAAAAACATAATTCTGAAAAACTATATCTAGCAATATGTTTATTTTTTAGAAGCGGAGTTGGCAAAAAGATAGACCATTCAACTATAGTTCGGCCATTCTATAAAGCCACATTTGTCATCTATCAAACTGATTTTAGTAGTTACATGAACTATCGACTATGGTACGATTATAAATTAGAATCAATATAGGTAGTCACATATTACCAATCGCTTAAAATAAAACGATACATTATTTAAATATATATATATATATATATATATATATATATATATATATATATATATATATATATATATATATATATATATATATATATATATATATATATGTAGAAAATATGCATAACTTAATTACGATTTATGTTTAAACTTTTCGATTATACATTAATCTCCAGGTTACGTTACTAGTATTTAAGAAAAAGAATGTAGACAAAACATTGCCACGTGTTACGTTTTTAAGAAATAAGCTAATTATGGTGTTTTAATTCGATATAAATTATTTTGGTAATAATAATAATACCAAGTTCGTTTGTCAGTATTTATAAGAAACTTCAAATGGGCTTCTTAGAACGGCTCAACTATAATGGAAAGTAGTCACTGACGCCTATAGATATTTACAATATCAAGAGCGAAGCATACGCGTTACCAGCCTTTAGAATGGGATAGAAGGGATGGGATAGAGCGAGAGAAACAGAGATAACACTTTAATGCATACCAAAATATACAATTACAAAAATAGACCATATGTACAATATTTTCTAGGCAATAAATACAATAGGTGGCTTTATCGCTCAAAGCGATCTCTTCCAGGCAACCCAAATCAAAGTTTGAATCAGGCGATGTGCAGGCAATAGATACATAAATACTCAAATTAATCTATGAATGAAATATACACATACATACATAGTCATATATATACACATATACATTTCAAAATACATTAGTTAAATAATAAATATATAAGCATGATTATATTGTGTTAATCAGACAGCTATTTGTGAACCAATAGTGTTTTCTGAGTAAATTTCTAAATGATGTAAAATTTTGCCTGGTGTTTATTTGCTTAAATATTATTTTGCAAGTTGAATATCCATTCACCAATAAACATGAATACTTGATATTGGCTAGATACACAAAGCATGAAATAAAATGTAATTTGAAAAGAAATGAATACACAGGCCCACCTGATGAAAAGTGATTTCCGTTGCCTGTAGACGTTTGTAACTTTAGGACAGAACAGGGAAAATGGGATATAGGAGGTGGAAGTGAATTGTCGCAACTCTGTTTGCGATTAACGCAACTTCTTCATTTCATAAAACCTACATACATACATAACTTCACGCCAGTTCCCTTGCGGGGTAGGCACGAACAACAGAGAGTCAACTTAAAATCTTATACAATAATATTATTATAAATCACACACGTCACTCGCCTTACATACGTCTAAACATCAATACATAACATTATCTCTATAAATATAAAATTTATGCATTTTAGATTTATAGACAAAATAAGGCATGTGAAATCGTAAAATATACAACTAGAATTGAAAAGCAAGTTTTATTCAATATAATGCCAAATCGTTTGGTCCTTCCAGCCAGATTAAACCAGCAATTACAGATTATTATATTATCGTAAAAATCAATATTTACAATGTCGATTCACAACTAAAGTACAAAAATAAAGGGAAAACTTACTCGGATTCATAATTACATTCTACAAGAGACCACGACACGACATCTCGCATATGCTGCACTCTCAAATTGAAAAAAAGTAGAAACCTGTCAAAGTGATACTTATATATCAATAACAACCCTCTGATAGTTTCGATTTGACACATAAAGGTAAATAATTTTTATTAAGAATTATTTTCCATTAAGAATGTCCAAATCAAATATTATTTTTTATTTTATGTAATTTATTTAGGATAACAAACAGATATACACAAAAATTTCGTATAAAAATAGTATATAGTACAAAAATCAGTGTTTATCCAACATCATTACCTACGAAGTAAAAGAAGGCATTGTACAACACAATAAATGTAATATAGGACATATACAAAAAAGACACACACATGCACATCATTTATATAGTATACTAAAATTAGAACAAGCCTAAATGGCGCTCTGTTGTTCGTGCCTACCCCGCAAAGGAACTCGCGTGAAGTTATGTATGTATGTATGTATGTACTAAAATTATATTTGACACCTTGCTAAAAGAAACATCGTGCATAAAATTCTTGCAATGTCCCTCGTATATTTGTCAACAAGCAACGGGGAGGGTCCACGAAATGCTAAACGTGATCGATGGGATGGCCTGTTGCGCAAGAACTTGTTAACGTGCGCACGCGACGCCTCGCTTACATTCTAAAACCGCATAAGTGTTCGAAAGGGCTCTTGATGCTTACAAGGCTAGCTAATTGTATGAAAACTGGAGATTTAAAATAAAAGGAGACAGGTAGGTACGCTTTAATACATTCTAGGACCTAGATTGTAATAAGATAAGAGTGATTTTAAGATTTCTTTTTATTACGCTATGAGACTGTATAATGGGGAGGAAGTTCCGTTCTGAACAGTTCCGAGTAACTATTCAGAATGGTACCTTCGTCCACGTTCTACCACCGCACAGCTCGCCGTCGGCTGGGCGTTTATCCGCATTACCTCGAGCCACTTCGTTTATGTACACAACGTTTCTCAAGAAATTTTCTCTCGCGTACCGTGGTGATTTGGAATGATCTCCCAGCTGAGGATTTCCCACAGCGCTACGATATGGAGTTTTTCAAAAAGGGTGTCATAAAATTTCTTGGAGACCGGTAGGGCAATAGTGATATCTCTGATGTTACAAATGCCCATAGGCGACGGTAATCGCTTACAATCAGGTGGGTCGTCTCAATCTATCTGCTGTACTCCAGCTATTAATGTTTTTTGAAATTTCTCGTCTTCCAAATAGAATTTAGGGCTGATATTTTCCATTTTGTAATAGAAAAATGTACCGTTTTTTTAGCCATATCTTAACTCATTACATTTATTTGGCCCAAAAGGCCTCGTCTCCTTTATAATTTAAGTCGTGTTAAATTACGAGTTAACGCATTCTCTCTTTTCTTTGATCTTCTCCCGATTATTTAGGATGGCACAATATGCCCTTTTCTGCCATACTCCTCTATTCTGACATTTGTCTTCTGTCACACCACAAATCATCATGTCATCCTTCATACAATCACTCCATCTCTTTTTTCCTCTATTTTTCCATTTTGTACCCGTCAATGTTCTAGTTTGACATTCTATTTGTCACGTGATTTTCATCCCTCCTATGACATAGGAACTAAAGCACTCGGGTTTTATATACATCACGTGAATACGAATCTTCGCGGGGAAACATTGCAGCCTACTGAAACTACAACAACTATATTCTTTACACCAATGTGTATAGATAATTAACCAATAATAATAATAGAACTTTCTCAATAGATTCCCAATATGTAAAATGATCCAATCCGTATTGGCCAAGTGTGACAAATTTCTTTTAAAATAGGGAAATCCTTAGCAGTGGTATTTTTTGGGTTGATATGTTTTATAGTATAAATCAAGAAAGTAACATTGTATTTCTTTTTAAAGGCATCAAGGATGTTGTAATGTTTCTACATATTTATAAGAGAGAAACGCTAAGTACGTATAAATGAGGCTGTATGTAGGATAAGAGATTCTACGGTTAGCTTACGCTCGTGTGCTGCGGTCGTGACGTCCATCAGCCGCCTGCTCTCACGGACCTCTCAGATTAACACATCCTAACGAATATTATAAATGCGAATGTTTGTTTATTCGTTTGTGATGTTTTCACGTCTTAATTACACGACCGATCGTCAAGAAATTTTGCATACATATATAAGAATAGTACATAAAGGTACGGGTACAACATGTAAAAGTAGACCAAAAAAGATGGATGAATTGTGTGAAAGATGATGATGATTTGTGTTGTGACAAAAGATGTATGTCAGAATAGAGGAGTGTGGAAGGAAAAGACATATTGTGCCGACCCCAATTAATGGGGACATGGTGAAAGAAAAGAGAGAGAATAGGTCATAAAGTTTCATCCAGAATAAAAGTATTGTTCTCGAGGGATAGACGAATACTGTAGCCGAAAAGATGGTGTTCTAACCGCATTTTATTGGTGTCACCGTGGAAATTCACTAACAAATACATAACCATGGCAACGACAATGATATAAAAGCGGCAATTTTAATGTGTTGCTCTCATGGTTAGTTCCACCTTCACTTTGCTAGATGGCGCTACGGGAATTTATCATTAGATACTTTGAAGTAAACATCAAGTTCGACATTTCTATATTTTGTAGCGCTAAGTAGATTTCACCTCCGTATCAAATTTCATCGATGTAAATTCAGTGATTTCCGAGAAAATTTACTGTGTCATACACAGACAGACGGACTGCCAGATATGAGGGTTACTTCCGTTTTTTTTTTCCAAAATAATACATAAATAGAGGCAAAGAGATTTCTAAATTTAAAATTTCTCATATAAATTAGATGCGGTCGCAGAGCGGTCAGCACGATCTGCACACATGCGCGAGCGCTCTCTAACGCTTTGTTGTGTCATCGCGCGAAAGGATTTATAACCGCTCCGATTCCTTACACATCACTGTGGGAATCATGACCGGAAACAATTAAGCGAATTATTTTTTAAGTAACTAAACCTTGGATACAAAAGTAGGAAAATATCAAATGATCCTTGGTTTCGGATATAGAAAATTGTTCCAAATAGGTACTGAGAATAACGCTATAATAAATGTAATGACCATATCTCATACATATTTTATTCCTGTGTACTTAACGATTGAAGATTTCCCGTACATTACGACTTCATATGGGTACAGTTTTGCCAAATATAACAGAAAATCAGTGAAGTAGTGTTGCACTCGCAGCAATTGCTGAATAAGCACTAAAAATCCCCGATATCCCCTAGTCAGATGTATTCAAACACCGTACCATTTCTACCATCAACAAAGTATAATGCAATTTTCTAAAGATTTCACAACACACAAACATAATCAAACTCTATCTAATAACCGCGCGATTTACGCAAAAGGGTAGTTACATACGATGCAATCGTTGTGCTGCGAACAACGCGCAATAAACGAGCGATGCTGCGTTTTACGAGCGTTTTCGCTTTCGCGCCATTTGCAATAAATCAGTGGCGCCGATGAGTGGGCGACACGGCCAGCGTGCGACCGGCGACATAGGCGAAAAGTGGTCACACATGAAGCCGTGCAGACTAGCGTTTTCTAAGAATTTCTGCATGAATTGTGTAATGCATTTAAAGTATATCCTGCCAAATATGGACGCTTCCAACGCTACAAAAATTTCCACTGAGTTTCTATCGATAAAGAAAGTTCGTGACGCTTTTCTAAAATAATTTCGTAATCTAGTGCAAAATTTTGGTTAAATAGTTTTTTGTTATAAGTACAAATGTTGCTGTCTAGTTTAGTATATGCAACATTTGTATGTAGTAGTCAAATACGTAAGTTTTTACCACCCTAATAAATGATGTACAGACCGTTAGTTGGAACAAAGTGTTTTGCTTCTAACTTTCTTTTGCATGTCTACGTCGAATGGAAAACCTTGCCGGAGTATTCCCCGATTCATATAGGACCAGAGGTCATGAATACGTAACTACTGTTTTAGGTAAGCGTGGTCACTCCTAGATCGCATTATTACTTAACGTGAAGCGAGAAGGCGATCAAATGTAAACCTATAATACCATGATAAAATTATTTTGAGGTATTGTTAATCTTGTTAGAATAATTGCAATCGAGACTCTTCGATTGGAGGTTAGCTTGAATAAAATCTATAGTACTTAGAATTGAAGACAAAATCTATTGAGATTCTCTAAAATTAATTTTAAAAATCCAACTAAATTATGCTTAATATAATTATTTATATTAATTTTAATTTTCACAAACATGCAAAATCTTAAGACTAAAAATTTATAATTAAGATTTTTATTTTTACATCGCACCATAAATCAGTGTTCTACAAATTATGTACCGCGGGACACTGGTGTACCGTGGTCATTAATTGGTGTGCCTTGGAAAAATAAGGTTATGCTGCAATTTAAACTTTAGGTTTGTTGATTAATAATAATAAATACTTTTTCTGCAATTTAAACTGTAGATTTGTTGATTAGTAATAAATATTGTTTGGATGATCAATAAATAAACGTTGATTAATATTACTTAAAAATGGTTTTTATATGTGGTGTACCTCCAAAAAATTTCGTTTTCCTAGATGTATCTTGAACACAAAAAGTTTGCGGAACACTGCCATAAATAGTTATAAATTAATTAATTTTTTAATATTATGACTAAACTTTTTTAGAGTCGCAGCGTTTCTGTCGCTAATCTGAGTGCAAGAAATAACGGTACAAATTCCCACTCCGGCGCCGTCGTATGTCTATTGCCCATTTTACTGTCAATACATGTAAACGTCTCAATTTAGTTCGTGTCCATTTTAGTTTGTAAACCAATATGCAAGTAATATTTATAGATATTTTAGATTGGATTCGAAATTACTGAGACTTATAATAATTTGATTATATATGGCTATTTGAAAATATCCTACTTCTCCAAAAACATGTAAGTAATAACTTTGTTTCTAGCCTGTTGTACCTACTGCTTTTCAAATTTTCAAAGACTGTTTTGATCCAGCCAGCGTGGTTCAAATAATTGATCATTATTATATCAAGAAATAAGGAGTTCCAAGTAGCCGTAGAACGTTTAATAGGCTGACGTGAATATAATCTTTAGCAATAAATAAAAGTGTCTGTCTGTGATTTCAAAATAAATGACATAATTTAAGTAAACATTGTAATTTATACTGTACTAATGATTAATGCATGTATCTGTTGTAAGTACCTATATATCTTGATGGTTACCACCCTTGGCCTGCTGTATGCCGTTACAAAATCCCTGAGTCGTGTCTGGGCACTAGATTGGATTGTATATCATTATGGTCATCAAATGACAATTTCTATTATGATTCGTGCGCAGAAGGTTTGCCGATGATCACCATTTCCGTTTCCTACGACTGGGACCGAGGCTTGTCTAAGTAGTACTAAGAATTAGACGACCGCGGGTCGCGGTTTTACGAAGCGGGAGGGATTTTCATCGCCAAACTTTCTGCGCACGACTTATACATAGAGCGGTTCTATAATTCTATTATCGGCAAAGGGTTTCTTCAAAGAAATTTGTAAGAAACTGATGCCATTCGTGATCAGAAGGCTGGTTTGTATTTCGCGCAACGAATCAGCATTGCCATACAGCGTGGCAATGCAGCCAGCCTTCTGGGCACGCTTCCTTTTGGCAACGGTTTGTTACATAGTTTATATAAACCTATTTATAACTTAGTTTATTCTCATAATTAAATGTATTTTTAAGTTACTTTAGCTTTAAAAGTGATAATACATGTTATTGTTCTCATTGGAAAATAAAAATAATTATATTGTTACAACCTAGGTTCCGACAAAAACAAATTCCACTCCTAATCTATAAAAACACATTTTATTACTTGTCGGAATTTGAATTAATTGTATTCCTTTTATGATCGTCTTCTTTTGTTTACTTATTTTTTTGGCAAACGTTTTTAGTTATTTTGAAGAACAGTCTATTGTTCTATTCTACTCGTCTACGGCCGCTTGCAGGCTACATAATTAGCCAGGCGTTACGGATTAGCAAGCTAATTCTAGGAAATTATGTCGACGGGCATATTTGCATTTGTGCAGTATAAAATGATGGCCTGATGGAGAGAGGGGGCAGTTGAGCGAGAACCACGATCAAGGCGAGACGAGTGTACATTCGGGAATATAATATTGACTGACTTTGCGCGTTTCATTGAATTGCGACCTTCTGAATTACGTATGAATTTGTTGTGTTCGCTTTTATTTGTACCTGTGTTATACGTGTGTGTATTGTTATAATAAACTCTATAATAATTCTAACGGCATTTTAATTCGAGTCCCACCAACTCGTAACAATATTTTCTACATTGTTGCTAATGTATATCAAGAATCACTATTTCAAAATTACATTAGTCCAACTTTCTCAGGTACGTAAATATGATAAAGCCAGTGGAAAGGGGCATAAACATCGCGCATGCGTGTCCCGCGCACATCCTAATGAAAACGTACGACTCTATGATAACCTGTTATGGTGTTACGGAACCCTTTGTCCCCGCAAATTGGCCTGAGGTACGCTAATTTACTGCTATTGTCCGCTTATTTTCGGTAAGGCGTAACATTGTTGGGATTTTAGCGTCGCACGCATAAATGTTGTTTATAGTCTGGAGTCGTCTAAATTATGAGATTCGCTACTAATATCTATTTTTTATAACAAAAAAGGGGATACACAAAATACATCTATTAGATTTTGATAGATCAACGGTTGTGACTCATTCGATGCGCCCGCGCACTTTAGCAGACAGTTCTGATTGTACATTCAGGGTTATTGAATAAATACATTTACTATGAAATTTAGGTGTAGAGAAAGTGTGTTTACGAGCTGGGAAAAAGTTCATTATTACCTTGGAATTCCAATGCCGTTAATAGGTCTTTTCAAAAGCAAGAATCTTATTTTTTGTTAGCTCAGAAACAATAGCTGAGTGAGTTTCAAACGTATATTAAAGGTAACTAATTATACAAAATCTATATATATAAAAATCAATTGCTGTTCGTTAGTCTCGCTTAAACTCGAGAACGGCTGGACTGATTTGGCTAATTTTGGTTTTGAATTATTTGTGGAAGTCCAGGGAAGGTTTAAAAGGTGAGTAAATAAGAAAAAAAATGCTTGGAATATAGTTAAAACAACAAATTCGCTTTCCCTTACAAACTATTCCTACCTGTCAAACATTTGATGTTCGTCGTTTAGAAATCAATTAAATTGAAAAGTGAAGTTTTTTTTGTTTTTTTGGTTTTGAATGTCAAACGATTGATGTTCGTTCCGGTTAAGTTTTGACCACATTTTTTACTAAAGTTGAAACTTTCTGCAATTATCATTCAGCTTTTTTGTTAATTGATTCTGAGGCGGTACGAAGTTTGCCTGGGCAGCTAGTTATCATATAAAACAGTGCAGTCCCATTGATTTCGTACGAGAGTACAAATTATGAAGTCATAAGTAAAATGTCTCAAATAGCGCATTTATTATTCTTTAAATAGTAATTAAAATTACTTCTATTATGAAATATCATAATAATAATTCACGATGTTATTTTGATGATATTTTAACGCCTGTTTCTTTACATTTGAATAATATTAAAATTTATAGTAATATTCATATTGTCTTTATTAAATGTTACAAAAAAGTTATGTCACTTGGCATTAGCACATCTGATTTGAAGATTAGGATTTTTTTACTCCATTTTATTCGACATTTAATCGTTCTGTTTTATCTTTTCATGTAATCCTACTAATATTATAAACGCGAAAGTTTGTAAGAATGTATAGATATATGTTTGTTATTCTTTCACGCAAAAACTACAGAACGGATTTTGATTAAACTTTACAGTAATATAGCTTTTACATCAGAACATACATAACACATAGGCTATAATTTATAAAGATATAGTGTGAATTATCCAAAATATAACGATTTTCCATCACCACGTGGGTGAAACCGCGGGTTTGGCTATTAGTGTTAATAATATATTGTGTTTATTACATACCTGTTTTTTATTTCAGGAGTTCAGCAGACAGGCAGACGGCCGGCCCACTTGATGGAAAGCGGTTACCATCGCCTATGGACATTTGCAACACCAAAGGTGCTACAAATGCGCTGCTGCTCTCTTAAGGGAGACTGGAACCTGGTCACTAATGCCGGAACACAACTCAAGGCTGTTATGGCGGCATAGTCTAGACGATCCTTAATAAGTACGCTTATTGAAATAATACCAAAATCAGACCATTAGCGATTCTCATTCCCTATACGACTGTCTTCCGTATTCAGTTGTATATCTGGAAGATGGGTCGGCCCTACATGATACAGAACAGATCAGCTGTGCAAATTCAAAAACAAGCAACCAACATTTTTTGAAATGATTATTTGCGTGTTAATTATTGTACTACTTGCAACAACTCAGAAGGGTGTATGGTAGTAAAAGAACAGCAACTGGTAACAATACTTTATAATCACAAAACCTTACGGTTTTAACACATTACAGACACTGACTTTTCACACTCGACAAGCATTTAGGAACATCTCGACATCCCTCCAATTTTACAATATATAAAACTTATCGATAGCGGATTGAAGTCATCAATAAACTATTTGAATTAAATTGTTATGACTGAAAAGAATATAATACATTACTGTTTGGAAATTCCAGATAATATTTTATATAAGATATTGTATAAAATAGTGTTACGACCGACAAAGACCGATTCACACCTGCAGTTTATTACCTTCCCGCATTTGGACGTCTTTTGATTATTTATTTATTGGCATACGTGCCATTGTCCTATTGTACTCGTTTATGGCCGTTTGCAGGCATAATTAGCCAGGTGTGCGGATTAAGATTTCTAGGAAATTAAGTCGACGATACGGGTGGGCACACTTATATTTGTGAAGTATAAAACGACGGCAGGATGGAGAGAGGAGGCAGTCTAGCGAGAACCTCAGTCAAAGCGATAACACAAGCGAGGCAACACGTGTGTACATTTAGTGACGGACTTTGCGCGTGTTATTGAATTGTGTATTACATTTGGACTTATTGCGTCCGGTTATATTTGTACCTGTTCTAATAAATTCTATAGTAATTCTACCGGCATTTTTAATTCGAGTCCTACACTCGTAACAATATTATACTTAAAGTTTTACATGTGATAAAATAAACTGACCTCAGTATAAATCTATCGCGTCTGCCAACACGAAAATAAAATCTAATGAATACCGTCTCTATACAATTAAGAGTATAATCTACACAATTACCTCATCATATTAGAGGAATATTCTTATATAAAATTATGGTAAATTATAAACAACTACTCTATACAAAACAGGCGCTAATCACAAAATAAATAAAAATATAACATTACTATTCAATGAAGGAAATGGCCGATTGAATCATTTATAAATAAGAAGTACATAACAAAATTAATTATTAACTTTAAAAACAAATTCGATAAGAACAACTATGCTAGGTACTCAATAACTGTAACATTATATTACTTACTAGGATATGCCCGCGACTTCGTCCATGCTTGCCTTGAAATTCCCGTGGGATTCCTGGAACGCAAAGTACCGCACTTAAAAAAAAAGGATGTAAGAGCTATGGATGCTATCGTTTTAGTAAAACTGTGTCGGAATAAGCTAATTTTTATGCACCCGAACAACTATAAAGCGCCCCTGGGAAAATTTCACCGACATTCCCGTAATTGAAAATATCACACT
Source organism: Dendrolimus kikuchii (assembly GCA_019925095.2). NCBI lineage: Eukaryota > Metazoa > Arthropoda > Insecta > Lepidoptera > Lasiocampidae > Dendrolimus > Dendrolimus kikuchii. The sequence continues at coordinate 16,968,694 of CM034400.1, forward strand.
TTTTATTACATTAAACAACCACATTGGAATTCGATATATTTTTTTTAATTTGGCCATTCTAAATCATTCCCAGAATAATGCCCGCTGGATTTCCGGGATAAAAAGTAACGCTAACTGTCGATCAGTGAAAACCGCCTCGAAATCGGCCCAGTAGTATTTACGTGAATCCTGAACAAACAAACAAACCGACGAACAGATAAGAAATCTAAACAAAATTGCATCAAGTTCTTCATCGTTGATGTAGTCTATTCCAGTTGTTTTTTTTTAAATAGCTTCAATGTACAGACAAGGCATGTGTAGAATTTTAAATATTATAGATTTGTTTGCATTTGCCGATATGGTTGTCAACACATATGAAAACTGTGTCGAAATATAACGTCACTTCCAATGTTTTAGTTTTGAATTGCGTTTCATTAAAGATTGTGATATATTTATTTGCTCTGTTGTAAAATTTCATCATTTCCTAGGTTTCTAGTTTTTCATGGCGGAAATGTCGGGAAACTACGTTTTGGTAAGGATAGTGTAGAACCAGTCAGTCCAACTGGATGAGTATGATGAAGGACCAGAACGTGTGACACAAACTTCAATGACCGTATATCTAGGAGAGGACGGTGATTGTTTGACAAGGGTTCCCTAGTAAAATGACGCCGGATACGATGCCAGTGTTATAATGTGAGTTATCCTTTAAGCGGTCAACATAAAACACCTAAATCCAATAAAGTGTGTTTAGCGAAGCGGCAAGTCCTGTTAATCCTCGCAATCTCCTGTCCGGCCATCAGTCATAATTAATAACCGATCGTTTGATAAACGGTGTTAATACAAATTAATCTGCCCCTTGTGTTGGACGATAGTGGCATTTAATTTTGTCAGAAGCAAAGGGCCATTTGATTAATAAAGAAATAACAAGAAGTAAGAAAAAAATATGAATTTGTTATGGCTCTATAAGCAGTAGAACGTACATAAAATAGCTATATAAGAGCTTTATTTCTATTGTAAACTTTGATATTTTGACATAATGCATATAATAACAAACTCACTATGCACTATTCAATTGATTGCCATTTGCCAATCAACAATTTACCTTTTTTTTATTGCTTGAATTCAGCATACAGATAGACGTCCTAATTGATGGAAAGCGATTACCATCGTCAATGGACATTGGTAACACTGAAGGCGTTACCAGTGTGCTGCCGCTCTCTAAAGGAAGGCTGGAACCTGGCCACTAATGCCGGCACATAACTCAAGCTTGTTATGGCGTCATACTTTAGACCAGCGGTGGTAGCCAACCCGTCGGTCGGTCAAATACCCTACCACCTGGCTGTGGGTTGTTTTGTTGCCTCTTATGACAGGCCGCCAGGCCGCAGGAAATTGTATTCTTTCTCCGTTCCTGCACTGATACTTCGACTTGGACTTGGCTGTATATCTTCAAACCCCAAAGTCCAATACAAATGAAATTAATAACAATAATAATCAGCAGACAATCTTCAATCAGAAAATCTTACAGGCCGGCAACGCGTTGGCAACGCCCCGGTGTTGCAAACGTCCATAGGCGACAGTAAGCACCTTCCATCAAGTTGACAGTCCGCGTGTTTGCCTGCATCAACTAATAAAAAAAAAACAAACACATACATTGTATATCTCCAAATTAAGCAAGTTACGCTTGTGTTATAGGTAATAATATATAACGGACTACTCTGGGGAAGGCCCCCGACATCCAGACCTATGAAAATAACGAAAAATTCATTTCCAAAATTTACCAGGGCAGGAATCGAACCCAGAGCCTCCGCGTTGCAATGAGGTAGGCCGTTAAAAGCGTAGCCCGCTCAACGACAGAGGTCAAAACCACTTGGCTTGACGTTGTGAAGGATGGCATGCGTACCATGGTCTCAAAATAGGGGATGCAGAAGACCGCACCATGTGGTGTAGAAAAAGTAGGAAAGCAGACCCTGGGCGTCAGAGTGAACGCTTCGATCGCAACCGGGATTTAATGCTCGGACGATGATGACGATGATGAAAGAAGGACCATTTCGAAATATACTAAATCAAAAAGACTTTTTAAAGTAAGTTCTTAATCAAAAAGTTCTCCAGGTTCTTCTACTTCTATATCCATTTGAGACTTTAAGGAAGTTGGGGCCTTGAGGTTCGACCTCTTTCACCACCGGTAGCTGGATTTAGAGTCTTGACTTCTGGAGCTTTTCCTGCTTTGCTTTGACTACTTCTGCGACTTAGTTAAACATTCATTGGGTATCTGAAACATTGTAATTTTTTAAGTAGTACTTTTGTAATTTTTGTTATTTTTTTTCCAACTGTTCTAGCATCGATTATTTTCGTATTCATAAGGTTTTAAAGATGAACGTCTTTTTTCTTATGGAATAAATTTTTAGTTAAATTCTGGCCATCACAAAAAGTTATGTATGATAATACTTGAAAAATGTGTGCTGGGACACATATTAGAAGTGAAAATCGCAACGGACAAGTGGAAAAACGAATGGTCACGAACAAGTGGCAAAAAGAATTGCAACTAAATTTTAACTTGAAGTTTTACGGTCAGATTGTTAATGTACTTGTCCAATTTGAAAACCTGCCTGTAAAATTTCAAGTAAAAATTTTGTTTCGTTCCGTTTTGCCAATTGTCCGTTGTTATTCGTATTTCCAGTTGTCTGTTGCGATTCGTTTTTCCACTTATCCGTTGAAGTTTCACTTCTACTATGTGTCCCAGCACACATTTCGATTTTTCGAAGGTTTACTGCAAATTATGATTTGGTTAGGTTAAGTACATTTTAATGAATGCATTTTTTATTTAAATATATTTTATTTTATCAAACAAAAAAACTGAATTCGATTCGGCACCAATAAAAACATTGATACTCTAACATTTTGCCGCCTCTCACAACGTAACGCTTTTTCGTGACAGAAAAATTCTAATACCGGGGGTATTAGAATTTTTTATATATATATATAGAAATTTCATTTCAATAAGTGTACGACAAATTAAGAGCCTCCTCTTTTTTTCTAAGACGGTTAAAAAAGAAACGAAAAAGAACATTCTAGTATAACCCTAACACATAAGTGTTGATCTGATCGTATTAAGTATCCCGTATAAGGTATGTGATTTATTAGCATAATATTCAGGGGTTCAGTGCAAAACAATACAAATGGCCAAGGGTACGTAATCTTAATACCACGACCTCTCACACGTTCCTTGTTAATTCCGTTATTGGAACAACCGTTAATAGATAAATCCCCTATCTCTTATGTTCGCTGATAACTGGGCAGTTGTACGGATAGCTGATTATTCTGTTTAAATTAAGTGTTCCTAAAACTGTATAAACATAATAAACATCTCAAGGAAAGATACATAGTGAAATTATCACCGAACAAAATTATTATTATAAAAAAGCTTTTTTAAAAAGGTTTTTAAATACAAGCTTTTGAGATCCTGGATATCATGTAGCAGCAGAGTGCTAGCCAAGACAAGTAAAACGAACCCAAACACGACGGGTCTATCTTATTTAGTACAGGAGTTCCTATGGCCACCTTCCAACTCCATCAGATCAGCTCCATGGTACCATATTATTGCATTGTCACGCGATATACATATGCGTGCAAAATTTCAGCTCAATTGCAAACCGGGAAGTTGGTCAAATTTAACTTGCAAGATTCCACCCGAACTTACATACATACATAGGTACATCCATTGCAAGTTAAATAAAAGATTGTAAGTAATATAAAAAAGAAACATTGCAACATACGATGCTAGACATTGTACGACAGTAGAAAGTTATAAAGTCAGAGCTTTAAAAACGCAAATGGCGTATTAATTTATTGTTTAAACATAATTATTTTTATCGAATTACTTCGCGAAAGTATGATATTTTAACATCAGCTTATTTAAAATATACATTAGTTTAGAATTTATTATATAACTATATACTTGTAAATTATGTCCGCGTCTTAATTCGCAGAATTTGAACTATATTCAAATCTTTTGAACTCTGCAAGTTACTATATACGATGAGGCCAGAATGCTGTTTAAAATTATTTCTTTAGAATTAAGTTTCAGAAAATTGTCTTAGAGAAGTAGTCTTAGAGATTAATTATTAATGTTACCTTTTATTTATTTTTGTGAGCAATAATGGGGGTGACATTTTCTACTTGAAAAAATCTCCTTAAATAAATAAAGATTTAAAAAATCCTGCAGGGTAGGAGTAAAGAAAATTTTAAATCTAATTTTCTCTTCACTTTCTCTCAATATCTATTTATCTTCTATGTCTTTTAATTTCTAATATTTAAATTGAAATCGAACTAGCCTTTCGGAGCCTATTCGAAATAATATTATATAGACAGCCAAAGAGACAAAAATTGTAACATCAGCCATTTATGATTAGATACTTTATAATTTTGAAATCCTAGACGGAGACTTTAATTTTATTTTTTGGTTACGTACACTTACCCAATTGCGAATATGAGGCTAACAGTGAGACTTTATACAAACTTTAAAATATTTCTATTGGGTATTTGTGTATTAGTGTGGGGTTATCTATGAACATAATTCAAGTAAATCCTTGAGAGTGCTGGTAGCTGGAACGTGTAGGCCAGGCGTGCATTGCAAGCAACCGGTAGCGTGCACACATTTATCATTTTAACCATTTGTAAGTAGACTTTATAAGACAGCAAACTTGTGAACCTAGCTGTATTGGCGATTTATAAAGACATTTATGAGCAAAGCTTTTATAAATAATGAAATTTGCAAAATTATGAACAATGAGTTTTTCCTCAGGTAGATATGGATGAGCTAACCCGTCTCTGTATAAACAATAACCTGTAGTTTTATAAGAAAAAAGTATATATAATGCTTACCAACGCCGCGTTTCTATTCTGTTATAATATAATAATATTTTTTTTATTTTTTATTATTATATTATAACAGAATAGAAATGCGGCGTTGGTAAGCATTATATATACTTTTGTCTTATAAGACTATAGGTTATATAATGCTTACCAACGCCGCGTTTCTATTCTGTTACCTTACCATTAATGGATTTTTTTTTATTGCAGGAGATCAGCAGACAGGCAGACGGCCCATTTGATGGAAAGCGGTTACCATCGCCTATGGACATTTGCAACACGTAAAGTTGCTACAAATGCGCTGCTGCTCTCTTAAGGGAAACTGGAACCTGGTTACTAATGCCGGAACACAACTCAATGTTGTTATGGCGACATACTTTAGACCAGGGGTGGTAGCCATCTAGTCGGGCAAATGCCCTACCACCTGGCTGTGGGTTGTTAAGTCACCTCTTACGACAGGCCGCCCGGCCGCAGGAAATTGTATTCTTTCTCCGTTCCTGCACGGATAAGGCTATTTAGTTATGTGGAGTTTATTTCCAAATTTAATCAATAGTAAGGAAAATGAATTGGTAGTAAGTAAAATATAGAAACCCGAATAAGTCTTCGTTGAGTTATAGTTTTATGTAAAGTTATAGAAAAACATTTCTATATTATTATAATATTTACCTACATCAAAATACACACAGCTATATTATAAACAAAGTATAATAAAGAAAACTTGTCCTAGTTAATTCATGCTTATTCGTTACATATATAACACACACACACACATATATATATAATGTATTATCAACATTTATATAGAACTTCATCTTCATGGTTTTAATTATTATATACATACATAACTTCACGCCAGTTCTCTTGCTGGGTAGGCACGAACAACAGAGCGCCATTTAGGTTTATTCTTACACACCTCACTTACTTCTTTGACATTCATAACTCTTGTCATGCTCGCTCGTTTTTATTATTGTTATTTAATATTCTTGTATTGATGTAGTTCTAAATAAATACCTTTTCTTTCGATGTGTTAAACCAGCCAAGCCTTCTTGAACAAGCGTGGTGCGTATACTATCCGTTCCTTTATAATGGGAGGCCCGATGTTAGCAGTGCGGTACTTATGGCTGTTATTACATATACATATGTTAAATGAATAAATACAACAAACAAATATAAAACCTTACATACTTTTCGAAGTCAGTAAATGTGCAAACAGATTGTTTTGTTGTTTATGTTTTTTCAGTGTTTGGGCTATGAATAAATTTTGGTGTTATATGTTTTAGATTTTGTATATAATAGGATATATGGTCCCTGATAATATGAAGAAATAAATATTGTATCGAAAGAAACCGGGGCAAAGCTGTAGTTATAATAATAACTGTTATTGGTCCATATAATATGTATGACACGGTTACAGGTTGGCACTCGACACCGCGTTCTGACGGGACATCCTGATAAAGCTGATAATGCACCGCACCGCGTTTGCACAAGTCCATACTACACTCAAATGCAAAACACTGGATACATCTTTATCCTTAAACATACTTCTCTTACATCTTTTACACTTGCTCAGTGGTTGTGGTAGTAGTGGATGCTTGTAGTAGTTTGTTGTAGGAGTACTGTTGCTTGATGAAGAAATATACCTTCTTGCTTTATTCTTGAAGCAGTAGTAATTGGATGATGATCTGATCCCTTGAGTTTCCGGTTCAACTTAGTGATAGTTGAATTCGTATGTTACGACTATTTGCAACTCAGTAGTGACTCGTAGCGACTTAATTGCAACTTAGTAGCAACTCGATCATAAAACATTTGTGAGCGTTATTTATAGTCATATTAAAGTATTATTATATTAAAGTATTTGTTATGAAAAATGACATTAACATATTATTTCGTGATAGTTCATTTAATACCATGCAAATCTTGGTCTATGAGTATTTAATCAAATTAAAATATCAATTTACACAAACATATGCCTGAAAACAAAATGAGATATACGACGTTTTAATGTAAATTATAATACATTCCTACAATCCTTTAAATATCATGATAAAAATATTTAGAATATTGTTGATACAATAATTAACGACTTCTTTATCTCAGACTTACCTTATAATTCGCTTTATTTATACAAATGATCGAATATCACGTTTTATGTGATGTAATTCTGCCAGTAGATTTAACAGACAAATAACTGAATTCAAAAGAGTAGCAATTACTCAAATGACTCTTTCTTCGAAAAGGAAAACATTCATTAAAAACAAATTATTTATTTTACAATCCAATTAGGCCGCTATTTATTTTTAGACTCGTCACTGAAAATTCAACTTGGTTTCTAATTAGCAAAAAATTCATTATTCGTATAAGAAACTTCGTGGAAAACGGTCTAATTCTGGCAGATTAAAATAAGTCAATAATGGATTTAAATAACTAGGCTATTAATTTATATTAATCTTTAATTCTAAGATACTACTAAATACTGCTGCTGCTGCTGCTAAATATCATCTTAGCAATGGCTGAGTTAACTAACTGGTTATTTTCATGATATTTATATATTTTATTTCACTGTATCTACCATAAATAGTAGAAATAAGGCCATTCGGGCCTGACAATAGAGAGAGTAGCAAAGGAAATTGAAAAAAGAAATTGGATATTGAATAATAAACTTTGTAAGAGTTGGCATATGAGAAATAGTCAGCAATAATGCCTTTGAGTGTACTTAAAATATAATGGTGCGACCAGTGGCGCGCGGTCGGCCGCCAATTACCCTATTGGCAACAATTGTTGTGCGACACTGTCCGTCGTCCTATCATAACCAATCATCATATGATCTCATATTTTACTATACTAGAACATGATGATGTTCACAAACGTTTCTTGTTAAAAAACTGGAAAATGATCAGAGCATAATACCAAATATACGAGGAAGGCCGCAATTTTTTTTTAATTAATATTTACGTCCAAAAGCTTTATTGTGGCAACCTGAAATATTACATTTTCTTTAAAAATTTTCACACAATTCGAGTCAATAGTCAATATTTTTTTATATCACTTGTATATAAGTTTTAAGAAAAAGAATTAAAAACATCATATCCAATAAATTACCACCAAAAACTGTTCAAAAATACTTCTAATTTCAACATATTAGTTAGCCCTTAAACAGCAGGCAGACCCTCTCGACTCCATCCAGCGTCGCGTCCTTCATATAGTCGATGGCCCCATACTACCAGGTGGTTTAGAATCGCTTAGCATTCGGAGACACTGCATCTCTCTGCGTCTTCTACCGCCCGCAAAATGGGGATTGTTCCGAGGAATGGTTTGATTTGGTGTCAACGCTTCATTTTTAGAACCGATTCGCTCGCCGTCGACGGGATGTTTACCCCCATATCCTTGAGCTCCCACACTCAACCACGCAAAGGCTCTCTAGAACGTTTATTTCGGGTACGATAATGATTTGGAGGGAATTTCTCGCCGAGGTTTTCCCTCTGCGCTACGACATGGGGTTGTTTAAGAAGGGAGTCGTAGGATTTCTTTGAGACCGGCAACGCATTCCAACGCTCCTGGTGTTGCAAACGTCCAGAGGGGAGGGTAACAACCACCTTCTATCAAGTGGGCTGTCTGCCTGTTGCCTACCTCAAGTAGTGAAAAAACGCTTCGAGTACCAGCTTTAGAGTTTGCGATGCCTGTGTAAATCTTAAATTATACTTATATATACGAGTCTTGCTTTTAGACAGTGATAATTGAATAAGACGCATTAATTAACGATAGCAATCTTAAATTTTAAAGACTTTTGTACGGCCTTATTGGATCCACTCAATATGGATATCGGTCAAGGTGTCCAGGCGAAGCTAACCCATAATGAGTTAATCCTACCCACGCCTTGTATTGTTCTTAGTCCGTTCGTCCGTTGCATACATCTATGTTTTAATATGAATACCTTTACAAGATTCGATTTGCAGGCGCCTTAATTATACGATGTTCAATAATAGCTCTCATAATAAACATAATAAGGGCGAATATGGAAGATTCTTTGAATTATACACGTGCATATATAAATTAGTAATTAAGTACAAATGGGCTCATTGTCAGAGGAACAAATTTGCATGAGATATGAAAGTTGGGGCGTTATAGAGATGCGATAGATGATTTATAAAATTTGTATTTATTAATAAATTACTTGTTTGTTTTAAATCACAACTTCAGATTACCATGTCCAATGACAAGTTAATTTGGGAAACTTTTTTTCATTTTGTAAAATATTTGCGGGCCCTTCCCAGAAACGGGGAGGTCCGAGCCCAGCAGTGGGATGTTTATGGCAGATAATATTTACATTAGTAATCTGTCAGTTTTAAATCATGGGCTAAAGACCTTCAAAAAGTATTGTATTCAATATAGTTAGTGTGTATTCTTATTAGATTTGTAGAAATAGTACATACTCTTATTGAAATCTTTTAACTAAACAAGTTTGGGTTCACTTTCCAGATTGTCACTCATTTTACGATAAAAGAATAATCATATAAAAGGGCAGGTATGCAAACAAAACAATTAATATTGCAACTATAACTTTTTCACGTGAAAACTTGCATATTGGGCACTTTTGGGATGGGAAAAACACTGAACTCATGTGACCATGCCGCCCAGATATATAGTTTTTACTTCTGACGTCTGAATTGTCTTACGACTGACAGTTTTTTTTAATAAAACCGTAGACAATATCTCCCTTTAGGTTCTCGCCTAAAAAATCCGAAATGTCAAACTGACAGGTAAATGGATCTGGAGGTCTGTGGATCAATAATGCATAATTTATTAAATTATATTTTTGAATATTTTTTTTAATTTGCTCTTTTTTTTTACTTCAGCATCTGTGCCAGCACTAAACCCATACAATCCACACCCAGCCCATTCCATTGAATCATCCAAGTACAATGTTAAAGCTGGGTATTAAATAAATAGACAGCATGGTTCGTCCGTCCGCCCACTACTATTTTCGCAATACATCTATTAGATTTTGATAGATCAACGGTTGTGACTCATTCGATGCGCCCGCGCACTTTAGCAGACAGTTCTGATTATACATTCAGGGTTATTGAATAAACACATTTACTATGAAATTTAGGTGTAGAGAAAGTGAGCTGGGAAAAAGGGTTCATTATTACCTTGGAATTCCAATGCCGTTAATAGGTCTTTTCAAAAGCAAGAATCTTATTTTTTGTTAGCTCAGAAACAATAGTAACTGAGTGAGTTTCAAACGTATATTAAAAGTCACTAATTATACAAAATCTATATATATATATAAATCAATTGCTGTTCGTTAGTCTCGCTTAAACTCGAGAACGGCTGGACTGATTTGGCTAATTTTGGTTTTGAATTATTTGTGGAAGTCCAGGGAAGGTTTAAAAGATAAGTAAATATTTAAAAAAATGCTAGGAATATAGTAAACAGAACAATTTCTTTCCCTTAGAAACTATTCCTACCTGTCAAACATTTGATGTTCGTCTCGTGGAAGTCGACGTCGTTCAGAAATGATATGAAATTTAAGTGAAGTTTTTTTTTTGGTTTTTAATGTCAAACGTTTGATGTCCGTCCCGTCGTTCAGAAATCAAATTAAATTTAAAAGAAAACAGTTTTTTTTACTCAAGTTGAAACATTCTGCAATTATCATTCAGCTTTTTTATTTATTGATTCTGAGGCGGTACGAAGTTTGCCGGGTGAGCTAGTATAGTATATTTTGTTTGTTTTGTTTTGCTGTCTTTTATTCTTTCCTCAAAATTTTCTTGTTAACGATTTTGTGTTGACTACCATTATAAATATGTATTTCCAGTTCTCTCTCGGCATATAAACAACTTCTATTTCTTTTTTAAATATTGCTTCGCTCGATTCTTAGATCTAGCCAGTGTCAAGTAGTCAAGAATATTTGCATTTTAGAATAAAGGCACATGTCGAGAGTCGAAATCATATAATCCAGCTTTAGCCTTGACTTCCCAATAAAATAAAAACTTTATTTATATTATAATAATTATTGAATAAAAATGTATGAGCTTAGAAAAACTTCACACACGTAAAAACATTACGTCATGTTTTATATTTATATCAAAATATTCATAAATTCTAAACTAATACAATAAATGAAACATACATACATACATAACTTCACGCCAGTTCCCTTGCGGGGTAGGCACGAACAACAGAGTGCCATTTAGGCTTATTCTTACACACCTCACTTGCCTCTTTGACATTCATAACTCTTGTCATGCAAGCTCGTCTGTAAATGAAACATAACTTAGTTATATGGTATTCGACCTATAATCCCTTAAACCTATAAGTAGACTACTGAGCATAGGTCATTGAAGTCAACCGCTAAGACTTTCAGAAAGCTTGTTACGTTACCTCACTGGATCTCGATGCTGATTCATTGTCTCTTTATATTTTTACATAATAATATCTAAATTAATAAAGATATCAATCAAATATAAGTGATTTAAATTAATAAAGCTTCTATACTCTAATACATCTGTCAGCAATATGATTTATCACTAAAAACGCAATAGCTGTACATTCGTTGATGGAGTAAAACGTACAAAAAACTAGACAAAACATCTGCGCATACGCATTGCGTTCGATATTCAAAAACTTCTATTCGACTACAATAATGGTAACTTGACTACCGCGAGATCGTATGACTGATTTTCTATTTAGAATTCATATATGTATGTAGAGTTTATAAATATGACTTATCGTTTGGTTATAGCAAATAAAATTGGAAGTGCTAATGCTTAGGTATCCGTCTCATAACAATAACAGTAACCATGGAAGATTACCTTGAATGACAATGGCCTAGTAAAAAACTCTAAAATGCTCCTAAATCCTACCGCTCTTATTCATATTGAGTTAGAGTAAGTTTGTAGGCTTCTTTAAGAATCTTAAAGAGTCCTACCAACTTACTCTAACTCAATATGAATAAGTACAAGACTAGATGCTGATTGACGTCATTGCTGATTAAGAAGAATTGTTTAGGGATAGTTGACATTCGGGCTGCCAGAACATCTTCGTAGCTTATACGATATTTTTAACTTTATACTGATAGAATTAAATCTAATTGTGTTATGTGGTCCTAGATTCTTCGCTGCGATTATCGCTACGCGGCTCTTAATGATAATGGAATTTAAGCTTAATTGTTATTATCCATCATTTTGTCAGGTGATAGAGCATTTGCCCGTTTGGATGACTATCAACCGTAATTTACAGTATATCACCATACCAATTTTTTTATTTATTTTTTATTGCACGAGTGTTCCTTGAGTAATGTCTCGGCATCAGTGGTCAGATTCCAGTATCCTCTTCGAGGACGGCAGCAGATTGTTAGTACGTTTGATTTTGCAAATATCCATAGGCGACGATTACCAATTTCCGTCAGGTGGAAAGTCAATCTATTTACTCTATTCCAGCAATAAAAAAAATTACAACAAACCCGACATATGACTCATCTAATAATATACTAGTAATTGTGACTATATATTAATCTGATTAAACTACTACACACTCTATCATAAGAAAATATTATTAACAGAGTAGAATTTATATAACATATATAAAAAGTTGTTATGGGCTAACGATAGAAGAGAACTGGTATTGAAAGGACGACGGTAATCAAGAGGTAGCATACATCGTATAAGGGGCAAGAAATTTTTCGACAATGTAAAAAAATATATTCAATAAAACCTTCGCCCAAGTTAAATTTACGCGTGGAATTATCACAAATCCTCAGTTTTTCCAAAAATTTGGGTAACAATAAAATCGTTTAGTAAAAGAAGATCTTAAAATTCCAACCAAAAGCTAAATTAAGTGACATTAAACCTTCATAGTCTAAGGAACTATTAACAGCGTCTCTATAAAGCAAAAACTTTGTATCCGTTTTTACGAAAATTGCGCAGACGGAGGAGCATGAAATTTAATATAGAAAAGAAAACCTATCTTACCTGAAGACTGAGGAGGCCTGAGGAGACTGGGGAGGCGATTAAAAAAAAAACTTTCGTAATCTCCTCAAATATTCCAAGTCTGAAATAAAGCAATATACACAACAAAAACAATAGTGTGGTCTTACAGTCCGCGGCACACGTGTCAGCGTTTAGCATTATCGATTGTCCTCATATTGTCCTCTTTTGGATGCATGCGGGTGCTTGTAAATGAGTTATCGCAGTGACGTTATGGGACAATGCGTTTTTGTTTTAGTCACTGAGCGGGAGGTTGGATAGCTAAAAGCTTTTATAACTAACAGTCGGCTCCTAAATCTTACAATCAATAGACTTATCATGAGTAGAAAATTGAAATAAATTTTATAGATTTTTTGTCAAATTTTAATATTTAATTAGTCTGTTTAATGTGTACTAGCGGAGGGTGATGTCAGGAGCCTTAAGAACAGACGATTGTGCATGACAAGAGTTATGAATGTCAACGAAGCAAGTGAGGTGTGTAAGAATGTGCCTAAATGGCGCTCTGTTGTTCGTGCCTACCCCGCAAGGGAACTGGCGTGAAGTTATGTATGTATGTATGTTTAATGTCAGATATTTAATTTATAAAATTACGTACCTGTTGCCTTTTTAAAATTAATTAATTATTATGTGGCAATCTCCAGGACTGTCATGCAGTGATGAGAAGAGTTTAGAAGGGAAGTTGATGTTAAAAATTAACAACTGTTGTATACACTGATTTCTAATTACCTGGACTAAAATGACAGCTGCAGTCGATGTTTTTATATGTTGCAAGCTAGAAGCAACTCACCATTCTCAGTTGGACTGTATAAACCTTCTGTAGGATTTAACTCACACAGCTCACTTATGAATAAAAAAAAGGTTGATCGCAACTGTCATTTTAGTCTAGGTAATTAAAACTCAGAATAGTAAATTGATCGTTTTGAAGGAAAAGTTTTGTGATTGTGGAGAAAACTGACTTAATTGTTTAGTGGCATATTCTAATTGTCTCAAGAAATCTCCGTTAAATTATTTCTGGAAGTTCTTGTTTAATAATTGATATTCAAAATAAATATAGATAAGCCTTGTTTAAAAGGTCCCGCAACCAGGAGTGTAAAATAAAACAATATTTACACAGATGATTATGGAATTTTGACAGAATTTTCCGTTGCCTATAAAACTTCGGATAATATTTGTAAAGATATCCGTTTATCTTATTTAAGAAGAGCTAGAAAATAAATAGGTAGTTTTTGTTATATTGGATTAAAAAAAACCTACTTAAGTCCGATCTCTTTGTAAACTGTTCCCACGCGAATTACAAGTACCTTGTAAAAATCCCCGTCTCAATACTGGTCATAATCGGCAGATGTGCGAAATGATAAAAAGATCTATTAAAAAACATCATGAGAACCATCCCGCTTCAACTATGACCCCGGGCCATTGCGAAATCCTGGACCGTTAAAAAAATAAATTACACACGGCGAAAGAAAAGAAACTATTGTTTGGTAAAAAACTTGGGGTAAAGTTACCTTGCAATTTGAATAAGTAAAAAAATGTATGCCCAGAGAGCTTAATATGAGGGGTGGTGAACAAAAAACTGTTGGGCCCTATGTGATTTTTTTAAGACGGCTGGCTAAGGCCGAATATTATGCACGGTTATACTACTGCTACTTTGTTTGGTCAACGTTCGCACGATGTCACATCTGCATATTATTATTAAAATTTAACCGATTGTAACCAACTTCTAGAGACTAAAGACGGATTTGTGTATTGCTGGATCAAGGATCCCACACAGCTTCGCTAGTTCGAGTAATTTTTAGTGGACTGTGAGTTATAATTAAGGGGATATACGGGAGTGAGAAGCATGCCAAATCCTGCACAATAATCAATGGGGTAATTAGCACCACTAACCTCGGAATCCATCTCCAATGGGACAGCTAGACAGCTGAGAGTGCACGGCATTAACAAGTCCTCGGGTGGCACTTAGGTCTTCGAATTATGGCACACTCATACCAAAGAGCAAGCACAGCTTATATATAAAGTTCAATGAGATATTAAAGAATGGGATGTGAAACGTTCACTTGGTCTTAACACGGAGAAAACGGAACGTCCGGACTAACGTGCGTTGGAGACAAGCTTCGCCACCACGCAATGACGGCAAAACCGAAAGCGATACTTACAAAACTACCCACATCAGTATAAAATGTGAGGATCCAACAGGATTACCCACTGTACTTGCCACAGTGATTGTACCTATCAATAAATTATGTAACATTGTGTGCATTAAAGAATAATATATTCTAGTCTATATTTTGATGAAATGAGAAAAATTTGAGGTGTGCTATGTTTTCCATTTATAGTTACTAAAGTATATGTGTGTGTAGGTCATCTACGATGATGAGGGATGAATGTCACGTGACAAAAAGAATGTTAAACTTCAAGATTGATGGATATAAATGTAAACGTAGACCAAAAAAGAGATGTGTATGGATTGTGTGAAGGATGATATGATAATTTGTGGTGTGACAGAGGATGTATGTCAGAACAGAGGAGTATGGAAGGAGAAGACATATTGAGCCGACTCTATATAATTAGAAGAAGGTGAAAGAAAAGATAGTATTTTGTGTAGGTGATCCTAAAGCAGCGTTGCTTCATTAGATTGCCATACTGCCACAATCAATTAAATTTAAAATCTCAATAAAAATATTTATAAATACTTTTCAACATTGATATAACAAAGAAAGAAGTCGTTAGGTTTATTTAGGTTGTTGTTGTATACCTGAATGATTTTAATATTTACATCTTTTGCATTTGAAATTCATGCGAGTATATTTATGAACTTCGCCGACAAATAACCTTCGTCTTAATTTTAAGAAATTAGGTAAACAACTGTAATATACCTTTAGATAAAAAGGTTAGAAACTTTTTAATATAAATACATATTTTATGCTATTTTATATGTTTAATCAGTTGTAAGATGTGTAAACACAAATATGAGAATTAATTTATCTTAAGGTAGATTATAATTTTTAATTATATACAATGCAAGATTATTGCTAGATTGAAGGGTATTCATAAACTGGCTGCATTACCACGTTAGACGGCAATGTTGATTCAATATTGTAAGAATTTTTAAATAAATTTGAATATCTTAATCATTGTTTTAGTTCTGATCACAGTCACTGACTTTAACAAAAAATTACGAAATCTTACCTTCTTTAGTCCACTCCTTTTTTTATAAATGACAACACCTGGTCACATTTTTTTAACATCATACAACGATCTGATAGAGTTAGGATTGCACAAAAAATATAGAAGAAAGGGTATCGTCCGCGGGACAGTTTGCAAGGGTGCGGATTTTAAATTGAATTTGATAAGTCGCTGCAGCGGACCCATTCAAAAGGACGCGGTATGATTTGTGAGGTTAAAGATAAGATAGGCTTATTGTTATGAATTGTGCTGCAAAGATTTTTATATCCGATATTATGATTTTTGATATTATATTTTTGATTAGTTACGTGTTTATGCTGTTTGGTGTTGAAACGCTTAGATCGAGGGGTCCTGAGGCCATAAGCCTGTCAAAACGCGTAATCGACTCTTAAGGTGATGAGAAGGCTGATTCGAACCTCGAATAACGGATTAGTATGGCGATCCAGCGAGGTAACGTAGCCGGCCTTCTGGGCACCACCCATTGACTTCGATGACTTGAGTCCGTATTTTACTTATAGTCTTAAGGGATGTCGTTGTCCAAGGTAGAAATCAGCCTATCTTCTTTCACTATTTGATGTTTTGTCATTTATCGTAAATGAAGGCTTGTGTGGTTCAATGGGCTGCATTTGCTGGTCTAGCTCACTGGTATACAGAGGAATCGAATACGATTACTGGGATGGTAAATCTTGTAAACGACCTTTGCGTTATTTATTAAGTTCTGGGTATTTGAGATCAGCCCTAGGATGCTCAGTTGTAAAATATATTACTCATAACATAGGCCTAACTTGGTTGGAAATATACCTACAAAGTATGTTTGTCTGCTGATTAAACAAAAACAATTAAGAATTGAACAGAAACTTATTCTTGCAATTATTTATTGATTTCTTCTAAAATAACATCTCTGAAATGTGGCGCAATTTACTCTTGTAAGGTTTGAGACCACTTCACTATTACGTGTTTTACTGGACGTCTAACATTTTTCATCCATACTTATTAAACCGATCAATAGATTCTCTATGAACCCATGCCTTATCTATGCAAAAAGCTAAATCATCGTGCGAAAATAAATCTTATACATGGATTTAAATATTCAATACATAACAATACCATAACGAATATTGTCCAGGGTAAAAGCAAGTCATATGTGACCCCTCATGGGTAAAAAAATGTCACCCTGATTTTTTCAACCCTTTTATGCATATCCTGTAGCGTAGTGTTACAAGTCAAATTTAAATAATTTATGTCTTATTGGCCCATAGTTCGTTAGTTGGTTTGTTTTTGCATCTGCTCAGCCGCCTCCCAAAACGTGCAGGCGTTTTACGAAAGATTTATAATTGTGTGCATAGGGGTAGGTATTTAAGGAACGTTTTTAGAAAGTATTCTTTAATATTTTTTTAAGGTCACATTTTATGGTTCCTTAGTCGTTTTAGTAAAAGCGAGACAATAATAAAATCATCACATATCTCCATCCGTCTGTCTGTCTTTGTATGTCATAGACTTTTTTCGGATATAACTAGGTCTACATATCTGTATATAATAATTTGTAGTTGGCAACTTAAAAAAAATACTTTGCAATCAAAATCACCCTTCACGTTCCTGCTAAACATTCAATAAGCTCGGTGTCGCAGATTTGTTATTCTAAAATGGTTATTATTACATTATTGGGAATGGCAACATTAAAATATTGCGTGGCCCTTTGATAAAATATTCAAACATAGAATTAGAACAAATTAACCAATTCAATCACAGAGTACTCTGTCTCACGAAAGAAGTCTCGCAGATGGGGAACTACTGTCGTGCAATGCAATATCAGAAATTTGTCAAAAATTCCGATTAGTAAATAAAATAATAATACAATGTAACATTTATATTAAACCACATGACAAAAACAACATAACAACGTGATTGGGCTGATCTGTGTGATTTGTTCCATTGTTGTAGCGGGCCTTTTTTCGTGAGTCGCACTCTAGTATTAAAATCAGCGTCGCATCGGTTTGTGAATGAATACTAGTGTACACATACACAAGTGAAGTACTGCAAGTAATAAATTAACGCGTAACAGAAACGAGAACACGAAAACTCTAATCGACAGTCACTAAATAGAACAATCGATTTTAATATTCGAATGATAGACAATAGTTCGCTAACATCTCAATTGACACGTTATTCGAAAGTGAAAGGGATGAACATGGTTTGGCATTGTGTCGGGTTGATTGTCGTCGGCTAAAGATCGTGTCATTCCCAGTGCTAGATGATGGCGAAATAGAGCAATATCGATGATCGTTCGGTACGCCCCTGTTCGATTGTGAATTCGACATTGGCCATGCTAACGCCGACTGGTGTAGGTTTTATCGCGAATAGAACGGAAGATTCAATGTGTTTGAAGGTCGATAGAATTACGCAAGGTATAATAGTAACACTTAAATTTTACTTAAGTACATTTATAATAATAATGACCTCTCTGCTTCCATTATGTGTTATCTTGAAAATTGAGATTTTAGAAAAAGAGTTTTTGGCCTTTTATCAAAAGTAACAGCTTTTTCCTGTCAATCTACAGTGTGTTCTAAAAGATGTCAAGTTATTCGTTTCGATGCAATTATGTTTTTAATGTTAAAAGACTCTTCTTAAGTTACACATTTCAAGATAACACATTGCTTCAATAATGCAAAGAGGCGAAATGTTCTCACTTAACACATTAAGGGACAATACAACCTTGGTGACAATGTGTGCTGGGACGCTACTAAAATTCATACATAGCCGATAAGCGTATAATTATAAAATAATTGTGATATAGATGTGTAACACTTATACAACAACGTAACCATTATGTGTAGGTATTGAATCAAGGTAAAGAAAACAAGATGTTCTCCGTCTTATGACGATGTTAAGAAGATATTCCCTCTATGCGAATTTAAAACATATTTTCATCAACAAAGTACAAGTAAGGTCTTTTTATGATATTTTTCTTTATAAAGTAACATTTAACAATTTGTACATTACTCAAGAATTCAAGATGTAGAAAGCGTATGTACCTTTAATTAGGTTTTTTTACATTTTTAAGCATACCTAACTGTCCCTTAAAATATTTATCAAAAAATATCTCAACGATGCATGGTTTTTGACAAGATTGGAACTGACGTCATTAATATGGAGTCTAATGTTATTTTAATATATTTCAGGTGCCTTAAGATTAGTGATGTATGAAACTCGAAAATCTGTTTTGAGTCAACCCTGCGGATATATTGGAATCAATCGGAATTGAGCTTTCATTCGTCCCCGAGTATGGGACATCGGCCTGATATTGTAATTTAGTCATAAACAATATAATCAACTATTTAATTAAACCTTTTGCTAACAAAAAAGTACATTAGTTAAAGTTATAATTACAATAGAAAATCATACAAAGAAATTATATTACCTGAAAATTTTCCATAACATTGCTCTTTTATTGTAAAACATTGTACAACAAAGCTCATAAATCTGTTTTTAAAAATAAAATTAACCGCTTGTCCCAAAGCCCAGTTAGCTTACGATAATGGGTCGACTTTGTTTTTTTCCCTTTTGTTTTTACACCCTTTAATTTTTTCTCTAAGCCAGTAGCTCCCCCTATCGTTTGTTTTTTAACCTCTTTTTTTAATACATTGGCTGTATTTTTGTCATCTAGTTTATATTAAATTACCGTTTTTATAACGTAATGAATATGCGGGACCCATTAAAATTGTTATTCAATTGTAAACTTGGGATGCCATTATCGCTTGACTTCTTTTAGCAGTTTTGATAACGGCTGCGTTGTTGTTTTTTATTTGGATCAGTTTATGCCCCTGCTACACTGCGGTAAATATTAGTGTTGGTGACCGAGTCCAAATGCGACTATAACGTTTTAATTTTGCTAAACATTTAAGGAATTTATAGAGATATGTTGCAGTACAAACTTTTAGTGCGTCTCGTCATTATTATAACAATAATAATATTCTTTTTTCCTCTTACTGTGTCTTTGTCTTACTGAGCATGCACTGTTTGCTACAACTCCATTAATTCTTCGAAAGTAATTCTGTAACATACCTCTGTATAAAATTTATAAAACAAAAAAAACTTGAGATATAAATAGAATAAGAAATATAAAGAAAAACAATTTTCAACCAGCGAAAACCGTATCGAAATTAGCCCAATAGTTTAAACATGAATCCTAAACAAACAGACAGATATAAAAATTTTAAAAACAAAAAATTAAACTTTTATAATATTACAAACTATCATCATGGTTTCCTACATTTCAGGATACTTTTATTTTATTTATATTATACTAGCTGACCCGACAGACGTTGGACTGTCTTAACTATGAATATTGAATTCGATTTGGTATAATTAATAAATAAAAAATATTTAAATAAAGTACCAATTCAAATTCAATATTCATAGTGAAGACAGGACAAAGTCTGTCGGGACAGCTATATATTCTGTCAATTCTATGTTAAACGTCATAAGTTTACGTTAAAAAGTATCGTATCATATCGATAAGTATTGTATCGCGACAGAAGGCGTTTTGATCAATCCACTCTCTTTAATTGTAAAGATTGATTTAGGGCATGTCCTGTATATCGACGGTAAGCACCGAGCTTCAGGTCTTGTTTTATAATACGCGAAAGAGACCTAGCGGGAATCTTCATTTCTCGCGATAAGATTTTTTGCTTCCTAATGAGATTTCGACGAATTCTGGCTTTAACAGCATTAACAGCCTTTGTAGTTCTAACAGCACGCGGCCGCCCTGATCTTTTCTGGTCTTCGACAGACGAAGTGTCGTTGTATCTGTTAATAGTACGATATACGAACATACGGCTGATACCAAGCTTTTGAAGTGTTTGGAATATGACCGACGGCTCCATACCCACTTTGTGCAAGGCGATCACTTCAATCCTACTTTCTTTAACACCCCATTTCATATTATAATTTGATAATGAACACGAAAAAATATGTGAAATGGCGCTAAACCGAAAGAAGTTTTTAAAATAATATACGTGTTTTAAATTCAAAATAATTAAAAAATTGAAAAAAAGGACAGTTTTTATGTAACAGTATTTATGGCCAGACTATTATAAGATTTTATTTCAGGAGAGATTTATTTTGCAGACAATTTTACTGCGCCAAAGTATCTATAACCAAAATATAGAATTAAAAATATAATTATTATATTTAATCAAGACACACTCGATTCATCTTTATATCTTCCGAAATTTCATATTAACAATGAAATACCACTCGTACGTGAAATCAACAATGGTGGACGCGGATGTATCTACCCACAGATCAGTTCTTCAATGCTCTGCGTGAGAAAGCTTAAAAAGCATACTCGCATACAAAAAATGCACTCACTATTAAAATGCCTACAAGATGTCCTTTGCACAATGCACCTTGATGTACCGAAGATGCTTTAAAAAATACGCATATGTTTTTATAAACACGGGAAGCGAATGGTTGAAAAAACTGTGGGGCGCAAGCTAGTATGGGACTCGATGATTCTAGCCAGTGTTCTTCAAAGTTTATTTGAAATTGATAAAACCTCACGACTATTTATGATGTAATTCTTCAATTACATTTATACCAAAAAAACTACTTTGTGGCGGTTGGGGACAACGGAAACGACAGTTACTTTAAAATAATATATATTTTGATTTTTGCATAAAAAGAGGTTCGTCTAGAAGTTTCTAACACATTTTCAGGTTCCTAGGACTACTTATAAGTATATATATGTATGTTTGCATATAGTTAAGGTGGTAAGTTTTAAGGATTTCAGGTTGTGGGATTGCTTAGGTATAACACCTTTGGTAGAAAGTATGTACTATTGGGATCGTTGTAACGTTATGAAGACGCCATACACGGTTCATTTAACTTTCAGCCCTGTGGGCTTAAAACTGTTCTGTGTGACTTTGATGAATGGTTGATTTGATAATAATGAATATACCTATGTAATAAGAATCGGCAAATGTAGACATTTAACAAAAAAAAAACTACTGTTATGATCTGGTGGTTATGATATATACAACAAATATTAAAGTGAAAAATATCATGTTTTATATTTAAAAAGTTTTACAAACGTTGACGAATGATGACGAATCGATGAAACCAATAGAGATTTGATTCTGTTTTTAGAAGGAAGTAAACACTGTTGAGCTTCCGGGTCTCTTTTTAATGTGGGCCGTTACAGTAAATTTGATTAGTTACTGTTTTTACTGAACTCTTGCTATACATTTACAAATAAGTATTAAAATTTAATTTTTATTTAATTCGACACAATAACTATAAATCAATTTGGTTAAGCTAAAACACGAATAAGAGACAAAAAATACAGTCGAAATTTTCATAACGCATTTTTCACCACTCGACAATCATACAAGAAGATTGATGTTTTGGATTATGTATAAAGAACTAAAAATATGATCATTAACAAGCTTTTTAGGTACCTTTGTAAAATGTCATGTCTGTCTGACCATAGATAGAAAAGTCAATATGGATGAAATTTGCCACGAAGGTGTTTCATAAGTTGTTAAAATTTAGTGCATATAATCCTGTAGGGTATCGTAAGATAGGTGTTTGAAAATCGGGGTTTTTAAGAATTTGAAATATTGGTTTTCAACATCGTAAAAAGTGAGTCTCCTGTATAACTATGGAACTATGCGGAAAAAATCTGTGAAAGTCGAAATGGTGGAGCTTAAAAATATTTAAAAAATGCTTTAAGTAGTTTTTAATATAAGTTATTTTGGATTATGTTCGACCTTTCGTTACGTGTGGAGTGACTGATTGACTTGGCCGATTTTTAAAATCATATTTAATACTTAAATATTCATAAAAGTTCATAAATATTGATAAATTCATATTTTAAAGGAGAACGGACCGTATACTGGCCAGTTGCCACACTAGGCCAGGGCAGGCTGGCGGGTTTCATACATCAGTTATCATAATGTACAGGCTTCAAAATGTTTTCCTTCGCTCAGCACACAGTAATTCTAATAATACGCACATTATATCAGAAACAATGCTTAGGCATCCAGCTGATCTCTAGCGTTTTAACAGTCTCAAAGAAATTAACGTAAGTTGAAACTAGAAAAGCAACTTCTAATTTAAATATTAATATTGCTCAGTTATAAATCTTTCATATACATATCCGTTTCAAAATTTCGTGTCACCTCTCATATTTACACTTACTGTAACGCTTCCTGCTCGGCACTTTTTTGAGATGTTCCCACAGGCATCCGTGGGTTTTTTAAGTTTTTTTTTCATGTAGATTAGAATTAACGGTAAAATTCCTCTCCCCTAAGGATAGTCTAATTTATTTCTTTGGATACACAAAAGAAGATGCGGTCGCTTTTGTTTGTGGATGACACGGCGTGGATAAAAAATGTACGATAGAAAAAACTGCAGATTGTTGCGAATCATGTTTTATTGGGGGTGATTTCTTGGTGTGCATGTGAGAATTATTCGGAGAATACTATGCTGGACATTTAGAATATTCTATAATAATTGACCCATAACTAATACCTTGAATAAAGAATAAACCCAACAAACATATTTTCAGTTTTCTTTGTGTGGATATTGGATAGATAGATAACACTTTATTACTCACCAAAATAATTATTACAAAAAATGCATAATTACAATACTACTTGGCAAAATAACAAGCGGCCTTATCGCTAAAAGCGATATCTTCCAGGCAACCTAGCTTGAACCAAATCTGGCGATGTATATATGGTTGGAGCAAAAAATGTAAATATACAACTTACCTACACTAATTTATACTTACAATAATTTTATTTGTGATTCTTGTTTTAAAGTAGTTTCTTAAAGGTCTATTGATATAATTAGTCATGTCTTTACTGCTTCCAACTCGACATTCGTCAATCTGTTTTCTAAACTTGCAATTCATATTTGGTTAGGATATAGGGGATTATATACAAAACCAATTCTTTATACTTAGATGATTTGTATTAAACTCAGCATTTTTTTTTATTTATTAAAAAAAAAGACATGTCGTTAACAAAGAAATTTACGCTTCAAGAAAGTGCATAAATCAACAAAGTAATTAATTTTTTCCAACAACCGTGTTACGAGGATACGTTTTTGCAAACAATTGTATAGGAAACAAAAACCCAGAAATCAAACCCCAAAGGGTTCTTCAAATTAAACCGTCATTAGAAATTTTCTAGAAAAAATACTATGTAAATGTGAGAAAATTAAAAGTTGCGTTTTTATAAACTATAACCGGTCCCATACAATATCGCGACCGTTGCAATTTATTTGCATATCTTTCTGCATTCAAGTTTTTGTTGAATGATAAAAAATATGTACCTAATGTACGAAGATCACGGCTTAGACAAGGGAATTAAACAAAGTTTAAGGAGTTTGCTTAACAATAAGATCTTTTTTAAGCAACTGTCGAAGTTCGACGACTGGTATCCCGAAGACTATTTTTTATTCAATTAAACGTACTTACTTACGTTATCATATTTAATACCTACATATTTCAAACTTTCCCGCAAGGGAACTGGCGTGAAGTTATGTATGTATGTATGTATATTTCAAACTAGCTATGCCACCACTTTGTTCGCGCCGCATTTTCAACTCGCATTGGAAACGAAACAATTTATACGATAATAATATTGCCGTTTTACTCCTTAGAATTGTCATTGCAATTCGTTGAGCTTAGTTCAGACGAATATTTTAAAAACAGTCATTTATACGCATCGCATAAGGACGTCGATGTCAAAATATTTGCCAAAATTTTGACAGAAATCCTAGTTGGAACTTATTGTTTGAATTATTGAATGAATCTTTATTTGTAGAAATATAGGTTATATGTAAACAGTTTAATGTAATGTTTAATTTGTAGACAGGTAATAGTAGATTTTTACACGAGGGATGATAGTGACCTATTTAGGCACGCGGTGGTTTGGCGCACAAGCGTAGAGGGCGCTAATAGTTTAAGTGCCTAAATAGGCCTTTCACCCGAGGAAATGGGAAAAAGTATAAAGAAAAGTAAATAAAAACTGATTAGTCAATACAATAGTAGTTACTAAATTTTTTGACAGCAGGGAAAATCGTACGATCTCCGAAACGAAAAGTACCGTTTTCATCCCTATGATCAGGTAATTTCAAGCGTACTTTCTGAGCATAAGAAATGGGAAACTATTTTTTTTCTATCTTATTCCTCGTTCACATTATGCCCATTTAAACGACTGTAAGCAATAAAGTGCCCAGGAAAATGGGCATCGCGAATAATTATGTTAACATAACATACGTTGATGCCATACTCCCACTGCCCATCACCTCGTTACTTTTCGACTTGCTGCTATGGAAGTGGCCATAAGGAAGTGAGTGGTTACGAATACGACCTACGACTAGCCGTGTATCGTCTGTTCTGTTTTAAATTGTTTTTTCCAGATAGTTCGCACTCGATAGTTATAAAAAATAACAGCTACCCCGCCTAGTACGAGCGCATTATTCTGGACAGGTAAAGAGCACGAGTGTGACATAACAATGGCGTCCGGATTTCCTCTTCTTAATTCAACCACCGACCTTTGGCTCACGTGCAGATCCTCAATTGATTTCAGGGCGTGATTGATTTTGGAGATAGATTTGATTCGATCTTCTTTGTAAAGAATCGGACGGAACAATTCACATCCGATTTGTTGAGTGCATGCTATAATTATGTTGATGGTAATCTTAGTCAAAAAGCAAACTAAAATAGATATTTAAAATTAGTAAAATGCGTTCAGACTTGGGTCATGTTAGTTACGACCTTAATTATGTTAAGCCGATATTAGACGTTTCATTTCAATCTATCAATTTGGATGAATCAGCTAAAGTGATCGGTACAAACATAAAATTGAATAATTCAATGTCGTTGAATTCCGTTGTGTCCTATCAGTTTTATGCCTTTCAACCTCACTTATTATAATTTGGTTGATCTGTCTCATATCAACATTACATTACAGAAGAAAAATACGAGTAATGTAAATCGTCTTATATGAAATAAATAATAAATCCTGCTAAAGTACACATAGCTAGATGGCGCCGATGTTATTTAAGGCCCCTAAACTAATTTAATTGTTAACTTTTTATACCCCGCGGGTAAGCAATTTTGAAATCCAAAATCGTCTCCGAGTACTAACAAGCATATACTCGAAGGTTAAACAAATTCTTATGTTTTTAATTTAATTCTTAAACATCTCTGAATGTAGCAAATTATTTATAACTAATAAAAATAGCAATAATATATTACTTCATTAACTTACAAGTAAAAGGTTTTCCTACTTATTCTACATTTGAATCGAACCAAAAAATCTTTCCAAACAATTAAATGAGAACTAAAACAAACAATTAGCAACTATTCAATGTAATACTTGATGATACAATTTTTCGGACTGAAAAAAAGTTTTGACTACTTTTACAAGGTTTTACCGCCAATATAATCTGTTGACCATAAACAACAATAACTTTTTTCTATTTCTTTATGATAAGGGTTACATACCTTTTTGTCTGAAGTAACAAAAACTTTTTTCTGTAGTAAAATAACAACAGGGTAAACCAGTTAGTAGTTGACCATAAAAGTTTTTGTATTGTTTTTTTTCTATATGGTAAAAACACCGGTTAGGTGTCGCCAACCGCAAATTTGTCAGACCACCTTGCAGGTAAATGAAATTTATGACTGCAAAGCCAGGAAGAGGCAAAACTAATCCGTGTCGTTGCATAATCTGTGCAATTTATGATACTGTTGTCGTCTGTAATGCGCTTTGTCGTTTCAATTTTAGAACATTTACTAATGTTTTATTTTTTTAAATAGAAATATATAGGTCACAAATATAAATATTTTAAAAACCTGTGATGAATATGAGAAATGCTAGAAATCCTTTGATACACGAGTTAGATATTTAGAAGAATGAAGCCCTAATCTGTTAAAAAATAACAACATGATCTCATCTCATCCATGCAGAAACGGACAACGAATACAATTTTCTGCGGCTTGTCGTAAGAGGCGACAGAACAACCCGCAGCCAGGTGGTAGGGCAATGCCCGTCTGGATGGCTACCAACACTGGTCTAAAGTATGTCACCATAACAACCTTGAGTTGGGTTCCGGCATCAATCGCCAGGTTCCAGTTTTCCTTTAGAGAGCCGCAGCACATTGCTAACACCTTTGGTGTTACAAATGTCCATTGGCGACGGTAACCGTTTTCCATCGAGTGAGCCGTCTGCCTGTCTGCTGAATTCGTGTAATGAAAAAACATGAAAAATTAAAGCTTCGATAATACAGAAAAGAAACATTTGCCCATGGTAACATATATGATTATAAAAACAGTAGAAACCTTTGACTAAACTAACAAAGGAAAAGCTTTTATAATGCATGGTTTCCTACGTAGGTTGTTGATAGTTTCACGGCAAAAATATTATTTTTTATAATTATACAAAGTGACCGCTAATCACAACATAGCTTTAGTGCACCCGAGTGTGACGACTCGTGTTAGTGCGGTTACATGTTTATTAGACGCCATTTTTAATACCATTATAAACAAATATACAGTCTGTGGTAGCTTACTAGCAACTGTCAGGAAAATTATGCGGAGTAGACGATAACCATTTCCCGCGACACTGGCTTTATGCGAATGAAAGGAACAGGGGAAGTTTTGGTGTTTATTCCAGCAATGGTAACCTACCTCCATCAGGATAGGGCCAGGCCAGCAAATCTCCACACGCTGTCACCCATGTGATCCCCACAGGATTTTATCCGTGCAGGAACGGAGAAAGAATACAATTTCCTGCGGCCGGGCGGCCTGTCGTAAGAGGCGACATAACAACCCACAGCCAGGTGGTAGGGTATTTGCCCGACTGGATGGCTACCACCCCTGGTCTAAAGTATGGCGCCATAACAACCTTGAGTTGTGTTTCGGCAGTAGTGACCAGGTTCCAGTCTCCCTTAAGAGAGCAGCAGCGCCTTTATAGCGTCTTTGGTGTTGCAAATGTCCATAGGTGATAGTAACCGCTTTCCATCAAGTGGGCCGTCTGCCTGTCTGCTGATCTCCTGCAATAAAAAAAAACGGTGAGAAGTTCGTAAGTTGATTTAACCTGGTAAAAAAGGTTTTATAACAAAAGTACCTGTGTCTAATTCTAATCCCCTGCTACACTTGCAATAATGTTAGTCTTAGAGACTGTGGCGAAATCTTTATTGTTTATAGCGTCGTTAATAGAGATCTCTATACATACATTATTACACACACAAAATTAAAATATAAAATTTGGTGTATATATATATATGTGTGTGTGTGTGTATATAGATACTCTATATATATACATATATACACACGATATATGTATGTATATATGTAGAAGCAAGTGAGGTGTGTAAGAATAAGCCTGAATGGAATGAACTGGCGTGAAGTTATGTATACTTATATATATATATATATATATATATATATATATATATATATATATATATATATATATATATATATAGATATTTATGTATTATCTTTTTAATGTGTCTTATACCATTAACAATCCATAGGTCGCTGGTTCATATCCGGCTCGAAGGACCAAAAAGAATATGTTAAACACTTCTTTAAATATGTATTTGTTTGTGGACTGTAAATATTTTAATTATAAATGAAAACTACACGTGCGTAATAGAATGATGATTTTAATGGCAACGGAGGGAAAATATACAGATAAAAGAAAAAAACCAACTTCGTTCTAAATTTAAATATTTAGTGGCCAGTACTATGCCACACTAAAGTAATAAATACTTTTTGTTGGAGATTCCAACATATATATATATACTAGATTTTATACTTTAATTTTGTGTGTGTAATAATGCATGTAATAGAATGTAAATATTTTTGAAGTGAAACTTCTTTAGAATTGTGATTTGAAAATCGATAAAACGAAAAAGTAACACTAAAAAGAGGTAAACACGTAAAATTAAACCTTATTGCATTCAAAATAAAACATTTCTCTTTACCCGTTACTATTAATTTTTAATTTAATTAAAACTTAACCCTTTAGCTCACTATTAGCACATAGGTGTCCGCGATGAGAGTGCAGATCGCGTTTGTGCACGTGATCGTTAATTGTGTTGTTGTCTCACTCTGTTTATATACGAGTTGTATGATTTGTATGAAATGGGTATATTTTCTTGGTATATTACGAGATAGTGATAGTGTTAGTCTTGCGGCTTTTTGGTATATCGATAATTGTCTTAAGGGTTAAAAGATTTCAAAAGAATTTTAGCTATATATTTGAGGCAGATATTCTTTTATACGTAGATCTAAGGAAATTGTGTGTAACAGTGCATTACAATTTGGACTTTATGACACTGATTTAAAGTGTAATTTAGATTCAATTCTATTTTCAGGGTAAACGTGCTTCTAGTGAGACAGTGTTGTGTGTGTTGTTTTTTAATTATAATATGTAGACGGATATTATATTTAAATTAATAAAAGTTAGAGAAGAATTATCTGTGAGTATATTCTCTGAAGTTTCACTTCTATTGCACACACACAAATTTATAATTAAATTGTATTGCTATTTATTAATTTCTAAATTAACTTAAGGTTCTACATACGTACTTATACATACATAAATCTTCATTGAAAAATTATTGATAATATGAAAAATTATGTAACTGATGGAGAAAACCACTGCGCGGTTTAATAGTAGTTAGCGAATATAGGTACAGATAGAGAGCAAGAGACAGTCAGACCCGGATAGTGACTTTGTTTTATACTATGTAAAGAAGATACCGCATCACAAATAACGCATTAAACTCATCGCTACATCTACTTGAAACGGTCACTACGACCAACATTATCCCAGATGGAACTTGTTCATTAGAATTATAGTCAGGCGTGGTGGGTATTATTACCGTCCCTCCTCTAAAAGAATAGGCAGTTTCGAGCTCAGCAGTGCGAAGACTTTGAGTTAATTTTTTAAGAAACTACGGTGCCATAAGGACCATAAGGTTTATTGAGGTTTGTGTTTTGGGAGTAAAGACTCTTGAATATTGAAGCACGAGTGCTGGAGTATAGTTTGTTAATTGAATCTGTGGTCAAGAGAAATTTTATTTTTAAAAATTGCTTTTTACAATATTAGTACTGTCCGACCACAACAATATAAACGTTGCGGTTGAAAATCACGACGCTATAAACATAGTGCATACTATTAGGAAATGTAAATAATAGAAAGTTAATCATATTTATAAGTACCACGCTCCTGGTAATTCATGTTTAGGCTTCAACCTTTGTTTTAAAACAATGTTCAGATGTGAATTAAGACTTGAGATTATACCCGGCCAAATAAAAAAATATTAATCAATGCGCATGCTTTGTTTTTTCTTAACATGGCTTTGCACGGTTTATGAATATAGCTAAAGTTACTTATTCATAAATATTCAAATCATCAAGGCACTTTTGACTTATTTCGAATAACGAAAGTCTTGTAGCATTCGGAAAAATCAAATTACATTAAACATTGCACATTTTTCACACAAACGCACAAATCCTGTACAAAATAATATTTTACATGTGATTGTATATTTCATAGCATTTTAGTAATTTCAAGATCAAAAACTGCGCAGCAGTTATTGCTCTCCAAATTTCTTATAAAACCCCAAATACAAACTAGTTATAAGATTTCAAAATAAAGAACTTTGAAATTATAATGTTGAAATAATCTACTATTGATATTGCTTTACTTAATTGCATGTTATAAAATTCATCTGTAATGTAATTAGTATTAAGATCACAAACCAAATTAATTTAAAATACATACATACATACATACATAACTTCACGCCAGTTCCCTTGCGGGGTAGGCACGAACAACAGAGTGCCATTTAGGCTTATTCTTACACACCTCACTTGCCTCTTTGACATTCATAACTCTTGTCATGCAAGCTCGTCTGTTCTTAAGGCTCCTGACATCACCTTCTGCTAGTACACGATCAATTTGATCATGGAAGGTGTGTCGTGGCCTTCCACGACTTCTGCATCCATCCACTTTTGCATTGTATATCTGTTTAGTCATTCTTTCATCATGCATTCTTTCCACATGCCCGAACCACCGGAGCATTCCTTTCCTTACCTTCACCCCGACACTCTCTTTCAGACCAACTCTCTTTCTTACTTCGGTATTACGAACGCGGTCCGCGAGCGTCACTCCGCAGATTTTGCGCAGTGCTCGCATCTCGACCGCGTTTACTCTACTTTCATGCTCTTTCTTCCATACCCAACTCTCGCTTCCATACGCGAGCGTAGGTACCAGCACCGCGTTGTGTACGGCGAGCTGGGCCTTCTGGCTGAGGTTCTTAGCGCCTAGAAGTTTACCTAACGCTCCATTTAAACTATTCCCCAAATTCACTCTTCTTTCTATATCAGCGGTGTACCTTCCATCCCTGCTAAAAGCACATCCAAGATATACAAACTCATTCACTTGCTCCAGCATAACATCATCGACCATTATCCTTGCATTCGTTCTGGTTTCTTCTCTTTCAAACACCATAACCTTTGTTTTCTTCGCATTCAAATGTAAGCCTCTCGCCTGACAGTCATCTTTCATCATTGTGACTAGTGTTAATATAATTAAAATAGAATTTAAAATAGATAGATATATAAACTTTAGGCATAATAAACCAGAGTTACATGGGTAGGTACTTCATGAATACAATACTAATTTGTGTTTAATAAAGTTTACATACCAACTTTATAAAAAATATTACTCTATATTCCACAGTCGACGTACTTTCCACTACAAAATCTAATTTAATAAAATACTAACTTTTGCTCGCTGCTTCGCAAGCGTTAATGTTATCGCACGGAAGATATACATTTTTCCGAGATAATAAGTATCCGACGTGCTATTCCGGAATATAATCTATCTCTGTGCCAATTATCATCCAGATCTGTTCAGTCTTTCTAGCGTGATTGAGCAACTAACATCCATCCTACCTTTCGCATTTATAATAATTAATTAATTAATAATATAGAATAGATTTAGTTCATTAATCAGTGTTTTCAATAATACCAAAGAATTCCAAACACAGTGGTCTACAGCAATCCACTGTCACATCATTCTGTGGTCGGAACCACGCGAGTCGTGAGAACGCCATCGTGCGCCGAGGCTTCTCGTAATTGATGGCAAATGGCTGCCGGTCCATTGCAACCATATCCAGCGTACTGCATCACATGTATATCCAATAGTCTTTTTAGTGCCTCCTGCCACAAGTGAAGTAAATGAAGGAAAATAAGGATTTCGAATACATAATTTAATTGATTCGATTTGTTGTCTATTGCTATGAAGTCTACATAAAAGGCGCTATCTATTCAAAAAATGTTTTACGCTATCTAAACAAATGCTTTAGAAATACACTTTCTTACCATTAGGCTTAAATGTCTTGTAACCAAGCCATAAAATAAAAAGACACCCTTCCATGGACAAAGAAAACGAACGCTATGTCAAAATTTGAAACTTGACAGCACACGAAATTGCGGTCAATTTTGTAAAAGACTTTTTAGCAGGAACTGAAAGGGACGTTGTGCTATGCAGTTTTATTTCCTAAAAATGTGTAAAATTACTCTAAGACGAACAATAGTTATAGGATATTGATAGTTTTTGAATAGTAATTATGTGTTTTTATGAGAAATGTCAACGGTATAGTCAAATGTGTGTGCCTTTCAAGTTTTCACTGGAACTCCGTTAAATGGCGTCAGTTGTAGCTTACAATTCAACTGTGCTACCTATAAACATCAGAATTGGCTGTATGGACTAAGATTCCCTTGCCTGCTGTAGAAAATGAAATAGAATTTTTATGGAATTTAGAATCATTAGGTATTAAAGATCCATATAATAATGAAATATCTAATATTCCGCTCGATATTGCAGTTAATGAAGAAGGTCGTTATGAAGTGAATCTCATATGGAAAGATGGTCCACAACTAGGAAACAACTACGACCAAGCGAAGAAAAGATTATGGTCAACTACAAAGAAGTTGGAGAAAATGAAGATGCTGGAAGGATATCATAATGTATTCAAAGACTGGGAAAAAGAAGGTATTATAACAGAAGTACACAATGATAATACGGATGATGGTCATTATATGCCACACCATGCAGTAATTAAGTTAGAAAGTACTACTACTAAAATTAGACCGGTTTTTGACGCTTCATGTAAAGATGAAAATAACAGATCATTAAATTCATGCATAGAGAAGGGAGGTAACCTAATAGAGCTCATTCCAAAGCTATTGATGTTATTCAGAGTTGGAAAATATGGTGTCATATCAGATGTTAGGAAAGCATTTCTTCAGATATCGATTTCACCAGAAGATCGTAAATATCTTAAACTGTTATGGTGGAAAAATCCTGAGGAGAAAAATGATATAGTAACTTATCAACATGCACGTGTGCCTTTTGGTGTTACGTGTAGTCCGTATCTTTTAGCCGCTACTATAAAATATCATTCAGAGAAGTATACTGATTTATATACTAAAACTGCGAAAAGATTGAAAGAATCATTTTATGTTGATAACTGTGTTACAAGTTTGGATTCAGAAGAAGAAGTGAAAGAGTTTATAAAAGAATCAATCGATCTAATGGAACAAGGAAAATTTGACTTAAGAGGTTGGATGACAAACTTAGTAAATAAAAATGAGGAAACGAATACAGTATCAGTGTTAGGATTACAATGGGAAAGAAACACGGATGAGTTGCGATGCAATTTAAAACTGAAAACTATAGTGAATAAAATTACCAAGAGAGTTTTGTTGTCAATCACACAACAAATTTTTGATCCGATAGGTTTTTTGTGTCCAACCACACTAGTACCAAAGTTAATTATACAGAAAGTATGGTCATTAAGTACTGGGTGGGATGAAGAAATACCTAAACACTTAGAGACAGAATATAAAGAGTGGCTGAATACTGTTAGCCATATTGAAAAGTGTAAGATTGCACGGCGTATCTCAGACTTTCCGTTGTACGAATGTAACACTCGAGTTCATGTTTTTTGTGATGCGAGTAAAGAAGCTTATGCTGGGTGTGTTTTTATACGTACAGAATACAAAGGTACAGTTACAGTCCAATTAATCTTAGCAAAAAGCAGAGTTGCGCCTATTAAAAGGCAAATGTCTTTGCCTCGTTTAGAACTAATGGGGGCTCTTATAGCTTCTAGATTATACCATGAGGTTAATACATCGGGATTCCTGGCAACTTGCAGGGAATATAGTGTATACTGTTGGACTGATTCAGCTGTAGTATTAGCATGGGTACAAAGACAACATACCTGGAAAGCATTTGTGACAAATAGAGTAAAAGAAATATGTAGTAATACAAAAAGGAGTGATTGGTTTCATTTACCTGGAAAGTATAATCCTGCTGATTTGTGTTCACGAGGTTGCAATGCAAAGACACTACTAGAAACACAATGGTGGACAGGTCCACAATGGTTATACGATGAAAAAGACAAATGGCCTAGATCTACTATTGATTACACAGGAAACGAAGAAGAAATTATAAACAGTGAACAAAAGAAGAACATATTAGTCACTGTAGAGATATGTACATATTTTTTTAGCAATAGGCTTTTGTATTTTAACCAATATAGTAAGATAGTAAGATTAGTAGCTAGACTACGAAGAATAAGTCTTAGAATCAGAAGAATGTATAATACAGATACGGAATGCATTGGATTTGAAGAATATAAAAGTGCTGAAAAAACTCTAATCAAGCTAATACAAAGAGAAAGTTTGATAGATAAAGTTACTACGAGGAAAAAGCTTATTATAATAAAAGAAGAAGGAATATGCAAAGTTAAAACAAGGTTAGATCTCAGCAATGAAGATAGAGATTTTATATATCCAATATTACTTCAAGGAAAACATGAAATAGTGCAGAGGATGGTCGAAGAGAAGCATCGAAAAATGAATCATGCTGGAACGCAAACTTTACTAGCAGATTTAAGAAATATTTATTGGATTTTAGGAATCAGAAAATTAGTAAAGGCTATCGTTTCAAGATGTATAATATGTAAGAGATACAAAGCGAAACATTACGTTGTTCCAGAACCGCCTCTGCCTGCTGATCGCATTAAAAATACGGCTCCATTCGAAGTCACTGGAATTGATCTGGCCGGGCCCTTATTTCTAAGGAGTAATCAGAAATGTTGGATAGTTTTGTTCACTTGTGCTGTTTACAGAGCGGTACATTTAGAACTTACAGAATCTCTCTCTACAAATAGTTTTTTGATGGCTTTAAGAAGATTTATTGCGAGGCGAGGAAGACCAAGAATCATTTACAGCGATAATGGTACGAACTTCGTAGGCGCTGCCAATTTGCTTAAAGAATTAGACTGGCAAACTATCGAAGAGACTACAAATATCGACAGAATCCAATGGAAGTTCTCAGTACCAACCGCTCCTTGGTGGGGAGGATGGTGGGAACGATTGATAAGAGTAGTTAAAGAAATGCTTCGTAGGATCTTAGGAAAATCATCAGTCGACTGGATAGAACTTTCAACTATTTTATGTGATTGTGAAGTCGTTATAAACAGTAGACCTCTTACATATGTAGAAATGGGAGATGTAAGACCTCTTACACCCATATTATTTCTACAGGGAATTCCAACAAGCGATACACCAGATTTCGATAAAATCGATAAAGAAAATTTGCATATACGGTATAAACATTTACAAACGCTACGAGAAGATTTTAGAAAAAGATTTAAGAACGAGTATTTGTCATTGCTTATTAGCAAAGGGAAGGAGATTAAAAACGAACCAAAGGTAGGAGAACTAGTCCTTATTGAAACAGAAAAGAGTAGGTTACATTGGCCAGTCGGAGTAATTACGGAAATCTACATAGGACGAGACGGTTTCTCACGTGTAGCAAGAGTCCGAACTGGATCAGGTGAAAAGGTAAGGCCTTATCAAAGATTATATCCTCTGGAGCTCTCTACGGTATCTCAAGATTGGCTGAATAACATCCCGATTCCCAGAGACGAACCTTCAGGTAAAGATCAGTGTATGCCTATCCCTTTAGCTACGTCTACTAGGTTTGGTAGGCAAATTAAACTTCCAATTCGTTTTATGGAATGATTTTATTTCTTTTTTTGAGTACGACGCTCTCTGGGTGCAATAATTTTGTTTTGCTATGTGCATAGATTTGAGTTTAAATTGTTTTTATTGTACTGACTTCAATGTAATATTTTGAGAATGTTATGTTTACTTGTGCTCTATAATCCGCCCCCGGGAGGAATGTTACGGACTCTTTTATTATAAGTGACATATTAAGAGAAAAATATAGATGTCAATTTATTAGATCCAAATAAATGTCTGTTATATGAAGACGTGCTTCTTATTTATTTAATAGATAAATTATTAGAAAGCGCGTCTTCATATAACAGACATTTATTTGGATCTAATAAATTGACATCTATATTTTCTATCTTTTATTGTAAGTGACATATTAAGAGAAAAATATAGATTTAGTCATTTCTAAAATTTGTAAATTTGCAACAATTTTATCGTACAAAACGTCTAAACCTATTTGTTGCCTGCATGTAACTAATTTCAGCAGTTCTCGTACGTAAATTTCAATTAGAGTTTCGTCTTTGGCAAAGCGGTCTTTTAGAGTCTTGATTACTTTCGGGTAATTTTCTGCAGTTGGTGGATAGCTTTCGACTAAATTTCGAGCAGTGCTACCATCAGTCATCGCTTGTGTTAAATATTGAAATTTTGTTTCTTCGTCCATGCTGACATTCTCATGTATTTTTTTGTATTGCCCCCAAAACGGTAGCCATGATTTGGGATTATCGTCAAATTTCCTAATGTCAATTTTAGGTAAATTCAAATTCTTTAAATTAGAACACTGTCTCTTCTTTTTTCTCTTTCTTGAACTCATCGCACAGCTTAGCTTTTGTTTTGAGCCATCTTATTTTTATATTATCACAGTCTTCACACTCTTTTTCATATTCTTCTTCATCAAATTTTTCTGAACTCAACATCTCATTTTGTATTGCTGTGTCCAATCTATTTATTCCATCTATTTTTTCTTTTAAAAATTCGTAGTCTATACTTGAAGAAGCGGCCATCTCGTGTCTTAAAAAAACACGTCTCAATTGCTCCCTTTGTCGTTTCAGAATATTGAGATCCATCGTAAATTAGTTAAAAATATCGTTAGATTCTTTGCCGTAAACGTTTGGTGTCACGGTCGCCACTATGTTGGGGTATTATTCGCGCTTTCTAATAATTTATCTATTAAATAAATAAGAAGCACGTCTTCATATAACAGACATTTATTTGGATCTAATAAATTGACATCTATATTTTTCTCTTAATATGTCACTTATAATAAAAGAGTCCGTAACACCTGCCTTTGTGGCGAAATCTACCACTACTACTTAACATTAATCCTCTGATAAGAATATAACATTTTACTATGATTACCTATGCACTAATAGGTATATATCAAAGTGAGTTTGATTATTATCACGCATTAGGACCCCTTTTCACGGTTAATATGAAGCCGTTCTTCGTATAGTTTTGTGATGGATTTTCCTTGAAGACTTCAGGTGTACATAAGGTAAGCGTTAAGAACTAAAAAATTTGGACTATATGAAAACAAAGTTTTCCTAGACTTAGACACAGGTATATACTTAGTAAACGTGCATAAATTTGATAAACCAGATATTAAGGAAATAACCAAATAACTACATATGGAAATAATATCAGAAACCAAAACCGTGGTCTTGGAAATATTAACTAATAAAGTTGGCGGTTTCGGTGTGTGTTTGTTATCCGTTATGCAGTTTTGATTTCTAAACATTTTACACGCAGTATGATTGCTGAGAAATAGGTGGGGAGAATTGAACCACAAATAGGTACAGAAGACTCAGTCAGCATAATACGCGTGTTACAGATGCACAAACTACGTAGTTATGAAGGACATTTTTCACGGTAACTAGCGATAATAACAATTGTTCCAAGTAGTGCCACCTATTATTTATTCATGGATAGTTGAGATTACTGCTTGGCTCGTTTCTCTATCGCTCGAATTTAAAAGAGTGCGGGCGCCGAGCGTAGCGACTAACGATTATTCTCAATTTAACTTCGAATCGGACGAAAGTCAAAATGACAGTCATATTATGTCATATTAGCGCCCTAGGGTAGCCATTTATTGATTGAGAATCATGACATATTATCCCTATATTATCTATTCAAGTTATCCGTGTTTTGCTCTACAAATCCCCCAAACACTAGGTATTAAATACAAGCTTTTCTGTGCTTTCACTACGAATGGCCACTTACACGTTTTGAATTCCATACGAAACTTTAGGCTAGTACTTTAGTAGTGGAGAAATTGGCTTTAGAATATAGTCTTGCAGATGATATACCTTTAGATTTAAATAGATTATCATTTCAGCGGTTTTCGATATGATTAAAATATGATCTAAATAGAATATGAGCCTTGGAGCACACGAGCATACTCATGCTTAACACGTGCAAAAATCTTCTTCCGGTCAAGGATACGTGGGAGAAGCGATATCTGTTATAAGCACTACTTGCAATAAGGTATAGGTATATCTGACGCTATACTGAGTGAATCTTCTGTTACAGTTTTATGATTTAACATCAGGAGAAACTCTTGAGGCTAATCTGCGGTCGAAGGTCGGCTATTTGTAAAATAGAATTTGCTTGGAGTCGTAAAGTGTAAAATGATATTTTATTTATTTACCAAAGAAAATTATATATTTTTATCTTTACTTATTTCATGCCTTCATTTATATTTCTTATTCGTTTTTAAATAATTATAGCCGCTACTTTGTTCATGTGGAAGTTGACTTTATTGTCGTACGATATACTTCTGAATCCAGTAAGATATCAAATTTATATTACAAATGCTTGAGTTGACATTCCAGTTTTAGTTATAATTTTTATCATTAAAATTCGTTAGGACGCTTCGACCACCTACATTTCTTATCTATACTAATATTATAAATAGGCAAAGTTTGTGAGTTTGTGACGTTGTAGGGGATAATCTCTGGATCTACTAAACCGATTTTAAAAGTTCTTTTACTGTTAGAAAGCTACGTTAACAGGGAGTATTATAGGTTATATAACATGACACTATATACCACGGGAGCGGGACAAAGCGTGGGTGAAACCGCGCCGGGCCGCTAGAACACTATAATTTTATTACTATAAATAATTAAAAGATCAATTGATTTATTTGGCAAACATATAATAATTATCATTCTTACAATGTAAAAATATATAATGATACACATATCAGATAAGTTTCTATTAAAAAATTATTCATACTAGAAAGAGATTTAGCTCAAACAACTATAAAAAAATTACAATATATTTGATAGAATATTGCTAATTTAGCCAAAAAAATAATAATTAAGTAATACAATATCACACTATAAACTATGTCTATTTAACGATCTCATTGTTGTATAAGTCATATAATACCTAGATGAAGATCATATTGATCGTACCTATATCTACGCATAGCTGTAGCAGTTGAAAATTATATAAATATAAATATATATATATATATATATATATATATATATATATATATATATATATATATATATATATATATATATATACAAGAATAAGCCTAAATGGCACTCTGTTGTTCGTGCCTACCCCGCAAGGGAACTGGCGTGAAGTTATGTATGTATGTATGTATATATATATACAAATGATATAGGTATATAAATATTACATAAATATGTATAAGGCCTGTGGTCTGTTAGCCTAAAACCTCATACTTAATTCTCGGCCAGGTTATACAAATATAACAGTAAAACAAACAGTAATACTTGTTTCATAAGATTTAGTCATTTTAAAGGCACAATAATGAGATGCTCACGATGATTGTGTGTGGTCCAAGGGTGACGCTGTCGGACAATATTTGTACAAGATACTGTTAGTAACTACCTCCAGGTTGGTGACTGTGATAGGAGGAGCGGAAAGCGGTTTATCCTTTTACATTATCCTTGTTTACAACATTTTCGGCGCCCATATTTAGGTAAAAGTATAATAGTGGAAATATTATATTTTTATCAGAAATAATATTAGAAGAATATAGATATAACCCTCTTTAATTGTTATTTGAGAATATAGTACATTTACCTTTTATATTTTGGACATTATGTATAAAAACATGTTAATTGATATTATTATAATTAGTTTTTTTTTTAATATACTATTTGTGCTGCAACATTTTTATAGTAGGTACTTATGATTATGAGAACAAATAAAGATATAATGCATCATTTTAGATGTTAGGTCATTGTAACAGTATATTGTATTTGTGACTCTCTTAATTAATCAATCGTAACATCTTAGATAATTTCATGTTTTATTGTATTAGACCAGGATTTACGATTAGCATCATGATGGCAACTGTGATTTCAGTGTAAGGAGGCTTTTAAAGATCCCTTTTTAAATTTATTCCAATAGATGCAGAGATATAATAATATGTGAGGTATAATAAATTCTAACATTATTTACATGTAAAATAACGGGCGTCAATATATCATTTTATTTTTCTTATCATTTTATTTTAAAAATATCTTAATATAATGAAAATAAAAATAAAAAGGCCTTTTATTTCTTATATTTTTTCCAATCTGTGTTAATTCTTAGTATTTATGTTAATTGGTTAGTAAACTTAAATTAATTGTTAGTATTGTTGTTGTTAATCTTCTTATTTTACTTATTTTTACGTAAGAACCCCAGGTTACGTGAAAGCCTCCTCCAAAAACTGACCTAAGATATTTGACACCAGTTAGAGCCGGCTGTTTTTTTATATCTCTTCTCTTCCATTCGTGTCAATGTCAAAATATCTTGATATAAATAATACGCGTTGGCGCCATTTCAACCCAAAAATAAAATAGATATGAATTATTTACTTACTGTTCAAAACAATAATGAGTGCGCTATTTGACATCTTTTGCGTACACAATATTTTGACGTCTCAAGTTTGTACGCTTTCACAAAAATGATAAACAGTATCTTAGTTGATTTGACTGACCGCTCCCCCATTTCCGCCACATCGAAATTGATCTATCCGCAAATCTGTCTCACCATGCGCTAGCCATTATTGTCATCTCTGCGACAAATTTACAGCGTGGCGTTTTACCACCGCAGTGCCCTCGCTCTGTCGCGGTCACCGCATCCTTAATTAAATAGTGCAATCATATCTTTCTAATTACACAGTCCGATGTCATATGTGATAACGTGTTGTTTGCATATCAAATCTGTCGCTCGTTTTTTGTGGCGACTTGAGTATTGTCGGTTTTCAGGGTCGTTTGTGATAACTTTATATACATTTAGATCCTACTAATTATAACATTTTATATTAAGATAATGATTATTGCGTACTAAAATCTTTTGAAATTAAGGTAAACTGTACCTTTGTTGGTAGCCCAATGATTGGCACCCAGTCAATTTATACAAAATATTTAAAAGGCTCAATATTTTCTATTTGTAGCCATACTATAATATTATTTTTATCATTTTATGGCTATTAAATAAAAAAAATGTTAAGATTTCTTAATGTTTTAAATAAAATAATAGGGTGGCAACAATGGTCTAGTTTCCCCTACTTACTTAAAAATTTAGGCAAAATAGAAAATTCATGTTCAACAGCTATACAAATAAAGATGGAATTTATAACCATTGATATTATAAATTTCTTTCACTGATAAAAGGAATGTTTGATATTTATTAGCGAACTTTATAGGCGAAAACTGCCGGTGAGCCATAAGTACGCAACTACGCATACTAGCGCAAAAAATAGATGGATAGACTGTATGAAGGATGAAATGATTGTTTGTGGTTTGAATTGAAATGTTACGACGACATATAAATAAATAATCGGCGGATAAATACACACATTGTATATCCCCAAGCTAAGCAAGTTACGCTTGTGTTATGGGTTACGTACAACGGATCACTCTAAGGCTCATCATAGAAACCCAGATCATAGTATAAATAAATGAAAGTTGGTTTCACAAATTTATCGTGCCAGGAATCGAATCCGGACCCTGAGGCAGGCCGACATAGGCTTAGCCAACTCAACCACAGAGGCCGTATGATTACGCCTAGTGTCGATGGTCACTAAAATACCGTTTAATTTAAATGAGTTATCATTTCAAGGTGTAAACTAATATCCTACATACCTATAGGTCTTCCAAAAACATATAAATTATTCCCAACAGCTTTGTTGTGCTGGTAGTCTTACACAAACGCGGGATTGTCTTGCGCCATAATAACGTACAATCTCTCATTCAGTTTAGTTTTAATTTCAATTTGCCTTGCTGTGTCCAGACACGACCGACTACGCGGATTAGGCTAAGAATACAGTATTTTGAGTAGTATAATCTGTATAAAGCATTATAATATAATATCAGCCCATAAATGTCCCACTGCTGGGCTCGGGCCTCCCATTATAGAGAGAACGGACAGTACACCCGCTACGCTTGTCCAAGGTGGCTTGGCAGGTTTGACACATTATTATTATTATTTTATTATACATTATCTCGAAGTACAGGTTGCATCACGATGTTTTCCTTCAACGTTGTTAACATGTTACAATTACTGTAACAATATGCAGATTAGATCAGAAAACTGACTAAGTGGTGCATGCGTTCCAGCCAGGATCGAACCCGCGGCCTTTGAGTTTGAGACGCGTGCGCTTTCCATTACGCTACCGCGACTTTCATAAACCATAAACCAGTATAAACCATTAACCATTCGAAATACTTTTTCGAAATACATAAACTATTATTAGAACTTAATAAATACATATTTAACAAAAAATCAGGTCGAATAGTAATAATAATAAAAAAACTTTATTTCAAACCAGGGTTCATATTGTAAGTATGTTAGTTACAAGTGTCTTACAAATTAAAGTTGGTACTGTTAGTAATTAATTGTATTGAATACACATATTAATCTTCAACAACTTATTTTATGCCAATGAATACCCAATATTGTTGAAAAGGGCAGTCGAACTTTGTCGGAATATCTTCAAAAGGTCGTGGAGATGCTGCAGCAGAGACACAGTTTTTTTGCGGACAATTGTCTTATACCCATCTGTGCGAATTCTCTCCTCAAGTCGAATAGATATAAAATATATTTAATTATCAACTTTTTAGATATATCTAATGAATAGTATTAAAAAACGATTCGTCTACTGTATACAACTTTTCATTATATAAAGGATCTTGTTCAAATATTTTTCTTTGAGGGACTATACAAAACCAAAAGTAATTTTACTTAATTTAATCAAAAAAAATTTAAATGCCCTCTAATATAAAAAAATATTAAATGTATTCGCAGCTTAACAAGTTAATATCACAAGTAAGGATGGACGCAATTAGCTTGCGGTTGGAATTACAAAATTTGAATCTTCCCGCGGCAACTGTTCTTGCTTCCATCCAGGCTTGGTTACCTCACCATACCACTTTGACTTCTTTGCTAATTACACGACAAAGAATTATTATAATGGCACGTTTAGATACATTGTTTTGCATCTCAACAATATTCATACAATAGTTTTTTTATTAATAAATCTACAGACTCGGAGCCCAAACCTTTTTTAGAACTACGTTAAATATAATTATTTAAAATTGTTACTTACTCGCTAATTTGTTTTTTGTTCTATTATTATGTTTGTATATTATCGTGTTAGTTACATTGTTACTTAATTACTATAGTTTGTATGGATTTTTATTCTCACTTCGACTTGAAGTTGGATATAAAGATACAGTTATGAGAGATTTGAAATATATTATATCTGAATTCGAATCAATCGGCTTACATCTTAATTTGTCTAAATGTGAACTTTATATACCCCCTACGTCCTTAAATAAGGATGAGATTATCCAAAAATTTAACCTTATAGCGCCCAATATTACAATCATTGACGATACCTCTCTTCGCCTCCTAGGTTCACCAGTTAAGGATAAATCGATTCCGTCGTTTATAAACGATAAAATTCTAAATTTTAATTCTTGTTCGGACCGCTTACTCCAAATTAACAGCCATATGGCATTTTGGATAATTAAATTTTGTTTATTTGTTCCAAAATTCACACATTTTTTACGATGTTGCCAATTCTGGAAGCATTCAATAATTTTACAGACACTTGACGACATCGTAAAAAATACTCTCATCAACGTTTTGAACATTGACCTACAAGAACGCATCTGGACCCAAGCCACGCTACCAGTGAGGTTTGGTGGTCTGGGTGTACGCAAAATTTCGAGCGTGGCCCTTCCAGCATTCCTGTCTTCAGTACATAGCACCAAAAAAATTGTTCAAGAAATACTTCATGCAGACTTGGAGCCATCACTATCAACTGAAGCCAGGAATGCTTGGCTGGTGGTTTGTCCGGGTAGCAGTCTGCCCATTGTCCCCTCTATACAGAGGTCCTGGGACGGGCCGATCTGTGAACTGTCACGTAAAAAACTATTGGAAACGTCGATTAGTTCTGCAGATCGAGCCCGTCTTTTAGCTACCTCTGTATGGGAATCAGGACTTTGGTTGCAGGCCCTACCGTCACCTTCTATAGGAACGCTAATGGATGCAGCCACATTCAGGTCAGCAATCTGCCTTCGTCTTGGGGCAAATTGCTGTGAACCACACAACTGTCGCTGCGGCCGGGCTGTCGACCGGCTTGGCCACCATGGCCTATCGTGTGGTAGAAGCGCAGGCAGAATTCCGCGACATGCCGGCCTCAACGATATAATACGTCGGGCTCTTGTC
Source organism: Dendrolimus kikuchii (assembly GCA_019925095.2). NCBI lineage: Eukaryota > Metazoa > Arthropoda > Insecta > Lepidoptera > Lasiocampidae > Dendrolimus > Dendrolimus kikuchii. The sequence continues at coordinate 17,013,544 of CM034400.1, forward strand.
AGCGCCGACGTGCCAGCCGTTCTCGAACCGAACGGCCTGATCCGCGACGATGGCAAGAGGCCCGACGGTATGACTTTAATTCCCTGGAGCTTGGGAAGGCCGCTTGTGTGGGACGTTACCTGTGTCGATACACTGGCGCCTTCTCATCTCCAGGAGTCCAAAGTTGGGGCCGGTCGCACTGCCACTTCTGCCGAAAACCTCAAACGGCTCAAATATGTAACCCTTGGAACAGGTTACATATTTGAGCCGTTTGGGGTGGAGACTTTGGGCCCATGGGGGCCAAGTGCCCACAAATTATTTAAAATAATTAAAAAACGCCTAATGGACAAAACAGGAGACCGGAAGGCTGGAGCTTACCTCGCTCAAAGGATTAGCCTTTGTATCCAGCGAGGTAATGCTGCCAGCCTTCTAGGTACAATGCCCAGCGACAGTGGTCTGGTGGGGCTGGACGGGCTTTAATATAGGTTTTATTTTAATATTAGTTTTTTTTTTTTTTTTTTTTATACTATTGTATATATATTTTTAAGTTAGGTTTATTTATAGGATATTTTAGATTTTTAATTAATATTAATTTGTATAGGATAAAAAAAAACAATAATGTCTACGATAGAGGCTATGTTTGTCTGTGCAAGTTGTGTTATTGTGGCCATGTTAACAAGGTTTCCATTGCCCAAAATATACTACAGTGTGCAACAAACTGCTGTTTTACTCTGCTGGTTCACAACCCAAAAAAAAATTAAATAATTAAACATTTTAACAAGAAAAATAGCTGGGTATTTTCCAATAATTTTCTTATCTATTCAAAGTATCGCTAATAGCCTTTAAAGAGACCGGAAACCGGTCATACAACGAGCATGTGTTAAAATGTATCGATTGTACCAAATACATAAATTTTCAGCGCGACACGGCACCGTGCAGTCCCCGCATCGTGAGGACTTGGTAACATAATGTATGCAATGAGCACACGGCGATCCACTGTGACAGCATTGTTAGGACTCAATCATTAAAGCTCTGATCAAACTGAGGCGAATCCCGCGCTGAACACGAGACAAAAGTCGCTCGCGTCGATTATGACAACTAACTTGCTGCGTTCAAATTGACTTCAATTCAAACTAAGGCGAATTCTAAGAAGAATACGGCACAAGAGTCACTCGCATCGATTCTCCCTAAATCCATAGTATAAGAGTAGTTATAATAACTACTCTTAGTTTAGGATGTCTTCTAAATTAGAGTCGTGTAATAATAAAAATGAGGTCAACATCTATAGCTAGGACACGTCTGCCTTCTATTATGGATTCCTAAAGAAGTGTAGTTTAACAAAGATAAGAAGAAAAGAAAAAAAAAACGAAAAAAGAAAGACTTTATTTGAAGAAATTGCAAAAAAAAGGAATATCGCAAGTACCAAGCAAGAACACCGCGGATTCTGATTATTGGTTTAGTGCTTAGTTCGATACGGGATTAATTTTCGAAAGTGAAAGGAATTAATTCAACTTAAGATCCTATAGGACTAATAACTATAAAACTTCGTTATAGCAATCAAGAAACAAATTTCTTTATTGAAGAACTATGAATACGCAAGACGTAAAGACAACTTAAGAGGATAAGCAAGCGAAAAAATCGTTCTAAATCGCTTTCTGAGTCCATGATTAGCCTGTTTGATCAGAGCTTAAAGTCCAGGCTACATAGGAAAGTTCCAAGGAGAGAACGGGACAACAACGGGTATTCTTTTCATTACTTAGGCAGCCTCTGTAACTTAGTAGTCGATGTTGACCGCTTGGCTCAGGTATATAGCTTCCCCTTGGGTAATTTTTTAAACGCACTAATAGTTATTTTCTCTAGGCTGGAAGTTTACTGGAATTAGTTCAAGTTAACTAAATTATACAAAAGTAAATAATTTAGCTTGGTAATATTTTATTGGGCTTTCACTGCACTATTGTGTAGCCATGGTAACTTAGTGGTTAGCGTACCCACGTCGTAAATTCACTTTTTAAATGGCACAGATTTGAATCCTGGTCAGGAGGCATGCACTAGTTAGACACTTTCCCTAAGTTCTCGAGAGAATGTAGAGCCCCTGTAACAAATTTTATTAACATTGATCTCGTAATGAGAAAAATGATTACGTCATATATTGACAGACTGACGGACGGACATAAATATTGTACATATAATAGTTCCATTTTTGCAATCCAAAATAAACAGAAAGCTTATAAAGACAATTTTATGAAAGAAAGACAAATAACGGTAGAAGAAATCAATGTTCTATCATAAAATATTTGATTATAGTTTGCGTGTGGAGGAAGGCGTCACCATAACAGATGGGAGCTAATCGTCAGTTTGTCTGTAACATCATTAATACGCATTGACTTACGTCCGAACGAACAATAACACTAGGTACATATACGACGAAAAGTGGATGGGAATAAGTTTCAAAAATAAAGGTGCAATTTATGTTTACTGTCGTTTAAAACAAAAATCGGGACAGGGACGGGCAGCTACATTAATGTGGTGAGAAGTGTGTTTAATATTCTACCTGCGCTTTAGAGATAAACAATTAAAAAAACTTCACATAATAGAGCAAAAAGAAGGAAGGTGGCAGTATACCTTATAAAGATTAATCTCGCATAAGTATTACGAGACAAAAGTATTTAAATAAAACTTGTCTATTGTTGGAATACAGCAGACAGGCTGACCATCCAGCTGATGGCAAGGGGCTACCTCTGCCTGTGCTGTGGGTCTCGAACAAAAGACTGAACCTGACCACAGTAGTCAGAAATTAATAGAACTTTTTTCGATTATGTAAACTTGCCTTTATTATTTTCGCAATAACAGTGTCTATCGGGTTACTTAAGTTATAAAAAATTTTTAGCTTGTGAGTAATTAGACTCGATGATCAATTTAATGTTGTCTGTCTGACTTTTCATATACTTGAGCAAATGAAAAAGACTTACAAATTTTATTTTTAAAGGTATTTTTTTACAAATAGAGCTCACATATTTAAAATAAGAATTATTTTAAAGAAATATATACAATCTTCAAGCTATTCAAAAGTTTTGTAGATCACAAATAGAACACAACAAATTAAAATCCTTTTAAACATTTTTGTATCCGATTGTACTGGATATTGTTAACGATAGTCTGTCATTAGCAGTATTGATATATCGACTGTGACGTAACTATACATATTGTATTAGTTATAATTTAGTTATAACTGATATTTTTTCTCATTATTAAATCCAAGGGTAAAATTTATCTAGAAAGTATTCCGAACAAAACTTTCTCTTTAAAAGTGCTTTTAGCATATAATTTAAAGAAACTTATTACTTTTAATAAGTAGTTGTTATTTATTTATTTTATAATTTAAATATAGGTTGAGTCTACAACTTATTATAATTTGTAAGTTGGAATTACGCAAGCAAACGCTTTATATATTCTGTGTCTAAGAAAAATAGTTCGTGTGAAATAGATTAAATGTTTGATATTGAAATATTCTTTTACGCTACGTTTAGTACGAATAGTAACACAACATATCAAGTACTACACAATTGATATAGAAAAATGGCAAATTCCAAAATTGTATACCAATGTTAAAACCGCCAAAAATCACGAACAGCTCATTACATTCGCATTTTGAATTTCAAAAAAACGCAATAGTGTAGGTGGTCCGTTTTATGCTGTAAAATAATAAGGGCACCTATGTGTTCCATTCTATATAATAATGGGGGTACTATTTCTGTGGGCAGCATAATAATGGTCGCGCAACTTATACTGGGTGGTCGGATTATGACTTAAAGCCAAGGATTAAACTACATCGACACGTGTGCTTTTCTATGCTTTCGAGTGGCTTTAGGCGATTGTGTGCGCGATTGTACAGTTTGTGATAAGGTAATATGTGTATTACAAGGTATTTATGCAGTGTTTATTTTTTACTTAAGTGTACATGTACGGCTTTAAAATTTTCAGCGATTTCAGTGTCAAGTTTGAGTTGTAACATGATGATTGTTATCATGTGTGAAACATACCTACACGATTATAATTTTAATGGCTTAAAATAAAAAAATTGTACATTTTTTATTTGTTTACACACATATGTATGTACATGTATAAATATAAAGTGTCGGGGTGAAGGTAAGGAAAGGAATGCTCCGGTGGTTCGGGCATGTGGAAAGAATGCATGATGAAAGAATGACTAAACAGATATACAATGCAAAAGTGGATGGATGCAGAAGTCGTGGAAGGCCACGACACACCTTCCATGATCAAATTGATCGTGTACTAGCAGAAGGTGATATCAGGAGCCTTAAGAATAGACGAGCGTGCATGACAAGAGTTATGAATGTCAAAGAAGCAAGTAAGGTGTGTAAGAATAAGCCTAAATGGCGCTCTGTTGTTCGTGCCTACCCTGCAAGGGAACTGGCGTGAAGTTATGTATGTATGTATGTATAAATATAAATGTGAAAATAAACTTAACTGTTTCTACCTTATGGCTGTAGGATATTTCTTATACCGAAAAGTAAGATTTTTCAGCAGGATATGAATTCCAAAATTACGAGTACTGAACCCCGTGGAAGTAGTAGGAATGCAACAAATCATCCTATTGTTTTATAAGAAAATTATGGCTTTGTATTCTGGTTGAACACTTGTATGTATTGGGGTAAAATATGCTGTGTGGCCACAGAGTCAAAAACAGACTTCTTAATTGCTATATTACTGATGTACATACATACATACATAACTTCACGCCAGTTCCCTTGCGGGGTAGGCACGAACAACAGAGTGCCATTTAGGCTTATTCTTACACACCTCACTTGCCTCTTTGACATTCATAACTCTTGTCATGCAAGCTCGTCTGTTCTTAAGGCTCCTGACATCACCTTCTGCTAGTAGTAATTACTAATGTAATTAGGTTAATTTTTTAATTGCCCTTTCATTTAACTGAACTCTTTGAGTGCAATATATAAACAAGTATAATATTAGTATTACTAGCAGAAAATAAGCCAGAAAACTTAACAACAAACCTCAGCTGTTTACATAGATTAAAAAAATGTTTGCCACAATTTTTTAAAATTTCATCAGTTACAATAGATCTGCTAATACGGATACCTTGTGTCATTACGCGTATATTTTTCGATGAAAAATTCAAAGGCATAAACCGCCCACAAATAATTCGGCTACCGTACTGTGTTAACGTGATTTGTAAAAATATTCCAACACATGTAATTTAAAGTCAATAGACTTTATTACGTGTCTTATAAAGTCTATAATTGAATGAAAAAGGTTTTAGGACTGGACATTTATCTTGGTATCTCAATACAAAGTCTCTTTGAAAACGTCAAACGAAGCGCGAAAAATTTCGTCCAGGCCAGCACCCGTGTTTACTTAGCGGACAACGTTTAAAAATAAAAAATCCCTTAGCGAATCTTAACTAAATAATGGTATTAAATGTTGGCCAGATCTACGCAGTATAATGGTTTTGAATTTCTTTGATCCACCTCAAAATATGATTGATATGACGGCGGTTGCTTTTGTAGTTTTTCTAGCACTACGAAAGCAATACTCGATTCAAGAAATATGTGATAAGTGTTTTCTTTTCTCGTCCTAGAAATTGTTAATCCCGAGTGTTGAAGGCTCAGCGTTGAGTGAATGAATAAATGAATTAAAACTGTTTACGACGTTCACCAAAAATTGAAACTATGTTCTTAAAAATTAGAAACAATAAATTGTTAAACCCCTAGAGTGTAGGGGTTTTACAATTTAATTTATTGTATCTAGGGCCTAGACTATATATACTAAGGAAAATATTAAAACATGAGAGTGGTGGCATAGACAGTGTATATATATATATAAAGTCTATTTTTTTTATATATATATATATATGTATATATATATATATATATATATATATATATATATATATATGCCATTTAAAATATAAAAACGAATCGCAACAAAATTTTAACTTAGTTTTTACGGGCAGGTTTTCAAATTGGACAAGTACGTTAACAATCTGCCCGTAAAACTTCAAGTTAAAATTTTATTGCGATTCATTTTGCCACTTATCCATTGCCATTCGTTTTTCCAATATTCTCCCGTATAAAGGCAATAAGTTTTTAAAATCTCCCGGCTCCAGGAACGCAGCTAAAATCTCCCGGATATTTTAGAGCGGCGGCAGGCCGGACCGAGCGAGCGAGCGAGCGACTCACGCCGCGCGGCCATCTTATTTAGTTGCGTAATAGCCAGGACTCCGAATGCGTTTTGTATTTGTAAACATTGTACGCGAACGCGAGCGTTGTTGTTGTTGTTTTAATTAAAGCATAATGTCGAATTCGGAATCCTCAACGCAGCAGACACCGCAGAAAATGAGAAAACTCAAATATCATACAAGCTTTGATGAAAAGTGGTTGAACGATCCTCTGTTCAGTACTTGGCTTAAAAAAGGAAATGATTATACCGCTCAATGTAAATTATGCAAAACCGATATTTCAGTATAATACGAAGGTATAAGAGCTCTGATAGTGCATTCGGAAGGTAAGAAACATATGTTATTTCTAAAAAACAAGCCTTCAATGCCAATGCCATCAGTTTCTAGTTTATTTGTGAAGATCTAATAACTGATGCAGAAGTTACATCTGTATATCACGGAGTTAAACATCATCACAGCTACTCGAGTCAAGACTGTAACAACAAGTTGTTTCCTACGATGTTTCCTGGTTCAGAAGTTGCAAAGAAAATAGCGTGAGGTCGAACTAAAGCTACAAATATTTGTGAAAATGTCATAGCCCCACTGTCGCAAGAAATCCTACTATCCGAATTGCATGATTCAACATATTTTCTATTGGCACAGATTCTTCTAATAAAGGAAATTTAAGAATGTTTCCAGTTACAGTGCAATGGTTTTCAATTCGAGATGGTTTGAAACAAGGTTTACTTGACTTTTACCAAGACCCTATTGAAACTAGTGAAGCCATCAAAACACAGCTCTGTAAAGTTTTACAGGAAAATAGCTTATCCTTATCATCAGTATCATCATTTTCCGCAGATAATGCTTCAGTCAACTACGGGATTCATAACTCAGTTTTTCAAACACTTAAAATTGAAAACCCTAATACATCGAAAGTGTAAATGCCACATTTTACATAATTGTACCAAACATGCATTAAAAGCATTACAATTTGATGTGGAGTCGTTGGTATTAAAAGTTTACAGCGAATTTTCCGCGTTTGCTAAGCAAACAGCAAAGTTACAAGGAATTCTTCGATTTCGCTCATTTGGAGTACAAATATATTCTACGTCATGTGCCTACACGATGGCTCTCATTGCTACCAGCTTTAGACAGACTTATCTTGAATTGGCCGGTTTTGAAAGAATATTTTCTTAATGAAGGCGAGGATGAATGTGCAGCAATAATTTGGAGGGCGTTTAAAGATGAGAACTGTCTTCCATTATGATACTGCTATTTTATTCACAATATAATGCAGTTTTTGATACTTCTATTAAAAAACTAGAAAGTGACAGTACTGTAGTATTACATGCACTGAACTACACACGATTATGACAGAGTTGCGAACCAAAATTACTAACAGAAAGAATGATAAGTTCTACGGACAGTACGCGAAGCAATGTATGAGGAAGTTGACGGAGAGTGATCAAAATACTTTTAAAGAAGATACAGACAAATATTTAAAGCGATGTTTGACCTATTTGGATAAGTGGTACGACTTTGACGACTCTATTTACAAGAAAGTAAATATTTTGACAATAGAAAATGACAAAAAAAATTGACTGGAATGAATTAAAAGATCTGGGTGCATCACTGAATGTGCTAATAAATGAGGATAAATTGTATGACGACTACTGTTTACTGCGAAAAGTTCGTGAAGCTGTGGCAAGTAAAACAAAGAGGATAGGCTTGCGCTGGGTAATTTTTTTTGAAAAATGTAAGGGTGAAACGGGTAAAGAAATAAAAAAAGCTTGTTACATTCACTCTGTCGATCCCTATCGCAAACGCCGCAGCTGAACGTGTTTTCAGTATAGTAAACGAACTGTGGTCAAAAAGTCGTAATCGGCTAAATGAAACTCATGTGAAATCTGAAATACAGATGTGCACAAACTTCAAATACACCTGTAAAGAATTTTATGATTTTATTGATTCTAATCAAAAGGCATTACAAGCTGCTCGCAGTGTAAAAAAATACAACTTTAAATAAAATATTTGATTTTAATTGATTTTTTATTCCATCTCCCGTAACAAACAAACGGACAAAAAATCTAAAAATTAGTATTTTCGGAATCTGCTGATCCGAATTAGCCATCTTTATTTTTTTTTTCATTTTTAAACACTTTGTAATAGATTTAAGAATCGATTTTTATATAAAGTCCTCGGTATGGAAAATTCATAAGGAGTGAAATTAATATAAGAATTAACTCAAAAGCGTTACGTTTTTCTATGCAATGTACCCTGCATATCTTTCACCTTGTACTTAAGGGGTAAACTCCAGTCGTGTATCGGAGCTGACAAACACTAACACACTAACTAACTTTATTAATCAATACTAGCTGTACCAAAGAAACTTCGTTCGCGTTGCCTAAAAACTCCCTGTACCTAAAAAATCGCGACAGTAGCGCCATCCTTCTTCTATATTCGTCTATCCTACGGTAACAACGTCATCTATCGGGGTAAAAACTATCCCAAAAGTTGACCCGAGATATGAGCTAGCTCTATATAGTTTCAATTAAATTTGTTCAATAGTTTTAGTTTTCCAGGTGGTAGGGCATTCGCCCGACTGGATGGCCACCATCCCTGGTCTAAAGTATGTCGCCATAACAACCTTGAGTTGTGTTCCGGCATTAGTGACCAGGTTCCAGTTTCTCTTAAGAGAGCAGCAGCGCATTTGTAGGAATTGTGGTGTTGCGAATGTCCATAGGCGATGGTAACCGCTTTTCATCAAGTGGGCCGTCTGCCTGTCTGCTGATCTCCTACAATAAAAAAAATAAAAAAATAGTATTTACGTTATACTCTAACAGACGGTCAGAAACAAAAATTGCCCCAATTAGCCCCCTACTGTTTTTCTCTTTTTTAAATCCATTGTATAAATGCGCTCCTTCATAAAACTATAAGCCGCGCGCAAAAGGTTTGCCGATGACAACTTACTATTATTGTATTGTATTACTTACTATTGTTGTATATACTTATGTAAAGTATATACAATAATAAATTAAAATAATAAATTTATTGCAACAACTATTTATGTAACCTTTTTTGTCAACCCTACTGACCATCGACGCGTGACATCATGAAGCTATCGGCAAACCTTCTGCGTACGTGTAGTATCTGTATACATAAATATAGAAAGAAATCATTCAAAAAACTTTACTTAAATATTTTCTACGTTTTATGTAGAAATATTTGACGTATGAGGAGTAGAATATTTTATTGCGTTTATTAACTTCACTTCATGAAGTTATAAATGGATATGTAAGAAGTATGTATAAGTTTACTGGTTATAATGCCTGTCTTTCATTTACTCAAATAAACACAGTATAATAATGCATTGTGTATTTTATTAGCCTTTAAATTATGCAAAGGAATAACAAAGCCATTGTATGGGATTTCCATTTGTAATTTTAATGTAAATAAAATATATAGATGGTGATGGTATGGCTGATAGAATATAACTATCTTGTTTGTTTGTTAATGATATCTACTGTCAGATTTAATCTCAGCTAGCAGTTCTATAATACGTGTATATTTATGTCTTATGGACATTGTGAAGCATCGTTTGAAATTTTAAGAAAATATGATGTAACTAGCTGCGCCCCGCGGACTCACCTGCGTGGTGATGGAACATCGTCATATTTTGGATAATTCACACTATATCTATATAAGTTATAGCCTATGTGTTATTCTGATGTGTAAGCTATATTGAATTGATAACTTCTTATGGGAGGGAAGACCACTTCGTTACGTAACGCGTTACGGCGCCAGTCTGGCTTCCCTTTCTCTCACGCATACGGCAGCGGTAGGCAGGCTAAGTTATCACTTCTGTCGGGCGTTCCGAGACGCACACTTTTTTTTATTGTAAAGTTTCATCAAAATCCATTTAGTATTTTTGCGTGAAAGAATAACAATCATACATACATCCATACATTATTACAAACGTTCGCGTTTATAATATTAGTAGAATGAACATTGAATTAAAAAATAAATACTTCTTTCTGTTCAATTCTTTAAACATGATGTGTCGTTTAAGTGCAATATCTAACTTATGATTGCAGTAAACCCAATTCACATTAAGTCGTTTGGAATTGCAAAATATTTAAATGGGTACATTAGCAAGCATATTATGCTAAGCGATTAAAATAATTGATTAAAAATTATTTTCTTTTTTCTGTCTGTATTGTGTTTCTTTTGTTAACTTAAGTATGTTTATTTTGTAAGGTATTTATCCTATTGAAGTAGAACACTTACAAGTCAATAGATGGCGCTGTGCAATAATTGAAGTCGCAACCGATTCCCGATAAGTACAAAGAATATATAAAAATCTTTAACAATAATTGATAGGCTTAGGCCTGCGAGGAACAACAATAGCCTCGCTGGAAGATCGTCCTTTGAGACGGAGGAGCATTCCATCTCGCTCCTCCACCTAGTCGGGAGTAGTTGGGAAATCCCTAGACTATAACAAACCTAATTATTATTCTCTGTCTTTTTTACTAATATTTACAATTAATGAATTATGATATAAACAAGTAAAATAAATTTACCTTTTTAATTCTTGCTAAGTGCTAAACAAGAAAATTAGAATCAGAGGAACTTTAAAAAATAAGTTTTATAATTTTTATTGCCATGCAAGAAAATTTCAATACAACGGTGAGGGATGGATTTTTTTATATACAGAACAAGATAACGTCTTGAGCACTATAAATTAATTACTGTATTCATAAAAAGAATTAACGATAAATATGGGTACAACTCTATATGGTATCGGGAGAAGGCTATGATGCTATAAATATGGGCACTAGGCACAAACATCTTCGGGAATAAGTGATCATTATGTAATTTTCAGTTGCGGTACTCTTCCAAGAAGCAAGGGTCAGATCATGCGATGTAGTTTGACGCGTTAATTGTAGTTATTCAAATTAAATTATTGCTCTATAATGCTTATAAATAAACAGTAACTATTATAGAACTTATTTTATTTGAGTGTTTAATCAATGCAAGTTAATAAGAAAATCAGGCAAGTATATGTATGTTCATGCACAATATGTAGTATACTGTATACATAAATGTATATTTCATATACATATTTCAATAGTTTTTGAGATAAAGGATTGTAACATGGAAATACAGTTAGAAGGGTGGGTATATACAGACGGACAATTGGATATTTATTATACAGATTTTTTCTTTTCACACCAAAACAGTTTGAATTGGAAATGGAAATTGATTCAATTGGAAATTTTATTGAAAATTTTGACAGAAGAGAAAAAGATAACTAAGATAATTTCAGAATTAATCATTAAACTGAAATCCACTGGGTTATTTCGAAGCTCCGACAAACAGCTAAATCAGTCTAAAGACGATTATATTTGCTAAGAAATCGTACAAATAGCAGTTTTCACTTGGATACTGTCATTCATTTTGAAATTGCAGATAGACGCTTCAATTATAAGCGACACAGAATGCATATTACCAAACCGACTATAACACACATACACACACACACACACAAACACACACGCACACACATACACGCACGCATTCATTTTACATAGTTATAGGTTAATTAATGAACGATTTCACTATATTTTTAAATTCTTATAATAAAATTGTGTTGGTTGCTGCGATACAGACCCAGAGTCAACCGCCGCCAAAAAAAATGTAGCCTTAATTTTAACTATTATAATTCAAAATGTGTTAATACCATAAGTTTTTGATATAATTATATAAGGCCTAGAAATAAGTTTCTATAAATAAATGAATTTGCATTTGAATATAGAATAGATAAAGCCTTGAATTTCAAGTGAATTTATTGACTTGAAAACCATCTAACTCGTTTCAATATATACAAAACGGCAACTAACCGGCTATCTGCCGACCAACCGGTATTTTATCAACAAACAAATTAATTACCGGTCGACGGTGCCGGTACGGCCCGGTATCGGTATCATTAGTCGTGTATTGGTGTCGCTTTTTCATTTCAGGTGGCCTTTATCTTATCTAAAGAGGACGTGCGGGCGGTATATAGGCTGCTTCATTGTTACAAACTTTAACATTATACACATTGAAATTTAAACTTTATTATAGCAGCTTTAGAGTTCTTATTAAATATTCAAATTTACAATGTTTCCATAATTTTTCTAATGATCATTCACATGCCGAAATTAACTGTATTTTCAGGGGATTAAAGTTGAGAATTGACCTATTAAAAATGGTTTTTCCGGTAGTTTTATAACGACGGTGCTAAACGACAATGGGCAACTTGTTCGCTGATAGATATGTAAATAAGTGGTAGATGGATGACTGGTCACCGACCAGTTTAAGGTGTTGATAAGGTGACAAGTTTTTTTATACGATCAAAGGTTACTTGAGGTCATTATGTACAAATTGTTTTACAATAGTTCTCATGGAAAACGAATATTAGGATTGAGAATCGCTCAGTAAAGAATTTAACTCTAAATAATTCTCAAATGGTACATGATACGCTACAAGTAATTTTTTACAACTTTTTGATGTTTGTTATATAAAATATATTGAAGTGAAACTTCCTTAGAAACGTTGTGATTTAAAACTCTATGAAACGAAAAAGCGACCCTAAAAAGAGATTAACACATACATCTATAGGACTAAGCCCGTGAGAGAATGAGGTACGAGTTTTACATTGTGCAGCATAGATTAGAGAGTCAATAAAACCGATGATTGAACATAGGTCCAATTTGGACCAAAATAAAACTGATAATAATATTTTTTAAACTAAAACTGTGAAAAATTGAAAGTGATAGGTACTAAAAAGTTTATTTTGAATTATAATATATTGACGGATGTAGGCTAAGGGAATTATATTTATATTCATAAAAATTAGAGAATAACCGAAGAGAATAAATATACTCAATTCTCTGAAGTTTCACTTCTACTGCGTGTGAACAGCACACACACAATTTTTTTTTAATGAAATCAGAATGTTTAAAGACTTAGTTTTCGCTTTTATATTAAAACACAATATAAGAAGAGTTAAACAAATAAAACACAGATTAACTACAGAAAGTAACGGAGATGCAAAACCTTCTTATAATGTCATTCGTACACGAACGGAGGAAGAATACAATTTTCTGCAGCCGCGCGGCCCGTCGAAAGAGGCGATAAAACAACCCACAGCCAGGTGGTAGGGATTTGGCCGTCTGGATGACTACCTAACACTCCTTGTCTCATATAATATATTTAAGCTTTAAAACACGAAATTTGATATATTAACGAACAACTTCAAAACATTTCCAACTCTATATGTATGTATACTATGTATGAGTATAGTGTTTTAATTATTAAATATAATGTATTCTATCTCATTCTCTCGCAGGGTTAGTCCTATAGATTTATGTGCTTATCTCTATTTAGTGTCGCTTTTTCGTTTCATCGAGTTTCAAATTGCAACGATTCAAAAGAAGTTTCACTTCAAAACATGCTTTAAAGACAATATTTATACAGAATAACCAATACAACGTATAATAATAAAGTCCAAAACTTCAATGCCGATACTTTAGTAGCCGGTTCCTACATTACTTACTGTCAATTCGTTTATTTTACTAGTCAAGGTAAAATAAAATAAAAATGAATTGAAATTGAAATGAGTCTATATAAATCAAAATGAATTGTAGAAATGTATGTAAACGCATAACTTGAGATCGACTGTATCAAGTTTGATTAAATTTTTTGTGTGTTTGAGAGGGTCCTCAGATGATTTAGAGTCACAATTGGAACTAGTAGGTTGCATCGGGATAGTAGTCATCCTAGATTTTTATTTTTTCAGGGCAAAACAACGTCTGCCGGCACCTCTAGTTTGACATAAATTCCATACAAGTAAGGTCAATTTTCTAACAATAGTAAATTAAAGGAATGGATAATAAGATATATAGAAACCCGGGTTATATTTATAAGATACTAGAAATAAACATCCTATCTTTATCAATAAGCATCTCTCACTGAACATGATGAAAAGCAGTAACACCTTTCGTCAACAAGTAATTTGCATTAAAATGTAATTCCGGAAAATGGTAGCAAAACATTTGAGGGCTCCAATCCCGAAATATATTAAGTAACGTCTGTTGTAGTTGAAGTTAATTAAATCATTAGATTAGCGAGTTTGATTGGATTCTGTGGAAATCGCTCGCCGCTCCACTTCTGAGTTGGACTTTTGACATTCTGATGGACAGAACCCCTTGTTTGCGTTATTAAATTGGCTGATGTTTTGCTAATTTCTTCAAAGTTGAGTAACAATATTTGTGGGGTTTGTGGAAGACTAGAGCATTACCCGTGGTGTTGTTCGCGTAAATTCTATATTCTTGCAAATATATATCATGCAAGCAATACGTGAAGAAAAATATGTAGGTATCTACTCTTTTTTAAACATATGTTTATATGGAGAAGGAGTTTAGAGAGCTAAAATATGTAAGTAATATGGATTACAAATCTGTCAAAAACCATTACATTAGTTTATAATAAAATATATATTTTTCTATTCTTCTTAACTTAGTTATTTACTGTCCACATTGTACTGTTCTTTCGTTTTTATTTTACTTCTAATTAATTTCATTATACCTAGACATAAATTGTTAAAAGTATTCTCTCAGTCAGGTTGCCTGGAAGAGATTGCTTTAAGAGATAAGGCCGCCTTTTGTTTTGCCGTTAAATTATTATAATTATTTATTCTGTAATTTTTATCCGTGCAGGAACGGAGAAAGAATACAATTTCCTGCGGCCGGGCGGCCTGTCGTAAGAGGCGACTTAACAACCCACAGCCAGGTGGTAGGGCATTCGCCCGACTGGATGGCTACCACCCCTGGTCTAAAGTATGTCGCCATAACAACCTTGAGTTGTGTTCCGGCATTAGTGACTAGGTTCCAGTTTCCCTTAAGAGAGCAGCAGCGCATTTGCAGCAACTTGGTGTTGCAAATGTCCATAGGCGATGATAACCGCTTTCCATCAAGTGGGCCGTCTGCCTGTCTGCTGATCTCCTGCAATAAAAAAATTGTTTATTTGGTGAACAATAAAGTGTTTTCTATTTCTACAAATATACTTCAAATAAATACTGGAATTAGCTCTTGTTCTGCGAATAAAACCTTTTTTTTTAAGTGACAAAATCAAACACAATATTCTTAACTAGCTTTTCCCGGATTTGCTCGCAAAGACTAAAATATTCATAGTTTGAGTAGTCAAAAAAGTTAAAAGGCAGACTGTTTCACGCGTCCGTTTATTTCTTATCAGAGTCAAGTACATAAAATTTCGTGATTCATACTTTGAAAATCACAGTTTTTCATACAAACTTTCATTCCTTTTTTAATCCCCTTAAGGGGTAGAATTTTCAAAAATCCTTTCTTAGTGCACACCTGCAGTATAGATAACCCGCCTGCAATTTTTTATGGTCCTAGCCCCAGTAGTTTCGGCTGTGTGTTGATTGATATGTCAGTCAGTCAGTGAAGCTAAGCAATTATATATGTAGATAATCGGTGGTCAGAGTCGTCGCATAAAGTGGAAAATTTTACATACATACATACATAACTACACGCCAGTTCCCTTGCGGGGTAGGCACGAACAACAGAGCGCCATTTAGGCCCATTCTTACACACCTCACTTGCTTCCTTGACATTCATAACTCTTGTTATGCACGCTCGTCTGTTCTTAAGGCTCCTGACATTACCCTCCGCTAGTACACGATCAATTTGATCATGGAAGGTGTGTCGTGGCCTTCCACGACTTCTGCATCCATCCACTTTTGCATTGTATATCTGTTTAGTCATTCTTTCATCGTGCATTCTTTCCACATGCCCGAACCACCGGAGCACTCCTTTCCTTACCTTCACCCCGACACTTTCTTTCAGTGGAAAATTTTAAACTGTTAAAAAAGACTATTGGTTGACGAAGTCTCAAATTGTTTAATTTTGTGTGATTTTTAATTTTTTTATAAAAGACGTTATATTTTGTACCAGCGATCAACCAATTTCAATTACCAATATGTACCTATAATTCATCTAGTGATATCTGGTAGTTCCGTGGATGATCGGTACCATTAAATCTATTGATAACTTTTTAATATGGTTTTTATACAAAGACGAGTCTGTAATATACATATTGTACGATATCATTGTCTTTTTAATTTAGGTACTGGATAATTCTATTTATGATATTGTTGGAATGAACCTCTTTAGATAGTTTTAATTTTTTGTGTTGACATTTGTCGTGCTTCTTTTGTTTTTTCTGCACTCTATATTTATGCTTGCATTGTACCGTATCGGAATTTTTGGCGGGACTTGAAAGGAGATGTTGTGCTGTGCAGTTTTATTTTCTAAAAATGTGTAGAATTACTCTAAAATGAACAATAGTTGTAGGATATTGATAGTTTTTGAGTAGTAATTATGTGTTTTGTGAGAAATACGAACTGTATAGCGAAATGTGGCTTTTTGAGTTGTCACAAGAACTCCGTCAAATGGCACTAGCTGATTACCTACAGTTCAGCTGTGCTACACATAGGCTTAAGAAAATGAAGAAACTATATTGTAAACTAAGATATGGCTTAAAGGCCTAGCTGCCAAGCCATAAACCGAAATAAATAATAATGTACCGTATCGTTGTGTAATAAATATTATTACAATATGAAAATTCTCGTGTTATTTCATATCGAAGTTATAGTATATACAGTTTATGTGCTCTAAATATATATAGATATAGGTAGGTCACTCTTCGTAGTAGTAACAAAAAATTACCTTTAAGTGTCACCAATAATAATTCGAATATGACTAGATATTAATTAACTCTATATACATATATTTGTATATGAATATGTATGTGTATTTTTATTTACTATTAATATATGTATATATGATTGTATATATTTTAAACTATGCGCACTGAATACCAACCCATTATTAAAAATGTGAAATTATCTCCATAAGGTTGTCGCGAAGAAATCGCTGTTAGCGATAAGACCGCCGATTGTATTCTCATGTGTAATATTTTGTTGTGTACAATAAAGAATACTCTATTCTATTCTAGATATTTGGTTTTAATTCTATACTAATATAAAGCATTTTTACCCAATGCATAATAGAAGCCATGCAAAAGTAATAATAACTAATCCGCGATCCAACAATGGAAGAAACAACCGAAATTACAATAACCACAAAGATTTCTATCAAAACCGAGAATATCTAATTACAAGCCCAGTTTTGGGATCATATCTTTGGAATATTGCAAACTGACTTTAATATCTATATAATTAAGGTCTATTATTCATGTGTTGAATAATTTTAGTATCCCGAAAAATGACACCGATATCGTGTAACGAATGTTTTTCCAAAGACTGTATTTAAAATAGTTTTCTTCTCCATTGCTGTATACGTATTGATAAAGGAATAAGCAGATATAGATACGCAGTATTGGATAAAACTGAAACTAAAATATCGTGGTAACATTTCATAGGGCGATGGAAAAGGTCCCAGTCAGTACCATTCGCCACTGACCGTCGTGTGCCCCACGCGACCTTTCACCTTAGGGGACAGAACATAATATTCAATGGAGTCGGAACAAAATTGCATTAAAATAAAGAAATTATTATAGAATAAATGGTTAAGCATAGTATGTATAGAGAAACAAACAAACAATTAAAATTTGAACAGAATTTTTCGAATATTTATTAAATTGAAAAATAAACCTTCATAAAGTATTGTTGCATTCACAATAATATTATTACGAACTCCAAAAATATATAATTTCGAGATTAGATAAACACCGCTTGCACAAAATTAGGTAAATTTTGCGCAGTAAATTAAAGTTTTAAAGGTTAAGTGAATAAGTCATCTAAATTATTTTTTTTCAAAAAACGCTGCGCTTGCATCAATTCATAATAGTGTTTACGTGAAAGTGTTTGTGTGAATATTACTTTGTTAATTTTTCGTGAAGGAGAATTAATTTGTTATCCTAAACTTTCAATATCGAACTGACCACGTGACTTTGAATAAATTGTAATACACATCGAGTTACTGATACGTAGAAATCGATAAATCACCTTGGACAAATTGGTGTGTATACCGACCGTTCCTTTATACATGGGGAAGTTTGACTCCAGCAGCAGGCGTAGCGTAGGACGCCTTCCAGCCCGGTGGACCGATGACCTCCGTAAGGTCGCCGAAATTGGTTGGATGAGAAACTGGGCAGACCGGGATATGTGGCGTAGACTTGGGGAGGCCTACGTCCAGCAGTGGACATTTATTGGCTGAAAAAGAAGTAGAACGTTTAAAGAATGAAATTATAAAATTAAAAAACACAAAGCCGACTCTACACCCTTCAAACAATAAATCGAGCTCAATATGAATAACTATCATAGATTATACTCTTGATAAATGAATGCATGGCACCATCCAATTCCATGGTTATGCAAAAAATACATGGCATAAAACTATGAATAATAACGTGCATAGTTTTATGGGAGAATCACGGTCCATTGCTAATGGTGGCTGACCGTTTGGGGGTCCGTTTTATTGCATTTTTTCGTACGACGATTAAACGTAACGGGCCTACAGTTTCCGTAGGACAATTGCCACATAAATTATATTGAACAAACACAATTTTGCCGCGTTCGATATGCATTTGGGATTGGGTCTTGCGAGTTGATAATTTTTATAATTGTACTGTTCTGTTCTTTTTTATCATTATCGGGTCCAGCAGGCGTTGTCTTGTCCTGAAGAAATAAAAATCTAAAACCCTACTTCAGCGCCACCTACCGAATCCAATTGTGAATCTAAACCATCCCGGGACCCACTCAAACACGCACAAAATATATTCATATCGGTCAAGATATTTTTGAGTTTTAACGAGACTAACGAACAGTCATTGATTTTTATATATAAGAAGAAGAAGATGTAAGGAATTAGAAATAGAGTGATTTAAAAACTGAAGAACAAAGTTCGTCGTGTATGAAGAACTCAAGAACGAAAGAGGGACAGGCGCCATTCAGTCATTGAGAAGTTTTTTAGAGTTATGCTCTGATGACACCTGTTTCCAATTACCATTAAATACACAAACATATTGCTACATCCTTAACATTGACTAGGATTAAATATATCGTAAAACAATCACTATAATAATACCTACACATTAATTATTACTCAAATGATAAGTTGGACAATATTGTTATAAGGATTTATTTTATAGTTATTAAGGACGTTGTGAGGTTAAATTATGGACAAACATTTATTTTCATAATAGAAGCATAATAATATATAATAATAATGATTTTCACGTAACTTCGTTTGCTTAGCAGCAATGAAAACGAATTCAGACTGCTGATTAAGTAATTTTGCTTATTATCTTTCTTGAAGAGGAATCTATAATGAACCAATTTAGATGTTATTTGGTATCTTAATCAACTGTTATTGTTGTTAAACATAATATCACAGAACTAAGTTTATTGACAATGCTAACTAAAGACTTAGTGATCTTTGGTATCGTGAAAGTGATTGATTTTTTTATTGCACGAGTTCAGCATACGATGGCAAGCGGTTACCATTGCTTATGGATATTTGCAACACCAAAGGTGCTACAAATGCGCTGCTGCTCTGTTAGGGAAGACTGCAACCTGGCCATTAATGCCTGAACACAACTCAAGATTGTTATGGCGGCATATTCCAAACCAGGAGTGGTAGCCATTCAGTCGGGCAAATACCTTACAACCTGGCTGTGGGTTATTTTGTCGTCTCTAACGACAGGCCGTCCGACTGCAGGAAATTGTATTCTTTCTCTGTTCCTGCACGAATGCAACGATAAATGGCGAAACTTACTCACTGAAAATTGTTAGCTTAATTCTTTAAAGAGACTGGTGGAGATGAAATTGTTAACAGAGAAGATTACAAATAGACACGAAAGTAACTTTTGTAGAATGGACTTATAATTGTTATTATTAAGAAGTAGATATGAACTTAAATTGTAATTTAGAATACTGAAAATATGCCTCCAAAGAACAGTTTTGATGTAAAACCCCATTTGTTGCCTAAGTTACTCCTCAAATCGTGTATCGAGAGCCTACCTTTAGATTTACCAATTAATAGGTTTTTCAGGGTACAGAAAACTGCTTATAAAATAAGTAATCATACAAATGTAACACATTTTTTATTAACTCACTAATTGCTGAAAAAATCTGTATCATACAGACAGTGAAATGAGACTATAATCTTTATATCTTTTGGTATTGGAATCTCAATAGATACTTATTTTTCATTTCAATATGGAAACGATACTAATTTTAGGTAAATTTTTAATTGACCAAGTATATCAACAATTTACATCATCCTTACCTCGTAACGTGTGGAAAATCTTGGCTGATAACAAAACAGAGATGCTGACATAATACTGTACAAATAAGACCAGTCGCACTACAATCAACAATCAAATAATCATAATATGAGGCTTTACTGGCCTCTATAAATTACAACGTTATCTAATGTGATAACAGACGAATTACTTCTAAAATAGAATACGTCTTCCGCAGAAGGATCTTTGCGGGACTAACACTTCAATTTTGTAAAATTGCTTTTTAAACAATATTCAATATCTTAAGACAATGGCAAGAACTGGATCTTTAGTAAATCGAGGTACTTCTTCATTAATACCATAAAGGGATGCAATTGTAACTTTTCCTGTAAAAAAAAATCTCAAATTGCATGAATTCTCATATAATTTAGACAATACTTGATGATCACGATGATGAAATAATTATGAAGAACTTTGAATACATATTAAAATGGTAATAGGAAACTAGAACTGCGGAAACTTAGGATGTAACTAATCTTTAATACTAGACCTGAAGTATGATGAAGCGTAAATAGTACATTACGTAATGATAGATCTTATTAGGCTTAATTGTGACAATTGCTGAATTTGTGTATGAATATTTCCGTAAACTTGCTCATTCTTAGTGTACTATGAGATCTCTTAATTAAATACACATTTTTATCTACTTGCGTACAATCAAAACGGACATCCTTGTGTAAACTTTTGATACGTGTGGCGTGATGAGTTAAAAATAGTCAGTAGAGGAGAAAAGATCATTAGGAGTAATGATAATGATAATAACTGACTTGAAGTGATTGAAATCCGTATAAATGCTCTGAAGATGATGTAACAGAAGAATAATTATAGAAAGCAGCTTATTCAATGTTGGCTTTAGTTTAGTCCGGGTGATTATTGTGATGGCCCTGAAGGGAAAGAAAAAACAACATGTATGGTTCACCTTAAGTTTCACACCCTACCTAAATACGTGTTTGAATCTTAGAATTTTCAGTACCGCCTTTCTGTGTTCTAAATTGACTTATTTCAATATATCTTTCTGATAACCGAGGTGCAAACATCGCTGTTGCTTATAGCTGATAACGTGATAAAGGTTCCATTGATGTGGGCTCAGATGCAAGTGTTTACTTAAGATTTGTCTGATTTCCTCCCTCTCATTAATATGGAGGACCTGCTTTATAATAGTAACTACGATAAAAAGCTGAAACTATTCAAACACTATAATGAACTTATAGAAGTTATTTTTATTGAAATAATAATATCTATGATTAACATATCAAGAACTCACAAGTTTTAAATACAGTTGATGTATTAAGTAAAACGAATGAAAATGTTTCTAAGTGCATTTAATGAACAATTTATTGAAACAGTAGTTAGAAAATTTCAAGCTATTAATAACATTGGGTTCACTGATGATACTTTGTACTTTGATCATGTCTAGGAGAAAACGTTTACAGCTTAGTAAAACACGGAAGTGTCGGACATAGTGCACCGTAAGATGTCATGTGCCAGAGCACACAGGAGCAATGGTCGCAAGACAATTTGCAGGGTAGCAAAGCGTTAAGATCGTTAACTCATCTGACGTTTGTCATTTGGACCCACTAAGGCTAATGCATCGAGGAGCTCAAGCGAAACTACAACAGTATATTTCTCATTTGGATAAACGAGGAAATGGTATAATTGTTTTTGTAAATGATCTTGATGATCGTAATTGATTTTTTTTTACATTGATTTACTGCTGTGATCAAATTCTTTTTAATGAGTCCTTTATGGATAGATGATATGAATATTAGATTTAATATGTAAATATGTACTAATGAAATCATCTTTATTCTTAAGCATTATTTATAGAATTAAGGTATTTTTGCAATTATTTGAAATAAACCTGAAATTGAGAGTATTCGGAAAATTGTCATATTAGGTCATCTGTATGTAAACTTTTACAAGTATATTAGTTCGTTGTAGACTATGAAGTTATCAAAGAAATACTATTGTATAATTTTAATCGATTTTTGTATTTGTTTGTTTATAACCCCAATAAAACACTCTTAGCAGCCTAGATCCTACAGAAATTCGTTGAAGTAAACATTCCGTAGATGATAGTAGTAGCCCATGCAAATCTTGAAATTATCATTTCGAGTTTTGTTTCCAATTATTAGAACAACTGTTACACATATTCTACGATCTTCGTATCTCAAGTCAAATAAACATGACGAGCGAGCAACAACAATTTGTCCAAAGTGACATTTGAATGCATGTAGTCCATTTTATTCGGTACCACAAACCAGTCAGTGGGCAAACTAATATCACATACCGTTCCGTGATTTATGAACTTCCAATTTACTACTCCCATGTTCCGTGGCTTGGTCACAACTAGCTTGAAAGGTGCATTTAGACGACACAGAGACGAGACAACTGAATTCTAAATTTTCAACCAGAAAAAGTTATCTGGCACTTCTTTTGCCAGAGGATCTGTCTGTCTTTCTGGTTGGCTTAGTTTAAAATTATCAATTTTATTTAATTTACATACTTTTATACCTATATTAGCGGAAAAAAGTGTTTATCTAAATCATCTTATTTTACATAGACTATAGTTTCCTGTTTATCCTCCAAAATGTCCAGGGAAGTTTTGGCGAAAATATGTCACTGGAGACCTGGATCTAGTTGCAACATTTTTTCTTAACTTTAGCAGTTATAGTTAAAAGTAGATTTTGTTTCGAGTATTATTTCTGAAAGTTTACAGTTAGTATGTATCAAAAAGTTTATTTCAAATTAAAATACCCTCGTATATTATGATATGTGTTCCATTAGTAATTATTTGGGCCTAAAATTAAAATATGTTTTTTTTCTTGAAAAATGATTTTTTCTTCATTTTATTTCATTCCGTCGCGTATCAT
The DNA here is from genome assembly GCA_019925095.2 of Dendrolimus kikuchii. Classification (NCBI taxonomy): domain Eukaryota; kingdom Metazoa; phylum Arthropoda; class Insecta; order Lepidoptera; family Lasiocampidae; genus Dendrolimus; species Dendrolimus kikuchii. Next base: position 17,036,986 of record CM034400.1, read on the forward strand.
CTAAGTCGGCTTATCATTGACCAAAACGTCTCAAACTACCGTCACGGGTTGTGCTGATCGGGCGCACCGGTCACATGTACGAAGTCTTCTCGGCCGTGACATGAGAGCATGCGGCATAGTTTTCTGATGCGAAATTCCAGAATGTTACTATGGTAATATATTTATAATTCCGACAATTTAGATGAACTGTATACATTTACTTTAATATAAATATACATTTATAATATTTATCTATTACGCAAAAATTAATACTTCTCTATATCAAAATATGAAATTGCACATTCCTCCGTTTTTCACAATACGTTTAAAAAGGGGTACAAAGATTTTTCTTTACGTGTTAATAATTATATACGGACCTAAAAGTTTCTAGTCAGGTGGGTTTATAAAAAAGTTAATGTGGGCGGCACGTGGGTAAGTTATCACAGTTTTTTAAGGAAAATATTAAAAAACTAGGAAACACGGTTTATTTATGTCGGTCAATGAGTTAATAACTAATGTCTCGATTTGTTACCCATATGGTGTTTATAGATAAAAAAAATGAATATGCACATATTAAACATAAGAAAATAATAATTTTAGTTATGTCCATCTCATAATAGCTATTTGGAACAACGTTAATAAAGAAATTAATATAAAAATCTGAAAGGGCGCTTTAGTATTTTGGATGTTTGTCTGTAAAGAAAACTGTGTATTCGTCTGTTATAATTATTCACACATTGAAGCTATTAAAAAAAAACAATATACACTATACAAACAATAGAGAACACGATGCAATATTTTTAGATTTCTTGTGTGTTTGTCTCTTTGTTCGGGATTCACGTAAAAACTACGACGCCGATTTCGATGCGGTTTTCGCTGATCGACAGCAAATTCTTAGACTTAAAATCTGCGCTACCTTTTATTCTGCGAATCCTGCGGGAATTTTTCTGGGAATGATTTAAAATAGTAAGATTAAAAAAATCGAATTCCAACGTGACTTTTTCACTGACCGATAGCAAATTTTATGTAATAAAATGTGTGATATTTTTTATCCCGGGGGCGGTTTTATATTGTTCGGGTGCATAAAATTAGCTTATTCCGACACAGTTTTCACTAAAAAGATAGGTTACATTGTTTTTTAAATGCTACGTTACTTTGTGTCCGGGAATCCCGCCCGAATTTCAAATAATATAGATAATATAGATAAAAACACACTTTACGTCATATTGTATTATAGTCTATGAAATGTCAAGTATGGTTTAAAAAGTGTTCAGTTTTGCAGACAGAAATAAAAAAATATCCAAAGTATTCACTAAGAGCCTATTTTTCCATCACTAGTGAAAGCGGCTGAGCGGACTATAGGTATTGTTTGCAGACTAGACTAGAAAGAAAATCCCTGAACTTTGCGATATGTACACGTTTTCGTTTTACTAGTGATAGTTTTTTTTTGCTATTTGCAACCGAGCAAACTGAGTTTTTAATTTTAAAAAATATTACAAGGTAATATAAAGTACAGCTTTATATTGCACGAGGGTTGACAACAACCAATTAAAAGTCTACTGTAAAAGTATAAATCAAAAATTATAATTGCGTGAATAAAACAGGTGAATTATTTCAAATTTCAATTCGGTCAGGTAACATGAATGAAAAATCGGTCTTAAGTCAATTAACAGTTTAAGCTGGTATTAGACAGTTCATTTCTGTCTTTCGATTTGATGGAATCAGCTGTTCCATATAAATATAAATTTGAATCATTGAATATAATTTAATACCATTGTTTCTGTTTGACCTTCCATGATCAAATTGATCGTGTACTAGCAGAAGGTGATGTCAGAAGCCTTAAGAACAGACGTGCTTGCATGACAAGAGTTATGAATGTCAAAGAGGCAAGTGAGGTGTGTAAGAATAAGCCTAAATGGCACTCTGTTGTTCGTGCCTACCCCGCAAGGGAACTGGCGTGAAGTTATGTATGTATGTATGTATGTTTCTTTTTAGTTGTGTGGATTGGAACCAAGTTGTTTTAATTTGGTTGAAACGCCTAACATCGGCCTTACTTTCTAGAAATGAATATTATGAAATTTAGTTCATACATAAGTCGACGATCGTAACAAAAATGAGAAATGTAACTGGATTGATAACAGGGTGGACTGTAATAGGTGCTAGATTTTATAAGATGTTTTGTGTGACTTGTTTGGTTTTCTTCGGCGATCTTCTTTGGGTCAGCCCGTCACCTAGCTTCTTTATTGATGTAACACATACACACACTGGATTTGGGATATTGGTAATACAGAACAAGGATAAGCCATTTAATATTTAATATAAACTATATTGATATGCGAAAAATTATATTGATATGCGAAAAAAAAAACTTGCTGGAGTGGATGCGAAGCGAAAATAAGCGCAGGGAGAATCATAAGCGCGGGAAATCGAATGCACAAAAATGTCACTGTCAATGACCACTACTTTGACATTTCGTTTTTTTTACTCGGTAACAAGGCTTTTGGCCTTTACAATAACTTTAACACCCACTTCCTTGACTCACTACACTCCTATCTGCTTAGGTCATAAAGGCTCTCAGAATATTATAATTAAATCCATTTATATCCAAGGCTTTCGAGAAAAAACATTTTTTTTTAAATATTAACATCGATGAATAAATGTCAAAAGGGGTTTTATAATCGTCACCGGTACTATAATTTTTCAGTGATTTGCATAAAAATATGTTAACCCTGTTTTTTGTTACAAATAAAAACTACCTGTAAATTAGCATATAACGAGTGTCTTTATCTTGGTATCACAGTGAAAAAAACTTTGGGCGTAATACATCATATGTATTTTTTCTAAAATTATTCATTTAAGCTTTTGTTGTTTTTTATTGAATCTTACTTACCGTGTAATTTACAGGTCTGAAAAAGTTGTATGGGAAAACCAGTTAACAAAAAGAACTGAGCGACCGTTATCATAACTGTTATGATTTTTTTCATTTTTGTCATGCAAAGTTAGAAACGATGGAAAAAAATTAATGTTCATAACAAGTTACGAACATTATCGATGCGATGTTTTTATTTTTAGAAAAAATCTAGTATTGTAATATTTTCAAACACTAACTAAAAGTTTAGAAGGATATGTATACTATAGGATATTTATTCAAAAGACCGGCAAGTTCGTGGCGACTCCCACGAACTTGCCCGTTTTTATGAATTATCAAGAGTTCTGAAGGGGTGACAATAGTTCCTCATTTGCGTTATTTGGCCACGGAGCTAAAACATTTAATTGTAAATGCTAATAATAGTTTTTGAACCAAGGGGTTTGAAAAACTATTCAACGGGTATTGTACAAACCAGGATTCATTAAAAATATTTTTAAGTCTTACCATCTTCATTGTTTCAGAAATTCTAAATCATTATTTAATCATTTCAGGTTGACATAATTTTCAACACTTGATAGCTAGCTAACATCTCATCACCTATTGACTTCGTTAAAAAAGTCATTAAGAAACATTTTTTTATTCAAGATCTGCCCAATGATAATAATAATAATTCAGTATGAAAATTGATTCAACGGCCACAAACCACAATGCCTTTGATTACGCCATGGTCTTTGTGAGATTCTTCCCTGCACTATAATATCGGGCTATTGAAAAACATCTATTCACTACTCGTGCAGTACAATCAACCTCTGAATAGTCCTATTACCCTCTCCCCCTGGGGGTGGGGTGGTGTCCGATGGGGCGGAGACGGCGCCGGCTAGCGTGGCCCGTGGCCATTGCCCGCCTCAGCTATACCACTCCGCCCGCCCATACGTCGCTGCTCCTGATATAAAGCTAGTTACATGAGTAATACGCAAGTAATATAACAGTAAGTATGTAATACGACCAAGCCTCAGGTAAATAAAAATATATATTTACTTAATCTTCAATATTTGTCTTCTTAATTTTTCTTAATTCACATGCATTAAATGTCGTTCACAATACAAGTACAAGTACCTTAACACAAAAAGAGTTACTTTACAATTAACCTCAATTGAAGTATATATGAAATATCTTATTGATTAAGTCAATGCATATAAATATTAAGTATATAGTGCATATTATATATTTAATACGAATATTACGCACTAGCTTATAAATTATATTTTTTTCATCATAATGTTATGAAGTTTACAGTAATTGTAGGTATAAATAACGGTACTAAATAATACTTAATTTTTTTTTTATTATTATTATTTTGTATTGCATGAGTTCAGCAGACAGGCAGACGGCCCACTGGTGGAAAGCGGTTACCATCGCCTATCGACAACGGCAACAACGAAGCTTCTACAAATGCGCTGCTACTTTCTAAAGTGAGACTGGAACCTGGCCACTAATGCCGGAACACAAGCCAAGGTTGTTATGGCGGCATACTCTAGACCAGGGATGGTAGCCATCCAGCCAGCCAAATATCTAAAAGTAAATATTTAGAATATGTACGATAATATGATCTAATAATAAGTTTATTGTTAGATCATAGTATATATTTTAAATATTTATTTAATCTAGTGCACAATTGTGCATCCCTGCCAGAAAGAAGCGTACCTCATAGGCTGGCTGTATTACTATTCTGGAGCTATCACTGTGCCAATTCCATGTACTAAGTATGAACCTTTTGGCCCTGGGTAGCATCAACGAGCTTCTTGCAGATTTCTTCAAAGAAATTGTTTTTTGATGGACCCCACGGACCTAATCTCAAGTCCAACTGGCGCAAATATATAACCTACCTATATGATGACAGTACTGAAAGGTTTAAATTCAAATATACCTATATTTATTAATCTGTAAATTTATACACTTACAAAAATATTCTAGGCAAACGTGCGCATCATGATTATTACCGTGATGAATCCCACCAATCCATCATGGACCAATGTAAGACTGTATAATTCGTTTTGACTATTATCCTTGCCTCGAGCTTATCTTGACAACGTTTTAACAAGAACATTTTTTGCGATAAGCTTTATTTGCGTGTGTTTCTAAGCCAACGGATAACATTTTCAGAGGCCCATAGCGATGAGAGTATCGATCGTTTAGCGGACGGTCCGAGGGCGGGGCGGCGATGGCCGTGCCATGACTTGTGACCTGTGGCCTCTGCCCACCTTAATACCCATACGGAGGAATGTAGTGCACAGGAAAACAGATAAATTGATATTAATTTTATAAAAATAAAATAAGTCTAAATTATCCCAATAATATAAAAAAAATAAACTTTCAAAATAAACTATATATACAAATGAAACATTAAAAATAAATTATATATACAAAATTAAATAAAATTTTAAAATCTAGTCAGGTCAGTCAGGTTGGAACGTCCCCAAAAGACGCCCAATATCCAATTAGGTAACTAAAAAACGCAACTATAAAAACGCCAAAAAGTCTTCATTAGAAATGTAAATGTTGACCAGACAACACTGAAAGTAATTTTCTACTGTTTATTGATATAAAAATGTCACAAAAAAATTTCAACCATGGCTCTTTTACCTTTTTTATAAATGTTATGTCAAAATATATCACATGAGTAAGTATCTTTTAAATTTTTAATAACAGAGTATCAAGTCAAAACTGAATGTTCATTATCTAAAAAACAAAGTGGAAATAAACATTGAAACTAGTATACATTATAAATGATGTTTGAGTTAAATGAGCTTATTTTTAATTCAAACACAAAAACAAAAGTATTACCTATAGCAAGTAGATATCTAAGTACGTTCGTGCACACTAGTGAAATTTGACATTTCTTTGTAATTGAGACCCAAAAACCAATTTAGTAGTTTTTTTTTAATATTAAGTGCTCTGTCCGTCTGACGGACAAGTTGGTCAGAGTTGATTTTTATTTTTTATTCTTGTTATTATATCTTTTTATTACTATTTTTCTTTGGTGTTTTTTTTTCTTTTCGTAAAAATGAAATAAAGAAAAAAGTAGTTTATGTTAAAATACCAGAAATATATACTACACAAGATAGTAGAGAGAGGTACTTTACTACTTTACTAAACAGTCACAAGAAATCCTGTTAATTATTTTTCGCTCGATCTGCTTTACCTCTAACAATACAAAATTATGTCATTACAGACAAGAACTGTTCCGTAAGAAGATCCTATTGAGTAACGTGTCATTATGACAAATGTAGCAGCGAAGAGGCATCATATTGCAGCGTACGTATTGCAAGAACACCGGCGGCGTGTCGCACGGAACGTTTCGATAAATACGAAGGCAAATGGCTCTGTCAGTCACGAATCCAACGAGGATGGATTTCATGCGACAACAAAAAATGTTTTATTGCAATAGAAATCTTTATAACATATTTCAAATTTAACGACTGATTCTTTCCCGCATCGTATGCTCGTGTAGATTTAGGATTGAGCCTCACAGCAATTTTTACGTACGTTGTCGAAGACTAAGGTCCTCCAATTTTTATCTTTCGAACCTTAAGTACTAATGTTGGTTAATAATCCATACTGTATGGCGTTTTTGTCGTCAGTTTCTTCAAATGATCAGAATGGGTAGGCAGAGACGACAGACCTTCATTTGCGGCGATCTTATATCCTGTTGTAAGTTGCAGTCCGAATAATTCATATCAACTGAAAACCAGTTTTGCACTTATATAAATCCCGTCCTTTACCTACTGAGCTGTCATCCTACCTAGTCTTTATCACACTTCTTTCTAATCCTGTATTGTATCATAAACGACATTAATTTTTTTCTATTATACACACCATTGTTATGTGTTATTTTATTGATCTAGATTAATAGGATATAGGATTAATAGGATAATTTATGAAAGTAATTGTTTCAGGAGAGTGATTTTATATCAATATTTTTCTATCTCTATAATTATTTGATTAAATCATGATTAACCTTATTAGTAGAATTATATTTTTAAGCTAAAAATCGTACTTTTGAGATAATTCCCTGTTCATCCAAAAAAAAAACATTTTTTCACGTCTTGCTCTAAAGGAACCGTCCCGTGAACAACACATGTGTTCGCAAATCGCTCACGTTTTAAGGGCACGTAATCTATCTTAATAATCAGGCATGCATACCTCAGGTTCAAAGGCACGCCGACTGGAGTGCCAATCGAACTAAAAAGACCCAATTCGCAAATGAATGAATGACTCAATGGGTTGTATGAATGATTGTGATATCTGAACGCGGATCTATTTGTCGTATTAAATACTTAGCACAATATTTGGAATGTTTTGTTTGTATGCGGGAGTTGGAATGCTATTGATGTGCAGGAACAAATCATAACAGGGCATATACGTCCCATTACTGGGCTTGAGTCTCTCCGTTGTAGCGCAATCGATGGCATGCCGACTATGCTTCTATTCATGCAGTTAAGTGGCTTTTCGTAATAGGCGACAAAACCCACAGATAGGTGGTAGGGCATTTGGCCGTCCGGATGGTTACCACCCTTGGTTTAGGGTAAGTCGCCATAAAACCTTGAGTTGTGTTTCGGCATTACTAGCCAGGTGTGAGTTCGATTCGAGTCTGGGAACACATTGGCAACACCTTTATTGTCGATAACCACCACCTTTTAGGTAGGTCACTAGCCTATCTGATGTATTCCAGTTATAAAGAAACACCTCGCTGTGCAGGTTTCCTCACAATGTCATCCTTCTCCATTAACTCAAAGTAATTGTAAGTATATGGACCTATTTACTCTGGAAAACAGACTATTCAAGACTAACTGAATAGATAATAAACAGCCTGTATAATTAAATAACCGATTAACTATGATAATAATAGCTCAATTTTACGGAAAGTACTTAGCTTGGGGATATACAATATGTGTGTTGTCTGTAGATTTAAAAAAACAGTCGAATCACTGATGGCTCATCAATTATGATTTATTAGTTTTTTATACGGAAAAAATGTTAAAAAGTAATAGTCCATAAGATTGACGACTAATATAAGACTATATATAACCACTACATCTTTACCTAGGATGTCATCCGCAGTTTTACAATTGTACATTGTATTTAATAAACGTCAGATTTTACAGGATTAAAACGTTTAAAATATAGAGAAAATTACGCTTAAAAAGGTGAAAAAAAAAAACTTTTCATTTATTTGTATTTAACAGTAACTAATAAGAAAAGAAGAAAGAAAGAAAATATTAAACTAAATACTTAAAAATAAACTAAATTACAAATTAAATTAATATAAAGTATGTAACAAATCGCTGCCAGAGGGAAGAGTGCCCAGAAGGCTGGCTGCATTGCCACGCTATATGGCAATGCTGATTCTTTACGCGAAATATAAAAACAAACTTAAATATACGTTCTAGGATAATAAATAATGAAAACAATGTTAAATGCTACGAACAGAATTACTTATGATTAACAAAAAATCCCAAAGGTTTCCAAAAAATGACGTGTATTTTTTTAAATAAATAAATTACGAAAACACGCTTAAATATTACTCAGGCCAGGATTTGAGCCTATGACGTTGTAATAAGTCGCAGGTGCCTTAGCTACTAAGCTACCACATTCTTATCTACCATAAAACCGTTAAATTCACAAAAACAAAGATCTCCGCCACATCTCAACGCACGCTGTTAAATATCATTGTCACACAAACCAAAAACAGTTACAAATTCCACGAATGACCTTTAACAGATTAAGGAGAAGATAAAAAGGGACAAAATATGAGTTGGTTTTGCTACCGGCATTAAATATTTTGGCCGTAAGATGGGAGCGCCGTAACGTGGGGTCATATGTTCGAAGGGACCACGGAAGATATACTCGTATAATATAATTCATCTATTAAAAAGAACTGCAAAAAGGTTCCGTGGAAGTGACAAATATGTCCAATGTTTTTGTCATAAGGCTATGGGAGTGATGTTGGTAGAGCCATGCTGAAATCATTATCGTAGTTATCCGTGAAGGAACGGAGAAAGAATACAATTTCCTGCGACCGGGCCGCCTGTCGTAAGAGGCTACAAAACAATCCCAGCCAGGTAAGGTATTTTACCGTCTGGATGGCTACAACCCCTGGTCTAGAGTGTGCCACCATAACAACCTTGAGTTGTGTTCCGGCATTAGTGGCCAGGGTCCAATATACCTTAAAAGAGCAGCAGCGCGTTTGTAGCACCTTTGGTGTCGCAAATGTCCATAGGCGATGGTAACCACTTTCCATCAGGTGGGCCGTCTGCCTGTCTGCTGAACTCATGCAATAAAAAAATAATAAAGTTATAGTTCTTAGGGCCGGTTCGATCGGCGTGATACTAAACTCTCACAGAATGTCAACGTAAAACGGTTAGCTTTGAGCTAATCTCTCGGTGGTCTTCTTCCTCTTGACCATTTGAGGCAGCGAGGAGGATGGGGCCTCGAGGAAAACCTCTTTGCCGCGGCTTCTACTCGACGAACAACTACCCGTAGGTGGTGGGGTTTTGAGCCATTGGAGCCTTCCTAACGATGGTCTCTCAACGGGTCTCGTTGAGCAGTCTGCGGCATCCGATGGCATTCGCGGGCTTTGCGCTGGCTCCGTTTGCGACTTAGTTGGTCATTCGTTGGCGTTGGCGTTCAGTGGTCATCTCGGGCTTTGGGTGGCCATCTGTGGCTTCTGGTAGACTGTCAGCGGCTTTGTGATCTTTGCGACCACGTAAGATCACCCTGATCAGGCGAGCGTATGAGATCTCGGGGGGTCGGCAGCCAAGTGCGTAGATGGTCCGGTAGCCGCGCGCGTAGCTCGGTGAGAGCTAATCGTGTTTCATACAGTGAGTGAAAGTTGATGGCATGCTTTCCTCTCTCCTTATCCCATCTCCCTATTTCATTCCCTTTTTTTGATAATACAGGAGGAATGTCTTTTCTTGGGACACCGTCCTTGGAATTGAGGGATAAGCCGAGGGATGTGTGGGACTCTTGATCGGCCGTATGTCCCCATAGCCTCCGAGCGGAGGACAGGGAGTTGGTCGGCCATCAAACTACCCACTAAACGTAACAGGGTGCCCTGCGTCACCTTCTTCAACAACGGAGGGGGGGTGGGGTTTAGTCTGCGGGATACCCTATTTCATCCCTATACCAGCGTCCCTCTATCCTATTCTAAAGGCTGGTAACACGCTGGCTTCGTCCCTAGTGTTGATTCTATTTTCGACATAACTTAGTAAATTAACCTCAGTTTTATTATTAACAATTTTTGGGTTTCTGTATCCATTGAAATAAATTATTAATTACTATTATTATGAAGGTTACGAAATCCAAAACGAAAACACAACTGACCATTTATCCAATACTAAGGCTTTTCTAGATACATATAGTGTATACAATCTCATACGCTTATAATGTTCATGAAAATATCTACGAATGATTACATGCCAATAATAAGCAGCAGCAGGCCATGATAATGCAAAACGTCTATCATAAGTTGACCACCTGTTGTATCTCTATGAATCCTGTTACATCAAAATATGCTTGGACTATTAATTATAATGAAATTTATATGAACGGACAAATCGTGGTGGTTTCTGGGTAGAAATAAGAGTAGTGTCAGCAAATACATAAACATGTACAGTTTCAAGAAACTTGTGTTGAAAATAAAAGTCTAACGTGAGTTTAATGTATGATGACGAAGATTTCAAATATAACAAAATATTTTTGATCATTAAAAAATTATTAGACAGATAAAATTCGATATAATAAACAGTAAACAATCTTATTTTTAACAAGACAAAAATAAAAAAATCACCTTTAACTCCAAAATGTATAATCTTGTAGATGTTGTTATTGTTTTCTGCTAATCGCATAACTTTTTAATATAGAGTAAAAAAAATACGTATTAAAATTAGTCTAATCCATAATCTTGATGAGATACATCAATTTCCATTTTGCATTACAACTACATTAACTAACAGTCAGGTAGAGGAAGTATTCCGGAATAGAAGAGTACAGGAGGAAAAGATATATTATGCCGACCTCAAATGTTTAGATTAAGGTGAAATGAAACAGAGGTTTGTATATTTTAACTCGCTTATCGTACATACTGCACTAATAATAAAACATAACGATACAATGATTTACGTAAAGAAGGTTAGTGGTACATATAAATACCTACATACCTACTATATTTGTGTATTTTCTTTAAATAATAAATTGCTAATCATATCATACAGCAAATTAATTAATTTCGTCAAAAGAAACTAAATAGTTGCTTTTTAATATTATATGTTCTACTAAATTGATTAAATGATACATATTTTATAGTAGAAAGTTCATTGTGCAAAAATATGTGAAATTTAAATTAGAATCGTAGAAACCCATCAGCTTCTGCTATCTCTACTAACACAGGACTTGGGCACGCACGCTTTTTTGTTGCTAAACGCTGGGCCATCTGGCAAGGGATTTTTTTAAACAAAAAACGGCTGCCTGACCCTTTCTTACCTATGTGGCCCTCGTTTTTTCAACGCAGACCCCTCACAATATGCTCTATTACCGTATTAGTAAATTTCTAAAGACCTGATGAAATTTTCGATTGAACCAAACGGATTGTTCCTAACGGTTTCCTCCAACTTATTATATGTTTTTTATCGTAATGTTGTGACAGCAATAGACTGATTACGTAATTAGCATTCCTATTTTCTATTAATGTTATTATTATTATTAAAGATTCACGTTTAATAACCTAAACAATTAATAAGTGTCATTATAATTTATATCCGTTATTTTATACAGGTATAACGTAGATCTCCTGAAGTGTACGACACATATCCTAGTCCATTGGTTAAACTCATAAGCTCATTTATTCGTAACTACCATAGTTACGAATAAATGAGCTCGTCCGGGTTACATATGTAATATTTGGAAATATACAATTTTTCTGGATAAGATATTTGTTATCAATCTTTATATTCCATATTAGATTACATTTATCAAGACTCGGTTTTCATTCCAAGACTCGTCTTCCCTATTGGTCATCGGTCCTGCGACCGACATGACTAGTTCGCCCAGATATCCCGATTTCAGAGACACTCCGAGCTTAACTCACTATACCTATGGACATGTTTATTTTATCGACTTCATTTCAATAATTAAACTTGTATAAATTATTATCTCTTAAACTGTGTATAAATAGACAGCGCTACAGATGTATCTTTTGTCTTTTTTTTACTTTTTAATATTAAAAATGACTGACTGATTTGATCTTAAAATTATTTTAAGTGATAATATATTTGTTATATATAAGTAGTATCAGTCAGATATCATTATTTTTTTAAATTAATAATTTGATTAATTAAATTAATGAATTACCATATTGAGCGAAGGATGCCTGATGATACCTAGTTGTAGCCATCTTGTCACGGTCATCTAGTCATGACCATCATCAAGTCATGGCCATCTAGTCATGGTGATCCAGTCACGTATGGTTTAAAAGTTTTCCGAGTTAAGTTTTTAATAGGGTGACAGTCATTCCTAGATTACTTTTACAATGTCTATAATTTGAAAAAATAATAAACAAGATTATTAGTTTCTGTAAAATTAATAATTCAATCACTCACAAACTTAAATGTCGTTGTCAGGCATGCCATTTTAAAATAAATCCTAACAACAACAATACCTATAAGTTCATAACCTAAATAATAGTTACCTAATTACTAAAACCGTCATACAGTTCAAACTATGAATGTTCGGATTTTCTATTCAACCTTTGACGACTCTTTATACAGTAATAATTCTTTTTAATGTCCCATTTGATAACTGACACAGTAATAAACGCTCACAAAAGCTTTAACTGTACCGCGAAGGCTAATACAAGGCTGTTTAGGTATGATTTATATATTGTTTAATTCAAGTTTCGTGTCAAAAGAACTACTTAAGCTTAAGTTGGGCAAAGAATGAATTATGTAATTGGTTTTATTTTTCAAACAAGGTACAGATATTATTATCGACTAGCTGTGAAACCCACTTTGTTCGTACTAGACTAAAATTTTCTTTCAAAACTGTTTAGATGTACCGGACTATTGTAGACAATTTTTTTAAACCGAAACATAGATAAATGTTCTAAAAACGGTCATATAATGTGATTAGGTATCGAGTACATAGATTTTTTATTATATTTTATTTGAAGAGGGTTTTGTCGCTGAGTGACAATGCCACCTCCGTAGAGACATAAATCAAATGAGTACACATAAAACAAAAATCGACCAATTTTTTTAACTAATTGGATAACACACAGCACAAGTCTTTTGCTTACTGAGATAGGGGTGCGGCCAAGATAGTGTTACAGAATTTTTTATCTTTAGGAAGTATGATATTTATATCGAATAAAGCGATCTATATAACAATGATTACAAACTTTATCTAAGGGCCTAAAACGGCTGCTTTCGCATATTCGTATGGCGAACAAAACACGTATTAAAATAAAATGAAGCTTTATGCTATTTCTTACAACTACCAGCTCTCCTAGACAAGTGGCATTAGCGCTAAACCGATAGAATAGGAAATGTATGGGAGTGACATAATTATTGTTACCCTAAGTATTAAATCTTTCTCATAAATTTTCGTTATATTCGTTTTGCGCTAATGCCACTTGTCTAGGGGGATACGTCTAGACACTTGTCAATTTCACTAAGTGATTCCCCAAAAGTGACCGGTTTAGGCACTCTGATCATTCGGACTAAAAAACCACTGAATCATATAAACATTTGTCTACAATTTTATGTAGGAATTAACTGGCGCGTAAATAGTAGCAACTATATTATTCAACAAGAGGTCACTCAAAACCGTCAACTGTGAATTGCGAATATAAGTAAACAAATAAATTATTCTATAGATTGCTTTGTATATAGTAAATGTATATATATATATATATATATATACACATGATGCTAACTTTCATCTCGACAGATAAGGTTACGGGTTGAACGCATGCGCGATAAACGTGTGATGGACGATCGCGTTTAACTTTGTTCTCACGCAGGACTTAAGTATTATTTAGAAATGGCCGGAGTCATACCGAAAAAATAATTTCACTATAAAATCTATCAGTTTTTTTATTAAAAGGTGCCTTTCTTTACTTTCAACACAAATTAATCACTTTCCAATTAAATGCGTGTTTCTAAGTTTCTAAGTCAGGTTGCCTGGAAGAGATCGCTTTAAGCGATGGAACTTTTGTTTTGCCGTAAAAGAATTGTAATTATCTTTTTGTAGTAGTTTTTTGTAATAAAAAGTTATTTACCTATCTAGCTATAAACATTTATAAAGAAGCTTTCATAAACTTTACATAACTAGTGATTATGATTAACTATAACATTTACTTATTTTGATTTAATTTCAGCTTAACAAACTTAACAAGAACATGAGCAATAACTTTCTATCTAAGTATTAGAACACTTATTTTCGACATTTCCTTTACCGTGTATCACCTTTACTGCTTATACATCTAGTTCAACAAGAGATAATAGAACTTATTGACATCACTTTGTTCACCTATACATATAATAAAATTGTAGAGGTCGAATTTCTGTACAATGAAAAAAAAAATGCTAAAAACCGAGTCGGGGGATGTAAGAAGTGAAATAAAACTAATTTTGTTTTTTTTTTAGTTTTGTCTATTATGTCTGTGTGTCTGTTTGTCTGTCTGTTTGTACCGGCTAATCTACGAAACGACTGGACCGATTTAAATGAAATTTTGTATGGTGGTAGCTTATATCCCTGGTCAACATATAGGATACTTTTGATCCCGAAAAATTAAAGATTTCCCGTGGAATAGTTAAAAAACCGCACCGCGCGGACGAAGACGCATCAGCTAGTTTCATATAAAGGTCATAACAAATATTTGCATGACATGTCTAATACAATAGCACATCTATCGTCCGCAGAGGCGGATACTCGCTGATAATGCTCGCTTGCTGATGGAGATTGATCGCGTTAGCGCGTCGCACCGTGTAAACACACCTTTATGTGCGTAGGCGGGGACGTGGGGATGCCGGACCTGATTACGTGGTAAACTGTAAAATATTGCATATATGTACATAACACAGAGATATGATGTGACGCGCCGCCAATGCGTTAGATAAGTCTTTCTCTTATTTACAGATACATAAATTGCATTCATTTTTTCTTTTCTGTCCGATTTTCAAACGTTTGCAAATATGTCTTTTTCTACATATATAATAAATAATATGTAGTTACTTAGTGTATGTTATGGATGAAAAACACTATAGAATTACATACGCCTATTAGAAAAACGTACCTAACTCGTACCTCACGCTGCAAATACAGTTGGCGCCAGCAGTCTTTTTTTTTATATTGCTGAAGCACAGCATACAGGCAGATGGCCCAACTGTGATAGAAAGTGATTACCGTCGCGTATGGACATTAACAATACCAGAGATGCTGCCAATGTGCAGCCGGCCTTGGAGGAGAAACTGGAACCTGGACACTGATGCCGGAACAATTCAAAGTTGGGCGCATACTCTAGACCAGGGCTGGTAGCCATCCAGTCCGGTAAATGCCCCACCACCTCGCTATGGGTTCTTTTGTCGCTGCTTACGAGAGGCCGCCTGGCCACAGCAATTTGTATTCTTTCTTCGTTCCTGCACGGAGCGAGTCTGTTCTTGTTTATAGAAAATCTCAAAAAAATCGGAAATACTTCGATAGCTTTAGATATAATATATTAAGCATCTATAAAAATTGTACAACGGGCATGCGTATACAAATTTGCCATCTCACTCTTCGGTATATTATGTGCTCTTCAACAAGGGTTGCTCTCGATTCCTTGCAATCTACACATCAGATTCTGACTTGGTGACTATGGGACCATCTCGGGAGGTAAAAAACAATTGAAAATCGGTCCACAATTGACGGAGAAATTGCGTAACACGCCAACAAAAAAAATAATCGTCTGTAGAAAGTGTAATACTGGCACGCATATACAAATAAGCTTTGCTTTGGAAAAATGTAGGCTCCCGGCGTTTTTTTTAAATAAGGGTTATTCTCGATTTCTCTGGGATCCACTCATCAAATCCTGACTTGGTGACCATGAAATCGCCTCGAGAGTATACTTACGAATACAGAATGTAATTTTTTTATTTAGCCCTATTATGTTTTATCATTTAGTACTGTGAGTAAGTTTAATATGAGAATAACTTAACTAAATACTTAAAAATAAAATGAATTATAAATAAATTAATATAAAGAATGTAACAAATCGCTGCCAGAGGAAAGCGTGCCCAGAAGACTGGCTGCATTGCCACGCTGTATGGTAATGCTGATTCGTTGCGTGAAATACGAACCAGCCTTCTGATCACGGGTGGTACAGAATCGAAATCGATCCACAATTGACGGAGTAATTGCGTAATATGTATTTAAAAAAATTAAGCGCCTGTAGAAAATGTAATAGCCACACACGTGTACAAGCTTTTCTCCAAGAATTTAGGTGCACGGCGTTTTTTAAAGAGTAATGGTTACTCTCGATTTCCCTGGAATCTACTCACCAGATCCTGAGTTGGTGACCATGGCACCACCTCGGGAGTATAGACAAGGGAGGAAAGGAACAAAAAAATGAAAAAATCGGTTTACAATTGACGGAGATATCGTGTTACGGGGAAGTCTATTGTCAATTGTCGTAGGCTTCTCTAATTCCTTGGAATCTACTCATCAGATCGTGACATAGTAACAGTGGGACCAATTCGGGAGTATAACCTTTCGATTAAAAGAAAAAAATTGAAAATTGGTGCACAATTGACGTAGAAATCGAGTAAGGAATATACAAAAAAAAACATACAGACGAATTGAGGAGAACCTCCTCCTGTTTGAAATCGGTTAAAATTTTTTTTTCCTAGATCTTGAAGTTGACGCGAAGTAAAATATAAAAATTACTATGTTTGTTGTCTTCTTATGGTTTACTTAACACCGAGTTCAAGTTGAAGCATAAAAATATTTTTTGCTTATTAGTTTGAAGTCGTTTTTGATTTTTGTAAAAAAAATATTTTCTACTTTTCAACTAGGCAAATTCTTGAATAGCTTTAGATAAAAATATATGAACACACATTGTACATGCCTATAATACTCGGGAGTTCGTCTTGATTTTTGAATTCGGTTGAAAATCTATATACCTATATAAAAATGAATCCCTATTTCCCTTGGTCACGGCATCACGCGTGAACGGCTGGACCGATTTCGCTAATTCTTTTTTTTGTGTTTGTTATTGTCAGGAGAAGGTTCTTATGAAAGAAAAAAATAAGAAAATTGCGCGGAAAATTAAAAAATTTAAGAATACTTAATTAACCACTATATAAAATTATTTCTAATCTAACCTTAGCGCTTTGGACAATATAAACTTTTTTAATGTAACCTTATGACGTTTGACATAGAATTGACAAAATGCGTGCTTCAAATATCGTCAAAGAAGGTGTAAAAAAACTAAATATCGTTTAAAACAGATGCTTCGATCGGAGTTATATTATTAATAAAATACATGTAAAATAATTAATTTAGCTGTTATCGGGTTCCAATATTTAGGTGAAATTATTTTTGTGTGTGTTCAAGTGGGTCCCGGGATGGTTAAGATTATAAATCTACCGGTAGGTGGCACCGCTAAAGTCTTCCTAAACGGTGGGACCTATTTTGATGATTTTTTTGTTTTTATTAAAATGGATTCGAGAATGGTTTAAATTAACTATTGGTCCCGGTAAATGTCGCTGCAATCGGGTTCTAGATTTTTATTTCTAAGGGCAGGACAACGTCTACCGGGTACAGCTAGTACAATATAGATCAAAGGTACATTTTAAAATTACCTAGATAAGAACGTTGCTACAGTACATAACAAAAACAATTTTTATTTGATATGATTATCAGTCGTAGGTATGTATGTTTTGAGAAACACGTTTCGTGCCGGTCACGTCTGAGGCTTCTTGTGAAGGGCCCGATTTATTGCTTGACTTAAGAAGCACGGAGACACGATGGGCCGAATACAGAGACAACAAAGACTTATGTTGGAAAGCTTGAAGATGTTACACTGTTTCAAAAAGTTGGTAGTACGTTAAAGTTTGTATGATGTCCCATTTTTAACGAGGGGAAATCTGTTTGATGACTATTTACCGCAGGGAAAACGTGGTGGGGAGTATTGGATTCGCCGTATCGTTACCCGAGTCAAGGATACCCACTGAAATCTCTCGGTGTTCCGTTGTTTGCCTTAATGCCAGGGTACATAGTCTGAAAGAGAGTGTCGGGGTGAAGGTAAGGAAAGGAATGCTCCGGTGGTTCGGGCATGTGGAAAGAATGCATGATGAAAGAATGACTAAACAGATATACAATGCAAAAGTGGATGGATGCAGAAGTCGTGGAAGGCCACGACACACCTTCCATGATCAAATTGATCGTGTACTAACAGAAGGTGATGTCAGGAGCCTTAAGAACAGGCGAGCGTGCATGACAAGAGTTATGAATGTCAAAGACGCAAGTGAGGTGTGTAAGAATAAGCCTAAATGGCGCTCTGTTGCCTACCCCGCAAGGGAACTGGCGTGAAGTTATGTATGTATGTATGTATGTACATAGTCTCACCACTCCGCAAGGGTCTGGGAGGCGGTGACCCATCGGCCTCTTCCATTGCCGGGAGAACCATTCCCCTTTTAAAGTTAAAGTTACTGACCGTTAAACGCAGATGTAGTGATGAATTGAACGCGTTATTTGTGATGCGATATTCTTATACATTATTAATGATATTAAACATTGACAGATAACGTATGTACACACACTAATGTAGATATTCGTTAACGGTGTTATTTACAAGGCGCTACGTGAATGCGGGTTTCCCAACTCCGCGTGCCCTGGCAGGCGTGGGCCCCCCTCACTGGGCCTCTTCCTATGCCAGGGGACGTGTCCCCTGGCTACTTCTAGGTCTGATCCGTGCGTGGGGCGGTCTGTAACGCGCCCCACGGGAAGAGAGATGAGCGCGCGCGGAACACTCGCGCTCTCATCTCGACGGCATGTGCGGGTGAGTGAGAACCCCTATACCCCTAGGGGCCCCACCCGCGCCGCCCGCTTACGGCGGCCGAAGGTCACTATCCGACCTCCGACGTCGGCGCGTCCTCCTTTGGCGGGAGCGGAGCAGGGAATTACGCTCACGCTCCCGTTCCGCCTCCTCCTTCGCAAACATAACCTGCTCGCAAAAGGAGGAGACGGCGTCCCATCCGGTGGAGCTCCCGACCATGGTGCGTACCACGGCCGGGAGCGAGGTGTCAAATCCGGTATGGGCGACGAGCTCCCGGCGCTGCTCCGTCCAGGCTGGACACTCCCGGAGTGTGTGCAACGCCGTGTCCTCGTCGCCCGTGTCACAATGATGGCACCCTGACGTGGCCTCGCGGCCGAGGCGACACAGGTACCTTCCGAAGCAACCATGCCCCGTCAGGACCTGCGTCAGCCTGAACGTCAGGGTGCCGTGACGTCGTCCAATCCATTCTTGCAGGACGGGCCTCACCGCCTCAATTGTGGCGGGGCCCGCGCTGGGGCGTCTTAGGCGTTCTTCCCAGACCCCCACGGCTACCTGGCGGAGCTCCGACCGGCACGCCTCGATTTCGCGAGGCGCGGGTCTGGTGCCCCTAGCCAGGGCCTCTTTGCGCCACACATACAGTGACGCCAGGACCCTGGCTTCCAGGTCCCATGGGGGGGATCCGGCGAGTAGCGAGGCCACTTCGAAGGACACCGTACGGTATCCTCTTATTGCTCTGACGGCCAATATGCGTTGCGCTTGACGCAACAGCGCCGCGTTTTTGCCCGTCAGGCGGTCCGACCACACTGGGGCCCCGTAAAGGGCCATCGAACGTACGATGCCTTCGAAGAGTTTCCGGCACGTGGCGTTAGGCCCCCCGACGTTGGGGAGCAGGCGCGAGAGCGCACCGGCTGCCCCCTTGAGTCTGGGGAGCAGCTGCCGAAAGTGTGCCGAAAAATCCCATCGGCTATCGAGGACCAATCCCAGGTATTTCATGGTTCCACCGATGCCGATGCGGATGCCTCCTACTGTAATGCAACTGTCCGGAGGTGGACGATTACGAGGACCGTGAAACATCACGGCCTCGGTCTTCTGTAACGCCACCTCCAGACCAAGACGCCGGATCCTGCCTACAATTGTCGACACCCCAGCCGTGCCTAGAAGGCACGCCTGCCGATGGGTCCTCCCGCGCGCGGCGATCAGCGTGTCGTCTGCGTAACATACGACGCTGACGCCCGGGAGAACCCGACACCTCAAGGTCCAGTCGTATGCAATGTTCCACAGGAGGGGACCTAGAACCGACCCCTGTGGAACACCGCACACCATGGCTCGCCGATTCCAACCCTCATGGACCGGGTAGATGACGGCTCTGCTATTTAGGTATGCCCCGACTATACGGCGGAGGTAGGCCGGCACCCCGAAATACCGGAGTGCCTCCATAATGCAAGGCCAGGGCAAGGAATTAAAGGCGTTGGCGATGTCAAGAGACACCGCCAATAATACCTCGCCCCGGGAAACTGCTTCCTCCGCTAGGCCTCTCAGGCGCATGATCGCGTCAATCGTGGAGCGCCCCGCGCGGAAACCGAACTGGTTGTCCGCCAGGTCCGGCCCCGTCGTCGATAGGTGCTGGACGAGGCGGTCGACGATGATACGCTCAAAGAGCTTACCGACCTCGTCCAGCAGCACAATGGGCCGGTAGGCGGACGGCGAGTCCGCAGGGCGCCCCTCCTTCCGCAGCAGGACCAGCTTTCCTGTCTTCCACCGTTGTGGAAACTGGCCCTGCTCTAAACATGCGCCGAAAAGCCTCATCAGTCGGGGCTCCAGGGCGTCGTAGGACAGAACCCACGCACGCCCTGGTATGCCGTCAAGGCCGGGGGCAGCGTTCTTGGCCTTTAGCCGTAGCATGGCCACCCCCAGCTCTACCCGGTCCACGGTGGGCACAGGGTCTCTATTCGCGCTGGGCTCCGCCTCTGGCGGTGCCATAGCAGGAGGCATGTGCTCAGCCCGTGAAGGGAACAGAGCGCCAACAACGTCGTGAACTACGTCCCTGGGGAGAGACTCAGTTAGTGGGGGCGCCCAGGCACGGAGCTTGTTCCGTGCCATCTTGAAAGGGCGCCCCCAAGGATCCTGGTTTAAGCTATCCAGGAGCTCCCCCCAGGCGACGTTCTTTGCGTTTCGGATTTCGATCCTCAGTGTTCTTCTGGCGCTTCTGTACCCCTCGTACAGCTGAGCCTCCACGGTCGCTGCGTCCGCTGCACGACGACGCCGTCTTCTGTGGCGGGTGTACTGGCGGCGCGCGCTATTGCACGCGCGCCTTAACCCCTCCAGTACGGGGTTCCACCAGTACACCTTTCGGAAGGGCTGGAATCGGCCCCTCCTCGGCATCGCCGCGTCACAGACGCCAGTGACGAGCGACCGTAGGTTATCTGCCTCCTGCTCTACATTTACATCGGGAGGGTTCATTTCGGACCCTGATGCCCAAGTGGCGACGATCAGGGCCTCCCTGAACACCTCCCGATTCAACTTTTGTAATGCCCAGCGCGGACAGTCACCTACCGGGGACTCTCGGGACGGCGGGTTCGGATTTCGGGCGGAGACGCTGAACCGTATATAACGGTGGTCGGAGAGCGTCTCCACCCCCGTGACGACCCTCCAGTCCCGCACACGGCGCGCCAGTTCAGGGCTGGCAAATGTGACGTCTACTATTGAGCCGCCCTGCTGGCGCACACACGTATTTACGGAGCCCCGGTTGAGAACCACGAGACCCTTTTCGATGGCCCATTCTTCCAATGCCTCGCCGCGCGCGCACGTACGCGGGGATCCCCAAGCCACGGATTTTGCATTAAAGTCCACGAGCACGGGGCGAGGCCGGCTGCGGGCCACCACTGTGCCCACTTCCTCTATCCATCCCTCAAAATCGGCGAGCCTTCTGTTCGGGGAGAAGTAGCCCCCAAGGACCACCATCTCCCCGATTGTTGCCGCCACGTAGCCCTGTCCCTTTACCACACCGGCTAGGGGAGGGCATGCGGCGGCGGTCCGGACAATGATGGCCACCGAGCCATCCAGGTCCCCCGCCCAGTCAGAACGGGGGGGGACGTAATATGGCTCGGCGACCACGGCCAACTGTATTCCCCACTGCGCCATGCTCTGGACCAGTAAGTCTTGTGCAGTGGCGCAGTGGTTTAGGTTGCCCTGGACCACTAGGATAGCCATTGGAAGAACTGTTTTTATTCCTCCATCCTAGTGGCCCCGGTCTCCGACGTCGGTTTTGGCGGCGGCAGCGGTTTGGATTTGGGTGGCCGCTGCGGCAACGGTGGTGGTGTCGGTTGTGTCGGTGTTAGTGGCAAAGAAGTATTACTTGCCGCAACAGTAGGACCTTTTTCCTGTCTTTTTTTCCTCTTCTTCTTGCCCTTTTGTGTGGTCTGCTGCGACTTGTTGACGTCCATTTTGTTCCTGGTGGTGTTGGTGGTGTTGGGGGGGCCCGCGCCTTTACGCGCGACCGGCGCTCCCCTGCACATCCAGTGTCCTGCCGCTCGGCCCGCCGCGGTACAGATACTGCAGTGCGGCGTGTTTTGGCATGTAGCGGCAGGGTGACCAGGTTGACCGCAGCGATAACAGTCTTTGCTGCGGTCGACAGGGGAGGAGCAGCTGCAGGCCACGTGTCCTGCCACAAGGCAGCGCCAGCACCTCTCAGACCGGCTCGGCAGAACTTTGATATCCGCCGAGGCCCACCCCACCATCACTCTTGGTTTGTCCTTCAGTTTAATGGCCGCCGCCACTGGGCAGGCCAGGATAGCATATCCAAGCCTGTCCGGGCCCAGACGTATGGCGCTAGAATTTATGCGCCCAGCGGCGATGTCCGTGACCCGGGCGACGGCGGCCACGACCTCCTCGGTGGTGGTAAAGTCGTCCAGACCCGAGATGCGCACGTTAATGCATCTCTCGGGCCTGGACACCTTAACTTCCTGCTCTGGCAAAACTGCCCGGAGTCGCGCGGCAAGGGCATCAGCTTTCTCCCCGCTATCCTTACCGGGAAGAAGGAGCATACGAGCCCCCGTCCGCGCGGTCTTCAGTTTTACCCCGGCGATACCAAGGTCGCCGAGTTTTATATTGGCTTTCGCCTTCTCCATGACATCCGCGTAGCTGATGCCCTTCTCCACGGCTGCGGGTAACAAGGTGAGTATCACCGCAGTCGTGTTGGGCACCCGCATACGCGGACCTTTCTTTGCCGAAGGCGCCGGCGGCCTTGGCCTCGCCTTGGGCTGGGGAGTTCTGCTGGTTCCGGATTGTTGTTGGATCGGTGGCTTCTTCTTTTTAGGCTTGCGAGCCACCACCGACCAACCTTCCTCGAGCCTTTGTGATGGTCCAGGAATCACCACTTCCATTCTGCCTTGTCCTGGCGTTTGGGGGGTGCTTGTCCCCGCCGAATCGATCCGTCCAGTACTTCTCCTCTGTTTTGGGGTAGGCAATGGAGGGAAGTCCTTGGGAGGGCGTCCGGTCTCTCTTCTCCCGGATGCCGGAGACGGTCGTATATTGGTCTGCCGTGTATCTGCTGCCAACGGCGGGCGGACTCGCGTCTCCGGTAGAAGTCGGTCATTCAGAGCGGCGAGTTTTGCGTCCATCATAGCCCCTAATGAGAGGGTTAGATGGCGCAAAAGCTCTTCCTCGTCCTTAAACCGCCCTCCCGTAGCAGTCGGTGGCGGCGGCGGCGGCGGCGGCGGCGGAGGCGGAGGCGGTGCGGTTGGCAGATGCCGTTTCTTCGGCTGTGGCACAAGAGTGGGACGGGCTCGGGTGATTTCAGCCCTCAGACTGGCCATCTCCGCTCTTATAGCCTTAACTTCTGCCTCGAGGCGCCGGTTGGCCGCCTCAAGCCGTCGAACTTCCTCTGATTCGGTGCGACTTCGAAGTACCTCGAACGCGTCGCTGATGATCGCCACCGAGTCATTGAGGGATTTGACGAAGGTACCTTTTAGACCCTTAGGGACCTTCGCGACGTGTCGAATGACACCCAGGGCGTTCTTCACGTCTGCTTCGACGGCTTGAGACGTCCTAGCTCCCGTTTCGTCAGATCCGGGACCCGAACGGCCGAGCAGCTCTGGGGCCCGTCGAGCGATGCGCGCTTCTTCGGCAGCTCTAATCAGCTCGACGGTGCTCTCCTCGTGATCCTGTTCCAGATCCCGGCGGCCGGTCTGGGCAACGGCCGCTCTGGCCCGTGCCAAACTGGCAGCCTCTTCTGTGGCTCCCGTGGAAGGTGGGGACACTCTTCGGGAAGTTTTAGAAGCCACCGTTCCTTCATCGCTTGAGACTAGCGAGATTTTTTGGGGGCCACGATTTGGTGCAGGCCTCCTCCGCTTCTTCATGACGCGCCAACTCGACGGATTCGAGGGCCCGGCCTCTGGTTCGGTACGTATGCCGGGTACTGATCCGGAGCGTGAGCGCGTCGGTGAGCGTGATCGCATTGGTGAACGCGACCGCGATCGTGAATCTGACCTAGAGCGGGACCGAATGGAGAACATTGAGAGGTTGGAGTCCGACTCATCAACAGCTCCACTCAAGGCCCCGCTCACGTTGCCGCTTTTGACGCCACTAGCAGCGGATGTGCGGCCGCTCATCCTGCTGCTGCTTCGCGTAAACGTTACTTCTCCGCCCATCTCGGGCATCTTCTCCTTGGACAAAGTCCATGTAGAGCGCAAGGTCGTTCCCCCCCCAGAATACGATGGGGAACAGCTGGCCTTACCACAGGTACCGGCATCGGCGTGGGATTCACCCTCCTTTTTTTTTTGAGCGGAAGATCGACCCACCTGGGGTAGATTCTCTTGACGTTGTGCTTCCATGATTTTTTTCGAACCCCTTGCGGGGTTATTAAAACTAGCGTTGTCTCCGCTACGGGAGACCATCTGAGTGACTTATGAACTAATGTCTGTGAGCGGCGTGCAGTATGACTGTAAACAGGACACCCCACACGCCGCCCACAGGGCGCTTGTAGCCGGGATAGCCCGCCCGGCATACAGCTCCAAGCACGCCAACTTAGCTTCGGGTGGGTGGGAAAAACGGTCTGCCCTAAGGGCGAGCAAATCGAAGTCTCCACCCATTTCCATCTGAAGGTTTCTCTTCTACCGCGGTGCGGGTGCGGTCGGGTGAAACCGCCGCCACCACACCCCAATGCCTGCCTACCTAGCGTAATGAAACGCAAGGGTCTCGTGTCCGATTCTTGGCACGGTAAAATTTGTAAACAAACTTTTAATTTTTTATTATGGTTTGCGTACACGAGCGTAACTTGCTTAGCTTGGACAAACACAATACAGGTGTTTCTCTGCCGATTTATTTAAAAATACATAAGTTTCTGTCTTATTAACGATACGTGATTACGCTAATACTCGTACAACTATTGTATTCACAGCAATATTCTGATTATAATCTAATAAATCTTTATACATATATAAAAATCAGCGATCATGCAGATTTCGTAAAACTTGAAAGTATTTAGTCGATATATTGAATTGAAATGTTTACATAGTGAAGAATGAAAAAAAAACTATAGTTTTTGTTCTATGTATAAAAAACTAGCTTCTGTATGGTTGTGTCCGGAAAAGTTTAAAAGTAGTCGATGGATTAATTTTCGTAATACTTAATATTAGATTAAACTTAGCCTTGTTTATAAAAAAAAACGACCAGAAGTTGGATTAGTATACTGTTTATAGGAGTTCTCACTCGCCTGCACATGCCGTCGAGATGAGAGCGCGAGTGTTCCGCGCGGGCTCATTTTTCTTCCGGTGGGACGAGTTACAAACCGCCCCACTCCGAACTAGTCCTAGACGAGGGGGACAAAAGAAGTCCCTCGGCAATGGAAGAGGTCTGTCTGTGAGGCCCACGCCTGCCAGGGCACGCCGAGTCGGGAATCCCGTTTTCCCGTAGCCCTGGCATAAGGCGCAGGACGGAACACCCAGGGGTTTTAGTGGGTATCCCTAACAGGGGAGTGGCAATAGCATGTCACCGGTTCTGACTGGGCATGCTAGTGCCACTCCCGATCTGGCGAATCCCACACACGGGTCGCGAATTATCCCCCCAGGCTTCTGTGCCTATCGCGGCTTAGTCCTCAAATAGATTTCCCCTGGCTAAAAAAAAAGGATACTGTAGAAAAATGATAACCACCCATAATTAAAATTAACTACAATGTATATTTTAGAACTAAATAATAACACAGATTGACATAACTATATACAATCGAGATAACAGTTTAAAGACACGCTAATGCGAAACAAAAACTTAATTAATAAACCGAATAGTGCCTAAACATCCGTTCAAAACCAAAGCCAGTATCGCACAAAAACTCACCGAGATCTTTCCCACATGTGGTTGGGAATACAAACTTATTTTTACACCTATTTAAATTTCTTCACATCTCTATTACCACAATTATAAGATTGAAAATCGAATGAAAATTGTATTGACAAGTAACAAAACGATGTGGTCAACAGAAAGGTTTTTTTTCATAGACAGGATAAATAGGTCGCAGGTTATTTACCATTGCAAGGTGCAAGCGTCTAACGGAACCGAGTGCCAAAATAAACGGAGAGCAATATTTGTCATATCAGTGTTATAAGATAAAGGAAGTCTTTGTTTTTGTGTGGAAAGGTGCGGTGTGTTTGTTCCCGTTTATCCGTTTCGATGGGAATATTTTATATGAAATACCGTTGGATACATTTTCTGAAACAATCAAAGAGGGTAGTGGACAGTCAAATGAAGAGGTACTTGTAGGACAACTTTTTTATACGTTTATTCTTGATGGTTTTTGTATAACAAAAAGGTTTGTGTTTGACCACGATCACATCCAATGCTGGACGATGATGCGGTCGAAAATGGAGCACGCTTACATAGATAGTACCTATTCACACGAAACTAGAAAATACCCGGATTGTACTTTTCGGGAAACACCGAATCTGGCAGTGCATTCCACAACTCTGCCGTACATAGAAGTAACGTGGAGGCGAAACGTTTAGTTCGTACTGGTAGCGTTTCCACTGTAAAACGATGGCGTAGAAAAGAGCGCCTTGTGGTCCGAAAATGGAATGGTGTAGGGGGAATCAGGTCGAACAGTTCAACCGCACTTGATCTTGATATCTTGTCAAGGCCTACATACAACACTGGTTGTAGGACTTAACAAGATAAATTTTGGAAAAGATGGTTCAACCAGATATGCAGCGAGTAAAGTCTTGAATATGCCTGATCGAATAGCGATCGGGAATGAGAGTTTTGTTCCCTGATTATTATCATCCATCCTAGGATGGCTTCTGGGGGGAGGGAGCCCTGTAGGACAACCTTTTTACGTTTATTTTTCTATACATTTTTACATTCTATTGACATTATCATCTATGTTAGCTACTCGAAATTATTTTCTATTTTATATGTCTTACCATTGGCTTTATCTTATGTCAAATTTGAACTAGTAGTAAAATAAATGACTAGTTTAGTACCTATATGCGAAGGTACATTGCGAATATTATTTAGTATAAATAATATAATAGACTACGATCTATACGACAGATACTACTTTTACTTATAATATCTACGATAGATACTACTGATACTTATTATATAAATAGACTAAGATAGACTCTGCCGGCGGAGTCGATCCTAGTCTCTCCTGATCTTTACTGTCGCTTCGCAACTTGTTATAGCTGGTAGAGAAGAAGTGGCCGAAGAAACTCACCAGCAATTGAGTGGGTTTGTTTGTGCAATTGATTTACATGCGGATTGATTATTGATCAGTTGAAATGTTAAATTAAAGGTGTAATATTTCTATCATAATATTTTAAAAGTGAGATAATAATAAGAAGTCATGGTAGCGTAATGGCTAGCGCACGCGTCCCACACTCAAAAGGCGCGGGTTCAATCCTGGCCGGAACGCATGCACTACTAGTCAGTTTTCTGATCTAATGTG
This sequence comes from Dendrolimus kikuchii, assembly GCA_019925095.2. Lineage (NCBI taxonomy): Eukaryota > Metazoa > Arthropoda > Insecta > Lepidoptera > Lasiocampidae > Dendrolimus > Dendrolimus kikuchii. The sequence goes on from CM034400.1 coordinate 17,064,865, forward strand.
CATATTGTTACAATTACCACGTGCTAACAACGGTGAAGGAAAACATCGTGATGCAACCTGCACATCGAGATAACCAATGTGTCAAACCTACCAAGCCGCCTTGGACAAGCGTGGCGGGTATACTGTTCGTTCCCCCTATAATGGGAGGCCCAAACCCAGCAGTGGGACATTTAAGGGCTGATATTATAATAAGATGTTATCTTAGGGCCTGTTATTTTTATATGTAAACTAGCTGTCCCGGCAGACGTTGTCCTGCCCTGAAGAAAATTTGAAACCCAATTGCAGCGCCACCTACCGGGTCCAATTGTGAATCTAAACCATCCTCGAATCCACTTGAACACACACAAAAAAAATTCATTCAAATCGGTCCAGTCGTTTCGGAGGAGTTCACTGTCAACACACGTACAGAAGAATTATATATATTTTATATAAAGATAATAAAGTTTGTAACTGGGTAGTTATTAGTTCTACTTGAAAAATCTGTTCTGTATTGGATAGCCCTATTTATTATAAAACCCATAAGAATAACTTGTTAATTTCCAAAGCCAAACTCTTAATTTCATATAAAAGCAGGTATGTATGGCTTTATAAGAAAAGGCGTCTAGTAATTACATTACCATCTTTTATTTTAAGCTAACTTTTCTGTGGACTGTAAATTATTCAGATTCGAAGTCCTTTTTAAAACAACATTCAAAATTAATACAAACCTATTTTGAGCAACAGCTTTAAATCAAAGCTAACATTTAAACTAAGTGAATTCATTCATCAATCCCCAACCTTTCTCTTTCGAGGATTAAACAGGAGGGACTACGCAGGGAGGCACACGTGGCTGCCAGAGGGACATGTGACGACCCACTGGCCGCATGTGACATGGACATCGTGTTACATGCATGAGAATTTATAACTCATATGTGGATATAGTTATATCTTCGTAATGGTGTATAGAAAAGCTTTAGCAAGTTAATTTAATTATACATAAGTTACAAAGACACATTATATTAAAAATATCAAAATATTGCAACGTCTCGTATTTACATACTAGAGCACTAGATAAAGTTAATTTAAATTTGTTGCGGCTTTGTACACTTGTGTTTTTTATTTTAAATTTGAGTCTGGAGGAAATAGTCGTATTTTTGAAAAAAAAATTATATGATTTTCATTTTAGATATAAAAATAAATTGTTATATAGAATTTTTAACACCCTTTTTAATATATTAAGAATGGGACACTGTCCATAAAAACATGAATAATTTAGCAATCGCAGTAGATTTTATTACAAAAAAAAAACATATTCTTTACGATTGTACAAATTATTAATAAATTATATTATAAGTTATGACCAGATGGGTCACTTTGCGATACATCGTAAGTTAAATTCAAGCTTTGTTTAAATTGATATACATTTGATTAAATATAATATAGTACTTAGTTATTGTACAAGAACGCTATATAATATTATCATAAAAACAAACATAGTACAATTGGAGGTCACATAGCTGATATGGATATTCCCTAACAACCTTTAAGTGGAGTACAGAGTGAACAAAGATCGCTGTATTCCATAAAATATATTGTATAGTTAATCTATGTTAGTAGGACAGACATAACAGAACAAATAACATCAAAAGCAGAAAAAAAGGTCCCACGCTTCAGTCTACACTAGAAAAGTAGCCTCACCCAGGATCGAAGCAAAGGAAGTCCATTATTTTTGCGAACACCTTCGGAATACTGCTGGTGCCAGCCTGGACTCTAACCAGTAATGACGCTGCTTTCTTATGCCTGATAGCATAAAAGTCATCAATACGTAGTACGTGCCTCCGCGAACATCATGGATGCACTGCAGAATCGAGGCAGCCCGAACAGCATCCTGTAGCTAACAGCTTTCAGGGTATAATTGAATCAGAGGTTCTTAGTAAAACTAAGTTTTAACGGTTTTAAGCGCGGTAATTTTATTTGATTTTGGTTTTTCCGACGTTTAACGTTTACGGTAGTAAATTAGATTAGGCTCCCATAGAGTAAATAATAACCATAAACAAAATTAAAATTAAATAATTAAAATTAACAAGTTGGCGGTAGGCTAAATAAAACTTTAACAATACTCGTTGACACTTGACATCTTTGTCTTCCGTGATCACGGCCACTGAAAAGTGGCCGAAACGTGGGAAAAACCAAAATCAAATAAAATTACCGCGCTTAAAACCGTTAAAACGTAGTTTTATTATGTATACAAGTCGCGAAAACTGAAGAAAATATTATCAGAGGTTCTTAGCATAAAAAGATTGACAAAATGCTTTAAATAATGTTTCTGTGGCACAAACCTCGGTATTTTAGCTAATGATAGTAGCGAAATTCTAATAAAAATGGTATATCAAAAATCAGCCCCCATGATTATTAACAAGCCACACTGGGGCGTAAGTGTCGCCGGGGCGGACAAAAAAATGAAAATACCGCTAGCCGAGGCGCGTCGGCACATCTGGAAGTCGTTGCGGCGCTCTCACCGTTACACGAATGCACGGTGCAATGCCGCTTTGACCCGAAGCGAGGAAAAAACATCAGTATAAGAGTGTTCTTCCAGCTTCCAATGAAAATTATGTGGCTGTAAGAACATATTGTAATGCTCGAAACAACTCTGAAGGATTTATGGTAATAAAAGAACAGCAACTGGTCACTAGGTTTATAATCAGAGAACCTTACGTCTCAAATACCATTCATACACTGAACTATCACAATGAACAATTTTTAGAACACCTTGCCACTAAAATCTTATCATATTTTCCCTCGAACAACTGTACAGTTTAGAAAACCTAAATAAATTGGCATATCCGATAGCAGATTGGAGTCATTGATAAACTATTTCAATTAAAAGAAAACTATGAATGACAAGAATTTGTTATTTTTTTGTTAGGAAATTTTAGGTAATAAATAAAAAATAATTCAAACAGTAAAAATCTATCGATTCTGCCAACATAAATACAAAATGTAGTGAATACCGTCTATATTCAATTCAGAGATTTTAAATTATAATCTACACAATTACCATATCATATTGGAATTAATAATGTTACATAATATGGTAAATTATCGAAAATGACTGTATACAAAACAGGTGTTAATCACTAAAATATACCAAAATTATGTATTACTCGATTAGGGAAATGGCCGAATGTATCGTTTAGAAAACCTCAAAAACAAACATTACTATGCAAGCAATTAAGCTGAATTTAACAATATAATTAAGAATTGATAAACTGCAGTGGTGGTCCGATCATTTCACGTGGTAGAGCCATGCTGAAATCGTTATTTTAATTAGTGGCCATCCACAAATTACATCACACGAATTTCATGATTTTTTGACACTTCCTCCGTCTTTGTCACAGCTGGTCACATTCGTAAGACTCCTCCGTCCCTAGTATGACATTACATATTTTGCAATTTCACATCAAGAAATTACTAAATTAAAACAGTCCCGTAGTTAGTTTTATTTCCATTTAAATATTTTTTTTAAATTATTTAAACACTATTCTCATACGGACAGAGTTGGAAAATTTTGAAGAGTTTTGTTAATAGTTCAAATTTCGTATTTTAAAGCTTAAAATATGTTAGATTTTGAAACGTGATGTTACGAAATTTCGAACCTCTCCCACCCCTTGTCACACAGTGTCACACTTCATCGACCACCTGCCTACCCTACAGCTCTTTGTGCCCGCTTGATCGGTGCTATACCAGGCTCTCATAGAATATAAGCGTGAAACGAAGGGCCTTGAGCTAATCGTGTTTCGTGCGATAGTGCGAGTTCTGCTTTGACTTCTCCCTCCCTCTATCCATCTGCTCCATCGCCTCTATCCTATTCATTCTGTTTAAGATCCCTCTATCTCGTCCTTCTTTTTTTTAACGAGGAGAATTCTGTTTGAGGATTATCCACCGCGGGGAAAACGCGGTGGGGAGTATGGGACTTGCCATGTTGGGGTGGCACTAGCACCGCAAGCAAAAAGTGTTATTGCCACGCCAATTAGGGATACCTACTAAAACCCCTCGGTGTTCTGTTCTTCGCCTTTATGCCAGGGCCACAAGTATTTGGCTTAACTATTTCGCAGACCCTGGTAAGCGGCGGCCCATAAGGCTTCTGCCAAATCTCATCCTAAAGGCTGGCAATGCGTTGATTTCGCTCCTGGTGTTGTAACTGTCTATAGGCGACGGTGACCACTTTCGATGAGCTGAGCCGTTTGACTGTTAACCTAGCACGTATCAAATCGCAATCAAAGAAATTGAATCCAGCGCGAAATTCATTCCGTAGTATTCCGCGTGCTACTATAAAGTTCCATATAGGTTAGAACAGTTTATGCGGAAAAAAACCGCAGTCCAAATTGAAACTCGATGTGGAATTAATTTCGTGGTATGCACGCTTTTATGGAGTTGCATAAGTTACAATGCAGACGGGGACTTTTGGGCCAAAGAAATGTAATGAGTTATGGCTGAAAAAAAGCGTTATGTTTTTCTATTACAAATTGGAAAACAGCCCTAAGTTCTATCTGGAAAACACGAAATTTTAAAAATAAGTTCACTAATAAAATAAATTATCGATTACGATTATCCATTTATGTGAATTAATTTCAACGATTAAATACATTTATGAAAACACTTACACCACACCACACATTCATTCCAAGTAACTAAACCAAATAAAATTTTAAAAATATTATGATAATAATAAGAAGTCTAAAATCACTTTCATCTGTTTACAATTTGGACCCAATAATGTAAGAAAGCTTGTCCGTCTCCTTTTGAGAGAAAAGTCGCACCGAAATATTCGTGGTGCTCGCATGGCCTAATAATATATCTAGGAGCACGCTGTACAAAATCCCACAGGATAAGCCGATGATAAAACAAATATCCACTGGTTATAAGGGTCAAAAACCATATTGCGTAAAGACGCCCATATGAGGCGCGCTGTGTTGTTTTTTGTCCACCTCTGTCACTATTTTTAACCACTGTGCGACCCATACAGATGTGATATAGGCACAAACGAGTCGGTCAATACATTTTTGAATTGTTACAATTTCTTAAAACATCTAGAACGATCTTTACTACAAATATGCGTACTAGATTATTCTAGAAGTTCTAAGAAAATGTAACATTAAATTATTAGAATAATATTCAGTGGATAAGGATGGGAAATGACCGTCAGTTGAATGCCTAAACTTAATGATTAAATAATTTATAGAAGTGTCACTATAATATGGTAATTTCGATTTATTTCTTATGGTTTTACAGCCAAATTATGAAAACACTGGACGTTTTACCTTTACGGAACCTTAGTTGTGTTCGGACTGCCATGCACTTACGTATCATTTATTTTGTGGTAGTTTAAGGCATTGGCAATGTTGATGTGCAAATCTCATAATTATGTTTATGCCTTAAATCGTCAGCATGTAGTAACAATATACATGTGTTGGTTAGACAACTGCCTAAATGGTGAATGCTTTTCCGGCCATGACTCGAACCCGCGTCATTTTGAGACGTGAATTAATCACTAAATTACTCCATTTATGGCGCGATACCTATATCTTAGTATTCATTCACTTGCCCGACCATCGCTTCGGTTGAATTTTGACATTACTTGTATGGAGCTTGTTGCGGACAGAGAGCACCCCCCTGACCCACCCGCCGGAGAACACCTACTCTCCACGCCCCGCATATCGCCGACGCTCATAGCTCGCACAATTAGCAGCTAGGCTTCGGACAGTTCGTGGGATATAGGAGCGGCCTTGGAGGCAAAAATTGTTAATTCTTCATATTAATTCTTCAAATCACAATTCACATTGACGACTTACCACTCTCTCTCTCGACTCTCTCGCACCATTTATAATTACGTACTTCTACATGTATATTTCTAATTTAATAATAATAATCATACAGTTTAATTTCCAAACAAGAAGCAACTGCCACCAATAGAGCTTATGTTAAATTTTATTCGATAGTAAGGCAAATGAACTGTCGATAAGATAAAAGAACCGGCCTTTAATATATTTATAAATCACGAACTTATTATTTAATTTTTGAACATAAATCCTTTTTTAGATGAAAGAAATGTCCATATACATGACAAAAGATTAGGGCATGATGCCACGTATACAAAAGGTATACCACTGTAGCCCTTGACAGGTCTCGCATAAATCACGGTCATTCTACGTGAGAATCCAAACCCGAAATGACCTTAGTTTTGACGAAGTAGACATGTGAGGTTTTGGGGGATAACAGCAAAAAATTTGAATCGCTGATGTATATCGATGGTTTTGTTTTATGTTTAAATTTTTGATTTTATTTACTAATGTTTACTGATTGACTGATTGAAGTTTAATGTTGACTGAGTGTATGTATCATCATTGGAAATAAATTATTGTTACGTGCGATCGCGGCTACGCACTTGGGATTGAAAGTAAACACCAGTTTTTTCAACAAAATGCTTTTATTGACTTACACAGCCGTACGTGATTCTTCTCCGCAAGATTGCTTCTTCACACACAACTAACGACGTTCTGCCCAACGATGAGATATCTCACTCACAATACCGTCGTCGATATTGCGTAGACCACCTCTTGCTACTACAGTGATCACCTCCGAATTTACCGCACGTAGTTCGCTTCTGGGTCTCCTCTCAAACTACGCCAAACTCCTCCTTCACTTAACTAGCCACTAAACTTGTAACTAAACTCGTCATTGTCTTCTACCTAACTCTTCTTCCAACCCTTTCGTATCATACTTGTCGCTTTGTTGTCTTCAACTGAACTTATTAATTTTAATTATTTTAATTTTTGTTTATGATTATTATTTACTCTATGGGAACCTAATCTATTTTATCACCGCTTCGCAACATGTTGTGGCTTGAAGAGAAGAAGCGGCGCAAGAAACTCTTCAGCAACAAAGCCTAGCTATAATTTTGTATAATATTAAAATTAAACTAGGTGGGAGATAAATAAAAAATAAATTTTCAATTAAGTTGGTTTGAGTTCTGGAATAAATAATAGTGTTCTAGGGGTTTTATCTTAATTATAATTTAAACTATTTTTTTATGGCTATCTTAGCCTTCAACAGAAACTTATATGTCAAACGTCAACGTCAAATGTTAACGTTGAAGTAATTTTTGTCTACCCTCAATTGGTTTTAATTTATTTAATGTTGTTTGTGATTGCTATTTGCACTATGGGAGCCTAATCTATTTTAGCGTAATAAAACCTAAGAAAATATTATATATTAAGTTGACATGCAGTGAATTGTATTTTTTAAACATAATGTTATGCTGCTTGTTCTTAAAACGCTTAGAACGGCAGGTCCTGAGACTCTGAGAATTTACTTAAAATAGATAAAACCTCTTTAAAAATATCTAAAATTTATTTAGCTATATAAAAATAAAATAGCATACAATATCCTTTCAAAATTATTACTTCGACCGAAGTTATCACAAAATCAAAAATCAACCGCCCTGATGACTTACGCGTATGTTCCCAAAATAGATACCTCGGGCCCAAATCTTTGTCCAAAAAAGCTGTACCGTTATGGACACCAAACACGTTTTGCATAAATCATCTCGAGATGCTTGTGGTGTTGAATTATCGTGCCCTTACTGTTAACAGTTTTTGTTTCTACGTAATATATACATGTTTATTTGTTTGTGTGTAAAAAAATACGGTACGATACTTGTGTTATATATGTAATAACTCAGCGCAAAAGGCAGCTGTGTCTCTTAGAGTCGTAGTTTTGAAGTCTAACCCGTAAAGCATGCACCGATGTAATGGTTTTTATGTTCTAATTTAGTAGTAAATCAAGAGCGGAAGGCAAAGGATGTATTCCTTTGCCTTTTAAGGGCAACTTAAACATCGGCATTACCGACGGGTAGATTCTGCCTATCCGTTATGGCTGCCAGATAACGTATTCTATCCCCACAAACCTACTCCTAATCTACTCACTATAAATCTCGACATCTAAAACCGGGGTACTTTGATTTGATACTTACATAATCAAAGCTGGGATACTACTTGGCTGCTTACTGCATTGAGCTATTATGAAGCTCAATGACTTACTGCTAAGATTGAAACCTCCGCAATTACGTACGTCTACGTAGATTGAGACGTGGATGCTTTAATAACTTATTCACTACGACTAACATATAATTAATTGAATTGTTTTATGTAATAATGTTTAATTAAAATTTTATGTATTATACAGGTTGAAATGAAAGACGAGATTTTTTATAGCTGGAGTATTGCAGAATTAGCAGATAGCATGATGGCCTGATGGTAAATGGTTACCGTTGCCTATAGACGCTTGCGACACCAAAAATGTCAACAACACAGCAGCCTCGAAGGAATTTTTTGACACTCTCTTTGAAAACTGTCATATCGTAGCGCTATGGGAATACCTCAGCTGGGAGCTCAATCTAGATCCCACGGTACATCAAAAACGTTCTTGAGATCCTTTGCATACATGAGCGAAGCAGCTCAAGGAAATGAGGGTGAACGTTCAACCGATAGCGAGCGGTGCGGTGGTAGAAGGAATAGGAAAGCGCCATTCTGAATATTTCCTCGGAAGACCTTCCATTATACTTACGGTAGACTACGTAAAGGGACGCAAAATCTTTCCGAAGGCTAAGCGGATCTAGATCGTATGTCATTTGTGAGATCCATGTCGAGTGATGCGGTGGTAGAAGGAATAGGAAGGCACCATTGTGAACAGTTCCTCGGAACACCTCCCATTATACATACTGGCAGACTACGCAGAGGGACGTGACATCTTTCCGAAGGCTAAGCGGATCTAGATCGTATGTCATTTGTGAGATCCATGTCGAGTGGTGCGGTGGTAGAAGGAATAGGAAGGCGCCATTCTGAACAGTTCCTCGGAACACCTCCCATTATACATACGGCAGACTACGCAGAGGGACGTGACATCTTTCCGAAGGCTAAGCGGATCTAGATCGTATGCCATTTGTGAGATCCATGTCGAGTGGTGCGGTGGTAGAAGGAATAGGAAGGCACCATTCTGAACAGTTCCTCGGAACACCTCCCATTATACATACGGCAGACTACGCAGAGGGACGTGAAATCTTTCCGAAGGCTAAGCGGATCTAAATCCTATGTCATTTATAAAGTTATGAGTTGTATAATATACACTCTATATTATATACAGGATATAAATTATAGCAATAGCCTTATTCAAGTTCCATAGGTACAGATCTAAAAACGCAAGTTTTAAACAGCCACTGGATAAAGCAAGGTGGCTCTAGGAAATAACAAATCGTCTTAAAAATTGTGTCCTCAAATTCATTAGTGTTCACAACATGTGTTTCAGATACGATCGGGGACGGACAAGGTCTATTAAAAATAATGTTTATGGTATACTTTGACGGCACGTTGCGTTGGTAAAAAACAAAGGACAAATATTGAGATGACCGCCTCTGTAGATAAAGTTTCGCTAATTGTTTGACTAAAAAGTTGGGTCTGTTTGAATTAGAGTTAGTTTTTTTGTTTGCTTGTAAGCAAACTAGCAAACGGGTCCACTTGATAGCAAATGGTTATATCGTCGCCCATGGATATCTGCAACTCCAAGGGAGGCCTTGCGTTGCCCACCACGTTGAGACTTTAAAGATTTATCAGATATGTTGTTTAATCCCTACTAATATTATAAATGCGAAAGTAACTCTGTCTATCTGTCAGTCTGTCTGTTCCGTTTTCACGGAAAAACTACGGGATTGATTTGGCTGAAACTCAGTGTATATATATATATATATATATATATATATATATATATATATATATATATATATATATATTCGATGCCGAGGATGGACATAGGATACTTTTTTTCCTGAAAAAATGGGATAGTTTCCGGGATAAAAATATATTTATTTCTTATGCTTTTACGGAAATACTATTTGACCGATTTGGCTGCAATTTAGTATAATTATACTCGTATATAATTTTAATACCGAGGGTGGACGAGGAATACTTTTCATCCCGCATAATGGATAGATTTATGGATAATAGATTTTGGGATACATTTATATAACGGTTATCCCAGACAGTAGGATAGGTTTTTTTTTGTGATTTGTCATTTTGGCCAATTTGATCATTTTGGTCATTTTGGTTTATTTTCTTCATTTTGGTATTTTTTTTTTTTTTTTTTTTATTGCATGAGATCAGCAGACAGGCAAATGGCCCACTTGATGCAAAGCGGTTACCATCGCCTATGGACATTTGCAACACCAAAGGTGCTACAAATGCGCTGCTGCTCTCTTAAGGGAAACTGGAACCTGGTCACTAATGCCGGAACACAACTCGAAGGTTGTTATGGCGACATACTTTAGATCAGGGGTGGTAGCCATCCAGTCGGGCAAGTGCCCTACCACCTGGCAAATTTGGTCAAATTGATCAATTTGGTAATATTTTGTCATTTTGATTATTTTGGTAATTTTGATAATTTTCTTCATTTTGGTCAAATTGGTAATTTTGATCATTTGGGTCATTTTGGTTATTTTGATAACTTTGGGCATTTTGATTATTTTCGTAAAATTTGTCATTTTGGTCATTTTCGTCAATTTTGTCAATTTGGTCAATTTCCTCACTTTCCCAAGTTTACAGATATAAAAATTCTATCGTCTGTAAAAAAATGCGAAAGTAACTCAATTATGTCTATCTGTTAAGCTTTCACGAAAAACTAGGAATACTGGAACAAAAATGGACATAAATACTTTTCATGCCAGTTTGCGATATAAAATGAAGTCAATCTTCCGGGTACAAATAGTGCTATTATTAGTGCTATTATATAACATAAAATAGTGCTATTATATAACATAAAATAGTGCTATTATATAACATAAAAATTTAGTACTTACAATGTAACCTGTATTAACGCCTGCTCTTTAAACAAGAGGCACATACTAGGGGTTGACTAGTATAGTAGGCATATGGTCCAGCAGATAGAAAGTAGTTATCGTAGCCTATCAGCAATTGCAATACCAAACGTAGTACTAATATGCTGCTGGCCTCAAAAGGGGACTGGAACCTGTCTAGTGGTGCCAGAACACAACTCAACTCAATAACTACTTAATTACTTTTTAATATAGCTTTGCACGATTCGTGGATCTAAATAGAGCTGAGTAGATACTTATGAGTACTCAAGAATATTCAAGTTTCAAAAAATGTTCCAGCACTAGACACTAGGAGAAAGCCAATGTAAAAGAAGCTCCAGACAATATTTAACTGATTTTAAAGAGTGAAGTTTTTGTGGCATCTTGTATAGGCACATTTCACTGCTTAGCAAAAATATGACACTTCAAGTTCCCAGCAAAAACTCCACCTAACTACTTACTACTTGTAAGCCTCTCGCGCCTACTTAAAAGCTACTTTTACTTTCACTTGATATTCAAAGCTTCTCGATATGAGACTTGTTCTTGCTAGAGGATAGTGTAACCTAGTGCGATCAGAATCCCGTTCCTGATAGATAACGAAGTGAACCATCATTATCGAAATACCTAATTTTAAAATTTTATGAGAAGAAATCAATCAGATCATCTTCTACTTTCACTAAACTTCCTATGTTTTTATACCCAAAGGTTTGTGTTGAATTCTTTGGTTCGGTTTCTACAGAGATGTTACTTTAGTTTCCTGCCAGACACAATATTAGTATCTGTAAAAACACGCTACTGTTTATATAAAGGCTTTACTTGCATCCAATCAAATCCGGGCCTAGATTCAATCTATTATGTGACAGCTTTCAACTATCCATCAACTCTTTAATTCCGGCAGGAGGTACGTTTGGGGCATCTTTCAAAAGACCGGACAATAGTATTGGGTCCATAGCCCTAAGGAGGTCTATCAAAAGGAGATTACATCGATAAGGACCAACAATGCCTGTGGGCGTTTAAAAAAAAACTAAGAAATGCGTGATAAGTTGCATAAAGAATAAGGTTCAGTAGAGTTTCATAAAATTACTTATATACCTATATTATAATTTGAAAAATACATTTGCAGCTGGAATGTGGGTATTTCATTTTTTCCCTATATCACAATATGAAAAACGTTCAAATTGAAAGGAAATAAAAGTTCAAGTATTTCACATATTTCTCTTTTCACACTGACTTTCACGACAAGTCACAGTTGAAAATAATATTAATAAGCTATTACCTAAATATGAAAAGTGGAAAATGTTTTTTTCTTATAAATAATGTTTTTGAAGTAGGTACATAATTCAATTATTTGCTACGTAAAAAGGGTTTCAAAATAAATCCAAAATATCTTCAATAACACACAGTAATATTTTGTGCTTTTTAGGTTCCATGTAATTTTATTAAATTATTTTTAAATAATATTATTATAGGTATTTTGATATAAATGTCATAAAGGAAAACAATTTATTTTCTGTTAAATGTATGTCTACGTTTGAGGTTTTAAGTTAAAAAAATGTCGATGAAGTATTTAAACAGATCTTAATTTATACCCACGGAATTCTAAAAGCCAAAACTCCTAAAAAACTATAAAGAAACATGAAACGAGGAATTATTCGCATCGTTTCCTTTGAGATTTTATAGAAACGTTTTTTCATTGCAAAAAATACATAAATGAGGGATGGATTGTTGGAAAAAATTTGGACAAAGGCCAATGAAAAAGGTTTTTTGATATGGCCTTCTGATGACCGGGGTTCTCGATCAAGTATTGCAGAGCTACCTGTGCAACGTCAGGAGGCTGTGAGATTGAGTTATATCAGTTTTATAGACTACTTGGATAATACATCCCTAACTCAAGAGCTCTGCGAATTAGTGGTCTAAGCTTTAGCCCGCTTAGTTCACTCGAATCTAGAGGTCCCAGACTTGTTGATTTTTAGCATGGTAAAGCAAACGAAGCCTTTTGGGCCTAAAAAAATATAATGAATTGAGATATAGTTTTAAAAAAAAGCAAAATGCATAACATCCGCCCTAAATTATATTTTTAAGCCGTAAATCTTAAAAATAAGGTCACAAATAAAATAGTTTGCCGATTAACAATGTCGATCTACGTGAATGCATTTCAACAATTAATAATATGAAAACACATCAAACGATCAAGTTATTCAAAATAACTAAACCTACTACAGTTTTAAAGAATATCAACATGATAAAAAGAACTCTTAAAATCTTTCTCATTTGTTTTACAATCTAGGCCCAACAATATACCTACCTACGGAAGCGTAGCCGTCTCCTTTCATAAAGGAAAATTTCAGAGTTTACCGTTATATCCACAACACAATCATAACTTGCTTAGCTTCAGAATGTATGTACAATGTGCGTGTTTGTCTACCGATTAAAAAAAGCTAACTGCCAAGCCCACGTGCTACCGAATTTATCAATTGCCATCATCATAAAACTTAAAAATATGATCTTCGATAACTTTTTACCAACAACTTTTGTTATTGTAAATTAAATTAAATATGTATTAACGATTTAATTTAAGAATAATTTTCTCAAACGCTAAAATAAAACTAAATATCTACCTATGTAAGTACTTCAAATCAATGTTCATATTATAAGTACATTTTGAAATTTACATGTCGAAGTGATTGATACAGTAACGAAATACAAATTAAATAAGAGCAACCTGAGTTTTATTTCAAAGAGAGAAGTCATTTTGCCACAGAAAATTATAATAACCATTTTTTATTGCGAAGCTAACAAACAAGCAGACGGCCCAGCTCATGGAAAGTGATTACCGTCGCCTAGAAACGTTTGCAACACCAATAGCGAAACCAACGCGTTGCCAGTCTTATGAATAGGATAAAGAAAGAAGGATCAGACAGGACAAATAGAAAGCTACCAATTGCATCCGCAAACAGATGTTAAAAAGTACAGTCACATACATAATTGACACCTTTCCATGTCGCAAGCGCAAGCGCGTGTCTCGAACACAATAATTTGAGTTTGGAACAGGGTGGAGCGGCGACAGATTGCGCGCGTCCGCTAATGACAGAGCGCCGATGCGCGTGTCCAGCCCGCGCTCATTCAATGCAAATACGCTCATGTGATATACCAAAGAACTGGCAGAGACGTCACAGTAAACAATAATTTTTTCGTTGTTTTCTATTAGGTATTTTTATATTGCGACGCTATGGGCGAAACCATATTGTGAGCCTCAGGATAGAATAGATGGAGTTGGATAGAATAAGAGATAAAAGGGATGGGGTAGAGAGGTCAGACAGGAGAATTATTATCTTGATTACAGCTGCTAGGATCGGCGCGATCGATGTGATACCACACTACCACGGAGTGTCGGCGTTAAACGGTTCGCCTTGAGCTAATCGTGTTGCGTACGATGAGTGAGAGATCAGATGGTTTTCTTCCGCTTCTCCTTCCCCCATTCCACCCTAAAGGCGAGAGGCGAAGCAAACGCGTTGGCTTCGCCCATGGTGTCTATAGGGAACGTGCACGAATTATAGGTGGCCGCACAATCTGTCATCGTGTTGCCTTCTATGTTTACATTAGATTTAAATCGTTTTTACTATGATTAAAATGATAAAATATGAGTTCCCGCCGATTAATAATGAACGTCAGCATGGCCAGAATACGTCAAAAGGCAAAAACTCTTCGACGCCGGGCATGTCTTAGAAGTAGAAGGAACAGTTAGAAATCATGAAAATGCTATAATAGCTGCCAAGCCAAAATTGTACCTTAAATGAAGATTTCTAACGTTTATGATGTTAAAATAACTAACTGTAAAGTATTTTCTTAACCCATTTTTCACGTAAATATTTTATTTAACAGTCTATATTACTGCAACCAACTTATTTGAATTTCTGTTTACTTATAGACTTGTTTGTAGACAAAACCCAGGTATTTGTACAAATAACATTATTAGTAATTTTTAAAAGTTTTTGAAACTTGTACTTACATATCGCCTGTCCCTATTAACAATGTAGGATATGCAATTTTCGACATTTTGGTTTTATTTCACTAATAACCCTAAAAAAGCATTGTTTTTCAATAGCAGCAACACAAAGGTAATTTTTCCTCATAGTTTTTAAAATAGCCACATTAACAATGTCATATATGCCACCATCTCCCATTAACAATGACGAATGTTAACTCCCGACGTTATTAGCGGGGCGCGAGGGGGGTATGCGGGGTATATTTTTGTAAGAAAGAAATTAGTGCCATTCATACAGGTAGACTTTATAATTAATGATTTTAACAAATTTTATGGCAAAGATTGTTTTCATTTTGTCCCTAAATTGTCAATTATGTTTGAATATCTGTTATTAGTGAAAATTTTTTATTAAAAATTGGATTTAATTTATAATATCAATTTAAATACGGCATAAACTTAAACAGGATTTACTAATGACAATGTTGTATGTGGCACTTCTTACAAAGAATAAATACGTTTGTCCATGTAACTTTGTTGGATGTGACAGATCCGACAAATCATGATGACCCATGTACGGATAACAAAGCCATTACTAGCTTTTCAAACATTTAGATAAGTAAAAATGTTATTTAATTGCATTGCAAATAAGCTCTCGAACATATATGTTCGAGAGCTTATTATTAACATATAATATATTTTTTTTTTATTTAATTCTTGTAGTAAAAAAAATATAAGCAATTCAAAGTTCAGAGCGCTCTCCTGTAAAGTTGCTGATTTGCAGATCTGACTCTGTTAATAGGGACAGGCGATATGTTTTTTTACTAAATTTATCCACTTCTGTTATTTACCATATAAACATGGAAAGTGAGTAAGTACTCCTCGTGGGAAAGTAATAGAATTTTACACCATTTGACTTTTTTTTTAAGTGTTCGAACATCCAGAAATACAACAATATATTATTATACAGTTAGTTAAATTTTACTTTTTCAATTTATATTACAACGTGAAGTGTCAATGTACTAGTATTGTTTTCGACAAAGGTTCGGATTTGCGCCACCAGTTGGCAGTACCTTCATCGTGCACGTTCCCTATAGGCGACAGTAACTTTTTTCCTTTAGGTAGGCTGTCTGCCTGTTTGCCACAGCTTCGCAATAAAAACCATAAAAAGCGTACATGTATAAATAATGGTTTAAACATATGAGAGTTTGCTTTCAGCAAACTCTTGAGTTTAGAGCGAAGAGAGACTCTTAATAGAACCCAAATTCTTAGTAAAATGCAAATGTATCCGAAATATGTATACGTAAAATGATTTTAATCTTACAGAAATAACAAATTCTGCCTGGATATGAAATTAATTTTACGTAAGCCATACTAAATACTACCAGCTAAAGTAATTTCAACTTTTAATGAATTAATCACATTAGATACATAGATACACATATCATATAGATACATGCATAGTTGATCAACAATATATATTTAATTTATTGATTTGCAAATTAAAAATAATGGTGGTGACAAAACGAATATAATTCAATGTATAAATTATGTTCCTCTCAAATTATACATGATGATATAATTTGTGCGCATTTTCCTCAACCTAAAGCAGGTTCCCTCTATAAAATACTGCACTCTTTATACTCACACAATGACCTCTTGCGATGACAGGCCTGCCCACGCGCAGGCTGTTTCTAATCACACCTATCTTACGTACACGGCTCGTCCATTCATACATATTTGGTCCGCTTTTTTATTTTACAACGGTTATGAGTGGGTTGATGTTTTGTCTTATTGTTCCGATGATTTGACGGTTAATCGTTCAAATGTTTTGATTAGAACACTAACAAATTAAGTTTTTGCTTGATTTATTGTTATGTTATTTGTGATCAAGTAATCAATTTTGGTATTGGTAATAACCAAAATTAAGTGTAGGTTATCAGGTTGAAATAATAAATAAATGTGTATCGTATATTCCTGCGCTAAACTTGTAACATGCGTTATCTGTTAAATAGGAAATATTAAAGAGGAAAGATTTGTATTTGTGTATGTTTGTAACGAATAAACTCAAAAACTACTGGAGCGATTTGAAAAATTCTTTCACCATTCGAATGCTACATTATCTTTAAATAATATAGGCTATATAAAAATTAAGGATCCCTACTAAAATTTCAATAATGTACCCATCTATCTAAATAAAATACTTGGCGCTGGAATCGGGTTCTACGATTTTTATGTAATATTCTGTGTGATTTAGTGTATCACAGGGTGGTTTAGATTCACAATCAGACCCGGTAGGTGGCGCAGGACTCGGGAAGTAGATCTTTATTTTTACAGGGCAGGACAGCGTCTGCCGAGACCGCTAGTTCGTTATATGCAAGAAAGCGTAGTCTAGTAACACACATCCCATTGCAAAGATAGCGAAGTATATACGTTAATATGTAGGATATCGAGAATTACGTAAAACAAAAGGAAGTTTGAAAAGCAACACTATTGCTAAAATAATATTTATAAGCTAATACATTACCTGACAGGAAGGGGTTACCGTAAACTATGGACACTTGCAAGATTTTTTAACAGTATGAGCCTCCAAGGGGTCTAGGCGGCTTCTTGTACGTCGCGAGCATGATGGTTTTACGCGTACACACTAGAGCGTCTATGCGATTACAGTGAGAGCTGACTGATGAATACGCGGTCAAAGGCGGCTCGTTGGTCGTCGAGAACAAAGATTATTTTGCGTACACATTAGAGCACGTTACTGTATCTGCTGGGTTACAGTTACGGCTTGCAGATGAGTACGCGGCCTTGTCAGATCTTTTGTAAAGAAAATTCACATGCGCGTGAGAAATACTTCGCTGGAAGCTCATTCTATATCCTTAACGGCTAATAAATACGTTCTTGAAAATTGATGCTTGTCTGCAAAAGCTTGTTAGCTCAAGAACCTCCTTGTTGTCAGCTGAAAATTTCAAGTGATAAAATTATACTTTAACCTCAGTAGATACGAGAAAAAGTAATAAGGTGTCTTTGGGACACCTCATCGGAGGCTATCGGTCGCCTTCGAAGACTATCAAAAAAATTGTATAGTAATAAGGGCAATCAGGGCTTTCTATTTTCATCTTACATATCTAGATATTATTTTAGATCTTATTTCATTGCATTAAAGTTTGAAATTGTGTAATAAGATACAGTAGTCAGCATTTTTAGTTTCTGTTATATTTTTTTGTTGTCTAGCCTCCATTCGCCGAATAACGTGTGATAAGGAACTTCTTTCCAATAAAAGTTTTCACTTTTAAAACTCTATTACTAAATTAAGTAACTATGACACAACAACCAAGACAACTGTCAAACTAATTTCGTACAGAGTGAAGCAATGACGGATCAAAAAAAAGACAGCATAAATATTTAAATTAGGAACAGGGGCGAGTCCGAGCTGGCCAGTATGCTAATGCAATACGAAATGTCAAAACTCCTCAATTGTGTTATGCCGATGACTGTACATTTCTATGGGCACACCCTACGCTTGACACGCTGGTCGTTACAAAACATTCAATGGGTCATCATTCATAGAATATATTCATTCATGTAAGTGCCAACAAACTCTTTTATTTATCAATTTGAACGAGTGCCAGCTTTTTTATAACATCCTATCATTTAAATAATATTAACCGTATCACAGCAATGAATAGAGATTTTTGTTGATTAAAGCTGTTCACTCGGCTTCGCTCGCTTTAAACTCCTGCGGAAGCTATTCTGTTTATTAACCGACTTCAAAAAGGTGATGGTTCTCAAATCGACTACGTTTTTTTGTAGGTTTGTTACGCGATTTCTGTAATATGTTTAAATGAAAAATGCATTAATTAAAATGTACCTAACCTAACCAAATCATAATTCGCAGTAAACCTGCGAAAAATCGAAATGTGTGCTAGGACACAAAGCAGAAGTGAAACTTCAACGGACAAGTGGAAAAACGAATGGCAACGGACAATTGGAAAAGGAAACGCAACAAATTTTTAACTTAAAATTTTATGGGCAGATTGTTAATGTACTTGTCCAATTTGAAAACCTGCCGGTAAAATTTCAAGTTAAAATTTTGTTGCGATTCGTTTTGCCACTTATCCGTTGAAGTTTTTTATTTGAAAAAGTATACTCCTGAGGTGGCCCTCATAGTCAGTCAGGATCTGATGAGTGGATCCCAGGCAAATCGTGAGTACTCTTTGAATATTATAAGTTAATACATTTTTTTCTAAAGCTATCCAAGTATTTGCGTAACTATAAAAAATAGAAAAAAATCACCAAAAAATAAAACTGACATAAAGCAAAAAAATATATATCTTCTACAACATCTTGAAGTTGGTCCGAAATAAAACATAAAAAACTACAACTTTGCAAAATATAGTAATTTAATGTTTTATTTCGCACCAACTTCAAGATGTCGTAGAAAATATTTATTTTTTGGCTTTTAGTTACTTTTGAAGTCGGTTTTATCTTTGAAGTGAAACTTCTTTAGAACCGTTGTGACTTGAAACTTGATCAAACGAAAAAGTGACCCTAAAAGAGATAAACACACAAATCTATAGGATAAGCCTGCTAGAGAATGAGATAGAATACATTATATTTAATAATTTGGACACTAAGCACATACAGATAGAGTTGGAAATGTTTTCAATTTGTTCGTTAATACTTCAAATTTCGTATTTAAAGCTTAAATACCTATATATTATAATGATATAATATTGAAATGTGACGTCACGAAATTTAGAATCCCTTCCACCCCTTGTCAAACTTTGTTTCACTTTTACTGCGTGTGAACTGCACACACAAACGACAACTTTGGTTATTTTTTATAAATAATAATTGTATGTTGATTCTTACTATTACAAGTGCATCTATAATATTGTACCAGGTAGTAATGCTCTTACCCGCTTAGATGGCTACTATACTTGGTCTAGTTTAGATATGTTGCCATAACAAGCTTGGGTTTTGTATCAGCTTCAGTGCCCAGAGCTCAGTACGCCCTTCGAGGCCGACAGCACATCGGTAATGTCTTTGGTGTTGCGAATATCACCAAGTGACGGTAACAACTTTCCATTAGGTA
Source organism: Dendrolimus kikuchii (assembly GCA_019925095.2). Taxonomy (NCBI): domain Eukaryota; kingdom Metazoa; phylum Arthropoda; class Insecta; order Lepidoptera; family Lasiocampidae; genus Dendrolimus; species Dendrolimus kikuchii. The sequence continues at coordinate 17,084,842 of CM034400.1, forward strand.
GGACGGTACCCTGTCTTTCAGCCTTAAAAATACGTTTATATCGAATTATGAAATTAAACATGTTTTTTTTAATTGGTTTAGTTTTAAGCTTTTTAAGAAGGAATAAACTAACATAAAACAGTAAATTTCACAGGTACATTAAGTCGATAATTGCCTTGTATTAATAATATATATTATGTATTGCTTACAATAATAATTATTATATTAAACTACGCGTATGTATAAATCAAATGAATAGTCTACGTGTCAATACATTACCTAATTAGTTTCGGATATTAATTGCGGTACAACCATCTACAACATGCCTTTAAACTTATCCTATTAATTAATATTGAATTACAATTGATAAGATTTATTATAAAACTGTAATAATACTATAAAAGACGTATAATATTTAAGCTTAAAGAGGATGTCAGATAAGGCAAGCATGACAGTACAGTCATTCAAATACAACAAAATTATCAGCATTCTTAACATCTTACAGGGCGTAATAACGTTGCATAAACGTCGGTTGGTGACAGTTATATTTGAGGTTTTCTTGAAATGTACTTTACTTGAAGAAAATCTGCGGATCTGCAGTAATATTATTGTAAAATAATAATAAATACTTCTGTCGTCTTCTCTGCCAATTACAAAGAGCAAAGCAAAAAATTTAAATTTACAGTATTATTTTCATTTTATGATACTGAATGGTGTAGTTCTTCTTAAGTTAAGTTTTCCAAAGAATTAAATTTCAAGATGGCATTTCTTAAATTCTAAGCCAATTTATAAAATATCACAAAATTGGTACGTAAAATTTGTATTTGTATCTATCTAATTATATAATTACTTAACCATGGATATTGTCTAAATAATAATCTTGGTGAGAAATACGTTTCTTCACAACTGTACTTAGTAATTCAGTGTAAGCTCAAAGTTTACTAGCCTACGCACGCAGTGGGCAGACGGACTTTAGCAATCCATCTCCACTTCATCATTATAAGCCACCATTAATTACAATCGTTTACAGCCTATTATAAATAGACAAAACCAATTACATATTTCACAACGCTCATTGTGCCACGCTTTTGATTTATTTCGACGTTTTTTGTGCGCGACTGTACTTAAAATTTACGTAATACTGAATCATAATTGAAAGTGGCTTATGTTTTTTAAAAGTTTAATCCTCTTTAATGTTTATGGTCGTGATTGTACGCGATTATGCAAAATGATATGTGACGAAGCGGCATATGTCTTGGATTGCAGAATGTGTACGTACTATCACAGTACATGATCAGAGGAAAACCGCGATAATGGCCACACCTGAAGGAGTTGCTACAAGTGACATCAATTTAAAACATACTTTAAAAAATTTTCCTTATGTTTATATTTAGAATGTGGTTTTTCCACCTTCTTAATTTTGTTTGTGAATTAAAAATCAAACTAAATTGCTCTGAAAAGAGTTAAGTTTTTATTGTAAAAAAAACTAAATAGAATACGATTTAACATATTGTTACGAGTTTATCGGGACTCGAATAAAAATTTTGCCATTGGAATTATTATAGAGTTTATTAGAACTATACAAATACATATAACACAAGTACAAATATAACCGACCACAACAAAACCAAACGTAATGCAGAAGGTCGCAAGTCAATAAAATGGGCAAAGTCCGTCACTATTATATTCCCGATTGTACACACGTCTCGCTTTGAGCGTGAATCTCGCTCGACTGCCCCCTCTCTCCATCTGGCCCTGGTTTTATACCTCACAAATACAAATATGCCCGCCCGGCAAGCGTCAAAATAATTTCTTAGTATCAGCTTGTACTCATAATCGGTAACACCTGGCTAAAGACAATAGGCTGTGCTCCACAATAAGTAAACAAAAGAAGACGATCATAAAAGGATTACGATTAGTTCAAATGCTGCCAGCATTGGTAACAAAATGTGGTTCTACAGATCTGTACGTGGAATTGGTCTTTGTCGGCGCTTAGGTTGTAACAATATGTTATAATTATAACTTATGCTTGTACTTAAGCTCCATACAAGCAATGTCAAAATTCAACCGAGATGGTAGGGCATGCGAATGAATAGGAAAATGTAGGGACCGGAGCGGAAAACGGACATTTTATAACTGTCAGTTCTGACACTAAAATTCCTTAAAATTGCATAGTTAATGTTTATATAACCGAATGCACTACAAAGGCTATGTCCCACTTGTAACTCACAATGCCTAAAATGCTCCTTCAGCCGTTCCACAGAGCGATCGCGGTCGTTATGGTCGTGGCAAAACGTCACCAATGACGTCATAATTTTTGATCACGCAGCGCTCACAACGACCCTCAAGAGGTGGGTCGAATAATCCGTTCCACTAAAGTTTACGATTTTCACGCCCGCTAGACAAGTGGAACGGGAAAAATCGCGGTCGTGAGCATAGTCGTTGTGAGCCTCATGTAGAACGTAGCCAAAATTAACGCGCGGCAAATTGAAATGGAATGGAGGTGATCTTCATTTACATATTGTATATTAAAATCTGATGGTTAGTTAACGTTTTTTTTTTTTTTAATTTATTATCCAATATGCTTACATTCATATACATTACATTCACATTTGCGGGGTAGGCACGAACAACAGAGCGCCATTTAGGCTTATTCTTACACGCCTCACTTGCTTCTTTGACATTCATAACTCTCGTCATGCACGCTCGTCTGTTCTTAAAAATAGAATAGAATATAATTGTGTATAATACTTTTAGAATAATCTTTGTTACGAATTTATTTCGTTTTTATTTTAATTTTGTTTTTAGATGTAAGAGAATGACAAAAAGTCATTGTTTGATTGGAGGTATATAATATACAAAATATATGAATTATTCACCATCGTTGTCCAGCGTAATGTTACAACTCAGGTCCCGACAAAAACAAAATCCACCTGCATATCTAAAACAAAATACATTTTATTACCTGTCGGCATTTGAACTAATTGTAATTCTTTTATGATCGTCTTCTTTTGTTTACTTATTTATTGGCATATGTTTATAGAGAACAGCCAATTGTTCTACTGTACTCATTTATGGACACTTGCGACCGACTTATTAGCCAGGTGTTTCGGATTATGTCGACTACGATACAGGCACATTGCATTTATGCAGTATAAAACGATGGCCTGATTGAGGTAGGGGGCAGTCGAGCGAGAACCAAGATAAAAGCGAGACATGTGTACTATATAATCGGGATTCTAATAGTGACTGACTTTGCGAGTTTGATTGAATTACGGTCTTCTGCATTACGTTTGGACTTGTTGTGTTCGGTTATATTTGTACCTGTGTTATACGTGTTTGTATAGTTCTAATAAACTCTATAATAATTCCAACGGCATTTTAATTCGAATCTCGCAACTCGTAACAGTATCATTTTAAAATTCCCTCATACAGTTCCTAACAATTTTTAAGCAATTAGGCACCAGGTCCCGTTGTCAAAGTACAATTTTCCTAATATCTACCACTTGCGTGTTTTCAAATCCCGTGTGAATAGGTTATGTATCTTCTAGGTAAATATCTTTATTTCTAAAATGTATCTCCGTTCAATATCACAAACAAACAAACAATTTTTGTATAAAAACAATCATTATTCTAGGAGTATTATTTATTTTTAACCAAAGGTATTCATTTATGAATGTTAATTTGCACAGCAAAAATCACCCTGCAAGCTCATCCCAATATCTCAACCAAAGCTCTTAATAAAATGTCTTACGACTACGAGCAGGATTACTAGTAGAGTACTAGGATCAGTATCCTGGGTAATGTTTTTGTATAGTTCTAACAAGAATAAAGTAATTTTCGATTTACTTACTTCGTTAGCTCAGCGACCCAAAGTGAGATTTGGCCTCTGGAGCGAGAACACGCCATTAACGTTTTACGGTTTCGTAGCAGTAGATTTATCCTGTGAGTGGGGGGAGGGGGGGGGGCGGCGTTAACCCGTTGCACAACCTCCAAAATGTTGAAGGACCACACCCGGTCAGCGAGTCCATCGGACTTGCCGGAAGCGTACCTAGGTTGTACTATCGACAATTCCCCAATCCACCACCAGAGGGACGCTCTTCTACCCTGTGAGAGCCAGCAAGAAGGCCAGCTATACTGTGTTCCAGCTGTAAAGAAGACGAGAGAGCTTGAGATAGACAAATAAGAAAAAAACAATATTCAGCTAAATATGTTGCTGAGGAGTACCTTGCCGCATCTTCTTAACAGTAACACGTTGTGAAACGGTATACTTTCAACAAAGAATAGGAAGTAAATTTAAATTTTAACTTATATTTATGACCTTCTAAAAGGGTTTTTCCCAGTGGAAATTATTTTGAAAAAAACTTTCGAATTTGAAGATTGTTGCTCCCCACTACAGACACTGCGTAATTCGATACGCACAATGACACAAAAAAACTATCGTCAACAATAAATACCAGCACTCCATAGAGGTTATTGCTTTAACCAACCTGCTCTCACGTTGCCAAAAAAAAAGTAAAACCACATTATATGAAAGCACACTGACCAAAACCTAAAATACTTAATCTACGTGCTTCGAAGACCGCAATGCTCGGAATAGTAGAAATTACATGAACAAATAACCGCATGCGAACGGCATATGCTTAATGTATAATAACATTTTTCGACCAACCAATATTATGTAGGTAAGTTGAATGATGGGCCTAATGGCAGGTTTTTGGGCTTACTTTATTCAGTTTACAGACTGTGAGGTGCGGGATAGACCACAAGTGGGTCCTTGGTAAAACATTGCTGGTTAAACTTAGTGGACTGTATTAGGAGTTGCATCTGTATTTGATCCTTGCAATAGAAAAGTAGAAGCTACACCAATCTTGAGCTTCAATTCTTTCTTTTTTAAGGCGGGGGAAATGCATTTCGCACCGTACCGGGTCCTTTGCTACGGATTAGACCATAGTCGATTCTGGAGGCATTCCCCCGGGGGGCAATACAAACACTAATCGACCGGCTTGTGTGGAGACTCGATCAACCTTTCAACCAATTCAATACTCCACTAAAACCACCCTCCTCCCATGTGTCCCGCGCTAAAGGTAGGAAGAGCGTGAGACTTAAAATGTAGTTACGCCCACGCTGATCCTAGCGCATCAGTGCTTGAGAATGTCCCGGGAGAGGAAAACTCACTTCGTCAACAGGGGTGAAGACTCCTCTGCTCCCTAAATGTTAGAGGGCAGCGGTATTTTCAAGGAGGGAACTCATGCGCATATCTGCGCCTCGGGAACCCAGACTGGCGTCGGTACCCGTAAGACGCATGCGTACTTGTACCGCTCTCCCCATCTCGTTCTGCCGCCTCCTTTTGAGACATTGCAGTCTCGCAGAAATTGGACGCACCCGATGATCATCTCTCTGCAGCATGGCTTGCACCAGACTGCCGAGCGAATCGATCGGACCTACTATTGTCTCGAGTTCAAACCTCTGTGGTGCCCATGCTGTGCACTCGACTAGCGCATGAAACGCCGTGTCTTGTGCGCCACATTGGCGACATTGAGCTTCAATTTGTCCTGGCTCAAGTCACATCAGCTCATCGGCAATTATGCGGAAAATGGTAAAAACAATTTTAATAACTAACAAAGCTTGCAACATTTACTACTTTTTAGTAAAATGGGCACGTATTAGAGATTAAAATTTCCAAAACAAGCATTGAAACAATTTGATCAAACGCCAAAACTTCTATGGGAGACGAATATCAAGCGGCGAAAGCATTAGTGCAGCTGACCACGAAAAATACACCACAATAAAACGGTCCGCGACAACGATTAATACTAAACAGACAACAAGGTCTATGTAAACTTGTCGAAAACGCAATATGACTGATCCCGAGCTGTCGAAACACCGTGGATATTCAAATAAAAGTAAAACAATGGCTACGCGGCCCGAATCGCAAATGGCCGCGTGCGGTGTGGGCTGCCAGCCATGTGGGTTGGAGGTCATGTACGTTCTAAATTTAAATTTTGAATTTGGAATCCCTTTTCAACATTTTTATGTGGTGTGAAGTGGTTAAGTAACAGATATAATATTACATCATGACAACAACGTCATAACATGACTATATAGGTTGTACGCACCAAATATTTAGTCCCGTGAAACATTTTTCATTTTGCCATAAGGCTTAACAATCTTTACGACACTACGATATACAATGTGTCTGTCTTTTTGCTGATTACTATTACCATTAGAAAAACTTACAGTCTTATTCATATTAAGTTAGAGTAAGTTTAAAGGCTTCTTTAAGAACCATAAACAAGCGTTCAAACTTAATTTAATTCAATAATATAAGACGAAAAAATACTTCATGTTGGCTAAATCCAAAAGCCGTTCGAAATCATACTTAAAGAAAAATTGTAAAGAAATAAATATAACATCTGACATTGAATTACACAACAAAAGAAATATTTTAACGTATTTATTGTTGAATTGCATACTTTATTGAACATTTATGGAAGTGGTCGCTACAACATCATTGTCCACACTGGAAATATAATTACATAATTGTCTTTTATACCAAAAAATATGCCAAGATATCATAATAATTTAATTTTTGTATTGTCAAACAATAATGCCTTGAATACAACTTTCGCGGTTCAACCAAATGTTGCGATTGTGCGGTCAGATGTTTGTACGTGTGTAGAGTAGTGTCACATGTAAATATTTTGATTTTATTATTTCGACATGTGATACACACCACACTTGAATCTTAGTGTGTAAATTTAAATTTCATTGGCAAAAACATATGCAAAGTTAAATACCTGAAGTAAAATATATCTTTTAATGATATTTATACCAGCTAAATAGCTTAAGTTTTTTCTCCATCACAATTTTGACAAAATAGGATTGCATTTTTATTATCTTTGGGAACTTTTAGGAACAAAAAAGTAAAAATCTACACAAAATGTTCACATTGACATTAGTATGGATTTTTATATAACGCGTAACAATGGTTCTTTATTCTAACATTTTCAATAATTATGCAAAGAAAATATAAATTAGATTCAAATTCAAAACTTTTTTATTTAAAATAAGTCCCGCTGGAGAACACTTTTTGAAGGTCATACATATAAGTAAAAATTTAAATTTACCTTCTATTCTATGTAAACTACTTAGCAACGTGTTATTGCTGATAAGGACACGTCTAACTAAAAATTGTTTTTCTTTATACTTCTTATTCAATTTATATCTCAAGCTCTTTTTTATAAGTTTTATACAGAAGTATGTTACAGAATTGTTTATTAAAAGAATTAATGCAGATGTAGCAAATGGTGAATACTCAGTAAGGCAGATAAAAAATAAAAGGAAAGAAGAATACAAGTGGCGTTATAACAATGCCGAGACGTACTAAAAGTTTATATTGGAACATATGTCCATAAATTCCTTAAATTTTTAGCTAGATAAAAACGTTATACAGACGATACCGTAAGAGGCTGGAGCAAGCTGCTATGTAAATGAAGTTATGTCATTTAAATATTCTTCAATAGTATAATATCCCTTTTTAAGTAAAATGCTTTTAAATTTAGTGATAGACAGAGCTAACATTTCATCAAGAATATTATTGAAGAAGCGTATACCAACCCAACAGAGACAGACATATTAAGTAATTACATAGTATACCAAAAATAACCTAATTCATTAAAAAATGTATGCTTTGTATATTATATGGGAATTAAACGAATATGTCAAATGCGGTTAACAAAATTAGATTATGAAATACAGAAAAACAATAATTAGAATTCTAATGAGATAGCTTTTTAAAAAGTACTTTTGAGTTTAAAAATTTTAGCAACTCTATACCACCTTTATTCCATCAAAAGGCAAATTATCCCTCGGCCTGGCCAAGTATATGTTTCGCATTGTCAATAGAGTGATTACCACACACGATATCCTTGACAGCCGGCCGGTGCAGCTCAGACCGGCTCACACTTTAGGTATAATACCTTACAAACAACATTGTTTCGTGCTGACAAATTGGTGACAACATTAATTGCACTAGTTCATTGAATTGAACTGATATAAATTATATGGTACGCGATGGTGGGTTAGCGTAAATGTCAACGGTGTATAATGGTGAGGCCACACCTGAAGATATTGAAGATATTGACTGTGGCCGAATGCGTCTTATTTAAAGCGTTAAATAATATCGCCGCTATTGAATAGCCAGATCATTGTATATACATATATGCACAATATGCACAAGTTATTTTTTTTTATTGCCTGAAGCAGGCAAACAGGCAGACAGCCCACCTGCTGGAAAGCGGTTAACATCAACTTTGAAGAAATTTTATAATGCCCTTTTAAAAAAACCCCATATCGTAGCGCAAAGGAAAAACCGCGGCAGGAAGTTGCCTCCAGATTCAAATTCAAAAGCTTTTTATTCAAAATAAGTTCCATTGGAGAACTCTTTTTGAAGGTCATACATGTAAGTTAAAATTTAATAAACAGATCATTGTTGTACGCGGAATAAATTTTATAGAGAACCGTTGTATAATTGAGCGAAATGGGAGTGAACATCCTATCGTTGGTTGTTGTATTGACAACGACCAACGATAGAATGTTACGTCATTAACAATTAAAAAGAATATCGTATCACAAATAATGCATTGCACCGATCACCTCATCTGCGTGAAACGGCCTATACCTGTAACAGTATCCCAGATGAAGCCCCACCATATAGACAAAATTTTATGCCCTGTTCCACCTGGTTTGATATTAGTGTTAGCGACTGTGTCCAAATGCGTCGTATTTATAGCTTTACAAAATAATACGTTAACAATTATCTAAATTAGTGTATATAGGTATAGGTGTTATCGCTTAATGTTTAAAGCCATTAACAATATCGCATCTGAAATTATAGCGGCAACTTTGGCTATATCTGTGCAATGTCTTTATTAGTGCCTGGTGTTGCAAACATCTATAGGCGACAGTTACCACCTTCCATTAGGTGGGCTATCTGCCTGTTAGGCATCTTCGCAATAAAAAAATAGTAGATTGTTACACAAGGCATGAAAGTGGCCTATTTATGCACGTGATATTTTTAATTACAATTTTATGCCGCGATTTAACAGTGGCTGTATAAAAAGTTCGGACATGGCTCGCATGGTTTTTAAATTTTTTGACAGCAGAGAAAATCGTATCCCAGGGACGAAAAGTACTGTTCCCAGTACGAGAAATGAAGTCTTTACTGGGTCCTTGTCAATCGTATACTTCTTCTATGACACTTCTATTGCGTATAAACTTTGTTAATCAATTAATGAGTTTATCTATTAAATAATATTAAAATTGCCTCTTCTAAGTGACTTATATTAACTTGTGATTGCCATTATCTACATTTTTTACCTTCTCCAGTAGCTAAGGCTATTCACTTAACTATTGTGTCAAATGTAACTCAATATAGCGCAAGAGACTTTTGTCAAAATATTTACTTTGTCCAACGAATTTTAACAATGGACCTCTTAACGCTAATATACATTCATTCAAATCCGCGAAAGCATGTAATTGTCATTTTAATTTCAACTATTCAACGTTTAGTGTTTCGTTTTTTGTATTATAAGCGTTATTCGAGTAACTATTGTGAATATTGATATATCCTAAGATAACACGACAGGATATCGTATTCGTGAATCTACACGACACTTTATACGATGACAGTGACAGCTGTAATTACCTACCAAGTATTTTTCGTTCTATTTGGATTTTAAAGGGGCCCATTCACTATTTTCCATGATATTCAGTGTTGTGAACGTTGTTGCAGACTGCATTGTGCCCGGCAGTACAGAGCAGGATGCCTCTTGAGTCCTAAAAGCTCCGTCCACTGCAGGCCTGCCATGCAGGATAGTGAACGGGCTTGTTTAGTTCACTGTGAGAAATATAATATGATATTCATCAATAAAAAAATATCAGTAAAAAACATCAGTCGAAATATCAGTCTAGCCATTCATTTGTTATGATCTTACCCGGCCGATTTCGACAATGGTGACTGCATTTAAACTCATCTTCATTTATCTGAATTTTTGTCTGCGTTCAAGTAGGCCCCGGGATGGTTTAGTTTCAAATTTGATCCAGGTAGATGGCGCTGCAATCGAGTTCCAGGATTTAAGTGAAATTAATTTGGAGCGTGTTTAAGTGGATCCCGGGATGATTTAGATTCGACCTTAAATTCTTAAGGTGGCACCGCTGAACACCTTTTTAACGGTGGGAGCGATTTTGATGAATTTTTTGTGTGTTTTCAAGTATATTCGAGAATAGTTGAGATTAGCAATTGATCCCGGTTGATGGCGCTGCAATCGGTTCCTAGATTTATATTTTTTAAGGGAAAGGCAACGTCTGCCGGGTACAGCTAGGTATTTATGATAGAAAAGGTTACAGTGCTGGCATTGGAAACTAAATTTTTGAAACTGAAAACAATTTCATATTACATAATATTCTAATACATACATACATACATAACTTCACGCCAGTTCCCTTGCGGGGTAGGCACGAACAACAGAGCGCCATTTAGGCCCATTCTTACACACCTCACTTGCTTCTTTGACATTCATAACTCTTGTCATATTCTAATGCTTTGACTAAATTATTTTTTTAATGACTATGATGATGTTGCTGTATGATTTTTAAACTTTTGACCTTTACCTAGGAATTTTGAGGCTCATCGTTAACAATAGTCGTACAATGAACACCAATACAAATTGAAATTGAAAATTATCATTAAACCACATTCTATATTCAACCTTATTGAGAGAAAATAAAGTTTTAAATATGTTTTTAAAATCATTATTGTATTAACAAAACATAAGACGACAAAAAGTGACCCCTATTGGCGGAATGGTCATTACCAAGCTATGTGTTTTGTATGTAAATTGTAGGATCATCGGCCTTGGCTTTGGTGGAACGTGAAGAATTGCTCTTGACCACAGGTCAGATGTTAAATGTCAACTAATGATTGACACATACGTACGTCACTTGCATCTGACAGTGACGTTTTTGTAAGATCGTCTGACTACTGCCGTACAGGTAAAAGGATATAGTGCTCCCAACTTATCTGTGAAATGAAGAGCGTTGCTGTGCTCGCTCCTGAGTTGCCACTCTACGAATAATTATAAAAGATATTTGTATTTGGAAGTATATCACATTAATCTAATCATATATTATAATGCTCGGGCTCCATCTGGGATAATGTTATAATCATTGACTGTAGCCAAATGCGTCTTATTTATAGCGCGAAAAATAATGTCGTTAATGAATAGAGAACTTTTGAAGTGAAACTTCTTTAGAATTGTTGTGATTTGAAACTCGGTGAAACGAAAAATCGACACCAAATAGATATAAATTTAAATCTATAGGACTAAGCCTGTGCGAGAATGAGATAGAATACTGTGTGGCAAATTAAAGTAGAAAATAATCGGGGCGCCCCTTTCGCAAATTTATCTAAATTCTAGCAACTCCAATTTTTATGCTGGGGGCCACACCTGCGATAAGGTCAAAGATATTGATTGTGGCCCAATTAGATCACAAATAACAGAAAAGATTTTTCCTTTAAATTCCGCTTGATATCTTTGATAAACTATAAAAATCACTTCTCGTGTGAAACGTAGCATTTTTATATTCCTATTACTTTTGAAATTGATAAATTCGCTTTTTAACATGGATAATTTCGCTTTTTTTATTATTCACTGACCTTGACTACAGATAGGATAGAATATCTCTAGAAGGCAAAATAATTAGTTCATGTTCTCGAGGTTATACTACGGTATAGTATTACCAAAGACCTTTATTTTAATGTTACCTGACGTTAAAGCGTATGTTCATTTTACTATTCATTCAAAATTCCCGGAAATAAAAAATAATAGGTGTTATTTAATTATACTTTATTTCAATAAATCTTCATTGAAATTCTCTATTTGGCTAACTGCTTATACACATCCATGTCTCGGTTAGAGCTGGCCGCAACATCATCTTCGTCGGAGTCAGATTCAGAAGTACTGCTATTGTTATCCCCGAAATGTACAATTAATCAGTCATACAGAGTAAGTTGGCACGAATTTTTTCAATGGTTTTTAGTGATATCTTGAAATGCACGATCAGCTACTTCCTATAATGACAGAAATCGTTTTCATTTTGAATCTTCATAGAATGTAACTCGACCAAAATTCAAAGTAAAATAAATTATTACGTAAATTTATTCAAACCATATCGTACAATCGATCCCATATTTGATAATATTCTCGCAGGTGCGGCCCCGGTACAAACAAATACTAAAAAACGAAACATAAGCATAACCTATCTGGTCAATGATAATTGTACAAAATTTTGACATATCTTATACGAGAGATCCGAAATAGCGATTTCTTTACCAAGTATATACGATTGGACTATATATATATATATACTTAAATATACCTGTCATATCAGTGGTTCTTTGGCAAACATTGTCGAGGTTCGAAATAATACTTCTTTCTTCATATTCCGCAAGATATCGTCTGTAGATTTAATAAATTATTTTTCTTCTCGAACTTGAACAGTTTTATTTATTTTTTACGCTTTACACGTATTTTAAAAAGAAATATTACGAGCACCTGTACCTTTGTGTACATCATATTTCAAAGCAGAATCACAGACTGGTCAGAAATGATGCTAGTAAAAAAGAAAAAGTTTCCGTTTCAAGAGAATCATGCCAGAATATACTTATATTTAAGAATTTGAACACTATGATCATACAGATAGACTTGGAAATGTTTTGAAGTTTTTTTTAATACTTCAAATTTTGTGTTTTAAAAGCTTAAAGGTATTATAACAATATAATATATGAAATGTGACGTCACGAAATTTAGAATCCCCCACCCCTTGTCACACTTTGTTTCACTTCTATTACGTGTGAACTGCACACACACACATACACACAATTTTTTGTATAACTGGCAGTCCTAAATCGTGTGAAATTTCAAGATGGCGGCTGTAGTTACATTTTTTGCCATAACAGATAAGCTGCACGCTTTATATATAGATAACAGAATAACTAGCTTTTCTCAACCTACAGTTTTATTACATGTATTAAAAAAACTTGGCTAAGTGAGTGTCGGATCACGCATATATCAAACAACGTACGTCCACTATTTTTGTCATTTGGTTACAAAACCTTAAAAGAACATTTTATCGAAAATACCCCATATCTCAAAAACTACTTAACAGATTTTATTTTAAGCAATTTTAGTTTAGGATTTTTCCTTCATTGTTATGACTTTAAAAGTTAATAATATCGAATAATTTCTTTTTGTAACTGTTTATTTTATTTTGCAGTAAAGTATTATCTATCCCTCATTTATTGACTTAAACAAAAATATAGTTAAAAAAGCTATGTTTATTGAAAAAAAATGGAAACTTCAGTTACATGTACAATATGTACAAAGCGACTTTTCTACTAAGGATTGTATATCTTATACTTATACTAAATATTCCTGTCAAATTTGATAACTATAGACCCAGTAGTTTCCGGATAAGATCGTGATCCTGTGACATACAATGGTGGTAATGGGAAAGGCATAACGACTTCATAAGCGTTGCGTTTTTTCACCCGTTTCGATATCTTAGAAACCGTTGATTTTCCTTACTGTCGGTTACAATTTAATATAAGCTCCATACAAGTAATATCAAAATTCAATCGACGGTAAGGCAAGTGAATTAATAGTAAGATATAAGAACTGGGCATATTTCAACATGATTTGCCGTCGTCTGCTCATCTCAGTCAACTACCGGACGCAGGTCTCCCGAAGTCGGGGCCACACATCCTGGTCCTCCATCTTCCTCGTCCTGCGCCCACCAGCGATCTTACTTAGGTCATCAGTCCGTCGGGCTGGAGGACGTCCAATACTAAGTTTAGCAAGACGCGGTCTCCACTTCAAGACTCGTTTGCTCCATTGGCCATCGGTCCTGTGAGATACATCACTGAAACGGATCAATCCTAACCAACGTGATTACGGAATACTAAAAATTGTTTTTATTCCGCAGTACGGTTTGCTAGAGATTAGGTGAGTCACCGAAGGTCGCAGGCGATTCGGCGGTCAATATCTGGTGCCAGGCACTGCCTTCTACCTCGCTAGCGCTAATCTCGCTATGGGGCGTCACTAGCCAACAATTATTCACCCCTCACGATTTATGAGTCAACTTGTCTCTTTATCTTTTAGTTTGATGATGTTTCATCACGATTTTCATGACAATTGACAGCGATATACCTTAGAGTGAGTTGGTAAAATTAATAATTACTAATGTTGAAAAGTCGTTTTATTATTTTTCTCTGTGCAGGAACGGAAAAAAATACTAACTTTAAAATTTGTTCAGGTATTAGTGACAGGGTTCCAGTCCTCGTATTGAGGCCGGCAGTCCATTGGTAGCACCTTTGGCGTTGCAAATATCAACAAAGCTACGTAAACGCTTTCCATTACGTGGGTGGGTCGTCATCCTGTCTGCTGTAGTCCAGCAATAAAAAACATCACTTGCTTAATATTAATGAATGATAGAATGAATATTTTTCATTGAATTTTAAAAGATACAGCTGTTAACAGAAATAAAATGTTACAATATAATAGGAGGTCTTATCGCTATTAGGGATTTCTTCCAGAAAACCTTTGGATGGACAAAAAAATTGATAAGAACAGGTATGTTGCATTATTCTCACTTCTGAATCAGTATGTTATAAATATATACATATATATAATAATAATATACATATAATAATACATACATACATACATAACTTCACGCCAGTTCCCTTGCGGGGTAGGCACGAACAACAGCCGAACGAAGAACATACAATAATAAAATATAAAAAATATACTAATAAGCTGTATGTAAATAAAATATTATAAAATACACTTACATAAATAAATATAAAACAAGAAAAAGCTGACAATAACTGCTGCTGCATCCTTAAATTGTTAAGTAATTTTTAAATTTAATCCATATTTTGAACCTCTATTTTAGTTTCCTAACATACATTAAAAAAAACCTAAAATGACATATTTGTATAAATATAATTAAATAAATGAATACTGAAAACTATCCCATTTTCCGGGATGAAAAGTGAAACTACATTTATACCAAATTTTATCACAAACAATCTAATAGTTTACCTTGGAAACATAACAGGCAGCGTTACTTTCGTATTATTAATACTAATAAGGATAATATGATAAGTAGGTATAAATCAGTATTTTAGTATAACATACATACTTGTTTCACATCTGAAACACAAAATTAGTCGCACAATATACCAAACATTAACCTTAATTTCTTTATTCAAAAATACTTTTATTTTCTAATTTAATCACGGAATCAGGGTTACCCTTCGGGCGGGTGGTAGTGTCTGGCACGAGGTATTGACCGACGGCCAGGCCACAATACCCTGCACTCGAGTCACGGGTCATTTGGTTCAGGTGGAGCATTCTCAAACGTATATACTGGATGTATTGGATTTTTAGAATTAATTTTTGCTAAATATTTTTTATTTGTTGCATGAGTTCAGGAGCATGTGGACGACCCAGCTGATGGAAAACGGTTATCATCGCGTATGGATATGAGCTACCAGTCTCAGTGGAATCTGGCCGCTAATGCCGAACCACAACTGAAGGTTGTTCTTTATTTTTTACTGTACACAAAATAGTTACAAATAAAACTAAAAAATAGTGGTGATGTACAAAAGCGATCTCAACCCTAAAAAGAGTTTGAGTTTAGTTGTTATGGCGGTCTATCCTAGACCAAGGGTGGTAGCCGTCCAGACAAACATATACCCTACCACCGCCTGGCTGCGGATTGTTTTGTCGTCTGACCGCTTGGCCACAGGAATTTCTATTCTTATATAAATAAAGCGAAGGGGTTAACTAGTGTAGTACCGATTCATAATAGATAATAATGATATGTCTATTGATAAAATATTAAAAGTCCGAATAGTGGAATAATTTGCTGGAGTCTAATATTTTCTTAAGTTTTCGCGACTTGTATACATAATAAAACTACGTTTTAACGGTTTTAAGCGCGGTAATTTTATTTGATTTTGGTTTTTCCGATTTTCGGCCACTTTTCAGTGGCCGTGTTCACGGAAGACGAAGGTGTCAAATGTCAACGAGTATTGTTAAAGTTTTATTAGGCCTACCGCCAAGTTGTTAATTTTAAAATTAATTAACTTAATTTTTTAAATTATTTAATTTTTAAAATTAAATAATTAAAATTAACAAGTTGGCAGTAGGCTAAATAAAACTTATAACAATACTCGTTGACACTTGACATCTTTATCTTCCGTGAACACGGCCACTGAAAAGTGGGTGAAACGTCGGAAATACCAAAATCAAATAAAATTACCGCGCTTAAAACCGTTAAAACGTAGTTTTGCTGGAGTCTGTTTTTCTTGACAAGTACAACTTTGAAATCTTCCAGTCACGAGTGAATAGACATCTTTTAGGTAAGCGTGCTCCATCCTAGACGCGTCATCACTCAACATCTGGTGAGACAGTGGTCAAACGCAAACCTATACATCCATAAAAAAAATCCTATTATATTATTTATAACAATTCAAAAACGTGTAATTCCTAATTGGATTCAGAATTTAATTATGAAAAATACATTTTTTTAAGTCTTTTCAACGAGCCGATAAACCAAATAATATTTTTTAAAATTTACATACATACATACATAACTTCACGCCAGTTCTCTTGCGGGGTAGGCACGAACAACAGAGCGCCATTTAGGCTTATTCTTACACACTTCACTTGCTTCTTTGACATTCATAACTCTTGTCATGCACGCTCGTCTGTTCTAAAGGCTCCTGACATCACCTTCTGCTAGTACACGATCAATTTGATCATGGAAGGTGTGTCGTGGTCTTCCACGACTTCTGCATCCATCCACTTTTGCATTGTATATCTGTTTAGTCATTCTTTCATCATGCATTCTTTCCACATGCCCGAACCACCGGAGCATTCCTTTCCTTACCTTCACCCCGCCGCTCTTTTAAAATTTAATTACTTCAAAATTTGTCCACATGCTGTAGGACGATTTTTGTTTTCTAAAAACTGTGTAGTAAAGGGTAGTACACACGGTTGATGTTATCGCGCGATTTCGCCAGTATATCAACACAATGTGCCGGCACGCGCCCACCTCGCTCAACGTGACCCTCGCTTTTGTCTAATTCTACCATTGTTTTACAAGTAGCCCTGGATTTTGATAAGTAAAAAATAATAAAACTGGGTTTTATGCATTAGTTTTTTGGGCTCTTGTTAAATAACATAAACTAATGTTTTTGTATATTGCGAATCTGGCAAACAGGTCCACGGAATGGAAAGCGGATACCATCGCCTGCAGTCGTTAGCAACACCAGGGGCGAAAACAACGCCTTGCCAACCTTTAGGACGCGATAAGAGGGATGGAATAACGGGAATGTTTTATTCACCATTACCTATTTACCTACCCGCGATCTCGACTGCATTTGTTTCTTTACACTGACTGTACATAACTTGGTCATGAAAGAACACAATTACTTTGATATAATATAACGATATTTGCATATAAACGTATCACTGTGGCTTTGCTTTGGCTTTGGTACCTCATTTTTAGGGGAACGAAAAACATATCCGCCACTCTTCTCCAAAGTGGCTCTACAGATCACTTATCAGGATCTAAGCTACATCATGGTCTTTTCCTCTACTGGCAACACTTGATCATTGTAACAATATGCACATTAGGTCAGAAGACTACCTAAATTATGTGTGCTTTTCAGTAAGCTACTACAGCTTATTTTGACATAAAAATTCTAAATTCGTAAGTGCTTGAAAATAAATATTTTAATGTAATACAAATAATTACTGAAATCATAATTCTAATATAAGTGGAAACTAAACTAATTTAAAAAATTAAATTAAATACTAAAAATAAACTAAGTTATAAATCGCTGCAAGAAGGGAGCGTATACAGAAGGCTGGCTGCATTGCATGCTGTATGGCAATGCTATTCGCTATGCGAAATATGAGCCAACCTTATAATCACGGGTGACATAAAAAAAATTCTTGTAAAATAATTAAATTTTGATAGTTTTGAAAATATAAAAGTAAATTGCAACAGCCGTGAGCGTGTGTCTGATACGCCCTTTATATGCATTTCATAGTAAATGCTAAAACATTGTCCGCGATGACATTATTGTGGTTCTATGAGAAGCGTCTTGATATTTTAAATGTAAGCATGCATGTTCATAATTAATTTGCATAAAACATAATGTCTATGACAAGCTGTTTATTTAACCTATAGAAGGAGATGTCATTGAAATAAGCAGATAGTAAATGAAACTTTAAATATATGCATTGTATATAATTTTATTTACGAGTACATCTATCTCTAAAGCTAGAGCGATATCATGCGGATTATATCGCATTTTTTAAACTTTTAACTTCTTCATCTACGTTCATATTTTTACTTCCTGAATAAAGTAAAACTGCATTGAACGTTACATGGTCAAAAGAATTAATCAAAAATCATTTATTGAGTAAATCATAATTTAAAATTTTTGAAACTCATTGGTCCCCAAACGTGGTCTAACGTTGAAATGCGTATTTATTTCGTCTTACAAGCTTAAGTTTCCATATAGCTAAATTGAGCAGTTATAGGTTGCACTTACAATGTTTATATTCACCCCTATTTCACCATTTTGGAAGATAATTTTGGAAATAATTATAGCTTATGTCCTTCCCCAGAATATAACCTGTCTGCTTGCCAAATTTCTTTAAGTTCCGTTCACTCGTTTAATCGTGATAAGGTAACAAACGAACAGTTTCTGTTGTATTTATACATTTTATTGTTTTTCTGAAATATTTACTTAATGTAAACCCAACGTCTCTGCCTAACCCTGTGTAATAAGCGTGATAATATACTGTATGTATTTATTATTGCATAAATATTTTTTAATTCATAAATAAATCGGCTCACAAACACTCATATTGTATTTTCTCGAATTAAGCAAGTTACGTTTATGTTTTGGGTGATATACAACAGACTACCCTGGGACCGATCTCAGACACCCAGACCATAGTAAATAACGAAAAATTCGTTTCCGAGATTTACCATGCTAGAAATCGAAACCGGAGGCTCTGCATTGCAGTAAGATGGGCTGACAAAGATCCAAACCACAGAGGCCGTTAAATAAATGTAGCTAGGTATTCTTAAGATTATTTCATTCAATACATTTTACCAGTATTTCAATGATGTTCATTCTATCAAAAATATAAAATAATAAGTTTTTTGAATTTGTATTTGTAGCAACACATACATATTTAGGTCAAAAAAACTACCTAAACAATCCATGCTTCCCGGCCATGATTCGAGCTCACGTTACTGGAAAAGGACGCGTGTATGTGAGCCTATAAGCTAAAACTTATTCTATGATAAATTGACTACAATTAAACCGTACAAATGCATGTATTAATCAATCAATATATACATTTGAACAGTTTGCAGTGTACACGATTATTCCCGCCCACGCCTGCCTTACCATTATATTCTCACAGCGTTACTCATCAGTTGCAAAACTATTATCCGTGTTTGTTAATGAGCTTATTATAACTTTTGTTTTATTGTTTGTTTGTTTGATTTTTTGTAGAGATTAATATTGTTTTCCATTATTTTATTTTTTCGAATCTTGTATATCAAAATTACAATTGAAAATTCTTCCCAAACAGGTAATATATAATTAATAGCTTCCGCGTGGAATAGTTTTTAAAAAAAGCAAGTTAAAAAAACTCCCCGATTTTGAAACATTTTTGATTGGTGCTCCGCTTTTATTGGTCTTAGCGGGATGATATATAAGCCTATAACTTTCCTGAATAAATAGGGTATCTAACACTGAAAGAATTTTTCAAATCAGACCAGTAGTTCCTGAGATTAGGGCGTTCAATCAATAAACAAACAAACAAACAAACTATTCAGCTTTATATATTAGTATAAGATAACATAGTTATATTCTACAAAAATATTCGTCAGTCACTTGAAATATAAAACTACTAAGTCTATATATTATATTTGGATGAAACTTCACGGAACGATGTTTATTGTCAAAAATATAATTAAGTCGCTACAATGAAACTGAAAAATGAAAAAAATAAAGATAAAGGTTGGTCATACATTTAAATGAGCGTTGTTTTTTTTAAATGAAATATGTTTGTGGTGGTGTGGGGAATCGCTGATCAGATCTCGAAAAGTCACTATGATGTTCGTTAATTAATAACTTTTTTATTTAAGATATATGCCTCTAAGATGCAACGATAATTTTTCAATATCCATTGAGTAGAATAGAATAGAGTAGGTACTTTTATAAATGTGAAGTATTTTGGATTAAATGATTTTAATTATTTTGTATATTAATAACAGCCTATAATCGTCCCACTGCTAGGCTCAGGCCTCTCACCGCGCTTGTCCAAGGCGGCTTGGCAGGTTTGACACATTGGTTATATCGATGTGCAGGATTTCAGGTGTTTTCCTTCACCGTTGATAGCACGCGATAATTGTAATAATATGAACATTAGGTCAGCATACTGCCTTAGCGGTTCATGCGTTCCGATCAGGATTCGAACCCGCGCCCTTGGAGGATAGAACGCGTGCGCTAGCCATTACGTTACAACGACTTCTATCTGATTATTGAATTGAATGATCATTATTATGATTTTGTATGCAAATGACGAAATTTTTGATGTACTTCTCTACATATCCTTACGTAACTAACTTACACACAGTTGTCCCACTTTTCAGTCTTTATTAGTCCAAGCCATTGTTTCTCAACGATTTTTATCTCGTTACTCATGAAGAAACCAAAAAGTTAAGTAAAAAGTCTTGCGACCCCTTCACTACGAGATAATAGTAATATTTTAATTAATAAACTTCTAGGCGCTAAGAACCTCAGCCAGAAGGCCCAGCTCGCCGTACACAACGCGGTGCTGGTACCTACGCTCACGTATGGAAGCGAGAGTTGGGTATGGAAGAGAGAGCATGAAAGTAGAGTAAACGCGGTCGAGATGCGAGCACTGCGCAAAATCTGCGGAGTGACGCTCGCGGACCGCGTTCGTAATACCGAAGTAAGAAAGAGAGTTGGTCTGAAAGAGAGTGTCGGAGTGAAGGTAAGGAAAGGAATGCTCCGGTGGTTCGGGCATGTGGAAAGAATGCATGTTGAAAGAATGACTAAACAGATATACAATGCAAAAGTGGATAGATGCAGAAGTCGTGGAAGGCCACGACACACCTTCCATGATCAAATCGATCGTGTACTAGCAGAAGGTGATGTCAGGAGCCTTAAGAACAGACGAGCGTGCATGACAAGAGCTATGAATGTCAAAGAAGCAAGTGACGTGTGTAAGAATAAGCCTAAATGGCGCTCTGTTGTTCGTGCCTACCCCGCAAGGGAACTGGCGTGAAGTTATGTATGTATGTATTTTAATTAATATTTTTTATACATTATATTAAATTTATATAATATAATATATACGTTTGATTTGTATATATGTCTTATTTCTTCAACCACAGGGGTCGCGACGCCGCGTTTGTGAAACGATGGTCTAAGCAAAGTCAAATAATATACACTAACTTAAATCGAACAGCTAACGATAGACTTGTTAGTAATATTTGATTTTATGTGGGTCTATACAATCAACATTGTCTGGGCGCGTGAGGAATTCAGCATGATGAGTTACGGCTTAGATTGTAGGGCAAGTGAGATGTTTGCCATGCATATCGATTTACGTCTCAATGATTATATTAAAATGGTTATATAAAGCTCAATGAATAATAAGTAGTGAAACGAAATTTGTTTGCTTATGACATGATACATTATTAAACAGGTCATAAGTCTTTGTATTAACATCTAATAATATATCAAAACAAAGTTTTTTTTTATTTTTTTTTTATTGCAGGAGTTCAGCAGACAGGCAGACTGCCCACTTGGTGGAAAGCGGTTACCATCGCCTATGGACATTTGCAACACCATAGGTGCTACAAATGCGCTGCTGCTCTCTTAAAGGAGACTGGAACCTGGTCATTAATGCCGGAACACAACACAAGGTTGTTATGGCGGCATACTCTAGACCAGGGGTGGTCGCCATCCAGTCGAGCAAATACTCTACCACCTGGCTGTGGGTTGTTTAGTCGCCTCTTACGACAGGCCGCCGGGCCGCAGGAAATTGTATTCTTTCTCCGTTCCTGCACGGATAAAGTCGTGTTAGTCACACCATTTATGTCTCAGGACAGGCTGGACGATTTTTGTGTTTTTGAAATTGTCTTCGTCCGGAATTGGATAAAAAGTATTAAAATATGATATTCATAAAAAAAAATATCATTAAAAAAACATCAGCCACAACAACAACAACAACTGCCGGGTATAGCTAGTATATTAAACAAAGTTGCTTTCCGCACCTGTCTATCTGTCTGTCTGTATAATGTAGTAACTCCTTCTAAACCACGAGACGGATTTTTAAACGGTTTTAATAATCAGATAAATAATTTTTCAAGTAAGGTTTGTATATATACTAACTTTTGCCCGCGGTTTCACTCGCAATATATAGAAACCTGATTAAGTATTTATGGAAGCAAAATAGATCTACTTAGTAAGATTTGACCCGCGTCATGTCAATGGGGAAAGGTCTAGTTACTAATTATTTTACCTACGTTGTTCGTTTCCCTAATAATGACAATGACTGATTATTTAGAGCTATTATTGTCGTAACCGAACATGAAGTATTGGATATAGACAAATATAGTCAATACACAAATGTTTGATTCGCACTCTACAGCTCCCATCTTCGTCGCCAACTTGTTGTGAGCAAAATAGAAGTATAATTGATTAATACCTTGATTTATTTCGATAGGTGCCTTTAAGAGCACGCACTTATCAAAATGGCAAACAGTCAAGATAGCATAGATTAAGTTCACATCAAATTTCTTTGCTAGAGGTCGCATAGAACGTTTTGATATTGACAACTCTATACTTTATTTTCGAATATGACAATTATTATATGATTAAAAACTGGCTACAATTCATCGTTACCACGCCTAGCTTCAAGCACCCATCCTTAATATAATCCCATACAATACTGTTGAATTATTTTCTCAACTCCTAATATACCAAGTAAAGAGTGGGCGCAACTTTATTACGTGACAGAGACACTGCATTCATCCTAATTACTGCTATTTGTGGGCTTCCTAGTATTTTACTTCAACGCTATGAGGTGTAATTTGTATTTCTAATATACGGTGAATATGATCTTCGTTGACTTTATGTAAATAAAAAGCTTGCATGACAATTAAGTATTAATTTAAAATTGAACATTATTATCGAAGAACATAATGCGGCCAACGGTGAATTCACACATAGTGTAGGAATTGGTAGAGGCAAAAACGTCAACACCAGGTAACTGTGTGGTTTTGTCATTTCGTTACGCAACTCTAGAAAGCATTAAATCGAATATACGCCATATCTCAAAAAATCCTCAAAGGATCGTGATTAAATCAATTTTTGTTGTATTTTCGAATTTCGAATTTTACAGTTAATTGATTAAAAGTTAGAAATTTAATTTTATTTGTAATTGTTGTAAGTTTTCTATGCCACTGGCCAAATATGATGCACCTTAACTTTTATACTATCATGAATACTTTGATATGTGAACACTGATGTTTAAGAAATAAATTATCTTTGTCTTTAAAGATCTTTAAGATTTCTACACTTCTGCCTCATTGGATCCCACTCATACATCAGTTAAACGTGTATGTCGATCAATACAAATTTTTAGTGTTTTGGCTATGCAACTGTATGGAATAGCATATATGAAAGAAAGAAAGAAAGACATATTTTATTTAGGACAAAAAACAATAAATAGTATTTATTATCAAACAGTAAAACAGGAACATAATAAGTCTTAATTGCACCCACTCTCAGCATATGCCGACCAATTAAGACCAGCGCTGTTCTTCCGCCTGAGACCAGCAAGTGAAGTAACGAAGGACAATATAACACACATAATAATACATAATGTACAATGCAGTTAAATAGTGATAAAACTATAACGCATTTACAACACTACAAAATAACAGTGACGTAGGTACACTATACAGACTGTCGTCAGTTTTTATTCAAACAGCTACAGAACCCTAAGAAGCATGTTCTACACATAGATTAAAGGTGGATAATACTCAATCCAGAAATAGACTGTAGACGTACTGTCGAAAGGACAGTCCTCTCAACGTGACCGCTTTAATTTAAAAGCTGTGTCGAGTAACCACCCCAACTTTCACGAAACTATTTTCGATATGGTTCGGCTACAAAAACTACTTCGGTGCTGTCAATCCGCAAAGTTTGGCTTTTAAACAGGGCTATGTAAAATTCAAAGCTCAGAGGAGATATTTTTCAATGTGAACTACGATTTTTGAAACGGGAATCCTTATGAAATCGTCATGTCCGTTTGTTTCTCTGTATGTGTCATAGACATTTTTAAAACTACTGAGTGTTTCTTTTTTTCGTTTACGGTAAACCCGAATAGTTGCCTATGGCCCTTTACGGGGCCCCAGTATGGTCTAACCGCCTGATGGCCAAAAACGCTGCGCTGTTGCGTCAAGCGCAACGCATATTGCCCGTCAGGTCAATAAGAGGATATCGTACGGTGTCCTTCGAAGTGGCCTCGCTACTGGCCGGATCCCCCCCATGGGACCTGGAAGCCAGGGTCCTGGCGTCACTGTATGTGTGGCGCAAAGAGGCCCTGACTAGGGGCACCAGACCCGCGCCTCGCGAGATCGAGGCGTGCCGGTCGGAGCTCCGCCAGGTAGCCGTGGGGATCTGGGAAGATCGCCTACGACGCCCCAGCGCGGGCCCCGCCACCATTGAGGCGGTGAGGCCCGTCCTGCACGATTATACTAGACGAAGTCACGGCACCCTGACGTTCAGGCTGACGCAGGTCCTGACGGGGCATGGTTGCTTTAGAAGGTACCTGTGTCTCCTCGGTCGCGAGGCCACGTCAAGGTGCCATCATTGTGACACGGGCGACGAGGACACGGCGCTGCACACTCTCCAGGAATGTCCAGCCTGGACGGAGCAGCGCCGGGAGCTCGTCGCCCATACCGGATTAGACACCTCGCTCCCGGCCGTGGTACGCACCATGGTCGGGAGCTCCACCGGATGGGACGCCGTCTCCTCCTTCTGCGAGCAAGTCATGTTCGCGAAGGAGGAGGTGGAACGGGAGTGTGAGCGTAATTCCCTGCTCCGCTCCCGCCAAAGGAGGACGCGCCGACGCCGGAGGTCAGACAGTGACCTTCGGCCGCCGTAAGCGGGCGGCGCGGGTGAGGCCCCTAGGGGTATAGTTGTTCTCACTCACCCGCATATGCCGTCGAGATGAGAGCGCGAGTGTTCCGCGCGCACTCATCTCTCTTCCCATGGGGCGCGTTAGAAACCGCCCCACGCATGGACTAGACTTAGTTGTAGCCGGGGGATACGTCCCCTGGCATAGGAAGAGGCCCAGTGAGGGGGGCCCACGCCTGCCAGGGCACGCGGAGTTGGGAATCCCGCATTCACGTAGCCCTGGCATAAGGCGCAGGACGGAAAACCCAGGGGTTTTAGTGGGTATCCCTAACTGGAGAGTGGCAATAGCGTGGCACCGGTTCTGACCGGGCACGCTAGTGCCATCCCCGATCTGGCGAATCCCACACTCACACGGGTCGCGAACATCCCCCCAGGCTTCTGTGCCTGTCGCGGCTTAGTCCTCGAACGGATTTCCCCTGGCCAAAAAAAAAAGGGTTTTGAAAACACTATGTTAGAGACATTGGTGCTCTTTGCGAATAGTTGGACATTTACTACGACACGGCACCCTACTCCGTAACGTAATAGAAGACAAAATGAAATGTAGAAGAGGGAAGGAAATACTTAGGAGGGCGTTTATCGACAAAATAAAGGAAAGCATTGGTTTCGTGTCGTATAAAGAAATGAAACAGCCGGGCGAGAATGGAGAGCGTTGAAGGAGCCTTCTTTAACGAACAAGATTTAAACTCTTAAGTATAATGATGGTGATGATGAAACCCGTCATTGATATTAGAGTAGTTACCAAATTTTTAAAAGCTGATTGTTAAGTGAGAACTACATTTGGGGTTGTCTGGAAGAGATCGCTTTTTAGCGATAAGACCGCCCTTTGTACATAACTAGATATAATTTTAGTCTTTAAGTTCATGTTTGTATTGGTGTACAATAAAGAGTTATCTATCTACATTAGGCCGACGCACACGTCTGAATTGTTTTACGCGTGGAAGGTTAGTGTACATACCAAATCCACGCGCATGTCTAAAACCTTTTTCGAGCGTGTTGTATCATCACATTCTTCTTATCGTAAAAAAACATTGAGAAGTAGCGCTCGGGTAATGAATCGTCCGACGTCTACCGTCATACACTTTCACCATCTCATGAAAACCTGGGATCGTTAGATTAGCGTCGCGTACGTAGCGGTGCATCGCACGGCGTGGATTTAATATAGCTCTAAACAATTAGATACTATATAAACTATATAAGCTCTAACGTGCCCAGAGCGTACGTGGCCGACGTATACCTAATGTAAATAGTTCTAACGTTATTATAAGTATTTTTCCTCCATGCCTGGACACTATTATGCGTACTGAAGCAGAAGTCTTAATATTTTCTCCCTGTAAGTTTATACTGCATTAATTTCTGTCGGACACACGTGTCTCAGACGCGCCCTTGAAAAGCGACTGTCTATTTTAAAACCCTTCGAAGCGTCTTTTGCGTTAAAGACGAGGGTATATGATAATTAAAGTTAATATTTATTGGTTTAAGTTATATATTTTTACGGTTCTTATGAAGGGTTAACTTACATTGTTCAGTTCTATGACTATACAGTATTTTCGAAGTAGTATATTATGTGTGTGTATATTGTGTGCCCTATATAATTCGAGATTGGAAATATATGTATGCGTAATATGAGGAACATGGTGCTATTACTCAAAAATAAATTCTACGAAAATTGGTCCATTTAAACCTAAAAAATTTGGATACATATTTTTCAATGGTACATGATTTTAAATTGAAATTCAGTCACTAAAAATAAACATAATTAAAAAACAATATAAATTACAAATTAAGTAAGCTATATTAAAAACTAGAAATAAATAAATTATTGTAACAATTATTTTCTTTCGTTATCTTTGCTGATTGGAATAGTTATATCAATTTTCAAAAATAAACATTAGCTAATACTTAGTTATTTGTAAGTCAGTTAATACGTTAAGAGCGCCACGAGAAAGTACTGTTATTGTTGTGATGTTTGTACTTAGAAGGTTTATGGTATTTTTATAACAGTGATACGTCATTCGATGATTAAATCGGGGACTATTTTATTACCAATATTATAATTGCGATAAGGGTTGTTCAATGTTGGAAATTTATCTATGTTTAGCATACCTATAAACAAAGTTGACATAGAAAATGATTACTGACCTAATTATTAAACCAAATTAACAAAGACGACAATATCTCGAACATATAAAAAAACGTCCAAAGTAACATTTAAACTCGATACTTTCATAAATATAACGTTACATGTCTCACGTTGAACAATTTCGCTATATCCTGTCGAACATCTGTTACGATGTCGCCGAGGAAAAGAAAAAAGCAAATGTTTAATTATAGCTCTCGGTGTGTAAAAAAGGATTTTTCAGAGTAACTGTCGTCATTGGTAGTTTTTGTGTTGGATAAGTCTACTTTAGGTCTGAGGGATTATTTAAATTTTTTTTATTGCTGCGTTATTCCTTTTTTTTAGGTATATATTTTGAAAAAAAAAATAAGAATTGTGGGAAAAAGAAACAAGTCCATTCGGAAAATGAATTTGCATTTGTTTGTTACTTTGTTCAGCCTTGGAAATGAACTGATTATCATCAAATTTAGCACAAAGGTTAAATATCAAAACCTTCTAAGAAAGTACACTAAAATTTCAGAGTAGTCACCAAATACGTTTTAATTTATACACAAGTGCAAATATTGGCAAAACATAAATAGGGTTCTGTTGATTAGAATCATTAATACGACAGACCTTTATATGAGACTTACTTGGCTCTGTCAGATAAAATATTTATGTGAAGAAGAGCTAAAATATACTTGATCAAAAAATATTCGCTGAAGACTTAGTAGTTAACCGTCCATAATGTACTTTTAATAACATACATACATACATACATACATAACTTCACGCCAGTTCCCTCGCGGGGTAGGCACGAACAACAGAGTGCCATTTAGGCTTATTCTTACACACCTCACTTGCCTCTTTGACATTCATAACTCTTGTCATGCAAACTCGTCTGTTCTTAAGGCTCCTGACATCACCTTCTGCTAGTACACGATCAATTTGATCATGGAAGGTGTGTCGTGGCCTTCCACGACTTCTGCATCCATCCACTTTTGCATTGTATATCTGTTTAGTCATTCTTTCATCATGCATTCTTTCCACATGCCCGACCCACCGGAGCATTCCTTTCCTTACCTTCACCCCGACACTCTCTTTCAGACCAACTCTCTTTCTTACTTCGGTATTACGAACTTTTAATAACAGGGACGAAAATAGTATACTTACTTTATATACTGATAAAGGTAGATAATTTAAATGAGACACAGATTAATATCAAATGATTATAATATCTACATGCTTAACTTTTCATTATCTCAGCTGAAAGATTCACAGAATAAGCGACTAAAATTTTCCACGCCGCCTAGCGGTGAGTAGCATTGCATGTATTATCTCACCCCATCCCTTTCAACACACCCACGCACCCCTACACATGAGTAAGATAGCAATATATTTATCTTCACTCCCCGATTTTCCCCGGGTGAAAACGGACAACCCTTTAGCTGTCTCTGATTTCGGTACACATATGGGTTGATTAGAGAGAGACAGCGTTATTAAGGCTGTAGTGGACATAAGTGACCACAGTTTTTTTCGTGATTGTCCAGCCTACATACATTTGTTTGGTCAAGAGTAAAGCTAGTATTGTAAGGCAGAGGGTAGAAGATCGTAACGTTTATAACTTGTTTTTTTTTCTACCTTATTGAAGTTTAGGGTGTATATATTCATATATTATGTATTTTATCATTTCATATTTATACGAATTAAAATCTGACCCAATAAACAATAACAATCAGGGCAAACTAATTAAACCCGTCTAAAAAGAGTAATAAGCCATTTATTTGTTATAAATTTTACTTTCATAAAACATAAAAAATCCATTTTTGAGATAAACAATTTAATTTATTAAAATATGACAAACATTGTTTTTAAATTTAGAAGAACGCTAAAATTTAAAAATTATTCTCCATGGATATTTAAAAAAATTAAAATAAACCTTAATCAACGAAAACAAACTAAATCAACAAACAATAAAACAAAAGAAAGAACGCGAAATTTGAAATTTCAATAATCGAACACACCATCCCGCCAAGTTCTCGTCTCAGTTGGGAAACAATTATGAAAAAGTTCGTTTTTCGACGCCCGTTCTCGCGCCAGTTAAGTCTCGACTGACACTCATAAAACTTATTAAAGTCAAGGACCGACCGAGATAAGTTCTTCGCGGCGTCTTAAGTAAAATAACGCCGAGGAAAAAATGTGCGCCGGAAAGTTGGAGAGTGAACATCCGAGCTTGCCGTTTACGTGTTGCGCTTTTATAACGCTTACTTCATCGGAGCCCGCATTTTTCTGTTTACGAGTTCTCGGATTTGTTTAATGCTTTTTAAAGCGGTGCGAATGCGATTTATGCTATTTGCTTCTTGCATACATAATGTTTTAAATACTTTTTTCTACGGCTCTAAAGCAAATTAGCAAAACATAACTACGTGTTATCTGTGTGTCCCTCTGACGGTTTGTCTTTGTATACTATCACATTTGTTTTACTTTTTGATTATTGCGTGGTGTAAATTAAGTTGCAATACACTAAATAATATTAGAGGTCTCCACGTATATAATTAAAGAATTTAAAAAATAAATGTTTTAAAGATTAGCTTTTATGTCCAGATTAAAGGAAACGTAGTTTCATTTTCATAATACTACGCGCTACGATAGTTTGACTCGCCACGCTACCATACACGAAGCGTAGCAAGTGGCTACGAGCTCTACATGTTTTCATTCTCAATACACAGAAATACGTTACAATGTACGTCATAAACATGTAATAAAAAAAAGGATAGTTTTATAAGAATTAATTAAATTTTATTGCCATTAATAAAAAATGGCACTATAATAATATAATAATAAATTTGAGTACCACAAAGTTGTACAAAACATTCCTTTGCGTTAGTGTTCATAACTGAGTCAGTCTTTTAATTTTTAAGCCTGAAAACAGCGACTGACCGCGCTTAGGTCCATCCAATTAAAAATTCCATCTCCTAATCGAGTCATGAAATATGCAAGCAAATATTATCCCTTTTCTTTTGTACTCGGGCTGCATTTTCGCCCCACCCGCGCACGCACACCGACGCACGGCACTTGTGATTTATGGCCGTCTCTTTCTGTCGTACGGCGTAGGTGACACCACACGCGTGTTACGATCTCTGTCGATCAGCCGAGGTAGCGACCGCGAGTAACCCCTGGCCACTTCGTATGGACTCGCACGCGCCGTCGTCGGCCGGCGGAGCGAGACGGGGCGAGGCGGCGCGACTTGTGGACATGGAGGCCGCGGAGCCCTCGCGCGAAGGGACACGGGGCAGACGCTCTCGGACATCGGGCGAGAGCGGGCGGACAGCTGTGCACCTGCCTCGCACCGCTCACCACGCGACGTACTCGAACGCGAAAACCTAACACAACTATCGTAAACAATACTAACTAAAATATTTCTAATAAACAAAAAAAATATGTATTGTTATTATATCAGTTTATTATTCACGGACAGTGACTGAAAGTGAAGTTTGGACAATATTAATAATTTTAGTGTAACCAAATCGTAGGATCGCCACTAGGTGCGGACAGATTAGATAGGGCATTGAGACGCTCATTCAAGTGTTGATAAGACCCTCTTTATGGCCAGTCGATTTTGGCGAGCAAACATTCAGCTTACGTGTGCACTGAAAGAAAACAACATGAAGAGAAAAAAGTAAATTTTAAAACTTGACAGTGACTATGAAGTTGGGAAGATGACCAAAATTTTATTAGAGGTTTCCCGTCGGACTTGTGAATGGGAATTTGTGATAAGAACTCTATCAGGACCGCTTAAGGAATAGGACGATAAGCCGCTGGACCGCCGGCGGAACGTGTGAAGTGTCTAACGAACTAATAGCGATAATATAAAACATTATTCCAAGTATCAAAGAAGTTGTTGAAGATCTAAAAATAGGTGACCAAATCAAGATGAGAATCAAGATGCCAGCTGTACGCATCGCGCAAGGTACGATAGCGATAACTGTTATTTTTGTATATAAATGAATATATTTTGATATAGATTAAAATAATGTTGCAACCGTCAATCACGATAAGATATAAATTGTAAATAAGTTTTTTTTTATCGGCCGACAAACACTGCATATTTGCATGCTGACAAAACATTTTTTATGCATAATATACCAAACTACAAGACACGCAGACCAGAGTAAATAACTAAAAAAATTCATGATTTACTTCGATGGGAATAGAACAAGAGGTCTCTGATTTAACAGTTAACCAACTCAGACTATTAGACTATTAAAGGATGTAAATTATATTTCTTACAATAATATTTACTTTAATTTTTTTCTTTTATTCTTAAATATAAAAATTACACTGGTAAGCATTTAATATGTATATTTCAATTAAAAGTAAAAAATACCTTAATAAGCCTTTGAATGTCCTGTTTTTAGATTTTAAGTTAACTGTAGGATAATAATTATATGTACTTACGCTATAGAATTTAAAATAATATTATGGTTATTTTTTTTAACTCGCTTTAGCATTAAAATAAACACAAGATTATTATATACTTTTTGATTCACTTTGTAAGAACACGTAAATTTTCGTAGACAGTAATATATACCTTGCAAACAGATCACTGTAGCGTGTAGGAACAAACATAGTGTCTCCATTCTTAATACTTGTACCGTGCCCGTCTGTTCATTCTGTTCTGGCTATTCATCCGGCAACGAGCTACTTAATACGCTGTCACTGTCAACATTTGCACAAGATTGTGGTCATCTGCATGTCCGAGAGGGGACATTGAAAAGACCCATTGAGTAGCCAGTCTCAAATATTTATAACTAGTCTTGGACTTGTTTTCTTAGCGTTCTATATTCAAAAAAATTCAGTTCTTAAACAGAACTAAGTAATATTTTATACAGATATGTACGTTTTTTTATTTTATTAAAATTAAATATGTCATATGTATTTGATGTTTCGGCACTGCAAAATACTGAGTGCCAACCTCATTTCGCAAATTGAGTTACACATATTCATTATTATCTTTAGAAAAAAATCTTTCTTTTATATTTATTTAAAACTTAATACAAAATATTCCATTTTTGAAAATTAATCTTATATATATATATATTTTAATTTTAAACTTATATTTTTGATGATGGAACATTTTTAACAAAATATAATATTGGATTTTTATTCATTATAAATTTAAATTGTTCCATTTCTAAAAAATGAAACGTAACTAAAGTTCATTTTAATAACTTGTTCCAATAAAATAAAAGAAAAATAAAATCTTGAGAGTAGTTGTAACAACATAGACAATGCCAGTTTATTTTAAGTATTACCCAAACATAACATGAATTGCGATGATTGAGATTATAAATAGATTTAATAAGCATAGGTGTCTGTTGTAGGTTGCAGATTCACAAACCTAGTTTATTATTATTTACTGTGTTGATACCTATTGTTTTTGATCATATTTGAGATAATTAATTCGCAGGCTTTTGTTATGGAGCGACTACATGTGTATTGTTTTGTGACCCGTTCTTACCTTCCATATCTTACCGATCGTTCATTTGCCCTACTATCGGTTAAAATTTGACATAAACTCCATACAAGTATTGTCAAAATTTAACCGATGGTAAGGAAAATTTAATGAATAGTAAGATATAGGAACCGGCCATCGATTAATCCGGTCTGAATTGCGTCGCAACGACAAATATGAACAAATCGACCAAACGAAAAACAGTCAAAAAGTCTTGAAAAACTTAGATTTTGATAGTTAAAAATATCTTATCGCTTATAACGGCACACAATTCGGTGGTAACAATGTCATAAAAATAATCAATATTTTTTTTAAAGTGAATCATTCTGTAAACATGAATTGATTCACTCACTCGTTTACTGTATTTGCATATGTATAGATATATACTATACGTATACACAGTGGTTAAAAAATCAGAATTGAAAAACTAAAATTCGAGCTAACCTATAACTAAGGGCCGCTTGCATAACGATTGCCTTTAAATAAAATTAGTTAATCATATTAAACTGCCTAAATACATTTTACACAAAACGTATTGACAGTTCTTTAAACATATTTAGCGGAAAATTTTGCGTTGTGCAAGACGCTAATTGTATTTAGGGGGGTGTAAAATACGTTTTGTATTTCTTAAATAAATTTAAGCAACCTTATGCAAGCGGCCCTTAATACCTTATAACGAAGTTCTAATTAAGTAAGTGAAGCAGGTGGCTTAAGATGTCTCCATATAATCATTACAAGAAAATTAAATGAAACTCGACATAAAATAAACGTAGAAAACAAGAGATAAGACAAGCTAAGTCACGTTTATAACACTAATAAAATGGTCAACAATGAGGCAATGTCCATTAAATTCTTATCTGATGGCTATGAAAAACTGTTTAATATAAATATAATGAAATATGCTAATACTAAGCTAAATATTATTTTCATACAAAAATTAAAAATAATCGCTAATATTACACTGTCCATGAAACTAAAAATGACCGTTCTATTGTGTTACTAAGGTATAAAGTAAAAAAAACAACAAAAACTCCAATTTATTAAAGTATTTAAAATGCAAATTCTTATAATCTTCATACACGCTCTAAAGTCGTTTGTATTTTCCGGATTCAAATATTTAATTATAATCCGAATTCATTTATAAAATATCGTGACTAAAAAAATGACAGATTAAATTGAATACGTTTTTGTATTAAAATCGCTGTATTAAACTCATGTCAAGTCGTGGTAGCGTAATGGCTAGCGCACGCGTCCCAAACTCAAAGGGCACGGGTTCGATCCTGGCCGGAACGCATGCACCACTTATGCAGTTTTCTGACCTAATGTTCATATTGTTACAATTACCACGTGCTAATAACGGTGAAGGAAAACATCGTGATGCAACCTGCACCTGAGGTGTCAAACCTGCCAAGCCGCCTTGGACAAACGTTGCGGGTATACTGTCCGTTCTCCTATAGTGGGAGGCCCGAGCCCAGCAGTGGGACAGTTATGGGCTGTTATTATCAAACTCATGTAATTCGTAACTGTCATGCCAGTATTAAATGTTATTAATTTAATTTAACAATAATAATAATGTACACATTTATCATAAGTCGTTATGAAGGAATGTAATGTGAATTACTTTAAGAAATTAAGAATTACAAAAAAATGCCTTAGTGTCTTACTTTTAAAATATCATGAAAGAAATACTCTTAATTACTGTTTAATAATAAATAAGTAACGACAGACAAACACACATATTGTATTTCCTCAAATTAAGCAAGTTACGCTTGTGTCATGGGTAATATACAACGGACTACTCTGGGGCCAATCTCAGACACCCAGACTGTAGTAAATAACGGAGAGAATTCGTATCCGAAATTTACCATACCAGGAATCGAACTCGGAGCCTCTGCGTTTCAGTGAGGTGTCGGCCGACAAAGGCTTAGCCCGCTCAACCACAGAGGCCGTCCTGTTATATAATGGTTGTGCTATTAGATTTTTGGTTGGTGGCTGGTGGTTCGGGCATGTGGAAAGAATGACTAAACAGATATACAATGCAAAAGTGGATGGATGCAGAAGGCGTGGAAGGCCACGACACACCTTCCATGATCAAATTGATCGTGTACTAGCGGAGGGTGATGTCAGGAGCCTTAAGAACAGACGAGTGTGCATGACAAGAGTTATGAATGTCAAAGAAGCAAGTGAGGTGTGTAAGAATGGGCCTAAATGGCGCTCTGTTGTTCTTGCCTACACCGCAAGGGAACTGGCGTGAAGTTATGTATGTATGTATGTGTATTAGATTTTTTTACTTGTACATACAGACCTACTTATGGGGTTGTCTGGAAGAGATCGCTTTTTAGCGATAAGACCGCCCTTTGTACATAACTAGATATAATTTTAGTCTTTAAGTTCATGTTTGTATTGGTGTACAATAAAGAGTTATATATCTATCTACTTATGTTGTTATAAGTATGTACGCTCTTACAAAAAGTATGAAGCTGCGATGGTTACTAAGATGATAATCTAACTACCTAAGTAGATTTAACTGTCCGCTCCCCTATTATAGGCATAATAAAGCTGTAAATGAAAACTCCTTTCTCAACTACCAAAAATTTTCATTAATATCCCTTGACCCGTTTCAAAGCGTATTGTGGAAAATTTTTAGACAGACACAGATGAAAATTCGGAAAACTGTTATTTAAGTTTAGTTATAATATAAATATTAAATAGTAGTATTCATATAGTTCGTTTTGTGCTCGCTGAAATGTTTGCCAAATGTCTACAGTACCCTAATAAGAAGATTATGTCTTTAATTATTACATACAGACCACTTAAAACTAAAAAGTAACAAAGTGTGATTATAATTTCAACGGAAAAATCTGGTGCCGATCAAACACACTCGGACTATAATAAATAACGGAAAGATCATTCACAATAAATACTATGCGAAGAATCGAATCCAGTATCTCCGTGTTTCAGAGTTAATCATGCAAGCATTACTCAACCACACAATCCGTCAAAGGCCCTAGTTTATTTATCAAATGTTGACCATCTATTGCAATTAGAAACTGTTTTAAACGCACAATAGTGATCTGGCCCTGTTCTTGCGAATACGTTCTCACTGGCCAACAGTTCTTTAAATTAATTACCCGAATTACAAGCAAAAGTGTAAGCATCAGAACATTTCTTCTCATGCTTTACTTAAAAACAATAGAATGACCACTTTTGGACTTTTGAGTGCTTCAAAATATGTAGAATCACCGTTATTTCTTAAACTTCCTGGCCCCTTAATGTCATTGTAATTATTAATTGTAGCTTTATTGCAATGATTTAAGTGCTAATTGTATATTTCCCTGTAATTATCAGACATCTAAAAGGCCTGGCCTACTTTAGCTTGAATAAAAGCCTTGAAATCTAGATCCAATGAAGTACTCTACGCGCGTAATACCCTCAATCAGGGACGGAACTCAATAAGCCGAAACCTTCATATGCTTTCCAAACTCGGGCATCACGTGTTGTGATGAAACAGCAGATTAGTTTAGTTCTTAGGCCCGAACATATTAACGGGAGTCCAGCACTACCTACGTCCTACTTCTGAGTGATAAGGATATTCATGGCTAATTACACCTGAAAAACTCTTCCCAACTCCTTTTATCTTGCGTTCACATTTTTGGCCTATACCAAATAGATGTATATTTGTGTTTGTCACTTCTCCTAGTTTTTCACCTTCTTCTTTCCGTCTCATAATTGTTATTCATTCATTTTTGCCTTTAAGTAGTGTCAGAATAAAATTATCCACGCTAATGTTTCTCACTTTAGTGATTACATTAGAAAAGTTAAGGTTTTTAGTACCCAAACAGATTTATGTAGAAAACTGAAACAATTATGTACTGATCAAAAAGATTGCAAAAAATTTGTTCTCCAATTTTTTGTGGACCCTATATTGAAAATATATCAATTTATAGTTATTGTAGAACACCATCTGAAATTAAATAAAATTTATATGTTTTTTCAGGAAGTGTGATTGGGAATTGTTAAATCCTAAAACACCTGTTTTAGGATTCCTTAACTTAATGGCAAAACCGATGGACGTTAGTTTTCGAAAATACTGTTTACGATTAATTATATGTAGTGTAGTTTCAAGACAAGTATATGTAGTAACTCGATTAGCCGATTTGTTAGTTCTCGCCCATTATCTTAAATATTTTCACACTTAACATGTTTTGTAAAGTTTCCACGTGACGATTTAGTAAATTAAGTTTACATAATATACGGCATTTCACTCTTAAAAAATATAGTTCGGTGTTTTGTAGTTGTGATTGCAGAGTGCTCCACTGACAACAGCACAAACTCTTAAATGATAGATATACAATGGTCTTATTCATATTTAGTTAGAGTAAGATTGTAGGCTTCTTTAATAAACCTCAAAACTCACTCGAACTCAATATGAATGAGACCAATAGATTGTGGTAGTAACATAATAACCTAATTATAGTTTGTTGGTACAGGTAGTCCTGTACTAATAAGAAGTTAGTTGTTACTGATATTTATAACACTGTGCTATGCCATTTTTTGTCCCATGGCTATTTAACTTGATAATGCCGGTACTGACATTCTTATGCGTGTGCGGCGACGTCGCACGCGCACGTTTTCTTCTCAAAAACTAGTGTTATCGCACACATGGACAATTAGTCCAAGTTGACCGGAGGCAACGGTCCGCCGTGATTGGTCGCTGGCTCTATGACGTCACCGACGTCTGCGGCCGTCGCGCCCGATTGGCCGACACGCGTCATTTCGTCGATGACACGTTTGTTCTTATTTTGAACTCAAGACGTCGCGTCGGTCCCCGGTTTTTGTGTTGCTTCACAAAAGGGACCCCTACTTTGTACCTCGTACATGAAACAAGATGCCTATATGTTTCTATAGGTTGGTGGTATAGGTACATTTGTACTGTAATTAGCAGTCACCATTATTTTTTATACTTAATAATAGTTTGCGTTTTGTGAAGTCAAAATAACGACATAACTTATTTATTTACATACTAAAAATTTCTAACTAATTGGTTACAAAATAAATCGTGTCTTAACGTTAATAGTTAGTATTAATAGTTAGTATTAATAGTTAATATTAGTGTAGGCAATAATAATATTACCTACACAAATCTAATACTGGTATGTTTAGACTTCCCTATTTTGGTAGAATAGCGGCCACGCCTTACCAGAGCAGATTATCTAGTTTCATATACCTACCGATACTGTAAGTATACATAGGTATTCCTTCACATTTTTTCTGTAAGTGTCAATATAAAATATTATGTTCAATATTTGCTCATTTGACCTGAAAAAGTGCCTAGGCGACACATAGTTTCTGCTAGTATGAACCCAGATCAATAGAATGATACGAAGTGCCTAAGCAACTAAACTGTATACAGCGGTGAGTTAAATTAATAATTAAAACAGTAATGCATTTCAACCATGATCTCAATCAACAAAAAGGTTGTTTAGCACAAAACCTCGTGGCTTTAAAAAAACCCTCCTCAAAAGTGTGAATTGGGGAATTGGGAAATTACTTTATTCTGCACAGACGGTCGGCACGGCCGCGGTCGTAACTTCCAGAACAAACTTTTAAAAATCGAAGTTAACTTTGTCGCCTGAGAGAGAGGGACCTAAATAAAACATTAGCTATGCTTTCTGTCTTCATTTGTTTGTGTTCTAATTGATACGGGTTGTTGTCCTGTGTCAGAATCTTAATTGAATTCTATATCTACTTTTTTTTAAATTTTATGTCTTGACTGCCAGTGTTTTTGAATTTTAGAATAAAATTTATTTGTCGTAGTATTTTCTAAGTTTTCGCCACTAGTGCACATAATAACACTACGTTTTAACAGTTTTAAGCGCTGTATTTTATTTGTTTTTTTTTTATTTATTGCGACGCTTCTGCTACTTTTCAGTAAAATCTTTGAATTCTATACTTTTTTTAAATTTTATAAGAGTCTCGACTGCCAGTGTTTTTGAATTTTAGAATAACTAGTAATTGTCATAGTATTTTTTAAGTTTTCGCGACTAGTGCACTTAATAAAACTGCGTTTTAACGTGTTTAAGCGCGGTATTTTATTTGTTTTTTTATTTCGACGTTTCAGCTACTTTTCAGTAACTTCTTTGTCTTCCGGGATCACGGCTACTGAAAAGTGGCCGAAACATCGGAATAAAAAAATCAAACAAAATACCGCGCTTAAAACGGTTGAAACGTAATTTTATTAACTATTTGTCACTTAAATAACATGGCAGTTGTCAGTCAAATAAACTAAAATACTTTTTATAAATTTACAAAACCCCGAAGCCAAACATTTTACAGGAGCGTTGAAAATTATGGCGTCGTTTCTAAAACGAGTCAAATAGCGCAGTAACTACAGTTTAAACAGTAATTAATATTATTTCTATCGCGTTTTTTGAGAGTTATAATGATGGCATGGTATTTTAACGGCCGCTCTTTTTCTTTTTAGTATAAAGTGATATGGCGGGATCTTGATGAGTGACGTTCGGCCCTATTTTATTTAATAAAAATTATCATGATGTTTACAATGAAAAATAATAATTGTAGAATATTTTTGGTTTTAAGCCAGAATTTGAGTCTGTGTTGAAAATTTAAACTGTTTGGTGAAATTTGCCTAGTTGCGTTGCTAAAAAACCTCTCTCGTTTGGCGTCGGTCAAAAGACTAGAATTTGGCGAAGGCTTCTGTTAGAGAATTGCGTGTGGTACCCTATTATTTAGCTCATAGATTATTTTCCATATTGATAATTACATCAAGTATATCGGCTACATACAGAAAACGCGTAAAGCCATATTTGAAAGAGAAGAATAAAGACTAATTGTCATTTAGATTTAACATGACGAGGTGGAAAAGTAATGGAGTGAGTGAAAGGTTATTTTTTTACAGTTCTTATTAATTAAGTTAACTTTATATATTTTTCAATTAATTCTATAATTTTCGTTTGTGAAACAATTGTAAAAATCGACCGTTAAGCCAATATGAGACGGTTCATTTCTCTTTTTAAATTTGGATGTAGATTCATGTACACAGGAGATTAAGTGTTTTTTTTTCTTTTTTTATTGCATGAGTTCCACAGACGGACAGACAGCTTATCTGATTGAAAGCGGTTACCATCGCCTATGGACAGTTGTTTCACCAAAAGTTCTAGCATTGTGCTGCCGCTATCTAAAGGAAGATTGGAACCTGGCCACTAATGCCGAAACACAACTCAAGGTGGTTATCACGGCATGTCTAGACCAGGGCTGATTGCCAACCAGACGGGCAAATACCCTACCGCCTGGCTGTGTTTTTTTTGTCGCCTCTTACGACAGGCTGCTCCAACGCAGGAAATTGTATTATTTCTTCGTTCTTTCACGGATATATGAGTCATTGAATGTCGTCGTATACATTCAGTTCTGGGCCTTTCAACCAAATTCATTCAATTTGATTGAACTGTTTAATCAGCTTTAATTACGCCCAAATGTTAAATTCTGCATGAAACTAAGCGGCTATTGCATAAAGGATCCGTCGTCAATTTAAATATTGGCCACATCGGGTCCTTCGCTCCAATTCAATACGTCTTCATTAAGAGAACATCGAACCATCGTATTTACAAGCGGATCTCTAAATCTTGATCATTGAACAGGATTATTTATTTGTTGGCTGCACTCTCTCTTGAAATGTGTGGGAAATGGTTCTTGATACTTTAATGAAGACTGTTTCATTCATCATAACAAAATGAAGTATTTATGCTAGCTTATGGCCCGGTTCTCAGAGTTTATTATCAAATTAGACGTGGTTGAGCCACCCTGGAATCAAAATCTTGATATTTTTTTTAGCGCATGAGTTCAGCAGGCAGGCAGACGGCCCACATGTTGGAAAGCGGTTACCATCGGCTGTGGACATTTGCAACACCAAAGGCGTTACAAATGTGCTACTGCTCTCTTAAGGGAGACTGGACCCTGGCCACTAATGCCGGAATACAACTCAAGGTTGTTTGGAGGCATACTCTAGACCAGGGGTAGTAGCCATCCAGATGGGCAAATACCCGACCACCTGACTATGGGTTGTTTTGTCATCTCTTACGACAGGCCGCCTGGCCGCAGGAAATTGTATTCTTTCTCCGTTCGTGCATGGATATGGTTACAGCTCTTAGGGCCGGCTTGTTCGATGTGATACCACGCTCTTCGAACTCTCTTAGAACATTGGGGTGAAACGGATAGCCTTGAACTAATCGTGTTTTGCACGATTGAGAGATCCAATGGCCGACTTTCCCTTCCCCCTATCCTATTCTTCCTATCCCTCTATTTATTTATTTATTTGGTTTAACAACAATTAGTGTATTAGTGCAAGACTAATACTAAGAATGTATAAAACTTTATAAGAAGAAACATGACAAATGCAGCAATGACTTATAGGTAAACACTACATGCAGTTTGATATTTTGTAGTATGAAAATTTTTATTTAATTAAAGAAAAACTTTGTAATATGAATTTACATATAGATCAATAATATCACTATAAAAGTTTATTAGATTACATAGTTTAGGTATGGGAGAGTTGGCACCAAGAACGGTGCGAGGTAAAGCCGGATACAAGAGTGTATTAGGTGTTCAAGGGCATCTAGTCGATACTTTAAAATCAAAGTTTAAGGAAATCGGGAAAGTTAATCATTTCATTAAATAGTTCAAATGAAAATTGCATATCTAAAATATCCCTGCGTATGTTCAAAGAAAACATTAATTTATAACAGATGTGAAATAACATAGATTGGTGGAGATTTTCTTGTAATTTACTTAATGATACAATAATAAATCTCTTATACTACGAGTATTTTTGTATTCCATTTTGGTTGTCCAGCGGATGGTCTAAAATTAATTACTTAAAAAAATACACATAAAGCTGATGAATATTTTAATTGCGTTATTTCATAATTAATTACCATTATACAATCGTGGGAAAGATACTTTTGAGATGACACGAAACATTAAATACGTCAACATAAAAACAATGACTTATTACTGCGAACTACTAGTCTATTCATCTAAGGTGTGTAAAATGACCTAATCCGATGAAATGGTAATCGTGGCAGCTTAGGCTATGGCGCACTTTTTTTTATTGCAGAGCTGGAAAACAGGCAGACCGCCCAGCTCATGGAAAGTGGTTACCGTCGCGAAGCCAACGCGTTGCCAACCTTGGGGGATGAGATAGAGGCATCAAATATTAGTAATCAGATGTAGGGAACAGGATATTAGTCTGGAACAGGGGGATAAGAAAGGTGGGATAAGGGAGGTTTCTCGGAGCTTATTCGACATATATGTATACGTAGCAGAAGGCCGCTGTTTACGGGGGTAACCTTTACCACTGCTGTACGTGGTGGTGTATGTCCCTGGGTTGTACCAATCATGCACACTAGGACGTCACGGTGCAGTAACTCTGCTCTAGATCCCGTGGTGTTCTTACAAAGTGTATTTTCGTCAGGAGGCAGGTAGGTGAAGTGGGTAGTTTGTCGGCTCTCTCCTCGGAGTTGGGGCACCGATACCGTTCAAGAGTCCCACACGTACTCGTGCAGGCGGCACTTGGCGCTGCAGTTGGCCTCCCTCCGTATCCATGGCCCTAGTGTGTGTCGCAAGAAAAGACTTTCCCCCAAAAACATTTTTTTACTGCATGAGTTCAGCAGACAGGTAAACGGCCC
Source organism: Dendrolimus kikuchii (assembly GCA_019925095.2). Lineage (NCBI taxonomy): Eukaryota > Metazoa > Arthropoda > Insecta > Lepidoptera > Lasiocampidae > Dendrolimus > Dendrolimus kikuchii. The sequence continues at coordinate 17,127,543 of CM034400.1, forward strand.
ACCTACCGGTAAGCGGTTACCATCACTTATGGACATTTGCAACACTAAAAGCGTTACAAATGTGCTGCTGTTCTCTTGAGGGAGTCTGGAACCTAGCCAGTAATGCAGGAACATAACTCAAGGTTGTTATGGCAGCATACTCTAGACCAGGAGTGGTAGTTATCCAGACGGACAGATACCCTACCACCTGGCTGTGGGTTGTTTTGTCTCTTACGACAGGCCGCCCGGCCGCAGGAAATTGAATTCTTACTCCGTTTCTACACGGAACAAAACCACAAAAGATATGTGTGTGTGAAGGAAATTAATTTTATTTTCATAATATTGTAGCAATTTTTGGCAAACAAGGAATCCTTATGTCATCATGTACATTCGTGTATCTTTGTCTGTCAGTCATTTTTCTCGAAACTTATGTTTATCTATAGATGAAATTTAAAACGATGAATTCTTTATTCCGCTACCCAATGCTGTAGTCAAATCACCAAGAAATAAAAAATGGACAATTTTGAATCTGAAAATCTACAACTCTACTACTCACCGAATATATTCTATATATTTTTATAAATTTTCACTGAAAGTTTTTACTTTCAATGAAAATTTATTTGGATGATAGCCGTTAAGTAGTTTTAATATAAAAAATCATCGTTAAATGTAACTGTCAATATTTAAATGATGGGAATACGATTAATTACGTTATTTAGAATAATGATACCGCGGACCGCGGCCACCCGTTTTGAACGTAGAGCAATGTTGCGTGCCACTGGAGAGTAGCCAATTGGAGTCTTACACAGCACACGAGTAAACGTTGCTTACAACAGTTTGGAAATGTTTTAGATCTTAGCTTGATTATCTTACAAAAATATATCTTTAAGACAAGCAGACTATCCGTGCAAGAACGGAGAAATAATACAATTTCCTGCGGCCGGGCGGCCTGTCGTAAGAGGCGACAAAATGACCCACAGCCAGGTCGTAGGGTATTTTCCCGACTGGATGGTTACCACCCCGGTCTAAAATATGTCGCCATAACAACTTTGAGTTGTGTTCCGGCATTAGTGACCAGGTTCCAGGCTCCCTTAAGAGAGCAGCAGCGCATTTGTAGCACCTTTGGTGTCGCAAATGTCCATAGGCGATGGTAACCGCTTTCCATCAAGTGGGCCGTCTGCTTGTCTGCTAAACTCCTGCAATAAAAAAAAGACTAAATCGTACATTGCCTTTTTATATGATTTTGGGATATATTTTAAAGTAAATATTATTATTTTTTCTTTAGGTTTTCTCACTTGTTACTCATAATAACAATAAAAATGAGAAATAATCGATTGAAAGTGTTTAAATGTCGGTCTTAATTCTTTGTTACAAAATATTGTTTATTTGTAAGTTTTTTGACCATTAAAAGTTATATAATGAATAATGTTACTTAACCTTATTATTCTAATTATGTACATTAATATATGCAAATACACTTTTCTTAGCTTAATTTTTTTCTACATAAAATAGTAGTCAGTAGTAATTTTAATAAAATAACCTTAACATATTATTTAAAGTAGTGTATAAAGGTTGTTATTATAGTTTTGTCCATTAAGGTCATACTTAGTGACAAAAGAGTAAAATAACCTTAAATATAATAGCTACTCACATCCGTTCAAATTAAAGATTTTGAATTTACAATTTGTGTCTGGACCAAAAGAACTGGACGTTCTGCTCTTTTTTCTTCCATTTGGCATCGTTTGTGATTCTTTAGATAAAGACGTATGAATTAACATATGTTATGTCAACGACGGTCCTGGATACATTTAAATTGGATTTATTAGTCCGGTCTTATTAAGAGAAACGTCTTTGGAGGCATAATTGAAACGACTGCATCTAAAAAACCGGCCTTCTGAGATATCATTGTTCCCACTATGTTGTAGTGTTTAGACCGGGATGCCCAAACAGTCGATGGTAAGAAAAATTTGCCAATGTAGAACTATCCACAGTTTTTGTTTACGATACACCCTAGCTGAATGACAATCCTGCATCATACATAGGCACTTGCAGCTTCTCAAAGTCGATCGATCGGAGTCTAACGACACTGAGGTAGATCGCAAGCTGTTCAAGTTTGAGCACCCCTGGTTTAGAAAGATGTCGCCAGATTTATATCCTGACAGGGTTGCTATCTATCAACTGGTGTGCGAAGAGGAAAGTAAAAAGACACCTACCTATACATATTAAAATATTCATTACGCTGATATACAAAAATTCACTAATATGTATTATAGTTATAATTCTTACAATTCACTATATAAAATCAGAAAAAATAATTAGTTATTGAAACTATTAATTAGGCTAAAATATTTTATAATCAATCATATCGTTATATATATAAAATTCTAATATTAGTGTGTGTGTCACGGAAATCCTCCGAAACATTTGGACAGATTTTGATGATTTTTTTTGTGTGCGTTCAAGTGGGTCCCGGGATGATTTAGATTCATAATTAGACCTTCTAGGTGGTGCTGCAATCGGGTTGTAAATTTTATTTTTTTAGGGCAGTACAACGTCTGCTGGTTCCGCTGTTATTAATATAAGTATCTTCGACATCAAAACTCCGTAAGATCAACAAAAACATCTAAAAACCTTTGTTTGAATACAAGCGCCGTCGTATTTCTTTTCAACAAACAATCCTTTCTCTTAGAAATGGATTTAAATAAGTACAATACAAATCGTATTACAAACAATGAATACAGTAGCCAAACATTTCTTTTCACTCTTAAAAGCTTTGGACATAATCGATAATGCTTTAGATGGAGCAATGAGATAATTCCACACCTTGCTCCCAACTTATCCCAATCCTTTTAGATTCTATTCTGGATAATTTAACATTTGTGCTACTTTTTAATTCATGGAACAGTTCAGACTTCATTTTTTTTTTATCTTAGGGGCCATCCACAAATGACGTCAGACGATTTTCATGAGTTTTGACCCCTCCCCCGTCCTTGTCACAGCTGGTCACAATCGTGAGACTGCCCCCTCCCTAGTGTACGAGGGTGACACTGAAAGTTCTTAGAAAATCAAAAACTGAGCAAACTAGCAAGTTATTATTTTTATTATATCTTTTCAAAATAGTTTCCGTTCACATCAATACATTGCTGCATTCGATAGAACCACCGAGAAAAGCACTTTGCCCAGTCGTCCTTAGGGGTCTCTTCGATGGCCTTCTGGAACGCAGCCACTGCTTCCTTGGCGCCAATAAAATGTTTTCCTCGAAGTTTTTCTTTTATTTTCGGGAATAAATAAAAATCGCAAGGTGCGAGGTCGGGGCTATATGGCGGGTGACCCAGCAATTCCACGTCTGACGACGCCAAATAGTCGATCGTTCGCCCGGCGGTGTGCGAGGAGGCGTTGTCGTGGTGAAGGAGGATCCTACTGTGAGGTCGTTTCTCTCGAACTTTTTCCAAGACAAGTGGCAAACATTTGTTAGTATACCACTCTGCACTAACTGACTTTTGATCTTCTAAAACAATTGTCGCATAATGACCGGTCCTTCCGAAGAATGAGGCCACCATACTTTTTCCTACAATTCGACCTCTCTTCAATTTAGTTGGCAACTCCTCGGAAGGAAACACCCACTGAGCAGATTGTCTTTTGGTTTCCGGATCATAGCAATAAAGCCAGCTTTCGTCATCCGTAAGTGTGTCGAACACAGCTTTTGAGGGACCTCCGTTAAATCTTTGTATCATTTCACTGCACCAATCAACACGACGGAGTTTTTGGGCCTCAGTCAAATAATGAGGTATCCACCGGGCACAAAGCTTCCTAACGGCTAAATGTTTGTGGAGGATTTTGTGCACGCACTTGAGTCATACCGATGCCTAAACTTGTACGAATCTGCTGATAGGTTACTCTTGGATCAGTCTCTATCATACACCGCACAACACTGATGTTATCATCAGTCGTCGCCGTAGAAGGCCGTCCCTCACGCAGAGCATCATTGAGATTGGTGCGACCATGTTTAAACTCATTAAACCAGTTATAAACAGTGGCCCGAGAAGGGGCTTCATCGTGAAAGGCCAATCGAAGTCTGTCATAACATTCTTGTTGACTTAAATGACATCGAAAATCATAAAAAATAATAGTACGAAAATTTTCTAGCGTTAAATTCATACTGGCGTGACAAAGACAAATTTCAATTTGCCGCCAAATCGTAAAACAAATGACAAACGAATGAAATTAGTACTCAATAATATTAGCAAAGAGTTCTATTTTCAAAATTTAAACTTATTTTTTTATTATATTATATATAAAGTGGCCCGTTCTAAAAACTATCAGTGTCGCCCTCGTAATATCACATATGTTGCAATTTTACATCAAGAAATTATTTAATTAAAATAGAAGTGCCGTAATTAGTTTTATTTCTATTTAAATTATATTTAATAATCTAAACACAATGCTCGTACAGTTAGAGTTGGAAATATTTTGAGTTTTTCGTTAATGGTTCCAATGTTGTGTTTTAAAGCTTAAATATATTAGATTTTAAAATGTGACGTCACGAAATTTAGGATCCCTCCCACCCTTTGTCTTACAATGTCCCACTTCGTCGATCCCCCCTAACGTATGACGTATTTCATGGATGGTCCCTTATTTCTAGATGTTATATCTAGATATATTATAGTAGGTACGCTTTATAACTATACTATTAAAACTAAGAGTATACAATACTTTTGGCGGAGGCAGCTATATTAAGGAAATATTAGACGATTCATCTAAGACATTCATTTAAGTTGAATTATCCAAAGTGATCCATATAAACATAAACTGAATCATTCAATTCTATTGAAAATCGTCATGTACTTGTAGTTCTGTGCCTTTCAAACAAATTTATTCAATCTGATTGATGCGTATAATGTCTAACCTATTCGATTCTGAAAAATACTAGGAACGACAAAATGTAACTTTCAAAACCTCATAAATCCCTACATAATTCTATATGGAAACACAAGTCAATTTTTCTCTCGTCTTCGACGTTTTAATGTGAGACGAATTATTAGGCCAAGCAGTTAAAAATTGAAAGGTTTATTAAAAATAGTTTATTTCTTAAACATGAGTATTGACATATCGCAATATGCATGATGGTATAAAAGTTAAGGTGCATCATGGTTGGCCAGTTAGGCATAGAAAAATTACTATTATTTAATTACTAAATTAACTATTATAACACGGAGGTTTTAATGATACAACTATTATTAAAAAATATTAATTGTCAAAATGTATCCGTGCAGGAACGGAGAAAGAATACAATTTCCTGCGCCCTGTCGTAAGAGGGGACAAAACAACCGACAGCCAAGTGCATTTGCCAGTCTGGATGGCCACCAGCCCTGGTCTAGAGTATGCCGCCATAATTAATTACCTTGAGTTGTGGTTCCGCATTAGTGGCTAGTCTCCAGTCTTACCTTAGAGAGCAGCAGCGCATTTGTAGCCCTTTTGTGTTGCAAATGTCCATAGGTGCTTGTAACCGCTTGTCATTAGGTGAGGGGTCTGCCTGACCGCTAAACTCAAGCAAAAACAAAATAAATTATTTTAAATGTACACTAATTAATAATAGCATTTATTTTATAAATGGACACATTTATTAAATAAATGCTATTATTATTTAAGACTTTCCATTTTGATTAATTTAGTCTCCTGAGGTAATCAGTACGGATATTCAGATAGATGAACACTGAAGGGTCTCTTTTTTTCCTGTAGGCATCGGAACCTTAAAGTTAAAAAAAAAAATGGTTGTGAAAGACAATATACTACGAATATAATGCGGAACTTTCAACAAATCGGTTTATTTAGTTTTCATTTATAATAGAGCAGACCACGATGAATAGCCAGGGAGTGGGTGGACAGTTTCTCAAGAGTCCATCTTTGTCAGGCTTTGATACCAATTTGTTATTGTCGGCCTTTCAACATTAGACGGTTTAAAGTTTTGTAGGTGTTATCGGGCTGGCTTTGGAACAAAAGCTTAAGATAGATGTGAATATCAATCAGGGCCGAATCAAGAATATTGTGTACTCAAACCTTTGAATGCTTATTTTTTTACATGGGGTTGATCTGGCCATTTTAATAGGTGACCAAAAACCATCACCAAATATAGTCGGTGCCAATTATTATGTTCAGTTTTTATTTTTAAAAAATCGCTGTACAATTTGTTAATTTAACTAAATTTAAAAGATTCAATATTATTCAAGTTTAAAAAAATATTAACAGAAGTTTTAGGTAAATTATAAGTATTTGACTGATGCTGAACCGCTCGCATGTCGTTCTGGAGTTCATATAAGATAAACTTTTAGACAGACTGACGGATAAAATTTCTAAAAATCCTAAATCATACAAATCACTTGACTACCAGACGCTTCTATTCTACTTATTGGTACCAATAGCTATATGATGTTTATCGCTTCAGTAAAAAAAGTATTATTCTTAATTATATACCAAAGCGATTATGAAAAACACTTTCTTTTAACGAGCTGATTAACTTCGTATAGATAACTATTATGAATAAAGAGGTTAATCTCAAAGGATGCAAATAGTGTTTGTTACTAACTCCCATATCTTATTATATTTTCACTTGCCTTACCATCGGTTAGATTTGAAGCTTATGTCAAATTCTAACCGATAGTAATGCAAATGAACGGTTGGTACGATATAGAAACGGTCATAAATAATTTCCTTTAATATCTTTAAATCAAGCAAGTGCGGTGTGTAAGAATAAGCCTAAATGGCGCTCTGTTGTTCGTGCCTACCCCGCAAGGGAACTGGCGTGAAGTTATGTATGTATGCATGTATCTTTAAATCCTTAATTCATCATCTACAGTTTAAAAACTCATAACAAAATTAAAGGAAATCTTGAAATCTTATCACTATATTTGATCCCAAACAGTCTAGTATAACAACCTTTAATAAACAATCCAAACAAAGCTGCAAAAGATTGTATCGGTCTCCTACAACAGGTTGACAATGGGTTCGATAGGCACCTGAATCCCCAATATTTTCCCATGGTCATTCGATAAACACCTATACAAAAAAATAATGGCAGCCTGCCGTTGACAAACAATTGGTCAAAAGATTTTTTTAGACCAAACATAGTCCGCACCCACATGCAAGTCGTAGTTCTTCCCAAAATAGGGTTGGTATTTGAATCAAAATAACCATTATACATTATTATGTGGCAGCCTTTCAGCAATTTTAATAGAAAAGAGATTACAAGTGTCACTTACTTCCTACCATGCTACACTTTTGTGTCATTTTTTGTTTATTACTTCATTTAAAAAAAACGGTTGTAGTAACTAAAAAGCAAAAAATAAATGTCTCAAGTCGGTTTATATTTACTACAATGTTTTTTTATTGTAAAATGAAGTAATAAACAAAAAATTACACAAAAGTTTAGCATAGTGGGAAGTAAGTGACAGTTAATATTAATTAATATTTTATTATTGTTATTAAGTGTCACTACTTACTTAAAAAAATTTTAGAAAAATAAACCGACTTGAAATAATAATTGTTTGCTTTTTAGTTACTCTTGATATCGTTTTCTTTTTTTTGGAAATATTTTACTTTTTCACTTTAAGTTATTTATATGGTATTCAATAGCAATGGAATTATGCTAAAGCTTTACTGAATCTAACGCAGAAAGAATGGTCAAAATCGATCTAGAAACAAAAAAGTTATGGCTGAACATACATAAAAAACTAGCTGTCCCGGCAGACGTTGTTCTGCCCTGAAGAAATAAAATTTAGAACCCGATTCCAGCGCCACCTACCGGGTCCAAATGTAAGCTATCCTATCTTTCAAGTCGGATCAAACTGCACACGGTGTGCAAATTTGATTGAAATCGGTCAAGTAGTTTAGGAGTCCATTGAGGACAAACATTGTGACACGAGATTTATATATATTAAGATAGCTGTCCCGGCAGACGTTGTTCTGCCCTGAAGAAATAAAATTTAGAACCCGATTCCAGCGCCACCTACCGGGTCCAAATGTAAGCTATCCTATCTTTCAAGTCGGATCAAACTGCACACGGTGTGCAAATTTGATTGAAATCGGTCAAGTAGTTTAGGAGTCCATTGAGGACAAACATTGTGACACGAGATTTATATATATTAAGATAAATAAATTACAGTACGAATTGAGAACGTCGTGCCTATTTTGAAGTCTATTAAAACCTGATATATACATATCTATGCCTAAGTATTTTACTCGTGTATGATTATACTAACAGCCTCTGAGTTTGAGTGGGATAAGCCTTTTCCGGCCTAGATTACTGTAACAAAGAGGTCCCGGGTTCGATTTCTTTCTTGGTGAATTTCTTAAACGAACTTTTCGTTTGAAACTATTTAACTATGGTCAGGGTATCTAGTAAGGGTCCAGACTAATCCTGTAAGGTAGGTGTTTTCGTTTAAACATTTTTTTTAATCTGTAGAGAACTATAAACAGTGAGCATTCATCATCTTTATGGGATGACCCTTCAGTATTCATAGACTCCCGTTTCACTTAAACATTTGTTAGAGTTCCGTAGCGACCTGGTAAAAGCATTACACATTCGTCACCTCTACGGAACCCTTCGTTAGAGTTCCGTAACAAACTGATAGAAACAGTAAACGTTTGATACTTCAACGGAACACTTCAGTATTTATAGTCTCTTTTCGATTAAACATTTGGAAGATTTCCGTAGCGACCTGGTAAAAATAGTGAACATTCGTCACTTGTACGGAACCCTTTAGTACACAGACTCCCACGAACATGGGCGATTTTTTAACAACACCTAAAATATTTTTGCGATAATAATTTCCAATTTTACACTAAAATTACATTCGTTCAACCGAAAACTAAAGGGATTTGATTGAAAGCATGATTATAACGTGTCAGATCTACCTGATCCATCCTTTATACTGGCCTAAAACGTCTATCTTCATGAGCGATTCTTCCGTGACCATTGTCCAATCCCTTTGATTCGCTTGAGGTCTTGGAATTATTATTTTTTTCTTTAGAACCTTTATACTATGAAATAGAACGTAGATCTTTTGTGTTGGCTTATACTTTTTTTTGTTGGTTTAATTATGAAGGATCAGGTCAGTAGTTTTAGGGTATTGTAAAGGAATATATTTTTTTTAAGTTAATTAGTAGTATTCTTATATTTATTCGGTAGCAATTTTTTTTTATAAAAATACATTATTTAATTTAAAAAATCGATCTTCTACATCTTTTATAAAATAGCATGTATGTAAATAATTAAAACAATTTTAGAAATATTATTGTTGTACACATATTTTTTTCACATTATAAGCAGTGGTAGCTCAGTGTAATCACAAAGACGAGTTATCAGCGTCTTACTTAAATAATGTGGTTTCTAATACTGGTAGAGTATTCATAAATTAGATTTTGTACTCTTTTTAGCAGCCGTCATCACAGAATACTCAGTTCCGTGCTCACGGCTACTGAGAACTTGCCGAAACGTCAGATTATAAAACATTAAATAAAAAAATCGCACTTAGTAACCAAAAAACTTAATTTTACTATATAATGATAATCGCCCAGTAAAAAACATAACTTGTAAAGCCGATGTTACACGGATTAGTTATCTCTTTCAATTTAGATGAATCAACCAAAGTGACTTGAACCATTCAATGTCATTACATACGGTCCTTCCTATCTTTACAGTTCTGTGACTTTCAACCAAATTACCAATACCAGTTGACGTAAGTTAATTTTTTTTATGTACTCATGCAGTGTTCATCAGATACGCAAACGGTCCACTTACAATCGACGTCGGCGTATTCTAATTAAAATATAGTTTTAATCTTGAATTTTAAAAAAATCCTAATGACATTCTTTTCAATTTTACAAATTTCATAAATTTAATTTATTCTTCGAAAAACGAACGAAGTCTTGCTAAATATCAGTTTACAATCTGTAGAGTAGTACCTAAACAAAGTTTTGATTAAACAGAGAATTATTGAAGTTCATCAGACAAACCTTTAAGCATGACCTTTCCCCCTTCATTTCTCAATAGGCGCATCCAAGAATATGTTGCAATTTAAGGCTCATTGTTTTCTCTCAGGAGATTAAGTGGGTGTTAAAAATAGTAAGACACACGAGTAAAGGAGTGAAAGATGATAGCTTGATGTATGTTATGATTTATGTTGTGTTGAACATATTGTTGAGCATTGTTCGCGACTAAACGTGTGCCGAGTGGGCGTTCTGTTAGATTTATAATAACACAATGGTATTTTAACATTATACGCTGATTTGGTGTGCTATGATAAACTATAAGTAGGATTTTTCTCACAATATGTCTTTTCCTTCCATACTCCTCTTTTCTGACACATGTACGTTCTATGTCACACCATAAGTTACCATATCATACTTCACATAATCCATCCATTTTTTGTGATCGACTTTTATATTTGAACCCGTCCATCTTCCAGTTTAACTTTCTTTTAGTCACGTGTATTTCATCCCTCCTCATTACTACATAATGCTCATATCACCTTAGTCTTCTTCCTCTCAAATTTTCACTTTGTTTATGAAAAATTCAGCTTCTCATCCCGCGTTAGCTATCGAATTATTAGTCTTTCCGGCATTATTTGCTAAGAGGCGGTTGATTTTTTTACCAAAACCAGAGTCAAGATTTTTTTTTAATAATGATTGCAGATGATTTTTTTTCTTGATAGACATTCATAGGAAATTTATTGCAGTATACAAAACTGTCCTTTGATATTTATATGATCATCAGTTACTGAGATATTAAGGGTCAAATACACAAGGGTGTATTTTCGTTTAAATTCGAATATCTGCATGACATATGGACGAAACAAGTTTGTACAAACATAAATTAAAGCTAAATTGAACAGGTTACCTTGTGTATACGTTGGTTACATAATTCGCGTTATCCCTTCAGAATGTGTGACAACTGTCACTCTTAAAAAAAAATATTCTTAGAATTTTAAAACTGCAAAAGGATTTTTTAAATTTTCTATATGACCATTTTTTACTGAGATACAGCCCATCAAAAATCACTGAAAGGTTTCGACTTTTTTGTTCCCTTAACTTTTATGAGTAGTTTAGTTCACATTAATAGTACTATTCGGTCATTAGAACTTCGATGTTCTTTGATAACAATCAAACCACGCTTCTTAATAATTCATTGTTCTGAACTACTTAAGACTGTTGGATTGTTGATTGACGCGTTAAGCGCTGACCAAGAGTAGTAATATACCAATTATCGATTTAAAATTTGAAACGTTTGTTTTTGTACAATGTAGGGAATTGATTGCTCTAATATATTACATCGTTCATGAACTACACAAGACTTACAAACAGATACGAGGGATTATCAAATTACCTTAGGACACTTTTAATAAAAAATAAAAAAATCTTTTATCCCGACAGAATTATAAGTGTCGCTAGTCTCATGCATGAATAAACGACCTATTTTATAATCCAGTCAACACCATCGCGTGTAGGATTTGCACATTGCACTTCCTACTAACACCCCATGCGCAAAAGGTCATAAGTGCATTTGTATACTGGGAGCGTTCCCATACCGGTCACGTCGTGACCAGTCGTTATGACCTGAAGACACCGGCATAGAATATTCACAAGTTTCACTTAGCACAATGCTTTACAACGGGCGCGTATGCACTAGTAGACGCGCCGATCCAAATCTATCAAATGTCAGTCATTATTACGGTCGAGTAGACCGCGTATGTTACAACGTTTCACGTGAAGTGAACCTTCTTTATATTTTGGGATCGGATTGCACTCGCATCCGTGCTTAATTGAGGCTATGTGAAATTATGAGAGTAGATGTAAACAAAAGCATTTTTGCTGATTGAAGTGACCGCTCCGTGAGATTCTGTAGTCTTGAAAGTTTTGGTGTATAGAAATTTCTTTTCAATTTTTATATTGTTGTATGTCAACAGTAAAAGAAAACTGCATATTGAATTTACTAAGGTACCTACATAAAATTGTAAAGACGTAAGGCTTGTTTATATTTGTCTCCTATGGTTTGAGTCCATATGGTATGTAACAATAGTACCTAAGTCCTTAGAAGTAAGGTACATAATAAAAAATCTAGTCAAAAATAAACTTAATTAGTAGTAGATAGTAAGTAAAAAATAAATATTTTCTACAACATCTTCAAGTCGGTGCTATTGTGTGTTATGTTTTGATTTTTAGTTACTTTTGAAGTCGATCTCTTTTTGCTGGAAAAAATCATTTTACACTTTAAAATTACGTATATGACCGTATATAGTACGTGCAGGTAGAATAATTAGGCACCTACTTGTTTTGGGATTATCATAAAGCTAACAATACCTCAGTCACTACACATTATTTGTTACTATTTGAATTTGAGGAATTTTCTATATTCAAAAACCAAAGTTACCAATGATGTATGGAACTACCTTGAAGCTATACTGAATCCAACGCAAGAAGAATTACCAAAATCGGTTCAGAAACAAAGTTGTGGCAGAAAATAATTATAAATATATACAAAATACATTGTAGAATTGAAGAAAATGACTTATATTTCTTATTATAAGTCCAATAATCTCAAGCTAAATATTTACACTCGCATCCATTTAAAAAAATTAAAAGAAAAAACAATATCCATAATGAACTTAATTTCACATTAATAACTATAAACGTATTACAAAGAAACTTAATAAGCGTAGAGTTAACTGTAGCGCAGAGGCGAACGCAACAATAAATTAGCGTTTGCGGCCGAGATCGGCTTTCTTCCGATCGGCTGATAACCGACAGAGTGACCTGCGTGCGAGCCGCGACATGGCCCATTGTGTGCGCGGGAGACGGGTCGAGCGTCGCAGAGAGGTTGTGCGAATCGCTTGAACTGTAATAGAGGTGCGCTTTAGAAGTTTTCTAGCTCTATCATCCCAATTTTATGCTTGAATTATTTACAGAAAAGAATTATTTCCAAATCCATCATCATCATCATCATCATCATTTCATTTAAAAGCTATGTATGCTCTTGTGGGTGTAGCCTCCTCCAATCTTCTCTATTATGGGCCAGTTGTTTTACTTCTATGTAAGACAGGACACCCACTTTTCCAAATCCATATGAAAACTTATATTTATCTATACATATATTATTATTATTACTTGACCTTAGTGTCTTACTGACATTTTTTATTGCCTGAATCAGGCAGACGGTTCACCTAATGGAAAGCGCTTACCGTCGCCTATAAACGTTTACGAACATCAGGTGTGTCGCTAACGAGTTGCCGACCGCAAAGAAATTATAACGCCCTTTTTAAAAACCTCGTGTCATAACGCAAAAAGAAAACCGCGGCGAAAAGTTCTCTCTAGATCATTGTTCTACGCGGAATAAATGTTCTAGAGAATCGTTGCGTAGTTGAGCGTGGGAGCTCAAGGAAATGGGGGTGATCTTCCCGTCGCTGGCGAGCGGTGCAGTTTTAAAACATTAACTGACATTGCTCACAGTCCAAACTACTGGGGCCAGAACCATGTCAATTTGCATGCGAATTTTTTCTGTACTCTAAGTACGCACTTACAAAGAATTTTTGGAAATTCAACCCCCAAGGGGTGACCTTTTAACTTTCTTTGAGTTATCAAATTATGACTATTCCTAATCTACGCGAGCGAAGCTGTGGAAAACAGCTAGTATTATAAACTTGTAGAGGGGAAGAGAAAAGTCACTGGGGCCATATCCGACCAGCAGAGTCCGAAAATGCAATTATTAGAATTTATGTCTTTCTGTAGGTCTGTTAGAGAATATAGAATCCTTTCTATATTCATATAAAGTTTACGCGAACAAACCAGAAATAACCTTAATTACCTGTATTCTTTTTTTTTATTAATATCGATACACATGTCTATCACTTTATTGAATCTATCAATTATTGATCCGATTCAATTATTCACGTCAGAGATAATTATTTCTATAAACGCACTACAACTGCAAAACTATTTAAGAAAGACCTCTCATCCATTTCTTATTATTTTTAATTTATTAATGAAATAGTGGGAACCGATAGCGTGTCTAAGTTCTTGCTAAGCTTGTCACAATATTAATAAGTGTGATGGGAATAAGATCAATGAATCTATGTGACCCGTCAGTTTTTATGGTGGTAGAAATATATTGCTACTTTTATAAAGAAATAAGGTGTCCCAGTTATAGTAGATGTACTGACATCTATGAGAATATTTTTTTTTACATTTTTAGGTGTAGAATTGATGATCATCTGCACTCCATGTTATCAATAAGCTAAGAGGTTAGTCCGTGAAGTCTTTTTCAATAATTTTAGGATATAGTAGTTTGTAGCGATATATAGATTATACATATCTTCCATATTGAGCCAGTAGCTTTTGAGAAAAAGGACTAGCCATACAAATGCAAAACGAGCGGTTACGAAGATTTCACATGTGACATGAAACATACTCCGAGACAGGTCTTACTTTCAAACGCTTATCGTCATTCGTTTCTGGCCGATCAGCCCGAAAGAGTCAATAAAATTTTAGATAGAAGAAAGAAAGAACAAAGATTTCTTTAAAACTACGATAATGTAGTCTATATAACACAAAAATAAATGGAACATATAATAGAAAATGTACTTAAATATAAAAAGACAAGTAAAAAAAAACTAAAACGAAAGACTAAAGTCATTTGAGAGTAAGCCCTCAGCACTGATTGTCAGTGCCCATGTCGTAAATCACAATTTTCATGCGACCCACAGTAAAGAAAACAAAAAATAATAATTATAATCTATATTAATATTATAAAGAGGTAAAGTTTGTGAGTTTGTATGTTCGGGGTAATCTCCGGTACTACTAATTCGATTTTGAAAATTATTTTACCAGTAGGAAGCTACATAATACCGGAGTGACATAGCGTAAATTTTATTGTTGATTGAGATTTATAAATCAAAAAAGTAAAAATGTTTTACGCCCTTCAAAGTGGGCACGGGAACGCCTTTCAAATTTGTTACAGCAATAACTTTCCACCCAAGATTTGCGTACATCCTCGTACGAGGGCACTGCGAATGTTTTCTGTGTTTATGAATTAATTAAAGGTCACAAAACTTAATTAAACCTTGGTATGCGTGCGTATGTGCGTGGGTGATGTGTATTTTTAATGACGCTCAATGAAGTGGCCACGGGTTAGCTAGTAAACTTATAAGTGCATTCGTCGCCATTTATGCCTCGCTACTTTTCCGTTTGGGGCCTTGGAAATTACCTTATGGTAAACGAGGGCTGAACATCATACATTACATATGTAATCATAAAGTAGGTAAATGATTTCGGCGATACACCCTTTCGCTTACTATTAATTGACAGTTAATTGATGAAATGGTATTATCTATACATTTAGTATATGTCTTTATCGTTATTAATGTTTACGAATTAAATAGTTCTAAAATTAAAAAACAAAAAATGGGTCGTTTTCGTCTCATGCCAAAAGGAAAGTTTGTACTGAAATCAGCTTTGTGTCGGATATTATTCCGGCATAGCAATAAGCTGAGTGCAAACCTTGTTTGCTGAAAATGTCGTGCACAATTACTCAAAAGAGGCTTTTTTTAAAACCACATACAAGCAATGTAAGTACATCGCTATTACTTCAAATAAACATTTTCTTTCATACAATTTATATATTTAAATTCACTCAAACTATAAAATCAATTTATCATATTTGCAAGAAATAAACTTTCCCACAATATGCTCTGATTCTGGTCAAGGCATCTATTGTGGACATCATTGTGCCATTGATCTGAAAGGGTTGCATGCCACCTTTGCCGGCAAAAAACAAGACAGCGTGGGAGTGTAAACCGATACATGGTCAATGTCAGCTCTGTTTATGCTGATTGTCTTGTGAATGGGGGTTGTCGCTAGGTGAATTTTAGGGTTCCGTAGTCAATAGACTACGGAACTTCCGCTTTTGACAAATATGACATATTTGTCAAAAGAGGAAGTTTTGTTAAAACGTAATTTCCGTCCGTATGACCGCTCGTCTTATTAAGACACTTATAAACTGCATCACCGTCTGTATTAAAAATGTATCAATCTCTGCTAAGGGTTGCCTGGAAGAGATCGCTTTTTAACGAAAAGGTCGCCCATTGTACTATCTCTTGTATTTTTCTTTTTCTGTTTATCTATGCTTTGGTATACAATAAAGCGTTGTCTATCTATCTATCTAAGACACAGATAATTTTTCCAAAAGGTATTTTTCAAGAGAAGAGATAAAATAAAACAAAATTAAAATTTTATCACAATCTTACCACCAATCAGATAACGCATTTTGTAACGCCATTTTATATAGTTTAAGCACTGAAATATGTCTTTGTATATTAAAAATATATTGAACTGTGATAGTATCAAAAAAGACACATTGGTAACATGTCATTACAAAATGTAAGCAGTGATATGATACTTAATAAATTATTGTTTTTAGAATTTTCGTATACGTGTTGGTCTGAAAGTTTTGTGTCTAGTAGGTTCTGAAACCGATCTGTAAGTTGAAAATGTTGGAAATTAAAAGGATTTGATCCTTTAAGTGTACGTTACATTTCAATGTGAATATATAAAGTTCAAGTCTTGTGCGAAAGAAGTGGTGGACACAGCTAGTATTTAATAATACTGTTACGACCTAGGTGCCGACAAAGACAAATTCACACCTGCAGCCCTGTAGAAACACATTTTATTACCTTTTCGGCATTTGGACTTCTTTTGTTTACTTTTTGTTTAAAATTTATCATTAAAAAACAGCCCATTGTGTATTGTAATCTTTTACGGCCTATTGTTGTATTGTGATCACTGCCAGGTGTCTCGGATTTAAAAGTTCAAACTGATTCTAAGAAATTCGGCCTACACGGTCGGGCAGCCATATTGCATCTGCGCAGTATAAAGCAATGCCCCAATGGAGAGATCGGCATTCGAGCGATAACCACAGGCGAAGCAAGACTTACATGTACATTCGGTAATCTATTTAGTGACGGACTTTGCGCGTGTATTTAAATTACGATCTCTAGCATTACGTTTGGACTTATTGCGTTCGGTTATATTTGTACCTGTGTTATATGTGTTTATATAGTAATAAAACTACGTTTTAACGGTTTTAAGCGCGGTAATTTTATTTGATTTTGGTTTTTCCGACGTTTCGGCCACTTTTCAGTGGCCGTGATCACGGAAGACGTTAAAACGTAGTTTTATTATGTATACAAGTCGCGAAAACTTAAGAAAATATTATGTTTATATAGTTCTAATAAACTCTATAGTAATTCTAACGGCATTTTAATTCGAGTCCTGCAACTCGTAACAACACTCTATAAATCTTCTGAGAAATTCATACATGTAGTAACAAAGATATGCCGCTCAATAAGACAACAAAACGGCAAACCGCGATCTCGCGGACGTGGCGAGATCGAATCCTGCGCATAGTGGTGATAGCTACATTTTCTCTTCAACAGTTTATATTGTTATAGAAATTCGGTATATATTTGCTTTAATGTATTAACTTATTGTTTCAGATAAGCCTATATATAAGCAAATCAAATTTAATCTACCAAAATATCGTTCATAAATGATATCTACAATACATTTCATAGTAATTTTAAATTAATGTAAAAAAAAGCTCGGCCATGGGAATATAGCGCTATCAGTCTAATTTAAAAAAACGAGATAAAAATAATTTTAATTAAGTAGTCTTTAAATATTTGACTAATTACATTTATAACGTCGTAATACTGTTATTACACCGATCAACCAATTTGATTGGAAAGCACAAAACTAAAAGGACACGACAGTATTCATTAACATTGAGTCATTCACTTGTATTGATGTTTATATGGATCACTTTGGTTGATTTATCCAAATTGAAAAACAAAAACTTTACTTAACTCGCTACGCTAGTACGGTATTTAGAAAACTGGAACGTTTTGTATAACGATAAAAAGTATCTCAATTGATTGTCAACTATCCTATTATTGGTCGTAAAAAAGTTGTAAAATGTTAAATAACTACATCCTTGATGTAATGAAACTTGTAAATAAATTGTTATAGTCTGTCACTAATCGACGACCGATATTTTTTGCATACCCCAGAATTTGGTCCACATTCTTAAAATCTCGCGATGCTCTTCGTCCGATAATTACCGGGTCGGGCGGAACTTGTACCGCAAACACCTGTTCCGTTTTCACACGCAGACAGGTAACCCGTAAATCGGAGGCCGAATGCCGAATCACCCGTACAACATGATTCGGACCTCTATATTACAGTATATCTTTTGTTCTGCCGTCACGACTGTTTTTGTTAGGATCCTATTGGAAATCGAATTGGTTGTAGGACTTTTGTGGTCTGTGCGTGTCTGTAATGAGGGTTGATTGTCTAAAGCAGATGATTAACCTTGCTACCAACTGGCCTCATCAAAACATAACTGAGTTAGACTATTATTGTGCATTAATAAAACCTCAGAGTTTCGCAGGAGGTAACTTTGTGTCCTGTTATTTTGGGGCTTTCGTTCTATAAACATCCTATACACATTCTGGACCAGCAAATAGTATCCTGCTCTTATACCCGTTCAAGTAATATATTAAAACATTCCCAAAAGCAGTAAAAAAATACAAAGTTGTAGATGAACTTGTTATCTATCTATCCTAAAACTATTGTCATTATTTTTAGACTACAGATATAAAGATAAAACAAACAAATATACATATATATATATATATATATATATATATATATATATATATATATATATATATATGGGGAGGGAGGGAGGGACGCCAGTTCCGCAAGGGAACTGGCGTGAAGTTATGTATGTATGTATGTATGTATGTATATATATATATATATATATATATATATAAATCAATTGCTGTTCGTTAGTCTCGATAAAACTCGAGAACGGCTGGACTGATTTAGCTAATTTTGTTTTAAAATTATTTGTGAAAGTCCAGGGAAGGTTTAAAAGGTGAGTAAATATGAAAAAAATGCTTCGAATATAGTAATAACAACAATTTCGTTTTCTCTTAGAAACTATTCCTACCTGTCAAACATTTGATGTTTGTCCCGTCGTATAGAAATGAATTAAATTTAAAAGTCGTTCAGAAATCAAATTAAATTTAAAAGTGAAGTTTTTTTTCATTTTTTTGGTTTTGAATGTCAAACGTTTGATGTTCGTCCCGTCGTTTAGAAATCAACGTTTTTTATTTATTGATTCTGAGGCGGTACGAAGCTTGCTGGGTCAGCTAGTCAGTGATAAAATAAGATGTTAAACACTCCACTGCTAAAGAAGGGATTCTACATTTCAGGGGAAAGTACCGCATACACCTCATTTGGTCATCAGAAACACTAGCTTAACCTAATATCGGGCCAGTGTTTTCGCAATGTACTTCCGAAAGATATTTTATTTACTCAAATTCTTAGCAACCATGGGCAATTTGGCGCAACGGACCGCAGTAACTAAATCGAATCACATTGTTTACCCCCATTATTTGCGTCAACCCACCAGATGTACACTAGATGTCAATCTTCTATGTTTGTTTACGTAGAAATAACAAATATTTCGCAATGCGGGGTCACTACCAACACATTTTGGTAGACAAATTTGATTGTCATAATTTTATTATGAGTAGTTCCCGGACAAATCTCAGAGGCAATACCGTCTGTTGTACATTGTTTATTAAAACGGCTTTTCTTATTACTTGATTTTAATGTTATTTTATCCATAAACACATTTTTTTTAAAGTATTGTTGCTGTCAACTAATACAGTTAAGGTCTGCCACAATTAGTTAAGTATAAAATATCCAATCATTTACTAACACAGCTATTATTTAGGTACTTTATACCTTCATTATTACCTACATCTATTATATCCATGTGTGTACTCATATGATTTGTGATTTTTTCACCAATTTAAAAATAAGTGTGGTATTGGGAAAATGAAGACTTACTATTAGTATATAAATGTTTGAATGACTATCTATTCGTTTCATGGAATTGGAACGGTTATTGCGCGTGAATGAGAAAGTCCTGTCATACGCGTCCCGAGTACTACCATAAAGGGCAATATACATATTCCTGCTAGGGAAGGCTCAATGACCCATTGTTCTTTAGTTTGACCACTCCATCAGAAGTCCAAAACTACCCTATTACTGTATAAAGTCGCTTTCAATACTTGCCCTATGCCATGGGCCTTACCAGGGCTATGGTCCATTACACTTGGTAGATAACATTTTAAAACTATAATACTTAATTTAATACTATAATAGTTATTCTTTTTAACAAAAAAGACCGACAGGTATACATGTCCTATATATTGCATAATTATATGTTTATGTATAAGTAAGACTTCCTTAAATATAAATATTCAAAGACGAAATTTTACGTTATTACTATTTATGTACATACATACATACATACATACATACATAACTTCACGCCAGTTCCCTTGCGGGGTAGGCACGAACAACAGAGTGCCATTTAGGCTTATTCTTACACACCTCACTTGCCTCTTTGACATTCATTTGTGTACAGATGTTTGTAAAAGTATATTGGATATAGACATCGATTAACCTAGAAATTGTACCGCAGGATAAAATTGCGACGCTACAACAACTAACAAAAGTCTACGTCAAACCAATAATTCATGCTAAATAACGCGACACAATTATAAGTCATCTATTCTGATCTGTGCAAAATCATATTCATCAACTAATACCATTTTCACAGTGACGTGCACTTTTTGCCATTCAAATGGGGGACAGTTGTGTTTTTTCTATATAGGTGCGGCCGTATACTTCGGGTACGTTCGGGCACCGTGGACAATTACGCATATTTTTGCTCACATATTAAGGGGTGCCGTGTGTGAAAAAAATTACTATTATAAATAAAAGGAGCTTAACAAAGGGATGGTAGAGCGATCGGGGTCACTAGGAAACGGCGGTTTTGATATGGGATTTTTTTACCTGGCAGTTTGGGGGTCCTTTTTTATTGAAATTCTGGGTCTCAAACTTTATAGTGGTAGCCATTCAGTCTGTGTTCATCCGCGAAGATGATCACATGCTTTATCACTTTAAGATTTTTGCAGTGGTCAGTGAAGTTGCGGACTTGAACATATAATTTTAAAGTGTTTTGTTTTAAAGACTTGAATTTTGGACACTAAGTGCCAAAGTGGAATGGATCTATCATCAAGAAGTAAGTCGAGATTTTTCGACTCTGGAATCGACTTAAGACGTAAAGGTATTTTCACTTATTTTTCCGAAAAGAAAGTGACACGATTTTCCCATAGGAAAGAAAGTTCTCTAATTCAATAGGTTAATACATATATTTTCAAATTATTATTGGATTGAAATGAGAATCTTATCAACAACTATGTAACGGTAATAGTCCATTATCTAATTTTTTATTTAATATTTTTTTTTTTACAATTGTGGTTTAGTTTTTTGTTGCTAATCATTCCTTTCTTTTAAACATAACAAACTATAAATTTCCCATAAAATTACTAGATACATAATTTTTTATGCCACAGCATATTTTAGAAAGTAATTGTTAGGTTTCTCGATTTTTTATTTATTTATGATAAAAATTAGATTACTTTTAATTATAACATGCTTAATTAACTTCAATGTAATTACTATACTATTTAACATAATATACAAATTATATTATAAACCATTGACAAATAATTTCAAATCCCCTGATTTTTTCACAATGAATATATATAACGAACTTTGATATCTATGCCTGACTTATAATATCTAAATGACACAGCCTGTTGTTCTATTTATGTGGTTGTAACTCTTTAATCTTAATATATATAAATTACGTGTCACGTTGGTTGTCCGCGATGGACTCCCAAACTACTTGACCGATTTTAATCAAATTTTCACACCGTGTGCAGTTTGATCCAACTTGAAAGATAGGATAGCTTACATTTGGGGTCTAAATTTTATTTCTTCAGCGCAGAACAACGTCTGCCGGGACAGCTAGTAGTATTATAAATTTTTAATTAAACGAAATAATTTAATTTGCAAAATATTATAAATTATACTAAAAATAAAGCTATAAACTAATTAAAGACTATGTGTAGTTTCCGGCACGAATCTTGAGCGTTCGATGGAATGCACGAAATGCGGGGCCAATGTAATGAGATGTATCGACATATCGACAATATTAAGTTTTTGTCGCTATTCGAAAGAAATAATAGTAATAATAAATATGAGATTACTTTTTTTTAAATTCACGAGTTCAGCAGACATGCAGACGGCCCCACCTGATGAAAGCGGTTACCGTCACCTATAGAAATTTGTTACACCAAAGATGCTACAAATGCGCTGCTTCTCTCTTAAAGGAGACTGGAACCTGACCACTAATGTTGGAACACAACTCAAGGTTGTTATGGCGGCATACTCTAGACTAGGGCTGGTAGCCATCCAGATCGATAAATACCTCACCACCTGGCTGTGGGTTGTTTGTTATGTCCGAACAAGGATCAAAATTTCACTATTCGTAGGAAAGAGTGACCGCTCTAGAATCATGCCGGGGACAATATTACCATATCGCTGTCAGAGGGAAGCGTACCCAAAAGGCTGTAGCAATGCCAGTTCGCTGTGCGAAGTAAAATCAGCCTTCTAATCATGGATGGGATCAAAGATTTCCTTAAAAATTTATGGCATGCCAAAATTAGATAAATCAGTAGATTGTTAATAAATTTAGGTCTTTCTAATTTTACAGATATAGTATCGAACAGAAACTACAATAATATTCCTGGCATAATATTATTTGGAATTGACTTATTTGAGGGTAGTCAGGCAATAAACAGGGCAATAACCAATACTGGAGACAAATTGGAAAGTAATAAGGCAGTGAAAATGATATCTGCCAGGACATTTATCTATGTATGGATCTGGTTGAATAGAATGGTGCTATTAACATATAAATGAGGGGGTGTAAGTGGACGGAACAAGTGTATTCAGTATATATTGGTATCCGTACATAATATGTATTGATATATGAACTGTATATTTATATTGATATATATATATCATGGCAAGGTCAAGATATATCAGGGTTCGATAGAAAAAAGCTATATGGATTTGTTTATTTTACGATGTGATTTCTGGTAGTTTAGTAGTTAATACACCTTGGTTTCGTTTTAAAGACGTGTCATTTGAATCCGGATCACCGAGCATACAACGCTAGGCACTTTTTCTGATCTTATAACAGTTAACGTACTGACGATTAAAGAAAATATTCAGCGGAAATTCTGGACATCGAGATAACCGATGTATGAAAGCCATCAACATCTTGGACTGGTATTTTTGAAGTAAAACTTCTTTAGAATCATTGTGATAAAAAGAGATAAACACATAAATCTATAGAACTAATCCAGCGGGAGAATAGATAGAATACATTATATTTAACTAGCTGCGCCCCGCGATCTCACCCGCGTGGTGATGGAAAATCATCATATTTTGGATAATTCACACTAAATCTTTATAAATTATAGTCTATGTGTTAGTCTGATGTGTAAGCTATATTATTGTAAAGTTTCATCAAAATCCAATTAGTAGTTTTTGCGTGAACGAGTAACAAACATACATACATCCATATATTCATACATCCATACATTCTTACAAACTTTCGCGTTTATAATATTAGTAGGATAATTTAAACACTATGCCCACACAGAAAGAGTTGGAAATGTTTTGAAGTTTTTCATTAATACTTCGAATTTCGTGTTTGAAATATTAAATATTTTATAACGATATAATATATGAATTGTGACGTCACAAAATTTAGAATCCCTTCCACCCCATACACTTTGTTTCACTTTTACTGCATGTGAACTGCACAGACACACATTTTTTTTTTTTTTTATTGCATGAGTTCAGCAGACAGGCAGACGACCCATCCGATGGAAAGCAGTTACCATTGCCTATGGACATTTGTAACACTGAAGGTGCTACGAATGTGCTGCCGCTCTCTAAAATGGAACTGGAACCTGGCCACTAATGTCGGAACACAACTCAAGGTTGTTATGGCTGCACATTCTAGACCAGAGGTGGTAGCCATCCAGGCGAGCAAATATCCTACCACCTGGCTGTGGGTTATTTTGTCGCCTGTTACGACAGGCCGCAGGAAACTATTCTTTCTCCGTTCCTGCACGGATAACTGGATTATCTCTTCACGAGATGGATTATTCTTTTTTCATCTCTTCTATTCTTCTTATCACGGCTATATACATTATCTCTTCGATGGCACATTTTTCTTTAATAAAAGCTAAGGTTGCTAGTACAGACGATTAGTTACAAATGTATAAATGCAGTCACAAGCTATTTATGTATTAAATTCCATAAACGCATTTAGACAATGCAATTCATTCCGGGAGATATTTAAAAGTCGGCATATATCACATAAAAGTGCATTCCTCGGCTTGCATTGACCGCAAGCATAGTCGGGGAAGCTATATGTCAAAATAATGACCAATTCGTACGGGGCTCCTAGACATGCGAGTCTGTATAAATTAGATATTATTTGTAATAAATGTTGCAGTTTTATTGGTCATTTTATATATTAAACTGAGAGTTATACCAGTAATGTATTATTTGGTCTTAGACATAACGTAACTCTCATCGACCATTCCGCAATGCTTGAAGACGAGTCCTCGAGCAATGCGTCCTACCCATCATGACATACGGTGCCGAGACGTGGACACTGACAGCGGGACTGGTCCACAGCTATGTTAGGTGTTTCTCTTATGGATAAAATCAATGAGGACATCCGTAAGAGAACGAAAGTAGCCGTAATAGCTCGCAAAATTAGCAAGTTGAAGTAGTAGTGGGCCGGCCACGTCTGTCGCAGGACCGACGGCAGATGGAGCAAACGAGGCCTGAAGTGGAGACCACGTCTCGGCAAACATAGCGGGGGACGCTCGCCAGCCTGGTGGACTGACGACCTGCGCAAGATTGCCGGCAGGGGCTGGATGAGGAAGACGGGAGATCGGGATATGTGGCGCGTACTTGGGGAGGCCTACTTCCAGCAGTGGACTGAGATTGGCTGAAGAAGAAGAAGGCATATATATATATATATATATATATACATCTACACATTAGAATTTGCTCCGCAGCTTCGCCGTGGCTCTAACAATAGTACACAATCCTTATTTTATTATTCGAGCAAGCTTTCATACAGGTTACATTGTTTAAAATTTTTATCTAGCCGCTATTTACCTCCGGGAGATGAACATGATTATACGTCGCAAATTACAATTTTTTCTACTTGCATAAAAACTTATTTTGTTTTTTTTTTATATACATCAGTGAAAATTTATGTAGCCAATGTTGAAAACCGCTTAAAAATTCGTTGTGTGGTTTAGGAGGAGTTAGCGGATATACAGACAGACGCGGAAAGCGATGTTATTTTATACTATGTAAAGATTATAACGCCTATTTCCTATAAGTGTGAGCAAATACATGTCCATTCGTTACGGATCTTTGCATGCAAATTAAAAGTAAAGTTTTTATCAAAATAAAAAACTAAAGTAAGTAGGTAAATGCTTTATACCTGGATTTTATTTAGATAAATAAATAATTGTCAGACAAACACACAATAATTTGGTTATAAGAATCTAATTAGAAAGAAAGAAAGAAAAACTTTATTTGAAGAATTAGATATTCATTTATACATTTTCACACATTCAAGCGCTTTTTGTTTTTACAAGCGTGTATTTTTTACTTGTGGTGTTTATTTACTACTTTGGCTTTCCACGTGGTTTCATATATAATACCCGACTTCAAACAAACGAGGAAACTCAATTCTCAAGCCATAACTTTTTTGTTTTGCAGCGATTTTGATCATTCTTTTTGAGTTAGGTTTAGTACAGCTTCAGGGTTTCATACAAATGTCATTGTTATTAGATACCATATACGTAACTAAAAAGTATAAAATAAATATTTTCTATAACATCTTGAAGTCAGAGCGAAGTAAAACATAAAAATTACTATAATTTGCTAATTTGTTATTGTTTTTTTTAGGCACCTCCTCTTTTCTCTTGAAGTCGGTTTGTCTCTGCTAATTTTTTTTTAATGTTCTTTATAAGAGCGCGAAGATACATATACAAGCATACTGGGTACATGTAAATGTTCGAACCATTAGTCACTCATTATTTTACATGCAGCTAATAATTAAACTAATTATTAATTTAATCAATTTACTGTTAGTCTATTTTTTTTCTGTTATTAATTATACTTTATTGCAGGGTAATATTATTAATTACTAATTAATTTGATTTTCTTAAATATGGTATTTTTTTAAACATGATAGTAGATTGATTCCAAGTACCAGGCTATCAAAAACAACAAGCGTTTATAACATAAAGGACAATATAAATGTATCCATTCGCGTTCATGTCTCTATACACAAATGCATGTGTTGTTTAAATTTTATTACCGCAGAGATTTTTCGCCAAACACAACTGGCACTTTTCCCGACCGGACGTGGGTTTATGACCGCGTTTTTTATTGCTTTTGCTTAAACTGAAAACTTCTGAATGCACTATTTGTTAAATTTATATGTATGTGGATGTGCAAGATTTTGATGTAGCAGATTAAATTGAATAAATATTATAATTTTTAATTTCTTTCATTACAACTTTATTTGAGACAAAATTAATTAATACATAATGAAACTCTCTCGTTCAATGTTTGTCAGTCTGTTGTTCCAAAAAAAATCGTGAAAACTGGCGTGGCTGTCCCGTTAATTTACAATAGGGTAATTAGGTATTTGACACATCTTAGAATAAATTGTAAAACAACACGCACAAAAAAGAATGTGCGTTTAAATACCTTTCTATCATCTTACTTTTAATCATTTTAGTATTTAAACAATAATAATTAATTAACTATTTGACCCCTTAGAATTATGACGTCACATCGCAGTACACCCGTACTTTGAGATTGCTGTGACGTTTTGTACGATTATAAAAAGTATCTGTATTGATTTGACTGTCCGGTCCCCTATTTATGTGTATGTTTCACTTCCATATCTTGCAGGTTTCCAAAGAAATTATGAATATAAAGATCAAGACCCGCGCGAACGAAATAACTAGTCTATAACTAATATTGTAACAAGAGAAAGAGAAGAGAAATAAATAAAACGATTTGCATTTTTGCATGGTTGTAGTGAAAAAAATCAGAAACTACTAAAACGATTTCAAAAATTCTTACACCATTACAATGCTACATTATTATATGTTTGTTATTATATATTTATAATTATATATTTAGTACTAGAAAAAAATATGGATTCCTACTAAAATTTCAATAATGTAACCCAACCCAATGTAAAAAACATTTGCCATAAAATGTCTTTCATCGCATGCGCAGCGGAAACTATTGATGACAGAACAAAAAAATGTTCTACACTATTAAAGAACATAACAATATCTATAAAAATCTTTGCGGTACTATATGTCCACCTATTGTAGGTAGTAGTCATGTTACTACAACTATTTTTTTACATTTTAAAAGTTGGTATAAATGCTGACCAAAATCAGACCGTGTTATTCATTCATACCTTTGTATTAATCCTTATCCAAATAAATTATAATTTTGAATTCAAGACTGTTTCAATACACATATATTACTTTTTGAATTATTCAAATCGGACATTCCATTCAAAAGATATTACGATTTAAAAAATGTCAATCTAAACAAAATACTCGGAGCTGCAATCGGGATCTAGATTTTTTATGAAATTTTATGTGTGTTTGAATGGGTCCCGGGATGGTGTAGACTAACAATTACACCCGGTAGATGGCGCTGGAATCGGGTTCTAGATTTTTAAATTTTCAGGGCAGGACAACATCTGCCGGGACCGCTTGTGTCTAATAAAAATAATAAAAGGAAATGTGGATGGACTTCTTGTGCCATCGTTTAATTCAATCATTAGGGGCCGATTTTTCAATCATGAGATAAAAGTTTCAGTCGAATAAATTATAACCTGATTAACCATTCTACTGTTTTATTCATGCAGCTGACATTTTTAATTTTTCTATTTTACACTTTATTCTATGAATAACTTGAATCTGGTGATTGAAAAATAGGCTCTAAAATCTAAATCGACCGTTACTTAATGATGGCGCGGGCGGGAGCGGGGATAAAAGAGAAGGAAAGGACTTACAGGATAAGGTCGCCGCACCAGACACGATACGAACGATGCGGGTTTCGAAGCGACAGTCAGTTCTTCCTATTGATCCTTCCTTTACGTCTTGCGGTTTCTTCGACGAGTGGACCAGCTGGGTACGGTACAGGTGTACCTTCCAGCACGCGGGTTGATGAAAGCGGGTGTAAAATGCGGCACAACACACAAAACGCGGCGAGGTTTGCGCGGAAACAGCAGCGCAATCAGCGGTCGAATGTAGACTATGTCACATTACATAGTGACAGATACGGCGAAAGAAAAAAGAAACAAAGAGCCAGTGACAAAATAGGTCGGCGTTAACACTTAGTTCCAAAAAATAAAAATAAAAACTGTTAGTCGTAGAACTGCAGGTCAGAAGTGAAAACTTTGCATCTAAGCGTGACGGTCACGAGTTCAGTACTTTTCCCCCATCCCAAAAGTTTTCACTCAATAAAATTGCGCTCATATTCTGACAATACTTCAAATTATATATTTTGGCATAATTGTAATATATTTTAATCTAGTTTATCATAGGTCGGCATTAATTATTCTTTATATATGTTATCCTCATACTTATACCACAGAAGTGAGTTAAGGCCACTCGATCTAATAAATACAGTTGGTGCCAATAATTAGTGGCGGGCAGTTAACGACAGTGGCACGGAATTAAGATTTTTGCCATAAATGCCCGACGACGATGGCTGGAACTGCCGTGCCAAGGATTAGGGGTTAAGTGCTCGCTTTAACGGGTATAGTTTAAGGACGGAACGTATATCGTTTCGATATTATCGATAAATTGAATATATTACTGCTACATCTCTTAAACTCGATCCCACTGAATTTTCTATTTAATTAGATATACATAGATAGATAACTCTTTATTGTATATCATTATAGAAATACTTGGAGACTAGTAGTACTATTCTAATAAGTTAGATATAGTTAGGTAAGACTTTGCTGCTCACTAAAATAATCAATAAAAAAAAAGTTTTTTTTTTATTCAAATTCAAATGCAAAAGTTGTTATTCAAAATAAGTTCCACTGGAGAACACTTTTTGAAGGTCATACATGTAGGTAAGTTAAAATTTAATTTTACTTCCTATTCTATGTACACCGCTTCGCAACCTGTTAATGCTGTTAAGGAGAAGAAGCGGCAAGAAACTCCTCAGCAACACGTCTAGTTAAATATTGTTTTTCTTTATATTTCATATTCTATTTATATCTCAAATACTTTTTTTTATAAGTTTTGTACAGAAGTATGTTACAGAATTACTTTTTGAAGAAATAATGGAGTTGTAGCAAACAATGCATACTCAGTTAGTCATATCAATTTTGCATCTGGTCGCTTAAAAGACACTAAACTTAAACGATATTTTAGATACTGTGGCTATGTAGGTGATCCACACTCTGGAAGATTACTAGAATTTCGTAAATATAGGTACCATATTTATGAAATTCTAGTAATCTTCCATACCTGAACTTAACTATAGTTTTATTTCTATTATATGCATTTGAAAGGTATGAAATTTTTATGCAAATAGTAGGTATATAGTGTAAAAGTACATTTAAATTAAAAGTAATTCTAATATACATCTATTTCTAAAAGAAGGGCTCTTGTAGAAAGTAGAGCAAAGACAATTATGTAAAAGACTTTTCTGAAGAATTGCATGTCATATAAGAATGAGATATAAAAATAAAAGTGTCTTAAAGATATCCAATCAATCATCAAGATTAACAGAGATAAAAACAATGCTTATTTTGATGTAAGATGCGTTTAATATAATTTATCACTCCACGATGTATTTCGTTATCAATTCTAATTTTACTTTTGACGTAACTGATATTAATGTATTTTGAAAACATATTTTTGTCTTCATTATTCTTTTAATAACATAACATAATAAATAATATTAGGAACATACATATAAATATTACTGTGACAAAAATGCATTGATCAGACGTGTTTCAATTTCGCGGGATGATAGCTTGACAAATAAAGAACTTCCTAAATTTTTAAACGGTGTCATGCCAATTATTTTAAACAAATCGTTTTATAATATAATTTGTGCTACATCTTTTCAATATGAAAAAACTATGGGACTAGTATTAAATTAATAAGAACTTTTCTTAAAGTTATCGATACGTTTTATGATCTTCCTCCAACACTATTCTACTGTAGTGTAGTAGCAGGCAGTCCGGTGTGGCGTTTTTATTGACACTCGTACTGTGACAAATATCTTCGGAAAAATAGTAGCTATGCCTTCGTATATTTCTTCACCGAAATAATTCTCTAGACGTTATGTCAGCCTAGGTTTTTATGTATTGGTTTACTCGTATATATTATTAGCATTATTCATTTTTTTAGCGTCCTGGATTTTTATGGTAATTCAATAAATAAAGTGTCTATAGGCTAAATTTATGTGGACTAATAAATTGTGAGGCAGAAACATCTTTTACGAGATTTATAAGTTTGGCTTTCTTTTAAAGATAAATTAAAACTACTAATTAATTATTATTACTTACTACGAGTTACTTATCCCTGATAAGAGAGGTGATTCATATTTCACACAGTATAGAAACTGGCACGTCGTGAAAACTGGTGTATGAAACTTTCCAAATGGCCTTAAACAATCGTAGTAGATATACTATATATTCTTTAGCCTAAAGTGGGAGAGCCCCGAGGCTAACACATATTATTAAACAAAATAATTTATTTATTCAACTTTAACTCCCTCAAGATCGGGTAGAGTACTGATCCCGTTTTCTTCTATAAAATTCTATTTGTGCCGCAAAATAAGGTTCATTATTGTTCATGCTAATAAAATTTCAATCCGATATCGACACCGCTTAGCCAAAAATTGAAAATATAAATTTCCCATGTTTTATAACGAGCCTTTTTCTATTAAGGGCTTGTCCACTCCCCCGGCCGAGTCAAGTTACACACCTAAAGCGAACAAATTTCTAATAAAAAATAATTCAAAACGCTCAAACTTATTCACACTAGCCGACTGAGAGGCGACTTTGTTGGGCGTAAGTCGCTACATGCCTTACAGGCGACTTGTAATCGAGTTTTAAGTCGTTTGTTTTTATTAGCCAATTTGACAGTTAAATTAACTAACTATACAAAAACTAAATGCGATTTAGTTTTATTGTAATATAATTTTTTATTACATTCAAATCAATACTCTCGTGCTTTTCCAGATTAAATAGTATTTCGTGATTATTTTCGGTTTCTGAACTAACTAAAAACCAAATTTAATAAAAATTGATACATATAGGATCAAGAAATTATAACATACAAAATGATGTTTACTTTAATATAGTTACTTACATGGATTTTTCACTTTGCTTGAAAACTGACAATAGTCTTATGTTAATTAACTATTATAATTAAAATGTGCTATAACTATAAGTTTTAGATGTGTATAAAGCCTAGTAATAAGTTTATAGAATAAATGAATTTGATTTGATTTTGAATTAAAGAATGTGAATACATACTTTTTTAATATTCGACGGCTGATTACATGCGAGTAGTCTCCTAGTGTGTAGTAGGTGATAACACAAAATAAAGCGTATAAAAAAGGAATTCAAATCCCTCTAACGAAGAGGCAATACACAAGAGGCCTCTGTTTTTCGCCAGTTATTTTGACTCAGACCAGTATTGGGTATCGGTAACATGATTACTGACCCGACCTTAATTCTATCAGGCGTCGTAGCTGTATTTTTTGTTGTCACTCTCGGGAATTAATATTTACCTGTTTTATGTGAATTAAGTAGGTTAGGTATAACAGAAGATATTTTATTATAATTCTGATTCAGTTTACGTAACTTATACTCGTTACCTCTCTTTGTGTAATCTTTTGGAAATACTTTTAGCGTGATGTTGGTGAGAAGCTTCTTTTCTCAAGACTTAATCTTTAAGGCTGTGAAGGCAATGGTAGCGTTTTAAAGCCAAATAAAATAGAGTGCCCTGGTTTTTTTGTGCAAGTTATATATTTGTGGGCTGTCCGTGTAGGAACGGAGAAATAATACAATTTCCTGCCGCCGGGTGGTTTGTCGTAAAAGGCGACAAAACAACCCACAGCCAGGTGGTAGGGTATTTGCCCGTCTGGATGGCTACTATCCCTGGTCTAGAGTATGTCGCCATAATAACATTGAGTTGTGTTCCGGTACTCGTGGCCATGTTCCACCGGTCCTTTAGAGAGCGGCAGCACATTGGTGCCAATTTTGGTGTTACAAATCTTCATAGCCGATGGTAACCGCTTTCCATCAGGTGGTCTGTATGCCTGTCTGCTGGACTCATGCAATAAAAATAAAAATTGTTTTTTTACAAATAAAGATTCATTCAATTAAGAACATTTTTTAGTCTTTGTATTTCAGCCATTCATAAATGTTCAGCACAACTTTATTAGACCTACCTTACTAATTT
This sequence comes from Dendrolimus kikuchii, assembly GCA_019925095.2. Classification (NCBI taxonomy): domain Eukaryota; kingdom Metazoa; phylum Arthropoda; class Insecta; order Lepidoptera; family Lasiocampidae; genus Dendrolimus; species Dendrolimus kikuchii. Next base: position 17,160,149 of record CM034400.1, read on the forward strand.
AAATATTAAATCATTACAATACTATTTTATTATCAAGAAAGTATTCAATATAAAAATTCTATAATAATATTATCTTTATGTGTTCTGAATTCGTGAAGGAATGCATCACTGATATAATAAGTTTTGCTACGACCAGCCGTTATTATAGACTATTTCAATTACGTCTACGGTTGTGATGCTTTTAATTATTGATGTATTTTTGGTTGATATTTTTATTGTTATCGCTCCATTATTTTGCTATTAACAAGACATTATTATTAAAGTGATGAAACAAATATGCTAATGAATTTTCAAACAAAAACAATTAATTACATAAATTAATTAATTTAATAAATGAATAATAATAATCATAAATAATTAAACATAAAAGGTACATACACATATATATATATATATATATATATATATATGTACTTACAGCAAGGCAAGTTCTAGAAGCAATTCAAAATTTGAATAAGAAAAATAGAACAGCTGTGAAGTAAAAAAAAAAAAAACAAATTCAGCATCGGACAGTGATCTTTTTGGTTCCCTTGGGTCGAGAAAAAAAACAAGAAGAAGATAATCAGCCTTTTTTGTCGCTCGGAATTACTTCAGATAATTTGATTAGCTATCGGTGGGCTACAACCGTCCCCTAAGAGGTAATCCTATTTTATAGGTAGCTCCTTTAATCCGATAGATGTTAGGTGTTTTATATTGGCCTCAGCTGATTGTGTTTACTGTTTATTGCTAACAATGATTAGCTATTTATCATGAAAAGTTAAATTACAATATTTTGGCGACCGAGGGTAGAACTTTCTGGCAGCGTAAGCCGGTCTCAAGACTTCTAGAAAAAGGTAAAAGATTCTGGAAGGACAAGGACGGATATATTTTAGAAAGGGATAGACGATGAACGAATGTTCCAGAATAGAAAGTTCGGGAAGGAAAAGACAGATACATAGATGTTAGAAAGGGATAGATGATAAACGAAAGTTTTCGAATAGAACGTTCGGGAAGGAAAAGACAGAGATAGATAGATGTTCAGAAAGGGACAGATAGTAAATAAAAAAATAACGAAAAGAAGATCGAAATTATGGATTCCAGAAAATTCTCCCGGGTATATAAGCAGCGTAAGGCGCGCCTACCGCGCAGTTTAGAGTTGAGTTCAGTTCAAGACAGCGAAGCGAAAAGTGCGATACGGAAGAGTTGGGAGAAGTTTAATAGAAGATAGTGACGAGTTAAGTGGTGAATTTAGTGACAAGTTTAGTGGACAGTTAAGTAAAGGAGAAGGGTAGCGTAGTTCGAGAGACGAACCAGAAGCGAGCTTCTCGCGGAAATATCAGAGGTGAGCACTGCAGTAGCAGGAGGTGGTCTACGCAATATCGGTGACGGTATTGTAAGTGCGACACCTTATCATCGGAACAGTACATCGTTAGTCGTGCGTATAGGGGCAACCCTGCGGAGAGGCATTACGTGCGGCTGTGCAAGTCAATAAAGGCGTTAGATAAAAACTGGTGTTTTCTTCCAATCCTAAATGCGCACCCCCGCTCGTACGTAACAATATAAAAAAAACACTTTACGGAGATATAGCCAAATGTCTGGTGAATGTCTCACATAATCAAAAGGCTGGCCTATACTTCGGGCAACGCATCAACTTTGCCATTTAAACAGAGAATGTGGCCAGTATATTGGGAACGCTTGTATTTGATAGCGGTCTGGCACTGGATTTTCTATTTTAATTTATATAGTTTATTTTTAGTGTTTATTTTAAGGTCTTTTTCTAAGTTATAATCTTGAAAAATTATATAATAATTTCAAGGATATATTGAATCTGTGTCCTTTTAGCTAATCTTTGGTTCCAAGTGACAATGATTTTGTAAAAAACTTACGATCTTGGATGTTTTTTAGCGCTCTAAATACCCATAATTTGTGGTAACTACCTTTCGATTGTTCGCCTGTGAGCCAGTTTATTAATTTCTAACATTACCTAAATAACTAGGTTATTTCTATTCATGGGTGTTTGTTTTTCAGTAGTTAAGGTATAGAACTCTATTTAAAATAAAATGATATGATAATATGGTAATAATTTCTTTAAAAAATACCATACTTATGGTATACCTTACTTATGACTAGGTTTCTCCAAGTGGTTTTACAGATTTAAACTGTAGTACCTATATTTAGCAAATTCCATGAAATACAGTTCATATCTAAGGGTGGAAACTGGAACAAACAAACATAGGCGTCAAGGCAAACTCACCGTATAAGTGTAAATATATAAGTATGCATTATTGATTAATATTAAATTATACATATTAAATACATACTCTTTAAGCATAGTATTTATGTATTTTAGTACCCTTTGCCGACAGTCAACGTTATAGATCATATGATACACAAAAATCTCAAGTATTATACATAGGTATGTATATCAAAAACGTCCCGCTGCATTTCCTAAGTGTAATTATAGGTGAAAGAGCTAGGGTTGCCCGAGTGGCCATGTTGAGAGAAGTGTGACGTCATTAGCTCTCTGTTGACATAACCCGCCTCCAGTGTATGAATGGCAACGAAACTGTTAAAATGGGCGTGGTGCTCTCAATATGGTGGTGGTGCAAGCTTGTACTGGCCAAGTGATTACTTACTAGTACTTATTTTGGTCTTATTATTACTCAATTAGCTCTATAGCTAGGAACTTTGCTCCCCTTCTCACATATTCTCTCTTATCAAGCATGAACCGTTCTAGCAGTACTTAATATGCTGCGTATGGTTACAACTATTGTTTCGATGAAGAAGCAGACATCGTGATGAATTTTGCAAATGGAAAAAAGAGATTATATGAAAATTTTGATCCAAGGAAATAGGTTAAGATACAAAATTTGTAGAAGTATAATTAACCAGAGTAGAGAGATGTTATAGGTTTAAAAATATTTTACATGTTTAACATCAAGTTTGACATAAGAGTGAGACAACTTCGTCTGCTTTGCTTCAAATATCATCTCACGTGGAAATGAGTGTAAGTTACAAAATTAGTGTACCTATATTTATGCACCTTCATATAGGCAAGGGTCGAATAAGTATCACTACACGTTCTTACTCATATTAATATCATTAAGGGTTAAAACAGAGGTATAAATAAACAATAGTACTTAAATATGATCATATAATAAATATTCCTTTATCTAACCTTCATTCATTTACTTTCTGTCAACACAAAACCTCCCAAACAAACCAAAAACGCAAGGACAGAATCGCAATTTGCCGACACAGGCCTCCTTGAATGGCCTTTGTGCCGAATGTCCATTTCCGACAACTTGTGCCGTACTTGTGCCATTGAATAAGTAGCTGTCAAAGAAGCCGATGTCAAAATTCAGATTCTTAATGCTTTCAAATAATATAATATTGCCCACAATGGTAGAGAGTGTTCAGTACTCGCTGATTCTGCAAGGTCTGATTTACATTGGCATTGGTTAAGAAGTTAGGTAACTTGTAAATAAATCCTTATTATTGTTACGACTCAGGTCCCGACAAAAACAAAATCCACCTGCATATCTGAAACAAAGCACATTTATTACCCGTCGGCATTTGAACTGATACCATTTAAATTCTTTTATGGTCGTCTCCTTTTGTTTACTTGTGTTTAAAATTTGTGATTAGAAAACAGCCCATTGTTGTATTGTAATCTTTTATGGCAGTCATTAGCCAGGTGTGTCGGATTAAGTCGACTTAGATACGGGAACATTGCAGTTGCGCAGTATAAAACGATGACCTGATGGAGGGGGAAGTCAGTCGAGCGATAACTACGAGTGAAGCAAGACGTGTGTACTACTTTTTATCCGTGCAGGAACGGAGAAAGAATACAATTTCCTGCGGCCAGGCGGCCTGTCGTAAAAGGCGACAAAACAACCCACAGCCAGGTGGTAGGGCATTTGCCCGACTGGATGGCTACCACCCCTGGTCTAAAGTATGTCGCCACAACAACCTTGAGTTGTGTTCCGGCATTAGTGACTAGGTTCCAGTCTTCCTTAAAAGAGCAGCAGCGCATTTGTAGCACCTTTGGTGTTGCAAATGTCCATAGGCGATGGTAACCGCTTTCCATTAAGTGGGCCGTCTGCCTGTCTGCTGAACTCCTGCAATAAAGAAATTTAAAAAAAACAATCGGGAACCTAATAAGTTACGGACTTTGCGCGTTTTATTGAATTACGACCTTCTGCATTACGTTAGGACTTTCGTGTTAGGTTACATTTGTACCTGTGTTATACATGTTTGTATAGTTCTAATAAACTCTATAGTAATTCTAAGGGCATTTTTAATTCGAGTCTCGCACACGTAACATTATCGTTTAGAGAGTACGAGGACTGTTTTAGCAACTACCGACTTTTGTTGTCTTGCTCCATTCTACCATTCTACATTTCATTCAATTTCCATACCACCCAAAGGTTGTCTGGAAGAAATCGCCATGGGCGATAAGATCGGGGATTGTACTTGAATATTAATTTTGTTTCATTTTATGTAGTATTTTTGTACAATAAAGTATACTCTATTCTTTTGTACTATATTGACAACAACTAACTCGTAAATTTCTGTCCAATGATGATTAGGAATTACCTCGCCAGTTTCGCAATGACTGACGTAACTAATGCAAATGTATATAATTATGCAGGCTTAAGTTTTATAAAACGCTAAAGTTATCCGTGAATTTTCGGAGACTGTTCCGTAGCTATTTTGATAAAATGGAATATGTTTTTATGATGTCAGTCTGTATGTCTGTCTCTGTATGTCACGGCCATTTTTATCAGAAACTACTAAATCTATATGGATGGTCTGCCACGTAGTTTATAGTTAATTTTTAAATTGAATGTGGGCCCGTCGAGCCTTAGAGACGTGACAAATTTTAACCTAGAACATAAATATAATTTAGGGTTCTTTAGTATTATTCTGGCCCCAGCTATCTGATGATGCTAGAATGATTTGTTTAGGATCCAGACTTAGAGACTAATTAATGTTACTTTTGTGAGCAATAACCGGGGTAATATTTTCATCAATCTAAACAAAAATCAGATAATGAAAAAAATAAAAACAAAGTGAAAAATAAAATAGATTCTTATTGCACCATCACCACCAGTGATGGTGCAATAATGATATGATCGAAGTTAGAGCTATTATTATAATAACATTCTATAACCAAAATGACACGACGTAAGCATTTTATTTCTGCCTTATTGAAAAGTAAGCTACAACCGCAAGGGTAGACGCCTCAGGTGACGGCGTGGGGGAGGCCACCCTTCCAAAAGGACTGAGGACCGAAAAGTTTAAATTAGCTCGTTACTACACACGGAGTAACACACCAGTTATATTTGAGTTTTGTTTTTTCGCCACAGAAAAGGTCGCCGCTCTGCACCGTGGAGTGTCGAAGTAACTTCTGTGTTAACAAACTCCCAACTTGGCTGTGCATTATTAATTATATTTTGTCCTGTAGTTACTGTAAATAACACAGTGCGGCTCTGTTGGAATATGTCGAATTGTTATAGTCGCAAGTCGAATATTTTTTTCTGATGAGTCATTTTACTGCTTTATTTTTTTTTATTGCAGGAGACCAGCAGACAGGCAAACGGCCCACTTGATGGAAAGCGGTTACCATCGCCTATGGACATTTGCAACAGCAAAGTTGCTACAAATGCGCTGCTGCTCTCTTAAGGGTAACTGGCACCTGGTCACTAATGCCGGAACACAACTCAAGGTTGTTATGGCGACATACTCTAGACCAGGGGTGGTAGCCATCCAGTCGGGCAAATGCCCTACCACCTGGCTGTGGGTTGTTAAGTCGCCTCTTACGACAGGCCGCCCGACCGCAGGAAATTGTGTTCTTTCTCCGTTCCTGCACGGATAAAATATGATTAAATTATGAAAGTTGTATATATTTTTTCTAACAAAGGTCTTGTTAAAAGCCTTTTTCTATAAAGTGATAACACATCGAGCCTTTAACAATGTATCTTATAATGATAAGCTTCATCTGAGATTTAGTGATGGGTTTAATGTCTTTTTTTTAATTGTTAAAGACTTTAAATATTGACAAATAACGTATATATGTATATACACTATATACGTTAAAACGCCTAATGGACAAAACAGGAGACCGGAAGGCTGGAGCTTACCTCGCTCAAAGGATTAGCCTTTGTATCCAGCGAGGTAATGCTGCCAGCCTTCAAGGTACAATGCCCAGCGACAGTGGTCTGGTGGGGCTGGACGGGCTTTAATATAGGTTTTATTTTAATATTATTATTATTATTATTATTTTTTACTATTGTATATATATTTTTAAGTTAGGTTTATTTATAGGATATTTTAGATTTTTAATTAATATTAATTTGTATAGGCTATAATTAAATAATTATTAAATATAGAACAGTGTTGAAATATACACTAATATAGCTATACATTGACGGTGTTATTTTCAACCCTTTAAATAAGACGCATTTCGTAATAATCAATAACTATAATATTATCGAAGGGAAGCCCGAGCATTATAATCAACAAGAATTTTCTTTTAGATTACGGCCACAGGGAGTACTTTGGTGGAATATTTGAGTTAATAATCTGCACCATCGCTATTCGTGGTAGATTGCTAACGCAGTCTTAAGGCTTTGACAACACGTTGGATTCTAAAATATCTGAAATTAAATAAATAATAGATATAAATAATCATCATCACCAATTCATTACTCCCATCACTTCTTAGGCCTGTCTTTTAGGCTAAGCACGCACTACTATTTATCAATATCAGAGTCTTGAGTCCCGTATTGATAAATCCTGTAAGCAAAATCTAATTTATGTGAAACATTTGTAATTTTATTGTAGAGATTTGTGTAAAACAGATTAGTCGTAATTTTATCAATTTATATCTTCAAAAAATTGGTAATGCGCGACTGAGGCAGCGAACTCCATTTATGTAGCTTTAAATGCTCTTTTTTTTGGTTCCGTAGACAAATAACGAGAACAGTCAAAGTTGGTCACTTCTACCTCTTCGGAATATCGTGCGCGAACTGCCATGAATATTTTTTTTTTTCGAAACCATCTAATAACTAATTTATTACAATAAATTAATTATATTACATATAATCGAATACAATGCAAGAAAACTTAACTTATTCGTATTGTATTCTACTCATAGTCCCTCAAGACTATAAGTAGAATACTGAGCCCAGATCACCGTCTTCTATGGGTAAGGTGCCCAGAAGGCTGGCTACGTTTCCTCGCTGGATCGCCATACTGATCCGTTGGCCGAAGTAAGCACCAGCCCTCTGATCACCCGAAGAGTCAATAAGTCGTTTTGATAAATTTTGGTAGAGGCTCATGGCCTCAGGACCCCACGGTCCAAGCGTCTCGACAGCAAACGGCACAAACATATAACTCTCACAGAGGGTTGCATATTTGCGCCGCTTGAGTAATTCGGCTGTTTCCGTCGCTGAACCGGCTGATTTAGACGTGTTTGGTAAATGGGATGCGGCCAACGGGTCTACGCAATAATTTTTTAAAGATATCAAAGTTTAAATTAAATATATTCGGAAACTTAACTTACATTGTATTCTACCTATAGTCCCTTAAAGCTATAATCAAAACAATAAGCTTAAGTCATCCAATTCAATGGTTCCCATAATGGTTACGTTACCTCGCTGGTTCGCCATACTGATCCGTTGTCCGAGGTAGGAATCAACGCTCTGATCACCCGAAGAGTCCATGGGTTGTTGTGATAGATTTTTGTAAAAGTTCATGGCCTCAGGGCCCAATCACTATTCCCCATTTCGGAACAGTGATTGATCCGAATTCGTTTATAATTGACAATTTTCACTGAATTTTGATTGATATAAATTCCGAATTTTGTATTATTTAGGACATCGATCATAGCGACTTCGGGTCTCGGGTGCGTAAACAAAAAACATGTCTATTTTTGACGTGACCCTGACCACCGTGTCCGATATTAATTGGCAGGGGATCACCCTCAACTGTTCAAAGAATACGAACTTTTTCCACAACAATAATTGCAAAATAAAAATAATAATCGCCATCGAATGTTGCGGGGGTGTTCATTGTTATTGCTCTATTATAATACTCATGTCGCTTATTGCTGCTGGCATTGATTTGATATATATTCCACATTTATACATACATTGATTGGATTTATGTATATGTTACTGTAAAAGCTCGAACTACGGTAAATCCTAGGATTTACCGATAAATCCTAGGATTAATAACAAATGATTACTACTTGTTTTATTCCCAAGATGAACCTTTACCAATTCGGATAGGTTAATCCTAAGATTTACCACTATCTGATGGTAAAAGTCCGAAAAATATCTATCTATAAATAACAGTAACATATATAGAAACATCGTCCCCGATATGGCGAAATTATATAACTATCATATTCATAATCTCGAGAAAAAAGCGATTTTGTATTTTGTTTTTAAATAAATATTACTTATGTTAATTTAAGAAAATGCTATAAGTTAGATTTTTTAAATGTGTCAGCTACTTAATTTTACTATGACGGAATAATATTATTATAGTGATGTCCCACATCAAGACGTGTCATGACTTTATAAAGCCGTTATCAAAAATAGTGTTTATACGATATTTTATAGAATCGGACTGATAGCAGATAGACAATAAGACAATTATTAGTTGCTTAAATTATCGCTGGAATAAAATTCTAGAGGCTAGTATCTCCCCACTTATTAAATTAAATAAAATAAAATAATAAATTTATTAAAATATCGTCATGATCGTCAGACCTGACTAATGAGATCTGACATGACTGTATTTACATAGAAAAAAGATTTTTTTTCAGTCTCTAGTTACATGTAAGGTAATACTTTGTTATTTCACGATTTTCCTACACTGTTGTCTAGCTGAATATAGAATACATCTTCCAAATTTCACCCGCAAAGACCGAACAGGATTCGAGAAAAATGGCTGTAACGTAACTAAACGGCCAAACTAACGATTAAACATAATTTTAGAAACGTTAAATTTTTTCCCTTAATGGCTATGAAACCTCAAACATTAATGTATTATCAACAAAAAGTAACGGCCTGTCAACGCCTAATTAACAACAAAAGTATTTATTTCCTCACTTAAACCCAAAGTACCAATAATTCATTCATCCCTTACTTGCCCTTTCACATAAATCACTTTAAACAAATACTTGTGTGGGTGTTAAATTTGTTACACGGCGCATGCCTGGCCTGACCACTGTCCAGTCGAATGTAGGGGCGTGGCTTACTTTATTTGTGTGTTGACCCATTGCAGGAAATTTTCCACCTAAACCGATTCGATTCGATTTTTGCCAATTTCTATATGTTACTATGAATTCTTTTACTTTATTACCATTGGTAGGAAATTAGCATTACTTCTGTGGAGTTTACGTCAACTATTAGCCAGTCGTGTATTCATTTCATGTTTTAGTTAGTACTATAAAATTTGGCACTTAACGCATCTCTGTTCAATTTAAACAATAAAATTAATCTATATACTCATATTCTTACTCTACTCTACAGTGTATTGTTTCTACCCACTAGTCCTCCTTACCTCAAGGAAAGCTTCGAATTTCTGTACGTACCTAGCTCCCACAATTTACGCCCCTCAACTAAATACAGAATAAACACACCTGTACATACGTCTTGTTTTTACAATAACTCTTCTACCGTCCAGGCTGTGCGTCTTTGGAATGAGCTACCTATTGCTGTAAGACAAGCCAAATCCTTACAGTGTTTTAAAAATCAGATTCAGAAGTATTACTTCTCTATTGTGTATTTCTAACACTGTTATATATATGTTTGTATTGTCATATGTATATATACGTGTGTATACGTATTTATTTATAAACTGCACCATCGTCAGTATTAAAAATCCATTAGTTCCTGCCAAGGTTTGCCTAGAAGAGATCGCTTTTAGCGATAAGTACGCTCGTTGTACTATCTCTTGTATTTTTCTATTTCTGTTTATATATGTTTTGGTGTACAATAAAATGTTGTCTATCTATCTAAACCATTATTAAAAAATACAAAGAAACTACAATTAAATGTTAAAAATAAACTAAGTTATAAATAAGTAATTACAGACAATGTTACAAATTCCTGCCATAAGAAAGGCAATGTTGATTCGCTGGGCGGAATATGAAATATTTCTAATATAAATGTTAATATATTTAAATTGATATTTTAAGTTAATTGTGTATTAAACTCTCTGAGTACATCAAAAGATAACTATACATTTTAAATAATGATGTATATAGCAATAATTACGACCATACATAGCGCCGTTTTTGTAATTATTCCTTCCCTTTGTAAATCAGTTCTTATGTAAAATACGAAGTAGGGTGCGCTTGTAACCTGAGCACTAAATTAATATAGCAAAAACTGCGATTCGTTGTTGACACTGCCGTACCTAGTTTGTGTAAGGGTATATTATGTAAATATAGTTTCATTGATGAATTTGTTCAGCGAACGGTGGCTCGTGGCTAAGGTTTTTTGTTTTAAAACGTTTCCTTCCGCCATCCGCTTCCTTTTACATTGATATGTTTAAAACCCACCTTGATTTATTAGATCTGTGCATAGGGTTGCAAGAAATGTGGTTTGTCACTTAAATAATATTAATAACAGCATATTATAATGTCCCACAGCTGGGCTTCAGGATATGTTTACACAATGGACGGTAACCCACCATGCTTGTTAAAAGCGCATCGGCGAGTTTTATCATTAATACATTCTATGAAAGATGTCTAATGATGTTTACCTGCATCGCCAACAATACTAAAGTCTATTTAAGTGATTTAATAAATAGTTTTAAAAAACAAACCACTTAAAAATATACAAAAGTAAACTTAGATAGTTAATGTTTTCTATAACAAATGTATGCATTTTTGTCGCTGTAATTTGAATTTTAAATATACAATAAACGCTTTGATGCCACCCATGATCAAGAGTGGCTCATATTTCGCCCACTGAATCAGCATTGCCATACCATTTATCCGTGCAGGAACGGAGAAAGAATACAATTTTCCTGGCACTGCGGCCGGGCGGCCTGTCGTAAGAGGCGACAAAACAACCCACAGCCAGGTGATAGGGCATTTGCCCGACTGGATGACTACTACCCCTGGTCTAGAGTATGTCGCCATAACAATCTTGAGCTGTGTTCCGGCATTAGTGACCAGGTTCCAGTCTCCCTTAAGAGAGCAGCAACGCAATTGTAGCACCTTTGGTGTGGCAAATGTCCATAGGCGATAGTAACCGCTTTTCATCAAGTGGGCCATCTGCCTGAACTCATGCAATAGAAATAAAAAAACCACGTGGCAGAGCAGCCAGCCTTCTGGGCACGCTTCTCTCGGCCAGCGATTTGTTACACAGTATATAATCACTTATTTATATATTAACTAGGATATGCCCGTGACTTCGTCCACGCTTAACTTGATATTCCTGCGGGATTCCTGAGATATAAAAATTACACATTTTATTACATAAAATTTGCTATCGATCATTGAATTTTTTTAAATTATTCCCATTATTATTAAAAGTAGCGCAGATTTCAAGTTTAAGAATTAGCTGTCGATCTTTGAAAACTGCATCGAAAACGGCCCAGTACTTTTTACGTGAGTCTCGAACAAACAGACAAGAAATTCTAAAAAAAAATGCATCGTGTTCTCCGTCGGTTATATAATTTATTCCAGTTTTTTTTTATTAATTAGTTTCAATGTACCGACACGGCATGTTGAGAATTTTATAATATTATAGATTTATTTCTAGTATTTAATCGTATTTTCTTTGTATTTCTTTAAGTTAGTTTGAAATTTGTTTTTAATTCTAAATCTAATTATATGATCTATTTGAATGATTAATTTACTACAAAATTGTTATTTAATTAAAATCAATGTCCATGCAAATTTTTAAAAGAAGGATATTTTTAAAAGAATATAGAAGAACACTTTAAAATACAAAACACGTATAGTCGCGAATTGGAGACTCGATATTGCTTTATTATATGCGCAGATGTCGTTTAAGTATGAAAAGGATAAATTAAAAAAGTGTGTCACAACATTCGGCCGATGCGGCATACGGCCCACGAGCCCATGACACTTTCTACCAATTTCAGTTCAATGGCAAATAATTACAGGTTGTAAAATTTACACTGCAAAGTGTCAGTTGTTAGTTTGACCACTTATCGTTTCAAAGGGTTTTGTTAATAATTGCCTTAAACTGCGGTCAAACATTGAAGAGATAATACCGTTTTTGTTGCACGAAACTTTTGGTCCATTGAGAACAGATGTTATTGAAGAGTTTTATTATAGGCGGTGTGAAGTGAAAATGAGTGGAATAATTTCATTGCGTCTTTGGTGGTTTCTTGTCAGACCTTTTTTTACAACTTTTAGTAGTTGCTTAAATATTTTTTTTATAGCTAGGTAATAATCAATGTAATTTTTATTATTTTACATTTTACCAACTCAAGATGTTTTTCTTTGCTTTTTAGAAGTTTTGAAATGTTGTGAATTTTAGCGATAACAATTTGCTTCTATTCTACAAACTGTTGTATGTGGATTTACGTCATGGCTTATAATAATGCACCAGACTGTTGGAAAGCTTACATGAAACCTGGGAAAGTCTATACGTAGAGACTCTTCAACAATTTATTCTAAATGTGGCAACACTGATCCATATCCAGGATTTATAACTAAAACATCATAAGGATAACATGGATAACAACTATGTTTTTATACCACCTTTTTCTTTCAGCGGATGCGGACAGCGCGGCAGAAGGCGGCGGGTCACCGCCAGGCAGCGTGCCTGACACGCTGACTTGCGGGGCCTGTCGACGAGCCTTCGCTCTGGCAGACATCGTCAGGTTCATCCAGCACAAGGTGTCATCATGCGACAAGGACCTGACGAGCTATCACTGTTATAGTGCTGGTAATATTCCATACCATTATTACTCTTTAAACGTGTAAAAAATGGACTTGTATATGCAACAACGAAAGATGTGCAACAAGTAGAGAAGATCTAAAAACAGATGAGCTATATCTTAAACGCTTGTGAACGATTACCACTCTTCAGGCAACTATGTTTGTGTAACGTTAACCAGTTAACAGCTATAAAAGAACCCTGTATTCATTTCAGTCTCTAAAGTACTTAAATACTACATTTCTTTAAACTTGGATTATGTCAAGACAGTTAGGAAGAAACAAAAGTAACTAGGTACAAACTTTAATACTAATTTATTTACTTATTGTGTATTAACTATTTTTAATTTTAGTATTACCAAGGATCTCCTTGATTAATTCTTAATCTATTCTTAAAATTTTAAATATAACCAATCAGTTTTTTTTTATTAATTGCACTTAAATATCTTGGTTTATTATTATGTAGAATCACTCCTTCATCGTCCTACTGCTGGGCTCGGACCCCTCATTTTTAGAGTACCCAACGGTAACGTTGTTACGCACATATAAAATGGATTAACGGGGCTTGCACATCAGTTATCTTAATTTTCTTCTTTATGGTCTGAACTCGTTAATTATAAAAATTCGCATAGCCAGAAAATCTGTTTCAACGGTGCATGTTTCTTGGCCTGGATTCGAATCCATGTTGTAAGATTTCAGTTATTGGTACATATTTTGTTTTTATGTCTAGGACCAAACTCAGATCAAGAAGATGGCTCAAGACCTGGACAGATATCTAGTGCCAGCACAAACAGTAGGAGACCATCCCTCTTAAATGCAAGGAGGCCTCCGAACAGCAGGGTCCATACTCCACCTCTTGCCAGCCCTTCCATCGCACCACCAGATCTTATTGAAGATGGAGGAGCTTCCAGTACACCTAAGCGTTTATTGGAAGGTAACTGTTTATTCTACAAAAGTTAATAAAAACCTTTAGGGAGAATTTGAAGTGCCCTTAGCCAGCAGATTAATTTAAAAAAAGTATTGATTAAAATAAACAATTACAATTGTAGGATGTGGTCATTGTATTCAAGTATGAATTGTGTGATTGTGTTTAAAAATCAACTATTTAGTAAAATATGCCTTTTTGAGCTGCCATAAGAGGTCCCTGGTTTGCGAACAATAATGTCGACAATGCACTTCGAATAAGTCTACAATTGTACTAAGGCTTTTATAACATGGGTCATGCGAATGCACTGTGAATACCTGGTAGCTATTTGCTTGAAAAATATTTTAAAACTTGAATATTCGTGAATAGATGATACTGGCTAGATACACAAATCGTGTAGTAATACATAAAGCTATGAAGTTATTAACAGACTGATATGTTTCAAAATATTTCATACTTTTCGACCAGTGTTACTCCTCCCACTCTATAGAAACGTAAAGCGCCATGCGGTATTTTCTGGGCAGGATAAACTTCGTGAACGAACTATCCTCTTTACACTTTAGTTTCGGATGATGAAAACCTTGTGCTGTGTCTAATTAGATTGTGGCACATTATGATAATAAAAAAATACATGTCTAGTTAATTTTCTATATTTATTGTCACGCCTTTTATAAATACACGCTTTCATTAAAGAAGCTAAAATACCAAATAAAAAGAAATAACGAATGATTCTCATTGTCAACAGAAGCTGATGCAGAAACGTCAACGCCAAAAAGACGAGCATCAACATCCCCAATGCCATCGAGTTCTCCCGACGAAGATATCAAGCCTAAAATCAAGCAAGAGCACATGGACACGTCTGGATCTCCCGAAGACCAGAAGAAATCTAGGACTGAAGTAGCCGATGCTGAATCGAACACCATGCATAGTGGTAAGTACATATTTTAAATGTCATTCTGTAAATTAACTCCATTCCATGTATGTGACATACAAATTCTCAAACGTGGTATTTTGAAATAATCCGTAAACAATGTGAAAACGTTGCCCTTTCTTCAAATATTTTTTTCGCGATTTCGAATATGCAGACAGACAAATTATCAGACGGACTGATCATTAATATGAGTGCTCCGTTATTGTTAAAATAAGTTAGGGACCTGAAATGTTTTACTTATAACGCGATAATGCAGAGATGTAAAGGATATTACTTACTTTAGGAATTTTAAATAGATAAATATCTACAAATAATTGCAAGATAACGATTTGACAGCTAGCGTGTTGGCTTGGCAGAGAAAACTTGTTATAACATTTAAATTTCTTGAATAATAAATAGAGTCCACCCCTATCTGAAATTATCCGAAACTTTTATATCAGATTCGGTTATGATTTCGGTGGTTCGATAATTTCAGTTACAATTAAGGAACTATAACATCCCTATGATAATTATTACAACATTTATCGGCTTCATTATGTTTCAATAAGAGCTGTTATATCTCGCAAAAAGAATTAAATAATCGCTTACATATATTTCTTATATTCGACTGACGCAGACAGTAACAGAATTTTTCAAGTACAACAAAGTAATGAAAAGAAGGTAGTTCTATTATGGACACAAAATAAATAATCACAATAAATACTAAACCAAGTCAGTAACATTTCCGCGATGTTTAATATTGAGTCACTAGCATCAAATTCTTACTACGGAACGCCTTCTGCTTACACACGTGCAACTGACAAATTCCTTTATTTGGAAGTTCCATGTCATCGCTCTACTGGACGAACGTTTAGTACTTTTATTAATGATGGCATCAAAGGATTTATACTATGGAGACAATTTTATCTTTACACCGACGCCTTTGTCCCCAACGAGATGTTACACAATAAACTATGGTGTAATGCTTACGTCATTGCACGTCCATACATTTTTGGTTTCGGGTCTAATCCTGTCACTACTGGAAATATGGATATTCACGTGTTACATAATTAATGTATGAATGACAAAACTCTTCACTGTTTACTATGATCTTAACCCCTACATTTATGGCCGGTTTCCTATATCTTACTATTAATTCTCTTGCCTTACCATCAGTTGCAATTTAACATTACTTGTATGCTTATGTCAAAGTTTACTCAATAATAAGGCAAATGAACGGTTGGTAAGATATTCGACCCAGACATAATATGGATAATTTGCATTAGAACAATGAGCGGCCTTATCGCTCATAGCTATCTCTTCCAGACTATCCGAAGTACAAGGTGCTATAATAGTACTATTAGTTTTATGATAGTACTTTAAAGTGTCATCGATTAATTTTGTTTTTTTCCACTTTCCTGAAATGCTTGACGTGCTTTGTGTCTTTCACGTTATTTACCGTTATCAATTTCCAGGTATTTCAGGATAGTATATTATATAAACGCTTCACTATTATAGGCTTACCTAAATCAGATTACGAACAAATCCTCGTTAATTCCAGAAATAAAAAGTATCCATTTAAAAAAATAACAAAGTAGCTAAGACGATTTGAAGGGCGTCGATAACAAAGTCTCGAAAAATATACGTTGTAATTTTTTCATACAGAAAATCTCAACTCTTTTACTAATCCCTAAACGGTTTTCTAATAAAAATTAAAAAGAACGCAGCGTCTGGAACATCTGTATAAGCCGGAGCGTACTTTGTACAATCTTGTGGGGGTGGAGCGAGAAATAATCCATCGACGCAACCCTTTGTGGGGCCAGATGTGCTGTCATTTGACACTTTTGTATTAAACCGTTGCACAACAATGGATTTCTTAAATCTCGAAAATTTTGTGCACAATTTTGTGCTTTCGATTTTCGAACCCGTATTTTACTGTTGGAGATAAAAATTGTAGTGACTTTCTTTGTTCAATAAGGTTGCCAGTCAAATCAATTGAGACTCTTTTTATTATCTTAATTAGACGGTTGAATTCTGTCTTTCAATTTTGTTGTATCAACCAAAGTGATAATATAAGCATAACCTCTTTTAATGTCATTGCCGTCATGTCATTCAGTGGCGTCCTTTAAGTTTTGAGCCTTTCTACCAAATTGATTTCATTCGCTTCTTAGGTATTGTAGGAGTGTAGACGACGTCATAATTCTAAGGAGTTATCTTATTAATTAACATTTAAACAGTAATAAAATTAAGCATTTTATCACTGTAATGTAAAGTAAGATGCTAAAAAAATATTTTAAGGTCAGTTTTTTATTTTTTCTAAATATATCTTTGAATGGTGTGTGATTATAGCCACTTTTATATAATAGGCAAGATTTGGAATGAACTTCAATCCGAAAGGTACCAGACGAATGTCCGACGCATACAACCTCTTTGTAGCATATACAAATTTGTCGTTAACTCGTAAAATTATTTTTCACCTAGAGCCGATTTTTCTATCAGCAGATAAAAGTTATCAGTCAAATAAATTATAACCTGACTAGATTCAAAAATGAAATAATTCAACTTTTATTTTCATACAAGAGTCATTTTTAATTTTCCCATGTTGTATTTTCTTTCTTCTTCTTTCTTTCGTTCTTGTGAATAACTTTCATTTCGTGATTGGAAAAATCGGCTCTAAAAAAATATTTTTCTGTTGGATTATCTTTTTCTGGTTTTATCTCAACAACCGGAATGCTATGTTAAATTTAAAAATTCTGAACAATACCATCGTGTAGTGCTAAATTAAAACTGTTAAATACTTTTTAAACATAAATTAACAACTATAATATCCATAAGGAAAAGTACAACACAGTTAAATTATTTATTAGTATAATAAATTAACCTTTTGAACTCGAAACAGTTTAAGTTCCAATGGCTTTATATCACAATAGAACTGGACAGTATGAATGTGTCATTCGATAACTATACTTCGAGCAAACAATATCTCTATCATCCAAACGTCAATAGCAGGCTTTGCTTCAGCACCAGTCGTTTTGGTAATATTGCATTTATCCATACCGTTCATATTAACCCCTTTCGACCTGTCATACCAGTATCGAATAAACAGTAAGGGCCCAATATTAAATTCGACAACCAGAAACAAAAGATCCTTAAGCTCGTAAATCTCATAACCGCATTTAAACAGAATCATTGTCAAAACAACAATATAATTTCTAATGGTGACAGTAAGTCGTGACCTCGTGCCAACTAAAAAAAAGGATTTTAATTTGAATCGTATCCTGTACATATTAATTAACCCTTTCGATAGATAGGGGGATGTTTTGGAAGAAAAAATTATTTGCATGAACACACGATTGACGTGCGCTCATTGTTATCATCTGCTTTTGTGATGACCCTTATGTTAACTGCGCCCGCTTCAGAAAGAAAAAAGTCCTAACTTCGTACACCAGCTGCTGAATTTGACATTTTATTTTACTAGCATTAAGGTTGATAATAAACTAATGATCATGGTGGTGTAAATGATTTTAAGCGTACAGCCGTCCGTGATATTATAATTGTCAAAGATGCTACCGAGCCATTGTCAGGAGCGGCCTTTTATAATTTTTTCAAAGATAAAAAATGTTTGGCGTGTTCCTGACACGTGGTGTATACGCCGTGACCTATGGAACTTCTTTGAGCGTGACACAATGGTCGACAGATATTTTTAGTTTTTGTATACGGGAAGGTAGCTAAGTGGCTGGTTTTAAATAAGTGGGTTTTAATTTTAGCCGTGACGTCTGTGATGTGAAAGGTGAGGGGAAGATCGTCTCGTGTCTTAGTGTCCTTTGGCTGCTATTGGGTAAATATAGAAACGCTTGCTCATGCCTCACATGCTTTGTTCGATATTAAACACAAAAACGATGTATACGGAAAACTTTCATTAGTAACTGATATCTTAAAAACAACAACAGACTTTCCACGCCATTTTGTTCGCGTATATTCCAGATTCATATTATACGGACAATATCACAATTCAATTACATATAGTATATATAATATACGGATTATTAATTTCGTTTATGCAATCTTCGAATTCGTATCTCGCAAAAACTATCCCAATTTTAGGATTTTGTTTCTATTTTGGCAAAAATATAACCTTTATACAGTCGTCACATCTGGACTATCCATGAGATTTAAATACCTTTCTAACAATATTCCATATAAGTATCAATAACTGTACTGAAAAAATATATTCCTCAAATACGTGTTATGGGGGGGCTCTCAGAAAGAATCAAATGTTACCTTTTTCAGTATTTGTCTAGTGAAAACCACCTGGCTTTTCTGTCACGAAAGACATATCTTACATACACGTTCTATTCTGACATACGTCCTCTGTCACACCAGAAATCATCACGTCACCCTTAACACAATCCCTCTCTTTTTTGGATGGATCGTGTGAAAGATGAGTCTCTTTCACTAGTTTACCATAGCGTAGCGATATTATGGATATAACTTGCCTACAATTTTTATCCCTCTAGACCAACTAAGTAGTTTTTGAGAAAACTATATACCTACCTGTGACATTCAGACAAATTATCAGGCAGACAGATTGAGGTAACAATTTTATATGGGTTTCATTATTACCTTATGGTAATGGTTTCATTATACCTAATGGTTCCGTAGCTATTATTAGCTACGGAACCTTACATATCTTAACAATTCATTTCAAAAAGTTTGACTTTAAAAAATAGTGTTGATACATGGATTTTCCATGTTTCTTAATACATAAACATAAAAAGCGTATGTTATGTGGCTGTATTCAGCAAGTCATTAACATCACAACAGTGCTAAGCCGATGGCCGTCGGTTATGTATCAAAACTAATATTGAAACAAGTGCGCTCGGGTCCAGTGTTTGTATACCTATATTTGGTTTACAAATTAATGAAGGATTGTCGGGCCAGATAAGTGTTTCATATTTAAATTGTTCTACGTCATCTGTCGCTTTAAGTGTTCAAGAATGAAGTATGTATGACTGGACCGTATTAAAGCATTAAATAAAAATATTTTCGACGTATTTTCAAATTAGATAGATTATAGAGGTTAAGAAAAGAATGAAAAAGAATTTAAATGAAAAGTAAAAACAAACATACAGTGTCAAAAACGTTAACTAGCATGTACTTTTTTGACAATACCTATTTTATTATTTATAATTTTTTAATTGCGGAGGTGACAAACAGGCAGATGGCCTACCTAATGTAAAGTGCTTGCCGTCACCTATATGCGTTTAGAACACCTGAGACATAGGCAACATGGAGCCAGCTTCTATAATAGAGTATACTCATATAGGATAGGATAGACGGAAGGGGATGGGTTAAAAGGCACGGAATAGAGGGATCAGACAGGAGGAGTTGAATAGAGGGGATTGGATAGAGAGATGGGGAAATAGACAATTGATGGTAGGCAAATGATTTCATTTGGTAAAATTGAGAATTACAAAAGTCTAAATATTTTCAGGTATTTTTCAAGTTTCAATTGTGATAATGCTAATCGTACACGCGTCCACAACCTATTTTTAATTCAAGATAATAACACATACATTCGCACCTACGTCATTTACCCTTGTGTACAATAACATAAAAGAAACAAGTCTGGGTTAATCTCAGTAAGCATCCAGACTAGAATACAATACTTACGGATAAGTCATTCATGAAATTTAACCATCGAGAATCAATTCGAAAACCATTTGCGATGTAGTAAAACACGGAAGCAAACGCTTCAAATGTTCGACTACAGACGGAATAATAAACAAATTAAACAGTTTTATCTACCAGGTGATGAGCTATACTATTAACCCGTTATCCAGTGATAAATAATTGTATTGCATAAGACTTAGCATAGTATACACATTGTTCATTTGATCCGACCCTAGATAGAATTATCCTTTAAACTCAAAGCGGTACGGTCCACCGCACCTAAAAGCGTGCGGTCACACGTCAAAACAAGTCCGCTTTTTACAATCCCACTCATCCGAAATAACCGTCAACAATACTTTGGAACGGCCTTACATTATCTAACAACTAATTACGCATTCACGGACCGTTCTCTAGATAAATGATCGCCCCCGCAAATGATTCCTCGATTAAGTTCCGTCCAAGATATTTCCATATCAAGACATGTTTTCTTAAGGGTCGGCCACAAAAGGGGCATCTTCGCCCAATCTTTAATCCTATCTCGGGACCTTTGCGGGCAAATTTAAATTTCTTTAGAAATATCGTCCTTATTATGTACGTGCGGGTTTCTATTTCTTGTGACGTTCGTGGGCGAGATAACGTAAGTTAAGTCCGAGAGGAGATTGTTGTGAAAAAACTACCGCTAACTTTGACGAGATCCCATCTACATTATTTCATGTATGCAAAATTGGTCGCTATGCCCTAAATAATAGGACGTACTATCGTTTGTCGGTAGTTGGATTAGTACAACCTTATTTTGTATATGAGGTGATAAGTCTTTATGAGGGGTCAACCTTTTTCTGTAGTGAACCTCACCCTTTTAGTGAAAAGAGTCCGTTGATAGCTGATTTAGGAATGGTGATAATGCATTCACTGTGTGTAAATATATCATAGATTTATGATAGATTGCTTACGAGACCCTTGCTTTCGAGTGGATGTCTATATTGGAGAATAGATTTCATAGACTGTTCTGCGAATATATTCTGTGGCCCTTTTATACATTAAACTATTATTATTATCCGCGAAATCGTTCGCTTTTATTTTTGTAGTTTCCGGCTATTATTAATTGCAAAGGTAAGGAAAGGAATGCTCCGGTGGCTCGGGCATGTGGAAAGAATGTATTTTTTTTATTTTTTATTGCAGGAGTTCAGAAGACAGGCAGATGGCCCACTTGATGGAAAGCGGTTACCATCGCCTATCGACATTTGCAACACCAAAGGTGCTACAAATGCGCTTCTGCTCTCTTAAGGGAAACTGGAACAAGGTCACTAATGCCGGAACACAACTCAAGGTTGTTATGGCGACATACTTTAGACCAGGGGTGGTAGCCATCCAGTCGGGCAAGTGCCCTACCACCTGGCTGTGGGTTGTTTTGTCGCCTCTTACGACAGGCCGCCCGGCCGCAGGAAATTGTATTCTTTCTCCGTTCCTGCACGGATAAAAATGTATGATGTAAGAATGACTAAACAGATATACAATGCAAAAGTGGATGGATGCAGAAGTCGTGGAAGGCCACGACACACCTTCCATGATCAAATTGATCGTTTACTAGCAGGTGATGTCAGGAGCCTTAAGAACAGACGAGCGTGCATGACAAGAGTTATGAATGTCAAAGAAGCAAGTGAGGTGTGTAAGAATAAGCCTGAATGGCGCTCTGTTGTTCGTGCCTACCCCGCAAGGGAACTGGCGTGAAGTTATGTATGTATGTATGTATTATTATTATTATCAATCATAACAAAATTATCTGGATAGCTAACCACGATTCCTGATTTTAAAGTCCGGGTTCCCCTTACAGAGTAATGTTAAAGGATTGACGGCTGCGTAGATTGTGAGAGTGCAACGCGTTGCATAGCTGTCATAGTTGCTTTGTGGTCATAGGGGTCCGTAGTGACCGGGGAATATTCGTTGATTAAAATTCTTTTTTCTACAATCCAATTCAGCAATTCATTATGGACTATCAAGTCATGCAGTCATACATATTATGTATATCTGCCTTAATTAAAAACAATGTTCATGGTAAATATAGCTACTACATACAGGTGGTTACATCATGCATTTTCTCATATATTATAAATTAATGGCAATGAATAAATTAATGAACCGAAAATAGAAACTATGCAAATATTAGTCGTAATTGTTCTTTTTTCGAGTTTTCCATTATTATAGAACTTTTTGGCGGGAGCGTGATGAGTATGTTTTGCCCGGTGAAGTTTTTTTTCATAGTACTTTTTGTTTTAAAATCTACAATATTGTCTTAGTTTTATTATAAATTTATAATATTTCACTTTGTCTGAGGTCGGTTAGTCTTATGCAAGATTTGTTATTCTGTATAAACCTCAACTGTTTACTGACTTTTAGCGTTGCCACTCTTCTTTGACGTTAGTCAGAAAACTACAACACGAGTCACACTGCATACATACCCAATCGGTGTGAAGCCATATTATAGAAAATAATTATTTTAATAATAATCATCATTTTATTTCGAATCAATTCATCATTCAATTCATTATGTTGGTTAGTAAAATTACATAAAATAGAAATACTTAAAATTAGAGTTAGTAGAACTCATAGCCTAAAGTTTTGTTACAATTGTAGTGCTAGCTTTATATTTGCTAGCACAACCATTGAGAACGGAGAATTTTAATGCTTGTAAAACGTTTTTCGGCCCTGGATTTATCTGCCGCCCATTCCCTACAAAATATACCAAAAAATAAATATTCACAACACCTGATGACATTGTAAACACATAAATTATGCGAAGCAACATTTTAAAAAATAAATATTTTAGTGTCCTTGGCCGTTTTGCAAACAAACAAAAAGAAAATGTTACGTTCCATTTTCAAAGTTGCAATCAAACGCATCCGTGAGCGCAAAAATCAATTTTAAAACTGCGTCCACTTAGCTGTCCCTTCTCCCCTTCATGTTTTATTGTTTTTCTTCAGTTTTTTTTTGTAATATGTGGTAATGGTTGTCACACATGTGCCGACAACGGTTATTATGAGTTTAAAATAGCCCCACACATCGGCGTCGAACAATTTTGTTGAACGCATTTCGGTATCTCCCGTTTTTAGGTAGTGGGTTACTTTGTTTTATATAACCAGCATTTGCCTGCGACTTTGTCCATGTTGGACAGTTAAAAGACTACAGTTATTTTGCTTAATACACATAAAATCAGAGGTTATTTTGCAGCAAGTACTGAATTTTTTTATGATGAAAATACATGAATCCCAGAAATTTCCGTAAAAAGTCGAGATAACGGATGGTATCATTTTTTTTTCAACCTGGCTACTTTTACCCTCTCCCAAGAAATTTTTTGCAGGATTCTCGGAATATAAACTACCGCACATTTTAAATCCTAGAATTTACTATCGATCAGTGAAAACTGCATTGAAATCGGCCCAATGGCTTTTACGTGAATCCCGAACAAACAGACAAACACAAAAAATATAAGAAACAAATTATTAGAATTGTAATACTTAAATTAAATATTCCAACTTGGCAATAAAGAAGATTTTTATTACAAATCTAGCAAGCAAGCAGGCGGCCCTCGTAATAAGAAAGTGGTTACCGTTGCCTATTAAAGTTTTCAACATCACGGGCGAAGCCAACGCTTTGCTAACCTTTAGGGTGGGTTAGAGGAAATGTAATAGGTGCAATGCAATAAGGAGATGGAATAGAGAAGAGGTAAGTGGGCTGCTGGATCTCTCATTCATCGCATAATACTCGATTAGCTGAAGGGTAACCGTTTTACCCCGATATTCTGTGAGAGCGTGTATCACACCGATCGAGCCGGCCTTAAGAATTGTAATCAAGATAATTATTTCAGCATGACTAACAATTATCCGTGCAGTAGCGGAGAAATGATACAATTTCCTGATGTCGGGCGGCCGGTCGTAAGAGGCAATAAAACCACCCACAGCCGGGTGGTAGATTATTTGCCCATCTTAATGGCTACTACCTTTGGTCTAGAGTATGACCCTATAACAACCTTGAATTGTGTTTCGGCATTAATAGCCAGGTTCAAGTATCGCTTAGTATGCTCTCTAGCAGCAGCGCATTTGTAGCACCTTTGGTGTTGCAAATGTTCATAGGTGATGGTAACCACTTTTAATCAGGTCTGCCTATTTTCTGAACTCGTGCAATAAAAAATGTACAGATTTTTTGGAAGCAGTATATGTAACGTTAAATTAAAATTTAATTCTACTTCCTACTCTAGGTGCATGTTCGTGTAATTGCTGTTTTAAGGAGAAACGACAAGAAATTCGCTAACGATACGCCTAGCTAAGATTTTTATTATTATTAACCGTAACTGTACTGTAACAGGATTTTACTTAAGTTTTAAACAATTAGATTGTAATTGCTCGATTAACTTCGTTTAATTAACAACACTGTTGCCTAGGTTTCGATATATAGTACAAAATATATGGAACGAAGCTATAATTTGCTTAAAATTTAAATCACGTTTCAGTTGTATAAAGCCGTAACGGATTTTAGAATGCCTGTGAACACTGATCACCGTTAAGATATTCATGTAACACGATACCTATATAAACGTTTCGGCTAATCCAATGATTCTAGGACGCGGTCGTAGCCTTATAAGTTTCTTATTGGAAGATATTTGCAAGTAAATACTTACAAATATTATGATTGCAAGTGATGATTTGCTCTACGGCTTTCACCATTAGCCGGTGTAAACAATTTTAGGTACTCATCACTGGCATACAAGTAAGGCAACAAACAAACAATCAAACAAACTACTATAATTATTTATGATACGTACGATATACGAGTAACTCGAGGGCTTACCATAGTCACGAGTTGATAAAAACCAACAACTGCACGTGTGTCATACGTTTTTCAACACATTTGCGAGAAAACAGTACAATAGGTAACGAAACAAACATAAATAGAAGTCGGAAAGTCGCAACAATCTTTGACGTTTCTAATATGAAAACGACGCGCATATGCAACTGGCGCCACGTGCGCTTAGTGACAATTAGAACTACATTTTTCGTCTCTTTTTATCTATAGAATTAAAGTGAGACAAAGGTATTGTTCAAAAGGGCTTCCAAGGAGGTTCGATTATTTAGCTTATTTAATTTCGTAATGTGAGACTGGTGGAATACTTATTATTTTTTTCATCTAAGCACCTACTTACCGCACGGCGTGCGATAAACTTAGGTGAGGGTATTTATTTTACCGCACGTTCCAGTGTTTGACGCGTAATTTTTAACTTTCGAACAATGTATAATGCCCCGTAAATGCATTTTTTGAGCAAATGTGTTAAAAAATAAATTTACATATATTTACTAAGGCTTTGGAATCAAATAAGAAAATACCACAAAATATAACATTATTAGCAAAAATTTTATAGGAAGACTTTTTTTAATTGGTAGACATAATTATGGTGACCGGTTTTAATGTAGATGTGTATGTATACCTATTCCTGAGTTAAACAAGTTACGCTTGTGTTATAGGTAATATGCAAGATACACCACTCGAGCCGATTCTTACACTCCACACATGCATTTAAAAAAAATCATGATATTTTTTATTGATTTTATTTCAGTTTTCGTTTTAATCTGACGTTTCGACCATTTCCAGTAGCAGTCATTACAAGGTCAATCTGTCGTATTTATTAAAATGGTTTTTTTACCTACTCTCAACTTCATTTAATGATTTAAGTTTGATTATGGTTACTATTTACTCTTTCAGAACCTATTCTAATTTACTGTGAATGACAACGTGTTAGAGCTTAAAAATCATTAATAAATAATTTAAATTAACTCTATAAAACCTAAGAAATGCAAGAAAAAATTATGCTTATATTCCGTTGTAATGGGTAAATTTTATTCTTACAAGACCCGAGTCGAGGTCATTTTTTACCTAGTTATTTACCATCCTTTTGTGAAAGAAACACTTGTGCACAGACCCCTGTTGACGGTCGAATCGGTCAACTGTCTGTTCGTAAGTGCATTGTTTAAATAATAAGTCACAAATTGAAATAGTATTTTTTCAGTTGCGTTCGTATGACCCAGACAACATTGACTTTGTTGAGAACATACATATTATGCATTTATGTTTTCAAGAAATATATGGATTTTAATTAAATTGATTGTTGAATATTTTCTATTTACCATATACTTTGTAGTCTAATGGTTTAAGCGGTGGTCGGCATAGTTTACTGGAACGTGGGCTCGATTCTCGGTGGGGTAAATTTTGTAATTGAACCTTTCAATGTTTCCTCTTCTAATCAGAGTTGTCGTGAATGTAACTTGCTTAGCTAATAAACATATCTCAAATCCAAATGAAGTCATGTTCAGCCATTGTGAAGATATGTGCACAGGTATATCTAAGATACGCACGCATATAGGTACAAATATATAAGTATATACACATTCTAAATACACAAACGTAAGAATATAAAGACCGTATACATTATTTAAAAAAAAAACGAAGAAATAAAGTTACCTGAAGGATGTAGGGGCCAATGGCGATTTATAAATAAAGGCCTGTGCCTGACAGAAAGCGGGTCTATTTTCGATTTTTATTTATATTTTTATAATTAGTTATCTATCTATATATTTAACAAATTTTGCCATCATTTCATATTTTTCATTTATATCTACACAAGCTAGCAGGACAAGCATTACATATTTATTATTTGTAAATATGTTATTCTCTATAATTTACACTCAACATACTTTAATATGTTTTAATGTTAAATTTTTTATTTAAATACAAAATATCGCTGTTAACCATTTGAAGAAAATAATTGAACAGATTCTATATACCAAATACAAACGGTCTTATTCATATTGCGTTAAAGTTAGTTTGTAGGCCTCTTTAAGAACCCTAAAGAAACGTACAAACTTATTCTAACTCAATATGAATAAGACCGAGAGTTGCCTGTGACAGGCAAAATGAAATTATTATTAAAATTAATTTTGCCTTTTTAATTTAAAACATTCTCCAAAGTTTATGTTATAGTTCAGTGATAGGTACCCAGTGTGCGGGGTATTTTTATTATCCCTGGTCGCTGGCAACATGTCTCATGTCTTATGGGTCACAATTTGCACCATTCGGGTTATGACTTCGCACTAGGCCGCGGTCATGTTTAAGGAAGGAGCGTGAAGCGATTTATTTAAAAATTATCAGACTATTTGATTTCTATATAATGAAGAAGAGAATGAGCAGTAGAGAAGTATCGAAATAGAAAAATATTTGCCCCCGAAAAATTCACTTCATTTTATATCGCAAACTCGATGCTTGATATATTTTCATGCCGATCTCAATGGCATGAGTATATATGTCCATTTTCGGCATTAAAACTACATTTAAACAAAATTACAATAAAAACGATCCAGTATTCCCAGTGTTTTCCGAAAACTTAACAGAAAGACATATCGGCATTAAAACTACATTTAAACAAAATTACAATAAAAACGAGTTACTATCGCTATCGCATTTTTATAGACGATGCATTTTTATATCTATGAACTTGAGAAATGATTGGTCTCATCCAAACTTTCATCCTCTATTACAAACAGTCCTAGTTTTATTTATCTATCCCCCGTCAATGAAAACTACAAAAATGTCAAAAGGGACAACATCAGCAAAAAGGACAAAAAGAGCAACATGGACAAAAAGGACAAAAAAGAGTCGAAGAGCAAAAGGGCAAAAGGGCAAAAGGGCAAAAGGGCAAAAGGGCAAAAGGGCAAAAGGGCAAAAGGGCAAAAGGGCAAAAGGGCAAAAGGGCAAAAGGGCAAAAGGGCAAAAGGGCAAAAGGGCAAAAGGGCAAAAGGGCAAAAGGGCAAAAGGGCAAAAGGGCAAAAGGGCAAAAGGGCAAAAGGGCAAAAGGGCAAAAGGGCAAAAGGGCAAAAGGGCAAAAGGGCTAAAGGGCTAAAGGGCTAAAGGGCTAAAGGGCAAAAGGGCAAAATGGCAAAATGGCAAAATGGCAAAAGGGCAAAAGCGCAAAAGGGCTTAAGGGCTTAAGAGCAGAAGGGCAAAAGGGCAAAAAGGCAAAAGGGCAAAATGGCAAAAGGGCAAAAGAGCAAAAGAGCAAAAGTCAAATGGGCAAAAGGGCAAACGGGCCCAAGGGCAAAAGGGCAAAAGGGCAAAGGGGCAAAAGGTCAAAAGGGCAAAAGGGCAAAAGGTCAAAAGGGCAAAAGGGCAAAAAGGACAATATAACCAAAATGATGAAAATGGCAAATCATAAAACCAACCAAAGCCTGTCCCACTTTTGGGATAATCTTTACATAAATCTATCCCATTATCCGGGATGAAAAATATCCCATGTCCATCCTCGGTATTCAAATTACATATGTACCGAGTATCAGCCAAATCGGTCCAAAAGTCTTTCAGTAAAAGGATAACAAACAGAGAGACAAATATACTTTTATCCCGGAAACTATCCCATTTTCCGGGATAAAAAGTATCCTATGTTCATTCTCGGCATCGAAAATATATATATATACTGAGTTTCAGCCAAATCGGTCCAGTAGTTTTTACGTGAAAACGGAACAGACAGACAGACAGACAGAGTTACTTTCGCATTTATAATATTAATAGGGATCTATCTAAAAAATTATCATCGTTCCGATAGTTATTTTTCAAGTAGAAACGAATCACAAGGTCCTGTTTTGACAAAGTTAAGCCTTGATTGAAAGTTGGTCACAGATTATTTTTGGAAATCCCGAAATTGATATTGCACTCCACTGTTATTAATCATACGAATATAAATTAATAATATAGTCTGGGACTAAAAATTGGGATAATTAAAACATTGAACGAAAATTTGTTCACCCTTTTTACAGTTTCAATTAAGTTTATAAATTGTAATAAAAATTACTAAATATAAACTCTTGTAACCGATTAAAAAAGAGATGTTTCCAATTTGTCTATGAGTAGCTTCTTTTTTTATTCTCTACCATAGCACGTCTTTAATTTTAGTAAATATGCGTATTTCAAAGATATTTATTATATTTTAATTTAGTTTTTTCAGATTTCATCTTGTACAAATCGCAATCAGTATACTAGTTAAAAAGAACATGTATCAAAATCTGTCTGTAGTTGCCGTTAGTGTCCGTAGAAGGCACTGGGGTGCGAACAACGGTTGTTGTCGCCGGAAGCAGCGCCATCGCCTTCCGCCCAAAGAATGTTTAATATGGACTCAAAGGTTTTTCCCACTTTCAGTAGAATTTATGAGGTTGAATCTAAAAATGTTCATTGAGACCTATTGTTTATGACTGTCGTGAATAATTATATAGAGAAATATAATCTATATATAATAAGCTTTTTTTAAAAAGGTTTTTAAATACACACTTTTGAGATCCTGGATATCATGTAGCCGCAGAGTGCTAGCCAAGACAAGTAAAACGAGCCCAAACACGACGGGTCTATCTTGTTTAGTACAGGAGTTTCTATGGCCGCCTTCCGACTCCATGATTAGATCAGCTCCATGGTATCCACCATATTATTGCACTGTCACGAGATATACATATTCGTGCAAAATTTTAGCTCAATCGCAAACCGGGAAGTTGGTCTAATTTAACTTCCAAGATTCCATCCGAACTTACATCCATACATAGATACATCCATTGCAAGTTAAATAAAAGCTTGTAATATTCAAAATTAAAATTTTGATATGTTATTGTAATAAAAACATACACCACAAAAACAATATCCACTGTGCTGACATATTTTAAGTAAAAACTAGGAATTCTGTCAATACTTTTTCTTCGAAAGTCCTTCTTCTATTATAATAAACATCTTTGTTTCATAATATGTGTCTTTTTCACTATTTTATTGCTACGTACATGCTATATTTTCCCTACGTTTCTTTACTTTTATAACAATTAATCTTTCTGTATAATTACTCTTTCATATCACAAAACTTAAACTTTCCCCATTACATATCTAAAATGTATATATCATCCTAACGTTCTAAATCAAAATTTACTAATCACTTCAGGAGTCAAGTCAGTCTCTTTTTGTATTTATTTCTCACTTTATCAATTTACTATCTCGATACTAATGCAACAATAAACCTCATCATTGATTCTAAACTTTTAAAGTAAGACCAAAGTTCAAAGCAGATCTTTGTCTCACAATAGTAAAGTCGTTGACAA
Organism: Dendrolimus kikuchii; assembly: GCA_019925095.2. NCBI lineage: Eukaryota > Metazoa > Arthropoda > Insecta > Lepidoptera > Lasiocampidae > Dendrolimus > Dendrolimus kikuchii. Next base: position 17,190,742 of record CM034400.1, read on the forward strand.
AACCACACATGGAGACAAAAGTGTAACCATCGTTTCGATTTCAAAAGGCCAATCGGTGATTACTGGCCATTGTGCGGTCTAACCAGTGGGGGTGAAATTTTTAAACGCGGGGGTTCTGGGGAGTATCCTTTTAGGGGTGTACGACCGTTTAAGGTCGACCGAGCGACGGTAAAAGCTTATCCGGTCGTATTTGGAACTGACTTACTACTGAAAAGTGTAAAGTATTTTTTTTAGATTTTGTCTAAAATTATAGATCGATTTGTTTTGATAGCTGACCAGATTTTAATAAATTTGTAATGAGAGAATCTGGAGTTTAACTCGAAGACTGCGGAATTATTGTTTGTCATTTATCATCTGGTAATATCATCGTCAAACTTGATCAAATCTTAGTAAGTATATACTTATTAAGTTTGATTGCGATGAAGCTGAAACTTTAAAACTTAACTTGTTTTTCCTACTAGGGAGTTAATGAGATTCAAAAAAGTTTTGGTGTTTTACTCGTCTGCTCTGTAGATAACCCTTATTTTGAATGTAAGTGTTATGGATATCATAGGTACCATTTGAAGATATTAGTATAGTATAATCACGGCGTTGAAGAATCCTGCAACCCTAGACCACGGTGAAAAACGCAATTCTTGTTGCTCTATTGGGTATACCAGACTAACTGAGAAGCTCAACACTACTTCACTGCATGTCCGTGCAGGCATGCGTAAACTGAATTTTACCTCGGCAAGAAATCACTAGGCTATGGACTACCAAGGACATACTTGCATCTGCAAATTAAAACACAGTATTGTTATGTTTCAATATCTCATGATTCTTATGTTACGACCTGACTAATTAAACGCTTCCATTGAACATTTTCTTTGGTATCTCTAGTGAAAGCATTTACGTATCTCTTCAGGCTCGAGGGAAGTTATCAAATGGTATTTAAGACTTCCAGCGGCTGCCTCGTGACATAGTCTTCAGTGAAACTATCCATTTAAGCTTCCCTCCAGGTTTTTCTTAAGGCGCCATGCAACTTCACATGAGAATTTAGACGTGACTATCACTTACTATGACCCCGAAATTAGTCTAGATGACCTTCTTCGGATTGAAGCAGTCATGTTTCATCAACAAATTACACTGATCGGCAACCAAATCCTCCTTTAAATAAAAATCCGACAAATATATAGAATTGGACATGCTGAATTTAGATCTGCTTTTAGTTGCTTGCTATCATGTATTTTTTTATTACCTCCTAACGAAATATCTTTTATGTCAAACTTTCTCTTATCAAACTCTAAAATACCATAATGTCGACAGATTTCTTTTCCGCAAATCTATAAGCAATATCTTATGAATGCGATGAAAAATTCTAGCAAGATATGTTACATATAGAGAAACGATACAACGGAAAATGGTCAGAATGATTACTTGCAGATTTGTGTTACTTGATTTGCCACGAAATTACAATAGAATATATGAAAATTGAGAAAAATACAAAGTGAAATGACTTTATCAATAATTTGACATATACTTTTTATGATTTACGGCTCAGCGGAAGATCAGCGCTGGTTTTAAAAGACCAGCATTATGCTGATTCTTATGCCCCTTTCAGGACAAGATTATGTTGTTAGTTTTAAATTTGTTAACAATTATACCTACACTACACCAATGTAATTTTTTCCTGAATAAAATTATTTTCTTTCTTTCATTTATTGTTTTTTGGAGGATTTAAATCAGCTATGGTCACAACAATTAAATATACGTTTTGTATGTTTGTTATACTGTCTGAATTTATACGCCTTATAGGTAAATAACATGTGAAACTGTATATGTCCTAACATCTATTATGTGTACCATGTTGTTAAGCAAATAAATAAATTGATTGAATTTATTGATATGTAAAGCAAAAAAAGCGCTTAATTTAAAACACCGATTACAAAAAAATGAAAGCGGTACAAAAGTTTTAATACTATAATTATGTTCAGAAGTGTCGAAATTATAATAAAAATCAAACAGTTAGAAACAATGAATTTTTTTGCCGACCAGTGTTATTACGGAAATATAAATCTCAATCATCATCATCTTTAAAGACGTTTTTGAATACCCACAACCCGTTTATATAGAACCGCGAATATCCACATTATAATCCGGCCACCCAAATTCAAGCGGACCTACTTTCCATTTAATTATCACTTATGGTACGCATAGGAGCTGCCTGACCATAACGCTAGAGATGTTATCAAGCAAACGATAGAAATTATACGCTCCCCGTAATCTTTCTAAGACGACATCGATCGCCGAGATCACCGGATAGCGGTTTCGGTAGTAGCTGACCGTACTTATAGATTTATAAAGACAACACAATGTATACATGTAGTTGACAATTTTAAGGACGGTTTAAGGTACTGTCGGTAAATTAATGATTACTTTAAAATTAAGCCATAAGCATTTTATAGAACATAAAGAATCTACAGCTATATTAGTGGTGAATTCTACTTCGATTATTTGGAGGAACACTATTGAAATGTAATACTAAGCATTGATTATGAATTCAGGTATATAATGTATTAACGATTTGATGGTTGTTGTATTGTCATAATATATCCACGACATGTTTTTATTTGACTTTAAATTTACTAACTACAAAGTCAACTTTGTAATGTAGTGGGTAAATTGGACTCTATTATAATCGTTGAAAATATCTCTAAATCTCACTGTTGATCTGGAGGCGTAATAATTATTTGTATTCTTGCTTTTAAATATTAAAATACAAGCAAACCAAACATATTTTACATTTTACATCTATACAAAAAACGCCTCGACGCATTGATTCTTCAGGTGATCAGAAGGCTGGTGCTTACCTCGGGTAACGGATATTGATCCGATGGCGATCCAGCGAGGAAACGTAGCCAGTCTTCAGGGCACCTTACTCATAGTAGACGGTGATCTAGGCTCAGTATTCTACTTATAGTTTTGAGGGACTATGGGTAGAATACAATATAAAAAAGTTAAGTTTTATTTTATTGTATTCGATTATTTGTTTTACTAATATTCAGTGTATAACAAAAAAAAAGTCTTAAGTTTCATCTTAAATTCATTTTTAAATAAAATATCAAAATTTAATCAATAAATTTTCACTGGTTTTACATATGTACTACATAAAAGATTATGATGAATTAGTGATATCCGATGAACAAAGTGTTACAGAACAACTATTGGATTTCTTATATCTAGTACCAATTATTCTTATTGTAGGAACATCATTTTACATACTCATTCAATAGATATATATCATAAGTACAATATTTGTACATCTCCAAAAATATACTGACTTGTAAAATAATACAGGAATAACCTTTAAAATATGATATAATACATTTCCTATATAACCAGGTATCATATTTTGCGCTTAGTACCGTATGGTGACCAAAACTCAATACAATGAACAATGCTCGGACAAAAAGGTCACAATATTGATATTACGATAAGCTACAGGCTGATCAAAAAAATCTAATTATATATATATGTCTATGAACATGGGCAAAAAAATAGATGAGATTCATATGTGAAAGACGAGATGAAAATTGGTGGTATAATAAAGTTTTAAGTTAGTGTTGTATGGGACAATAGAGGAATTTGGAAGGGAAAGATATATTTTGAGAAAAGATGAAATGAAAAAATTGTAGACAACAGGCCTGCCTATGGTAATAGGCAGGTAATATGACACAAGGCCTCCGCTGCGTAAATATTTCATATTTTTATTATTAGTATCAATTCTAAATTGACTATGTCTAGTAAGAATATAAAATCCCTATTTTTGCACTGTAAAATTTTTGGACAAACTGTCCGTTGAACAGAAGAAGAAGAAGAATGGATGATAAGTGTGCTTTATAAGGAACACTTATCATCCATTCTTTAATCATACATAACAATTTATGTAGTAAATAATACGTAAAGTCAATTTTTATCTTCTATTTTTAATTATAGAAGAAATATGCTATTTTTTTGAGATTTTCAAAAATATGAATTAACATTTTCTTAAGTTTTCGCGACTATTATTTACGCTATACGCGATTATGTACGTTAAAACGTAGTTTTTTTATAATGGATAAGTTCGCGTTTGAATGACATTGCGCCTGATGTCAAGCGGAAATGCAGTCTAAGGTTTGTTATAATCTTATAGCATTTTTTTAAATATTTCTTAAACACACTGTATACGTCTTCTTTCCGGTCGGTCACAATCTGACCGTTACATTTCAATAATCGTCTTAACAGTCGAGATTTGTTATCGAGCCGCGCCTACATAATATAGTGATGTGCGTATGACACTATCGATACATCTAATATTAGTAGGTTCCTAATCCTTTCCATATTGGAAACATAATAATATGAGGTAGATAGTATTTATTATAAACATCTGATTTTATGTATACGTAATAAATAACTGCCAGTCGATGTCAATAAATTTTAATAATACAAATTTATACAAATGGAATCTCACTGCCGCATTCTTTAAAAACTTAAAATACTATTATCTCAAAAAGTATTTCAATTTGCTACTGAATGATTTGTAGACAATTTACCATTGATATAATTGAAACCAATGTAAATGTTGTTAAATTTTTTGTTGCTACTAATATTAACTGACGCGAAATAAATACTTAAATACCTACATTTAAGTATCTACTAGACTAAAATGAAAAATTCAGTTGCTTATTTGAAAACAATGGACTATTGTCCGACTTTATGTATGGTAGCATTTTGTCTAGAGTTCATATGTAGTGTGCTTTAATTATATTTAGGTAGATTTTCAGTTTCATAAAATCTGTGAGCTTAATTACATTAACAGACTTAAGTTTCATGTTAAGTGAAGAATAGGAAAAATAAAAAACCCAAAAGACAATTTTGTAACAAGATTTTTTAATTTAACCTAATATATGTATAGAGAAGACATAATATGTATAAATAAATAATACAAAAATCCAAAATGAGATCGATTTTAATATGAATGTATGGGTTTACGAGAATGGAGATACTGAAAAACAAGTATATAAGAAGTCCTTTGCCCCTTTTAATTGTAACCGAAAGAACCATATGAAAGAATTATGGCAAACAGGGAAATTGATGAAGAGTAAATTTAGGCCAAAAGATATATACAAGGGATATACAACTTCCATGAAGCTTGACATAGTATGGTTTGAGATTTGACAGAAAACATAATATGCTAGATTAGAGGAATCTGGAAAAAAATACATAAAGAAGAGAAGCAAAAATATTTTTTCCATGATAATATTATTATGGCCTCAAATGATGAAAAGAAGAAAAAGAGAAATCATTAAGAACATTCACAATAAAATAAAATAAGAACGAACACTGCTAATAATATATATAATAATCCCAGATTACAGTCATACAGTGTGAATTTTATAAGAAAGCAATATGACAATACAACTTAGCCCACACATAGATTCAATTCATCGATATCGATGTAATTGTTCGCAGTTACAAAGAAACTCGTAGGCGTCTTAGGTGTCGAATTAGTCATGTATTATTTGTGCATTTTATTATATTCGATGCTAGATTACCAGCGCTTATCTTTGGACAATGAAGCAATCGTAAATGAGATGAACTGATTAACCGTGATAATTTGTGAGTGTAACACTATTTTATGATTAACTGTCTATGGCCGCAGCTTCATGTTTTCTGCGCGGAACATAAAATGTGTACACGTGAAGTCAAGTTTTTTTGGCTAGCATTTTATAAGCATAGATGTAGAGGTAGACTAAAAAAAAGATGGATGGATTGTGTGAAGGATGATATGATGATATATGGTGTGACAGAAGATGTGTGTCAGAGTAGAGTAGTGCAGAAAGAAAAGACATATTGCGCCGACCCCAAATAATTGGGATATGGTGAAAGCAAAGAGATGTTAAGTCGTTTCAGAGTCTATTCGAGACATTTTACTCGCGCACTTACTACCTTACTTACTTACTATCATACAAGTAGCAGTTTTCGCCGTCTTCACCGCCAATCTCTGCCAGCTGCTAGATACTACTGCTGCTCTCCGATTTTCATCCAATCCTAACTGGCTACCTTACGCACGTCAATGTTCCACCCAGTTAAATATTATTCTAGACTAGGCTTGCTTGGTAGTGACATCTAACCAGGACACGTCTGTTCCATTGGCCTTTAGTCCTACGACAGATAGTCGATGGAGCAGACGACGTGGTCACCTTCAATATATACGATTGATATTTGTTACAGTATTCTCATTAGATTAGAATTATTCCACGTAAGACGCGGTGGCCTTAGCCGCGGCGAAAATAACCTAATGCCTAAAAACTAAACAATTGGTATTCAAGTGTAACTAATAACATTTAAAATGGAAAAAAATCTGTGAATATTTATTTATTTAATCAACGTAAAAACCCATCACTATATAGTCTGAAGCGATTGTCTCCATAAAATCTGTCTTGAGATAACAATGAGCAATCAAATTACTGACAAGACGGCAGGCGCGCCTTGACCACGTCACGTCATATGAATTGTGGATAACATAAAATGCGACGTTCATCTCGCGTACGTTACTGATGCATAAACATTATGAGGGTAATTAACATTTTTAATACAATTTTTATTGAAATCAATGAAAATTGATGCAAGGCATTGAATGAAGGATTGCAACAAGGAATTTTAGACAACTTTGTAAATAAGGATTCAACTGACTTACGAAATCGTTTCTAATGCTCACTAAATTTATTCTTTATTGCGAGAAAAAATATTCATTTTCCAAGCGGTCTAGTGTTACATACGTAGATTTCAATATCAACAGTCTTAACCCGCGCGTGCGTACGTGATCCCAACCCGCGTATATTTCATAAGATTTTAGAGGTGCATGAATCACGCGGCACACGGAGGGGCTATCACTCACTGCGCCTGCCCGAGGTCCTCTTACTTAGCATGCGGCCCACGCAACCCACCCTAGGCCCAACGCTACGATATGTGAGAGCTATTACTAGACACTTTGCCCGTGTTAATATTGCTCTAAATCTTCCATCGGGAACCGCAAATGTTTAATCTTTTAACATTTTTTCTCTCTTTGCCAACAGAACCGAGCAACTATGTCTGTTCTACGTGCAAAGCGCGCGTACACTCGGCGTGGCGGCTGCTTCAACATGTCCAACATGTTCATGGAGTCAAGATCTACGTAGAAACTTTGCCGCAACAACCTAGCAAGCAAAATCATTCGTCGTCCAGCACTTCGTCGTCAAGCTCAGGATGCTCATCTACGGGCCCTACTCTTCCACCGCCAACCTTACGCCATCATCCATTACTACCTCCGCCAGACATGCACTCCCCTTTTGGTGTAGGTGGTCTATTAAGGATGCCGCTACCAGGAAGTCTTCCACCGCTAGCGCATCCTTCAGTTCCTCCAGCACCACTGTTTGCGAGGCCAAATCACCATGATCATAGATTTAGAATGGAACAGCTAGTTTCAGAGCAGTTTCGCCACCATAGTCTCAACCTCGCTGCCGCTGCAGCGGCAGTGGCAGCAAACTCTCTGCCACCGCACCAGACATTTCCATCGCCGGCGGATCGGCCGCCTGTAGTCCCAACGTCGTTATCGGGCCGTGAACGGCCCCCACCGGTATCCCAGCCCCTCTCACTTGAACCCCAGCTGGATTTTTACTCGCAGCGCTTGCGGCAACTGGCCGGTACGACCAGTCCAGGGGCGGCCACAGGCAATTCGAGCTCTCCTAGCCCTAGGAAGCATTCACCGCCATTCGCTTCCCCGTCGCCTTCCCGAGTCAGCCAGACTCCACCAGTAGGCGCCGGACCCGGAATGGTGGACACGCCTCGCGAAGCTACGAGGCCACACAGTTCAACGTCACCCGAACGTCGGACTGAGCCTTTAGCGGCAGACGCACCACCACCTGAGCGACCTTCGTCAACTCCACCCGTCAAGCGCAACAATGATGAAGCGATACATTCCTGTGAATTTTGTGGTAAAAAGTTCCGTTTTGAAAATAATCTCATCGTCCATCGTCGATCTCATACAGGAGAGAAACCATTTAAATGTTCTGAATGCAACGAAGCTTTTGAAAAGGCATCAAAGCTTAAAAAACATATGAAAATACACCGAGTATCCGATGCCAACCCGGACGATGGTGACTCAGGTGGGGACAGTCCTGATGATGATTCCGATGATGATATGGAAGATGAGGAGTTAGAAGGTGAAGAGGACGAGGAAAATGAGGATGGAGAAGATGTTGAAGAAGCTGAAGATTTGACAGTATCAAACAGCAGTGCACCATCTGCACCTACTAGAAAGCAAACACCGGCATCTATTACTGCTCATCCACCCTCGGCGTCGGTAGTCGGCGAGCTCATGGATAAATTTGGCTTATCTAACATAGCACAATATAGTGAAGCATTTAAACAAGCTCTACAGGAGTCGGGAAACTCGCTTAAGTGGCAATTGGCAAAAGATCGTGATAACAATAATGGACCTTCCAGTGACAAACCGAATGGCATGCCGCCAACTGCCGCTTTACGTTTAAAAGAAGAGTTTGCGAAAATGCCACCACAACCACATCCCCTTTTTAACCCTTTCGAGAACCCTTTTGAAGCATCTAAACGAATAAAATTAGAAATGGAAAGAGGAGAAGGCTGGTGGTTGCCCACACTACACGCTCAAAGACCACCAGAGAATATATTTGACGGCCTCAAAAATTCAGGCAATGGATTGTTACAAAATCCATTGCTGAAGTCGAAAGATAGCCGCCGTAATGATACTTGTGAATTTTGTGGAAAAGTCTTTAAGAACTGCTCAAATTTAACAGTTCATCGGCGATCTCATACCGGTGAAAAACCCTATAAGTGTGAACTATGTTCCTATGCGTGCGCTCAGAGCTCTAAGTTAACTAGGCATATGAAGACTCATGGACGTCTCGGAAAGGATGTATATCGGTGCCGGTTTTGTGAGATGCCGTTCTCAGTGCCCTCAACGCTAGAGAAACACATGCGCAAATGCGTTGTGAATCAAAGTAATGGTGCTCCTTTAGCTCTATCGGATGACTCTAACGTGTGCCGTGACGAGGCGTCGTGACTCTACCCGTGGGGTGGCCTCCGCCTGCCGCCGCCTGCTCCCGCCAGTCAGATCTTTTAAGGCCATCAGCGGACTGTTCTCGTCTCGTACCTCTCTCATTGTCGCAGACGAAACGTTTGCTTCGAGCGGCCCCAGGTCCTTCATTCAATTTCTAGTTTTAAGAATTGAATTAAAATTTTTTTGAACCGCAATATTTGCCCAAAAGTTGTATGCACCTAAGGGCATTACTTTAGTTATTAAGCAAGTGGTATTTTCGTGCACTAAACCAGTTGGTTGATCCCCGTTACGTTGTTGTACGTTAGTTTAATTGTAGATTTTTGTTTGATTCTCGATGATGCTGCATGCAGTTTATGATGTAAATTCGGATCTTGTTTTTATTATTATTTAAATTGTTTGAAAAAAGAGGATGTGGAAACTAATGCCAAAGTTAGCTATGTTGATTTTAAAATACGATTTAGTTGTTAAGCTGTATAGTGTCAATTAAATTTAGATTTTTTCCAGTATTTTCTAGGATCTTCATAGTTTGACGTAGTATGTGTTTCATGATTAAGACAATGTTGTTTCGTAATTTTAGGACAAAATGTGTACAATAATAAGAAAACTGTTTCCTATACTAGTTAATGAAAACTTAATGTAAATAGATCGCTATAAGTGTAATATGTAAACGAGTACCTACCTTTTGATGTTCAATATTTATAGACCCATGATGTTACACAGATTATTAACAAAAATAAAAATTTCGGTAAAAAACGGTGTGTTTCCTGTAATCAGTAATTTATTTAATTGTAGAAAGCAAAATTGGAATCGATTTCTAAGGGTAGGTGTTATTGTAACGCGATATTTCTATGTATATCTTTAATTAGTGATTAAATTATTAAAATTTGACGTAATATTTGTGAGTGTTTCTACATTAGTTTTTTGGGCTTTTTTATTATTAAAAAAGTGACTAGTTATTTTCATTAAGACTGAAAAATATTCCAGTTTTGTTTTTAAATAAATGTTTCCCTGTGATTCGTGGGTTGATATTCGATAATACCATAGAAGTACCATACTAGGGACGACAATTGCCTAGCTAAAAATATAACTCTGAAAAGCTAAATCCTACATGACTAGTTGGCCACCAGACATTTCTGTCTTACATTTTAGAAAAGAAAAACATATATTTGCTCAGAACACAGACCCTTTTCTCTTTCACCTTCTCCCATTTAGTTGGGGTCTTGCTGTCCAAACTCTTCTATTCTGAACTGAAACTATTACACTAAGAATCACCATGTCACCTATTTTTTTAATTGGTAAGAACACACCTTGATATATTAACGAATATAAAAATGAAGTAACACATTACATACACTTCTAAAAAGAAGTGCCTCAGGAGGCCTTGCGAAGTTTTCTGCCTAGTAATAATTAGTTACTGATTATTTATTTGTGGTTAACCAAAAAAATCCGGCGTATTTTTAACTAAACACCGTTCTGTTTACATCGATATTAGTTCTTTAACTTTCGAACAGATGGTGTCAGTAGTAACAGGCGGCCAGTTGATAGATAGTACACATGTCTTATTGATTTTATAATTTTCGACTGATGGCGTTACAATACAGCGAAACACAATAAAATTCTAATTAATTAAAAATGTTTTATTTTCTATTTTTTAATTCCATTAAATCTTTTAGAAGACTACTTAAAAGATAGAACTCAAATTGTAAAAATAGGTGAAAATCGTAGTTCTAAAAAAGCAATAAATTTTGGCGTGCCACAAGGTTCTGTCCTTGGTCCAACCTTATTTTTAGTATATATTAATAGTCTCTGTGAAACCATAATACCTAATGCAAAAATTATAACTTTCGCCGACGACACGGTTATTGTATTTCGGGGCAATACTTGGGAAGAAGTACGTACATTAACTGAGAATGGTTTGCGTCTAATAATAAACTGGCTTAATGATAACCTACTAACACTAAATTTATCAAAAACAAAATACATACCCTTTTCTATTTATAACAGTTCTCAACCTAAATTGGACTTTACAATTAAAAATCATAACTGTACAAACCAGCAAAGTTCAGTTTGTAATTGTGACACCTTAAATGCAGCTGATAGTATTAGGTACTTAGGTATCATAATCGATAGAAACTTAAATTGGAAACAACATTTTGATTATCTCAAGCCACGAATCCGCAAACTGATTCCAGTATTTAAAAAACTACGTCATCTTAGAGATATAAATACCAATAGAATTGTATTTTTTACTCTATGTCAATCTTTAATTTCATACGGAATATCAGCATGGGGAGGAGCTAATAAAACCGCTTTAATTAAAATAGAGAGAACACAGAGAACAATTATTAAAGTAATTAATTTTAAACCATTTAGATATCCCACAACTGAAATTTACAAGGAATTCAATGTACTTACAGTAAGACAAATATACTTGAAAACAATAATCATAAAACAACATTCTTGCCCTAATAAAAATAATGAACATACACGTAAAACACGGAAACATGAAGTCTACAAAATTCCACATTGCAAAACAGAATTCGCTCACAATTTTACATATTTTTTGGCTCCATTGTTGTATAATCGTTTAAATAAGACTGTAAATTTAAAAGATAAATCGAGATATCAATGTAAAAAATCACTGGATATATATTTGCAAAAATTAGATTATGAAGGTACAGAAAATTTACTTAAAATTATCAAATAAGAATTTATTTATGTATGTATGTACAAATTTGTAAGTAATTATATTATATATTATAATATATAGCTATTATGTATTTATCAATACTGCAGAAAATAGATGTATATGTGTATTATGAATAAAATATATGTGTATATTTATTTTACTAAACAAATAATGTTGCTGTCTCTGTATTCGTTACATGTACTGTCTAATTGGTAAAGTACGAACTCATTTTTTGTGTGCTAACAAATTATTTCAAAGGTAGTTTGAAACAAATATCTTTTTAACTTACGGGACGTGAACTTACTCTGCCGTAACACAGTTTAAAACTAGTACGGGGAGTAATGATTGTCGCATATTGTTAAATTAAGCACTATTGTATATTGTACTTGTTTAGCTTATAACTGAAAGCAATAAATTATTTCTTATTTCTTATTTCTTTCTTAATGTGTATAAAATAATATTTTTATGATGCATAACAACACATCTAGAAATAAATTGAAATTACTATGTCATAGCCCAAATCTGAAAGTGTGATAGTTTTTGAGTAAAATATGCCACAGAATGCATAGATTGTGGGATAGCGTAGGGCTGGCTTCGCTCGCCCTTATAACAAGCCAATATGTCTCGCGCTGGTACTGTTACAGTGAACATGCAAGTGCAAGTGCAAATTCCAGACACAAGTCCCTGTCGCTGGTTTTCAACTACACACCCTGTGACAGACGGATGGACACTGTTATTTAACACGTCTTGATATTTAAAACTTTTTTAGCAATCAGTCAAAAAATTAAAGTCTAATAGTATTTTCTTAAGTTTTCGCGACTTGAACCCATAAATAGAACTACTTTTCGAAAGTTTTAAGCGTGTTTCTTCCGTGATCACAACTACTGAAAAATTTAGCAATCAAAATCAAATAAAATGCCACGCTTAAAACCGATAAAATGTAGTATTAATTAGCTCTTAGTACTTTAAAAAATATATATATAATTTGGTCTAAAAATATATTTAAAATATTAAAACGTATATGAAATAATAATTACCTGTGGCGCCATCTATTCATGTAGGATTTAATAGATTTTCAGATTAACATTTTTTAATAAGCAATTATCATTCCAAGACTCCTTCTATGTTCGTACCTAAATTTAGTCCAAGTGTGAAATCTTTCAGTATACGTACTTAATGTAAATGGATATAGAATTTATATTAGATAATTATAAGTAAGTAAATTATAAAATTAATAATGTTGTTGTCCACTCTCGTCTCCTTGATTTAGGACTTCTTCAGACGATGTAAATATGTCGACAGTTTGTTTTTAATTGTTTTTATTATGTCGTGTGAATTGGACCTAAACCGTTTTGTTAAAATATTGTCATTCAAAGATTTATTTCAAGATCGAAATTAAAATGATAATATCTTTGAAGATAATATTTTATTTTTATTTTAAAAAATATTTGTGATAATTTTCAAACTTTGTTTTACTGAATCTTTGTGGAAGAACGATAAATATGTATCAATGAATTTTTATTTTTAGATAGAAATAAACTGTCTTACTGTTTGTTTTCATCTAAAAATAATATTTATAATAATTTAGTATAAAAAATTGTTTTTATGTAAGTAATTGTTTTGTAAATAATAATAGAAGAAACATTGCCATTATAAAGGATGAGGGATGGACACAAAAATAGAGAAAAAAATGGAGTAACTAAGACAAATTCTATTATGTAATAACTACTTGAAAGAAGAACTGTTTTTATTATTTTTCATTTTTATTATTTTTATTTCAATAAATATCCACGATTTGTTAATCAAACTTTGTTGTTTTATTTCCTTGGGAGATTTAAAATTGATTTTTTACCGCTGCAAGTCATAAAAATCAAATTCAATTTTTGTTATTCTAAATAAGTTCCACTCTGGAACATTTTTTAAGAGCACACATATAAGTTAAAAATTAAGAGTACTTCCTGTTATATGTACACCGTTTCTCAACGTATTATTGCTGTTTATGGAGAAGAAACTGCAAGCAACACCCCAGCAATATGTCTAACTTAAATAATTTTATTTGCATTTCGAATAACCACGGCCTCTAGGTATGGTTGATTAGACAAAGGCTAGCTCACTGGAATGCAGAAGCTCTGGGTTCGATTCCTGGCACGGTTATTTCTGGGTATCTGGGATCGTCCTAGTGGTCCGTTACATACTACCCATAACACAAACGTAACCGGCTTACCTTGGGGATATATAATATAAAACGTGTTTGTCTGTCGATTTAAAAAAAATGTTTAGATTAGGTACACTAAATATACATTCTAGATAAACAAAAAACATTATTATAGGATATGCCCGCGACTACGTTCACGCTTGACTTGAAATTCCCGGGACACAAAGTACCAAAGAATGTAAGCTATCATTTTAGTGAAAAGTGTCTAGGAATAAGATAATTTTTATGTACCCGAACGACTACAAAACGCTTCCGGGAAAATTCCCGCGGGATTCCCGGGATAAAAATATCACGCATTTTATTACATAAAATTTGCTATCGCTCAATAAAAAAATCACATTGGAATTCCAATTTTGTTATCTGATTATTTTAAATAATTCCCAGAAAAATCCCGCGAGCTTCCCGGCATAAAAAGTAGCGCAGATTTCAAGTCTAGGAATCAAAATCGGCCTTGTACTTTTTACGTGAATCCCGAACAAACAGACAAGAAATCTAAAAAAATTGCACCTTTCATATAATCTTATTCCAATTGTTTCTTTAAATAGCTTCAATATACAGACATGGCATTTTTAGAATTTTCTTATATTATAGATTAGACACTAAGTGTTGTTGGTAGTGAATAATCAATATCTACATGGTTATTCTTAGTTTACGCACTGCAGAATATCTATATGAAGTTTTTTTTATCCTCATCAACCCAAATCTAAAAATTTACCTTACCTAAACGAAATTATTTAAAATGATATTTAGTTGTCTTGTTTTCTAAACTTCATTTTTTTCTAACAATTTTTATGATGTTGGATTAAAATTATTGATACCGTCAAAATTGGCATCTTTGTCCTTGATATGAGTCTCAAAATAAAAGATTCTGAAGACCTCTTAAAGTGGAGAAATAAAGTCGGAAAACGAGCCCCGAGCTCGAAGCGGACGCTCTGAACGTAACGAGGATTTATCGCTGGGACGATAATGATTGTAATTACAATTAGCCGTGTATATGTGTAAATGTTGTGCGCTCTTTTTTTATCACGACAATAAATGATTCAGTATCTGCGATTTCCCATGTCAAAGTTTGAATTGTGCCTGTATTGAATTTCATCGACGCCCTTTCTAATAATAAAGTATAATAATAGTAAATGATCGGCAGACAAATACACATCATATATCCGCAAGCTAAGTATGTTACGCTTGTGTTATAGGTAGTACACAACAGACCAATCTGGGCCGATCTCATAAACCCAGATATAGTAAATAAGGGAAAGTTCGTTTCCGAAATTTACCATGCGGGAATCGAAGTTGGAGCTTCTGTGCTGCAGTGAAGTAGATCGACAAGGGCTTAACCCGCTTAACCATAGAGGCCTACAAACAATTGTATGACGACACGGTTAGCTTATGGTTATGGTAGTGGCGTCACTTCAAAAAATATTTCAGTTCGATCTCCACTCAGAATATATCTGCATGATATATTGCAAATGGTTTGTTTTGGCTTTTTATCATAGTGAATATTTGTCTTTTTAAGAAAAAAAGGATGTATCAGCCCATTAATATCTTACTGCTAAGTCTGAGCCCAATTTTATGAAAACTCAAGAAACGCTACATTTAGGTATCTAAGCTCGACTGTTGGCCTTGTAACCTTGATATGTGTGTTCTCCCATGATGTTATCCTTCATTCTCTGCACGTAACAATTGTAATAATATAGATAAAAACCGTAAAAACTACTGGTCCAATTTCGATGCGGTTTTCATTGATCGACAGTAAATTTTTAGATTTAAAATTTGCGTTACCATTTATCCTGGGAATCCCCTGGAAATAAGAATAACTATTTACGCCGTTTTATTTAAACTTATTATTCCAATATTAGCTTACTAAAACAATAAAAGGTAAGTACCTACAAATAATATAGAAGATATGTGTAAATGTGGTAGTACGACTACATATATCTACTTCAATTAGTACATACAATAATATTACGTTGAGTAGATGCTTTTTGATATACTAACCCTTTCTATCGTAATTTTTATATACGAGCCACTATACCTTGCTTACGGGACGAAATAAATGACATATTAAGAAATAAGCGGAGGTAAAATAGGCCGGTATGGCTAACAGAACCAACCATACACGTAATACGTAGCGTTATCGTAAACTTTCCTTTCAATAAATATTAATTTTAATGATATTAAAATAGATATATTTAATCCTGTTACTATTTAATAACAGTATGGTGAATTAAAAAGTTCTTGGAGTCAATATTAAAAAAATGCAAAAATTTAAACAAAAATATTTTCTTTTTCTACATAATTTCTCCCTCCTATGCAATGCATTTAGAATAACGCGTTTCTAACTTATTTATTTCCTTGTGAAAATTTTTTTTTTCTTGATTCTCGAAAAACCCTACAGCAGCCATAACCCCGTGTCATTATCGTGAAATTTAGTTTCACAAATTTCCTCCTTTAATTTTGGGAAAAACCGAAAATCACTTGGGGCTAAATCCGGAGAATATGGGGATGGTCAAGGAAATTGAAGCCAGCACTGCGGATTGCGTTGAGCGCAACTTTCGATCGATGAGCGGGAGCGTTATCGTGAAGAAACAACACGCCCGACGACAATTTTTCATGACGTTTTTCTATAATCGCTTCACGCACTTTCAAGAGTTAAATTTGCATAATAGGGTCCAGTAATCATCTGGCCTTCTGGCATGTAATCAATAAAAAGGATTCCTTCACTATCCCAAAACATTGAGGCTATAACTTTGCCAGCGGTAGGAGCAACTCGAAATTTCTTAATGGATGGAGAGGATGGTCGTTTCCTTTGCAAAGCATGTCTGCTTTGTCTCTTAGTTTCAGGATCGAAATATTAAACCCACTTTTCATCCATGGTGACAAGGCGACGGAAAAATTTATCCGAATCACGCCGGAGCATTTCGAGATTACGCTTAGAAACTTCCAAACGTCGCTTTTTGTTTTCGCCGGTTAACATTCGTGGCACCCATCTTGTTGACACTTTTTTGAGCCCCAGTAAATCAATTAAAATGGATTGAACGCTACCAAAAGACATCTTTAGGATCTCAGCTATATGTTTTATAGTTATCCTTCTGTTTCCAAAAGCATATTCTCAACCTTTTTACAGAAGAACCGTATGAAGTCATGGTAGCGTAATGGCATGCGCAAGCGTCCCAATCTCAAAGGGAGAGGGTTCGAATCCTGTCCAGAACGCGTGCACCACTCAGGCAGTTTTCTGACCTAATGTGCATATTATTACAATTACCACGTGCTAACAACGGTGAAGGCAAACATGGTGATGAAACCTGCACATCGAGATAACCGATGTGTTAAACCTGCCAAGCCACCTTGGGCAAGCGTGGCTGGTATATACTGTCTGTTTTACACTAGCGGGAGGCCCGAGCCCAGCAGTGGGACGTTTATGGGCTGCTATTATAATTATAATAGAAGATCTGAGTTCTTAACGATGTCATATACTATGACGAAATGAAATGTTAATTATATCTATTATTGCTCCCAAGACCGTTTTCCACGGTATAATAAGGATGCGGACCCATATTTGCTACAATAAATTATGAAATAATATAATATCCCGATAGAAGTATTTTAATTACCTACTGTTTAAACAATGTGAATATGATACTTGTCTTTTTTTGCTTGTGCAAACTTATGGCGTCATAAGTTTAATTTGTAATATTTATAAAAGAACAGTATAGTCAATTAAGATAATGACTGCTTTAGTAATTTAAATATACAAAGCTACTACACTACTACAACATATTTAGATGTTTATCTGATGATACATGTTTAGATTTTTCATTTAGGTAAATTTACATTTATTTGAAACTTACACAACGGTGGACATAAACGAATTGTCTTTCCTTGGACATTATGGACTCTACTTAAGATTGCATATTAGTGGAGGTTGATCAGTGGCGAAGTTTGCCTGAGACGGGCCCTGTATCAAAATGTATTGCGGGGTGCAAAGGAAGGGTAAGTATTTTATAAAAGAAAAAAAAATGCTCGAATCGAATTAAAATAATTACGTATTGATAATAAGTTATTACTTATACTTAGTGCCCTTATGAACTAAGTTAGACAAACAATTCAAATCAAAGATACACTTTTCACGCCTTTTTTGGCAAATTTATTTTTCAAATCAATCGTAGTTGAGAACGATTTCAGATTTTCTAGATTTTCTGCTCTATAGACAATAATGACAAGTCTGATAGCCGTTTCTGTTTGTCCAGGAGTTATTCCCAAAAATGTTATTAATCTATAAAAGATTTTAGAATAGATTTGTTGTTGTATTTTAAGAATTTTGCTTACACACTTTCGGCACCCCTGTAGCCTGGGGGCCCCGTCCCATTGATACGGCTGATACGGCGATAGCTACGCCCCTGAGGTGGATGCTCCGGAATAAAACCTTCGTCTTACCCTTTTCTTATTGCTAGAGTTTAACAGATTTGATGGACAGTGGTGACAGTTGGCTTTGAACATCTGCTACACCAAAGGCGTGACCAATGTGCTTCTGGCATTTTTTTTAGCCACGAGAAATTCGATTGGGGCCCATAGACCGCGACAAGGTCAGAACCTTGGAGAGATAGTTCGCGGCCCGTGTGTAGGATTCGCCAGATGCAGATGGCACTATAACACCCTTAGGCAGTACTAGAGATGCCATTGCCTCTCCCCAGTTATGGATACTCATTACAACCTCTGGGTGTTCCGCCTTACGCCTTATGCCAGGACTACGGGAAACCGGAAGCGCGGGGACCTCGCAGGTCACATCCACTCCCGGGGATTACTTTTATGACCCGGCATGCGTTTCTGGCCTGGAATAGGGAGGTGTAACCTGGCCACTAATATGGCGAACACAACTCAAGTTTGTAATAGCGGTATATTTTAGATCATCAATGGTAGCCATCTCGACGGGCACATGCTCTGTCATCTGCTGTGATTTGATTGATTTATGGATTAATTACGCATGGCCGCTTTAAAAAATAAAACAGTGGATATAAATAGATCTAGTAGTTAATGATTTATTGTAATAATTCAATAAATATAATAAAATATAATAAGGGCCGCTTGAATAAGGTTGCTTAAATTTATTTAAGAAACACAAAACGTATTTAACATCATTAAATACAATTAGCGTCTTGCACAACGCAGAATTTGTCGCTAAATATGTTTAAAGAACTGTCAATACGTTTTGTGTAAAACGTATTTACGCAGTTTAATATGATTAACTAATTTTATTTAAAGGTGATCATTACGCAAGCGGCCCTAAAACTACGTTTTAACGGTTTTAATTGTTGCTAAATAAAATTTTAACATACTCCGTGATCACGGCCACTGAAAAGTGACCGAAACGTCGGAATAACAAAAATCAAAAAAATTACCGTGCTTATAACCGTTAAAACGTAGTTTTATTATGTGTACAAGTCGCGAAAACTTAAGAAATATAATAAAAACAAACTTCACTCATTAGGTTGTCACAATGCTGGTATTAGACGGAACAACCGAATAGAATCAAATTGGTTGAAAGACACAGAGCTGAAGAGACGATGACACATTCAATGACATTGTATTATTCAAGTTTAAGTTTATATGAATTACTTTGGTTGATTCATCCAAATTGAAATACAGAAATCAACAGTCTAATATCGGCTTAAGGTATTATTATTCACTTGTAACGTTATAACTTTATGTCAAGCGAAGGTCTTAATCGCCATCTACAACAACTAGATGGCGCTAAGGACAATAAACTAATATAATTTACTGTAAGACGTAATTATTATTACGTCTTACAATATCCTATTGTAAATTCTACTTATAAAAGATTAAAGATAGAATACAATATTATTAAATTTTTCTTATTTTTTATTTTCAAACACATTTATTTACTCCAAAATATACATAAATTATATAAAAGAAAACTTAACGTATATTGTATTCTACCTATAATCTCTTAAGACTATAAGTAGAAAACGGAGCCTATATTATCGAAGTAAGTGGGTAAGGATCCCAGAAGGTTGGCTACTTTACCTCGCTGGATCGTCATTCTAGTCCGTTGTCCGAAGTAGGACCCAACCCTTTATTGTATTAATTTATAATATTTTAATTTTAGAACATATATTATATAAAAATATACGATATATTTTCTTATACCATGGTTATGAGATGTTATTATCCTGAAAAGCGGATCAGCTACTTTATATCCAATGAAAATTGTAACTT
This sequence comes from Dendrolimus kikuchii, assembly GCA_019925095.2. Lineage (NCBI taxonomy): Eukaryota > Metazoa > Arthropoda > Insecta > Lepidoptera > Lasiocampidae > Dendrolimus > Dendrolimus kikuchii. The sequence goes on from CM034400.1 coordinate 17,210,977, forward strand.
ACTTACATATTAAACACCAATTGGTAGGTAATGAATAAGTTATATAACCATTATATAATATTGCAAAGCACTATTTAACATATTTCCTCATTATTACACTTATTTATATTTAAATAGATCCGATAAAATGCTAAACATTAACTTGGTACTTTAAAATTATCTCTACTAGCGCCATCTGTTGTTGAGTAGCGGTTTTAAATCAAAGCTCTTATTAGAAAACAAACTTTAGAGTGTGGTACAAGTAAAAGAAATAGTTTTTATTAACATTTATAATGATATGAATAATTTGTAATATATTTAATTTAATAAAATCGCCGAGTAAAAAACGTAACGTAAGACATTCTGCAAACACAGTTGGAGCTTTACTAAGTCCGGTCTTGTTTTTGGACAAAATCTCAATCAACACTTTAAATCGACGTCTTGTTATTTAAATTTTTTTTACATTAAAATCAGTTATATATTGAAAGTCCCTATTAGTTCCTTTTCAGATTTGTAAATTATTAGTAATAGGTACAAGTTACATTTTTACTGGGCAATTATCATTCTTTAATGCTTTTCTTCTATATTTGTATACAAAGGTTCTCCCTCACTACGAGCAGTCGCCTGTAATGTAATATTTATGATTCAATTTCGAGCATTACGTTCCAATACTGCCTCCCTGACTGACGAATATTCACCTGTAACGAAACATTTATGATTCGATTTTTAGCATTGAGTTGCTCCCAAAATATCAGACAAAGCGGTTGATGTGTTACAAATTGTATTAAAATATAAGAGATTGTATCATCACAGGCTGCGCACTGTTATGCTTGATTTTGCTGCCTCGCCGATGTAACTATGCTCGAATGTATAAAATTACAGGTTGCGCACTGTTATGCTTGATTTTGCTGCCTCACCGATGTAACTATGCTCGAATGTATAAAATTACAGGTTGCGCACTGTTATGCTTGATTTTGCTGCCTCGCCGATGTAACTATGCTCGAATGTATAAAATTACAGGTTGCGCACTGTTATGCTTGATTTTGCTGCCTCGCCGATGTAACTATGCTCGAATGTATAAAGTTACAGGTTGCGCACTGTTATGCTTGGTTTTGCTGCCTCGCCGATGTAACTATGCTCGAATGTATAAAGTTACAGGTTGCGCACTGTTATGCTTGGTTTTGCTGCCTCGCCGATGTAACTATGCTCGAATGTATAAAATTACAGGTTGCGCACTGTTATGCTTGGTTTTGCTGCCTCGCCGATGTAACTATGCTCGAATGTATAAACTTACAGGTTGCGCACTGTTATGCTTGATTTTGCTGCCTCGCCGATGTAACTATGCTCGAATGTATAAAATTACAGGTTGCGCACTGTTATGCTTGATTTTGCTGCCTCGCCGATGTAACTATGCTCGAATGTATAAAATTACAGGTTGCGCACTGTTATGCTTGATTTTGCTGCCTCGCCGATGTAACTATGCTCGAATGTATAAAATTACAGGTTGCGCACTGTTATGCTTGATTTTGCTGCCTCGCCGATGTAACTATGCTCGAATGTATAAAGTTACAGGTTGCGCACTGTTATGCTTGGTTTTGCTGCCTCGCCGATGTAACTATGCTCGAATGTATAAAATTACAGGTTTCGCACTGTAATGCTCGATTCTCTTCCTTGTAATGCTCGGATCTGTAACGTTATATTACAGGTGAATGCTCGTGCTGAGAGAGCACCTTAATAGATTTTCTTAAAATTTAGTAACGTTGTACAATAGAGTAAAGAGAGATGCATATAAAATATTAGTAATCACCTACTAGTGCAGTAAACTTTAACATTATCAAGTGAATAGTAGTTTTAGAATATTAATTAGTTTAATTTTCGTCTAAAATAATTCTAAACAAATTACAGTCTAATTAGAAATAAAACATAGTTATTTTCCTATAGTATTGATATTTCAATGGTAGTTCCGAAAACATCCAACAGAGTGCGTGCTTCTTATTTAATATCACACACAGATGGCGTTACACGCATGATAAGAAAATTCCTATAAGTCTCAGTCCATAATTCAGATTTACATATCACTTAATAGGATTGTGTAGCCTAAGCAGATTATAGTCTTTCTAAGTAAATACTTAATTAAATTTGAATATTGTATTTCAAAATAAATAAAACAATCTCTACGTGTCGTTAGATTTTAAATACTTCTTAATTCTTATTATCTAGTATTGGGTTTAGTTGTTTTGTAATTTAATAAGTACTTAGATAGACTAAAAGTTACTTGGAAATTTAATAGTTATAGTTTTAATAAAATATTATAAGTAAACCTGAATTATATTTTTATTTCCTTTTGTTTATTTCTAAATTTTACTCTTTGTACATGTAGGTTAGTTATCTAATTCTATATGCATACATGTATGTAATGTATTTTTATAAGGTAAAGTCGTTTCTAGTTTAATTATTTAATTTAATGAAAACTTTTATTTAGGTTTACAATGAAAAGTGACAAAGAAAATTATAACGATTATTTCCTATTATCGTATTGTAAAATTTTATTTTTGTTTACTGTATCTTTTAACAGACAATAAAGCATATCCATTCATTCATTCAACTATCTACAATGAGGTAGATATCTGTCTAGGTAGCTATATTTATGAATTTACTTAATGTAAGACAAAAAAGGAAGAAACAATTTTTCTATTAAGCTTCTGCCTAAAATAAATGTCAGTTGTATATTAAAATTTGAAATAATGACTGGTGAAAATAAAAAGCTTGTCCAAACGCATCACACAAACATTTCGAAGCAAGAAATCTGAATACTATTTAGAACACGAACAACACCAGGTGGTAGGGCATTTGCCCAACTGGATGGCTACCACCCCTGGTCTAAAGTATGTCGCCATAACAACATTGAGTTCTGTTCCGGCATTAGTAACCAGGTTCCATCTCCCTTAACAGAGCAGCAGCGCATTTGTAGCCCCTTTGGTGTTGCAAATGTCCATAGGCGATGGTAACCGCTTTCCATCAAGTGGGCCGTCTGCCTGTCTGCGTATGTAATAGTATCATATCTAGGATATTACAATATTACAGATTATAAGTTTTTTTAAACATTTCCCACGTTTACTAAAATTTGGTACTAAAGTTTTTCAAATGCCTTCACTAAGATTAAATTGAAATCCTATTTCGTGAAAACTATTGCATGTTTTGGTACAAAAATTACTCCAAACAAAGTCATATAAATAAGTAAGAATATATAAAAAGTTAAAAAAAGAATCAACCCTCCGCATGCCGTAGTATATTCCAATAAGAACACAATACCAGTGCGTTCCCTATTTGAACCGGTCACGAGTACGTTGAGATCCGTCGGTCAGTTGACCAATGGACAACGAGCGATCGATAGCCACGCCCCGTGCGTGGACTGCGTCCACACATCGGGGCTCCGCTATCGGGTAATGATTTAGTTGGAATCGATTTGAATTTAGAATTTATATTTTCGATTATTAATATTTAAATGGATTGTGCTAATTAGTAGTGTTTATATGTTAGTAACAATTATCTTCTACTTTACCAGACGACTCAACAATATCTGTTACATAGCTAACCTCAATTATTCACGAATATTCAACTTTCAAAATAATCTTCAAGCAAAGCACCAGTCTGGTTGACTTATGTACCTAACAGAAGCCCTAGCCAAATTGCAGGTTTGCGATTAATGTCAAACGAGAGTTCTTGTGGTAGCATGAAAAGCCACATTTCAATAAACAATTCAATTTTCAATGCAAATGCAGAATTATTTGTTAAAATAATAAGTATCCTGCGATTACTATCAATCTTTTACCAACATTACAATCTTTTGTAAAATACATACATAGATACATAACTTCACGCCAGTTCCCTTGCGGGGTAGGCACGAACAACAGAGCGCCATTTAGGCTTATTCTTACACACCTCACTTGCTTCTTTAACATTCATAACTCTTGTCATGGACGCTCGTCTGTTCTTAAGGCTTCTGACATTTTGTAAAATAAAACACAGCAAAACAATTTCCCGGTAAAAACTAAAGATATCTAAAAAGAGACGCTTTACAATTAAAAATAGATTCAATTTTGAATTCGTGTAAGAACAATGACACAACATCTACTTAGTCGTGCAACAGGGTGGCTTGTAATACCTAAGAGGTGACATAACAACCCATCGCCAACTGGTAGGCTATTCGTCCGTCTGGATAGCTACTGCCCCTGGTCTAGAGCGTGTGTTGTAGTCTTTTTCCACTTTGGTCATTAGAGGCGGCGAAGAGATTGAGGCCTCGAGGAGGTCCAGAGCATGCCGCGATAACAACCTTGAGTTGTGTTCCGGCATCAGTGGCCAAGTTCTAGTCCCCCTTTGATTCCGACAGCACATTGGTGATACCTATGATTTTGCAAATGTCATAGGCGACGGTAACCACTGTACACCAAGTGGGCCCTCAGCCTGTCTGCTATACCTCCTTCGATAATAAAAATCTTATGATCAAGTGGTAATATATTAAAACTCCGTTTTAACGTTTTCAATCACGGTATTTTATACGATTTTTATTCTGACATTAATTTAACATTACTCATTGACAATTCTCATCTTTCTGGTAAGACAAATCGTTTTTGGATTGTAGATCAAGACAATACAAAAAACAAGGTTTTTATATAAATACTAGCGGCCCCGGCAGTCGTTGTCCTGCTCTGAAAAAATAAAATCTAGGACCCGATCCCAGCGCTACCTACCGGTTCCAATTGCGAATAGTCCGGGAACCCACTCAAACACACAAAAACAAATCACCAAAATCGCTCCAGGTGATTAGGAGGATTCTAGAACCTTGTATTTCGTGATCACTGATCACGGCACTTGAAAAGTGGCCGAAATATCGTAATAAAAAATCTGATAAAATACTGCACTTAAAACCATTAAAACGTGGTTTATTATGTGTACCTATACTAGTCGCAAAAACTTAAGGAAATACCAAGTTATAAAATTAGCTTAGTTGAAGTGTTCACTAATCATGGTAGAGTTGAGACATTTTTGTGACAGCAAGTATGTAACAGGTTTATAATTGCAAATAATATACTCTATCACCGCAAAAATAACTATTTCAGTCTTTTGCCCCTGCTACATCTGGGATAATGTTAGTGTTAGTGACCGTTTGATGCAGATGTAGCGATGGATTTAATTAGCAATTTGACATGCAACATTGTTAATGACGTTAAACATTTACAGATAACTCATGTATACACACTAATGTAGCTAATCATAAGGCGTAATTTTTTTAACAATATAGTAAGTTAGTTGCATTTGGTCACGATCAGAGGAATATTTCAGAAAATAGAATAGAATATAGTTTATTGTACAATAACATTTATGAAACAATACACAAAAAAAGCTTAGAGTTGAGTACAAATGACAGCCTTATCGCGGGCAGCGATCTCTTCCAGACAACCTTGGGATGGAGAGAGAAAATGGCACTAAAGCTAGGGCACGGTTTAGTTGCACAATGTTCTAAAATAAAAATAATATATATTTAAAAAAATCAATAAAATTAAATCAAAATGACCGTTATAAATATTGAAACTTAATGTTCCATTTTTAAAACTGTTATTATACATACGTGCGACCATCTGCCATTTTGGACAATGCATTTTTTTCGCAAATGCATTTTGCAAGGGTGGGTTGAATGTCAAGAAAACTAGTTTTCATTCAAATATTTTTATTGTTTAATACATGAAATATCACATATGGGTATATTATTCTGTGAATTATAACATAACATAAAGTACTTGAAACTATTATAAGCCAGTTATGTAGATATATTCACAACTCTAAATTTTCAGTTTGAAAAATCGCATCGAGTTTACATAGCAAAAGGACATACACTACTTCTACATACTTACATAAACATTAATACTTGTTTTTTTTATAAATATCCCTGATACAAATGTGTGATATCAATTTCTTTGGCCTTACGCACATTAAATGAATAAAAAAAAATGTTGATTCCCGAACTCAGTAACCCAATTAATAAGATTTTATAATATTTCAATAAATTGCTGAGGTCATGACTAATAACTACATTACCTTAATAAAGTTAATCAAACCATAATTCAATAGTAATAACTTATCATCACCCAAACACAAATAATAAATATTAATATCACCGAACATGAATTTTTATAATAAATAACACAGCTTTATTGTGGGAAAATAACGTTTTTACGAACACAGCACGCGCTAGGGTTGGTTTTTGAAAATATAGGGAAACGGGTCGCGGAGGTCAGTGTAACGGAGGGTCGGCAATGTAAGGGTTAAAACGCCCTAATAACTGGCCACGCGGACTCTTTATAAAGATGATAAGCCAAGCGTCCGTTCTATTATTGAAAAGCTTTATAATATGTACTATGTATGAACATTATACTGCCGGTAGGTACTATATGCCGTTAGTAAGGGTTTATAAGATTTTGCGAGATAGTGTCGAAAAATAGCTTCTATGGATATTAGAGATCTCTAATATATCGAATTTAATATTAAGACTAGACATTTTCGTAAATTTGTAAGATTTGAATGGCCGCTACTCATTCACTTACTTGCCTTACCATCGCTTAAATTTTGACATTACTTGTATGTTGCTTATGTTAAATTTTAACAGATGGTAGGGCAAATGAACGGTCGGTAAGATATAGGACACCGCCATTAATCTATAATCCCTTATTTTTCTTTACTTTAAACTATAATGTTTTTAATGATTCGAAAAATCAAGTTAATTGTTATGGGATCGGCCCCAGAGTAGTCCGTTGTATATTACCTATAACACAAGCGAACTTGTTTAATTTGGGAGCATACAATATTTGTGTTTGTCTGCCGATTATTATTATTAATTTATGTTAATTTTGAGATAATAAAATGTTATTTGGACTTCAGAAATTTGAGCCTTTTCGACACCTTCTTTTTGCTTTTAATCAAGCTTCTGAAAAAAGGACAGCTTGTGATTGTTATGTATGCAACTTCAAAATTGAAAATTTCACCTCAAAGATGAACCTCGCTCTAGCAGTTGAGCATGAAGAGAATCCAACAAAAATAGGGGAAACTTAGTTGCCAACCCAATCGAATACTAATTTATTATTAACTTCAAAAACCACTTTGGACATGAGGTTGTTTACAAAGCTTTCAACAGAGTCTTTGTTAATTCGTTAATTTCACGTTGATGATAAACAATAAAGAATTACCATTAATTCATAGTTTGAATTAATTAACGCCATCTGAGAAACGAACATATACATATGAAGATAGGCAAGTGAATTCGTCATAACTCAAGCGTAAACTTCAAAATACAACCAACACAGCAATAATAATGCAATCAACAGAGAATACTTCTAAAACACACAAGATTATTTGCGTCACAAACATAGGAGATCGGAGGCGTCGGGGTTCGCCTCACCAAGCCACGGGTTAATTGCTAAGCGCAAATGAGCGGCGCGCGAGCACACCGCTTATGGCCGAGTACCGACACCTGCGAGAAAGGTCGACGTACACAGGATTCAAGGATTCCTCTCTGTCATATATATTATCAATCAATCAATCAATAACTCTTTATTATACACCAATACAAAAAAGAAATTACAGACTAAAACTATGTCTCATTATGCACAAAGGGCGGTCTTATCGCTAAAAAGCGATCTCTTGCGGACAACCCCAGGATTTTTTATTTTTTTTTATATTGAATAGGTTCGCGTTTGACTGACAATGCACCTGACGTCAGGTGGAAATGCAGTCTAAGGTGGAGCACGCTTACCTAGAAGATACCTGTTCATGCGAGACTTAAAGACACCTAGATTATATTTTTCAGGAAAAACAGACGACGGTAAAGAGTTCCACTCTTCAGCGGTGCGTATGATGAAAGAGGAAGCATAGCGTTTCGTCCGCTTCGTTGGTATTTCCACCATATATCGGTGGCGTGAGTGCGTACGTCTGCTTGTCCGGTGGTAGAATGGTGAGGGAGGAACCAATTCATGTAATTCCGTGGCACACTCCCCGAAGTGTATCCTATAGAATACCGACAAACTAGCGACCTTACGTCGATGACTTAATGAATTGAGAATATAAAGATGATGGTGGTATACATAATACATAGTACAATTTCTTACATTCTAGTAATAAATATATAAATTCAGTATATACCGATGTTATATTATTATATTAATATACATAACATATAAATACATACCTTCAAAAGTATAGAGTTGTTTGTAGATAAAGCTGTTTGCTGTTGAGTATCATGATACTCTAAAGACAATGCCTCCCTATGACGGAAGGCGAGGCTTGTCCTATACTCAGTATTCTATTTACAGTATTGAAAGATTATATATAGAATATAACTAATAATAAATTAACTAAGTTTAGGGCGATTTTTCAATCCTCAGCAAGTTATCACAGCAACAAAAGTAAGACCATTATACTGTTTTATTCATGGTGGAAGAGTTTACTCTATGAATAACTTTTATCTGATGATTGAAAAAATTGGCAAAATTTTCATAGATACATAATGGTTTAAGAGCCAGTGAACGGCTACCTGTACGTATTTGACCAGACCTGAGTTTTTGTACATTGAAGCCCCTATACCTACCATGCATGAGGTGAAGACTCACTAAGCTCTAAGTGGTGGACGCGACGAGCGCTCAGGCAAGACAGGTATCGATTTTTGACGAATCTTAAATCCATTTGACCACGTCTGCCGTTTTGAAATTTGAAAATATATGATTATTATTATCGGAAAATAAGAATGGCAGACCATTATCACGCGGTTTTCTTTGTGGCAGACAATTTTGAAAATGATAAAAAAAAAATTTTTTAAAGTAATTGACCAGATCTGCCATTGATATATTTTATTTATGATAGTCTTAAAAACTTATATTGATCATGGCAGACGTCTACATTGCGTACACACATCAATAAATAATAAAATCTTAGCTACTACCCGGTCAGATGTATATGTTTTCCGTTCGCTGTTTTACATCAATATAATTTACTTGCGAATTGCGATTTACTTTATCACTGTATTTACAGAAATTAATATTTTTTTAGATTCTATATACCAAACTTCATTAGTTAGATAATACGAAGTGATTTTTTTATAGAAGAATCATAAAAATAATTAAATTCCTTATTTTTATTTATTGCTTTTTATTTCGTCAAGACAAAATTTAAGTGTTGAACGGAGTCATGTTTGTTGTTAGGTGACTCCTCTTCATCATCCATTGAATCGAATTCTGCAAAAATAAAATATAAATTGTAAAATAAAAGTAAATTGATCTGAACATGTTCAAGAAAGAATTTTTATCAACTTACCAGGGACATTGGTGATTAAGTCACTCACAAAAGATGGAAGTTGGTCACCTTCGAACCATTTGAAGGCGTATTTGTCTTGTCCTGCTCAATCCAACCGTACTCCAATGGGTTTAAACTTGTAGGTTGCTTTTTGTAAGCATTTCTCTAAATAAATGAAATATAGTGGGCCCTCAAAAGTTGTTGATAAAGCTCACTCTTGCACGGTGGTATTGAGCTGGCGTCAAAATTTTGTTTTTTTTTCTAAAGTTTTCTTTGATGTTGCTGGCTTTATAGTTGCTCACGAATAGTTGGAACCTTCCATCATCTACATCATTAGATTTTTTGGCATTGTATAGCTGGCAAGTGAAATGTTGAATGATGTTAAACAAAAAGCAACTCACAAGTTTAAACCCATTGGAGTACGGTTGGATTGAGGACAAGACATACGCCTTCAAATGGTTCGAAGGTGACCAACTTCCATCTTTTGTGAGTGACTTAACCGCCAATGTCCCTGGTAAGTTGATAAAAAAAAATTCTTGAACATGTTCAGATCAATTTACTTTTATTTTACAATTTATATTTTATTTTTGCAGAATTCGATTCAATGGATGATGAAGAGGAGTCACCGAACAACAAACATGACTCCGTTCAACACTTGAATTTTGTCTTGACGAAATAAAAAGCAATAAATAAAAATAAGGAATTTAATTATTTTTGTGATTCTTCTATAAAAAAATCACTTCGTATTATCTAACTAATGAAGTTTGGTATATAGAATCTAAAAAAATATTAATTTCTGTAAATACAGTGGTAAAGTAAATCGCAATACGCAAGTAAATTATATTGATGTAAAACAGCGAACGGAAAACATATACATCTGACCGGGTAGTAGCTAAGATTTTATTATTTGTTGATGTGTGTACGCAATGTAGACGTCTGCCATGATCAATATAAGTTTTTAAGACAATCATAAATAAAATATATCAATGGCAGATCTGGTCAATTACTTTCAAAAAAATTTTGTTTAACATTTTCAAAATTGTCTGCCACAAACTAAACCGCGTGATAATGGTCTGCCATTCTTATTTTCCGATAATAATAATCATATATTTTCAAATTTGAAAACGGCAGACGTGGTCAAATGGATTTAAGATTCGTCAAAAATCGATACCTGTCTTGCCTGAGCGCTCGTCGCGTCCACCACTTAGAGCTTAGTGAGTCTTTACCTCATGCATGGGGCTTCAATGTACAAAAACTCAGGTCTGGTCAAATACATACAGGTAGCCGTTCACTGGCTCTTAAACACTTTATTGCTCAGCAAAATAAATATTTTCACCTGGAACTCTTCAATACCATAAACTCATTTGTTGACTGTGAATTGATGGATTGCGTGAATCATGATATATAATGTTTTGTTGTGTAACAGAGGACGTATGTCAGAAAAGACATATTGTGCCGACCCCAAATAAGTGGGAGAAGGTGAAGAAAAGAGAGGGAATCTCATTTGTTGACAACTATTCTAACAGCCCATAAATGTCCCACTGCTGGGTTCGGGCCTCCCACTATAGGGGAAAGGACAGCATACCCGACACACTTGTCCAAGGCGGCTTGGCAGGTTTGACACATCGGTTATCTCGATGTCCAGGTTGCATCACGATGTTTTCCTTCACCGTTATTAGCACGTGGTAATTGTAACAATATGCACATTAGATCAGAAAAAATCCTAAGTGGTGCATGCGTTCCGGCCAGAATCCCACCCGCGCCCTTTGAGTCTGGGACGCGTGCGCTAGCCATTACGCTACCACGACTTTTTAACTATTCAAATATCAATTATTATTTAAATGATCGAAATTTACATAATCATTTGTGTCACTATATTCCATGAACACCTTCAAATGATAGAAACTTCTTAATACTGACAATTGAACGCATTTAAACTAACTTTTTTTGGATTGTTCTCAGTGGCAGAAACGTAGCAGAAAATAAGATATCGATTAGAGAAAACTGGAATTTTCAAATAGCCGTTGTCCAGTAAGCAACTACGAAATAATTTGTAATCATCCTTATATGCACTGTGCGTCGCACTTTAAGACAAAATGTCTCCCTTTCACCTTCTACTTTCGCTTGGATAATCTTATTTTTGTCACTTTCAAGGTGTTATAATCCTAATACGTCGAACAATAAGATTCAAAATCCCTTATCAAAAGCGTAGGAGTTAAAATGTATTACCTTTTATTGTGATCCCCAACACGGATTAAGAGAGCGCGCGGTTTTGAATTTTGATTCGGATTGTAGCGCCCGTACTGGCCAGTTAAGTGAGAGCTCTCGAAAATTACTCGCAATTCCTCTGCTAATCTGATTTTCTTTAATACAAGGGAGGGGAGGGAGATATTTTTAAGTTGGTCTATTCGTAACTATGCACACCTATTTCGCCTATTGCTTTGATTACATTCTACAGAATGGTCTTTAATGAAGATTTTGAATGTTTGAGGCGTGGTTTAGGATGTTTAGGGACTTAAGTAGCAAAACTGTTATTGTCTTATTATTTGTACTGATCCGTTTTCTTTCATCTTGAGGCTTTAACTTTAAATATCTGAATAATTTTGTGTGAATGAATCATCACTACAATTGCAATGCGAATGTTGAATCCAATCAATCTTTGGAAATGAATAAAGGTTTTTTTGCACACAATTTTAAATCTTAATATTATGCTGATTATGCTTTCCGTTCGTTAAGACTTGAGCGTATGGCATACTATGCCAGGCTTATAACTAGATTTTATCGCCATCGGTTAGCCAATCGCAGTCCACTGCTGGACTCAGGCTTCCCCAAGTCAGCGCCATTCAGCCCTGTCTAGACTAGATTTTATATTTTCAATATATAAAAATTTGGAATGTCAAAATATGAATTTAAACATGGTTTTGGCTGTAAATACTTACAGTGGATTGCGAATGTCTTTAAAATTATGAATATTTGGAAAATGATTACTTTTTTAACCCACTTCAAAAAGGGGAGGTTCTCAACTTGATTGTTCTTTTTTTATGTATGTACACCGATTACGCTGAGATTTATGATCCGATTTACGTGAAACTTTAGTTTAATGCGAATAGTTGCCATTTGGTCCCCTAAAAATTTCACATAGTTTGGCCCAGTAGTTTTCATTTTACGAAAAATTTTTTGTTCTCGTTTCTTGGGACCTATATTTTTTAATTCAAAAATAAATCCACGGTTATCACTTCTAATATTTACAATTTAAAATTTATTATAAGTAAAAAGTTTATTATATAATACAAACAAGAAAACTCAAGTTTAACTCTAATTAATAAACATTATTTATATAGAATTTTACCTATTAATCCCGTAAAATAAATTTCTATAAATTTTTAGAATGTGTTGAAATTGTTACGATTAAAATTTTGTACATCACTTTAAAAAAACTTAAATATAGATCTATTTACTACAACACGATGTAATTGAAGTAAGGACTAGTCGAAGATTGTTAATCGATACAAATAAAAAAACAAGACTATGTACTTGCTGGAATAAAATATTCAAAAAAAATAATCTCATTGTATTTTATTCACGAACACAAAAACATAAAAGGTGATTATAGTCATGTACGCTAGCAATGCCCTTTGCCCCCCCATTTAGTCCCCTGTCCCGGGGGTGGGTCTGTCCCCCCTACAGGACACTGCGAGTGTAGGGATAAATGGGAGGGCTGGCTCCTCTGGTTAAGTGTAGATTCCCCGAATGCGGTGTTGATGACGGGTGGCTAATGCTTGCAGAACTTATCGATACATTTGTGTTATATACTAATACATTAGACACGGTTTCGACAGATGTTACAATACAATTATAATGTTAATATTTTCACGTGTACTAACCATATTGGCGTGCAAAATTATTCTTAAGGTAGGTACAATATATTTACTGGACAATTTTATTATTATGATTATATTATTACAAATAATAGTTTGGCGAGTGATAGTGGAACAAACTAGTTGGTTTAAGAACTTTTAGACAAAGGTAGAAGATTCTGGAAAAAAGACAAGAACAAGAACACGTTAGAAAGGGATAGACGATAAACAAAAGTTCTAGAATAGAAAGTTCTGGAAGGAAAAGACAGAGAAAAATAGATGTTAGAAAGGGATAGATGATGAATGAAAGTTCTGGAATAGAAGGTTCGGGAAGGAAAAGGCAGAAATAGATAGATGTTTAGAAAGGGACAGATAGTAAATAAAAGAATAACGAAAAGAAAAGAAATAAATCGATATAAGCAGCGTAAGGCGCGCGGCGCGCCTACCGGGCAGTTTAGAGTTGAATTCAGTTCAAGACAGCGAAGCGACAAGTACTACGATACGAAAGAGTTAGAAGAAGAGTTTAATAGAAGACAGTAACGAGTTTAGTGGTGAATTTAGTGAAAAGTTTGGTGGGAAGTTTAGTGAAAGACGAGTTTCGCGTAGTTTAAAAGAAGGTAAATTCGGAGGTGAACACTGTACCAGCAGAAGGTGTGTCTACGCAATATCGGCGACGGTATTGTGAGTGAGACATCGTCGGTACAGTGCGTCGTTAGTTATGCGTATAGGGACAACCCTGCAGAGAGGAATCACACACGGCTGTGCAAGTCAATAAAAGGGTTTAGTTAAAAACTGGTGTTTTCTTCCAGTCCTAAGTGCGTACGTAACAATATTTCTGAATGTCAAGTTGAAAACAGATTAATTATAAATCTCAAATACAAGAATCAGTCAATTTTATGCGTATGTCATATAATCCTGCATTGTATATAAACATTTATCCACTAGCCAGTTAAAAAGGTTATTTTAAATTTAAATTTATTATATTCTTTAATGACTTGAGATACTTTATTTTGAGAATTTTATAATCGAATGGCTATTTCTACTATAGAGCGAAACTCTATACGCATTGCTTATACGTCGTATTTGTCAGTGGATTGCAATGGTGCACAAAAAAACGCGCTACACAGCGCCACCTTTTTGGCTATATTCATTTATTCTACGGGGACTATATAATTTATCGGGATATTAAGTAACCTAATGTTGATTCAGGATACAAGTGAGCTCTGCGCTTAGGCGCAGAGCGAAAAGTATTGAATGGATTCAAATAAAATTAGTTTTATTTGAATCCATTCAATACTTTTCGCGTGATGCTCTAACAAGCAGACAGTCAGACAAAAATTCTAAAGTTAAATTTTCGGAATATGCTGGTCTGAATTAGCCCCCTGTTTTTTTTTTCATTTTTAAATTCATTGCACATACATTTATTATAGTATAGAGAGATACAAAAATCCTTATTACACTACACTCTATGTAGGATCCAGTACCTGTAGATTGTAAGCGTGGTCAGGCGATAGATGCTGACTCACCTTTTCGTATTACTACCCTGAATAAAGGAAAGAGTACACCGCATGATTATTACGACATTACATGTAGTCGCCATTTTATTAAACACACAAAAATTTCAAACTATTTTGATGAGTTATTTTAATACTTCGTTTAAATCTGTTTCGAAGCCCATTCCAAGCAAACTTTCAGACAAAGTATAGTATTAGCCCATAAACTATCACTGCTGGTCTTGGGCGCCCCTAGTATTAAGGTGAAATGGACAGTATATCCGCTATAATTGTCTAAGAGGTTTGGCAGATTTCACACATCGATTATCTTGAAGTGTAATTGTCATCTCGATGTTTTCTTTCATCATCAGTAGCGGCTCATTTAGGACTGAACATTGCATAAGCGAAATATGCTTCCCAGCCAGGAAGGCTCGCGTCGTTTGAAAATAAAATCTTAGACGCCTAGTACTATTATTCAAAATTAAAATCCAAAACGTTTTATTCAAAATAAGTTACACTAGAGAACATTTTTTGAAGGTCATATATATAAGTTTAAATTTAAATGTACTTTTTATTCCATGTACACTCCTTCAAGCTACCTTCGATACCTTTGTTAATATCTTTTTGCTTACCTTACAAATTACACTTTTAAAATATTTCATCGACTAAATAAAATGATGCAGTTTATCGATAGCATCCAACACTTGTCGGTAATTCCCTGAGACCGTTGGACAGCAGCGCTGTAAATACTCGTGTAAAATTGTCCACATTCCCTCCCTGAAAGCCTTTTGTGTTATATATTTCTTTGTTATTTACACCGTGTCGAGTCTACCTGAAAACTCCTACAATTACGTAGGTACTTGTTTTATTTTAATGCATGCCTCTAAAAATTTATTAATGTATATATCATAATAAGAAATTTAAAAAATCTCTATTTCATTGCATTGGATTAGATTACGTTGCACTGAATAGCATCGCATTGCATTGTATAACAATTGATGACATATTTTGCGAGGTGTTCGGGCATATGCCCGTCTATATGGCTACCAATCCTGGTCTAGATTATAACCGCCATAACAACCTGGCGTTCCTGGCGTTGTGTTCCGGCATTATTGACCAGGTGCCCTCTTCGAGGCTGGCAGTACTTGGTAGAACCTTTGGTGTTGCAAGTATCCATCGGCGGCAGTAACCCCTTTCCACCAGGTTTCAACGAAATGAAGAAATAAAAGGACATATAATTCGAAGGTTTCATTCTAATTAATAAATTCATTTAATAATCAAATGTAATATGATATTTTAATTGTTTAAATTAATTGTCTTTTAAGCTTTGTGACTGCGGCATTATTCCAGCATAAATTAGCATCAACCAAAAACAACCTGTAAACAAGTCTTAAAGAAACAAAAGACCCGTATTTACCGTAGATTTTCGTGGTTCACAATTCGTCGAGATTTTCGGGGTAACATTATACCCGTGCATTAGGGCTAAGTGATGGCGTCACATTTGTTGGATTAATTCATCATCTGAATTGCCGTGGCCAGGCTGATGGGCCGGAACGGCGGCCCCCATCTCTCTGTCCCCAGGAGGAGGGGGAGGGGGGAGGCTGCGTACTCCCTCAACGCCTATGCTCTAATTATTATTATGTTTTAACGGTTTTCTGCATATTTGTGTAACCGTTGTACAAAAATAATATCGGTATTCTATTTTTAAATATTTTTCTTATTCTATTTTTAAACATTCATTTTATTTTATTGTTAAATCTTCTTATTCTGTTTTTAAATTTGGGTATCATCATTTTATATCTAGCCAGTGTTAATTAATTATAATATTTAATTTAAGTATTAAAATATTCGTTATGCCCTTGCTACAAGCTGGGATAATGTTAGTTTTAGTGAATGTATAACGCAGATGTAACCAAAGGTTTCATGCGTTATTTGAGACGCATTTTAATGTCAAACATAAGTAGATAATTCATGTGTAGTTCTTAACTCGACTACACTAATTTAGATAATCATTAACGGAGTAATTTTTTAAATAGGTAAGTCGCATTTGGACACGGTCATTAACACTAATATTCACCCAGGTGTGGCATGGACATTAAGAAAATAGACAGCAGCTGACTGCCAGACGTTGACTGACACCAACTAGCGAGTTCTTGTGGCAGCTTAAAAAAGCACATATCACTGAATAGTTCAGATTTTCAATACAAATATACCATGATTGTTTAAAAACAATCAATGTTTCAGACGTATTGATAATTTTTAATGTGTTTTCAGTGTTTTACTATTTTAGCAAAAGACTACACTTCAGACCCTGACAAGAACTTTAGACCCCTTACAAAAATATATAATTAAGCATTTTCCTGCAGTTTCACTCGTATTAACTTAGACGCTGTGAATCTCTGAAAATCTTGCACTGCTGGAAAATAAAGCATACAGAAAACAAACAAAACAGTCAACAACGTATACGAAATGTATTAAGACTTTAAAGTTTTGACTGTGTTCTTCCACGTACATATAACTAACGTAAGTTTAATTTAAACATTTAAAATATTCTATAAAATATCACCAACCTATTAAACTAGAAGTCGTACAATTCGGCGACACTGAAGAATGAAGGTGTTGTTTTAATTACATTATCAGGCGAGCACACGCGGGGTTCGTCCGGACCCTTCTCACGGGTTGAAAGACATTCAAATAATGGTCTTTGGAGAAAAGTGGCGTGTGGGGTTCGCTTCGACTGGATGTTTTGATTGTGAGTCGCCTGTCGCGGGTGACGCACTCGATGTATCGGTGACGGTACCATAGAGAAGTTTTTAAGAAAGCATAATACTAAATTATTTTTCCATATTCCCGAACATTGCGCCGGGAAGACGCCACAGTCCCAGATCCCTAGTTCCATTGGTAGTTCATCGCAATATCCCGGTACGTATTGTTTTCATTCCCTACAATAGTCCTACACTGACCGGAGCTTGTCCTTAAGTGTATTTTTATATGGTGTAGACAGGGATAATCGCCAGTCAGTGTCACGCCACATTTACATTAAATTTTTCGAAGTGGCCTCTAAGTGTAGGGGCCTCCCCATGGTCCCACGCAAACCCGTCGTCCATATCGTTTTAGTGGAAACAGTGTCGGAGTAAGCTTAGTTTTATGCATCCTAACAACTACAAACCGCTACCGGGATAAAAAATATTACACATTTCATTACATAAAATTTGCTATCGATTCGATTTTTTTTAATCTGGCCATTTTAAATAATTCTCAGAAAAATTTCCACGGGATTCCCAGAATAAAAAGTGGCGCAAATTTTAAGTCTAGAAATTTGCCGTCGACCAGTGGAAACCGCTTCGAAAATGGCCCAGTAATTTTTATGTAAATCCCGAACACACAGACAAGAAATCTAAAAAAAAATGCAACTCGTTCTCCATCGTTTATATAGTCTATTCCAATTGTTTTTTCTAAATAGCTTCAGTGTACAGACACGGCATGTTTATAATTTTATAATATTATAGATAGATAATCTTTTTATTGGAAGGAAGGAACTCTACATATTTATACTGAATTTCACAATAAGTCACAAATTTGGGACCACCGTAATTGGTGGATATTCAGCAGAAACTATCGTATAATCCGAAATGAATAAGCTACTTACATTCATGACCGGTACAAAAAGTAAAGTATACAAATTTTCACGATAACTGTCCCCAAAAGTTCGGTATATTAAACCTCTATATGAACATTAGGAAACGAGTAAAACAATAGGCGTCATTTGTACAACCGATGCAACGTAGTCAGTCCGTCTGGCGTACTACACGAACAATAGTGACCCATTGTTACACCGTCCATTTCAAATGAACAAAATGGCGGCTGTTCCAAATTCAAATATAAAGGCGAAACTCTGGGATTTGAAACAATACCGCTCTCTAATCCCGGGGTAGGGTGGTGCATACTATTGGTCAATGTTTCCCCCTCTAGTGTAAGTTTTGTTCTTGTGTGTGTTAGTGACTTAATGTGTTCATTAATTGAAGTCAACTTTGTTGTGGTAATTAATTAATTTATAGAACTTGAAACGCTAATAAAAATAATAATTATTAATTCAGAGTGGCTACTATACGTATACTGAAATGAACACACTCTTATTATTTATTACTATTTTTGTATTGTAATTACATAAAACATAGTAACTTTCTAAATTACACTCTAATATAATATTAAAGTTCTGAAAGAGCGGGACCATGTGACTCAAGTATTTGTTTTTTTATTAGAGATTTCCTTAAAATAACATATGTATATTCATTTACACGGCTACTCATAATAGCTAAACGCCGTTTTTCAGTCAGTCTACTTACATTGATTCTTTTTATCGCTGAAAAACAGCAGACAGGCTGACGGCCCAACTGTGATGGAAAATGGTTACCATCGCCTATAGACATTAGCAATACCAGAGATGCAGCCAATGTCATGCCGGCTTTGAAGGAGAAACTGTAACCTGGCCTCTGATGCCGGAACATAAATCAAAGTTGTTATGGCGGCATACTCTAGACCAGGGGTGGTAGCCATCCAGTCGGGCAAATGCCCTACCAACTGGCTGTGAATGGTTCTGTCGCCTCTTACGATAGGCCGCCCGGCCGCAGGAATTAGTATTCTTTTTCCGTTCCGTTAAAATGTACTTATGAATGTTAATTAATAATGTGTTACAGTAAAACTTTGAAAGAAATTAGATCCTAAAAATAAACTTTATATATCTACAACTTAAAATAAAATTAACACATACAAATAAAATAGAATCTAAAATTATTATTTGTGTGAATTTAAATTAAAAATAAATTACAAACTAAACTAATTTAAAAAATAGAACTAAACACTAACAATAAACTCAGTTATAAATAATAATAACTTATATTGATTAATATATAAATTTTTAGAGTTACATAATTTCCTTTCAGTTATGTACTTAGATGATTATAATTACACAAAGTTAGAACCGAAATTAAATATTTTTCATCGTGAAAAAATGTTAAGGTTCCATAAACGACCCCAAAAATGATGGATGATAAAAAATGCTTTAACATCAACACATATTATTTGAAGCTGGTAATAATTTGTCAACCCTCTAAAAAGCCATGGGCTCACGCTCGTGTTTACAAAACTTTATTACCGAAAATTAGACAATATTACCCAAAAAATGGGGTAATACTTACCGCGCAGTTGGTCGACAAACCATTGAAAGCGCTCTAGTTATATGACCCCAAAAATTACAAAGGTAACAATAGAAACTAGAAAATCTGGTTTTTGGATTTTGGATATTTTTGTAAGCCAGCTTTGGGACGTTAAACAAAATTACTATCACAGATTCATTTGTATTGTAAGAATTTAATTTAATTTAGTGAATATATAATTTGATGATTCAAATATTTTTACACAGAATTTAATTGTTAATCAGTAAGACGTATCTGGCCGAGATATACAACATTGCTATTGTAAATAATATTATTATTTTATAAGGACCTAAAGTTTTTATAAGATATCATGACTTTTATATATTATATCTACCTAATTAAATTAATAAACCGGTAGACACATACATATTAGATTCTCGAACTAATCACCCTTGATTTTTTTTATTGTCTTTTTGGGCGGTTATATTCATATGTCAACCCCACGGTGTCCTAAATTATGTTCTTCTACTTACACGATACAATATTAGGCAAAAAGGATATTCACTAATAATACTCCAATTAAGTCATCGCGATATTTCAGAAGTTATGTGTACAACGGGCAACAAAGTGGCCGATTTCAGACACTTTTCCGGAGTAAATAATGAAAAATTGTTTACAGTCACTCAAATATCAAACCTAGGACCTCTGTGTTTTTCTCAAGGCAAACGTTCTTTACATAATACTACAGTAATGTAGTGCGGAATATGCAATGCGCTGAATACTTATAAAAATAATCAATCTTACTATTAATTTGGTACTAAAATTATAAGCTTAAACCAAACTTAACTTAACCAACTTAAACATAAATAAAACTATACTTACAAAATAACATACATCTATAAGTAAAAAATTGACTCCAAATCGCTGTTAGCGGGGAGCGTGTCCAAAATGCTAGCCGCATTTCCGCATAGGATGGCAATGCTGAATCGTTGTTCTAGGTGCAAACCAGCCTTTTGGTCACGCGAGACCTCAATTAGACACGTTGTGAGGTCTCGATAGAGGTGATGAGCTCCAGGCCCCCGCGGCCCCAGGGTCTTGACCCTGAAAGCTACAAATACGTACCCACTACCAATGGACACATATTTGCAACATTTTAGAGCCTCTATGAACTATTAATTAATGTTCATTACTACTGTTTAAAACTAGAGATAAACGAACTTAACTATTAAATTTTTTAGAAGTGACTCTTTTAAATTCTTAAACAATGAATAATGGTGTTTTAACTGCTTAAATAAGCAATTTAAACATCTCTTGTGAAAAACATTAAAACGACTAAGCTCGTTTAGTTTTTGTATTTTACTCATCCCATTTCTAACGAAGTTGAAAGACAGTGGTGAACCTGTGTAATTTCAAGTTTAGGCTAATTAATGCATCGTAAGACAGAAACCCAACAGTACTTACATGCAAATCCCAATAGTTAATTTTTATCACTTTTACGAGCCCTCCATTATTACTATGGCGTACTGCACCTATTATTTGATGATGAATTAATTTTATAAAAGAACCGCGATGGTAATCTATAAAACCACTGTCATTGAACTAACTAAATTACAATCACATCTGAATACTTACAAAGCAAGAAGGCAATCAATCAGTGGACCGAACTATTCCATTATGATAATTGCATTTTAACCAAGCCTGGCACTGCCTGCTCTCAATTTGACGCTTTGTCCGATTTGAAGAAGCTTCAGCGCACATTTACTCCATCTGGGGTCCATCTTATATTCTGTTGATTTCCGACAGACTTTAGTCGAAACTAAAGTTGGACATCTTCTATACAAATAAATAAAAGTGAAGTGCTGTTTGTAATGTCAAAATGTTACTAAATGCATTAGAAAGTATATACGGCATTTATATGTAAACAAAAATTGTCTGTCTGTCTGTTTGTTCAGGCTAAACTCTGAAACGGATCGACTGATTTTGACGGAACGTTCACTGGCAGATAGCTGATGTTATAACGAGTAACTTAGGCTACTTAAAAAAAAAGAGTTCCTAGGAAATAAATCCCATGCGATCGAAGTCGCGGGCACAGCTAGTAAATAAATAAAACTAATCTGTTTGTTTGTCGTTTCAAAATAAACGCCTAGAATAAAAATAAAAACTGCTGATTACTGGTTTATCGTACAAACAGCAGTTTTCAATTATTTTAAAAAAATATGATTTTTAGAATGTTTGTGTGTCCGTCTAAATTTCTAAATATTTGTCTCGAATAGACTCTGAAACGGCTTAATAGACATCAATGAAAATTTTGGGGATTAAAACAACAATTTAACTTCTTTTAAAATTTTGCAAGGTTCAGAAGATATAAAATAAAGAGTCCAATGCCTAAGCCAATAAAATGGCAGACAAACAATACATTAATAAAAAAAATGTTGATACTAAACCAAAAATATTCAATGTATACGATCAAATCATTTGTGTAGTAACAACATCTAAACTAGGTCAAGCCTGTATTCTAGATATTAGTTCCATTTCAGTAGGCTAAAAACTGTTTTGTAATAGTGTGGTATTCTAATACTTATCCGTTGTTAGCTAAGCAATCCGTTAAGTAATATATGCCTTTCCAAATTAACAATATATATCCCGGTCCCTCACTTTCCTCATCAAGTTTCTACTAATGATTTTATATAGCTAGCTCTTCGATCTACCGGGTCTGAGTGCGTCCTACATTTATGAGGACGCGGTCTGCATTCCAGGACTAGTCAGCTCCGTTGGCTACCGGTCCTGCTTCAGGTATTATTGGAACACTACCACATCGGCTTATAAAATTTGCAGCCTGTGTCGGTGAGTAAGTTCTCGAATAAACATCCGAGTTTCGAATCTTATCCGCCGACATTAGGTAGCCCACTAAAGGATTTAAAATTTGTGGATCACTTTCACTGTTTTTTACATTTTAAATGATAAGAAGTTTCAGAGCTTAGATCATTCATATAGAGACGCTAGTTTGTTGGTTTTCTATAAGAAACATTTTTTTTTTAAAATAAGGAACACCAACAGTTTTGTACATTTAATCAGTTACTAGACTTATGACTAAGGTTTACAATGCGATGTAAAAACTAATTATAGGTGAACACAACTTGCACCTCGAAGAATGTGTTGCGAAATTGCAATAGGTGATTGACCCTCGCCATTCTATCATATCGTACAGGTAGGCAGACAGGCATGCATACAATACAGATGAGTGTGCTCTAACTTATGGTATTAGATTATGCTAATCAAAAACGAATCTACACTGTACGTATATGTATAAAATGAGAGAGCTTTGATATGGCTAATCAGACATATGTACAAATCAATTATGCACAGTTAAGTGTGCAGAAAAAGTGAAACACAGTGTTCTTGACAATGCGTACAGTGTCAATTACCAATTAGCTAGCTTTTTCAACACTCTTGCTCAAAATGGTCAAGATAGTGAGGCTATTTCGTAGCGGGTTCAATAGTCTGCATGCAATTTAAAACATTGTATTATTTCCTCATATAAATTACGATACACGAGAACACGAGCAAGTGAGGTGTGTAAGAATAAGCCTAAATGGCGCTCTGTTGTTCGTGCCTACCCCGCAAGGGAACTGGCGTGAAGTTATGTATGTATGTATGTATAAATTACGATATATCGTAAATCATTTGTATAGGTGATGATGAACTAATTTTGGAAATTAAAAGATAATAGATATTTGTCAAAAACGAAGCAAGACTTTACTAATCTACTACTATTACTATTACATATTAATAACAAATTAGAAATGTATACAACATTATAGATAAAATATAATAAAACGTAGGCAAAACTAAACAACTTCTACTTCTAGCTACCTACACTTCTAAACACTTCTATGGATAACAAGCGGGACAGTATATATGTATTATTTAAATGATTTAGTATATATAATATGTGAATCTATTGTGATTTTTTCTTCTATCTATTAGTGCTTCGTTTTAAGCCAATAATTTTTCTTTCTTTTTATATGAAAACGGTGTAATATGAAGCATGATAAACAAAAATAGGCTGGCTACAATTGTATTTGTTCAGTGTTTTGAATGTTGATTTATCAATGTCATTTGAGCTATGAACCCTGAAAAAAGGTCTATCGTTTGTACACCCACGGTGTGTTGGCAACACCTTAATTAGTGCAATCCCGGCAACACAAAGTGGTCGGGGAATTGCCACTTTGCAATTGCTCACTTTTCAACGGCCTATCATAGATAGGTACTTGGAGACATTCTATGTTCCAATTACTATATACTGAGGATTGTTGAAGATCACCTCTTGATGGGCTTTAGATGAACTAATTAGCTTATATTTATTTTACTTGCATTAATTATTTTATTTTTTTTTAATAAATAACAGTTTCTTTTTCGGCTTTACTGTTTGGGTTTCTGTAGCTACTTTGACAAGAAGAATCTTTATGAAATCGACATATCCGTCTGTCTATGTACGTTAGAACCATTTACCGCAGAAACAACTAGATCTGTAATGATAGGGGTGAAATATAATATGGTAAGGTGTATTCAGTATATTGTATACGGTATAGTGAAAATTACGAAAAATAAAAATTAGGTGTAGCGGAGAAAAATACTTTTTTCGTGTATTCAATATGAATTTTTCAAGTGGGCTTTAAGGCCAAATCCTAAACTATACGAAATAGTGAAAAACACTCAAAGGAATCTTGAGACTGATTTTAACGACCACTAAAGTGATATCATTAGATTTTTAGAAAATCTGTTACCGTTGTCAGGAATGGAATTGGATGTTTTTGAAAAAAATAATACATCAGCTTGTATAGATCAATTGCTGTGAAGGAATATCAAACGGCAAATCAAGGCAAAGACCTTCTTTAGTCCTGTTTTCTGGCGGATACAAGACTATAAAGGAGTTAAAGACACACTGTGTCAAACCCTCAATGATTGGGAGAAGGTGAAAGGAGAGACTCATTCCCATCGTCAGGTGCATAAACTTTGATCATTATATGCTTCTTCCTAAGCCTGTCCCTGTACACTGCTGGACGTAGGCTTGCCCAAGTTTGTACCACATATTCCGATCTCCCGTCTTCCTCATCCAGCCCCTGCCGGCGAGCTTGCGCAGGTCGTCAGTCCAGTTATTACAGTTATATTCATGGATCAAAAATCAAGAGTTTTCATGACATCTCTTACGCTGTGGCGCATGAAACATTTTTTCTTTTGTTATAACTTATAAGCAATAACATTTTATTCTCTCCATATTTTCTTTATACGAAACACATAAATATTTTAGTGGAACAATCATCGTTCGTTGAGCGTATATTGCTGTGCCTGTCGAACGTTCGGTAAAACCACACAAGGTTTTAAGAAGCGAACAGCACTTAGACTGGATGGTTTGGTGCAAGATTGTAACACTTTCATGTAACTTTTCATTTGATATTACAATTTAAGTCGTGCTATAAGTAAAGATTTGTAAAGTCAGTGACGTAAATTGAGATCGCATAGAATAATAAATCAAGCAAATAGTTATGGATCACGCATATTGATAGTTTCCGTAGTTATATAGAGACATTGAAAGTACCGTGTTTTTATCATTTGACTAAAAGATCCTAAAGAAGCATTTAATCGAAAATATCCCATATCTAAAAAGTTACATAACAGATCTTGTTCAGCCCATTTTTCGTTTAAATTATATTTATTACCAGAGTTCATCCCGCGGCTGCACCACGTATCAAACCCTAGGTAGTATTTCCTTTTTATTTACACAAAACTAAATTAGTTTTTTACATATACAACGAAACTAAGTCCATGTAGTCTATAAAACTGCCTAGCAAAACATAGAGGTGAGTCGAAGCCAACCTGATTTGAAGTAATATAACGAACGATATGTTGTTTCCGACAACCTAGGTATTTGTTAGTAAATTTAAAAAACACGATTGTAGCGCCATCTACTTAGCTAATCCGTCTATGGTATCAAAATGACATCATTTATCGGGATAAAAATTACCCTAAGTTGATTCAGGATATAAGCCGGCTCTGTGTCAAGTTTCATTTATATATATATATATATATATATATATATATATATATATATATATATATATATATATATATATATATATATATGTTCAGTAGTTTTCAAAAGGGATGCGATCACAGCACCATTTTTTTAGGTACTTTCGTCTATTCCGCGGAAACCACATCATTTATCGGGATAAAAAGTATTCTAAGTTACGCCTCAAAATATAAGCTAGCTCTATGTCGAGTTTCATTTAAGATTGTTCTGTATTTTTCACGTCATACTCTAACAAACAGATAGATAGACCAAAATTCTAAAAATTGCATTTTCGTGTCTGCTGGTCCGAAGTAGCTCCCCTGATTTTTTTACATTTTTAAACGCATTGTATCATAACCATTTACAGATTTATTATAGTATAGATTTAATCACTATCACTACTACCCTGTCTTTTCACTCTTCTCCACTTTATAGCTCAAACTTAGAAGGAAGGAGACACAGAAATTCACGAATTTGCATATAAAAATCTCACCACCTGTTGACATAAATAAACGGAAAGAAGTCTTTAGAAACATTTTTATGATCTTTATAGGCCAATTAACTATAATTAACCTGACAAACTGTAGGTATATTGACCACCTTAAATCTTAATTTTTTTATAATACCAATTTATTACATTATTGCTATAAATTCTTTTTCCTAAATACTTAGTAATTTACGAGAAAACTAATGACATACGAGTACAAATACAAAAATGAAGATTTCGCAAAGATAAGACAGATTTAATAAAATACACATATTTTACATTTGCATATTTCATTTGATGATAGCTTGCTTCGGCATAAACTGGTTCCTTCGAGCAGGTCGTCATTAAAAGGCTTTTAATTCTTGATGCTTCCCCTATTCACGTCGTCGATACGTGGTTCTGAAACAAAAATAAAATCGTTTTTATACACAGCTCTTATTTTGTAAGATCTGTATAAGGTAAATACTACATTCATTTAATGTGAAATTTGTTGTATATATTGGTAAATCTTTACATATACATTGGTAAATTTTTATTCCATACAACGGATGTAACAATAACAAATCTGGGATATGATAGTGATAGTCCACACACAATGAAGGGTTCCGAAGAAGTAATTAACGTCGATAATTATCGTTATTTAGTTAAGGAAATATAAAAAAGTGTAACACGGAGGTTTCATTCATCAGTGCCAACTTCTACCAATGTTTATGAATATATATGGTTCAGGTCCTGAAATACAGACTTCGCTTATGTCTGCGATATTATAAGAGGTTTTCTGAAATCTAGATAAATCCAAATTTATCTCTAACATCAATTACAGTATCTTATGGTAGCTTAGAATATATAAACTACTATAGTGGCTCCCAACGTGGGGCGGTATTATTGGGTTGGCATGAGACAATCCATTGTCAACTATGTTAAAGAGTATGTAGAATGTCAGATACAAGGCTGACAATAAGAAGCCTAGCGGTCTTTTACAAACGCCTGCAACTAACCCTAGATTCGAAGTAGTCGCAGTAGACCTCTTCCGTCCGTTACCAGTAACTCCTAACAATAAAGATGGGTTCGGATACTTGAATCCAAATTTATTTCTGACATCAATTACAGTATCTTGTTGTAGCTTACAATAATCTATCTATACATATAATAAAACTGTAGAAGCCGAATTTCTGTACAATGAAAAAAAAAATGATAAAAACCGAGTTAGGTGGTTGTAAGAAGTGAAATAGAACTAATTTTCATTTTTTTTAAATTTTTTGTTTCTCTGTTTGTACCGGCTAATCTCCGAAACGATTGGATCGATTTAAATAATTTTTTGTATGGTGGTAGCTTATATCCCTGGTCAACATATAGGATACTTTTGATCCCGAAAAATTAAAGAGTTCACGTGGGATAGTTAAAATATCGCGTCACGCGGTCGAAGTCGCGGGCATCAGCTAGTTTACTATAAAAGTAATTATCGAAATTATTTCCCCATTTCTCAAAAACTGCTAACAAGATATTATTTGAAGAATTTTCTTTTAGAGTTTTTTAAGCTTTATTAAATCGACTTTCAGGATGTTTGCCTCATATTTCAAAAGTTAAGGGATCATAATTTTTAAATGTTTGGAAAAAAATATTTTGCCAGTTATTGATTGAAATAAAAATACATCGTTATAATATGATAAGTAATGAAAGTTAAAGATCGATCTCTTGTAGACCATTGTTGGGTAGAGTTGCACATTTTTGATTACGGATGGTGAATTAATAAGCTTTGACATTAATTCTCTTTAAATCAATTGAGACATTTTTGTATGGATATACCTACTGCGTTATAAGGTCATCATTATTAAGAGTCAAATAACTTACTAATAATCGTTAAAACGGTAAATAAAATTATTTTTATGTTAAAGTGAATATAAAGTTTATGGAAAAAGACTTAATCAAAACTTTTAATTTATGAACGACTAAGTTTAAAAGTATGTTTCAAATAATTGTACTTATATATTGATTGAAAGTTTTAACTGTTTAACTGTTTTAAATCATTCGTCAGCATTCTTCTTCCATGATAGCAAGGTATTTCGAGACACGCTGTTTTTATATACTGCTAGTGGGGGATTTATACAACAAAACACATACTCGGATTTTTAATTACCTGGACTAAAATGGTAGCTGCAGTCGACCCTTTTTGATTAAGTGAGTTGTGTAAGTTGAATCCACAACTCACCACTGAGTTTAATCCAACAGAATTTCTATAGGATTCAGTGGTAAGCTTGCAACATAAAAAAAGGTCAATCATAGCTGTCATTTGAGTCCAGTTAATTAAAAATCAGAGTATAGAAGAGTTCTGTTTATTTAGACTTCCGAACGAAGAATGCCGAATACACAGCGGGTTTGCTGTATTTATATAAAAATACAAAAGTACCTCCATTATTTTAATCATAAACAAGTCTAAAGTTTATTCTGATTAGTTATTACATAAATTATCCAATGCTCATACAGCAAATACAAACAAATCATTAATAATAGATGGAGCCACTAAAACTGAGTAGGTGGCGCTGCTTGTAATAAATGTTATTAAAAATACTAATGATTTAGGATTTATTTTATAGATGCCAGAATTCAATTGGACAAGAGTGTCATATTACTGCGGCTTAAGTCAGTTGTAACTAGTAGTTTTCTCACCACTTAGCAAAAATATCACTCGCAAGCAGCATCTAATCCCAGACTGCGACCACATGGCATCATTTTTCCTTTGATAAACCACAATGCAAAGGCCCTTTTGTTAAGCAACGACATGCTCCGCATGCTGCACTCGAATCAGCTCATTAAAGTCTTTCCTTCACGTCATTTCCTTTAGACATCGTGTTTTCAATCCTTATAAATGTCGACAACGTGGCCATTATTACAAGAATGCAAGCTCGTTACCTCAATGCATTGTGATGTTGTTGATATTTCAAACTTTTCCTCTCCAATTTGTTTTTTTTTTAAGTTTATGGCTTGGCAACTAGGCCTTTAAAGCCAGGCGCAGTTGTATTGTAGGCTACAATCCACACCATTCAACGGAGTTCTTGTGAAAACTCGAAAGGCCACATTTGACTATACAGTTCACATTTCTTACAAAAACACATAATTACTACTCAAAAACTATCAATATCCTACAACTATTGTTAATTTTAAAGTAATTTTACACATTTTTAGAAAATAAAACTGCACAGCACATCGTCCCCTTTCAGTTCCCGACAAAAACTCTCCAATTTGATTAAAAATAAATTCGGACATAGATTATCTATATTCTAATATTATATCACATGCTTTCTTCTGTCAAAGTCAAATAGCGTTTTAACAGTATTAACTTGTGATGAATATTAACATATAGCGAAGAGATATTAAAAAAAAAAAAATAGTAGTGTAATCTACGAGTATGTAGTTATTCGTGGGGCTTCAAAAAATGCAAGTCAGGATTGACTGAATGTTAGGATAGGACGACTTCAGAGTCGTGGTAACGTAATTACTAGCGCACGCGTCCCAAACTTAAAGAGTACGGGCTTGAATCTTGGCCAAAACGCATGCACCACTTGGGCAGTTTTCGGACCTAATGTGCATATAGTTCAATTACCACACGCTAACAACGGTGAAGGAAAACATTATGATGAAACCTGCACATCGAAAAAACCGATGTGTTAAACCTCTCAAACCGCCTTGGACAATCATGGCGGGTATACTGTCCGTTCTCCAATAGTGGGAAGTCCGAGCCCAGCAGTGAGACGTTGAGGGGCTGTTGTTATATTTTTATTAAATGATTCAATATTTTTAATGTTGTTGTTCAAAATGGTTACTGTCAGTCAGATTTAAAATTACCTGCATGGAAAAAAATAATATTCGGTAATTATTTGACAGATAAGGAATATTTTACAATGGAATTGCAATTCAATATATTTTTAAATTTAACTTGACTTCATATCAATCTAATTTTTCTGTACTTTTAACCAAAAAGTTACTCAATCGAAAAAATAACATACTAAATAAACTCTTAACATTCGAACTCCGCGCCAAAAAGAAAACCAATTATGCCAATTTAACAAAAAAAAACTGAATTTGGAATCATAAACAAATCATCCATTCCCACTACTTTTTTGAAAAAATGTATGAAGTAAATCATCATCTAGTCGTCTGATGGAGTAACACTGTGTGGAAACACAGGGTTTTAATTCTTTTTAATATACTTTTATATTATTGTTATGGCAATAAGTGATCTTATTGATCAAAGTAATTACTTCTACAAAATTTAAAAATAGATTATAACAATCTAACAATTGATGGTATACGAGAAGAAAATAATTAAAATTATTGCAGTTTTTTTGGTACTACCAATAGAGCCACTTTAGGCATTAAGCTTATCGCCAAATCAAATCAAATCCAGTTGGAATTGTCAGGATACCAACCGTCCCCCAGCCCAAGGAGAACCCCACTCGCTGACGGGGCACGGAAGTAGATTGCGGCGTAGGCCACAGCTGATTCCTGTGGCTCCGGCATATGACGACAAGAGTGTTTATTGGGTATTCTGGGGGGAAGTCGACGAGTCCCGTACTGTCCCACTGTCATGTCAACAAATGTCAAAGGGAGTCAACCCGATAAAAAAGGCTTCATGCAAAAACTTTGGAATATGCTGCCTCTTACTGTAAAAGAGGCCAAATCCTTACCAACATTTAGAAATTTACTCACAAAACACTGTCCACAAGTAGCTGTCTGATTAACACAATATAATCATGCTAATACATTTATTATAATAACTTATGTATTTTGAAATATATTATTGTATATGTGTATATATAATATAATATATATAATTGCATATTTATGTATGTATTTGTATATTTAATTCCTAAATTAGTTTGAGTATTTATTTATTCCTACATCGCCTGATTCAAATTTCTTTGCCTAGAAAATATTGTAAATATGATCTGTTTTGTGATTTTATATTTTGCTGTGCAATAAAGTATTATCTCTCTCTCTCTAAGTTCAAAATGTATCCCTAAAAATAGAAAAATGTATAGCAGTCAATTAACTAATGCATCACACAAGAAACTTGTAAAAACGGGGCCATAGTGCCGCGTTGTCATCCCTATGTCCCGTGGCAGGTTGCTTTGCGCAGCGCTCTCCACATCTCGGGCTAATTTGCGTCAGGCCAGCACAAAGAGAAATACGCTAATTAAAAACCAACCCGGCACAAGGTGTCATAGCAAACGGAAAAGTCGGGAAACGTTACGGGGCCGCACTCAGATGCGTTGGATCTCGGATGCGAGTAGCACGTTTGTTCTTTTCGACGCGAGTTTGATGGCTTTGATGTTTTACGTAAGAGATTTTTATTGTGCAAATGTTTTATCAATATGTTATTATTTTTATTGCATGAGCTCAGCAGACAGACGGGCGGCTTACCTTAAAGCAGTTACCACCGCCTGTGGACATATGTAACACCATCTGGTGCTATCAGTGTGCTGCCGCTTTCTAAAGTTGGACTAGAACTTGGCCGCTAATAGCGAAACACAACTCAGGATTGTTGTGGCGACATACTTTAGACCAGGGGTGGTGGCCATCCAAACGAGCAAATACCCTTTCTCCTGGCTGTGGGTTATTTTGTCACCTATTACGACAGGCCACCCGGCCGCAGGAAATTATATTCTTTCTCCGTTCCTGCACGGATATGCACGTATTATAGATACTGTTACGAGTTACAGGACTCGAATAAAAATGCCGTTAGAATTACTATAGAATTGATTAGAACTATACAAACACGTATAAACAGGTACAAATATAACTGAACACAATCAGTTCAAACGTAACGCACGATTCAATAACACGCACAAAGTCCGTAAATAGATTACCGAATGTAGTATACACGTCTTGCCCCGCTAGTGCTTATCGCTTGACTGCCGATCTCTCCATTGGGCCATTGCTTTATACTGCACCGATACAATATGGCTGCCCGCCCGCGTAGATCGAATTTCTTAGAATCAGTTCGACACACCTGTCTAATGACTGCCATAAATGATTACAATACCCAATAGGCTGTTTTTATAATTACAATTTTTAAACATAAAGTAAACAAAAGAAGTCCAAATGCGGAAAGGTAATAAAGTGTTTTATGGTAGGCAGGTGTGCATCCAGTTTTCTCGGCGTGTAACAATACATATGAAGCACGTAATATAGATACATATTCATGTAAAAATGACTGTGTCATATAAAGACAAACAGACATACAAACAAACAGGTGGCAGAACATGGTGATAACATAAGGGTTTTTGACAAAACGGCTACAAAACTCTAAGAAAAGATTTTCAGATTGAATTTAGAGAATATTGTAGCCACTAGAACAATTCACAGTTCCACTAACAAAACATAAACTCTCTCATAACTCCCAACTGGCAGAACTTTCAAGCGCGTAAATTTTGCAAAACGCAAACATTACCCAGAGGTATAGAACATTAGAATTTTAACTTGATATTTCAAACTGGGTGGGAAGATTAACAAATCCGAATCATGAGAAGCACTCGCGGATTCATATACAACTTATGACAGACAAGGACGTAGCGACGAAACACGTGTGCGCGAAAGGGATGGAATTTCCAAAGTATGAAGGTATGAGGCGTCGGTACATGGGTCTGACATAATGATATATTAATTTCTGTCGCCTCCATTGTTTTGTTAGGTATTTTACAGCGTGACGTATGGTCATTACGTTTTCATAGTTTCATAAAGACGTCGCCATGAATGCCGTCTGCTGCGTTCGCTCTTTGTGCGTTTAATGATCACGTAACGTGTATGGGTGATAAATTGCTTGTGTTTGTTTATTATTGCTCTTATTGGAGTTTTAAGGTAGTAAAGATGTGGTAGTGGCGCGGAGGGAGGTGGAACAAGGGGGGGGGGGGACGCGTTTAATAGTAAAAGCTGATTTATATTGATCCAACTACTGACTTCAAATTCAAAGGAATCCAGTGCTGACTTCATACTGACCTCGTGTAAATTGACTTAAGTCAGTATAGCGCTACTAAGTCTGACTGACTTCGATATTCCTAATTGAATGTTTTGAAGTCAGTCCGATTCCCAAGCCAATCGAGCTGAATCGATGTAAATCAGCTTTAAGAGACGACACGACAAAATAATTTACAGTCGATTTTACCGAATAATCATAAAAAACAAGTTACACTTATATTATTCTGGGGCCGATCATAGATAATAAATAACAGAAAATTCATTTACGAAATTTGCCATTGTTAGAATTGAACCCGGAGCCTCTGCATTGCAGTGAAGTAATCAGGCTAAGGCTTAACCTACTTAACCACAAAAGCCGCCAAAGCAAAGGCTGGGTTTAAAGCTGTGTCCCCGCACGAACTATGCTCCGCGCATCTGCAACTGCTTTGATGAAGACGGTACACGCATCTCCCCAAGAAACACGCACGAACAGACTGAGTTTCCCTTTGTGTTCGCACAAATACCGCCACCGATTGGAGCGCTGAGCGTGGAGCGCGCATCGTTGTACGCTGCAGGAGCGCGTACGTATACACTATGTGAAGCAGTTTCAAGAGCGCGGAGCGCAAGAGGTTTGCGAAAATATTGAATACCCAGCTTAGCAAATAGATCATTTAGGCCTTAGAGGACATCCGTTTGGTTGATGTTTAAAAACCGATGATATTCAAGTAAATAAATAGTGTGAAGACAATAGACGACACCAATGAGATTTAATAACTTCCTATAGTACATAATGACATGATTAAAATTTCCCTGACGCTTATCAATATTTCATAATGAGACTTGGTCTTTGATATTGATATTCTTGTACTCGTATAGAATATAATGATGGATATCTGCATGGAGTAGGGTTTTAAAACGAGACTGCTTTAGTAATTTCCTTGAATTTCGCAGTTGAGTAATAGATATACGGAAAGTTTGTTTGCGACATTTTCCATACCAGGAATCGAAGCCAGAACCTCCGCTTTTCAGTGTGCTAGACGGTCAAAGCCTTCACCACTATATTATTCGTCTTTTTTGTACACTAGCTGTTGCTCGCGGTTTTGCTCGCGTTGATTAAAAATAGTCATAGTTTTTCGCATACATTCACGGAGTGAAAGTGAAAGATATTTTTGACTTCCTTAGGGGTTGAATTTCCAAAAACGTCTATAACACGAGTACATTTATTCCTAATCAGAAGCAGGTATATAAAATTTCGTGCTTTTTACTTTGAAAGTGACGGATTTTTATACTAAATTTCACCCTATATTTCTCTCAGGGGTTGAATTTTCAAAAATTATTTCTTAGAGGGCATCTACAGTGTAGAAAGAATCCGCATCCTTATGACTGTCCTAGCGCCAGTAGTTTGGGCTATGCGTTGGTAAATCGATCAGTGAGTGACGTCAAGTAATTATATATGTATAGATTTTGATGTATGGCCGTATTTATGTAGTGAAATGCGATTTATTTGTATTGTATTTTTATCTGGAGAAAATACTTTTGCTAGAGTAAAGAGAGTCGACAATAATGCGGGGAAAAATAGCGAAAATCTAAATAAATAAATAATAATAATAACAGCCCATGATCGCCTCACTGCTGGGCTCGGGTCTCCTACTATAGGGGAATGGAGAGTATACCCGCCACGCTTGTCCAAGGCGGCTAGGCTTGACACATCGGCTATCTCCATGTGCAGGTTGCATTCCGATGTTTTCCTTCACCGTTATTAGCACCTGGTAATTGTAATGTATGCACATTAGGTTAGAAAACATCCCAAGTGGTGCATGCATTACAGCCAGGATCGAACCCGCGGCCTTTGAGTTTGGGACGTGTGCGCTAGCTATTACGCTACCACGACTGTAATCTAAATATGACTGATTAATTCACGTGAAATAACCACGAACATTAAAATTTTGATATTTCCAAGCTACTATTATTACTAGGTTTTATACCTAACACCATAACATTGAAAGGGTGATTGAATTAGCGTATCTAATTATTGCTATAAGCAGATGGCATGATACATAGAACAGACGCAAGTCATCTCATGGGGGAGTAAAATGACACTGATACGTTTATTTCAAAATTGACGTGGTAGAATTACAGCTCTTAGGACAGACTCGCTCGGTGCGATACCACGCACTCACATCGGCTTGAAATGGCTTGCCTTGAGCCAATCTTGTTTTGTCGATGAGTCAGAGTTCCGGTGGCCCACTTTCCTACTGCATCCATTCTATCATCTCATTACATCCCCCCTATGCCATCCCTCCTAATACGTCTCCTCTATTACATCCTAGAGGCTTGTAATACGTTGGCATTGCCCTTGGCGTTGCAAACGTACAGAGATGACTGTTACCACTTTCCACCAGGTGAGATGTATGTCTGTTTGCCCGCTTAAATTAATAAAAAAAGTTAATTTACAAGATCCCAAAAATAAATTAAGAAAGAATTGAAAGTAAATCATGAATCTAATGGGCCTAGTATATATAGGTATGCCAGTCCTTTTAACTGTTAAGCTTATTGATTATGTACATAAGTTTATAGTGTACAGTAATAGGTAGATATAATAAACAACAGCCAAACACACATTATATTATATGCCCAAGCTAAGCCAATTACGCTTGTATTATATTAGATGGCCTCTGTGGTTAGGCGGACTAAGCCTTTGCCGGCTTACCTCACTGCAAATCAGAGGCTCCGGGTTTGATTTCTGGTATGGTAAATTTCGGAAAACGAATTTTCTCCGTTTTTTACTATGGTCTGGGTGTTTGGGATCGGCCCCAGAGTAATCCGTTGTATGTTACCTATAACACAAACATAAATTGCTTAATTTTAGGATATACAATATGTGTGTTTGTCGGCCGATTATTTAAAAAAATATGGATAATATACAACAAACCACACTGAAAACAATCCAAGAGCCCCAGACCATAGTATGCAAAGTTCTTTTACGATATTCACTCAGCCAGTTGCAGTAAGGCAGACCGACAAAGGCTTAGCCCACCCCACCACAGAGGCCGTCACACATTACAACGAAGTATATTCTAATCTACGACAAGCATTAACTTTTGTTGGCAAAACTCTCCTTAATGGCACATAAAACCTTATACTCCCCATAAACTAAACGCACTACTCAAAGCAATCACTCTCTTGTCGGCTATCAACTGACATAACACATAACTTCCACATATGTATTAATTAAGAAAATAACGATCGCAACAAACAATACTCGAACAACGCACGAAGCGAAATATTTCACTAGATATCCGACATTTCTTATCCCGACCCACTTAAAACATCCGAAGGGCAATGGGCCCTCAGAGTGTCATTCATCAACAACTTGCTACCAACTTTGTATGTACTTATTACCCACCCCAGACTATAAAATTGGACCAAATGTGCCCGAATATCTGACCAAACATTGGCCTTTATGTCGCTTATATTTAGGGTCGAATTTCGTTGTCGGACACATTAAAACACAGTCGTTTTAAAGCATTAATTATCGCTCGGCCCCAGTTTAGGGTAAACCCTTTTGGAAATTTCGCGTCCCTTTCTGGTCACCCTCTGACGGCCAGCGCTTCTCATTAGTATGCTCTATATAAAGCGAGGTATACGGAAAAGGTTCCGTTTAATTTCGAAGGTGCTGTTTACGTCTGCAAAGGGTGTGTTGGCATTCATTAAAATTTCAAGCAAATGATATGCGTGTCTGCACTATGAAATCCATACGTTTTTTTATTGCAGGAGAACAGCAGACAGGCAGACGGCCCACTTGATGGAAAGCGGTTACCATCGCCTATGGACATTTGCAACACCAAAGTTGCTACAAATGCGCTGCTGCTCTCTTAAGGGAGACTGGAACCTGGTCACTCATGCCGGAACACAACTCAAGGTTGTTATGGCGACATACTTTAGTCTAGGGGTGGTAGCTATCCAGTCGGGCAAATGCCCTACCACCTGGCTGTAGGTTGTTAAGTCGCCTCTTACGACAGGCCGCCCGGCCGCAGGAAATTGTATTCTTTCTCCGCTCCTGCACGGATAGATACTAATATATTAGTGCAAAAGTATGCTTCATATTTATTTCTTTTAGTAAGACTTACAGACAAACAGTCATATAAATTAACTACGTAATTAAAAAAATTTGCTACCATACAGAATTTTTCTTTGTGAACTTTTCATGACAGAAAGAGTGAATCGATATTATGGTAGGCAAATAGATTATTATTATACATCTTATTGAAGGACATGTGCTACCTTTTATCTCAAAAAACAATATTTAACGGATATTAAAAAATAAACTACAAACCGCTCCTGGGATAAAAATATCACACATTTTATTACAAAAAATTTGCTATCGATCATGAAAAAAATTACGTTGGAATTCGATTTTTTTCTAAATCTTGCCATTTTAAATAATTCCCAGAAAAAATCCCGCGAGATTGCGAGGAGAAAAAGAGAGAAAACCGCATCGAAATCGATCCAGTAGTTTTTAAGTGAATCCGGATGTGATGATGATGTTCTCCGTCGTTTAAATAGTGTATGCCAGTTGTTTTTTTTTAAGCTTCAATGTTTAGAATTTTATAATATTATAGATATCCATAGACACTTGTAATTACTGGTTGTATAAACATTGAAGTGCATTCCACACCGGTCCGGTTTATGCAAAATTAGTTACCCAACACAAAACCCACCCCTGGTAAGCCGTATTAGCTTATCTTTCCACTTGGCACGCTATAAATTGGTCAAAATCTCCTTGCCTCCTCGACTTTACCACATATACGTTAGTATTGAGTGTAGGGTGCACATGTTACAACTACAAATGGGGATTAATTTCATTTTAAGTACAAAACACTACATATTATGTCGGAATAAAAAAATAGGTGATAGGGAAACACAATAAAAAATAACATTTCCAATTCAAAAAAAATTTGGCATACAAGCAAACATCGTATATATATTTCCAAGCTAAACCTGTAACATTCGCATTCCTATTAACTTACAACGAACACTTCTAAGGCCGGTTCCGGCCACACTGCAGATCAAAATACCTAATATCAAAAAGATCGTTCATAAAATTTACCTAGGATTAGGTAACCAACCTTGGATCTCTTAGTTTCAGTAAACTAGATGGATCAATGTTTGAAGCATTAAACTGCAGAAGTCGTTACTGATTAATTGACTATCTCATTTTTCGCATTAGGAAACTATGTTTTTATAGATAGAAAACATTATAACGTTGACTAAATTCATACAATTTACAATAATAATATATAATAGTACGTTACGCTTAATTTATCTATAATATTTTAAAATTGTAAAAGCTTAGTCTTTTGTTTTCTAGATTTTATGTGTTTTTCTGTTTGTTCAGGATTTACACAACAACTACTAAGCCGAATTCGATGCGGTTTTAATTAATTGATAGCAAATTGTTAGACTTAAAATCTGTGGTACATTTTATTCTGGGAAACCCACGGAATTTTTCCTGGGAATAGTTTAAAGAGGCCAGAGTGAAAAAAAACCATGCCATTTTTCACTGATGCTAGCCAATTTTCTGAAATAAAATCTGTGATACACTTTATCCTGGGATTTTTCCATGTAATTTTAGGACTTACTTCAACATTTATAGACATCTTTATTATAACAGTTGTAGTTGTGTATACATTTAGCAACATTATTTATCCCTGATTTTTACTAGACTTTCCGGAATTCATGTTTATTCATACTAAAAACATATTGCGCTGCTGGAAATACCTTTTTGATTTTAAATATTGCAAAACAACAGTAATCTATGTTAACCGTCCAATGTGGATGAAGTCGGAGGCGAATTCTGGTAGGGATATATAATTCAATGAATAAATATGAGCATAATTCCAAGCATTTATAAATTCCTGTTGGAAACTAAATCCAGAGTTTTGGTCACAATAGTCTAACCATTGTGACCAAAACCTTGGATTGGAAACCTTGGAAAGACTGCCACAATTTCTTAATATTTTTATTATTTAATGTTTATTTTTGATGTTGTGTGCTGTTGGAAAAGTACAGTTCCGCTCATTTCGCAACCAACCGTCACCCTACTGCCTGCCAAATCTACTAGAACGGTATCAACGGTTCGCTATGTTCAACCAGTAGAAAGATAAGATCGCATTGGTACAGTCAACTAACAATATGTTCTATAAATGCCAACTCAGATTACACCATCTTGTTTATGTACTCTACTGTACTACATAAATTAACTTTGACGTCGAGTATACTTCAAATTGTTAGGGGGTTTCTTATCATTGTTATGAATTGAAGCAATTTATATGGTTATAGTAAGTTATAGGAGATTAAAATTTAAATAGTCAAATTTCATAATTATGGTTACCCTATCTTTTTTTAGTGTATCATACTAATAAAAGAATAGTGTATTGATTTTTTAGTGTAAATTAAAACAAACAACCGCAAAAAGTTTTATAGTTTATGCACAGCGATAAATTTGATTGATAATATTTGACTTTAATAAATCACATCCAGTAATTTATAACTATTTGGAAAAATTTAATTTTGTCAAGTTATCACACAAATGGAGGTTAATATATGGCATTAAACGAAGACTTAAAACTTGTCTGTATACGGAATGGGAGGTTAAATAGGCCGAGTAGTGTTTGTGTGGTGTCTATTTACTTGAATATTATTCAAAAATGTAAACATTCTGCAATACTACCTCGCTAGAGCAACATACAAACAATATGGCCCGAAGCCAAATTCTAGTCAATGACAATATTAAATTCTACTTCAGCCTTACTAATTCAAAACAGAAGTTTGTTTATTCTCGTATCCTGGAAGAACAATACATATTTCCATTAAGCTTAAAAATTTAAAATTACATAAAAGTTACACAAGAGAACAACGACGATAATATAAAAAACATAACTTACAAGCACAACTATCTAACCCACATTAATCGAACTAAGACCGAATCTCACACGTTAATAGTCGATTCCTATATCCTACAATCCATTCATCTGCATTACTACTGATTATGACATTAACTCTTTGCCCTTCTATCCTTACATCATGCAAGACATGGTTCCATCGTTACAGCGGCAGCACTTGAGTTATAAAGCACGCGCCCGAAGAGAAAGTTTTCAGACCTACCCACATTAACCACACACACACATTTTTATCAGGATCGGAGAAAGAATACAATTTCCTACAGCCGGGCGGTCTGTTGTAGGAGGCGACAGAACAACCCACAGCTACCATTCCTGGTCTAGAGTATGCCGCGATAACAACTTTGAGTTGTGTTCAGGCATTAGTAGCCAGGTTCTGGTCTCCCTTTAGAGAGCGGCTGCACATTGGTAACACCTTTGTTGTTACGAATATCCATAAGTCTACTGAACTCTTGCAATAAAAAAATGCATTAATTTTATATCTACATACACTACAAACTTGATATAAATAATATTAATTTACTATTAATCGTAAGGTAAAAGGGTGGGTAGAGTACAATTAGAAGGCCGGCTTTACTAGTATTCCCCAAACCGCAGTTATCAAAAACTTACTTTTATTACCGTTCCAGCATTAATTACATTATCAAATAGCACGAACTAAAGCAGATAAGGTGGGGGGTCCCCTCCCACACAAAGTAATCTTTACACGCACCCCAAAGCTTCGGAACTCGGGAACAAAGTTGGAATAACTTTGGAAGACCAAGGGCTGTTTAGAAAGGACCCTAAGTTGCTCCCCGACGCTGAAATATTAATGTAGTTTCACAGAATCCTATATGAGAGGTGTACCTATATGAATTTCATGGTATTTGCTAATGGCCGGTGATGGTTAGGTCCTTTCATAAATCTACAATTGATATCTTGTTTAAATATAGCCAGGCAAAGTGAGATTTCAAATAAAATAAAATAATAAAGAAAGAAAGAAAAAGTTTTATTGCCTTAAAGTCGACGAGTGTGTCAATAGCAAAAAATACATAATAGATTTATAATAAATTGTACACAAAAACAAAGTTGATTCACAAAACATTAGACATATGTACTGTCGAGGTATGAAGACGTTCGTCACCTTAATGTCGACTTTTGCTTGCACAAGTTCAAGAAATTTAATAAATGTAACGTTTTTTTTATTGCAGGAGTTCA
This sequence comes from Dendrolimus kikuchii, assembly GCA_019925095.2. Taxonomy (NCBI): domain Eukaryota; kingdom Metazoa; phylum Arthropoda; class Insecta; order Lepidoptera; family Lasiocampidae; genus Dendrolimus; species Dendrolimus kikuchii. The sequence goes on from CM034400.1 coordinate 17,252,474, forward strand.
GCAGACAGGCAGACGGCCCACTTCATGGAAAGCGGTTACCATCGCCTATAGACATTTGCAACACCAAAGGTGCTACACATGCGCTGCTGCTCTCTTAAGGGAGACTAGAACCTAATCACTAATGCCGGAACACAACTCAAGGTTGTTATGGCGACGTACTTTAGACCAGGGGTGGTAGCCATCCAGTCGGGCAAATGCCCTACCACCTGGATGTTTTGTCACCTCTTACAACAGGCCGCCCGGCCGCAGAAATTGTATTCTTTCTCCGTTCCTGCACGGATAAAAACGTTTTGCTACGGTTATATAATATATAATGGTGAAAAATGAAAATTGCAATGTTGACAATGACAGATACAGAGATTAACAATGGTTTTAATCATCAGAAATAAAGAGGATGTAATCACTACGCTTATCATAAATATTAAAATCAATAAAAAGGTTTTATATCTCTAAACAATCCTTTTAGGCAAGATAGAAAATCAAACCACTTTGATCTAAGTAATTTCAAACTTTATCGTCAAACAGTTAAACATATTTTTTTGTGAAATAGTCTGTTCTGTGACTTAGTTTGAAAAGGTAACATGTGCTCGCGGAACGTTAAATGAATCAATTTAAAAACTGACGAACCTTTTCATACCGCGACTGTGCATATGTAAATATGGATTGTACGTCGAATTTTTAGTTTGTATAATCGCCACTTTTGACTCCCCCTATACCCTGTGGTCTCGTGGGCTAAGCCTTGGGCCGCCTAATTCTATAAAACACTAGTCTCGGATTTAATTCCCGGCGAGTTAAATTTTGTCAACGAAATTTCAGTTATTTACTTATTATATTTATTTATTTAATTTCAGTCTGTATCAATTGTCATATTATTTCAAAGTACAGGCTTCTATTACTTGACTTGAAAATGTACGTTGTTCGTTTTTCTGCCAATTTCTTAAAGGTATTATATTGTATTGTCTATAATATTATACAATTTTAAACGTGTATTCTTTTGATTCTTAAATTTTTTGTGTTGGTCTGTTTGTTCGGGATTTATATAAAAACTATTTGGCCGATTTTAATACGGTTTTCGCTGATCGGTAGTAAATTCTTGGACTTGAAATCAACGATACTTTATATCCCGAGAATACTACGCCAATTTTCTTGGGAGAGATTTAAAATGGACGGGCAGAAAAAAATTGACTAGAATGAGAAATTATCACAGCCCTATAAAATCTTTAGTAAATGAATTGTAGTTGTGTATGCCTAGAGTAAAATTACTTATTACGAGTTTTTACGGCAATTTCAAGGATCATTGTATCATATTTTATACTAGAAATTTCTTACCCTGCGGAAAATAATCTTTGATTGTATATTTAGCAGAATAACTATAATATTTGTTACCTGTCTAACGTGGACAACGTCGTAGGCAAATGCTAATATTGAAATAAAAATTTGTTTTGTACTAATATATCTCAGCCACTTATTGTAAGTACCCACCGAAGTGTGTTATATATATATATATATATATATATATATATATATATATATATATATATATATATATATATATATATATTTAATTACTTTTCCAAAAATTAATGGAGTGGTAACACATAGCTACATTCTGCATACAGGCATTTTAATAAATATGAGTATAAGATGATAATGAATAGAAGCAAACCAGTCTCATATGTCTTATAGTTCTGTTTAATTTATGCACCACTGAATTGCAAGTAAACTGGACGCAATATTGAGTACTGAACGCACACACACATACCACATGTAGACACTTGCAAAATAACCCACACATAGATGGCAGCCAGGCAAATTTTCAACATGGCACACCAAGTTAGGGGTGGACTAGACTCGTGTCCTTCCTTTTGATTGCAATTAATTCGGAAACTAGGGGTGGCAGCGAGGAAAGGGTTCGACCAATGCGCAGGGCCGGATCGGGGAGAATGGTTCGAGTTTAGAAAGTTAGTACGAGTGTTCATCGGTTCGGTTAGTCGTTAGTGTTTAGATGTTTTCCAATTGAAATAATTTGGGATTTAGTGATTTCTTCGAAGTTTTGCAAACGTTCGGTGTATGGGAAGCTTTAAAATCAGACTGGAATTTAAATATGCATATTTATTTATTGAGTCTACTTGCTTTAGATGACGTTGTCAATGTTTTATTAATATAATATGGGCGTTATGTATTAGAAGCTTAAAAGTAACATAACGGAGGAACCAAATTCATTGCAATAATCATTCTTCTCGTTGTAAATTTTAAAAATAATGATCGTCATTCGATGGCTTTACTACCTGTGAACGGTAGAATGTGGCTATCTTAACATTTATGTTAATAAATATTAGGTAAAATAAACAATATTGAAAGTCGTAAAGACTAATCATTTTTCAATAAAAAAAATATATATTTTTATTAATTATGTTTAATGAAGATATTATGCATATCATCCAAACTGCATTGTTTAGTCCGGCCCTGGACAATAAACAGTCTGCCCCGTTTGCCCGCCATTACTTAATAAAAAATGCCTACATTTTTGTCATTTATTTTTATATATACCTACTGAAGACTGTAGAGACCTACTGAATTGTAACTTTACAACTAAAAATTTGTTAGTATTTGTTACTATTACACAAATTGGAAAATAATGTTATTAGTGAATAGAAACGACGGCTTTCTTAGACTTTAAGAGTTTGTTTTCATAATCTACAAGAAGCTTATATACGTTACCTAAATATTGAAACAAACAAACCTCCAAATATCTATTTTTTTTTAATATATTATTATTATGTATTAGTTTGAATTTAGCTGCTGATTTTTGTATCTGCATTTTTCTCTTGTTCTCTTGTGTTTGATTATTTAAAAATTAAAACACAAGGGTGCCTCCACAGGTTGTTCTTTGGTTGTTTTTTTGTCTTTTATAATTTACATTTGCACGTTATCGCTTTTTTTTTTTTTTTTTTATTGCAGGAGATCAGCAGACAGGCAGACGGCCCACTTGATGGAAAGCGGTTACCATCGCCTATGGACATTTGCAACACCAAAGTTGCTACAAATGCGCTGCTGCTCTCTTATGGGAGACTGGAACCTGGTCACTAATGCCGGAATACAACTCAAGGTTATTATGGCGACATGCTTTAGACCAGGGGTGGTAGCCATCCAGTCGGGCAAATGCCCTACCACCTCGCTTGCACGCCTTAGCTTATTTAATTTATAGATTTGTACAGGTAGTTTAACATTACTTCCAATATTAGTTATAGTTTAATTTACTTTTTAGTATTAGTTAAATCCAAGATCAAACATATAATGTGTAAACAGTATTAAAATAATAAAGAAAGCCAGCCAGAGGTTAAAAGTCGTAATAAGTTTATGTTGAAATTATTTGACCTAAACAAATATACAGAGCGAACTTTTCAAGTGAGCCTTCAGGGCCAAATCCTAAAAAATACGTAATAGCGAAAAATATTCAAAAGAGTTTCGAGGCAGATTTTGATAAAAACTAAATGGGTATCATTAGATTTTTTTTAAATCAGTTACCCTTGCCAGGAATCGAATCGGCTGTATTTGAAATATTTAATCGACTTGTATTACAATATCAAATCATAGTGTAGCTTGTAAGGATCAATTTCTGTGAAAGAATGCCAAACGGTAAACCAAGGGTTGTTTTTGAACACAGTGTTTTATTTTCCATACATTAATTAAACATCAAATAGCACCGGTCATTTGACCGCACCCCATTTGAATGCAATCAATGTTTACCCATTGACTGTTTTGATTGATTAGAGTAAAATAACGCGTGCCTTTCGAATATCAATTTATATATACGTTTTAAAAATAGAATAATTTCCATCATTCCCGTATTTAATAAAATGAGGTGAGTTTTAATTAATGTACGTCAAATAGAATATTTTTTTCAAAAACAACCCTTTTACTTGTTTTGCCGTTTGACATTTTTTTGCAGAAATCGATCCTGAGAAGCTACACTATGATTTGATGATAGATGATCATGATGATGATGATGATGATGATGATGATGATACAGGGTGTGTTTATTATGTCAAAATCAGCCGATTCGATTAATGACAAGGTAATTGTCATGTCATTATCTCCGCTATTTCGTATTTGACTCTGAAGGCCCACTTGAAGAATTTACCTTCTATAGGTATATCTATAAGGGAATACTTCAAATTATAATTGTAGGGGTTAGAGATATCTAATCATTCTTAGTATTCTTTTACTATGATATTAGATACCTATTTGCTGTATGGGTTTGAAACTTACTAAATGCATTAGTAAGAATAATTTCTGGCAGCAGTCGTAGCCTGGTCTCCGGATGCATGTCGCCGCACTACGCATCCGCACACTACGTAATCCATTTAATGCTGTACACTTGGTTCCGGCTTCGACTTTCGCGGCTTAGCCCACGTAAATTAACTATCACACTCAGAGACCTTCATTGAAAAAAGAATAAAAGTTAATGTCTGATAAAGAAGACACGCTGAAACCAAATAAAATGTGTGTGTGAGTGTCTTTGTTAATCGCATACATTTATTTTGTTGAAGTTTGCTCCTTAAGAATCGATTTTCATATAAGCTTGTATGGAAATTTTATGATGACTGAAATATTACAAGCGTTAACTGAAAAGCGTTACATTTTTTATAATACAATTTCTCAACAATCGTCCTTAAGGAGTAAATTTCAGTTGTGCGTCGGAACTAAGATACATTTCTTCTCTGAAGCTACTGGGTATATACACATGAAATTTGTTAGGAATATATAATCTACTAGCCTCTGCCCGTAAGTTCGTCCGTGTGGAATAGTTAAAAAAATGTAAGTTAAAAAAACCCCCCGATTTTGAAACATTCTTCATTGGTGCTCTGTTCCTATTGGTCTTTGCGTGATGATATATAATCTATAGCCTACCTCGATAAATGGGCTATCTAACACTGAAAGAATTTTTCAATTCAGACCAGTAGTTCCTGAGATTAGCGCGTTCAAGCATACAAACAAACTCTTCAGCTTTATATATTACTATAAGATAATCACTAAACAATGCTTTGGTGAAATTGCGAACAAAATGACGATTAGGGTGACTACTATACATGTAACTAAGGATTGACTTTTTCAGTATACAAAATCGTAAGGGATATTGTGTCAGTTAGATATTAAAAAAATATATCAATGACATGGCCGATTTCTCTATCACCAGATCAAAATGATTCTATACAATAAAACACAACATGGGAAAATTAAAAATGACAGCTGCATGAATAAAACAATTGAATTATTTCACTTTTCAATTTATTCAGATTATAATTTATACAACTGATAACTATTATTTGATGATTAAAAAATCGGGCTTTAATTAATTAGTTGTTTTATTTTACATAGTAGTTGTTATGCCTTCGAGATTGTAGCGCGACGTATACCGCGTGCACTAAGATCTCCTCCCGTGAGGCGCGTTAGAGACCGCCCCACGCAACGAGAGCATGAAGATGCCGGGGGACAAAAGTAGTTCCCCGGCAGTCGATGTGGCCGATGGGCCACCGCCTGCCAGGGCCAGTGGTGGAGCTATGCCATAAACCAGTGGCCCTGGCATTAAGGGCGAAGGACGGAGTATCGAAGGGTTTTAGTGGGTATCCTTAACTGTGGTGTGGCCATAGCATCTTTAGCTCTGTCAAGGTTCATACAGAGACAACTGAAATGGTGCGGCCACGTTATATTCATAAAAGACACTAGAATGCCTAAAGCTGTCTTTTACTCAAAGCTTAAGGATGGAAAGCGCAAATCTGGCGGTCAATTTCTGTCTTACAGGGACGTACTCAAGCGCCATCTGTCTGCATGTGACATCTCAAGTGACAGATGGGAAGATCTTGCAAGGCAAAGAAGAGAGTGGTGTACTTCCATATATGTATCCATAAAGCTGTTGCTGCCTTCGAAACGCAGCGCATAGAACACTCTGACGATCAACGCCTTACCAGAAAGAACAGCTACACATATGCTGCGGCCGGGCGGCCTGTCGTAAGAGGCGACTTAACAACCCACAGCCAGGTGGTAGGGCATTTGCCCGACTGGATGGCTACCACCCCTGGTCTAAAGTATGTCGCCATAACAACCTTGAGTTGTGTTCCGGCATTAGTGACCAGGTTCCAGTTTCCCTTAAGAGAGCAGCAGCGCATTTGCAGCAACTTGGTGTTGCAAATGTCCATAGGCGATGGTAACCGCTTTCCATCAAGTGGGCCGTCTGCCTGTCTGCTGATCTCCTGCAATAAAAAAAATAAATAAAAAAAAATGACTCATCAGAACGGCTGTATTCCGCTCCTTGTAAAAGAACTTTTAAAACCAAATTTGGTTTCGCTAGCCACTTGCGCTCGCACAGCCGGACTTGACAAGGTTTGCCGTTGACGGATCCGTCAAGGAGGACTATATATAGTTCTGCCAAGAGGTGCTAGTTCCACTCCGAACTGGCGAATCCTCCCACACCGGTCGCGACTTTCTTCCTAAGCGCGGCTGATGGCCCTCAATCAGTTTTCCCCTTATTATAAAAAAAAAGAATATAGTAGGTGGTAATATGTTATAAAAATGAATGATTTAGTAATTTTAAATTAAATAGCCAAATAAAAGATTATTTACTAAAATACATACAGCATCCCTATTTACCCTTTGATCTCAGGTCATAATAAGGTTATGGGGTCACCTGATCAATTGACCGCAGCTTCTGAGCTGGACCGGTTAATAGTTCATCTCACAAAAACGTGTTATGGGGTGACTATTAACTGACCTAATGTACATTCAAATAGGGATTGTTAATATTTATTTAAAGTCGAATAAGTAGTTATGTTAATTTTAGTTAACACGTCATATTGTTTATTTAGATAGGTATACTTGACTACCCAACTATTAAAACCCGCTAGGGAACGAAACTTTCCGCATTATCAAATTTACATTTCATCTTTCATTGAATTAAATCTTCAATAAATACTTAATTAGTAAATCACATTACACCATAATTAATTAAAATAAAACTAAATTAAACACTAAACTCTGAGCTATCATGATTTTTAAATTTATATAAACTAATTTGACTTTATATGACTAATTTTATCATGTTTTTGTTAGTATACATACCATGAAGATGGTAGAATGTGTTGAACATGTCATTGTTACTTTTTACCACTCGCAAATAAGGATTTGATTTGATTACCTTAAAGTTATTTTTATAATGAAATATGAATAAAATTCATTTACAAATGTACCTATATGATAAACAATAGATAAACGTCAAATAAGATAGACTTCTTGTCGATAGTGGCAATAATAACGTAGAGTTGGGTACGTGTGTTGTAATTAATATATTTTTTTTATAACAGAAATGGCTTTATTACACATACACACATGACAAACGCTTGTGACATTTTTATAATTGTACTGATTTTCCCAAAATATCCACGAAATCCTAAAAAAATGTCATTTTAACAAAATATATTTAACTAGAGGTCCCGGCAGACGTTGTAACAAATTAAAAATCTAGGACCCGATACCAGCGGCACCTACCGGTACCAATTGTGAATCTAAACCCTCTGGGGACCCACTCAAACTCAAATAAAATCTTGGAAATAGTTTCAGGAGATTAGGAGGATTCTAGAACCCGATCCCAGCGCCACCTACCGGTATTCCAATTGTAAATTAAAATAATCTGGGCACCCACTCAAATACACAAAAAAAATCATCAAAATCGGTAAAGTCGTTCTCAAGTTTAACGCATACATACATTTCTACAATTCATTTTTAATTTATATAGAAGATCAATATAATTTCTCACAAAGCGCCCCTAGAAACTTATCTTATACTATAGGTTATTTAGGCTTGCTATCCACGTCGGATCCTAACAACCGCTCTAACCCAAAACTTCTAAAATCACGTCCGAGACAAAACTAAACTGTAGCAATAATTGTAACAAATGTGGCCAACTTTGTTTTGGCCACGAACCACCAACGCCTGGGGGCGCACTTCCACTTCCGAACTGTACTAGATACAGGAGATTAATTTTATCGGAACCCATCCTCTAACACTCATTTAAGTGTCAGGGGTTATAGAAAAATACACTACACGTCTGTGTATCTAATAAAACCCCACTCAAGGAAGAATTTCTTCATTACCTTTATTCCGGTATCTTACTCTCTGAGATCCTCAGGATACATATTATTAAAAATTACTGTGCATAAACTAGCTTTTATGACAAATACTTTTCAGTCTAAGCAATTCGTCTTTGAAACTCGCTGTCTGTTAATATCAGACTAGCCAAGTCACTGCCTATTTTAAATGAACTTGTGAAGGATTATTACCTATCATGCACCAGCAGTTATGGTCATTATTACCTCTTTTTTCTCGTTTTATATTATACTAGCTGTTTCGGCAGACGTTATTCTGATAAAATTTAGAACCCGATTCCAGCGCCATCTACCGGGTCCAAATGTAAGCTATCCCATCTTTCAAGTAGGATCAAACTGCACACGGTGTGCAAATTTGATTAAAATCGGTCAAGTAGTTTAGGAGTCCATCGCGGACAAACAACGTGACACGTAATTTATATATATTAAGATTATGGAAATGTATTGTATAATATTTTATTTACATATAGCTTATTAGTATATTTTTTATATTTTACTAGTATATATATGTTATATCATGTATGTATATATTTATTTATAACTAGATACTGATCCGGTATATCTCTTAACTGTATCTTTTAAAGGTATCAAGAGATTATCAGCAGTTTGCCAACAACGGATACTGAAGTACTTTGGTCAAATAGCTCGCAAGAACTCAGATAACATGGAGAAACTTGTTGTCACCGGGACAGTTGAAGACAAGAGATCTCATGGTGGATCTCCAAACAAATAGATTGACCAGGTTGCTTTGTTTGGCCCTCCACTATGCTCAAAACCGGTCTTGGTCGAGGAAAGCACTAGAATACAATACACCCTACAATATAGTCCATGTATCTTAGCAAATTCTTCGGATTCATAATCCGCAAAAATACCCCTGAAAACCTTGGATGGTCCAATGAACCGGCCCAATAAAATCTTTACCATAATATATGTTCCCAAATATGAACTGCGAACCCAATTAATCATACTCCAATACATATAAATCCACTCCGCTGAACACGTATGACATTGCACATTGTCCAGTCCAGACGTACCATGTACGGGCCCTAACCACAATACCCCCCCTTCCCTCAGCCCTTAACTTGAATACGGTCTAACCCTTCAGGTCCACGCGGCAATTATTCAAAGAGAATAGTTTAACAGAAAGGATTGTGAGGATCATTTCCTTAGGAATCAAACGACTCAACTACCATTCCCTTTTAAGCGAAATTGAGCTCAATGCTACAATATATACGATTGATAATAATTTGAAAGTAGTGAATGGGGTTATGTATATAAGATGAGAAGTAAAACTTCAGTATATTTAGAATATTTACATATACATTTGTCCGTGGTGGGTGGCGGATGAGGCTGTAGGTATAATAGGTACAGTGATTTAGTGCTATGCTGTGTGCCGGTGATTTTAATGTAATTAGTCTGGCCGAATGCTGTTGTGAGCTCGGAATGTTCGTACGGAGTATTTTGTTGTATTACTCCGTCGCGTGTAGCCTTGCTATGTTGACTATATCTTTCACGAGTTTACTAGCTTCATGTGAAATGTTTCTTTTATAAGTTTAAATCGAATTTAGTAGAATTCTGTAGTCATCGTTTTATCGGTGCAGGAAACGGAGAAAGAATACGATTTCCTGCGGCCAGGCGGCCTGGCGTAAGAGGCGACAAAACAACCCACAGCCAGGTGGTAGGGCATTTGCCCGACTGGATGGCTACCACTCCTGGTCTAAAGCATGTTGCCATAACAACCTTGAGTTGTGTTACGGCATTAGTGACCAGGTTCCAGTCTCCCTTAAGGGAGCTGCAGCGCATTTGTAGCATCTTTGGTGTTACAAATGTCCATAGGCGATGGTAACCGCTTTCCATCAAGTGGGCCGTCTGCCTGTCTGCTGAACTTCTGCAATAAAAAAAAATTAAAAAAGTCATTCTGGCAAAAAAGAGACAGGTGTGTGCGACATAATGTTCATTACTTTGCCAAGTATATCGACGCGGGCAAAACATAAAGTATAGTCAAGGTGGATAAATCCGTCAGTGGGGAAACTCCGTACATCTCTCGTTATTTTCGTATTTGAATAGCTACGACGACAAAAAACCGGTCAGTAAAGATAAGACACCGTTTAGTTCTATCTTAAAATTGCAGTTGGCATTAAATTCCGTTTAAAAAAGGTAAAAAACGAGAGGTGTAGGAACTTACCCCACTGATGGACTTCGCCACCTTGAATATACCTAAAAGAATAATGGACTCACTCAACTCGTCTAAAAACTCATTTAAAACCCGGCTAAGGAAGTGGTTAGTCGAGTACACCTTATGTAGTTATGAAGAGATCATGATTTATGTTAATTGAGACCATAACTATATTTTTAGAATTAATCTAGGTATAACATTGTTATGAATGATTTGTGATAATATACATAGATGTAGGTACTTTTCATGAGTAAAATATAAATAGTGTGTGAAGGATGACATGATGATTTGTGGCTTGCCAGAGTACTTATGCCAGAATAATATGGAAAGAAAAGTTGTACTGTACTGTAAAGATTTACTCTAGTGTTTTTTTTATCCCACTTGATCGCTATAAACGTAACAAAAATTTAAGAAAACTATCAATTTACTTAATAAGGAATACAAAATCTGTACTTAATTTACATACCTAATATGTGGAACACTACCGTAGTTTTACAAGCGCGTTTAAAACATGATTATCTCGAAATGCAAGTTTCATCAAGGTGTCAGCACTTGGAAAATTTCAACACTGTAAAAACAACGTAAACTACCATGACTGTCCCACCACATTTATGAAGTATATATGCAATGTATGAAGTATTATTTGTTGTTACTTACTTCCATAATAAAACTATGTTTTAACGGTTTTGGGCGCGGTAATTTATTTGATTTCTAAATGAATTTAAATTGATGATTTAAAACCGTTAATACGTAGTTTTATTATGTATACAAATCGCGAAAACTTAAGAGAATATTACTTACTTCCAGTTCAATGTTAGGCTTAGATCTTCCCAAGTACAAGCCACATGTTCCGGTCCTTAGTCCTCATTCGGCTCCAACTGGCGAATTTATGCAGGTCAGTAATCCACTACGTTAGAGCGTCTTATACTATACTCCATCCGTACTGCGAGAAAATTAAAAAAAAAACATTTATTTATAGTCACAATGCATAATAGAAAAATGATAACTTTGTGCAGTCCGTCAAGAACCAAAGTCCCGAACTAGGATTTAACCTGTAAATTTCAATTGACATTGCTAGCTTTCGGTTGTAACAGAATACAAAATAGAGTAAGGCTAAAGTAAAAATTGCGAAACATTGAAATTCCCAACCGTATGCTAGATTATTGTAATAATAGGGTTCAGATGAATAATTAATTGCGTATAATAGTCTAAAGAAGATATCAAATTAGTCGTATAAAATGCAGAGATCTATTTGAGTGTTTGCCCAGATTGTATTTGCATAAGCGCGTCTGTGTGTGCTTATAAATGTGAATTAGCAATTTATTCTACAACGACAAATATACCTAATTCAATCCATAAAAATAAAATTAAAAAACAGTGACTCTCTCCTTTTTCCCTTATTTTCTTTAATATCCCAGAAATTCCTGAAACTCGGACAAGAATTCCTTGCAGGGAACGTGTTCACGAAAACAATTACCTACACACGTCTCATGTAACGTTTGAAAATTATGACTCAGAGAATGACCAGGCGGAATGTCAACCGCCAAAATACCGGGAGGCGTTTTGGGGGTTCGGGGGTTTCCCCGGGACCTTTTCGGGGGTTCTACGGGTCTTTCTCGCGGCATCAAGAAAGGTATGTGGACAAATTACGAATGCAATCATGCTGGTATTCACATTTGTAGTTTTGTTCTGTTTCATGGTGATTTTATTAAGCGAAACATTTTATGCATCATATAGAGGTTTCTACTTTTTTCTAGTATTTTTTACGTTTGTGTGCTATTCGTGATTTCTTTTGTACATTAGTTTGTAGTGATAATAATATGCGTATTTAGAATGGTCAGTTTAAAATATCTTGGTGGTTATGTAAAGATGTTTTTTTTTATATATTTTTTATTGCAGGAGTTCGGCAGACAGGCAGACGGCCCATTTGATGGAAAGCGATTACCGTCGCCTATGGATATTTGCATCATCAAAGGTGCTACAAATGCGCTGCTGCTCTGTTAAGGGAGACTGGAACCTGATCACTAATGCCGGAACACAACACAAGGTTGTTATGACGGCATACTCTAGACCAGGGGTGGTAGCCATCCAGTCGGGCAAATACCCTAACACCTGGCTGTGGGTTGTTTTGTCGTCTCTTACGACAGGCCGCCCGGCCGCAGGAAATTGTACTCTTTCTCCGTTCCTACGCGGTTTAAATATTTTATATATGTGGGGTAATACGCGCAAATTGTCATTTTTTTATTTTATTTACGACAGTGCCAAAGAATAACAATCCTTAGAAAAATTCTTAACCCGTTCGTGCTATAGGTGTTGTGTATCTGCGTACAGCCCAGTGCGTTGTGCGTAGTTACGTATTAATCATGGGATACACGCCCGGAACGCGCGCTCGTTAATCATTGAGCGGTACGCGCGGCCCGCAATCTGAAAGGGCCTGGCGCGCCCGCTTTTTGTTAATTAATCTACACTTATGTATTCCTTATTTAAATTATATGATCTGATTTTGTGGTTTTGAATTTTAAAAATTATTGAGATGATTTCTTTTTTTTCTTTTTGAAGGATTTATTATACAACACTTTTTGCGTTGATCTTGCCAGTGTCATAGGTGTCATAGGTGATAAAATATCAGTTGCATAATAAATATAAGAAAATAAAAGTAATAATATAAAGAAGAGAAAAATGTGGCCAGTAATCTTCTAAAATACTATTATTCTGCGGAAAAAACAAGACATAAAATTATAAATTACTTGTAGGTAATTTCATTTAAAAAATATTTACGACAATTTTGAGTCACTTGGTGTTTTAGAATCATAATGTAGTTTTTAACTGAAAATCGAAAGGAAATTATTGCCATATAGTTTTATTATCAAAAAACATACACTTATAAATCTGGTTAAAAATAATTAATTGGTGTAAAATACTAATGGTTTTAAAGCAATAATTGCGCGCTTATGAGGGAGATTTCAGTTGTTTAGTGAAACTTGACTATTTGGGTTACTACAAAAACTACGTCACTTGGCGTTCGCCAAATACCCCAAGTTTGACAGAACCCGAGGATAGAGGGGTCTTTCATCTGATGTCTATTTCTTTAATAATTACTGTAAAAGTAAATATTATACATACCTATTCTTCAATAGCTAGAAACGCAAGTCATGTAAAGCCATAAATAAAAAATAAAAATAAAAAAAGAATAGTGTTGCACAACGAAGTTAATATCAAATCCAATAAGACGTTCAAATTTTGAAATTTCAAATAAGATAGAACGTAACAATGTTATAAGCATAGCACATAAGGGTAACCGGTCATCAGTCAAGGTTCGTTCAAAGGAATAAAATTATGTGCGCATAACACCTCCATCACGCACACCCTTACATTAATCATGCCGAGAAGGGACTACCAGATATTTATACTAATAGCGCAAACTGCCTAATATGCATCTACGGTGTGAGTATGGCTTTATAACGTAGGTACCTATGTATTGTTTTCACGCGTACATTTTGAATGTGTTCTTAGACTTTTATGGCCGGTTCCTTTATATTACTATTCATTCCCTTGCCTTACCATTGGTTTCTGACGTTACGTGTATGCAAATGAAAGGACAGTAAGATATAGGAATTAATTAGCAAGAAGACACTTGTGACTAAGAAAATTGTATTAGAATAAGGACCTTTTGTATTTTTGAAAGATATAAAATTTTAATTTAATTTTATCCGTGCAGGAACGGAGAAAGAATACAATTTCCTGCGGCCCGGCGGCCTGTCGTAAGAGGCGACTAAACAACCCACAGCCAGGTGGTAGAGTATTTGCTCGACTGGATGGCGACCACCCCTGGTCTAGAGTATGCCGCCATAACAATCTTGTATTGTGTTCCGGCATTAGTGACCAGATTCCAGTCTCCTTTAAGAGAGCAGCAGCGCATTTGTAGCACCTTTGGTGTTGCAAATGTCCATAGGCGATGGTAACCGCTTTCCACTAAGTGGGCCGTCTGCTTGTCTGCTGAACTCCTGCAATAAAAAAAAAAAAAAAAAAAGATTTTTTATATAAAAAAGGAAACGAGAAAAAGAAAATAAAAATATAAAAATGAAAGAAAACAATAAATAGTTAAAAGAGAGGAAGAAAAAAAATAGGAACTGACCATTAAAGAAGTTTTTCACTGGTAGAGTCGTGCCCGTAAACTGCGATGTCCTCACAGTGATCAAATTGAAGAGACATTTTGAAGAAATTTCAGGCAAAAAAACTTTAAATTAACGTGTATATATCAAGGGTTTAATGAAAGTTGATGTAACGAAAAGTATTTGTCAGGATCGTAGCAGATGAAGATCCATCGTCTCTGCCTGCCCTAATGGGAAACAGGCGTGACAATATGTATGTATGTATGTACTTGAAAGGGTATGTTTTGGTGTACAGTTTTATTTTCAAAATATCTGCAAGTATAATACTAATATGATTAAAAATGGAACCTTTTTTATGTACAAAACTGCCGGCTCAATCAAACTATAGATCTCGTTATTATTAAAAAAAAAAAGTTAAAAATAAGTTAATGATCATGGCATAAAATATTTGTGCTATAAGTAATAATTACACTTTAACTTAATCGCTATTTAAGATCTTTGAGGGCAACAGTCGACGGCTTTATATAAAACATTTTACACACACACTGCACATATTTAACTAACACCAAACAATCGTAAAGTTTTAACAAAGGCCTCTACCTATACGCCATTCTAATGTCCATCCATTATGATCATCCCTCCTTTTCTAACCATCCTCTCTACCCCTCTCCACCCACGAACACCCACCAGGGCTGCGACATTAGCGCTTTCGGAGCAATCTGGCGTTTTTAGTAAAAATGTAAGATAGGTTACCCTAGTTTTCATTTTTTATTAATCAATAGAGGACCAAATCCTGTACATTTCTTTATGATTAGCAAATATTTAATTGCTCATTTATTGTTGTAAGTTAAGTGTGACAAAAATTAATAAATATGTTTTTAAACCTTAATTTGAAAGTTTATTCTAGAACCATTCAAAATTTAACGCTTTATTGTAATAGTCTAGCGGAATTTAGCACTTTCTTTCAAACCAAGTTCAAGTGGTAGTGGGCCGATCACGTCTGCCGCAGGACCGATGGAGCAGACGCGTCCTGGTAAACGTAATTTCATACCCGCAAGGTCGCCGGTAGGCGCTGGACGAGGCAGTCGGAGGACAGGGATGAGTGGCGCCGACTTGCGGACGCTTACGTCCAGCAGTGGACTGCGATTGACTGACGACGACGACACTTTTATGATGACCTAATTTTGGACAAGTAAAAGGAGTCAAACAGCGTATAATATGTGTTCCCAATTGTGGCAACCCTAACACCCCCGTCATTAGACAGGGGATAGAAAGTGCCATTGTGTACAACGTGTCGGACATTTTCTATACTCCTTTTTGTAATGAGTTATTTACATTAAAAGTATCTGAAAGGAGATTTTCTTTGGCCAGTGGGGTGAAGAGAATAGGACGAGGGATGAATGGACCTGAAAAGGGTCTTTTTCCTGCTGCTTCCGCTGTCAAACAGCGTGACGGATAGTTATATTACTATAATGAGTTTATAAAACAAGAGTTAAAATAAATTATAGTCTTATTACGTTTATATAGGTAAACAAACAAAGCAACGTGTAATGTTTTTAATAATAAGATAATTTTGTTTACGTCTTTCGCAATCAGAACAATTACAGTAATTACTAAAAAAAAGGGGGGAGTAATTAAGATTATAGTGCATATATCATAAAGATAAATTTTATTGACGAGAAAAATTGTAATTAATGTGAAATTCGGTACGAAAGGCGGCAAAATTTGAATAGCCTACTGGCGGTAAAATGCTACTGGAGATAAGAATGACAGATGGAGTCATTTAATAAAACTACGTTTTAACGGTTTTAAACTTGGTATTTTATTTAATTTTTTGTCTGACGTTTCGGCCACTTTTCAGTAGCCGTGATCGCGGATGACAAAGATTTCCAGGGTCAATGAGCAGTTTTAAAGTTATTATTTAGGCTATCGCCAACTTGTTAATTCTAATTATTTTGATTTTTGCTTATGGTTATTATTATGTTTGTGGCTTGAAGAGAAGAAATAGTGCAAGAAACTCTTCAGCAACATGCCTAGCTCTAATAATTTTATGTAATATTAAAATGGGTGGGAGTCAAAATCAAAAGAGAAAAAAATGTATGCATAAAGAACTCACAGTGTCTTGAGGTCTGGCAGTTGTTAAAACATAGTTTTACTATGTGTAGTAGTCGCAAAAACTTAAGAAAACACTATGGCGTCATGTAGTCAACGATTTAGGCATTTTTCAGAAAATATGTTTGCCACTGGGTGATCGTTTTCTAAGGTAGGTACTACTAAGTTATATAGCAGGTACCTGCATACAAATAAAAATATCAATTTACTGTCCTCTCAAAGAGTTCACGTACTGAAGCTCCGATAAATTTCCTTTGTAGTGAATAAGTGGGTAGTTGCCTCATTATTTCTGTCTCCTCATGTGTAAGTTCACTTTCAAGTCGTCCGCTCTTCTCACAATCCTATATACTGTATATTTTGTGTTATTCAAAAGTTATAAGGAAATAACTTTACTAACTTTTCGCGTGTTGCCACCGTATGGGCCTGTCCGTTTGCTATATTTGTCAGTTATTTTTTTAATTAGTGGGACTATAGCTTAATTTTTACAGCATATTGTTAAGAGTTGCAGGACTTGTATTAAAAATGTCGTTAGAATTGCTATAGAGTTTATTAGAACTATACAAACACGTATAACACAGGTACAAATATAACTGAACACAATCAATCCAAACTAGTCACTAAATAGATTACCGAATGTCCACAATTCTTGCTTCGCTCGTAGTTATCGCTTGACTGCCCGATCTCTCAATTGGGCCATTGCTTTATACTGCACAGATACAATATGTCTGCCCGACCGCGTGGACCGAATTTCCTACATCAGTTTGTACTTTAAATACGACACACCTGGCTAATGACTGCCATAAAAGATTACAATACACAATGGGCTGTTTTCTAATCACAAATTTTAAACACAAAGTAAACAAAAGAAGTCCAGATGCCGAAAGGTAATACAGTGTGTTTTTACTGTATGCAGGTGTGAATCTATTTCTGTAGGCGTCTAGGTCTAAGTAGTTGTTATTTAGATTTTGAAATAATGAAGGTATTTTTGTATTTATTAGTCCGTCAACACGGTACCTAGGTGAATCAAAAAATTCTTAGAAGTGCATATAATGTATAAAATATTTTTGGGAGAAGTTCGATATTCTTATTCGAGAGTGTCAATAACACAATATTTATGCCAACTGCGTCTTGTTTTTGTCAATTCGTTTGCACGTATTAAATTGTTTTTTGCAACGAGTTGCTAAAAACGCATAATTATGGATAAAAGTGAGTTACGTGTGATGACAAAATATCTCATCTTGAAAAAAATGTCTACTCAAGATTTTTTTTTGGATATTTAGCAGGTATTAGGAGATGATATTGTACCCTATTCTATGATTGCGTACTGAGTGGCTGAATTTTAAAGAGGTAGATCAAGTTGTAAAGATGACCCGCGTTATAATATAAAATAAGCACAATCGTGCTACAAAAATATTTGTGCGTTGTATTTAATGAATCAAAGTAGCTTTATGTCTCTCAAAACAGGGCACATCGAGCAATCCAGCGTAGACTAGAGATTTACTCATTTCCTGGGCAGAAACTCGTTTAGTTGGCAGTTAAAGTGGGCGGCGGCTGGTGCACGGCGGCGCGGCCCATATCCGTCGGTGGCCGACTCGCTTCCATCTGATGATTGATCAGACGACCCCGCGGATTAACGGGAAAATTCATTACAATTTGAAAATACAGAGATTGTACCTCTAAAGAAGCTAAACTGTATATTTTTACAATTCTTTTTAATCTAAATAATAACTTCTTTCTTTTTTAGCCATGTCTATGAAATGTAATTTAATTATTAAACACAAATACAACTTAGATTACATTAAATTGTAAACTGGTACAATGAAGAAAAGTTATATTGTATCTTCTACCTATAATCCCTTAAAACTATAAGGAGTTGACTAACTGAGCTTAAGTCATCGAAGTCAAGGGGTATCTAAGGTTCACAGAAGGTAGGCTACGTTATCTCGCTGGATCGCTATACTGATCCTTTGTCCGAGGTAGGAACCGGCCCTCTGATCACCCGAAGAGTCAATGAGTCGTTTTGATACATTTTGGACAATTAAATAAATTAATATACTATCTTTTTATCATCATACAAATGCGTACCATACTTATGACATTATAATTATGTACAAGTAAAAGGAATTATAATTATTTATTGTTTAAACAATAGGTACAACGTAATTAAAATTACTTCTGGGGTTTTTACAAGTCAGGCGATGAAAAAGAGATTTAAGAGAGCAAATTCGACGAATAAGGCCAGATTTGTCGAAAGAAAATTCTTGGATTTTGCACCACGATAATGCGCCACGCACCCACGATAAAAGGCCATCATTGTGAACGAATGTTTGACCAAAAACTCAACAAACACCATCGAGCAACCACTTTATTCCCCAGATATAGCTCCAGCTGATTTCTTTCTTTTTCCTAAACTCAAATTACCACTTCGTGGCACTCGTTTTCATTCAGTAGAAGACATAAAAGAGAATTAAACACAATTAAACTCCGGAAAAGCCGTTTAATTTTTTTTTGATAATTGAATTATTCGTTGGCGTAAGTATATCGTTTCTGAAGGAGCATACTTTGAAGGTGATAAAATAGATTTGACGGCCTCTGTGGTTGAGGGGGCTAAGCGTTTGCCCGCGTACCTCACTGCAACGCAGAGGTTCCGGGTTCGATTCCTGGTATAGTAAATTTCGGAAACGTATTTTCTCCGTTATTTATTATGGTCAGGGCGTCTGGGATCGGCCCCAGAATAGTCCGTTGTATATTATCCATAACACAAGCGTAACTTGCTTAATTTGGGGATATACAATATGTGTGTTTGCCGATTATTATTATTATAAATAAATTTGAATGAATAACTAACATTTTATGTACTATTGACCTTTTCCCAGAATTTTTTTGACAGAGTAGTATATCGAATTGTGCACAAAGGGCGATCTTATCGCTAAAAACCGACCTCTTCCAGGCAACCCCAGGAATAACATATTATAACATGTGTTCTAATAACATTCTGCCCAATTGCATTAGTTAAAATCGAATGTATGTAGGTAATAGGCATCTACCGAAACATACGCCCACTTTAACGAATTCCGTCAGCACAGGATATGAAATACTCTATGCAATGGAATCGATTAAGTTAAAGAAGATTATGAAAGTACAGAAATGTAATTAATGTAACAGTAGCATGATTTCGAAAGTACAAAAACTTTACCGTCTTAAGAAATTTATTTTAAATTTAATTCTAGTTGTGACTTATTTGATCTACAAATATATTTTAAATTAAATCTTATATAATAAAATATTGATTAAAACTTTATATCAATACGCAAAACATGACCTGTATCACCCTCCAGATATGTAGTATTTAGTAGCTTTTTCATAGGTCATTTCGAACCAATTTCTACTTGGACTCCTCTGTCATTTACCTATCTTGATTTAAAATGTCTATAAAAATGTAGCCTTGTTTCTATATATTTTTATTGCAGTTAGGCTGACGGCCTACCTGATAGAAAGTAATTACCATCGCCTATAGACATTTATTGCAATACCAGAGGTGCTGCCGGTCTCAAAGAGGACTGAGACCTGGCCATTAATACAAGAACACAACTCAAGGTTATCCAGAGGGATAAAAGCCCTAGCACCAGGCTGTAGATTATTTTGTCGCTTCTAACAGGTGGCCGAGGGACTAAGTATTCTTTCTGCCGCATGGATAAAACTTTTGCAATACAGACGAACAGCATTAGGAACTCTCGAATTCACGGCAGCGTTCATATCCATAGATGTAGCAAACAAACTGCAAGAGAGTCGTCTACGCTTATACGGCCTCGTTCTAGGTTAATCTGTTAATTTTAGGGGAACAAATATCCAGACATATCTTCCGCCTTCGTCAAGTCGTACTAAAGAAGGTAGATGAAAGAAATTCTGCTTTAAAATTGTGAAGAATGACAACGGAACGGATGCTGAGGACCACGAGGAGTGAAATAGTAAAAGTAGCTACGGCGACTCAAAACGTAAGTAGAAATTAACGCTGGGATGACGATGATTTCATTTTTAACATTTTTCTTCCATGCCAATGAAATTAACTAAAAATCTCTATGAAAACATGCCCTTGTTTTTAAAAACTAAAAACTTTTACAAAGAGCGAAGATTTCCAAAGTTTGAGATAAGTTAAGAACAATATTTAAAAGGCGTGAAGAGTTCAAGTTTTTCACTCTCGCCGTCGCTGGAACTTGGTTGCATTTTTAACACCCCTCTAACCCCCCAACTTTCACTTCCATCTTGGAGATAAACCATTTGATAGCGCTTCCAGTCATTTTAAAATGTTTGACTTGGAACTTTCGAGAATTTTTAGACAGAAAAATATTTAATGTTCTCGTTGAGTCAGTGGTTTGGGACTAATTTTTAGTCCATAATTTTCCTTCTTTTGTCTGTAGTTTTACTTTTAGTTACTAGTATTTTTTTAAGTTAGTTTAGTTTTGTAGGTGCCGACATAACGGCAACTACAATGTTGGATTGGCTTAAGAATGAAGAAAATTGGGACCATGTCAACAGCATGATGATCGAAATTATGTCCAAAAAAGCTCGTAACGAAATAGATACGAAAAACCCTCTCTTCCCCGCTGCAGTGAAGTAATGCCTAAAGGTATATTACTGCAGTGCGAGGTTTTATTAAAAAAAGTTTTGTGAGTGTTGTTATCCGCAAGAGTTAACTAGAGACCTGAGCGGAATGCGCGCTCCCCTCCCGACAGTCGCCTTCTTACCGCTCTCGCCATCGACGCCTATGATCGAGTCAGTACCTCATGCTTACGGCATCCGAGCGAAGTCTCAAGTTAACTCTTGCGAGTTGTAAAAGTTAATAAATAATAATATAATAATCGGCAGATAAACACACAGGAAGGAAGGAAAATACATATTGTGCCGACCCCAATTAATTAGGATGTAGGGAAAGAAAAGAGAAACACGTATTGTATATCCCCAAATTAAGCAAGTTACGCTTGTGATATGGGTAATCAACAACGTACTACTACTCTGGGGCTGATCCCAGACACCCAGACCATAGTAAATAACGAAGAAAATACGTTTCCGAAATTTACTATACCAGGAATCGAACCCGGAGCCTCTGCGTTGCAGTGAGGTAGGCTGGCAAAGGCTTAGCACGCGCAACCACAAAGGCCGTCAGTTAATTTTTTATTCCCATTATCTCACTTACAATGTCGGCGATTGTGCTACCACCTATTGTTCCTGCACGTTTCTTGTATCGGCATATAGAGCACATATTTTCTACTACATTTCATTTACGTAAACCCAGTTGGTAATGACTATGACATAATTATTAAGGCAGTCTAACAGACAGATGGAAATTACGATTTTGTAAGATCCCTTTTTGGCAAAATAGTTACGGAATCCTAAAAAGGAGGAAGAAAAAAAACATCCATTTAAATATGGCTATTACAACTTCCTTGATTACTAGCGCCACTAGTGTGAGATTGCATGTTTAAATAGGAGTTTATTGCTATCCACCGATAGATGTCACTAATATTCTAACTAGAAATTTGTACAGTGAATATTCTTATAAGGAGTAATTTTACTACTTCACTGTTTTTCTAGTTTATATAATACTATATTATGTACAGATTGAAAGTATACCTAAGCCTAGATAACTTACGAGGTGTCATTCCATAGCTCAACAATTAAAAGAATAAGTAGGTATTATTACCTAATAATTTTATTGCATATTTTTTCTTAATAGAAATATTTATTATTAGACCACTAGCATATCGGATTAAGTACTGTTTATAAACACGATCTTAAACTGTCTTTCGAAGGGATAAAAATAACCATTATATATTAATGTAGACAACGTTACCCTTTACATAAGAAAACCTTCAGTCTACAGAATCCTGTTACAAAAGGTTGCATCATGTACGTATAATTTGTTTGCAAATGCCACAAATAATGCGACAGTCGGCGAAATATCTATTTCGGACCGGGCTGGACCCGCGTCACGCTGTCACGGACGCCCCGAAGGCCCGGTGCACGCTGCAGTCCAAGTCATAAGAGTTTGGAAAAACTTTGGATACAAACCCAAATACTTGTTTGTTCGAGTTACATTTCCAGGTCACATGTATATGTGGTCAAAATTGCCGATTTATATTTTAGAATTAAGTAGACAGGCATATTCTTTGATGCCACCTGTGACCAGAAGGCTCATATTTCGCCCAACGAATAAGCATCGCCATACAGCGTAGCAATGCAGCCAGCCTTCTGGGCATGCTCTCATCTCACAGCGATTTTTTTCAGTCTTTAATCACTTGTACTATTTATAACTTAGTTTTTAATTATTTTTAAGTTAGTTTTAGTTTCTTACTACTATTTAGTTCCAACAGTCGCTTTGTGCAAAATATTATTCAGTAGACAGTTACCAGCTAAACCAATTTTTGGACATGTAATATGGCGGTGAAGTTAAGGGGGACCGCGGCGTCGAGATGCGGGGCCTGCTCGCTTGGCATACCAGTCATATATATAAGATAATAGTATATATTAAAGTACCAGTCGCAAATGGCCGCCGTAGTGTTCGTACACGTGCCTTTCTTCGAACATAAAGGACTGGTGTTGAAATACGGTTACAAGAATAAGACATATCGGCGGTTTTAAGTAAGACCTCTGCCAAATATTGCCCAACTACTTTCATACTAATTCTCCACATCAAATCAGAATCTCACACGATATAAGTCTATTTTTATTGCTTGACAGACACAGAAACAGGCAGACTACTCACCTGATGGAAAGTGGTTACTGTAGCCTATGAACCTTTGCAACACCAGAGGTCATCACCTTGCCAGCTTTTAAAATGGGATAGGACATGAGGTAGGGAGGATTAGATTCTACATATTCCAGATTTCTTCTGTTTATATGTAAAACCAAGATAACGGCTGTGTGCCGCGCCCGGCCTGATGTCTAACGAATTAGGAACCGCTCACAGAAATAAAGGCACTGCGTAAGCGTTCGGTCCTGCGTATACCGAGTATTCCGATTCCGCACCGCTGTGCACCGACATATTAGAAAGAGGCCTAAATTCTAACAAGAATTTATGTCCATTTAATCTCATGTATATTTCAAATAGGACTATATTCCTGACACGACACATCCATAAAACGTAATTTGTAGCGTTATCGTAAACTAACTGTGCAGGAACTGAAAACGAATACAATTTCCTGCGGCCGGGCGGCCTGTCGTAATAGGCGACATAACAACCTATAGCTAGGCCCTAGCAGCCTTGTATTTGCCTCTGGATGGCTACCACCCTTGATTTATAGTATGCCACCATAACAACCTTGAGTTGTGTTCCGACATTAGTGGCCAGGCTCCAGTACCCCTTTAGAGACCGGTACCACATTGATAGCTGAACTCAAGCAATAAAAAAACTTTCCTACAAAATAAATATTTATTTTAATTATATAAACATATTACATTTAATCTTATTACTAATTAATATTAATCTTATACTTACAATCTGTTTATTTCTCTATTTATGTAATTTCTCCCATACGTTATTTGATACAGATTTTAACTAACTAACTATTTTAAGGAATGCTCCGGTGGTTCGGGCATGTGGAAAGAATGCATGATGAAAGAATGACTAAACAGATATACAATGCAAAAGTGGATGGATGCAGAGGTCGTGGAAGGCCACGACACACCTTCCATGATAAAATTGACCGTGTACCAGCAGAAGGTGATGTCAGGAGCCTTAAGAACAGACGAGCTTGCATGACAAGAGTTATGAATGTCAAAGAGGCAAGTGAGGTGTGTAAGAATAAGCCTAAATGGCACTCTGTTGTTCGTGCCTACCCCGCAAGGGAACTGGCGTGAAGTTATGTATGTATGTATGTATGTAACTATTTTAAGCTTTATGGGAAAACTAAACAAAGAAGGATTATAAATGTATAATGTAAGTAGGTGTTATCGCTCTTAGCCTATGCCTTAGACGGAATAACCCTTACAGCCAAGTTAACGTGTACACGGGGGTATTTCTTCAAGTCGCAACCGCCGTATGTAAACAGTGTCGCTGTCATGTTTGGAAAAAACCAACGCACAAACCCAAAGCAATTTCAAGTTTCATGTGAATGTAATTTTGTTGAACGGCTCAGTGGTAAGGGCGGAGGAGGTTAGTGGATGTGCAAACTTTTGAAAGACTTTTAAGGTCAAATAGCAAGGCGCTGTGTTTACAAGGAGATTTTGAAAGCATTTATTTTATTATTAAACTATTTTTATATCTCAGAATTGGGTCTAGAGTAATATCTGACGCCCACATGAAAAAGGAGATAGATTCTTCATCCAATAGGAATGTTTGGACGTTGTTATAAAAACTGCGATCTTTTTTTTTTTTAGCCAGGGGAAATCCGCTTGAGGACCATAAGCCGCGACAAGGGCAGAACCTTGGGGGGATAATTCGCGACCCGTGTGTAGGATTCGCCAGATCGAGGGTGGCACCAGCATGCCCAGTCAGAACTGGTGCCATGCTGTTGCCACTCCCGGTTAGGGATACCCACTAAAACCCCTGGGTGTTCCGTCCTTCGCCTTATGCCAGGGCTACGGGTATATGACCTAGCCTCTCCGCAGCCCTGGCAGGCGTGGGCCTCCCTCACGAGGCCTCTTCCATTGCCGGGGGACTCATCCCCCGGCATCATCATGCTCTCTAGGCGTGGGGCGGTCTGTAACGCGCCCCACGGGAGGAGAGATGAGCGCGCGCGGAACACTCGCGCTCTCATCTAAAAACTGCGATCTACCCAAACCTTTGACAAGGTTGAGTTAAGTATACCTACACAGAACGATTCTAAAATCGCATGTTTTATACGTCCTAAAAAGATTCAAGCTATTATATCTATAATATTTTAACATTATCAACATGCGGTGTCTGTACATTGAGACACAAAAAAAAACAACTGGAATAGCCTCTATAAACGATGGAGAACGCGATGTAATTTTTTTTAGATTTCCCGTCTATGTGTCGGTTTGTCTGTTTGTTCGGGATTCAAGTAAAATCTACTGGGTCGATTTCGATGCGGTTTTCGCTGGTCGACAGCAAATTTCTGAACTTAAAGTCTGCGCTACTTTTTTTGTCGGGAATCCCGCGGGAATTTTCCCGGGAGCGCTACGAAGTTGTTCGGGTGTATAAAGATTAGCTTATTTCAACACAGTTTGCACAAAACGTAAACTTACATCATTTTTTTAAATGCCTCGGTACTTTGTTCCCCGAGAATCCCGCGGAAATTTCAAGTCAAGCGTGGACGACTCCGCGGGCATATCCTAGTAGCTATATATAATATATCTTAAGTATCTATTATCTATCATATTTTTATACAACAGGATTCAAAAACTGCCAATACAGAGTTGTACCGTTTGAAAGAATACCTTGTAAAACACAGCACATTCCTGAGTTATAAGCTACAAAAGTTGTAACACTGGAACTTCGCAGTAAACTTACAAAGTTGCACTGGTTCTATACTGCTTGAATAAATTACTATATTGTATTGTGCATTTTCTAATAGGAAAACGTCTCATATATATTTAATACTAACAGGATAAAAGAATATAAAAAATATACCAATTTGTCTTCTTAATTAATTATTCATAAATTATAAGATGACCATGATTTTAGGCATTGACCTTGTCATTGTACAGTGAATAATATTAAATATGTAAAGGAATCATATATTTATTATTGCTTTACTAACTAGAAAATCATAATTTTGCAAAAAAAAATTAAATGGTAAAAATTAAACGTTTCGGCGAGCAGAGAAATTGATTATTTCCTGTCATTACAATCCTCTTTACTATATTTTATATATTATTTTATATCATTGTTAACGACGGCCTCCTTAATATTATTATTATTTATAATGTTTTAAATTAGAACACTTTCGGTTGCTAAGTTGCAATCATAAACATTTAAAAGAAAAATAACCTCCAGTTAAGTGCATTTCTTAATTTCAGGTATTATTCTTTCTAGTCAAAGAAGCAAGTGAGGTGTGTAAGAATAAGCCTGAATGGTGCTCTGTTGTTCGTGCCTACCCCGCAAGGGAACTGGCGTCAAGTTATGTATTCTTTCTAGTGTTCATTTACACCTATATAACTACAGACCGCTAGCCTTTTTAAATCATTATTTAAAAAAAATGACTTATAAATATTCTTTTTATTTTAATTATCAAGCAACACCTTTACCAACTTCTGGAATATTTAATTAAATATATTATACGTAATAATAATGTAAACTTTAATAGAAATCAAAACTACTTGCACAATGGCACTACACTAGCCATGGGTCGATCCTACCTTCCCCCCGATCTTTCGGGTCTCACTGCCCACAATTAATAGTAAAATTCCAAATTCAACTTTATTCCAAGAATTTAAAGGTTGAAAGTACCGTGATCATGGCTGGCAGTTATAATGTTTTTTGTTGCCCAAGGTTGTTTAGAGGGTGGACTGCCCACAGCTAGGGAGAACTGCCCGCAAAGGGTCGGCCGGTATTGCCTCGTTTGAACGCGCTCTTTAGTTTGTAAGCAAGCTAAATTTGGATTTATTTTAGTAGGTACTACTTTATTGTCTAATAAAATATAAATTCTTAAGTAGTTTTGTACGTGCTCATTTATGTATTTTTATATGTGTTTAAGTATGTATTGTATTTAAAATTTATATTTTAATTCGGTTACAAATTGTTTTAATCTATTAACGAATAGGTAGTCTGGAAAATGTCGCTGTATAATATTAAGCTGATTATGGTTGTGTTTATAAATAAGTAAATATTAATTTTCTGTTTTTTAGAAACTTTAATTGCAATTAGTATTGTTTAAACAGAAACAGACTCATCGTGTCACATCTAATGAATCAAGAAATAACGTAATACATATCAACAGGCTATTAAATTATAAACTAGTACAATGAAAGAAACTTAACTTATTTGGTATTCACCTATAATCTCTTAAGACTATAAGTATAATACTGAGTCTAGGTAAATAAATAACAATAAATAGTTACCTCCAATAGAATTCCGATACTTGTTGTTGTTTGTGTATCGATTTATTAATACTAAATTAATGAGTTAAGAAATATATCTATTTATTTACCAATGATTTATCAGGACAGCTTATTACACTACCTACATTAATTTTTGAAGCCAGTACAGAGAGTGGGCGTGGTTTGACTACACATTCATCCTCTCTTTTTAATTTTACACCACCTTAATTTAGACAAAGGGTCCCTAAATCAGCACAGTGCAATAACTGCTTGTTTACTGATGCTGCGTTTCTTAATATTCTTCTTTTAGCTTACGATTGTTGGAAAATTTGTATTATAATACTTCTCCATACAAATAATATAATTTTTACTAGACTAAAGTCCATAGAGTATATCAAAATTTATCCAGTACAAATAAACTGCTAGTAAGACAGTATCCCGGTATGGTTACTTAAGTAAGATATAAGATTAAGCAAGTAGACTTGCTAGTCAAAACGACCCTCGAAGGGTATATCCGTTGTGCATACATTAGGCACAGATATCGCAAAGCTTTTCGGTAGGATTAAATTAGTTAACTTATTTGCTTAGTTGTTTTGCTCAAAACAGAAACTGTCTGATAATCAAAATTGTATTTGCATTTTAGGTCAAACGACTTGGACGCTTAGGATTTAAGTTATTAATGTATTCGCCGGGATGTTTATTGACCTTTAGACGAAGTTATTCGGGCGAATAAATATTAATAATATTATATTGAATGGGTAATTAAAAGTGTATTAATTTATATTTACATTTGTTTAAAATAATGATTTTATGGCGACCGCTATGTGCTGTGCTTATTTTTTCTAGAAAATAGAATGTGGTTATATTCTAAACAATTCCAAATATTACCTCAGGAATTTACATAATGACAATATATAGACTGGTCTGTATACATTTACACTGTTTATAATTATATTGTGCATTTTTTGTAAATAATTTATATCCCCAAGAATGTAGTACAGACACTATTTTACTGGCAATGTCTTTAAACTATTATTTAGACGATACTGCTTGTATATGACGAAGACTATTATATTCTACATAAATGAGAAAAAAAATGTTTATTAATAGATTTTCATTTTCCATATTGAAGTATTAGTATCGGTTTTTTATCATGGAACATAATATATATTATGTATATACTTATATAGTTGATACAAAAGATACTTATACTAGAATCAAATTAGTTTCAGGTCATAGAAACAATCATTACCATCGACTCTAGATACACAAACCGCACTCTAATCATATAATGCCGTTTACTGTATCATAGGCCATGTGAGCCAAATCCTATAGCTCATTTAATGCAATAACAGCAACAGTGCGTGTCCGTCGCTTATATTTTAATAAAAACAACATGTTTTGTGAGGAAATGAAAAAGGCTCCTTGTGCCGCCCGCGCCGGCCCGCCTGGACCGTATCGCACCGGTTCGGTAAATAATGGATCAGGGTTGGCAATTACAGATATCACGCCTTTATTATTATCCTCGAACAGCAACTAAAATGTACCTCAATGGCCTCAATGGCATATTTCTGCACATGCATACCAAATACTAGATGGAAATGTTGGAGTTAATTGAGAAAAAAGTCATGAGTCTGGTCGCCAACGACCGTCTTCAACTTCAGCTAAATACCAGCTTGAAGTGTTAGAGTCAATTGAGAGAAGAGCAAAGAGGTTGATTGGTTGCGACCAGCTTGTAGAGCATCGACGCCGGGTTGCTAGTCTATCGGATTTTTATAGAATTCATTTCGGAGAGTGTGCGGTTGAACTGTTTGATCTGAGTTCGCCTACACCATTCCATCTTCGAGTGACAAGGCGCTCTGGTCTACGCCGTCGTTTCACAGTGGAAACGCCACCAGTTCAAATCTCTACGTTCCTTCTACGTACGGCAGAGTTGTGGAATGCTCTACAGTCCGTGTTTCTCGTAAAGTACAATCCGGATCTTCAAGTCCCGTGTGAATAGCTCTCTCTCTAGGTAAGCGTGCTCCATCTTCGACATCATAAAAAAAGAGTCTGTTGCATCATCATCATCATCGTCGTGGAGCAGAGTCTGTCAGTTTTGTATCGAATACACTTCGGGGAGTATTCTACACCCTTTCCTTAAGCATGAGCTGTTTTTTTCATCTCCGTTTTATCTACTACCACACACAATGATTTGCGCCACCGTTACATGGTGGAAATATTACAATTCAGGACAAAGAGCTACGCTTCAACTTTTCTGCGCACTGCCGAAGAATAGAATAATTTGCAGGAATTTGTTTTTCCTGACATTATAAAAAAAAAAAAAAAAGACATTATAACCTTGGTATTTTCAAGTCACAAGCGAGTACGTATCTTTTAGGTAAGAGTGTTCTATCCGAATCTGCGTCATCATGCGATATCAGAAGAGCCAGGAGTCAAACTTATACCTATACAAACACAAAAGAAGAACGTTGGTTCGAGCCCTGACTGAGAACTGGAACTGCTTAAATAAATTTGTAGTACAGTGTGCCTACTGTTACAATCACTAGTTGTTGATGATAATAGAAATCATAGCGAGATAACCAGCCAATTAAGATTAATCAGCTGGGATATCTACCTATGTAGCTTAGAGAAGTTGAAGGGTTCTGACTGAATCATCATGACGTTGATGATTTATTTAGTAATTTATAAAAAAAAAAACTGAAAATATGAGAAATTAATTATACGCCTAAAAAATTGTCTGATATTTTTGCCACATGTCCAAACTTTAAACAATATCAAGGAAATTTGAAAACCAAAAATATAAGCGAGATGGATCCTTATTTTCTTTCTTTCTTGTATTTATTTCTTTCTCTTATTTCTTTCCTTATTGTATTTCGTTCTTTCTTGTATTTCCGTTGACGCAGCCCTGATACCGTTATAGGTGGTCGGAGTAAGACGTCCTCACTTTTTATTACAATTTGAGGGGCAGGGGTCGCATAATGTACCAATATTTGTTTCTACTGTTGTTCTCTGCTCAAACTACTTTAACGGTACGTTATGAGAAAGAACGATTGAAAGGCCAAAGTTGTGTACAAACTTAAAGATAACAACGAAGAGAAAATATTTGTATCCTAAAGTTTGCTTAATAACTTTTATCGGAATATATTATTACATATTATTATATTATGTTATTATATATGCATGAATAAACACACGCATTAAAGAAAACTCAATATTATACATGCGAAAGTAACTTTGTTTCTTACTGTTTCAAGGCTAAACATTTGAAGCGATCGTGCCGAAATTTTGTGTAAATATTCTTTAGGGATAACAGTATACATGGCATTACGGCACGACGACCAAGGCTGTGAATGAAGTACACGTATATACTGGTATAGTTTAGGAAAGTCTTTGGTAGAACATAATGGTTTTCCTAGAAAGCTACAAGTAGACAAATATTTAAAATCCCGACGATGGATGTAGGAAACGCGTCGGTGTTAATATTGCAGATATCCATCGCTGATGGTAACTACTTAACTTCAGGTGATGGTGGTTCTACATCATACGGATATGATGTACGCTACTCTACAAACAAATTAACAGCGTAAAAGTTCATTTATGAAATTTACTCTGCCAATAATCGAGCCCCCACTACGTTCAAGTAAACTAGACCACAGTCTCATTGTTTGCAATTAAATGCAATACAAATCAGGCAAAGTTTTATTTCAAAGGATGATAATATAAAAACTGCTTTGAAATAAACTAACAACGTATCTAATAAGTAGTGCTCACTGGCTAAGACATGACTGAGCATTATTCAAATGATGTGTTAGAATCTTGGTGGAGAAACAAACACCACTGAGGTATCATCATGAAACCTTCACAAGTAACCAATCTGTAAAATCCGTGTTGGACTAGCATGCATGATAATATACCTACTGTCCGTTTCTCTAGTATTAGAGAGCCTATTAGTACGGAGTTCTTGTGCTATATATTTAATAGGCGTGTCTTTAATTTTCAGAAAATTGAAATTTCCAACAAATTTGCTTTCCCTTTGTTCTAAGCCCGTTAGCCATAAAATTCAAAAGTGTACAATATTGTTGGAACAGCAGAGGACAGCGGTAGCATCGGGCAGTACAATTTACAAGCAGCCCCGTGCCGAGGAAAGGGTGTGCTGTTATTGTATTGGAAGGTAGCCCAGCCTTAACGGGCTTTCTAGACGTAAGAAGTTTTAGAGCTGACTAACGAATAAGTTCTAAACATGGTACGCTCTACCATGTTTAGAGTTTATTTACTTTAGCAGATTTGTATGACGAACAAGACAAATTTCAAAATAAAATTAAACAAGGAAGAATCAGGAAGTATTCACTATCGTATCGCTGTAGTTCCATCTGGTATCGTGCCGGTATTTTTATATATATCTAAATTTTACTGAAACGACATCTGACCAGTCATTAACTTGAACGGTATCACAGTGTGAATCGAACCTACTTCAGAAAGTCTGTACACTTTCTTAATATACGATTTGAAACCCGAGATAGGAAAGTGGTTATATTTACATACATACATAACTTCACGCCAGTTCCCTTGCGGGGTAGGCACGAACAACAGAGTGCCATTTAGGCTTATTCTTACACACCTCACTTGTCTCTTTGACATTCAAACTCTTGTCATGCAAGCATGTTATATTTATTAGTGAAATACCTCAACTTATGTATAGTATATCTGTATAACAGTTTATTTATATTATAATTTACATCAATATCTTATGAAAGTATATTCTGATACTCAAAGACAAAATTGAAATACTTACTATTGGAATGTGCTCGGTACAGAAATGAAAGAAACTTACTGATAAACAAACATAAATTAAATAAAATAGGCATAATTTAAAATGTACTGGCAGAGACTACTTGAAAAATAGTTAAAAAAATTTATATAATGGCTCATTAATGACCTACATAGATTTAGCTTAGTGGTGCCAAATGGGATTGACATGTTGCTGTGGATAATAATCCCGAAAAAAAAATACAGAACTGCACTGTATTTTAATTAATTAACTGGTTTCATTACCTAATGACCTGAAACATCTCAATAAGTATACGACGGCCGTAATCAGATACTTTGATTTAACAAAATTAATAAAAAGTTCAAGCAAACCAAACCAAATCTCTGTCTGTTACTGGAAGGTTAGAATTTCTCCACAATTTCCATACCAGTTTCTATTTCTACTTTTTTAGATGAAATAGATTCTACGTCTATTGGAAGTTAATATTAACAACCTTGTATCTTAAAATTAAAAATGAAAACGGTTTCTTCTATTAAATTATGAACTCTATGAGGTCACATTTGCAAATACAGCCCAGTGTCATAGTGTTTGTGCGTAGTTACTGCCGTCCCTTACCCACACAAGGACAAAAGGGACAAAGGTCACCGGCCAGAGCCTTCTTATATTTGTTTAAGACGTGTATTGTACCCAAAACCCTTATTTAGGATACATTTGTATTGTATTATACCTGCCCCATATTACACGGGTCTGGTCTACGTGATGTTTTTTGTAAGGCAACTACGTTTTTCTTATTTGGATTAAGAATTTCCGCTTGTATTGTGGTCCAAAACGTGTTCAAATTTGCATCCGCTATTGCACAATATGTCAAAAGTTTGGAATTTAAGATAGATTAGGTACGCTTTATTGCTAAGCATAAAATTTTAATATTGGCAAAAGCAAAAATTCTACCAAGCAAATACATATATTCTACCAAACTAACTGGAGTAATTTATATAAAAACACGCATAGGTTTAATTATTTAATTGATTTTTAAAACAAGGTTCAAGAGATAGGTTTGTCCTACTACGAGTTAAGTAAAATGTAGATAGATCGATAACACTATAATGTACATCATTATAGAAAACTTACGAACTAGTATTATTCAAATTGTGTACAGACAACCCGTGGCAAGAATATTGCTGATTAGGAGTGGCGATGATGGTATACATAATTATTGTACAATTACTTACATTTTACATCAATACATACATAACTTCACGCCAGTTTCCTTGCGGGGTAGGCACGAACAACAGAGCACCATTCAGGCTTATTCTTACACACCTCACTTGCTTCTTTGACTGTTTGTCTGTACTTATATTTCTGTCATTCGTACTTATATTACTTACATGTCTCTCTCTACTTACATTTTAATAATAAGTATACTATATATACAAATATACACATAAGTTATATATGTGTTTGTATAATGTATACACAGCTTAGTGTCAATATAATTATATTCATTACAAAACGTAATATTTGGTACTTAAAAAATCGTAAGTATGTAAAATATAAAAATATAAATAATATTCAGACAATGCCTTAATTATATAAAACAGTTGATTATACTATTTATACCAATAAAACTACATAGGTGCTAAAGAACAACGGAGACAGGCAACTTAATTTTTTTTTAATGTTCACTACTATTGCTCAGCCGGAATTTTCCGACATTGTCTTAGTGCTTGTTCACGTAGGAACGCGCGGGCGCTGCGGCGGGTGCGGGCGCGGTAGACGTAGCGAGTTCGTGTTCACATTGGCCGCCAGGCGTTTGCGCGAGTGTGACGTGTTTTCAGAGATTAAAAACATGGACGACGAACATTTTTTTTTAACCGAAAATTCATACCTAAGTGGGAGATTATAAAAATTAGAATTGGTGTGCATGAAAATAATAAAGAAAGACTTATGGTGAATTTCATACTTTATATAGTAATTTGAGAGATCATCCTTCAAGATTTTTGGATATACCAGGATTACTGTCAACTGTTTTGATTACATATTGGATTCAATAAGGAGTGAGATTTCAAAAAGAGTTCTAGCCTGACCAGCACTAATAAACTCTTCTGTATTTAAAGACATTATATCGTTTCTAGCGACAAGTTCATACTGGTTGAACTTACTTGACGTCGCGAGTGAATCGCGCGCTTCGCCGCTAGTTCGACGTGAACACACATATACAACTCACGCGTTTGATGTTGCCGCGAGCGCAACGCGCGCGCCAGTCGCTAGCTTGCCCGCTACTTAGACCGCGCGTGCGTTTCGTATGTGAACACTTGGATATTACGCCATATGTTTCATATTTCGTGACCGCACCCGCGAGTCAACGTGAATGAACACTTATAGCATGCACTTTTCTCTTTGGCAGAGATCTGTTGCATAAACTTGATGTAATATTTTTTGATAATTTAATATTAAAATTGTAAAGATATCATGTAGCCAACCTTCTGGACGCCTGCAGCGGCTGCTATAGGCCCCCTAGGCAGCTCGCCCTCCCACCACCACCAGCACCAACCAACCAAGACCCAGTATTGTACTTATAAACTTAAAGGATTATAGGTAGAATACTATATAACCGATTATAATAAATTAGATAGATAGATAATACTTTATTATACACCAATACAAATATGAACTTAGAAACCAAAATTATATCTAGTTATGTACAAAGGGCGGTCTTATCGGTAAGAAGCGATCTCTTCCAGACAACTCCAAAATTATTAGTTTCATATATTATTATTTATTTTATTTATTTTTAATTGTTTTATTGATTTAATTATAAATTAGTTTTACTTAAGGTTAAGTATTCTTTGTAAGATTTTGTATCCAGCGAGGCTGCTGTCCGTCTAGATACACTGTCCAGTGGCAGTATGCAGGGGATGGATGGGTTTTACTTCAAGTTTTATGTTGTATATAAAACTTTAAGTTTATTGTTATAAGATATTTTTTTGTAGTTACTTGAATAATTAAAAAAAAATATATCATGTTCAAAGATATTATATTTATATTTTGTTATTATAATTTATTGATGTTTAGGGGTGTCTGGTAGGGGGTAGCAACTGACAAAAGTGTCTGGCAATGGATGACGAGATTTCTAAAGTTATTCCGAACAAAATATAAAAAAATTGAGCTTTATACTTTAACGAATTTAAGGTACTATTTTATATACCTCTACTACCTGTTACCTGCCAACCCAAACACTATAGTCGCTGGTCGTTCTTATCTGTATAGGGGATATGCACAGAAAAACTTTCAAGTTTTATAAAATGACGAAGGTCTGGCCGTCGTGGGCTCTTAAGCTATTAGTTAATCAGCGTTTTTAATCACATTTAAAGAAACGGTGGTGCAGATTGATTCCTGGATTTGTTCTCTTTTGAAAAAGTTCTACAGTAAAATTGTAAATTTGTTTGTAAATCAGTTCCAAACAAACACCTACGGAACGAATTAAATGAAACCCAAAACAGATTTAAGCCTAATGAGGTAAAAGTGCTCGATCGCTACCGAGCCCCTAACACGTCGGGTAAACACCGGTTCGATCTAATAGGCCCTCCAGAGGCTCTCAAACGTTCAATCAAAATGATAGGTAATTCAGTTACCCAACCGCTGGACGAATACTGTTCTATCTGATACAATCTTGCACGAAAGTTACTAAACAGAATTTGAAATTTAATTTTATGTAAACCTGAAGCAACCCTTTTATTATTATAAACAAGAAAGTCCAAAATACTACTGAAAGAAATTTAATAAAACTTTATAAAATTAAATTACTGACACCTTTTACGAAATCTACTTTATTGCATTATCTTAAAACTGAAATTGTTGCCTATCTTGTGATCAATGTAACATTTACGAATCTTGGATATTAATAGAAATAAAGTCAATAAAGAATATTATTGAAAAAATGAATAAGCCGAAATCACAGATTCAGGGAACAATAATGAAAAAATAAATATAATTAATTTATTATAACTTGAAGAAGTTTAATATCCGCACTGTCTGGTACGCGATGGGCGCCTCAAATGAATCTACTACTAATGTGTACCAATAAATGAATCTGCGTGTAACATTCAAGGTTGAATGTAGATGTAGCTTAATAATATGGCATCAAAGAAAAGATGTTTAGATTTTTTTAAACATTTCTGGCGACTTATAAATACTTCATGTTTGACCATTAACTCTATCTGCATAATTTGCTGTATCATTGAGTGAATCATTGGACATAATAATGGCTGCCGAGCTACGAATGAATGAATGAATCTTTATTTGTAAAAATACAGGTAATAGTTATACATAGGATGGTAGCAAAGTCAAATATTCTCTATATTTGACCTACACCTGGTCATACAAATATTTGACTACACGTCAATCTAAAAACAAAAACAAAAAATCACAACAATTCTAATATTATAAACTTCAATCAATTAATTCGTTATATTAAAAAACAGAAATAAAACAACGACAAGAACACTGTAAACTAGTATTAAAATAACATATCTTTGTTATACTTAAGAAACTCATTAACTGAATATATTATTTTTTCTAGTAACCATTTTTTTAGCTTTTTTTACATTGTTTCAACGGCAGTTCTTTGATCGATAGAGGTAATTTATTCAATATTCGTATGCACACGCGTAACAGTTTTTCATGAATAGGGTTGTTCTTGGGACAAAATCAAATACTACTCCATCCCTATTTCTTGTACAACGTAGATATATATCTTTTGCTTTTTTTAAATAAATTAGTGTTACTTTTTACAAACATACATATACGTAATTGGTACTGATTAAATTTTCACTGCGTTTTAATAAAATCCTTAAGTAAAGTTTTTTAACGTATTCGTGCCCGACAGTACACACAGCACACTCGGCCACTACACGTATACCCGTATTCCCTAATCAATCCTGTATCGTACCGTATCTCCGCAGTTTTGCTCCCGTCGGATGACCCGTCTAACTCGTTTAACTAACAAAATTGTTTATACAGTTTTACATGTACTAGTGAGTATATAATCTATATAACCTCGTAAGCATGGAAATTACAACAATACTCTTATTTTAAGAATACACGTTTGATTTATTACATGACTAACGGCCCACGACCACAGCGCTATGAGCGACAGATAAGCACGATACCATGAGGGCTAAAAATAAAAGTATTGAATATAAGAAGTATACGACGAATCGCCGCACTCAGCGGTATACAATGGTCAAGCACACCGCAAAGGCAAAATACGTGATCAGCCGTAGGGCTTTTCTAAATGTTTCGAACATTTACCTTCAGGTGCTTATTCGATGAAAATTACATTATATATGAGGATTAAAAAAATAACCATTGTTTATTTTTATTTACGGTTTATTATAGTACATTTTTGAAAATAAATTATTCCAACTGTTACTGCGGAATTCATATTACAGTGCAATAAAAACAATGTTATAAATTTAGTAAATTGCAATAACTTATTTTTTTTTTGTAGATGATCAAATATTTATCCCTGTATATTTATGTAGATTAAACGACTTGAATCCTATAACCAGCGACGCTATAAACAAATAGGTAGGTTTTAATTGCTAGTTTAATTTATATGTTCCTATCACAATAAAGATTGTTTCTATTTGTCAAATCTCAAATACGTCGTCGTACCTACGTCGCCATTCTATCATCGCACCGGTTGCCGGCGATTGGGAGTTCAACCACACTTCCTGGACACTTGGATGTCCTCCACTGTACATAGCGGATGCTCCTTCATGCCATACGTGAGCAAGTTAAGGAATGAGCTCTCCCTCCCGCGGTTTTCCCAGAGCGCTACAATATGGGGCTCTTCAAAAAGGGCGTGAGCAGATACCTAAAGTCTCAACGAGGTAGGCAACGCATCGGCTCCCTCAGTGATGCAGATGTCCATGGGCGACGATAGCCACCTATCACCAGGTGGTCCGTTTGCCAGTTTGCCTACAAGCAAACATAAAAAAGAAGCTCCAAATTCAGAGCTCTAATACTGACAAAACAAAAGAATCATTATAAGCGAAATCAGTACTATTGACTTATGCCGCTACATTTGTATGGAGTTCATGTCTAATTTTAATCAGTAGTAAGTCAAATTAATTGTTAGTAATATACAGAAACACGGCGTTAGAGATTTAGGCTCATCCCAAGACACTGCTATTAATTTGCGTTTAAAATTCAAACTAAGCTATAAATAGAATGTGTAGTGAAACTCAGCGTAAGCAATTAATACCGGGAAGGTAATCTATCGAAAGCGTCCCGACTTTGACCCGAGGGATGACCCTTGCCTAACGAAGTGTGTGCTCCGTATTTATATGTTGTACCTTTAAAGGTAAAAGGGAAGGATAATCCTAGGAGTATAGTAAAATGCAGGGTAACATGGCCCGTAGAGGCCATGGCTTAGCAAAGTAAAGGTCGAATACTAAAACCCTATTCAAAATCTAATCATGACACTTAGAAAGTTTAAACATAGCATCGATCAAGTACCTTCGTATAACGCACAAATCTTCATGTTTCTTTTTATCACGGTATAGGTTCGCATTTGGTAGCTATCTCACCTGATATTAAGTGACGATACGATTTAAGATGGAACATGCTTATTTAGCATATACCTATTCATTCGTAACTTGAAGAGCACTGGTTTATTTGAATCGGAGAACACAGAATCCGGAAAATTGTTCCATTCAACAGCGTTGCGCAAAAGGTGGAGGATGGACATGTTCCTCAATCCGTTTGTCTTTACACGAAGTCATTTCTTTCACACATTACTAGGTTTATATGGATGTTTGACCGGAAGATATAATCTATATTATCATTTCGTCATAGAAAGCCCTCATACATTTAATTGATGACATCATTTTATGACGTCCTGTTTTTGACTGAGGCCACAAATGCTTGATCTGTGGCCTGCCCATATCAAAATTTACCTATAAATCTAAAGTCACAAAAGCTATGGGACGGCCTGCTTTGTTCACTGGTACATACAAGTCTTTTGGATACGTGTGCCAATGACACAGAGCGTGCTCGTCTACTAGTTGTCCCGTGTTAGGAGTCTAGCTTGTGGCTACAGGCACTCCCCTCAGCGAATTTGGGCACTTTTCTAGACGATACCACGTTTAGAATAAGTGCCTACATTCGCCTATGGGCGGCCTGTGTTATCCCACACCGCTATCAGTGTGGAGATAAGGTGGAGCGCCTCGGTCACCATGGTTTAGCGTGTATCAGAAGGGCCGGTATAATTTCACGTCATACAACATCTAATGACATAATCCGTCGGGCTCTTGTCACCGCCGGTTTACCTGTCGTTCTAAAACCGAACGGCTTGTGCCGCGGCGATGGCAAGAGACCCAATGGTATGTCATTGGTGCCCTGGAAGATGGGTCGCCCCTTTGTATGGGACGAGTCTTGCGTCGATAATTTGGCACCGTTCCGTCTTCCAGCCACTAGCATGTTTGTCGGTCCAGGTGCTGCACAACAGGAGGCCCGCAAAGACTCATCCATCGAAATTGGCTACATATTGGCGGCTTTTGGCAACTTTTAGCCAAACGTCTGGTGAATGTCTCACGTGACGGAAAGACTTCAGGCAACGCATTAGCGTTGTCATTCATCGAAGCAATGTGGCCACTGTTTTTGGGCACGTTTCCAACTGACAGCGATCTGTTACTAGATTTTATAGTTTAATTTTAGTTTGTACATATAGTTTATTTTTAATATTTAGTTGTATTTTTTAAAGATCTAAAATCTAGTATATTATATAGTGTAGTTTAATTTAAATATACACATTTATTTATATAAAAAACATTGAATTTTGACAGAAATCTCCTTATAGACTAACGGTCTGACTACAAACTTGTCGTAACTCAATTGGTCGTTGTGAGCGACAGAAAAACAAAACTATTAATTAGTATCGGGTATGCTACCAGCCGCGTCACCCGTTGCTGGTCCAAGTTCATGGTCGGATCGGAAGTAATGCATGCTCGGACAAGATTCAAACTTAGGTCATTTGAAACCACTGAAAGCCACCACGGCATTTATGAAGCATGCTTAACTAGGTATTTTCATAATAAATAAAATATTTTTTTCCCACGAAATTTAAATTTAATTTTCTCGCTATCAAAAATGAATCCTCTGGAGACATTGCGAATTTTGTTAAAAAAATTCCTCGCTACACCGGGCCACAAAGTTGGGTGTAATCGATATGGCCTCAGGGCATTGGGTATAAATTAGAAGTACCATCGATCACGGACGCCCTTTGCCCACCGGCTCGTACTTTATCGATAGTGAATGTTAACCGATAGTTAACTCGGTTTACCGGAATTTATGTTTCTACCGGTGATGCTGGGACTGCTGAACTAAAACAAAAGAAATTTATTGAATGACTGAAAACACTTTGTAGTTTATTAAAAATTAAAACTACGTTCTTAGAAACTAGGTAAAATATATTTTGAATAAAGGATAACCTTATCGCTTAAGCAATCTCTTCCATACACCTTTAAACCTTACACAAAGTTATAAATTCAGCTGAAAGATTTCAGTGTTAAATTAAAATGTAAGAAGAAACATAAGCAGAAGCTGCGTGTCACGGAGATGAATCTCCGTAACACACAGCTTCTGCTTCTGTTGCTCAAGCACGGTCTACGCTGCACTACCGTACAAAAATAAACCTAAAGATGTAATTATAGACATGTTTTTTAACCTAACTGCCATTTTTAAATTTGTATAATTTATGATATATAAAGGAAAATGGGTTAAAATAAATTCTAATAATCCCGCCCCTTATCTTTATTTGTTTAAACTGCGCAAAAGAAATGGGCATACAGTTACTTTCTGCTTAATATTGCTCAGATACACATATTTCTACTCTTTATATTAAGGGTTTGAGTCTCCAAATATGCATACATAAGGCAAGAAGCACTTAACGTATCCTTAAGGATACATTATTGAGAGCGGTCCTAAAAATAACATTTTACGTCCTACGGTCCTGCCACGCATATTTTATTGCGGGTACCAGAGATGACCTGCCTCGGACGGCATGTAGACTATAAAAATATAGACAGTACCTACATTTTCGGTTAATATTTATCTAACCAGATTTTGGACATTGATAAGTTTTTTTTATTGCTTTTAGAGCTAATAAGATCCTTACTTGCAGGTTCAATCACAAAACTACGAACCACTGAAATTATTCCATTTTTTTTTATTTTATTGCAGGAGATCAGCAGACAGGCAAATAGCCCACTTGATGGAAAGCGGTTACCATCGCCTATGGACATTTGTAACACCAAAGGTGCTACAAATGCGCTGCTGCTCTCTTAAGGGAAACTGGAACCTGGTCACTAATGCCGGAACACAACTCGAAGGTTGTTATGGCGACATGCTTTAGACCAGGGGTGGTAGCCATCCAGTCGGGCAAATGCCCTACCACCTGACTGTGGGTTGTTAAGTAGCCTCTTACGACAGGCCGCCCGGCCGCAGGAAATTGTATTCTTTCTCCGTTTCTGCACGGTATAAAGGTAGGATTTCAGCAGGCAGTCATTTTTAGAATTAAATTCTAGTTCAAACTAGGTACATAGATGAAAAGTTTAGGGTAGCGCCCGGCCGCAGGAAATTGTATTCTTTCTCCGTTCCTGCACGGATGAAAGGCATAACAATTTATTGAATACTACATACATACATAACTTCACGCCAGTTCCCTTGCGGGGTAGGCACGGACAACAGAGCGCCATTCAGGCTTATTCTTACACACCTCATTTGCTTCTTTGACATTCATAGCTCATGTCATGCACGCTCGTCTGTTCTTAAGGCTCCTGACGTCACCTTCTGCTACTACGCGATCAATTTGATCATGGAAGGTGTGTCGTGACCTTCCACGACTTCTGCATCCATCCACTTTTGCATTGTATATCTGTTTAGTCATTCTTTCATCATGCATTCTTTCCACATGCCCGAACCACTGGAGCATTCCTTATTGAATACTAAATACACTAATCACTTTACCGCCAAGACTAATGTGAAGAAATTTAAAATTAACATGAAATCAAAACAACGTTCATAGTTATATATGAACTTAATAATACTCCTTCTTTTTCAATATTCAAGTTTAATTATAATCTACAGGCATGTTATACGAGCCTCAGTCAAATGAGAAGTCTCTGATTAACTCCTAACAATGAAATTCTTATGCCATCTCGAAAAGACATATTTCAGTTAGGTAATTCAGTTGCTACAATCAACAATTAGGTACTAAAAGTATGTGTTTTATTTGAAATCTCAATAGATATCAAATCTAGCACATACTTTTAGTTTCAAACAATCAATATCTTTTAATTATTATTAATTTGAATCAGTATTATACATTTTCTGAAAATAAAACTGCACAGCAAATCTTGGAGTTCTTAACAAAATTGCAATCATCCTAAATATATCTTTTTTAACAAAAACAAAACCACTTCACACTAAAAACCAAAAAAAAAATATTTAACCGACTTTTTTTTACTTCTTAGTAAAAGTTTTTACTTCTTAGTTGCGCAAATACTTCAATAGCTTTAGAAATATTATATTAAGCACTTGTAGAATTTGTACAACTGGCACGCGTATACAAATTTGCCATCTCACTCTTCGCTGTATATGCTCTTCAACAAGGGTTACTCTCGATTTCTTTGTGATCCACAAATCAGATCCTTAACGGTAAAACTCGATTTTTCTGGGATCCTGACTTGGTTACTATAGAACTTCCTAGGCAGTATAGACTTAGGTATCAAATAAAACAATTTGAAATTCGGTTTACAATTGACGGATACATCATGTTACCAAGAAGTTGGTTTAACAATTTTCGTGAGTTTCTCTAATTTCTTGGAATTTACTCAACAGATCCTGACATGGTGATAATGGGGCCGATTCGGGAGTATAACCTTTCGATTAAAAGAAAATTTTGAAAATCGGTCCACAATTGACGGAGAAATCGAATGACGAACATGCATAAAAACATACAGACGAATTGAGAACCTCCTCCTTTTTTCAACTCGGTTAAAAAAACTAGTACAATGAACAAAACTTAACCAACATTGTATTCTACCTATATTCTCTCGAGACTAGAAGTAGAATACTGAACCTAAGTCTTCGAAGTCAATGGGCAAGGTCACCAGAAGCTGAAGAATTATATTTGCTCCTTTTTTATTTTAATAAGGATCACCAACAGTTTTGTACATTTGATCAGTTACTAGACTTATGACTAAGGTTTACAATGTGATGTAAAAACTAATTATAGGAGAACACAGCTTGCAGTTTAATTTCTTCACCATTTCTACCCGTGCAGGAACGGAGAAAGAATACAATTTCCTGCGGCCGGGCGGCCTGTCGTAAGAGGCGACTTAACAACCCACAGCCAGGTGGTAGGGCATTTGCCCGACTGGATGGCTACTACCCCTGGTCTAAAGTATGTCGCCATAAGAACCTTCGAGTTGTGTTCCGGCATTAGTGACCAGGTTTCAGTTTCTCTTAAGAGCAGCAGCAGCACATTTGTAGCACCTTTGGTGTTGCAAATGTCCATAGGCGATGGTAACCGCTTTCCATCAAGTGGGCCATCTGCCTGTCTGTTGATCTCCTACAATAAAAAATAAAAAAATATTTACTTAAACTCTAATAATAAATATAACAAAAATGTGTAAGTTAATTAAATTAGTCTGTCCGTTAGTCTATGTCTAATTAGTGTCTTGTTGGGCTAAACGAATCTTTTTATAAAATGGAATTTTTGGAGTCAAAGTAAATATCAGTAACATCACTGCTACTGTTAAGAATTCTACACATTCTGGAGATAGAGGAGTTAGCAGCTAGTACTGTTGTTTTAATGGGCGAAAGAGGGGGGTTATAGGTTGTCGCGGGGGTTTCAAAGGGACTCTTAAGCGGAATTGGCTTGACAACTTTTTAAAAGCATGCACAACCGTTAGCTAATTCTTAGGTCTATGGCATACCTGGCCGGTCCCACGAGACCACCGGGTCTGATAGACGGACTCTGCACAAGGGTTAACCTTAAGCAACGTAAATATTTGACGACTTGCAACACCCCGTTTTACGGCCTTACCTACGATATGTTTTACATTGTAATTTATATAAATAACGCTTTTAAGAGTAATTTTGTTCTCAGCCCTTTTTTTTAATGACGCACAGGGAATGTCTTTTCTTGGGACACCATCGTCGGGTCTGGGGGGAAGGCTTTACACCGAGGGACGTGTGGGACTCCTGATCGGTCGGATACCCACAGTGGCCACCGATCGGAGGAACGGGTGATGGTCGGCCGTCAGATTACCTCCTAAAGCTAACCTGCGCCGCTCTCCTATGCGCTTTTATGAGGTGCCACAGGAACTGAACCATAGGTATTACATCTGTGACACCCCTACGATTCGCTCTCACTTAGGGCACCCCCGGGGA
Organism: Dendrolimus kikuchii; assembly: GCA_019925095.2. Taxonomy (NCBI): domain Eukaryota; kingdom Metazoa; phylum Arthropoda; class Insecta; order Lepidoptera; family Lasiocampidae; genus Dendrolimus; species Dendrolimus kikuchii. Next base: position 17,297,270 of record CM034400.1, read on the forward strand.
AGGATACACTCTTCACCAACAGGGGGGAAGTCCAAGGGATCAAATTTGTTTTCAGCCCTGTCTTAACTTTTTTTAAACTACGCGACATATCTGCACATCTACGATGATTACGATTAAAGACAACAATTTTCATAACAAGCATTGAATAAATTGAAATTGTGTAATCTAATTTTCTTCTTAAACACAAATTTTGAAACTCATATGGTTTAGCCCCAATAGCTCACTGATTAAGACCCTCGTATGTTATTCCAATGGCATAAGTTCAAATTCTGACCAGAGAGAATTTTTATAACCAACTCCGCATATAATTACAATTATTAATTAAATGCTGACGATGAAGGAAGATGTGAAGATACATGCATTTTGAAAATATGTGAAACCCACCAATCCACCTTAGAGAAGCGTAGCAGATATGCTACCCTAAACTTTTCATCTATGTACCTAGTCTGAACTAGAATTTAATTCTAAAAATGACTGCCTTCCGAAATGCTACCTTTATACCGTGCAGGAACGGAGAAAGAATACAATTTCCTGCGGCCGGGCGGCCTGTCGTAAGAGGCGACAAAACAACCCACAGCCAGGTGGTAGGGCATTTGCCCGACTGGATGGCTACCACCCCTGGTCTAAAGTATGTCGCCATAACAACCTTGCGTTGTGTTCCGGCATTAGTGACCAGGTTCCAATCTCCCTTAAGAGAGCAGCAGCGCATTTGTAGCACTTTTGGTACTACAAATGTTCATAGGCGATGGTAACCGCATTTCATCAAGCGGGCCGTCTGCCTGTCTGCTGAACTCCTGCAATAAAAAACAAAAAAAAAACCTGCAATAAAAAATAAATAAAAAAACTTCAGTTTTGGGAAAGTAGCAAAATTGACCATTTAACAAAAACAATAAATACTGGTAGTTACTTGTTTCTAGTAAAAACGCCAGAATCATATTCATGTATATGTTATAATTATTTCTTTCTTATTCGGTTCTTCACAATAACAGGCAAGGATCTAGTACAAACATCCAGTCTAAGCATAGTCAGTATTATGTATAATATAATTGATTTTAATAGATAGATCCCGTTATAATAGACGAGATGGCATCTAAACTACCTACTAATAGATCCAAAAATATGTTTATAAATATGTACGTAATATAGCTAGTTTTATTCGATTTTTCTGCTGCCAATTTTCGACCCTAACCCATCAAGCAAGAGCCGCTCCCTAAACATTGTGTTAACAGTAACATATAACGCGTACACCTACACAAAACACATCACTAAATTACAATTCGAACGGTCGTTTTGGGAGAACAAAAAACATTTATATCAATGGTAGGCCGGTTCTAAATTCCGCGAGTCATTGACAGGCCGTAAAGAGGCGGGCAGGGGCCTCTGGAGGCTCGTTCCGAAGTTGGGTATAGCTGCCGAGTAAGTAGATAAGAAAACTCCGAGCTACTGCCCCCGGTTGTTCTGTGGCCAACCGAATATCTTTATAGAGCTGTTAATACACTGCTGAAAATGCCCGGTTCCTATATTTTACTATCCATTCCCTTGCCTTACTATTGATTAAATTTTGACATTACTTGTATGGAGGTTTTGTTTAATTTTGATTGATAGTAAGGCAAAGGGACGATCGGTAAGACATAGGAACCGGCCATAAATGAACTCAAGTCTTTGTCTAACGATGCTTTATTATATTTTTGAGCAAATGTACATTTGCTTATAATCCGCGTTAAACTTAGTAACTCTTAGATTAGCAACATGACAGGATGAGAAAAACTTTCTAACAAAGTGAGATATGCAACTCTGCAACTAATCAGTGGGGCCATAAAGTAAAAAACAGACTCAGAAATGACTATGTTCCAACGATGAAGAAAAATGTATAATATAAAGCACATTTTATCCATTAATAATATCTTTGAACTCTTGTTGCCTTAGGTAGTTTAACTTGTAGAACTATTATAGCTTGAAGTTTACGTTATTTCGTTATTACGTGTATATTAATAATTACGGTTAGTAATTAACAATATATATAATACACGTAGGTATATCGTGGTAGCGTAATGGCCTAGCGCACGCGTCCCAAACTCAAAGGGCGCGGGTTCGATCCTGGCCGGAACGCATGCACCACTTAGTCAGTTTTCTGACTTAATGTGCATATTATTACAATTACCACGTGCTAACAACGGCGAAGGAAAACATCGTGATGCAACCTGCACATCGAGATAACCGATATGTCAAACATGCCAAGCCGCCTTGGACAAGCGTGGCGGGTATACTGTCTGGTTCCTTCTATAGTGGGAGGCCCGAGCCCAGCAGTGGGAAGTTCATGTGCTGATATTATTATTATTATTTATTATAATATACATATTAGTGAGAAACAAACTGTGTTATTAGCAGTAAGATAAAAAAAAGAACTAGTTTTTTAACAGCAGGACTTCACAGTGTACTTAAATACCTATTATATAAATCATTTTCACTGCTTATTTTTAATATTTTGCCAATTTAATTTAAAAATATTTTTAGATTATTATTAAAGTACGTTGCTCATTGAAAACTCTTCAAAAACAACCAACTTCGATTTCGCACGAAATTGTATGAAAAAAGTTTACGGCCTTTATGTAATTATCAGCTCTATATATTTACATTATAGTAGGGTCAAAGACAAAGTTTTCGGACGACACGGTTACCCTCGGGACGGGCTGGGTTCGAACCCGGGATAAAACTCCGGGTAATTCTCACGTACAGTCCCGTATTTGTCAGTTGGACCGCATCCTATGTACACATTTAGATGTTTGTTTTGCGCTTATACCTACATAAAGTAACAATATTAAATACTTACAACTAGTTAAGTTGTTGGAGAAGTGAAACGAATTAATATTGACAGTACACTGGTTTGTTAAATCGATGTAGCACGATTTTATACTTTTGGATTACATCAAACCTTCCTCCGATAGGCAAAATATGTCCAATACTAACTTATACTGAACTACAGTATCAATCTATATAAACGATGGAAAAGACGATGCAATTTTCTTTAGATTTCTTGTCTGTTTGTTCGGGATTCACTTAAAAACTACTGGGCTGATTTCAATGCCGTTTTCGCTGATCGACCGCAATTCTTATATGAAAGATTTAAAATGACCAGATTAAGTAAAATCCGAAGTCCAATGTGACTGTTTCATTGGTCGATAGAACATTTTATATAATAAAATGATTTTTATCCCGGGAATTTCGCAGGAATTTTCCCCGAAGCGATTAATGATGTTTAAATGTCTTAGACTACTTAAGTCTCATATTAATTTAAGAAAGAAAATGTTGATGTTTAGAAAATGTTTTGTCTAAATACACAACTTAACTAAAACTTTATTCAAAAATTTATCTTATAAGCAAAAACATGGTATATATAATATAATAATATGAATACTACGGACTTACAAACCTTTATAATAATAAATATAAAGAAATGACTTTGCAAAATACCCGTAAAAAGCCCGTATTCTGTTTTATTAGAATGTTTGCAGGAATATTTTGAATTCGGAATTTCGTATTGGTATCGAGTAACGGCGAAAATCGATCATAGTGCACGTGCCAATCGGCGTGCATGCATATTTTACAATACACATTTGCAACATATTAAATTTCAAAAGGATTTATACATTTAATACGCGCACTGAATATAATCCCTTTCCGATACCAGATTCAAGATGAAATGTTTGTTTATTCAAATAATTATTAGACTCAATTTTTTTAACAAAAACAAAACCAACTACAAACTAATAAGCTAACCATCCAAACATATAATTCAACTAAAATTTTATTAAACCAAATACTTAAAATTAAACTAAATTATAAATACATACATACATACATAACTTCACGCCAGTTCCCTTGCGGGGTAGGCACGAACAACAGAGCGCCATTTAGGCCCATTCTTACACACCTCACTTGCTTCTTTGACATTCATAACTCTTGTCAATTATAAATAAATTAATATAAAGTATGTAACAAATTGCTGCCACAGGGAAGCATACCCAGAAGGCTGGCTGCATTGCCACGCCGTATGGCAATGCTGATTCGTTGCGCGAAATTATTAGATAATAACTTATATCGTGGAAATAGAATGCTAGGAATGACTATCTGCCCGTAAAAAGTTGCTCTAATTTAAAGTGTCGAACTTAAATCTAGCCAGTATCAAGTATACATAAATATACAACTTCTAGAATAATTTTGAGGTAAATGTCTTAATGAAATTGTAGGAGTGATGATAAACGAAGATTTCTTTAAATAAAACTTTACCTGCACGAAAATATCGACTTTTAAAGTCCTTCTAAAATTTCTAGTCTTCCAAGTAAATCGTTTCATATCATCAGGTAATAGATTTGATACTACACTCTATTTCAAATAGGTTAGTATGGGGGAAATTACGTAAATAGAGAAATAAACAGTAGCAGAACGAAATACTTATATATTGGCATGTAATTAAAGTTAATATTTATTTCTTAGAAAAGCTTACAATAACACTACAAGTTACGTTTTATGAATGTTTCAACCATACCGTCTTATTTGAAATAGACTACAAATAATACTCAGCCTAAAATCATAATTCGAACGCGAAACAATTTGCACCTGGCGAAATTCGAAACAACCAATAGCAGCAGAGAAAATGTCACTATACAATCCTCCCCAACTGACCAATAGCTGACCGGTTTACGCACGTGTCCTGTCCGGTTTGTCCAGTAGGGTGAAACACCCTGTCGCCGGTCACAAGCCACGCGTAACCGGTCGATAACCCCAGTAGCGTTTTATGGCGTATAAATTGAAGCTGGACCTCGGATGTTGGTTTAACACCAAAAAGGATCGGATAAATATTTGTCTATTGTAACTCAGAGACAGGTACTCGTGGTACAAAAGGTAGTTTGACACGGGCGATATATTTGACCACTTAGTGGCCATAACTTGACAGGGGATGTGTCAAGTTTTAACAGATTTCTCTCCCTAAATACGAGTTTATTTTATGTCGCGTGCGCCGAGACCTGTTTTGGGATGATAGTGCACAATAGTTGAGTGGTTTGTAAATAATGGGATGAAAGAGATATTGAAAGATTTATTTTGTTGGCATAGTAAAGTTAAATGGCTATCATGTTTTGAAAGGCAACCTTTTTTTTACTATCAATAAAACGTTACAGTAGGTGACTATCATTTTAAAAAAGCTTTCTGTTAGGAGTTTTAAACTGTCTGATCGGCTCGTCGGGTGGTTAGAGGGCTAGGTGCTTAACTTGAAAAACTGAACAGTATTGTGGATAAAACACGATAATGTTGGCAGCTATTTAGGCACTTTATATACTTATATAAAAAAGTTACTTAAAAACAGAATTATGATCATACCCTTGCGAATGATTCTGCACTTAGATAAAACTATAAATAGTTCATGGGAATAATTTTATTTCTGGGAGCGGTTTCTGTAGTTATGTGAATTTTTTATAATTGTACTACATTATAATTCCTCTTTCTTCTGTATTCCTTTATTCTGACATTCGTGGCGCATCATCACACTAAAAGTTTCAATCATTACATGAACATTACTACCATAACCTCTTAATCTTTCAGTTAAGGCTACAACTTAAAAAAACGTATTTATGCACTTCTTAGCCGTTCTACATCACACATTAACTAAATATTCGTATGTCTGTTGAGTGAAAATGCTTTTGGTCTATCACTATGACACAACATTGTAACTTATAGTTATTATGTGATCGGTCTTGTTATGTTATAATTTATGTTATTGTAATTAAAAAATCCTTAATTAATCATTTTAAAACTGTTTAAAAGACACCTAGTAAGGAATAGGCTTAAATTTTAAATCTCGAACATTTAATAGATTAAACTGCTTTACACTATTAGGTTATGGACATAGTTTCCACTGCAGCTATCTAACTCTTTATGATCCTTGATCGATTTTCCAAAATCCCCAGAGTGAGCACTGCGAGTTTGTCCAGATAGCAAGTTAGTGCAAAGGGCCGCTTTCCTCATAATCCCGCCCTAATGCCCTGTCCTCTGCAAGGGACATTTCCATTTATTATTGAGCACTTAATTTATGTGTTTTGTTATGGACCGACAACTGGCGAGTCTGCCTTATACAAATAGTACTATTTTATTTTTGAATTTTCAACTATTCTTATCTTTTTTAATATGGAATAAAGTTCAATTTTTCAGAACAGCCAACTGACTCATAAGATTTTTTAAAATTAAACATAAATGTTGCTTGATCGGACGTTTTAAAATGAGAGCAAGTAATTAAAAATGCACTTTAACCTTCCGCGATAAAGTTGAAGTTTGTTTGTTGCGTAGTTTTCTTTTAAATCTTTTTGGACGTAAAAATATGACATTCTTAAACTGAAATCACAGACAGGTCATACAGTTTTGTATTGAACATATAAACATATAAAGTTTATAATCGTATGAAATTAGCAAAGATATACGACCTTTTATAAGACTCCGTGATCACTTTAGAATTGTTTAGACAATGTACACAGCAATCCGTTCGCTTCAAAACCAGGTTTGTTTAAGATGGGGGTGAAATGACATTCGGGATATAGTAATCCTCAGGAGCTTAAAGGTCATTTTTCAAAATAAGTAATTGAAAAGTGGGATTTTAAAGGTATTATTTTCGATTTGGAATTCAGTTATCGATTTATTCTCTTACTAAACTTTTCCACGAGACTTCATCCGCACTTCGACTCTGGTTAGCTATCACGTGAAAAAATTAATGATGCTAAAATTCCCTATAATGCTGCACCGGTTTTTAATAGATATACAATTAAATTGAAACTTTTTAAAAATATATTGATTTTGCTGATCATGTGAATTGATTCAATATGGTTGAAAGGCACAAAACTAAAAAAATATTACGATAACCAATCACATTACATGATTCAAGTTTATGTTGATTGATACAACCCAATTGAAAGACAGAAATAATTAACAATATAATATTAGCAGCCCATACGTCCCACAGCTGGGCTCGGGCCTCCCGCTACACGGGAACGGACAGTATACCCGCCACACTTGTCCTAGACGGCTTGGCAGGTTTGAGACAACGGTTATCTCGATATGCAGGTTTCATCTGGATGTTTTGCTTCATCATTGTTAGCACGTGGTAATTGTAACAATATGCACATTGGGTCAGAAAACTGCCAAAGTGGTGCATGCGGTTCGGTCAGGATTCAAATCCACGCCCTTTGAGTTTGGGGCGCGTGCTCGAGCCATTACGCTACCACGACTTCAACCAGATAAGAAAGACAGAAATGAATCATCTAAAATCGGCTAGTAAGCTTATGAAGAGATCAGAAACGTAAAAGTTATAGTTTTTATTGTGTTTATTTATGACTAGCGGCCCGACGCGGTTTCACCCGCGCTCTGTCCCGCTCCCGTGGTATATAGCGTCATGTTATATAGCCTATGAAGTGTCATAGGCTACGTTAACAGGGCACAGGGAGTGCCCTGTTAACGTAGCTGTCTAACAGTAAAATAATTTTTAAAATCAGTTCAGTATATCCAGAGATTACCGCCTAAAACGTCACAAACTCACAAACTTCACCTCTTTATAATATTAAGTATAGATAATACAAAACCCCAAAAAGCGAGAAATCTTGTAACGCCATCTAGAGTAATAATATTAATATTATTAACTAGGATATGCCCGTGACTTAGTTCACGTATGACTTGAAATTCTCGCAGAATTCCTGGGACACATAGTACCGCAGCAATAGAAAAAAATGTAAGCTATCATTTTAACAAATACTAAATATGATATGGATCTGAAAAAATAGAAAGAAGCAGTAATAAAAGAAAAAATATATCTCGTATTCAGAGCACAGTGACAATAGATAGAAAAGAAAAAAGCTCTTTGCATTTGGGCAAGCGAGCGTACAGCAATAAAATAACTAAATGACTCAGCTCAAAGTGGTATAATATGATATTTCACATGTAAGAGGAGAGCTCTCAAACATGGCGCGTATATAAAGCCTATGAAAGCATAAAAAATCAAGAAAATTTTCATGTGAACCGAAACACATGCAGAATAAACAGACGGAGTAGATACTTACAAAAATATGAAATTCACCACAACATTTGCCGGGGACGCGCGAGTGGTGTACCGTCAGCACAAGCAGCGATAGAAAATTTATTTCATTTAGAACTAACCCTGCCCTAAGAAAACGGTAAAAATGTCATGTACATTTAGTATATTAAATAAGACATTGTAACTTAGCGTTTCACTTCAATGACGTGAATTCATATCCTGGAAGTGACCAAGCAATACCTATAAAGTTTTTCTATTGTAATATAAATATTACCACTTGCTGAGAGTAAAGAAAATATGGTGATTACACTAAACATTGAGACTACAGATTATGGAAGCCAGTAATTAGTAAGTTAGTATGTCGATTGCGAACATTTCGTCCTTTCACTTGAAATAAGAAAGATCAAGCCTATTAGTACGTCGTTTATATACGATGCCATATAAAAAAATAATTCCGAGATTGAAGCTTGATATTATAGTCAGTGCTGCTGTTAAGTGATGGAGAAATTAATTATTATAAAATCCAGTCAAACTTAAAGTCAGTTAAGTTTTGAGGTTAGGTAATAAAAATGATTATAAGGTTTTCTAATTAAAATTATGTGAATAAATAAATATTCAATTTGAAAAAATAACACTAGCTACTGAAACTACAAAACCAATAAAGTTGGTCTATTTGTCACGATATTTTTTTAAATTAGGTATATTACATATTGCATTATTAAGTAAAAATATATCTTACGCCCAATGTCCATTTTACAGATTAAATATTTCCTAATGGTCCATTACCATAGCAAAATTCCATAATGCTAATATTAGATGGGCCAAACAAATTGAATGAAACTGGTTGAAAGACAGACAACTGAAAGGACATGACGGCATTCAATGACATTGAATGATTTAAGGTTATATTTATATGAATCGTTCTGGTTGATTCATCAAAATTAAAAGACAGAAATGAGCCATCTAATATCGGCTTAAGCTTCATGAGAAAAAATAACAACATGAAATAAAATAAAAGTAACAGTTTTTTTGCGCACTGTATCTGTTCATTCGTCCATAATGCGAGTTGATAGGTAGATGTATTAAAAAATAGTATACATTAGACACAAATACGACATCATATTATCGTACGTGTGCCCTATGCGCGATGTCTTTCTGTATTTATTTCAGCGTGAATATATACAAAGAACGTATTCTATAAGATTTTTAAAAATGTTTTAGGAGCAGGGTCAAGTCTATAGTTTACCAAACGTCATAGTTAAAGATTTAACATTTAACATTTCTATGCTAGTGGTGTACATATGTATACATTAACGCTCTGCATATATATGTATAATTATTGTTAATTAAACAAAATAAAAGAATTAAAAGCAAAAAATTTGAACACACTTACTTATACACTAATTACAATTAACAAACATCTTCCAGAGAGACATCTAATATTACGTATTAGGTATAAATAAACAACTAGGTTATGCCCGCGACTTCGTCCACGCTTGATTTAAAAGTCTCGCGATATTTCCGGGAGACAAAGTATCGGAGCTATCGTTTTAGTGAAAACTGTGTCGGAATAAGATTATTCTTTCGCACCCGAACAACTACAAATCGCTCCTGGGAAAATTCCTCCAGGATTCCCGGGGTAAAAATTATGATACATTTTATTACATAAAATTTGCTATCAATCAGTAAAAAATCGCAATGGAATACGATTTTTTTTAATCTGGCCATTTTAAATAATTCCCAGATTTAAGTCGGGTATTTGAAATATAAAATACAAAATACAGCGTTTCAAGTATATGTATTTAAAATACAAATACAAAATACAAATTACAAAATACCGTCAGGTGTTAGTTTATGTAAATAAAATACTCACAAAAAATCAAATAATAATTATTATTAGGTCCTTGCCTATGTAACTGCCGTTTTTTTCTGAAATAAGTTAACCTAATTTTATTATATTTTTTTTTATTCTAATCTCCACGGCCTTGAAGATAGGGATATTTCCATCTTGTTCTTCTTGTTCTCCGTCGTCACACTCTTGGCAGAGTGGTCGTGGTCCTCATGGTACAGGGGTGGTGGCAAGCTTCACAATTCGTCACCATTTCCATCTTGTAGGTACGCGTAGATTTTGGTGGTTCCACCCGGATCTATGCGTGCTTATATCGGTCCCATGGCAGGGAATGCACAAGGACTGAAACAGCTCGCTTTTTTGAACTCGTTCATGAGGTGACCGACAAAGTTTTTGGGCAGTATCCTTTTGCAGAGGTAGTCATACTCGAGAATTTTAATGCTCATTACGCTGAGTGGTTGGGTTCCCCGAGAACTGATCTGTCAGGGACTACTGCCTACGAATTTGCTCTCGCCAATGGATTCACTCAGGTGATTACGGAGTTTACCCGAATACCGGATAGAGTGGATCATGAGTCTTCTTTGCTGGATCTTCTGCTGACCATACACCCGGAGAACTACCAGATCTCCATCAGTGCTCCACTGGGAACCTCTGATCATTGTCTGGTATCTTTGGTGGTGCCCCTTCCTATTCCCGATCGGACTCGTCCCGCTGGACGACGGAAGGTGTGGTGATACAGGTCAGCAGATTGGGATGGACTCCGTGAATTCTATGCATCCTACCCATGGAGGCAGTTATGTTTCTCGTCGGAAGCTTCTGATCCGAGCACAGACTGGATCGCCGATGTAGTACTGCAGCGAATAACATGTTTAATTCCAAACTCAACTGTACCTATCGGTGGTACGAGTAAACCACAATGGTTCAATAAGCACAGCAGTGAAGCTGTAAAGCTAAAGAAACAGGCTTATCCAGCCTGGACTGCAGCGCGGGCTCGTCAGGCTCCAAGTTCCTCTGACCTGAAAAAGTGATACAATGCCGCCCCCAGGTCCCTCAAAAAACAGCTCGCAAGAGCAAAATTCGATCACATCGGCAGAATTGGTGAGCGCCTCTCTAGCCACTCTTCTGGGACTAGAGCTTTTTAGGCCCTCACCAAAGCTGTCCAAGGAAACTTTTGTCGGGCTTCTCTTCCACCTCTGCGCACAGTGGACGACCGTCTGGTACACGCCGCCAAAGATAAAGTCAATCTTCTGGATGAAATCTTTGCGGCCAATTCAACTCTTGAGACATAGGAGAAACTCCACCTACAATCCCTGAGTGTGAGTCTAGAATGTCGGAGGTGCGCTTTACTCAAAAAGCAGTCCGATGTGCTCTCCTCTCCCTCGACGTCAAAAAGTCTTCTGGCCCTGATGGCAATCCTGCCATTGTGCTGCAGACGTGTTTAGCTGAGCTGTCCCCAGCCAGTCCTTGCCCGACTTTTCACTCTCTCTTACTACAAGGGTTGTGTCCTCGCTTCGTGTAAGATTGCCCATGTACACCTTGCCCCCAAAAAAGGGGACGTAACAGACACGTCGAATAGGCCTATAACAATAACCTTTTTGCTCTCAATGGTGATGGAGCGTATTATCAACACGCAGCTCTTGTGTTACCTCGAAGATTCCCAGCTGCTAAACGATCGGCAATACGGCTTCCGCCACGGTCGCTCAGTTCGGGATCTCTTGGTTTACCTAACCCACCGTTGGGCTGAAGCCATTGAGAGCAAAGGGGAAGCACTGGCAGTTAGTCTAGAATTCTAGATATTGCTAAGGCCTTCGACCGGGTCTGGCACAGGGCTCTTCTATCGGAGCGGCCATCGTTTGGGATACCCGAAGGGCCTTGCACCTGGATATCCAGCTTTTTTGATGAGCGCAGCATTCAAGTCGTTGTCGACGGTTGTTGCTCAAGTTTCAAGCCCATCAACGCTGGTGTGCCCCAGGGTTGTGTGCTATCGCCAACGTTGTTCTTCTTACATATCAATGATATGTTGTCTATTCGCAACATTCATTCCAATGCGGATGATAGCACAGGCGATGCGCAGTACTCTGGTCGTGCAAACTTCCGTCGATCATTTATGGAGGAAAGTTGGGTTAGATTTGTATCTGAAGTAGAGTATTCCTTAGAGTGAGTCTCTGAATGGGGGAGACAAAACCTTGTCCATTTCAACCCCAAGAAGACATAGGTCTACGTATTCTCTGCCAAAAAAACTCCATTCGAGCAATCGCTTCAGTTCCAAGGAACTCCCCTTACCACCACCAAGAGTATTGGGATCCTCAGTGTTGACATCGCGAACGATGTTCAGGGGCCATCTTGAAGGCAAGGCAAAACTCGCCTCTAAGAAGCTGGGAATGTTAAACGGGTCCAAGCAGTATTTCACACCGCGGCAACGCTTTGTGCTTTGTAAAACCCAGGTGAGCCCGCATATGGAGTACTGCTCACACTTTTGGGCTGGAGCACCTGGCTACCAACTCGATCCCCTAGACTGTATTCAACGTCGAGCCATTCACGTTGTTGATGATTCCACACTCACAAATGGTCTAGATAGGCTTGGCCTTATGAGAGACTTCGCTTCTCTCTACGTATTCTACTGACTGTATAACGGGGAGTATTCGGAAGAACTGTATAGAATGGTGTATTCGTCCTCTTTCTACCATCGAACCGCTCGCCATGTGTTGGGATTTCACCCCCACTTCCTTAAGCCGCTTCGCTCATGTACGCAACGGTTCTGTAGAACCTTTTTCAAAAAGGGTGTCATAAAATTTCTTCGAGGCTGGCAGCGGGTTGATGAAATCTCTGGTGTTGCAAATGTCCATAAGCGACAGTAACTGCTTTCCATCAGGTGGGCCGTCAGCCTGTCTGCTGTACTCCAGCTATAAAAAAAAGGTCGAAATTTCCAGAATGGAAGCGGGCAAACCAATAACAAGTAGTGCGTTCATTGTAGTGTTCGCTCATAAAGGTCGTTGATGTTGCTTGTCGCTCTTGCCGCGTTGCTGCCACGACGGTACTCTTATTCCATATGTACTCGAATTTTTAACTATCCATGATGACGAAAAAGATTCAAATGCGAAGAAAACATAACACTTATCAATAAATAAATGACTAATTTTTAAAAAAGAATTTCGTGTTTTCAAAGTAAAATTAATTTGAAATTATATATCTTAGCCAAACAAAAATATTTATTTTAAATGGCCAGTACTGCAGAATGTACCTAATATTTAGCGGTCACCATTTTGCTTATGAAAGCTATCGAGCGCTATTTTCTGAAGAACACACGTGTCACAATGTTTGTCCTCAATGGACTCCTAAACTACTTGACCGATTTTAATCAAATTTGCACACCGTGTGCAGTTTGATCCGACTTGAAAGATAGGATAGCTAACATTTGGACCCGGTAGGTGGCGCTGGAATCGGGTTTTAGAATTTTATTTTTTAAAGGCAGGACAACGTCTGCCGGGGCCGCTAGTATATTATATATTTTCGATGCCGAGTATGAAAATAGGATACTTTTTATCCCGAAAAATGGGATAGTTTCCGTTATAAAAATATATTTGTCTCTCTGTTTGTTGTGCTGTTATGGAAAAATTATTGGACTGATTTGGCTGAAATTCGGTATATATGTAACTAGAGTTTATTCCGCGGCTGGGCTGCGAATCGACATCTAGTAATGGAATATATGAAGAAAATAGATTTTTGTCTCCAGAAAGATAACTTACTTCGCTGGCATACATGTGTTTATTCAAAATTTAAAAAAACTTATTGTTGTTTATTACGTGTATTTGTTACCAATGTTTTTAAAAGGGTAAGACATACCTTTCAGTACCTACGAATTTACCTACATATTTTCTTAAATTACCGCGGTTTCCAACCCGCTTAATCGCGAATCCGCATTCTGAGATGCGGATAATCGACTCTCTACTGTACCTATCTGCCTTTTCCGCACTCCCTAGCCAATAGATAAATTACTTCTCAATATTCTATGTAACATGGACTAATGATTACGAACAAATACAACAGAATAAATATTGGAATATTTCTAATTTTTAGAGACAATTACAAAAATTATATTTTCTCAAAATCTGTCAATCTTTTTCAAGAGACAGAGCGTATAGAACAGAGGATATTTCGAAGAGGGATTTTTAAACGTTCACCCCATCAGTCGTGGGCTGGCAGGCTCCATTAGTCACCTATTGACATACAGACAGACAGATCTGTACGTGCCGCTTGTCCTGCTTAGCCCCCCTACCATGGGTTGCAAAACGAGTTTATAAATTAAAATTAAATTAATAGATTTTAAATAACACAAACAAACAACTTTACATCTATGAGAACTTACACAACAGTAAAAATGTTTTAAACTATATGTCGTTTGTACTAATTAAATTACAATTGGAACGTGTCCTGAGTTTTTTTTAAAATAAAGTTACATATAATAAGACCAAAAGAACTAAAAAGTACCTAACTTATTAGTCAAACGTCGGACGTAAATTAATCTGTTTCGGGCTTTGCCTAGTCGATCCTAGAAGCGACTAAGGCAGACTCGGTCAAACGACGATTCGTATTGCACTAAAGCTCAGGCTAATGTTATGAAATAATGAACTGAACGAAAATTTCTGCCGATTGCGACTGGAAAAACTGTAACCATACGTACTCCCAGCTTCGATAGAGCCAAAGAAGATGGTCGAAATGTTTTGGGTATCATACAAGATAAAACAGTTGATGGTTTATACAGAGTAGGGATGAAACACGGAATAATAAACACACTTTTTTCTAGGAATCAGATATAAGAAAGCAAAGAAAATTTTCTTAATTTCGAAGACTTGCCCGACGTTCATCTGTTTCTAAGACAAATCAGGTCAAAAGATTCTAAGTTTCATGGCCAAGGCTTTATAAAATGCCACTGTAATAAAAAATGCTCTTTGAAACGATGTAAATGTACAAGATCAAACATATTGTGCAATTCAAAATGCTATAATGCACCACCTTCTCAAAATAACTATTAGTATTTTTTTTTATTACTGTCATCAATCCTAATTCAAAATAATAATAAAAACTTTAATTACTTTTTTGGATTTGTCAATTAATTATTATAATATCGAAACAATAAAGATTAAATTTAAAAAAAAAAAAAAACATTTTATTACTGACTGGTCAAACCCCGATTGCATGAAAATTGAGTTTCAGCATTCGACTGTATAAATTAGTCTCTCCTAGGTTAGCCAAAAATTCGTTAGTCAAAGGCAGAAAATCCTCATTTATTTAGACTTTGATTAAGATTTTATGTCAGACCTGAGGTTTGACTAGTTAAACTTAGGAGCGCCAGAGCTTCAATGTTTGAATATAACATATATACTGAGTTTCAGCCAAATCGGTCCAGTAGTTTTTCCGTGAAAGCGTAACAGACAGGCCGACAGACAGAGTTACTTTCGCAATTTGTAATATCAATAGGGATTAAAAGGGGTGAGAGGTGAAATATTACTATTATTAATTAATCTACATATATTTGTGTTAATTTAACAAATAGACAAATTCACTTTCACTGTTCTAAGAGAGAAGATAATGACATGGACAGAATCTTTATAATTGATTACAGGTTAGTCATCGTTAATTAAGAAAGCAATAATTTTTAATTTATTTATATATTTTGTAATACTTCACACATTTATATAATTTTTCTGATTTGTTGTTGGTAAACATGCCTTAATTAAACATCATTAAAGCACTAAAAAGCGATAGGTCATAAATTTTATGTATATATACTGTAATCAATATAGATTAGTCACGCAATATTATGTAATTTCATTATGCTTCATTCATAAAATATGCTATTCATTATGCGCACCGCAAAGGAGTGGAACTCACTGTTGGAGTCTGTTTTTCCCGAAACCTACAACCTGGGTGTCTTCAAGTCTCGTGTGAATAGGTACCTTCTAGGTAAGCGTGCTCGATCTTAGACCATATCTCCGCTCAAATCGAGCGAGATAATGGTCAAACGCGAACCTATATGGAAAAAAAAATGTAAGCGATATCTAATAAACAGCTTACAAATTCGATTTCATTATTTCGACTTTGAAAACCAATAGTAGGGACTTGGGACAGTCGTCGGCAAGATTAATGTGGTTTAGAGTTTTAGTGGAACTTGGACTGAGATACGGAAGGAAGCATTATTTTTAAGCCCTCCTCTGTAAATTCAACGTTATTTAAGGGAAATCACTATTGCATTAGTTCTTTACCTTTTTATCTACTTTAGAGGTTATATTATACATTACGTTACACTTTGGTATTTTAATAAAGCTTTTAATTTTTTACTTTAACTCTTCTTTTATATTATTTATTAGTGTCAGGGCACGTGGCGTCGCTTGAATAAACTTCGGGTTCATATCGCGAAAAAACTATCCCCATTTCTCGGGATGAATATTAAATACTAGGTTTTCAATATCGAAGGTCTACCTAAATACATCAAGTTTTAATTAACTATATTAGAAAATGTTAATATTCAAAATCAAAATAATTTATTATGAGAATATCTACTTAAAAGTTTCATTACCATGTCTTTATACAATTTATTATCCTAAATAGCGTTGAGAACGTAATGTGATTTTTTGCTAATAGCTGTTTTCAATAACTTATTTAGATATTTGTTTACGTAATATAGATAAAAATCTAATATATTTAATTCTAGAGACTTTATTTTCAATTTTTTTTTGCAGGAGTTCAGCAGACTGGCAGACGGCCCACTTGACGGAAAGCGGTTACCATAGCCTATGGACATTTGCAACACCACAATTTGTCCGCATTATAAAAAATAAAAAATACGTTAAATTATTTCAAAAAACTCAACACAATGCCAGAATATAGCAACTGGCATTGTTTTTAAATGAATGAATCAATGAACCATGTTAAAAATGTATCATAATATGCCATTGTTGCCAATAAATCTAATAAATAGTCATGATATTAGCCGAATCAGCGCTAGTAGCGATGAAGCCAAATCGCCAAAAAAGAGAATATGTAGAGTAAGTAGTTATGAAATGACATATAGTTGAAATTCGGTTTTTTTATTTACGACGTCTAGTAAAATTTTGGGAAGCACTTACAAGCTTTTGAAATTGTATAGAAGAACTGCAGGACACTCCAAAGATACAACGTAAGTTGATATAATGTACTCGCAACATAACAGTTACAGCGTGCTCAACATCGCAACTCATTGGTATTAATCAAAAATGTATGAAGGAAAATACGCAGTCTCGTAATATCCTTAAACAAGAAGCCCTCACACAATGCGAACCCTAAACAAACTAGTCCCTAAAACACATTCGTCCAAGTCATGACAAACCACCACCATAAAGCAGAACCCAAAAAATAGTACCCGCGCCAACCCGTCATTTATAACAAGCGCTGAAAACGTCTTCAGTATAACCCAATACAGTCCTAAGTAAACTTAAGGTCTGTAAACTTAAACGGCTATGTTCGCGTACACCGGTTAGTATTCGACGCAAGCCGAACAGAGAACAAGCTAATTTTATTCAACACATTTGCCCGCGACTGTCCATATTGGACAGATAACAAAGATTACAGTTATTTTTTAAATATAAAATCATAGGTTATTTTCTACAGAATAAGAAGTTATTTTAACGCCTATTCTTATAGAAGGACGTAAACAATCTATCTATAATTAATAATATTAAAATAATTGTTTTGGTACCACAGCATTGTTACAACTATAACAGGTGCTATAAAGTTCTGTACAATAAAATGGGTTAAATCCAATTAATAATTAAGGAAAACTAAAAATAAAAAATAAAATTCGTGAATACTAACACCTAAACTAGGCAATGGTCGCGTTCGTAATACCGAAGTAAGAAAGAGAGTTGGTCTGAAAGAGAATGTCGGGGTGAAGGTAAGAAGTGAAGGGAATGCTCCGGTGGTTCGGGCATGTGGAAAGAATGCATGATGAAAGAATGACTAAACAGATATACAATGCAAAAGTGGATGGATGCAGAAGTCGTGGAAGGCCACGACACACCTTCCATGATCAAATTGATCGTGTATTAGCGGAGGGTGATGTCAGGAGCCTTAAGAACAGACGAGCGTGCATAACAAGAGTTATGAATGTCAAAGAAGCAAGTGAGGTGTGTAAGAATGGGCCTAAATGGCGCTCTGTTGTTCGTGCCTACCCCAAGGGAACTGGCGTGAAGTTATGTATGTATGTAAACTAGGCAAAGCCTGTACTATAGGTGTTAGTTCCTTCCTATAATGCATAATTTGAATGTTTCACTCATATTCATATTTGGGTAAAAGTATTACAAAATATTATGAGGTGTTATACTGCCATATAAACTTGTATAAACAGATGTTAACACGAGTATATAAAGTAGGATCTTGGGTAAATGTTTAATGCGAGTATGTAAAATAATCAAAGTTATGTTAATTTTAACGAGTGTAAAAGCATGTATTCCTGCGCATGTGCGTGTGCCTGTACGTATCTATAAATCAAAATGAATCGTAGAAATGTATGTACGCGCAAAATTTGAGCACGACTTTACTGATTTTGATGAAGTTTTTTGTTTGTGTTTGAGTGGGTACCCCGGATAGTTTATATTCATAAGTGGAACCGGTAGGTGGCCCTGAGGCCGGGTTCTAGGATCTTCCTAATCTCCTGGACCTATTTTGATATTTTTTTGTAGGTTTGCGTAGGTAGGTCCCCTGATAGTTTAGATTCACAATTGGAACCGGTCGGGGGCACTAGAATCGGGTCCTAGATTTTTATTTTTTCAGGGCAGGACAACGTCTGCCGTGACCGCTAGTGTTATTATATCGCAAATGTGTCCACATCCCTATTTGAAAATAAAGAAAGACAATAAATACATTTCAATTTTTTTCATTGAACAAGTATAAGCCTATATTTGCTAACAAATTAACACGCCTTCATTGAAAATAACTTGGTTGTTTTCAATTCATTTTAATAACACTACAACACTACACCATGGTAGACATAATAGGATTGTATGGCTACAAATTAGAACATATTCAATTTTCTTGAATCGATTGACATAAATCGATAGGGTGCGACAATGGTATTATATAGTTTATTCTATTTATAAAACCAATATATTTTTTTTGTTTTAACTTCTGTTTTGAACTTTACATAAACTATGATGCAGTGTACGCTTTCGACCAGTCCCTTTCTCGGCCACATTCTAAATAAATAACATCTAATGGGCGACATTCATCAGCGTTTCCACGTTTTTAGACGCACCTCACTCCCCTTGCTGTCTGCTGTTTTGGAAACGGCCTTTGCGGACACATCCCTGTTTTTAAAACAAGAAATTTAAACCTTATGCAATAGTATTAAAGTGCTTTTTGTATAATTGATTGTATCAACAAATTACGTTTGTTAAATATACAGATTAGTGAGTGCAGAGATATGAGAGGGGGAAAGAACGGTGGGCGGTGGGGTCCACCCAACACCCTGTTTTGTTGCATTTTTAGTTTTTTTTTGTACACACACGTGCAGAGTTTGCCACATATTGTAAGGTAAGTGACATCGTTAGCTCTTCACAAAATATTTGCATACAATTGTATTTATGTATAATGCATTCGGACTTTATATTTATAGGTATATCTTCTGAATCCTGGAAAATTGAAATTGAATTTTTAAAGATTGTAATTATATCAATTTAAACCTGAATAAAATACACTTTTAAGATTTTAGCAAAAAGGTAGATAGATAGCTTTTTATTGCCCATCAAGTACAAATGTAACTAAACTTACAGTAAAAACAAAATACGCATGAAAAACGTGCGGTTTCCGGGCACGTTTAAGAATTAGAAAACATCTCGATGGTTTAGTCCACAAGCGACTCAATTGTTAATTCGATTCTAATTGTGATTTAATTACTGTAGGGTTGGTTCTTGATAATGGTAAGGTGCTTCAATGATTAGTGGACTGTTGTAGAGTGACGGCCTCTGTGGTTGAGCGGGCTAAGACTTTGCCGGCCTACTTAACTGCAACGCAGAGGATCCAGGTTCGATTCCTGGTATAGTAAATTTCGGAAACGTATTTTCTATGTTATTTACTATGGTCTGGGTGTCTGGGATCGGCCCCAGAGTAGTCCGTTAT
This sequence comes from Dendrolimus kikuchii, assembly GCA_019925095.2. Taxonomy (NCBI): domain Eukaryota; kingdom Metazoa; phylum Arthropoda; class Insecta; order Lepidoptera; family Lasiocampidae; genus Dendrolimus; species Dendrolimus kikuchii. The sequence continues at coordinate 17,317,342 of CM034400.1, forward strand.
ATGTTACCCATAACACAAGCGTAACTTGCTTAATTTGGGGACATACAATATGTGTTTGCAGATTATTTATAGTATGATTATATGAGCTTTATTATAAGATTCCAAATATATGATTAATTTATGCGTCGCTGGACGATGTGTGGCGGACTGCGCCGCCCACAGCGCTCCCCTCTCTCCCCGACGGTACCGCTTGGTCTTAACAATTACGATTCTTAAAAAAAATTCGGAATCGCTAATTAAGTGACAAGCAATTGTCGGATTTGTATTATTCTAAACCAGCTAGTAAGGCGTAGAACGCACTGCGATAAAACGCTTTTTGTCTGGTATCACGCTATCAAGCGCTAGCGGTTTAAAACCGCAGAAAAATGTAACATATATCTACACAAGTACATGCATTAGCATTTTTTCTGTGATTGATTTTAAAAATATAATTTAATACATTTGGATAACGGATCGAAAATGCACGATTTTTTTTATCTCATATTATTAGTACCATGGCGTACGCACGGTGGTTAACCGCGTTCGGTTTTGGAATTCACTATCTGCCCAGCAAATACCTATGGTGGCGGCGTTATTTAAGTTTTCAATTTTTTTAAACCAATGCCACAGCACATGCTGCTCGTCAGAAATCCATTATGATATTGAACTACTGTATAGATATGTACGTGTTTTTCCTTTTTCAGTTATAGGAAAAAACCGCTCGCGTTTAATCCAAGTGCGTTCTAAGCTATAATAGTCCTTCAAAATCCTAAGCCATGTTTTCGCATATTTTTCAAACTAAACTATCGCTACTAAATACAATTCAAATACCGGTTACCCTCAAAATGTATCGCATTAAATGAAATGACACAAGTGCGGCCGGACCGTTGTCACGCTGGACGTGCAACGTCTGATAACGTGAAAAGGGTCACTTCACATTCTAAATTGCGGTTTATTTATATTTTACCTTATATAAAAAAGCTATGTGATGGGGGTAAAATGGGAAAATATTTTTTATGCGAAATTCTATTTATTTTCATACTTTTAAGGTTCAACGGAACAAAGACCCATTGCAAAATCGTCGTGTTCGTCAGTTTATCTATGTAACGTCACAAACAAATAATTAGAGTAAAAATTTTAACAAATAATTAGTCACAACACATAATGTAAAAGCTTTATGTCCGTCTATCTGTCTGTATCTCTATATAATATTATACTCATTGTTTGTAGTAGAAAATTCTAAAAAGCCTCAAGGTGGTAGAGATTGAACGTTACTTGCAACGAAAATTTGTCACGCCACTTCTTTATGTTATAGATGAAATACTTGTATTACGAGGGGATTTTTTTTGCAGGAGTTCAGCAGACAGGCCGATGGCCCACTTGATGGAAAGCGGTTACCATCGCCTACGGAGATTTACAACACCAAAGGTGCTACAAACGCGCTGCTGTTCTCTTAAGAGAGACTGAAACCTGGTGACTAATTCCGGAACACAACTCAAGGTTGTTATGGCGGCATACTTTAGACCCGGTGTGGTAGCAATCCAGGCGGGCAAATACCCTACTACCTGGCTGTGGATTGTTTTGTCGCCTCTTACCATAGGCCGCCCGGCCGCAGGAAATTGTATTCTTTCTCCGTTTCCTGCACGGATAAATAAATAAAATTAATGACTGCCCATTACGAAGTAAATGCGGTAGGGTTGTTTGGAATTCGCCATTTTGGGATGGTAATAACATCTCTGAAGAAATCCTATGACCACTCGAGTCTGATATATCCACCAAAACCCACTGGTTTTCCATCCTTGCCTTATGAGATGGCAATGAGAAATAAGAAGCAAAACCAACTCCGCGTGGCCTGACACGATAGATGAAATCCGACAGTAACATTTTATTATATGGATATTATCTCAAAGTTAAGTCATATCTTTTTATACAATTATTATTTAAAGACTTACAAATATACATTTAAAACAATATCAATATGCTAAACCATGGAGATGGTAATCGGTAAAATTGAATAATACCCGGGTCTGTACCGTCACATGCATTTAAAATACCTTTTATGACCTGATCCTATATCTTACCGACCGTTCATTTGCCGTACTATCGGTTAATATTTGACATAAGATCCATATAAGTAATATCAAAATTCAAGCGATGGTAAGGCAAGTGAATATAAAGCAAGACGTAGGAACTGGCCAATAATTTAAACAGTTCATCACTTCAAGAGCCCATTTGTTTATGAAAAATGTATGGATAAGGGGCTAAAAGCATACAGACATTAAAATATGCCAGGTGGTAGGGCATTTGCCCGACTGGATGGCTACCACCCCTGGTCTAAAGTATGTCGCCATAACAACCTTGAGTTGTGTTCCGGCATTAGTGACCAGGCTCCAATCTCCCTTAAGACAACCGCAGCGCATTTATAGCACCTTTGGTGTTGCAAATGTCCATAGGCGATGGTAACCGCTTTCCATCAAGTGGGCCGTCTGCCTGTCTGCTGAAGTCCTGCAATAAAAAAAATATATACAAAATTGTGCAAGAGTACAGAGAAGGAACGTACGATATTACAAATTTGTACCGAAACGGACCGGTAACAAGTTGCTCTGTATTTTAGCAAGTTTCCGATCGCCAGTACTACCAAAATTATTCACAAAATTTATAGGACATTCCAAATAATACTTTTAATATTTGGTATTAATAAGTACCATTTATAATCAGTTACATACCCTAGTAGGTAGATGGATAAAGCGTTACGATAAATTTAAACATTATATACACATACAAAACAGGCTTTAAAATCCATCATATTATATTACTTTAAAAATATCATAATATAAATAATATTAATTACTATTTAAACAATAAAAATTAATGCGCTGTTTGATTTCTTTTGCGTGTTTCAAGAGTCTGACGCTATCACTTTGTAAACTTGTGCGAAATCTATGAGATCGCAATGTTTGTTAAGACGATAAAGACTTAAAAGTGTCTCAGTTCAGTTTTTCCATTGTTTTAAATTCTGTATTCAATATTATCCAAATTCAAATTTATGAATTCACTAGCTGACCCGGCAAACTTCGTACCGCCTCAGAATCAATAAATAAAAAACGTTGATTTCTGAACGACGGGACGAACATCAAACGTGTGACATTCAAAACCAAGAAGCTTCTTGTTCAAAACCAAAAAAAAGAAAAAAAAACCACTTTTAAATTTAATTTGATTTCTGAACGACGACGGGACGAAAATCAAATGTTTGACAGGTGGGAATAGTTTGTAAGGGAAAGCGAAATTGTTGTTTTTACTATATTACAAGCATTTTTTTCACATTTGCTCACCTTTTAAACCTTCCCTGGACTTCCACAAATAATTCAAAACCAAAATTAGCCAAATCAGTCGAGCCGTTCTCGAGTTTTAGCGAGACTAACGAACAGCAATTGATTTTTATGTATATAGATAGCCGAAACTCGGAATTATTTGGAAAATTGTTCAAGCAATATTTACCTTTACGAACCTTTACGCTCTAGTAGTTCTAGACGAACAAACGCTTAAACCACTACACTACCGAGCAAGTCACTTGTGTATTTGCTGTATTTCCTATATACAAACATAAATAAAAAATGTCCTAAAATGCAGTGAAGTTTAGTAACCCTACTGGAACAAGCTGCCAAAGGCTGTGAGAGGAAACGGTAACTGAATGGAACTAAATTCCAGTCGGTCTCGCCGTCAATAGTGGGTACGGGCAAAGCCATTTCATGGACACCACTTGCCGGGCATGTTGTTACGAACTTACTGGTCACTGTAAGGTACAGTCGAGTGCATAATTGATTTATAAATAGAACAGAATAGAATATACTTTATTATATGTACAAAAATGCTACCTATAATCAATAACATTAATATTCAACTACTATTGGCGATCATATCGCCCACGGCGATTTCTTCCAGACAAGTTGTCCAAAATCCAGGTTTTGAATGGAATAGTAGAAAAATTTAATGAAACATCTGTGCAATTTTAATGACTGCTATTCAATTGTTTATTTGCCTTTGTATTGACCTAACATTTGACTTAAATTTAGTATTTGGTTCACGGTCATCGGTTAAAAATTATTGCTGTTTTTTTTTGGTTAACACAAATCTCATTATAGGTAATTTTAATTAAAACATTACTTTTTGACCTTTTGTTAATCAAACAGGATATATAACATCATGTTACTAATTGAAAGGAATGTAGGAATAACCTCAAAATATTCACTTATTTTTAAATTGCTGCATCAATTTGGACGTAATTTCCAGTATTATATTGAAGTAAGTATGGTCTAATTGTTTGTTCTATTGAAATCAGTTGGTAAATATAAAGTTATATCGAGCGTAAAATGTAGTTTTCAATTAGTACTTTAAACGTTTTTGCCAATTAAATTAAATTTAATATATAATAAAAATCGCACTTATAGCCAATTAAAACGTAGTTTTATTATCGATTTTAGTTTTAATTACAGAAATTGAATCATTTATGCATTTCATTTTACTAAATATTAAGTGTTTTCTAGTGGGGTACGATACATAAATAATGTACATGTTTTTGTGTACGAAAGTGCGGGTATACCTACAGAAAAGAATTTTGTTTGAAACGCCTCATTAATAAATTACCAGTTCGAAAAATATACAAAACATTAACATAACAAACTATCAATAAGAATATAATAAGTACGTATACATATATATAGGTATGTAAAGAGTAAAAAACTCGAAATAAGACACCGCCTTTTGTTTTCATTGTTTGCGTGCCTATAACGAGACGCGAGGAACGTAACAAAAACAAAAGAAAATGGCTCTATTATGTGAAAACAACCCAGATACTAGCGTGGTTATATTCGCCCGTGGGCTGAATTTATACGATATACTCCATGTAGAAGAAACCAATATACATCGATCCCTCACACGTGTACGATACGTCCCGTTTAGTCGTTAATTTGTTCTATTCACGCGGGACGGCGAAGGTCATACGGGGCTGGTAGTGGAAACATATTTCGAATATCCAAAAGTATAAATTTCGCCGGTAAGCTATCGACTTACTTTTTATATTCGATGGAATCGTGGTAAAGGGAATGGCCCACTGTTTTCAACACAAACACGGTTTATGGGTAGTCTTAAAAAATATTTTTTGCTGACACCAAATCCTACATCACGATGCAAAAGTTATAATAGTGATTTAAAAGAAACATTACGCAGAGTGTGCATTATTATATCTTAGACAATATTGCGCAAAGGTTTACCAAGTTTTATACAAGCAATGTCTGTTTACCGATGGTAAGGCATTTTTTTTTTAATTCGGTAGGCAAACACACATTTTGCATATCCCCAAATTAAGCAAGTTACGCTTATGATCCGGGTAATATACAATTGATTACGTTAGGTCCGATCCCAAACACTCAGACTGTAATAAATTCGTTTCCGAAATTGACTATACCAGGAATCGAACCCGGAGCCTCTGCGTTGCAGTGAGATCGGCCGTCAAAGGCTTAGCCCTCTCAACCACAGAGGCCGTCAAATGAATGTATAGTAGTATATAAGAACCGGGCGATTAGTAGGTCTTGAGAAAAACATTTGTGATATACATTCGTAAACAGACGGATAAACATGATGTTTTAGTGGTTTCGTTTTTTAGAAAATGGCTGCGGGATCCTAAAGTCGAAGTCTGTTTATAATGTATATTAACATTATACGAAAGTACTACATATACAAGTTCGTACATAAGCACAAAGGCAACCTCAACAAAAGCAGTTACCTAATGCGTGCGTCCTCCAAAGCCTTAATCTTTTTGTACCTCTAATTAAATTAACAAAACCCAGAAGCGCGGAAACTGCCCACGCACACCAACGAAAATTTCGTTGTAAGCCATACGACACACATTTTGCTCGTACTTAAAGTTGCGTATTTTTCTTATTAAACAATTAAACTCAGTTCACTTAAAATATGCACTCAACAACATCCAGGTATTTTTGAATGTTGTATAACGTTAAATTAAAATTTAAAAAGTTATATAACAGAAGTCTTATGAAAGTCATTTATTCTATCTAGATAACATTAGGAACTGAGTGCGATAAGTCCGATACAAACATTTGGCTTCCATCTTTATTGAACACTGTCCACTTTATCATATTACTAATAATTTTAAATATCAAATATGATATGTAATGTAAGTATTTTTACAAAACTGCTTTTCGATAATAAACTAATAAATAGGCTTTAGTAATTTAAAAAACGGATTTCTTTGAAATTTGTGCCTTATAATTTCTTTGTACAACTAATATTGTATTTATGTTACTGTTAAATATTTTCTCATATTTCACTTTAAGTAAATTTTATAATGTAATATTATTATTAAAGCGTAGATTTAAGTTTGACCCCACGTGATATTAAATGAAGTTGGGGTCTAATATTACACATAAAGGACATATTCACACGCGAGCTATGTCTAAAGGAAACTAAGAAAACGAACATGACTTTTATGGACTTTATATCAAATTTTAGCCAGCAGTAAGGCAAATGAATGGATAGTAAGATGTGGATATCTGACGAAAAATAGTTACTAAACCCTTCAGACATTTAATGTATAATGTTCGTCGTATAGCAATTGTTCGTTCATCCAGTATAGTCAGCAACATAGACAGTAAGAACTGAAAAGGCGTACAGTTGTGTGGGTGCGATCGCCGTGCGTGTATATGTGTGTGTTTTAGTTAAGGGTCGTCATTTCTCTTGGACCCTCCCCCGTAGTGTCCGCAGAAAGGTGAGTTAATATGGATCTGTATAGAGTTGGATACATAATACACAATTTTTTATATATGAAAAATGACTTAATTTATTATGATTTGGGGATAATAAATAACAAAGAGATTTTCAAGCACATTTGAGCATTTACTATGGTAGAATTATTTTTACCGATTTCAAATATTTGCAAATTATTTAGTGTTAAAATGTTAAGTACTGAGCTTGCATAAAATCGTACCTACTTTTTATAATGCTCCCAACAAAAGTAATCAGAATGCAGAAACATGATATAATATTAGGAAAAAGATGGCTTTTGGAAATAAAGCATCATTTTATTTTTTTAAATATAAATAATTTTGTCTTGTGGTAGGGAAGTAGGGATGTAATAATTATATATGTATATATGTGTATATATATGTCGGAGGAAGCTGCTTTATAATGCTTTATAATATTTGCATGTATAATGCACAATATTCTTTGTTTACATTTTAATTACTTTTAAAATCTTTAATTTTATTTGATTTGTTAAATATTTTTATAACGTAAAAATGTTCTTAATGTAATAAAAGTTATGAATATTGTAATGTTTTTTAACCAACGACCAATCAGAGCAGAGAACGTGCCTCGAGCGGGGTCGAGGCGCCATCTGTACTTAAGGTAGACGGGCGAGTTTTGAGACACATTTGAGCGATAGTAACGGATCGAGTTGGATCGTTGAGAATTTAAAAGGAAGGGTTAAAGTAAGATCGGTGCCCTGAATCCGCTGCTCAGTCTTAACTTTGACATAATATTGTTTAAATCTAAAATAAAAGTGTATAAACCGTGACAATTGTGTTTTGTGCTTGCATTTTACCTGATGATGCCCACTTAACTCGCAACCATTAAAGACGATGTCACCGAGGACAAATGCTTCTCCTACATACATATGTGTATATATATATATATATATATATATATACTTCTTTTGCCTGCGGCTTCGCTACGATATATTAATTTTTTTGCAAAAAAAACTCTCTTTCAAAACTCTAATCTTATGAAATGAAAGTAGTATCATCCACTCTGTAAATATGTTACAGACAAACAGACATCCCCCGGCGTCCTCCCTCGGACTTTAATATTGATCAGTGTCCGGCCGCGGTCAGGTAGTCTCGGCCACGTCGCCTGCGCATGCGCACCAATGCGCTGGCTCGCAACAACATATTTATACATTCGAAGAAACTTTGTTGGAATGTTTGTCGATACATTGGTACATATTTATAGTACATACCAGAGTAGAATGTTTGTTTGTTCTAAGACAGATCGTTTTACCGCAATGTTATTTATTGCGGGTACTGTCTCTAGATTCACATACCGTATCGTAAGATTATCTTACTTCAAATACGATTTAGACATAACACAGTACATTTAAGAAAAGTCTAATTAAAATTACGTTTTAATCATTATTTGCGTGATTTTTACTTTATTTTCATTTCTAAAAATCAAAATAAAATAAAAATAAAAATTTACCCGTAAGCCTAAAGCGCCAAAAGCTTTGGGACGAGCCGCTCAGCCGTATAACGTACCAGGAACTCTTTGCTTCTTGTAAGGAAGAGACTGAGCGCGCTCGCCTCTTACCTGTCTCACGTTGGGAGTCAGGTTTTTGGCTACAGGCGTTGCCCTCGGTGAATCTTGGCACACTTTTGGATGACGCGACCTTCAGAATCTGTGCCAGCATTCGCCTGGGGGCAACCTGTGTGGTCCCACACCTCTGTCAATACGGGGATAGGGTGGAACGTTTGGGACACCACGGACTATCTTGCAGTAGAAGCGCCGGTAGAATTTCCCGACACGCGGCACTCAACGATATCATCCGCCGGGCTCTTGTCACCGCCGGGGTACCTTCCATTTTGGAACCAAACGGCTTATGCCGCGACGATGGCAAGAGACCGGATGGGATGACGCTGATTCCTTGGAAGATGGGCCGCCCCTTAGTGTGGGATGCTACTTGCGTTGACACTCTGGCGGCGTCCAATCTTTCAAGTACGTGCAGTACCGCCGGTTGTGCTGCAGCCGAACAGGAGGCTCTCAAGCGCCACAAATATACCACAATTGGAAATGGTTATACATTTGCGGCATTTGGGGTAGAAACTCTGGGTCCGTGGGTCCTGACGCCCTAAAGGTCTACTGTGACGTCGCCAAACGTCTGGTAGACGCCACACGCGACCAGAAGGCTGGCGTCTATTTTGCTCAAAGATTAAGCGTTGCTATACAACTTGGTAACGCCGCCAGCCTTCTGGGAACGTTCCCGGCCAATGACAGTGGTTTGGGACCATTAACTTATCTATAGGCGTTTTCCCCTTTTTTATTTAGTTTTAGTTTTTATGTAGTTTATTTTTAAGTTTATATTTAAAAGTTAATTTATTTTTAGTATTTAATTATATGTTTTAAGTCAGTTTTAGTTTGATATTATTTGATTTGAGGTGAGATTATGTACAATGATATACGAAAATAAGAATTTATAACTCCAAATAAAAATCACGCTTAAATATGATTATCATATTTAAGCGTGATTTTTATTTTATTTTTATTATTATTGCCATTTTATGAGCAAGACTAATTGAAACTTGTAAAGTAAATCTAATCGTCGTATAGGTACGACTAATATGTATGCGTGATTTTTAAATATAATTATCAGCCATTTTGTGAGCAAAGCTAATTGAAACTTGAAAATAAATCTCGAGCTCGCAAACGTCAGTCACCAGATAAAAGTATTCAAAAAATAAATTATAGCATAGAAATTTTTTAAATGTCAGTTGCATGAATAAAACAATTGAATGGTTTTACTTTTGAATTTACTCAGGTTATAATTTATTCGACTGATAACTTTTATGTGATGATTGAAAAACCGGCCCTTAATCGAGTAAGAAAAAGCACTAGGTAGGTGGACTATTGATTATTGTTTTCTTATTATGGGAAATGGACAAAAGTTACACATGATGGGAAGTCATTCACCGTTGAATGTTTGCAATACTGTTACGAGTCGCGAGACTCCAATTAAAATGCCGTTAGAATTACTATAGAGTTTATTAGACCTATACAAACACATATAACACAGGTACAAATATAACCGAACACAACAAGTCCAAACGTAATGCAGAAGGTCGTAATTCAATAAAACGTGCAAAGTCCGTCACTTATTAGATTCTCGATTGTAGTACACACGTCTCGCTTCGCTCGTGGTCCTCGACTGCCTCCTCCCTCAATCGGGCCATTGCTTTATACTGCAAAAATGCAATATGTCCGCCCGGCAGCGTGGACCGAATTTCCTAGAATCCGCTTGTACTTTAAAATCCGTAACACCTGGCTAATGATTACAATACAACAATAGGCCGTATGCCAATAAGTAAACAAAAGAAGACGATCATAAAAGAATTATCATATTTTCAATGTTAATAGTTATTAGTTCGAATGCCGACGGGTAATAAATGTGCTTTGTTTCAGATATGCAGGTGGATTTTGTTTTTGTCGGGACCTGAGTTGTAACAATACCATGGAAGAAGATGCTAAAGAATGAAAAGTACAATTCGCAATCACAGCTGGCACCAATAATCCCTTTTTGTTTTTATATAAAATCTCAAAACTTTCATTCAACATTTTATTATTTAAGGGGCGACTTTTTAATCATCAGATAAAAGTTATCAGTCGAATAAGTTATAACTTGATTGAAATTATGATTAAAAAACTTAATAGTCTGTTGTAAATTATGTCATGCTGTAATTATCTAAGTTTCCGTTTTTTCCTGTATTTAAAATAGTGTATGATTTTGTGTATCAAAATTATTATAGCAAATAAAAATGACGGCCTCTGTGGTTAAGCGGGCTAAGCCTTTGCCGGCCTAACTCACTGCAACGCAGAGGCTCCGGGTTCGATTCCTGGTATAGTAAATTTCGGAAACGTATTTTCTCCGTTATTTACTAGGGTCTGGGTGTCTGGGATCGGCCCCAGAGTAGTCCGTTGTATATTGACCATAACACAAGCGTAACTTGCTTAATTTGGGGATATACAATGTGTGTGTTTGTCTGCCGATTATTATTATTATTAAAATAGTAAATTGATCTGGCTCGAAGGACCAAATCTTAATAGATTTTTGAAAATTATGCCATACAGTTATATGTATATCTATGTTTCCGTTTTTTCCTGTATTTAAAATAGTGTGTGATTTTGTGTATCAAAATTATTATAGCAAATAAAAATAGTAAAACCAAGTTGAAAGTAAACAAATTCAGCTATTTTATTCGTGCAACTGTCATTTTTAATTTTTCATATTGCAATTTATTCTAAAAATAACTTTTAGCTGGTGATTGAAAAATCGCCGCTTAAACATATTTCTTAACTTTAATCAATAATAAATTTATATACTTAGCTCATTTTAAATATCATGAATTTCATGAAATTTTCTTCTTTCAAGTGCATATACGCCTTTTTCATTGTATGCCTTTCAGACAATTATTATTTATACGGACCCCCGAAAGTCTTGTTAAAACGTTAAAAATAACGTCGGTAACGAATAGCTAAGTTTAAGTAACTACACAAGTTATCTGGCAATATTTAACGTCATCAACAATTAATAACAATATCGCATCACTAATAGCGCATTAAACACATCGCTAGATCTGCGTGAAACAATCAATAATTATATCATTATCCCAGATGGAGTAGTAGGGTAACAAAAAATATAGATGAACAGACTAGTCGTGACAAGATTATAGTTTCAATTTTTTATCAAAATAGACGCGGGGCCCTAAACAACTCAACAGACAGCAATTCTCTCCCACTAATAACAAGAATATCTACATGATATTTATACAAACGTAAATATAATGTTGCCTCACAGCATTACAGTAAAGAGATTCACCCGATTTAATTTCAAAAAGAAGTCCCCCAAATTCCGTATCATGTAAAAGAACACTTTCAATATTGGGCCTGGTATCCCTTTGGCCGTAACAAGGTTTTATTAGATCCCACTAAAGGGCATCCCCACACAAAGGTAGCACAAGAAACCCTTTTTCTACCTTACTTCAAATATATTAACTGTCCCACTACCTTTTGGTACGTTTAAGTTGTGTGGATGAGACTGTGGATAATTTTAAGGATTTTCTTTTCAAATTTTATCGTAAAACAGTAAAAACTAACTGACCTGTGCTCACTTCGCTGGGCGTCATTAAGAAATACACATGCACCCACGCACACACGCATATCAAGATTTAATTAAACTTTGTAACCATTAAATATTTCATAAACGCAGAAAGCACTACGAGGATGTGCGTCATTCTTGCTTGGATATAATGTAGCTTCCCACTGGTGAAAGAATTTTCAAAACTAGTTTAATAATATCAGAGATTACTCCGAACATCCAAACTCACAAACTTTGCCCATTTACAATAGATAGTATAGTTGAACTTAGATATATATGTACAATAGAGTAGCGGAAGTCGAATGAACTGAAATCCATTTTAACATCTTAGAAATTTTTGCACAAGTAAAAGTACAGTACAGTTGTTTTTTAGAGTAATTACAATTATATATATATTTTTCATTTCATTCATTCATATCATCTTTTCCCTCTAGCAGTGCGTTGCCGCCTTTTCTTTCTTCTACATCAGCACTAGCATATTATTTAACAAAATCATGCTATTCTGGTCTATTTTCAGTACGCTGTTTTCAAATAAAGAAGTAAAAAGCGGTGAAAACATACCCACGAACTTGAATTTGCAGTGATAATGGGATGAACCCATTTCTATATGATTAAATGCAGAACATATAAATTAACTAATTGTGTACGGCGCGCCCGCATCTTTGTTGTCTCCCGTAATGGATAATACATCCTTTTCTTTAGTCATAAACCTATGAATAGGATTTCGTATATGTGCATCACACAGATGCATGATCTTTTCTGCTGCCATAGTCCCGAAAGATGGTTACGCCTAGCCGGCTTGTATAGCGTGATACGGAGGAAACTTGCCGTTGCTTACGTGCCGGCTCTTTAGAGTCGAACGATATTGCACGTGTCGATGTTAAGCGTCCTGATGGACTCTAATGCCTTAGCGACGTAGTAAGCCTCTGGTATGAGGTGCAACCTGCATAGACACGTTGGCCGCATCCCATTTACCAAATAGGGCCAGATCATCCGGTTCGATGGCAGAAACAGATGAATCACTCAATCGGTTACATAGTTATATTTGTGACATTCGCTGTTGATACCTTATGAAGTAAGATGATATTACAATATTTTAACGTCAGTTTTTTATATGTAAATAATGATATAATTTATATTATAAATAAATGCAGTTGTCATGGTTAAATTTTAGTATATTTTAAAAAATAAAAATATGTATGTATGTGTGTGTATTTACGGATATAGAAGCTTATCCACAATATTCCATTGCTGATACGGTTAACTATTTGTAACTGCTTGTACTTTTGTCAGGGGAAATCATGCCTTATATTTACAAAGGTATAGCCTAATACGGCGTTGCTACGCTATCGTTGCGATGGTGACCGACGACTGTTATGAATACACCTTTATAAGATATACCAACCAAAATACAGATTGATTGTGACATGGAAACGATTCACCAATAATGAAAACCATTTGGTAATAATTATTTGTACATTTTATATTATATCATGTAAACTTACAGAGTATAAAGGAGTTTTGGGAAGTAACTTGGCATTTATGTGTTGCTGTGCTGTTTTATTTTCAAAATAATAAATAATTAAACGAATAATAATATTTGCCCAAGTACTTATGTCCCACTGCTGGGATCAGGCCTCCTAATTTTTTTAGGGGACTGGAGAGTGTACCCGCCACGCTTGTGCTTTGATAATGGTTATCTCGATGTGTAAGTTACATCATGAAGTTTTCCTTCACCGCGGTAATTGATACCAACAATTACAAACAATGAGATAATGCTCAGAAAGATACCCAAGAGGAGCCATGCTTTCTCGGCCAGAGTTCGAACCCGCGTGATTTGAGTTTGGAACTAGAATATATTTAGCATTAAACTACCACGGCTCTTTCTGAATATTAGTTCAAAATAATCAGTAATTGTAGGATGATTATGATTAATGTTAGGCAAGAAATGTGCGTTTATTTTAAGGAAAGTATTTTTTAAATTTGAATTTTTCAAAATCCACCTCACAGTTTAAAAGTTAGAACAGCGATAAACGTATTTGTAAAGATTTGAAAATAAATATTGAGTATTGTTTTTTTATTGCATGCGTTCAGCAGACAGGCCGACGGCCCACCTGATGAAAAGAGGTTGCCAGAGCCTATGAACATTTGTAACACCAAAGCTGATAATATGCTGTAGATCTCTAAAGGGAGACTGGATCTTGGCCACTAATGCCGGAACACAACTCAAGGTTGTTATGACGGCATGTTCTAGACCAGGGGTGGTAGCGATCCAGACGAAAAAATACCCTACCTGGCTCTGGGTTGTTTAGTCGCCTCTTATGACAGGCCGCCCGGCCGTAGGAAAATATTCTTTCTCCGTTCCTGAACGGATAAAATATAATATAATAATATGAGTTGAATAAAAAAGCTTCTAAGAAATATCTTTATTGATTTTTGAAGATATACCTACATAGTCCATCCCTATTTTTTAAGTACTCACGAATTAACTGTACCATTGTGTATATGAAATTCAGATTCCTAACGAATTTCATTCATATACCTCATAATTTTTTTAAAATGATTTTATAAAAGCTCAGTTTTTGTTCCACGCTACGGAACCCTTATAACAAGACGGCACGGACAGTTACATACGTTATTCAGTAAGTTATGTTCCGTAAAAGAAAAATAGCTAATATTCACTGACCTGTTTCTTTCAACATATACGCAATAACACAAGTTCAAAACTCGGCATTAGCAAAAATAAATGGTCGGCCGAACAGCAAACATGCTTATAGCTCTATAAAGTAATACACAACCACCAACAGAACTTGACCTTTTGCCTTTAAATAAATGTTCTTATTACTAGACTGGCCAGAGCTCAAGTAGAGTTGGATACATAGATCCGGGCCATTTGCGTTTATTGGCCGTTTGGACACAACGTTGGTAATTTGTGTCCGCTCTAATTGATTCCACCCTTTTCTATATTCGAAATTCGAATTGGCTCGTTCGATTTATTGGTTTTCGGTAAGATAACTTTTTTATTCGTTTACGTATGACTTTGCGAACGGAACTTTTTCGATTAATCTTTTTATGGTGAGATATTTCGTGTTCTAAATTCAAATCGATTGTTCTGTATGCCCTTATAAGTAAGGTATATGGCAGTCAAAGCTGATTAACTGAGATTATTTTTATTATTTTACAAATAAGATAGATATTTCGTGTTCGAAATTCAAATCGATTGTTCTCTATGCCGCTATAAGTAGGGTGGGTATATGGTAGTCAAATCAACTGAGATTATTTTTATTATATTACAAAGATGATACATATTTCCTATTCTAAATTCAAATCGATTATTCTATATGCCGCTATAAGTGAGGTAGATGACAAAAAAATCAAGTGATCAAATATTTTATGTCTTGTTACAAAATGTGAGATGGGTAGAAGTAAAACATAAAAAACCAACAACAATTTACAAAATGCACTGAATGACACTGACTTCAAGATGTTGTAAAATCGGACGAAATATCATTACCTAAAACAAACAAATCATCGTTTATATTACAACACCACGAATATTCATTTTCCTAACTTTATAGGACGAATAAAAAAGGACATAATTTTATAAAAAACATATATATATATATAAGTATATTATATATAGTCAATCATCATTTAATTTTATGATTTGTACAATCTCTAATAAATTATGAGTGAATAAAAATCTGGTTTCTATTTAATTTTTTTATAAAATTACATCGTTTCTGTTTGTGATGTAAAGTTAGGAAAATAAACAAAGAAATACAGATATATCTACCTATAAATAGTAAGTTAAACACAATACATAATACGGTAGCGGTCTCGTAGCTCGAAGCGTAGCGGCTACGCTTTCTACGAACGAGGTTAGCGTGGGGTAGGGGGGTTACTGACCGCGACATTTGTTGCCCGTCCACCCTGTCTCGGGGATGAAACTTAATGTGCTTAATGTACATGTGTGTGTGCTTTAATAGAACCAAGCCTCGACTAGATTTGTACAATATAGGTATGTATGAGAGAAGATAATTGTTTCGGATTTCTTATTTCAATTGTAGTATAGAATTAAGTTTAAGTTTTAGTTAAATGGAAGACGTGGTAGCGTAATGGCTAGCGCCGCGTCCGGAACTCAACTCAAAGGGCGTGGATTCGATCCTGGCCGGAACGCATGCACTACTTAGGCAGTTTTCTGACCTAATGTGCATATTGATACAATTACAATTACAAGGAAAACATCGTGATGCAACCTGCACATCGAGATAACCGATGTGTCAAACCTGCCAAGCCGCCTTAGACAAATGTGGCGGGTATACTGTCAGCTCCCACAATATAATGAGGGACCCGAGCCCAGCAGTTGGACATTTATGGGCTGTTATTATTATAATTGGAAGACATAATAAGAGTTCTAGTATTGTCGAACTTATTTCGAAAATTTTGGTAAAAAATATAAGAAATAGTACATTTTTCCAAAAATGTCAAAGTCTGGAAAATGAGGTATCCGAACCCGTATTAAAATATATTCTAATATTTTTAGGTATAAAAGAACAGAACTTAAAATAAGATCTAACTTAAAATAAATAAAATATTATGATAGAATTCATTTTAATTATTTTACATGCAATAATTAATGCGTTATTTGACTCCTTTTACGTTTACCTATTTATGAAGTCATAAGTAGATACGCTCGTACAAAATTTCTAAGGCTACGATATTCTGTCAGTCTATAAAAACTCTCTTAGGGCCAATTTTTCAATCAACAGTTAAAAGTTATTCTATAGAATAAAACACAACATGGGCAAAATTAAAAATGACAGTTGGATGAATAAAAGAGTTGGATTGTTTCACTTTTGAATTTGACCACGTTATAATTTATTCGACTGATAACTTTTATCTGATGATTGTAAAATCGGCCCTTTGTTGATTTGACTGTTTGCGCCCCTATGCAAATAGACAGAGCCTAGAGTCGACATAGTATTTAATAGTGCGGACACATACATTGCCTAATAATGGATTACGGCGATTATATCCTATAGCGATATTCCTCGTAAAGATTAATTGCGACTAATATGGTTCAAAAAAATAATTTAACCTTAAGTATAGATTGTCGTGATATAAGCATCCTATTGTCTTAGTTTCAAATCAAATATATCTGAAATGAATTATGTAGTACACTAATACAGAAAAGGTATATTTATTAATTAATATACCTTTTCTGCATTAGTGTACTAAATAATTCATTTGAGATTTATTTGAATTTGGAACTAAGACAGTAGGATACTTATACCGCGACAATCTATACTTAAGGTTAAATGAATTAATGTAATGAAAGTATAGAGGGTTATCCCTATATACTCACTGAAGTATTAAAATCCTTTCAGAAAAAGCAAGAATATTCAAAATAAGAACACATCGCATCCACTCTCTCATATTACTTCCCTAAATAAATGCTAAATATAATTTTATTCATGCGAATATAACAAACAAGCAGTTTCATACATCAGCAGTTTCGGCGAGACAATAAAAGGAGGCTGGACTCGTCAGCGTTTGGTCCTCCCGGTCCTACAGAGGATGATACGCTGTTATTTCCAACATATTCCAATATATTATTTTTTATTGCCCACCCCTCACGGCTTGATCAAACGATGTTAGCTTTCATTGTATACTTGCAAGTAAAAATCCTATCTGAATATTGAATAAAGAACTTGATTGGAAAAATTGTATTTTACTTAGAATATTTGGGAATGTAGAATGAGTATTATTTACATGAGTATTATTTACATAATTATAATTTATGGTAACTGAAACAATAGCCTGGAAAATATCTACTAGTTAGTGCATGTCTTATTTATATCAAAGATAATATAAATATATTTATTTTTTACACTTATTACAGATATGTATCTTATCTATTTCTCTGCCTATAACAATGTGTTATTTTAGAACATTAAACTTCATACATTACTTCATCAAGTGTTTAGATTAATTCATTCATAGTTATAGTAATATTTTCAAAAATGTAAGTAAGTTTCGAAGAGTAAATATCACATCAATTTTCCAAGTGAAAACTTCTTTAGGCACGATAGGCATTTTTGGGATGGAGAAAAGCACTGAACTTACATGACCGTCACGCTTAGAAACAAAGTTTTCAATTCTGACGTGCAGTCCTAAGACTGTCAGTTTTTTTAATCTGATCAGTGATATATTCTTTTGCCGTACAGGCTGTTCGCCTGTGGAACTCCCTCCCCTTGAATGTCAGACAAGCTACATCCATTTATACATTCAAATACTTCATCGTGGTCTATTATTTGTCCCTTATATAAAATTTGTTGCAGTGAATAGAATTATATTATTGTTCGCATGTAAATATATGTAATTTATATTATTATAATCTATTTAATTTATGTATATCTATAGTATTTTATTATTATTTTGTTTTTTCTTTAATTATGTTTAACTACGATTGAATTAGTTTTAATTTAGTTAAACCACCAAATATTATTTAAAAAAAATTATAATGTCTCTTTGGATACCTGGTTGCTCGGAGGAGATCGCTATAAGCGATAAGGCCGTCCATTGTTCTAGTGGAAATGTATTCATATTAAATTGTCTAGTTCTAAGTTATGGTGAACAATAAAGAGTTTTCATTCATTCATTCATAACGTTTTTGCAACTATCTTCGTGTGTATAGGCCGTAAAGGTGGTAGGGGGAAGTGGCGTCATGCGTGATATTTGATATAAAGTTGGGACTCAACTTCGTTATACGATATACTTTTTTCAAAGGACAATGGTAAGACGTAACATATTTTTGAAGAGATGTGGGGGTTTCTCCTTAGCTAGGATGGGTCCAATTATTTCTTGACATGGCGATGTTTGTTATGCTAGTACGTAGTGCGATGTTGAGCGTTGGATGACTGAACTTTTGCATTTCATTGTAATTAAAGATTTTTTATTTCAATTTATTGATTTCTTATGGTTGTTTTAAAACTTTACTGAGGTGTAAATGCATATACTTTGTATTGTCAAACTTTTGGGCATGTTTAAAGGAGACAGGAGCTCTTGGGACAAAAAAATTTAATGAGTTGAAGAAAAGCGTTATATTTTTCTATTACAAAATATAAAATTCTATCTGGAGGACGGAAAATCTTAAAAATAAGGCTACAAATAAAATAAATTATCGATTACCATAATCAATTTGTGTGAATGAATTTCAACAATTATTCGTATTAATTCATTCAAAATAACGAAAACCTCCACAAATATAAAAAATATCAACATAAAGAGATATCTTAAAATCACTGCATCTTTTTACAATCTGAGCCCAAAAATGTATAAAAGCGTATCCGTCTCCTTTCAAAAACCATATTCGTACAATGATAATTAAAATAAGCTTATTTCCGAAATTTAGTTATCAAATACTTCACCTACATTTTTTTTCGTTTTTTGACTTTATACAGCTCAAATTCGAGTTTTATGATTATTGACGAAGAATGACCTGTGCTGAAATCTAGTCATGTAGATTTCGTACTTACATGCGCTTGTAATTCAAAGTAGGTTTTTTCTTCTATGTTATCGGTTAGCTTGAAGTTATTACCTAGTTACTTAATATAGATAATATATTGTATTTTCTTAAGTTTTCGCGACTAGTATACATAATTAAAATTACACTTTAACGGCTTTAAGAGCTGCGTTTTTTTGTACTTATACATATACATATACATATTATTACGCCTGTTTCCCATGGGGGTAGGCAGCGACTATGGATCTCCACTTGTAACGATCTTCATTGTATTTATTAAAATTAAATAATTAAAATGAACAGGTTAGAGGTAGGCTTGACACGATATCTTTGTCTTCCGTGATCATGGTTATTGGAAAATGACCCAAAACGTCCAGATAAGAATCAAATAAAGTACCGCGCATAAAACCATTCAAACGTGGTTTTAAGGTAATATGTATTTTTATAGGCATTAAAATATCATACCATAAAGTGAAGAATTAAACCATAGATAATTCCAAAAATTCCCAAGTATCAGTTTTAGTTAACCCTAAAATGCAAGGTCTCACCGTCCGCCATGTTTGCGAATAAAATCCGCAGTAAACAGAGTGGGGGACAACGGTCAGTTCCCCATCGGACCCGCCCCCAGGGGGGGGCAATGCTGCGTCGGTCAAAAACACCCCCGACCCAAACACTCGGGGCCAGAGGGTGGGGATTAGTGATAATGAAATGTTTGCCATTTAAGACTGTCGGGTGCTTTATTATTTTTTGTTTAATGATCTTTGTTCTAAATTTCTCTCAAATATTTTTTCTATACATAATAATAAGAGAACTAAACACTTTTGACTTTGTAGATTTTACCAGGAACTTAAAGTGTGATGTTTTATTGTACAATTAATTTTTCGAAAATATACATTTTAATTAAAAGTGAGCTTGTAGCTTACAGATGGTTTTTGAGGAAGAATTGTTTGATTGTTAGAAAATCGCGATCATTTAGTGAAACAATGGAAGAAAAAAATATTTTTACACGGTGAAAAATTATATTTTTAATAGATTTAAGAACTCTGTATTTTAGCGTTGTCAAAAACTTTCAATTTTACTGATGTAAGGGTGGTAGTAGCTTTATGATCCCGGATTTTGCCTAGTGCTTGATCCAAAAACTATGGGAAGTCACAATTACTAAAGAAGAAGAATTATATTAGATATGTTCACATTTTAAAAATTAAGCAAATTTAGAAATACTTACAAAAATAAAAGAAGCCCATAAAAATCACATATTCACTGATGATAATTGTACAATAAATCAAGAAATTCTTTCAATTTCTTCTCTCCACTAAAATGGAATACACATTTTAATAACAAAGGTTGCATCTTCAACTTTTGCATATTAAGGTTATAAGATTTATACAATAGTGGCACGAGTTTCGAAATATTAGATTTTCATTATTGTCTTTAAGGTTTTATTTTTATTTTTGAGCACTGTTTTAGAATATTTTTAAAAATGGAACACTGATCAATAGCTGCGCACACGCACTCCCGAGACGGTTTGAAAAAGGAATGGATCAGGAAGTAAGACTGTAAGGCACCGGGTGGGGTCAGGTAGACGGCTCTAAAGAATTACCGGCGCGTTAAAGGGTTAACTGACAAAAGGTGTAATTATTATTACAGGGTTAAGGGGCACACAAAAGACGTCAAGAAGGGTTTAGGGTTACGATGAGGTTGCACGCGTGGTGTGTTAGGTAAGTTGAATTAATTCTTTTTAGAGATTATTTTAGTAACTAGTGATTTCAGCTCATAAATTCGAATCCAGGGACAAATGCATCTTCAGAAACGTACATACCCAATTTCAAGAAAATTGGTTCATATTGAATTTCGTGTAGAAAGCATAAACAAGAAAAGTCGCACATTTGTATAAATAAGTGCCTACATATAAGGATATGCATCATTTAGTTACGCAAGCTTTTTACTCTTTAATTGGAAACTTACGAAGAGTTGTACCTACATTTATTAATTAAAGTATATAATATAACTTTCAGCTAATAACTTGATTATGTGCAAAGTATGATTTGATGAGTAGACAGGAAGAAGTGAGATGAGTGAGTGCGTAGACCAATCTTACTCTCTAATAAAATTCTAATTCTTACCTTGAAAATTTGTAGCTATGTTGTTTAACATTTTTAGTTTTAACTTAACAAAGTTTTAAAAACAATACGTCATGTATTTCACAACACAAAAGATTATTTTTATATTTTTCACAATTGTAAATATTAATAAGATTACATTTAAATATATTGTCGCAAAAATTAAAATAAAGTATATTACACTAAAAATTAGCGACAGCGAGTTTCATACCTGACTACACTTTCACGTGTGAAACTAAACTATCATTTTTGCACATGCGAACTAACCCTTCACTTACCAAATGTACCTGAAACGGGACCCAATAATTCATTACACAATGCACAGCACTAACTTATTTTTTTTACAGTAATAACCCTTCATGGGATCCTGTTGTCTGTGACCCTTGCGAATTTAAAAATAAAACACCCGTTCCGAATACAAATATTAAGAAAAAAACAGCGTTCGATTTTTAACTTTGTCTCTGGTCATAAATCAATTTTGATGTAACAAAACGTTAGAGTTCGATATTTGAATTGAAGCGTAAACAATTTATATAAAACTTATAATTTTGTTTTTAAAAAAATGATAAAAAACAATTAAAATTACAATAACTCTATATAAAAATACTTTTTAGGTTTTTCTCAATACAAGCCGTTTTCTGGAGAATTCTTTTGCAAACACATCGATTTCATATTGCGAGAAAAGTATTTTATTTTCTCATATAAAAGGTATCACTCGTCACTCTATTCCTCTCCGTCAAAAATTTATTTTACTTTTATTTTCAAGGTTATAAATAGTAAAAAACATCCAACGTACAACGGAACACAAACCAACTTGACTAATAATTACTTTTGTTTTTCCTTCCACCCATTTTAATATTATATAAAATTATTAGAGCTAGGCATGTTTGCTGAAGAGTTTCTTGCGCCGCTTCTTCTCTTCAAGCCATAACATGTTGCGAAGCGGTAGTAAATTAGATTAGGCTCCCATAGAGTAAATAATAACCATAAACAAAATTAAAATTAACAAGTTGGCGGTAGGCTAAATAAAACTTTAGCAATACTCGTTGACACTTGAAATCTTTGTCTTCCGTGATCACGGCCACTGAGAAGTGGCCGAAACGTCGGAAAAACCAAAATCAAATAAAATTACCGCGCTTAAAACCGTCAAAACGTAGTTTTATTATAAAAAAACATCCAAATAATCTTACTTTCACATTTAACTAATTTTTAATTAACACGGGTAGTCTGATTCTATAACCATAATTTGAATAAAGTGAAAAGAGCTAATAATTTATTCCAACAACTACTAACAAAGCACACACGTCAAGTAATCACTTATGCTAGAGATGTAAGATTAGATTGTTAACCTAATTCCACACTTGATGTTTGGGCTTACCGGTGCACTTAAATCACACGGCTAATTTGCGTTTTATTATTCGTATTGCTGATTTTAGATATGGTGAAGGACTACTTTATTTATCTAAACTTTATATCTATTTTGACTTTTGAAGTGCTTTGAAAACAGACTTGAATTTTGTTTTGATGATTACCGTTTCGAATACAAGGATTATTTAAATTATTTTTCAGTAACTGATTTTGTATGGAAACCTATTTATTTCCAGCGAGGCAACGTAGTCAGCCTTTTCTGGGCACATTATCAATAGAAGATGGTGACTTAGGTTCAGTAGTCTAACTACAGTCTCGAGGGACTCTGGGTACAATGAAATATAACTACACTCTGATTTTTAATTACCTGGACTAAAATAACAGCTGCGATCGATCTGTTTTTATGTTGCAAGCTTGGAGCAACTCACCACTATAACTTGAATCCTATAGGATTTGTATAGAAATTCAAGATTGTCTCTTCGGTTAAATAGTCCAAATGCCCCTAACTCACTAGCCCAGAAGTTCATAATTCGATTCTTGGCATGGTAAATTTCGTTAACGATGTTTGCATTGGTCATAATGGTCTCGGTGTATTAATGCATACTGTCGATAAAAGAAAACATCTCGAGAAAACTTGACATACATTGAAATTGCGAATGGTTACATGCCGGATATAACATCCATTCCCTAGAAATGAGTCAAACCCAGCAGTTGGCTGAATATGAACCAACACCATTATATTATAAATCTTTTATCTTACTAGGAAATAGTGTCAGAAACTTATTAAGTATTTTATATTTCTGTTGACTTTTTGAAATTATTATACCTTATATACGGTCGTATAATACTGTAGTATGTATCTACGTGTGTAGCCTTCATACAAAGTTTCTTGCAAATCAATTTTTAATTAAGGAGATGAAAAGAACAAACAAATGTATAAAACAGAATTTATATGTTTGATATAAATTTACGTGTTTATTAAGTATAGATAAAATCTGACTATATATTCTTTGATATAAATTGATAACATTTTATTTGTGAATAATGGTCATAAAAGTCTAGAACATAATATAAGACATTAGGTAATAAATCAGCAAATAAACACAAGCATTGTAACAATATAACTCAAGCTATAATTTATGCTTATTAATGGGTAATATACAAGAGATAACTACATTTGATTGCTATCCTAGACTTGCAAACCAGATAGATAGATAGATAGATAACACTTTATTATACATCAATACAAAAATGAACTTAAAGACTAAAATGATATCTAGTTATGTATAAAGGGCGGTCTTATCGCTAAAAAGCGATCGCTTCTAGACAACCCCAGGAATGAATTGAGATTATAATGGCGATGGTGGTATACGTAGATGAAATAACAGAAATATCGTCTACGAAATATTCCAGCTGGGATTGAACCAGAGATTTCTGTCCAGCAAATTATGTAAGCCATTCTTGATATTAGAGAAAACAATTCATACAAGAGGTATATTTCAATTGAAACCGACAAAAGGAAGCTTCATACTCGCTATGATAATAACACCACTGCGTGTTCATAGTCTCCCATTTAAAACTAAAATTAATCCAAGCACATCTGCCTATCATGCCTTTACTTCTAACCAAACAGGGAACCCTCTATGCAAAAATTGAATGGGTTACCCTAATAATAGATCAGGTATACGCAAAATTGCAACATTCAAATTAATAATATGAAACTCGTCCATAGCCAGTGGTAGGGTTGATATCGCTATTGTTGGTCTGTGGATGCGAATATTAGACATTAACGGTTTTGAAGTTATTTAAATTTAGAATATTTTTAAAAATTACTCGCCTCCTAGAATGTTTTTAAATATGACATAGGGTGGAGTTTTGCCATGAATTTAACGGTGTAGTTTTATAAAAAAAAATTATAACATCCTTTAAAATAATTTATTTAAAAATAATTGTTTTAATGTATTTCTTGTTTTTCAAATATCTATGTATGGGTACTAGTTTTTGTGGAAATTGGTGGATGGTGCTTTCTCATGAGGGCCCACGCTTGGCATGCGGGTTGGTAACCGCAGTGCCGGTCTATTTGCATCGGAGACGTTGCTGCCCGTCTCCGACCAGGGGATTTCTATAGGCCAGCTTTCTTGCGATGATTATACCGCCATCGTACCAGAGCCTCGTTTGCTGACGGCAGGAGTACCGCGGGCAGGTAAGGTTAACAATTGGGTCCACGAGATGTTAGTCGTAGATCCCTTACTTATATCCCCAGTGGCGCCGACTTGGGGAGGCCTACATCCAGCAGTGGACTGCGAATGGCTGACGACTAGATAGAAGATGATGCGCTGTGAATTAGCAAGTCAAAGTAAAATAGTTTATTACACGAAATTCCAGACAATCTGTAAAACAAAAACTCTAACGACGGTCGATTAGACATTATATAAAAGTAGTTTAGACTTAAATGGAACGTTGGTTTTTATTTTGTTCTCTCCATTGTCTTCTTCTTCTGTATCGAATTGAGGACGTTAAGGCCTCAAGGTTTTAACCTCCCTGCCCCGGTTGCAATTCGGTGGACAAGTACCCACTGGTAACTAGGCTTAGATCTTACCCACATGACGATGGGTTATCAGCAGCTTACGTTGGCCAATCTACGGCCAATATGTCATTACAATTACTTCAATTTTATTAGGTTACATCAATTATATTTTTCATGTCCATATACCTGTAACTTTTGCTTGCGTAAGTAAGGCTAAGCGCGCATTATTATTTGTTTTATCAGTACCAAACTCTGCTTTGAAAGAATGATATCGATAATTGTAGTCCGCGCTTAGTTTTAAAGGATTTCGCAAGTAAAAACTTTAGATGTAAGGCCTGGCTTCGTTGAGCTATAATTATACATACATATTATCACGCCCGTTTCCCATAGGGGTGGGTAGAGAGAAACGATGGATTTCCACTTACTAGGATCTTGACATACCTCTTCTACTTATTCTCCTTTCATTAATCTCTTCATAGATACATGTTTATTAGGTATATAAATATAATTAAATTAATATATATATATATATATTATACACATATAAGTCATATAACAAACCAATTTAGATAATTTACCAAATAATTCTTTATGGGGTCATTGTGACGTCAAAAATGTCTGTAGTCTATTGATCATCACGACGATTGCGTATTATAAAAAAAAAACAGAATTTTGGTGAAACGGGGTAACGATGTCATGTTTTGGGGTAAAAATCAAGTGATATATTTTGAACAGCGCTAATTATATTTGTATAATAGATATGAAGGGTAGTTTTTTTGGAATTTTGGGAATTTAGAAATCGATAGGGTTTTATATTTTGTCGTTTTGTAGTAGTTTAATAGTGTTTAAATTACATACGATTTATTGCTCTGTCATAGGTTGTGAGAAAATTTAACCGAATTTGGAACGGTTTGAAAACAGTGTTCTTTTTTTAAAAATAAATTCGTATAACTTAGTGCAATTCTGATATTATACTAATAAACCGAATTGAATCAATTGGGTTTAAAGGCAGAACTAAACACACGACGATATTCAATGACATTGAATGGTTCATCCAAATTGAAAGACATAAATGATCCATCTAATATCAGCTTAACTCATTGTAGCTAGTTTAATTACTGAAGAGAGTTTTAAAATTATTATTTAACCGCACTGACAGCAAAAGAGGACATAGTGATGAGAGCCTATTGATAACAAACTTATATTTGCTTAATTTACAACAATTTACAACATGGGGGCGAATGGTTCCTTGCGAGATATATTTAAAGAACTAAATATTTCAACAGTAGCTTCACAGTACATATAACAGAAATATCTCGAATTTTCACAGACTAGGTGATGTACATTGTAAAAATACTAGGAACAAAAATAAATTAAAAACTCCTGCGTGTAGGCTCCATAGAGTTTACAATAATTTCCTGGAGTAAAGTATAAATACTCTTTAACAAAATCCCAGATAATGTTCAAGACCTTTCAAATAAAAACTTAGTAAAGCAACGTTTGTGCGAGAAGGCACAATGCGGCGAAATTTTTTTAGACCACCGTAACGAATGAGTATCATGCGATCGATACCAACCTCTTTCAGAAATCATTCATACAAATTACTTTGTTAAATCTAAGTCTATCTAATATATAAAATTCTCGTGTCACAGTTTTCGTTGCCATACTCCTCCGAAACGGCTTGACCGATTTTGATGAAATATTTTGTGCTTATCCGGTATCTATGAGAATCGGCCAACATCTATTTTTCATCCCCCTAAATGTTAGGGGTAGTCCACCCCTAAATTTTTTTTTTATTTCTTTGTCAAAATTTCTTAATTATATTTTATTATGATTTAGCATTGAAAAATACATACAACTTCAAATTTTCACCATTCTACCACCAACCCATATTTTTTAATAGCGATATTAGTGCTGTAATAATTTAAAAGGCAAAACAACGTTTGCCGGGTCAGCTAGTAATATTATAAAATTCTAAACATGTCGTGTACATGTACTGTACATTGAAGCTATTTAAAAAAAGAACTGGAATAGACTACATGAACGATAGAGAACATGATGCAATTTTTAGATTTCTTGTCTGTTTGTTCGGAATTCACGTAAAAACTATTGGGCCTAGTAAACAATCGACAGCAAATTTTTAGACTTACAATTTGCGATTATTTTTGTCCTGAGAATCTCGCGGGAAATTTTCTGAGAATTATTTTAAAAGGCCAGATTTAAAAAAAAGCAAGTCGTGGACAAAGTCGCGGGCATATCGTAGTTTGATTATAAAAATTTAAAACTCACAACAATTACAAACTCTAACACCACTCCAGAAAACCCTTTGCTGGCTTTGGCTGCAAAAAAAAATAACAATAAATTGTATTTAGTTTTTCGGTAGCTTACATCACTAGCGACACGTATTTTTTTTCTACATCGCACCCCGGCTATTGTAGCATTTTGCAAAAGTCAACGAGCGTTGCACAAATTTTTTTTGTAACTTTTTTTAGCAAAATCCTATTTCTCGGATTTAAAAGGATTTAGACAGTGTTGTGGCAACAATGACGTTTTGTGATGTTCTATATTTGCTTTGATTTAGTGTTGGTTTATTTTATATTTTCCCACGATACATTTACGCAACCAAGAATGTATACCTATATCTTTACATAGTATAAAAGTTTTATTTGTGCAGAAACGGAGAAAGAATACAATTTCCTGCAGCCAGGCGGCCTATCGTAAGAGACGACAAAACAACCCACAGACAGGTGGTAGGGTATTTGCCCGACTAGGTGGCTACCACCGCTGGTCTAGAGTATGCCGCCATAACAACCTTGAGTTAGTTGTGTTCCAGCATTAGTGACCAGATTCCAGTCTCCCTTAACAGAGCAGCAGCGCATTTGTAGCACCAGTGGTGTTGCAAATGTCCATAGGCGATGGTAACCGCTTTCCATCAAGTGGACCGTCTGCCTGTCTGCTGAACTGGAATAATAAAATAAAAAAGTCGGTTTTCGCTTTGTCCCTGTGTATATCCGCTAACTCCTAAACCACGTTGCTGATTTTTATGCTGTTTTCTTCATCTGTTAGATAATTTTTAACTGAACGTTCTTATATATAAAAAACCTAATAAAAATTGTATATAAACATTAATTATATAGACATTCTAGCAGCAACTTTAAAATGTTCACCCCTTTTTCTAATTTTTTTGAAAGAGAGTTAGCGCATGGATTGTCCCCGAACTATCGACAGACGGACATAACAAAAACACAGGGGTTCTCCGTTGTATATAATTAAAAGAATTTTTTACATAGTATTAAACAAAGTGGCTTCCCGCGTCTGTCTGTCTGTGCGACTGTAATCCGCTAACTCCTCTTATAAACCACGCATCGGATTTACAAGCGGCTTTCACCATGAGTTATATAATTTTTCAAGAACGGTTTATATAGATAGATAGATAACACTTTATTGCTCACCAAAATAAACTAATACAAAAACAAAATGTATAATTACAATACTTCTTGGCAAAACAACAGGCGGCCTTATCGTTAAAAGCGATCTCTTCCAGGCAACCTAGCTTAAAAGAAATTCTTAACTAATCTCGCGATGTAGGTGAAGCAAAAAAAAAGATAGCACTGTACAATTTAAATATACACACTTACACTAATTTATAAATTTAATACATATATCAAAAAATATAATAGTAATATATATACGTATATACAAAACAATTTAAATAAATATATTTGTTAACATTATGTGTGACAAGCATTTTATATATTACAATAGATAAATAAGTAAATGTTTAATATATTAGACATATTTATTTAGAGACAGATAGTACTTCTGTATGTATATATATATATATATATATATATATATATATATATATATATATATATATACTAGCTTGTCCTTCGGCTTCGCTCCCGATATATAAATAACTTAATTAAGTTTTTTTGTAAGTTCTCTATTTTATGTAAAATCTTGTATACTTACAAACAAAAACTTCTACCTCTACGAATTAGTAGTAAATCTAAAACTTTCCGAACATAATATTAATTTATAACTATGAAATAAATTATTACTTACAAAAAACAACACAGTTATTCTCAAGAGAATTAGTTTTGTTTGTTCAGGTTTCTGGATTCCAAACTATGGA
The DNA here is from genome assembly GCA_019925095.2 of Dendrolimus kikuchii. Taxonomy (NCBI): domain Eukaryota; kingdom Metazoa; phylum Arthropoda; class Insecta; order Lepidoptera; family Lasiocampidae; genus Dendrolimus; species Dendrolimus kikuchii. Next base: position 17,346,940 of record CM034400.1, read on the forward strand.
AATTTGAACTGAAAACTTTGTTACAAACAACAACGTGTTCTGAAGTGGATGATAATGTAATGAAAAGAAAATAAAACTTTTGTTTTGTAAACTTTACAATGTATGTTCAACTTACACGGGTGGAAGTTAGATGAAAATTACAATTAATATCAAAACAAAAATATTGTAAGAATATTATCTTCATATCTGAGTTTATATCCAAGCATCATAAAACGAATAGCCAGTTCTATCTTACTATTCTTTCGCTTGCCTTACCTTAAATGGAAATTTGACATTACTTTTACAAATCTATAACTAATATTACAGAAGAAAAAATTGATATTTTTGTATGTTTGTAACGAATAAACTCAAAAAATACTGGACCGATATCAAAACTTCTCAACATTCGAATGCTACATTATCCCTGAATAAAATAGGCAATATAAAAATTAGGGATCCCTACTAAAACTTCAATAATGCAACCCATCAATCTAAACAAAATATTTGGCGCTGGAATCGGGTTCTACGACTTTGATGAAATTTTATGTGTGTTTGAGTGGCTCCGGGGTGGTTTGGATTCACAATTAGACCCGGTAGGTGGCGCTGGAATCGGGTTCTACATTTTTATTTTTTTTAGCGCAGGACAACGTCTGCCGAAACCGCTAGTTAATAATATACAAAAACCGGACATAAGGTCCATTATGTAGAAATCTGTTATTGGAGAAAACTGGGTAAAGGTGTCGATAGATATTTTAGGATTTTTTTTAGGTACAGACTTATTACAGCATTTTTTTTCATAGCATTCCAAACATAATTGTGAGACAAATTTACACTTATTTTTTTTTTCTTTAACTCGGCAGCAGTGGCGAGATAAAGCTTGTATGCATACACGTTTAAGGCTTGCAGTAACGCCAACGTCTTTGAGGATTAGTCGGTACTAATTTTTTGGGCGATAGCGGGGATTCCATAGACGCGGGCGTTTTTCAGATGTATTATACTGTAGGTAAAATAAAGTAAAATTTAAAAAAAATATTAAAACTAAATTATTGTGCTCTCTTTTATAAAGATATAGATATTTTTTGGTCCTGTTGTGATAAAACTTGAAGGAGTAAAATGGTTTCATGTCAATAATTTGGAGGTGAATTGATGATTTTTTTTTATCTTAAATAACTATAGAATAATTACGAAAAAATTACGTTGTCTCATATCGTGAAAATTTATGATCTTTTTTTTTTGGTACATTATTGATCAGTAATTAATAGTGATAAAAAAAGTTCTTTCGTTTGCACCACATTTTTGACCTTTTGCGGCAATAGAAGCCTTAACATTTATAATTGACATACATATATTGAAGAGTTTCAAATGCTATTCATATTCAACATTTTCCATCAACTCATGACAGAGATAGCAGAAAAACATGCAGAAGCCCACGAAAAGAGGTTTCACCATCATGTGAACGTCGAGGCAATTCAACTGTTTGACATCAGAAACCTATTGCAAAGACTCAAAAGCACTAACTAAACCATTTGAGTTAGTGTAGTGTATAGTAAAAAATAAAAACATAAGTGATACTTAGAACAGGAGAACATGTGAATGCGCCTTAACAGACAATAACTAAGTAAATTGCCAATGAATACATTCTTAGATATAATTTATTTTGTAGAATATTAGGTTAAAATTAAATTACTTATTGGTCTCTATAGGCTAGATCGCAATCATTAGTAAAGTATGTAATCGATAAATGTGAATTTTACACATAAAAAATCTATCAGATACTCTGTTTGTCTTTGGCTTTATCGGACAAAGCAAGTTATTTCATTTGCCAAAGAATCACCTTGTTTTTAAATAAAAAAATATATAAGTCTAAAACTTTATACAGTTACGATGATAATAACAACGGTACCTATCAATATTCGGAACACACCAAAAGCCATCGATATAAATCTTTGACAAATCCTAATCATGCGACCCTTCCCACTTTCCCCATTATTGGCATCCAATCTCTATCCCCAATACTTGGCTTATCAACATTCGGACACCATAACAGGCCTTTGCTAGCCTCATACATATTTTAGGGGCCGCGCACACCCTTTGGTCAACTGTCAGTAATGATTTGCTGCCGTTTCCCCGTCCAACGCCCCCATAATATCCGACCAGTTTAAAAAGACCCTTAGCCTTGCAATATTTTAGTAACTCAGTACATATAGTAGCTAAAGTACTAGCTTTAAAGTATGTCCAAACTGGACTTGAGAGATACGCACAAGATTCTAAATTTAAAAATAATTTTCTGTGTTTCTGTGTTCTGTGTTTGTATGTATGTATACGAGTGTCTACCTTTACGTACTTTTTATAAACATAAAAAGAAAATTTATGTTGATTTGATATTTAGTTCAATGAAACTTGCTTACACAGATTTCACAGATTTTTATATATTTAGATTTTATATAGAAATTATTAGGTATTGATGTTAAGACGTGTATGTAAGGCGAGTGACATGTATGTTTTATAATAATATTATGTGATTATGAAATGAGGTTGTAATGAATAAAAAGGTTGTGTTAATCGCAGACATATGTTATGATACTTACAAATATTTTGCGGGTTGAATGACCCTGTAGCTTAAGTGTCATGTAAATTAAAGTTATTTTAAATATATTAGTTTGAAATGCAATGTTCAAACTGTAATATAATATATGTAAGTAATTTGAAATCAGTAACTGTAATCCACTATTTTTTATCATTGGCAAATGTTGACCATTTTTTTAATAATTAAACAGAATTGAAAATTAGACTTGACCGTTTTGGTCAAGTAGAAATTTAAGAATAAGCCTTGTTCTAAATATGAATATTTTAAACCTCAATACGAAGCGATTTTTAGTATTACTTTGTACAAAGCACAAAGGGTCAGAATACATTGGTTACGTAAAGAGACCGGGGGGCGTTAGAAAAAAGTTAGATTATCTACAATTTTTGGACGCACGGAAACTGGGGAGGTTATCGGTGGAAAATATGGCTTCCTATTCGTATATTTGTTACTTTTTTGAACCTATTTGTTTGAAGTAGGCGTTGCGTGGCCGAAGTTTATTGAGCGTACTTCAAAACAACAGTCGAAATTACCATAAAAAACGAAACTAAGCTAAAAGCATTAATTTCATAAAAGAATATTATTAATAAACACCACATGAAATAATAAAAACTATAAATATCTGAATAAAGTACTTGAATTGTTTCACTTTTACATATAGGGCCGATTTTTCATTCATCAATATAAAAGTTATCCATCATTTAAATTATAACCTGACTGGATTTAAAAAAGAAATCATTGAACAGTTTTATATACGCAACTCTCATTTTTCATTTTTTCATGTTGTATTTTATTCCGTGAATAAAAATTTTTTGGCGATTGAAAATCGGCTCTTAGCCTAGCCATGCAACTTGCGCTAAATCCCGGTAGAAGAGGTAGGTCTAAGAAATGCTAGCGCGACGTCGTCTTGAAGGATGACATACGTATCAATGGTTTAAAAATAAGGTATGCTGACGAAATTTCACCTCACGCTTCGAAGCGAACGCTCTGAATGCTCTGGATTTAACGCTTTGATGCTGATGATGAAAGATCGTCCCTTATAGTTTTCAAAATTAGAATGTTCTATTATTTTTTAATATGGCATGGCGAGTATCAAGCAATGATTAAAATGACGCCCAAATCATTCATGCAGCATTACATTTTCTATGCATTATTAACCTACCTATTTGAAGTGTCGCTACCAGATATGGGTTTCGGTTGTGCTAACAAACATTTAAGTTTGTTTGGTTATCGTTCGCAACGTGACACCGACAGTAGCCGACGGATTCGGCACAGTAAATAGCATTTGTCGGCGAATAAACAACTTGCTTCGGCTATCGTGTTACGTGAACACGTTAAATACCTTACGTATATTTTTTTGTGGAAAAGATAGTCTTGTTATGAGGTACGCTAATCAACAGGGTTATCTTGACCCTTGAGCATACAGGTTAAAGTCCTTTTATAAAGCTAGCAGTTAAACAAAGCTGCACGGTATTTAGCACTCTAAATATGCAAAATTCATCAATGCAGGAACGGAGAAAAAACTAAATTCTGGGGAAAGACGGCCTGCCTTGAGAGCTGACAAAATAATTCACAGCCAGGTGGTCAGGACTGCGCGTTTGGATGACTTCTACCTCTGGTTTACAGTATGGCGCCATAATAACCTTGAATTTCTATTATAAGCCCCGGCATGAACGAAATATAAAACTCGAATAAAGATACGAAAAATTATCGATATCGTACCGATAACGATCGTATCTATCGTAATCGTAACTACGCTCGATGCGCAAAACGATCCCTACTATTCCACCGACCGCTCAAGATCCGTGCCGGGTGTTGAATCCTCACAATTTATACCAATGTGGGTAGTTTTATAACTGTCGTGTAACCAATCTCCAACGCACGAAATATGAGTTTGGACATTCTGTGTTATCCCTGCAAAGACCAGAGTGAACGTTTCACTTTTAATTCAATATTGAACTTTAGATACATGCCGTGCTTGCTTTTTGGTGTGAGTGTGTGCAAAATGTGTGCATAAATCGAAGACCTAAAGCGCCACTCAACGACTTGTTAGTGCTGTGCACTCCCAGGAGCTGTCTTAGCTGCCCCATTGAAGGTGGATTCGACGTTAGTGGTGTTTATTACCCCATTGGTTGTTATGCAGGATTTGGCATACTGTAATACTTGCAACAACTCGGAAGGGTTTATGGTAATAAAAGAAAAGCAACTGTTCACTATACTTAATATAAGAGAATCTAACTGTTTTAATACAATTCAGACACTGACTATACACAGTTACTTAGAACACCTCGCCGTCCCTCCAACAATTTTACAGTATAGAAAGAAAGAAAGAAAGAAAACGTTTATTTGCCAAATGCGACACAAACAATTAATTATAAAATAGATGAGACAAAATATGTTTGTAGATGCCGCTATTCGACAAACGAGGTTGGCACTCAGTATATTGCTGTGTCGGGAGATACCCCGCCACAGCACTGATTTTCAGTGCCCACCTCCTATTCTAAATATATTAACTTAGTAGTATAGTTAGTATATGAAACTTAGCAAATTGGCACAACTGATAGCGGATTGAAGTAATTGATAAACTATTTTTATAAAAGGGTTAGAGGAATGACAAGAATTTAATACATTTTTGTTTGGAAATTTTAGATAATATTTTATAAAAGATTATTATATTTAAAGTTTTACATGTAATAAAATAAATCGAACACAATAAAAATCTATCGCGTCTGCCAACATGAAAATAAAATGTAGTGAATACGGTCTATATACAATTGAGAGATTTTGAATTATAAATCTACACAGTTATCACATCATATTAAAGATAAATATTATTACAAAAATTTATGGTAAATTATAGAGAACTACTCTATACAAAACAGGCGCTAATCCCAGAATAAATAAAAATATACTTAACATTGTTATTCAATTAAGGAAATGGCCTATTTTATAGTTTAGAAATAAGAGGGTACATAACAAAATTAATTATTAACCTTAAAAATAAACATGACAAGAACAACTATGCAACTAAATATATGTAACAATACGACTCACCCCCATAGATTCACCAAATAGTATCTCAGTCCACTAGAAACCAAAATTAAAATTACTTGACCCAGCGACCAGCTATGTGGATCCGTGATCCAGCATTTCCCTGTAAAAGGTGTCAGTGTGGCATACGATTTTGAAGTCATCATACTCATATGCACATTTAAAATGATGTAATATTAAAAATTAAGTCGAAATTGCGACCTAATTTTATTTCTATTTTGGTATCGGCTAAAAATGAGCCGACTCCGAGACTTTATTCTTTTAATTCCGAAATTAGGTAGCAACTAAAATTATATCAACGAATTTGCTACTTTTCAATCCACGTAAGCGGGCAAATATAGCGTTTTTGTGTAAGTATACCAAAATAGCAACTGTTTTTTTATTTATTCAATACAGTTTGCTGATCCCATACAAATAACATATAATAACCTGTTATTATATGTACTGTAAGAAAAATATGTTTCCGTGTACCCTCACCTATAAAAACAGTAAAACAGATGCGGCATTTAGCCTGTAGCTCAATAATAACACACTATTCTAATATCCATGTGCCTACCGCATTATTGTATTCATAACTTCGAATTCATTCTGTTATGAATCTAGGTAAGTATATAAAGGTGTTCCTATAATTCGTTTGCTACATCTCGTGCAATTTTTATATTAAAATTTAATGTTGGGACTATTTAATCTAGTCTACAACATGTCAATATTCATCATAATATCCACCAAATGTTTAAGGATTATATATTATACTAGCTTCTGCCCGCGACTTCGTCCGCGTGGAATAGTTTAAAAAAAAAAGTAAGTTAAAAATACCCCCCCAAGATTTTGAAACATTCTTCATCGGTGCTCCGCTCCTATTGGTCTTAGCGTGATGATATTTATCCTTCCTCGATATATGGGCTATCTAACACTAAAAGAACTTTTCAAATCAGACTAGTTCCTGAGATTAGCGCGTTCAAGCAAGCAAACAAACAAACAAACTCTTCAGCTTTATATATTAGTATCCATCCATCTCTGTGTATCAGAAAGCGTCCGCTAAAAACGCGTAAAATAAGGGTGGCGCTGCGGTAGCATAAGATAAATTTTAAAGAAAGCACAAAACGTAATTAATGTAAGATTGAAAAATAAACCAGAATTGAAAGATTTCCGCTTTGTTTTTGGTTATAAATAATACGCAATAATTAAATCACTTGACAAGTGTCCTCACGTCAATATATTTACTAAATTACTTTAGACTACGTAAATAATTGAAGTTTCCTATACTGGTGTTTTATTCATTTTATGGCACTTCAAAAATGTTTAATTATTGAATTCAGAACACTTCACTACGCCTACAACTAGCTGTTGTAGATGTAATAAAAGTGTTCTGATTCATATCGCAGTTTTTCGTACGCCAGTACTTTTGTGATAGGTATTTGAACCTCTATTTTCAGGAGGTGGATACTTTTTCAACATCTTCTCTATATAAAACGGTGCTCCTTACCCATATCCTCCATAAGCGAGATGTAACTTATCGATATGCTACAGAAATTCCAAAGTTTGTCGTTAGTCAATGACAATTAAGACATCTGACAAGTCGTATGGACATAGTTTCTTTGCCTTCTGTTCAGACAAACTAAACAATAAACAGAATATTAAAAATAAATAGAAACAAAACAGGTGATCTCCCGACACAAAAATTCAATTGTTTCAATAAAATATTTATTTGTATAATTTTAAAATAAGAATTAAACAAAGTTTTTTCTAGAACAATATCGACTAAGTACTATTATAGTGTGTGCAGTCCAAGCAGTCAATCACACACGCTCGTCGCGTCTTTCGCTACGTCTACCGGAATAAAAGCCGCTTCAGACACTTTTATGGTTATCATTTGAATTCTGAATGTGTATGTACGATTTATTTGTTCTAGTTTTATTACTTTGTATATTAGTATACGCGGTAGAGGGGTGCTGGGTACTATGCAAGTAATATATGTAGATGGTATAATGACTCATGAATATTTTAAGAAAAATTAGTAATATGTTCTCCGTCATAATCTTGGTCTACAAAACCCTGCAACTTATGATGAAGTCATGGATTAGAGTAATGTGAATTTTCATCAAAGAAAAATATTTTAACCAACTTCCAAAAGGAGGACTGGAGGACTGTCTTTTTCTATGAATGTCGACGCGACTTCTCCAATGATTGTAGACTAATTTTCAACTAAATAGTAGAAAACATTTTTTTTTTATCAAAACCACAACAGGCTTCACAAGTGACTAAAAAGCAAAAAAAGAATTAAATCCAGAAGTTGGTGCTGAGTAAAATATAAAAAACAACAACAAATTTGCAAAATATATTAATTTTCATATTTTCTTTGGCACCGATTTCAAGATGTATAAAAACTTTTAGCTTTTTAGTTACTTTTGAAGTTTTTTAATATGTCAATTGCTACAAGGAATATTTGTTTTATATTATAGATCCTAATAGACCAACATAAAAATAGTAACACATTTTCATATCTTAAAATTAGAAGGTAGTAGTACAATGGGCGGCCTTATTGCTTCAAGCACTCTCTTCCACGCAACCTGGATGGACAAGGGTCTTATTCACAATAATTTGTTCGTCCTGGAGAATAACTAATTTATAAAGTATTTGAGTTTACTTCAACAATTGTTAACAATGTATCAAATTTTAAAGTTACAATACTTATCATAATATACCCTTCATCTCAACCCTTCGGTTGCAAAGACAAATACAGTTGCGTCACATTGCCGGCAAAAAATCGCCGAAACCCCGTGAGAACCCCAAAGATCATTCTCCACATCTTTCACCTGGTCCTTAACCCGTAATATAACTGTTTTAACAAAAGGCAACTCTTGGATATCTTCCTGGCAAGACAAGGGTTTATAACAGGTGGCAGCAGATGTGTTGTTATTTGCGTGAAATTGTGTTTTTTAGTTATCGGATCTCACGTAGTTTGATGATGTGTGAAAATTAATAGTTTCTATTCAATTTATGTTGTACATTCATAATTTATGATATGAGATAAATTGTTGGATCTTTCAATTTTTATGTGTAAAATTGATTAATATGGAAAAAATAGTCCAATGATTTAAAAAAATTAGGTATGACTATAAATTTTATGTTAATAAGAATTACATCGTCCAGTAACAAAAGGAAATCTGAAATAGGTTAAAATATACATAAATAGATGGCGCTAGAAGACATTCTCTCGCTTGTTTTGATATTTTATTATTTAAAATATACTTTTTAGATCAAAGTAGAAAATGCTGGAAGTCTATTTTTTAAAATTTCTGAGTGATTTTTTAAACAAAAAAAATTATATATCCTTTAAATGAATCAGGTATGGCACTGTTCTACTCGTATAGGATTTTAATAAAGTAATGTTTTTAAACGATAATTCTTTTTAGTGTTTTTCTTACAATACCTATATAAAACAAGTTTCTGTTGCCCATAGTGGATATATGGAATGAGCTGCCAGCTGAGGCTTCCTCACAGCGTTGCGATATGGAGTTTTTCAAATAAAGTGTCCTGAAATTTCTGCTAGGCCGGCAGCGCGCGGTATACATCTGGTGTTGCAAATTTCCATAGACGACAGTAACCGCTTTCCATCAGGTAGGCCGTCGACGCGTCTGGTGTGCTTTCTGAAAAAAAAAACAATACTGATACGGTTACTTAGTAAATGAAAACAACCTTATGAAAATACAAGTAAACAAAATTATGAAACGCTCAATAACACCCACCTCATACTAATACCACTCCATTGAAACCCACTTGAATTAACTCAAATTAATTAATACCCATTGAACTAACATCGGTTTCTTTATAATTCGAAACCCAGAGGCGGATATAAACTAACCGCCTTTTCTTTGCACTTTATAAAAAAATATATAAAAAAGCAAAGGCACCGACGCAAAAGGGTTGATAGAAAAAGAACATGCCAGATACGAAATACATTGGGTTTCGTACATTTTTTATTTGTATAAAAATATTTTTTATAATTTTGTTCGAAAATATTTTTATGCGATTATTGAGATTTAAAACACTTTCTCTTACGGGATGTCTATGTTTTCATTGTTCTAAAAAAAGTACTTTATTGTTACTACGTAACGATTGGAGTCACCGAAAAGCAACAGAAAAAAAAGTATTACAACGCAAGTCTTGAATCAAAATTAAAGTTGAATGCTGGTAGTACAATTTTAATTTAACTTTAAAAGAATAATTTTATTCATCCGGAGATTAAAGCTATAGCGATTAAATCAAATTCATAAAAACCTAAATTGAAGAAGAGTCCATAAATAATAGCTAATTTTTTATCACAATCAAATCAACATACCAAATGTGACGTCACAATTCAATCGTCACAATGTTCAATTTCAATAGTTAGATGATGGCAAGGTACCTTAATATACATTCTTTTTTTTATGAACATTATTTTAGAATTTATTGTAATACTAGTTGACCAGTGCCTACTTCGCTGGGCGTCATTAAAAACTAAAAAATATTATCACAATCAAATATAGCCTATGTTACTCAGGAATAATGTAGCTATCTACTGGTGAAATAATTTTCAGAATCGGTTCAATAGTTCAAGAGATTACTTCCTACAAACAAGCTCACAAACTTTACCTCTTTATAACATTAGTGTAGATGTGTCACATACTCAACGATAGCATCGTCATTCACCGGTGGATCCTTAAGAACACAAAAAACTACCTTGGCAATGTTACGCCAATTTTGCTTTCAAGGAAATTAGATATCCTCTTACAATGTAGAGGTCTTTTAACCCTTTGTGTGGACGTGTGGGAAAAATGCTGGATTAGATATTGAATTGATGTTAACGGGACTGCTTTGTAAACACCTGACAACGCATCTGCAGTTGCACGGTTAAGATTAACGCTACGACGTGGTATTATGTAACGGTAATTAACTGTGTTATCTAAAGAATGATTTTTACAAATTTTAATATTGATATCTATTAACATTGTTTACAATAAGAAATTTCATTCTAATACAATAAAATTTAATTAAACACAATTAGACGGTTCAGCTGTGACTTTCAATTTGAATAGAAATGAAGCAAAAAAAAAATAAACAAATTTAATCGTTTAAACTTTTTCCATAAGTGACATTTTTAGCCGAGACATGGACACTAACGGCAGGATTGGTCTACAAGTTCCAAGCTATGTTGGGTGTTTCTCTCAGGGAGGGAATGAAGCAGAATTAGCTGCAGGTTCTCTCCCTGTACTGTCTCGCAAAACGTAACCGCAGCCCCCCAATTGTCGCTGCTCTGCAGCATGGCCTTGACCAAGTCGCAGAGCGATGAGGATATCCGTAAGAGAACCAAGGTAACTGACATAACTCGCAAAATTAGGCAAGTTGAAGTGGCAGTGGGCCGATCACGTCTGCCACAGGACCGATGGCCGATGGGGCAGACGAGTCCTGGAGTGGACAGCGCATCTCGGTAAACGTAGTGTTGGACGCCCCCAGCCCGATGGACTAACGACCTGTACAAGGTCGCCGGTAGGCGCTTGATGAGGAAAGCAGAGGATAGGGTTGAGCGGCGCCGACTTGGGGAGGTCTACGACCAGCAGTGAACTGCGAATGGCTGACGACGAACGAACCAACGACATTTTTAACCTTTTAAATATAATTATTGTTAAGATCGTTTTAACTACTTGAAAAAATAGTTAAAAACGCAGCTTATAAAATCATTAGCATTATAAAATTAATTATTTTATTAGAATTTCTTCCCTTATCAAAATTGAAAGACAGAAGTGAACCCGTGTAATTTTGGGTTAAGTAGATACCAATGATCACATAAACACTTAATTTTTGGTTCAAAATATAGAATCAGATAACCAAATATAGTTTAGCGTTATGCAGATTTAGATCCGCAATAATATTGTGTATTATACTTTTAATGTCTTACAATTATTTAATATTACCTTAAACCTTAAAGTGAATAACAATACTTGAAAACTCATGCAGAAATAGAAACGGTACCCCGCAGCAAGTAATTTCCCACAGGATACGTCTTAACTTCTATTGATCGCCGCCGGACACAAGTCAACAAATAGAAAAATGTAAGTCTAATTTGTCTATTCTCTAGCTTAATGCTAACTCAGTAGATTCAGTAAATTAATTCAAATATTTTATAAGAAGACTAGCTGTGCCCACGACTTCATCCGCGGGGAATTTTCTTTCGCGGAACCCTAAGAAGAAAAAACTGTAGCTTAAGTTACTCCTTATAATGTCAGCTATCTGCCAGTGAAAGTCCTGTCAAAATCCGGAACATCCAGACAAAAAAAAATAATTTGCATTTTCGGAATCTCCGAACTATCCCCCCTGACTTTTTTTACATTGTTATTTTGACATTACAAACAGACACTTCAATTTTATTTATCTGTATGGATATACCTGCGTTTGCGCCGGATTTTGAAGTATACTATGACTATAAGCCGCGCAGAAGGTTTGCCGATAACTACTTACTATTATAGTATTGTATTACTTACGATTATTGTATATATTTATGTAAAGTATATACAATAATAAATTTATTGTAACAACTATTTGGGTTACAAGAGTTATGAATGTGAAAGAAGCAAGTGAGGTGTGTAAGAATAAGCCTAAATGGCGCTCTGTTGTTCGTGCCTACCCCGCAAGGGAACTGGCGTGAAGTTATGTATGTATGTATGTATGTAACTATTTGGGTAACCTTTTTTGTTAACCCTGCTGACCATCGATGCGTGACATCATGAGGCTATCGAGAAACCTTCTGCGCACGGGTAGTACTGTACTCCTTTCAAGGATGATAATTTTGAGTAATATTAATAAAAAGTATTTCTTTTACAGCACCGTATTCCACAGGTGGACGCCGTATTCACTTGTTAACTACAAATGAACATCGGGTGATCCACGAATTGCCGAGTAGTCTGTCAGCGATTGGTAACTAGGGCGTTGCTTCAATTGCTCCCAGCAGCAGGTTGTCATTGGGTCGTAGACTCACCGTCCGATCAGGAACTGTATGCAAACGAGGCTATCTGGTGCTGGTCGGGTGTCGGGCGGCTCTAATGAGCTTAAAAACCAACAGCAAGTATTACTCGCCACGCTTGTCGAAGACAGTTTGGGCGTTTTACATATACGGATATCTCGATTTGCATGTTTTATCATTATATTTTTATTTACCGTCAACATATGGGAATTATGAACAATATCCACACTAAGTCAGAAAAACTGACCAAGTGGCACATACATCTCAGTCAGGATTCGAACTTATATTGTATGAAAATTGGGTTCGAATCGCGAATGCGTTAGCTACTAAGGTGCCACGATTTTATTCAGAAAACTTAATCTAAATATTCATAATAGATACATTAATTCTATATTCTATTTTAATACTTTAAGAAACCCTTGATGTAAACAATATTCGTATTTTTTTTTTCTCTAAAATGCAAAACCTAATTCGAAATTTTCAAAGCATTCTCAAAGCCTTTCCGAAAGACTATTTCAGCAAAAATGAAACCTAATACCGCGTGGGCGGGCGCTCATAGCTTAGCTCATCGGATCGTAACTGATATGGTTTTAATCCTCGTACGTTCAAAATGGAAGTTTAATATTTTATGTAATTTTCATGGGAATATTTAATACATCATCCATACGTATTAATGTATAAATACGAAAGTGAGTTTGTATATTGTATATTTTTTTATGTTTACCCACTTCATTATCTTGGATATAAACTTATTTTTTTAGGATTTGTATTCGTACTTTTTATACGACATAAGCTACTTTTTATGCCTGAAAAATTAGAATATCCACAAATTTTTGTGTTCAAAGTTTAAGTAGATGACGCTGTGGGCAAAGCACTGTTGCCAGTTTATAGCCGGTTCCTATATTTTACTACGTGTTCATTTGCCATACTATTGGTATTGGTTAAAATTTGACATAAGCTCCATACAAGTAACAGCACACGTCGATAAATCAAAATGCATCAGCTCGAATTTCTCGGAATATACAAATATTATTGTTACGACCTAGATGCCGACAAAGACAAATTCACACCTGCATACCTGTAGAAACACATTTTATTATTTTGTTTACGTTGTGTTTACAATTTTCATTAAAAAAAAGAGCCCATTTTAATCTTTTATGGCAGTAATTAGCCAAGTGTGTCGGATTTAAAGTACAAACTTATTCTAGGAAATGCGGTCACGCGGCCGGGCATACATATTGCATTTATGCAGTATAAAGCAATACCTCGCTTGAGGGACGAAGCAGACAAGCGATAACCAAGAGCGAAGCAAGATGTGTGTACTTCATTCGGTAATCTATTTAGCGACGGACTTTGCGCGTTTTATGGAATTACGATCTTCTGCATTACGTTTGGACTTGTTGTGTTCGGTTATATTTGTACCTGTGTTATACGTGTTTGTATAGTTCTAATCCCTATTAATATTATAAATGCGAAAGTAACTCTGTCTGTCTGTCTGTCTGTTCCGTTTTCACGTAAAAACTACTGGACCGATTTGGCTGAAACTCAGTATGTATATATTTTCGATGCCGAGAATGAACATAGGATACTTTTTATCCCGGAAAATGGGATAGTTTCCGGGATAAAAGTATATTTATCTCTCTGTTTGTTATCCTTTTATGGAAAGACTATTGGACTGATTTGGCTGATACTCGGTACATATGTAATTTGAATACCGAGGGTGGCCAAGGGATACTTTTCATCCCGGATACTGGGATAGATTTTGGGATAGATTTATGTAAAGTTTATCCCGGAAACTAGGATAGGTTTTTTATTTGTGGTTGGCCATTTTCGTCATTTTGTTTATTTTGGTCAATTTGGTCGTTTAGGTAGTTTTGTTTAGTTTAGTTGTTTTGGTAGTTGTGGTAGTTTTGGTTGGTAGTTTTGCTATTTTCGGTAGTTTATGCTGGTAGTTTTGGTAGTTTCGGTTGTTTTGGTAGTCGTGATAGTTTTGGTAGTTGTGGTAGTTTTGGTAGTAGTGGTAGTTTTGTTTTGTAGATTTGGTAGTTTCGGTAGATTTGGTAGTTGTAGTAGTTTTGATTGGTAGATTTAGTAATTGTGGTAGTTGCGGTAGTTTTGGTTTGTAGATTTGATAGTTATGGTAGCTTTGGTTGGTAGATTTGGTTATTTGGTAGTTGTGGTAGTTTTGATCGTTGTGGTAGTTTTGGTTTATAGATTTGGTAGTTTTGATTGGTCGATTTAGTATATTCGGTTGTTTTGGTAGTTGCGGTAGTTTTGGTAGTTGCGGTAGTTTTGATAGTTGTAGTAGTTTTGGTAGTTATGGTAGTTTTGGTAGTTTTGATAGTTGTGGTAGTTTTGGTAGTTGTGGTAGTTTTGGTAGTTTTGATAGTTGTGATATTTTTGGTAGTTTTGATAGTTTTGGTAGTTTTGGTAGTTTGATAGTTGTGGTAGTTTTGATAGTTTTGATAGTTGTGATAGTTTTGATAGTTGTGGTAGTTTTGACAGATGTGTTAGTTTTGGTAGTTGTGGTAGTTTTGGTACTTGCGGTAGTTTTGATAGTTGTGGTAGTTTTGGTAGTTGTGGTAGTTTTGGTAGTTTTAATAGTTGTAGTAGTTTTGATAGTTGTGGTAGTTTTGGTAGTTGTGGTAGTTTTGGTAGTTTTGATAGTTGTGGTAGTTTTGGTAGTTTTGTTAGTTGTGGTAGTTTAAGTAGTTGTGGTAGTTTTAGTTGCTGGATTTGGTAGTGTTGCTTGGTAATTTGGTAGTTTCAGTAGTTTTAGTACGTTTGGTAGTTTTGATCGTTTGTGTAGTTTACACAATATTTAGTTATATAAATAAAACTAGAACCGGTTGAAATAGGGTATTAAAGTTTGTATGGGGGACCAATCATTTATCAAGTTTATAGATATAAAAATTCATAATCTTTAAAAAAATGCGACTTTCCCTCGATCTGTCTGTCTGAATACCGAAAATGGACATAGATACTATTCATCCCGGTAGATGGGATAGTTTGCGATATAAAATGAAGTAAATCTTCCGAGGGCAAATAGCACCAACATAAAAATACAATACAATATATTCTGTATTAACGCCTGCTCTTAAAACAAGAGGTACGCACTAGAGTTTGACGCGCGGCGGAGCCGCGGGGTAAACTCTAGTAAACTATATAATAATTCCAACGGTATGTCAATTCGAGTCCTGCATCTCGTAACATTATTAATCACAATCAGATATAGCCTATATCACTCAGAAATAATGTATCTTTCTATTGGTGACAGAATTCTGAAAATCGGTTAAGTAGTTCAAGAAAATACTTCCTACAAACAAACTCACAACCTTTACCTCGTTATAATATTAGTAGATCTACTCCAGAGAACCTTATAGAGATGATCAGAAATTTCAATTTAATTATTTTTTTTCAAGAATGTAAGTATGATCTATGCATTTACTTATATTATTAAGTCACTCCCATAACACATTCTTAATTAAATAAGTAGGTATATTATTACCAACGCAATATTTGATACTAACTGTGTCCACCACTTCGTTTGCGCGGGAATTGCATTTCATATTAAAATCTTCTGAATCTTGTGAGATACGAAAATAAAATACCTACTTATACACATAAACGTTACATAACATTATCATTGAAACGTTCATACAGACACACAGCCATAAATTCAATTAACAGCCATTTATCATTAGGAATCAAATAGCACTAGTTTTCACTAAAAAATTGGCATTTATTTTGAAATTACAGACTCTTAAATTCTATTTATTGCTATAGATTAGACCCATATGCTACAAACCGTTTAATTTTTATTGATAAAAATGTTTTATTTATAATATTGCACTTGTACACTGAACTGTTTTGATTACAGCATAAATGTAGGTCGTTTTAGAAACCCGTGCCAACTTCACGTCAACAGTGTAATGACATGAGCATTTTCAGATGATAGACTGCCTGCACAACTCGATCGTAATTGAATTATCGATACATAATCGGTACAGGGTATCGTATCGAATGCTTGGACGTATCGTCTATAATACTATATTGATGATACTGGCACAGACTGATTAATGGTCTCGCAATGCTCGAATACAATAAGAACTTACGACCCTGATTCGCGTTTGGGCGAGCGAGTCATGTTTACATCGTCTCTTTTACTTTGCATTGCTGGTATAACGAGAATTGGACATTTATAATTTTCTTTTAAACCAGCAGTGGGTGTTGTTGTAGGAATTATAATTGTATGATTAGTATTTAGGTGTATAGAGCCGCGATATAGGGTTGTCGCCACAGTGGTGACTTGTAATTTTGTTGCGTGTATTATGTTTGTAAAAATCGTAGCAGTCCAAGATAAGGTAAACTTTAATGTACTTTTAAGACAAATTTAAATAGTGTTTTTAACCTATCGTCGAAAGAGGTCTTCTTCATAATTAAATAAACGCTATATCTGTAAGACGGCTTAGTAGATTTTATTTGGCCTTAATCGATAATCTCAAACATAAGTTTTCTGTCGGTTTTAATTCTTCACTACATAAAGGTGGTAATTGTGTAAATATTCATAACGATGAAAAGAACTACATACGTAAATGGAATCGAACTCACGTTATTAAAATTATAACCGGTACCTCAACAACTAAACCATCGTACTATCAACTATACTAATTCAATTACATCGCCAAACCCAATGTACTTATCAAAGCCAATTGCGTATACATATTTACATATCTTAAAAATAGCTTCAACTCAACTGAAGTAAATATTATAATAACATTTTAAAGTTTATTTAGGATTTACGTTAACCTTATTAGTTCAGTAAATATGTGTGTCTTTCGAACAAATATAGTTTGCATGAATAAATATTTTTTATGTCATTTTTAAAGTGCAAATCAGATCATCAATTGGGTCTTGAGTGAAAATAATTTTCGACAAACAAATAAAAAAATAAAATTGTTTACCCCTTATATGCGTTTTGTTAAACCCAATTCGAGTTCAGGACCTACCCATGGTGCATTCGAATTACTGCACAACGGGCGGTAATTACAAATTTACAAGAGAACGTGTGAAGAGTGTACAAATTTTATTTCGAACTAGGATATACCCGCGACTTTGTCCAAGCTTGACTTGAAATTTCCGCGGGATTTATTTTAAAAAAGAATGTAAGCTATCGTTTTAGTGAAAACTATATCGGAAAAAAACAATTTTTATGCACTTGAACAACTTCAAACTGCTCCCGGGAAAATTCCCACGGGATACCCGGGATAAAAAGTATCACAGATTACATTATATAAAATTTGCGATGAAAAAAATCGCTTTAGAATTCCAATTTTTTTTTTCAATCTGGCCATTTGAAATCATTCCCATAAAATTCCCGGGATAAAAAGTAGCGCAGATTTTAAGTCTAAGAATTTGCTGTCTATCAACGAAAACTGCATCGAAATCGGCCTAGTAGTTTTTACGTGAATCCCGAACAAACATAAAAAATCTAAAAAAATTGCTACGTATTCTCCATCGTTTATATAGTAGTATAGTATTCCAGTTGTTTTTTTTAAATAGCTTCCATGTACAGACACGGCATTTTTTGGATTTTATAATATTATAGATTTCAGGTATTAAATCAGAAATTATATTTTAAATTGATTTATATGTTTCACTTCGGTGTATTATTATAGGGTCCAGAGGATATGACAATAATTTTCTATTTATTTATTTTAAATATGTCTCAAGATATTCGACCTTCTGTTTTTAGACACTCGTAGTAGATACGCGATAGAGATAAAATTTAGAAGCATTATTTTTTCCCTCCTACTTATGGCTTTGACAATAAACCGATTATCATACAATTTATTATCTATGTAATTTTTAAAATTAGGATACATATAGGACAAACATTATAATATTGATATAATTTTCTTGGTGTGAGCACTAGAAGTTCAACTAGTAGGAATATGTATATGAACGACATAACCTTAAGAACAGACGAGCTTGCAGGACAAGAGTTATGAATGTCAAAGAAGCAAGTGAGGTGTGTAAGAATAAGACTAAATGGCGCTCTGTTGTTCGTGCCTACCACGCAAGGGAACTGGCGTGAAGTTATGTATGTATGTATATATGTAACGGCATAACATATACACATTACTGTAGACTTGATCGTAATATGCATATATGTTAAGAAATCGTTCCTTGCGAGATAGAATACAAATTCTATTGACTATAGACCACACACTCATCCCGCACAGAATCCGCCGGGTGAATGTGACTGAATGGCACTTTTTTTTATTCAAAATAAGTCCTTAAAAAGCGAGCCACCCCAGAAGCCAAATGGCCCAGAATTTGTTTAAATTGTCACGTACAGACATCGCGTGGTTACACAATCCCTTTTCGCCGATTCCCAAAGTTGTTTACATGAATTACCGTTGCAATTGATTTTTCTAAATTTTCCCCTTTATAATCTGCGCTTAGTAAAATGACATTTACATACTAAAATAAAATTGGCTTTGTGTATACGGACATTAGGAAATTTTAAATTTTATACAATAATATTATTTTTCAAATTAGTAACATTTATTTATATTTTTTTATTAAATGTTATTTATATATAAATTACTACTAGTGGTCGCCCAGTGGTCGAAATTCGACCATAATTAATTTAAATTATAAGTTTGAACATTATTAAGGTTCTGTTGACAAAGACTATATACTTCTATAATCACAGGTTTCGCCAAGGCTACACTGTTAATTTGACTTTAAAAATAAACAAAAGAGTATATGTGCGTGTTTTGTCAAATACATGGTAACGTGTGTAATGTTTTTTATTGATTTAATGTATTTTTTATGCATATTTTTTTTTAAATATTAGTATTTAACAAACTATTATAAATAAGGCAAAACGGCCTTATTATTAATACGTGAAGCAAAAACTTTGTACACCTTTTTATTTCATACTCCTCCGTCCGCGCAATTTTCGTAAAAAGGGGTACAAAGTTTTTGCTTCACGTATTAATATAATGATTTACTATTAGCCATTATTACCAAAATATTGTCAAATACTGGTTTCATCTGTATGACTGATATCGAGGGCTTCATAACAAATGGGCGTATACGCAAAAATGCCATTTTTATTTTTATTTACTAAAATTTATGAAGTTTTACAATTTAGAAAGTCTTACCAGATTCAAGTGTACCTAAAAAGAAGGGCATTCCAAATTTCAGCCTTATATAATCAACTAGCTTTGTTTTATTCACAATTTTGTCCCTTGTGTAAAACTGCACTTTTGTCTATACGCCCATTTGTTATGAAGCCCTCGATATGTCAATATAAAATCAAAATTAACGCAGGAAGATTCAACACCATCACAATTCTTTCTTGAAAAATTGCCAATTTTTAGCAATATTACATATTTTTAAAAATAACACTACACAGTAAATATTAAGCACACTCTCCAAGTTTCCAGCAAAAACTCATATTATCCATATGTAACACACATTCATTCAGTAGAAGTGAAACTTCAGAGAATATACGGGCGAACATAATTATATGTACAACACTTAGTAGACAAGAGAGAGGAGGCTACAAAACACCGCACAAAAAGGAGACCGAGTAGTGTGAAACGCTGTATAATGTGTTCTATCTCATTCTCTCACAGGCTTAGTCCTATAGTTTTGTGTCTTATGCGTTTATCTCTTTTTAGTGTCGCTTTTTCATTTAATCGAGTTTCAAATCAAGAACCTTCATTTCAAAAGTGTCAGTTTCTAAGTTGCACAGCTGAAATCTTTCTATGAGCGTCATGTAACCATTTCAATTTTAGCCTAAAAATTTTTTTACCAGCCAATGTAAGACCGACTGACCTGGACGTAAAAATGGAGTTCGTCACCGGCGTAATTAGGAATTACCCTTAAGCGACATTGTTTACCATACAAAGTTTGAATATCGCTGTCAACCGACATACGGTGAAGGGTTAAAAATGCATCGTAGTTGCATAAAAAAGCTCTATACAGATATCGGATTTTAAATTTTAAAATGTGCATTGTATTGAGCGGCAGGGTTCGGAAATCGATTGGTCCCAGCAACAAAGGGTTAACCATTAATAATAAAAAAAATCCTATTGATTTAGACGACAGCTTGCGAGCTCATCTGTACGTAAATGGGTTAAACTTTACTTCGTCATAATTTTATGTAAATAAAATCTGTCTACAAACATTACACATCTAGGCTCATCATTTCAAAAGAAAAGATCCGCTACCACTTATGCATAGCAAATTACAGGTTTCACAAATTGGTAACCTTCACATGCAGTTTTGAGCGGAGTCTGTCTATGATTTCAAAATAAATATATAAAAAGTTAATTGAAAACAAGTTGAACAAGTAAGAAAGACAGTTGGTCTGAAAGAGAGTGTCGGGGTGAAGGTAAGGAAAGGAATGCTCCGGTGGTTCGGACATGTAGAAAGAATGCACGATGAAAGAATGAATAAACAGATATACAATGCAAAAGTGGATGGATGCAGAAGTCGTGGAAGGCCACG
This sequence comes from Dendrolimus kikuchii, assembly GCA_019925095.2. Lineage (NCBI taxonomy): Eukaryota > Metazoa > Arthropoda > Insecta > Lepidoptera > Lasiocampidae > Dendrolimus > Dendrolimus kikuchii. The sequence goes on from CM034400.1 coordinate 17,368,083, forward strand.
ACACACTTTCCATGATCAAATTGATCGTGTACTAGCAGAAGGTGATGTTAGGAGCCTTAAGAACAGACGAGCGTGCATGACAAGAGTTATGAATGTCAAAGAAGCAAGTGAGGTGTGTAAGAATAAGCCTAAATGGCGCTCTGTTGTTCGTGCCTACCCCGCAAGGGAACTGGCGTGAAGTTATGTATGTATGTATGTATGTATGTTAATTGAAAACAGAGGGCCCATAGCAGCCGCTTTTATAAAATCATTTAGTCAAATTGACAGGTGTCTAGAAAAATTGGTAAGTGTAAGACGTAGCATAAGGCTCCACTTTATTTTTATACTTATCACAAGTAATCTGTGAAACCGGCTGCTTTAGGCCTTAAATATAAATCAAACCACAGACTGCTGTCATTGTGATGAAGACGTTGGTAAGTCCACTATTACCTATATTTAAATATATGTATCAATTTAAAAGTCAATTAAACATTTGGTGTACGATGTTATTTAAGGAGATTTTAAAATATGGTAATTTATAATTATATTAATATTGTTTGGGACTTTAGATAAATCTTTGTTAAGATTTTCAAAACTTGCATTTTTTCCACTTATTAATACGACGCCTAATCATGAGAGTTTCTAGAATTTTTGGCTCAACTGTTTCCAATGAATATTTCAGAAACTAAAAAAAATTCTTATAAAAAAATCGACTTCAAAAACTAAAAAGTATAAAATAACTTATTTCTGAAGCTATTATTCGGTCGGTAAAGTCGGTGCTTAGTAATTTTCAAAATATAGTATTTTTATGTTTTACTTTGCACCGACTTCAAGATGTTTTAGATAATATATATTAATAATAATAGCTTTAGAAATAAGTTATTTTATACTTTTTAGTTTTTGAAATCGGTTTTTTTAAACGAAGTTTTTTAATTTTTTGTTACTTTTTAGTGTCTAGCTATGTATGGGCAGACCTACGAAAGGTGTCGCGCGCTCCTTAAAAAATATAGGTCCCAAGAAATGGGAACAAAAAAATGTTCGTAAAATGAAAACTACTACGCCAAACTATGTTAAATTTTTAGGGGACCACATAGCAACTATTTCGCATCAAACTAAACCAGAGTCACGTAAATCGGATCATAAATCCCTGAGTAATCGGTGAACATACATAAAAAAAAGATCCCGACGAATTGAGAACCTCCTCCTTTTTTAAAGTCGGTTAAAAATAGTATTTAAATAGAAATTCTAATTTACAAGAGGCCCCGGCAGACGTTGTTCTGCCCTGAAAAAATAAAAATCTATTACCTGATCCCAGCGCCACCTACCTGTTCCAAGTGGGAATCTAAACCATCCAGTCTCTCACTCAAACACACATACAAAATTTCATTATAATCGGTAAAGTCGTTTGCAAGTTATACGCGTACATACATTTCTACGATTCATTTTTATTCATATAGATTTTTGCATGTATGTTTAACTTCCATATCATTCAGAACATAATTATGAAGATAAAGATAATATAATGATATGATCAATTGCACGGGTATACCGGGCAAATAAAATTACGGCCAAAACTAGTTCGAAATTATGAATTATTTTAAGGCCAGTTTTTGTAGACTAATATACATTATACCATACATACATTCGTTTGCCTTACTACTGGTAAAAATTTCATATAAATGCCATACATGTTATTTCAATTTTCAACCAATGAATAGTTAAAAAAACGATAAATAAAATAATAATAACAAATATCATTAACGTTCTCCAACTTTTACAATTTTCTATAGTAATATTACAAGTTTTACGGGACTCGAATTTAAATCCCGTTGGAATTATTATAGAGTTTATTAGAAGGTACAAATATAACCGAACACAACAAATCCAAACGTAATGCAGAAGGTCGTAATTCAATAAAACGCGCAAAGTTTGTCACTAATAGATTACCGAGTGTACACACGTGTTGCCTTGATCGTGGTTCTCGCTCGACTGCCTCCTCTCTCCATCGGGTCACTGTTTTATACTGCACAAATGCAATATGTCCGCCCGACAACCTGGACCGAATTTCCTAGAATCAGCTTGTACTTTAAAATCCGTAACACCTGGCTAATGATTACAATACAACATTAGACCGTGTGCCAATAAGTAAATAAAAGAAGACGATCGTAAAAGAAATACAATAGTTTCAATGATAATTAGTTATTAGTTCAAATACCGACGGGTAATAAATGTGCTTTGATTCAGATATGCAAGTGGATTTTGTTTTGGTCGCGACCTGAGTTGTAACAGTAAACTCCTTTATTTTTCTGCCATAACACGCTTACCCCAGCGTAGCATTGGTAAACATATAGTTCTCTGAATCCATTCAGCCAGTTCGTGAATATTTAATATTTTTCGCGCCATATGTGATATCTATCGACAATGGCGACTCGATCCCATCTTCGTAGCAGTGCTTTCCCAATAATCCATCCCTCCCTCTCCCTCTGAGATCAAGTTAACCGACCCCTCTGGGGCGGATTTTGGTAATAGTTACCATTAGATATCCTCCGACGGCTTTATGAATCCAAAATGGACTTGTTTGTTTCATAACTGGAGATATTTTTGATGCAAAATGTTCCTTCCTACTGCAGCTGTACTTCTAGCCAATAGGGTAATTGTTTTGCTGGGGCCACACCTACGAGAATGTGAAAATTATTGACTGTGGCCAAGTGCGACTTATTTATAGAGTCCAAAATAACGTCGTTAATGAATAATAGCCACGTTAGTGTATATAAAAACTTAATCTGTCTTGTGTATTTGTGCAACGCTATTAACAATAACAAAAATAACGCATTACACCTATCGCGTACTATGTGACTTGTTAAATTAATTATGACCTTTTTATCTTCCTACAAAACATCGAAGCAATATTAATTATTAATATGTTGTAGGAGCGTAGCAAGTTAGGACGTCATGTCTTTAACGAGTCAAATAGCGAATTAAACAGAACTTAAAATGGTTTTTTATTGGCTATTTGCCATACATTATCTAATTCTCTGAAAATACAAAGAAAATGTCTCTTACGATACAAATTGACTAGATTTTTTTTAGTAGGAGAAAACGGTATAATCACAAAAAGGAAACATACTAATAATAGAAAGAAAATTGACATAATACAATCGGAGGGAGGATATTATAACACAAATATAGTGTGAGAAAATTTAATATAACCTAAAGAAAAGCATAAAATTAATTAGAACTGAAAGTAGGTACATTGGTTCTGTGTCCCCTTTTTGTAAAGGAATAATATTTTTTTAGCAGTATATGTACCTACAAACTTCGAAACTTAATAAGAAAGTCACCCAATCGACCAACACTCACTGTTATCACCTAAAAATAACAATACACATTCGATAAAAATAAAATGTGAATATCAGAAATAAATTTATCCACCGTATTTGCAATACCAACAATAAAAATGGCCAATCGCAGCCAAACATTGGATAAATCATCGATCACAAGTACCACCCACACGGTGTTCGTTTCCTAGATACCATTTATAAGGGCGAGACAGACCAATTTATATAACGGAGGGTCAATTATAATTGAAAGTAAAAAATCGTTTTTTCGCGTCCCAACAGTAGACAGGGGCTGTATCGACACGGTCATACAATTTTAATATTAAATGACGTGCAGCATACGGTAGATGCAATACCATTTATGGGGCATGTATGAAAATTTAATTTTTATTATGCTGGCGACGTATAAACTTTTATTTTATTAACCTTGCTCATCCTTGACTTTATCTTTATATAATATACATTGTGTTCTGAACCCTGCAAAATACGGTAATGATACATACATGTTGTGGGATAAAATTCCTGTTTGAGTCCCTGATTTTGTAATTGAAATCTTTTATGCCTGTGTTGGAGCTTATTCGAGACACTCTTGTACAGACAAAAATTCTAAACACGCTCATTTATGATAATTAGGGAAATTAAATCATTTTTATTACGAACTAAATGTTATAGTTATTGAGTAGCATAGTTATTCTTGTCGTGTTTCTTTTTAAAGTTAATAATTAATCTTTTTATGTACTCTCTTATTTCTAAACGATACAATCGGCCATTTCATATTCTGTGATTAGCGCCTGTTTTGTATAGAGTAGTCTATAATTTATCATAATTTTATATAAGAATATTCCTCTAATATGATGAGTTAAGGAATTGTATATAGACGGTATGCATTACATTTTATTTTCATGTTGGCAGGCGCGATAGATTTATACTGTGCTCAGTTTATTTTATCACATGTAAAACTTTAAGTATAATATTTTATACAATATCTTATATAAAATATTATCTGGAATTTCCAAACAGTAATGTATTGAATTCTTTTAATTCATAACACTTTAATTAAAATAGTTTATCAATGACTTCAATCCGCTATCGGTTGTGCCAATTGCTAAGTTTCATATACTGTAAAATTGAAGGGATGTCGAGGTGTTCCAAAATGCCTGTCGAGTGTTAGTCAGTGTATTCAATATGTTTAAATCGTAAGGTTCTCTGATTATAAAGTATTGAGACCAGTTGCTGTTCTTTTACTACCATAAACTCTTCTGAGTTGTTGCAAGTTTACATAAGTGTTACATAGCTCTTATACAATATAACTGAAAATAGCACTTATTACTTAGTTGGCCTTTAATAGCATCACAATGTTAATGTTACTTAACCTATTTCTAAGTATAAAATTCTCATATTTCGTCACTTGATAGTCTTGGACACTTTAATAGGACTTTTAGACCAACCACTCGAATAATTTTGGTTTAAACATATTAGAATTATTTTTTTGAACTACATTACACGGTAACTTAATTATATATTCTTGGTGCTATCCCATAGAGACTTCATCATATAATTATATAAATAAAAGGTTTAACTTTAAACTTTGGCATTTATTTTGAAATGACAGACAGAAAATCAAATTTTATTTGTAATAAAAGGAAATGGATGGAAATACTACTTTTTATCAGTTGAAGTAACAATTGTCCGCTTTACGGTTTTTGCTTTTAGGAAGCTAAAACTGATTGATGATATGTATCATCAATCAGTTGAACACACCTAATATGTATTAGGTGTGTTTCTTTATTATAGCTGGAGAAAAGCAGACAGGTTGACTGCCCACATGATTGAAAGTGAGGTTCACACTCACAATCCCTATACGATATAAAGTCAGTATAATAATACATACATCACTATTCTTACGCCTGTTTCCCATAGGTGTAGATAGGAGCGATGGCTTGCCACTTGCTACAATCTTAACATAGTTACATCTTGCTTCATCTATATTTATTAAACTCTTCATGCATAAAAGTTTATTATAGGTGCTTTTGTGCTTTTTACCTACAATATATACCAGTGGCGTGGACTTCTCGGACAATTCGATTCATTGTAGCTTACCTTTAAGAAACTAGTGACTAGCGACCAAACAGTCGAAAGCGTCATGCATTCATTGGCGTTTACGCGTTATATTCAAACATATTATTACTAGTTACGATTTTTATTCATGCATATATTATTACTAATGTATTACTACTATCTACATTTCAAGTCAAGTCGTGTTATCGTATTGGCTAGCGTATGCGTCCCAAACTCAAAGGGCGCGGTTTCGATCCCGTGCCCGTATCACGTGCTAACAACGGTGAAAGAAAACATCGTGATGCAACCTGCACATCGAAATAACCGATGTGTCAAACCTGCCAAGCCGCCTCGGACAAGCGTAGCGGGTATACTGTCCGTTTCCCCTATAAAGGGACGGCCGAGCCCAGCAGTGGGACATTTATGGACTGATATTATTATATTACTATCTGCATATCTATCTATGTACTATTCCTTAAGTTAGGTTGCCAGGAAGAGATTGCTTTAAGCGATAAGGCTGCCTACTATTTTTACCATGACACTATTGTAATTGTATATTTGGTGAGCAATAAACTGTTATCTTATCTTACTATCTCCTACGCTCGGCTAGTTTCCACTCGTATTGAATGAGATAGCAACTCATAACCCGATCGGGAACCGGCGTTTATTTCAAAACATGTCTAAAGGTTGTAAAACTAAAAATCTAAATAGCCGTTTTTTGAACAGCGGTGTAGTCGGCGCTTGCATCATACGGTGTTTTTTGAACCGGCTTACTCTAGCCGAATTTCCACCCCGCGCCACTGATATAGACATAAGTAAAATACCTATTTAATAAGATAAGATACTATTCTAGTACACAATAAGTTGGAGCATCACAAACCCGTATTTTCTATACAATATCGTGCAAGTCAAAGATCTCGTTTTTCCAGAAATTTGTAATATTGCGTTCTAAGATATTTTCATATATGAAACTTATCATGCTGAAAGTCGTCCAAAGACGCCCTCCTTCGGACAAGTCGAGTCGGGCCGGTTTATATCTTTGAAAAATCCCATATCTCCCTCCGAGAATCACACGGTCGCCCGCACACGGCTATATAACTAACTTGGAACATGGAATTATAAATATACGAAGTGGCATCATAGTTTCAACTTTACTTACAGATTATATAAATTTATAATCTTAACTAATATTATGAATGCCAATATGCGTATTGTGGACCAAACTGTAAGCAAACTACTCGCAGAACCTAAAATGTGTTTGTTTAGAATTCAGTCGAACCTACAGACGTAGTAACGTAAAGTTACTACCTCAACTAATTATATAAATATACAGTCATACAAAATTGCAGTTACAAGATGCATGTAATGATTAGTTAATGATAATTATATCCACTATGTGTAGAAATCATTTACGAAAATTAGTTTCCTATTCATAATAATTTAGAAAAGGAAAATAATAATATTTTCTTAGGTTTTCGCGACTTGTATACATAATAAAACTACGTTTTAACGGTTTTAAGCGCGGTAATTTATTTGATTTTGGTTATTCCGACGTTTCGCACGTAGACGAGACTTTTGCCGTCCTCCCTAATGATAAAGTTTATACATTTCTAGATCATCTCAATTCCATTAACAGTAATATCAAATTTACTATTGAATTAGAGGCAAACCATAAATTAGCTTTTCTGGATGTGCTCATCTTAAGAAACCCTGACAATACTCTTGGCCATACGGTGTATAGGAAACCTACCCATACAGATAAATACCTTAATGGTTCGACTCACTACCATCCTAGTCAGTTAGCTACCGTGGGCAAATCTTTTTTTCAGAGAGCACATAAAATCTGTGACGGGAACCAACCAACGTCACAAAGGCCCCAAACCACCTTCAGTTGAGCGGTCTCCTGCTACCCTACCCTACATCAAGGGGGTTACAGACAGAATTGGTCACATCCTCAGGCGAGCTTCAATCAAAACATATTTCAAGCCGCATAAAAATATTATCCAATTTTTGAGACCTGTGAAATGCAATATCCCACACCAGGACGCAGATGTCTACAAGCTCGATTGTAAGTGTGGATTATCATACTTTGGGAAAACTAAGAGGAGCATAAAAACACGCGTAAAAGAACACATTGCTAACATGAAACACACAAGGTCTACGAAGTCTGCGATCAGTGAACACACGCTGGATAAACCCAACCACTACATCAGATTCGATAAGACACAAATCCTCGCGAAAGAGAATCGTTTCATACCTAGAATGATGCGTGAGGCTATTAAAATCAAAAAAACACCCAAATTTCAATAGAGAAGATGGTTGGCAAGTACCACCTGTTTGGGATCCGATCATCAAAACGATTAAGACCCAAACCCAGCAAAAACCAACTGCCAGACCTCAAGACACTGTGAGCTCTTTCTGCGTGCACCGGAACACAAACCAACTTTACTGATAATTTCTTTTATTTTTCCTTCCACCCCTTTTTAATATTATATAAAATTATTAGATATTAGAACTAGACATGTTTGCCGAAGAGTTTCTTGCACCGCTTCTTCTTTTCAAGCCCTAACATGTTGCGAAGCGGTGGTAAATTAGATTAGGCTCCCATAGAGTAAACAATAACCATAAACAAAATTTAAACTAAATAATTAAAATGTTTGCGGTAGGCTAAATAAAACTTTAACAATACTCGTTGACACTTGACATCTTTGTCTTCCGTGATCACAGCCACTAAAAAGCGGCCGAAACGTCGGAATAACCAAAATCAAATAAATTACCGCGCTTAAAACCGTTAAAACGTAGTTTTATTAAGAAAAATAATTATATACCTACTTAATGAAAAATAAAATGCAATTCATATTATGCTTTAATGAAAGTATTTGAATTTTTGTTTGAATGGGAACAACTGAATTACTATGCTGCATTATTGATGTCTATTGTATGTGGGATCTTCTAGTTGTAGTCTAAGTAGGTATTTTTTATATTGAAAGAATTTATTGATTTCATGTCTCCAATAGGTGGTGGAATATAATTCCAGTGATGTGTGACAGCATACTTAAAACAGCCTCTGAAGGCAGTGGTTTTATAACTTTTACTAACTTAATTTTTACATTAGCAATTTATAAATATAAAATGATGTTACAATATTTTTCTTTTTTTTTACAATTTATGTCGCAATTTAACAGTGTACCTCCAAGCGTACTTTCAGACATAGATAAAACTTAAATCTTTCAAAATATAAGAAAGGTTCCTTTTAATTTAATCTAAAAGTTATAGCTTTCAAAGCCTTTTGTCATTTCTAGTAAATGTAACTCCAAAAAAGCTACGTTCACAATACTGCTTTTTTATATATTTTCTGATACATTTCTTTTCCAATGCATCTTCAGGGGTGGTATTATTTGCGCGATAGTGTCACTGATGCGTTATGAATATAGAGTGTGTATTAATAAACTAGATCTTGCCTTAGGTCTGTACAGATGATTTTTTGGAATACAAATGTGTGCGGTGATTTTATTTTCAACGGTGTTATCTGCTCTATGGATATCCGTGGGTGATTTCCTTTTTAATATAATTTTAAAATTCTATGAGTTGTAACTTCTGATTAATTGTTTGTACCTTTGTTATAGTTTCACAGGACCACTAACTTATTTGATGACAAATGACGATAATTTCTAGGATGTAACAAGCAACTTGAAAAATAATTATTCACTTATGAGAAATACCTAGTTAGACTATTTTAATAATATTAAAGTGATTCTCTTATAATTACGGTACAAAACGTAATTTCGCAGAAGTTCAGCTATAAAAAAAACAATAACTTTATTCTTTATTGTACACAAAATAGTTACATATAAAACTACAAAATAGTGATGATGTACAAGGGAGAGCTTAATCCTAAATAGAGTTTTCTCCCAGCAAACCTATGAGTCTAGCGAGGTTGCAAAAACAAGAGGCAGGGTTGTGTACATTACAGTTTATATGCATAAGTATATATATTCATATACCTAAATGCACATTAAATTTACTTATTGAAAATAAATTTTTACATAATAAAATACACACAGATATCCTACATACATAAACCTGTCGTAAGAGGTGACAAAACAACCCACAGCCAGGTGGGTATTTGCTCGACTGGATGGCGACAACCCCTGGTCTAAAGTATGCCACCATAACAACCTTGTGTTGTCTTTCGACATTAGTGACCAAGTTCCAGTCTCACCCCTTACGAGGACAGCAGCACATTTGTAGCACCTTTGGTGTTGCGAATGTCCATAGGCGATGGTAAGCGCTTTCCATCAAGTGGGCCGTCTGCCTTTCTGCTGAACTTCTGCAATAAAAAAATAAAAAAGAAGTTTCTTAATTTTTATTCATATTTACATAATTATTATAGTCGTGGTAGCGTAATGGCTAGCGCACGCGTCCCGAACTCAAAGGGCGCGGGTTCGATCCTGGCCGGAAGGCATGCACCACTTAGGCAGTTTTCGGACCTAATGCGCATATTGTTACAATTACCATGTGCTAAGAACGGTGAAGGAAAACATCGTGATGCAACCTGCACATCGAGATAACCGATGTGTCAAACCTGCCAAGCCGCCTTGGACAAGCGTGGCGGGTATACTGTCTATTCCCCTATAATGGGAGGCCCTAGCCCAGCAGTGGGACATTTATGGGCTGTTATTATATTTATAATTTATTACATAATTATATCCATTAAAGACCACGGGTCAATATCCCATACCTAAAGAACGCAAGTTCAAATCCTAGCCGGAAAGCATACACCACTTAGGTAGTTTTCTGACCTAATATGATTTTGTTACAATTACCACGGTGAAGGAAAACATCTTGATGAAACCCGCACATCGAGATAATTGATGTGAATATACTGTCCGTTCCCCTATAGGGTTTTATAGGCCTTTATTATAAAGACCACGGGCCATAGGAATCACCCGAAGTTTTGGAAGGCATATCTGGAACCATGGGAAGATCAACTGTGTCTACAAATGTGTCTCACAATGGGCGTTTTTTTTTAACTAAATTAATGTGTTTTTTTTTCAATGTTTCTTTATTATATTTTCTTAAAAACTCTAATACGCTGGTATCACAAGGTAAACAATTTGATATATTCAACAAGAAAAGGCAATAGACAACTTCATAATACTACTACTAGAATATCCTTCTGTAAAAACAGAATATACGTAAAATATTCCAGAAAAAGTACAGGCATATTTATCTAAAAAATATTTCAGAAACGTGTCGACATGGTCACGTAACATTTAAAGTGGTGACAATACAACACCGATATGTGGTGTGTCGTAAAGAATTATTATAAGCTCATAGGTGTATTGGACGTACGTGATCTGATGTGTAACAGCGGTTTGATAAGCCACCGATATGTTTTCTTATTTGAACAAGGCTTAGGCTAAAAGGACTGATATATTTTGGACAGTGATATTAATGCGTAACTATCATTTTCTTGTTTTTAAAGTTCCGTAGCCTATTTAGTAAATCTAGTGCTCGCCCGTCCTCGAAATTCGACCATATTAATTAATGTCAAAGTCTATACTTCTATAATCATAGATTTCGCCAAGGCTACACTGTTAATTTCACTTGAACAATAAACAAAAGAGTATATATGCGTGAGTGTGTCAAATACATGGTAGTGTGTGTATTGTTTCTTTATTGATTTAGTATACTTTTTATGCATATTTTTTTAAAAATATTAGTTTTTGTCGCTTCTTCTCTATACAGAGAAACTATAAGAGTGCGAAACTTCATACTCCTCCATCCGCGCAATTTTTGTAAAATGGGGTACAAAGTTTCTACTTCACGTATACTAAATATAAGTATATAGATGGAACATATTTTCACCATGCTTGTCTTTGTACGTCAGTCATTTAACCAACTTCAAAAAAGAGGATGTTCACATAATATTTTCTTAAGTTTTCGCGACTTGTATACATAATAAAACTACGTTTTAACGGTTTTAAGCGCGGTAATTTTATTTGATTTTGGTTTTTCCGACGTTTCGGCCACTTTTCAGTGGCCGTGATCACGGAAGACAAAGATGTCAAGTGTCAACGAGTATTGTTAAAGTTTTATTTAGCCTACCGCCAACTTATTAATTTTAATTATTTAATTTTAATTTTGTTTATGGTTATTATTTAATCTATGGGAGCCTAATCTAATTTACTACCGCTTCGCTACATGTTACGGCTTGAAGAGAAGAAGCGGCGCAAGGAACTCTTCAGCAAACATGCCTAGCTCTAATAATTTTATATAATATTAAAATGGGTGGAAGGAAAAATAAAAGTAATTATCAGTCAAGTTGGTTTGTGTTCCGTTGTACGCAGAAAGAGCTCACAGTGTCTTGAGGTCTGGCAGCTGGTTTTTGCTGGGTTTGGGTCTTAATAGTTTTGATAATTGGATCCCAAACAGGTGGTACTTGCCAACCATCTTCTCTATTGAAATTTGGGTGTTTTTTTGATTTCAATAGCCTCACGCATCATTCTAGGTATGAAACGATTCTCTTTCGCGAGGATTTGTGGGTTATCGAATCTGATGTAGTGGTTGGGTTTATCCAGCGTGTGTTCACTGATCGCAGACTTCGTAGACCTTGTGTGTTTCATGTCAGCAATGTGTTCTTTTACTCGTGTTTTTATGCTCCTCTTTGTTTGCCCAATGTATGACAATCCACACTCACAATCAAGCTTGTAAACCCCTGCATCCTGGAGTGGGATATTGCATTGCATGCAAGAGGAGGTTCTCAATTCGTCTGTATGTTTTTATGTATGTTCGTCATTTGATTTCTCCGTCAATTGTATATCGATTTTCAATTTTTTTATTTTAATCGAAAGTTTATACTCCCGAATTGGTCCCATTGTCGCCATGTCAGGATCTGATGAGTGGATTCTAAGGAATTAGAGAAACTCACGAAAATTGTTAACCAACTTCTTCGTAACACGATATGTCCGTCCATTGTAAACCGATTTTCAAATTGTTTTCTTTATTCATAAGTATGTATACTTCCGAGGTGGTTTCATGGCCACCAGTCAGGATCTGATGACTGAATCGAGATGATGAAATCGAGAGTTACCCTTATTAAAAAACGCGAAGAACCAACATTTTTCCAAAAAAGGCTTGTATACGCGTGCTAGCATTACACCTTCTACAGGCACTTAATTATTTTGTAGGCATGTTACGCGATTTCTCCGTCAATTGTGAACCGATTTTTAAATTATTTTTTTAACTCGCAAGATGGTCTCATCCTAAGGAAATCAAGAACAACCCTTGTTGAAGACCATATACACTGAAGAGTGAGATAGCAAATTTGTATACGCGTGTCAGTTCTACTATTTCTACAGGTGCTTAATATATTATTTCTAACGCTATTGAAGTATTTGCACAACTAAAAATTAAAAAAAAAACAACAAAAACAAAACCAACTTCACAATAAAAACCTAAAAATAAAAATTTAACCGACTTCTTTCTACAACATCTCGAAGTCATTATCAAGTAAAACATAAAAATTACTATATTTTGTAAATTTGTTGTTGCTCTTTTAATAAAAGCGAAGTCAATCGTATTAATGCATCAGAGCCTGTAGTATCAATTTAGGCCACAACTTTAAACACCACCACACCACACACCAGTTTAATACATAAAATATTGTTATATGAACTTAATACAAGAAAGAAAATAACATAGGTTGTATTATTCCAGCAAAGAGTTACTACGTTTCGATTGTGAAGAGAAACACGAAAGACATCAACAAATATACGAGTGCAAATGAAAACATGTTCAGAAACCGAATTATTCTTGTACGAGCGCAGCACGAGTAGTGTCCCACCGCTGTATCAACAGCGATCACGTCATAAAACAAATGTAAGCCCGCAAGAGAGCAGAGAGCAGCATCGGCTCGTAAACCGGTACCAAATAATCCTACGTCGGCGAAAAAAATAGCCATAGTAAAAACTTCTATCCGTACCTAATAACCCGAGAATATTATCAGAGAGTCGTCGGGTCATAACCCGAAATTGGTTTCGGGGTCCGTAAGTCCCCAGTTTTATATGTCGCATTATGAAGGCCGTCAAACGAATTCACGTAGAAAATCGAATCTATATACGGTGATATTGCCGTCTCCCGGTCCTGGCTGGCTTCAGATAATAAAATAATACACCTCTTTTTACGCCACCTTCTTTTAGGGGCCTTTGTTTTGGGGTGGCCGAGTGGCTGTGATTCGGTTAATGCAATTAACCTCTTCCGGCTTACACATACTACAAGTAGCGATGCGCGATGATTACATGTTCAAGTCGATTATTTTGATCATTCAAATATCTCGTTGACTCGATTATATTCACTCGTAGTCGATTACTGTCCGGTTCGTATATCTTACTATTCATTCACTTGCTTTACCATATCGGTTGAATTTTGACATAGGATGTATGGAGCTTAGGTCTAATTTTAAACGATAATAAGGCAAATGAACGGTTGATAAGATGTAGGAACTGGCCGTATACTGACTCAGACGTCGTAAGTAACGTCGTATGGTGTACGATTCGAATAAGTTTACCTGAAAAAAAACGAATTAATTTTGGGTCAGTTTAGATATTATCTCCAGTTTAAACAAATCGGAATTACTCATTGCTCGTTGCAATTTTTTCGGCTTTAAAAATTCCAAAATACTTTGGCATCTTTTTACCCGATTATAGATATATCATTTGTACGTTTGGAACTATGAGTGCGTAAAGCTTATCTAAATACTTTATGATAGTAATGATGGAACGTAATTACAATGTTATATCAAATAAAAACCCCACATAAATCTAAGCTGCATATTATACGAATCTAGGATGCTACTAATAATAACTAAGTCAAAATATTATAAGACTTTTAAGATATACTCGTATATCTCATTATATATTTCCAATGAATTTTCATTTTAATTCAGGTTTAAGTTTAATAGTGTTAGAATTAATTTGTAAACTTTTAAAATATTATTAAAAAAATTAACGTGAACATATTTTTTATAATCTTGTTTTTAATAATTATCACTAGCAAAATAATAACTGAACGTTTTTGAACACTAACAAGTAAATTATTTAACTCGCTACACCAATCCAGAATAAAGTAGGCTAACACAAATGTTCAAATTTAGTTATTGATCAATATCTTCCAGAGAAGGGAAGTGTTAGTGGAAAAATAATGCTAAAGAATATATCTATACATTTTAAATTTTGTGATTTATGTATACATTATTCAGTTTTTGTCACAACGAAACAAATAGTTCAATGCCTTGTGTTTTAAACATTGTAAAATTTATCTATATGGAAAATCTGCAACAAATATTGTTCCGCATTTGGAGGCAAGTGTTTGCCAGGCAAAGTTTTTTCATTTTGTAAACATACGCTTCATGCGAGTAAAAATAACGAAAATTTAAGAACAAAAAGCGTATAAAGTGCCATAAAGGAGCTTTCCTTTGTGCCGCCACAAAAATCTCTCGAATGGGAGTAATCGGGCATTTTACATAAGAAAATAATATATTATTCAAAATCCACACGCGAGCACACCACCCCGTATACTTATCGGTTATAATGCTCGCTCACCATTGCCCTAAATGGCAAAACAGTACAACTCTAAAATATTAATTTTTGCCTTTCTTGCGGTGTAAATGGCGAAATTGCTATTAAATCAGTATTTTTGCAATGAATTACTATTTAATGACGTTTAATATCTTAGACAACTTAAGCCACGTCTAAAGTTAGATATTACAGTAGAAAAAGTTTTATGTTACTACCCGTGCGCAGAAGGTTTGCCGATAGCCTCATGATGTCACGCGTCGATGGTCCGTAGGGTTGAAAAAAAGGCTACATAGCTAGTTGTTGCAATAAATTTATTAATTTAATTTATAATTGTATGTACTTAACATAAGTATATACAATAATAGTAAGTAATACAATACAATAATAGTAAGCACTCATCGGCAAACCTTCTGCTCGCGGCTTATAATCATCTAAAACCACAATGTAACTAAATTTTTATTATATTGTTCTTTTAATAAAAAACAAACTTTACAATATTTTTATACAAACAAATTGATCTTATAATAAACAGAATCATTTAAAATTTTATAAATAAAAAACAACACTAACCCCTATGGAGCTCTTGAAAAAGGGCGTAAGCAGAATTTCCAAACGCCAAGTTCACAAATCATCGGCGCACTTAGTTTTCCGGACATCTACAGAGAGCAAGCAGTACCCACTAGATGGATCTCCTGCTTCCTTACCTGTTAACTTAAAAAGAGCATTCGTTCTGAATAACTGTGTAAAAGGCACAATGGGTGATAATTTCAGAATTAAATTGATCAACAGATTTACAATTACTATTGACATGACATAGATAATATTTATTTGCATTTGCCTCTAACAAACACAGTCCAAAAATTAAATACAAATGATTTTTTTATTTATTGTGTTTAAGTATTGACAATATAATAATAATTGTAATATTAAACGTTATATGACCAAAAGCTTTCTTCCTGAACTTTTGTCAAGTAACGAACACTGGAAAATCAAAACAAATAATTTATTTGCTCAAAACCATGGTAGGTAAAAAAGAAGTTTCACATGTCTTTGTCCATCAGGCATGCAAATAATAGTAAAAAATTAATTGTATGTCAAAATATTCACTCCAACACATTATATTACATTAAAATACTAGTAGAATTATGAAAACTAATTCCGATTGGAAAAATAAAATACCTCTGCAGTAAAACAAATCGACATATATGTCTGTATGTTCTCAATTATTGCTATTTCAGACTTAGCCATTTTTGCACTGTCTACCCAGTGGTACCAGTTCTGAAATAAAAATAGAAGCAGCCAGTACGGGCAAATCCACCGCTCACCGCCGCCCTATTATGACGTACCTTGATTTCCCCCTTCTCCTAGAAAAAGGATAACGTATACGTGTATTACTACCAAAGACCAGACTAGTTTAATATCAACTCTTTTATCTATGATATTGATATTATAAGTACTTATGATAATAATATCAGCGCGTAAGCGTCTCACCGGTGGGCTCGGTCGTTCCTATTTTTAGTTACGTTGAAAACGTCCATAAAGAACTGTAACCACTTTCTACCAGATGAGCTATCAATTACTTGGGCCATTCGTTTGTTCCAAGTTTTTCCATTTGAGGCTCGGGGTTTGACTATTTTCAGTTATGTTGAAAACGTCCATAAAGAACTATAATTCCATTCCAGGTGAGCTGTCAATTTTTTATACTATCTTCTTCGTAGAAACTCTTTCTATTTGGGCTCGCATAGTATGTCTTTTCTCTTTTTCCGATGTATTTTCCTTGCATACGTCTCTATTCTGATATACGTCAGTCATCACATTGTAATTTTTTATTGTCATCCTCGATACAATATATCGATCTGTTATTTGACCTTTATTTTTATATTCGTCAATCGTCTAGTTATTTTTTGTCTGTCACGTGATTTTTATACCACCTAATCACATGGCTGTAGTATAAATGCGTAAAGTAATTCTGCTGTTACTTTTTCAAGATTAAAATATGAGATGAAATTTAGCAGATAGATAAATTCCATTCTTTTTTAAATATTAAATGTGTTGAAATCTAGGATAAAAGTTTGCATGGGAAACCTGTAATTACTCCAATAGGGGAGCAGACTGTGAAATCAATTGAGACATGTTTTTTTATACGAGCGTAGCAAGTTATAGTCTTTTATTCGTGCAGGAACGGCGAAAGAATACAATTTCCTGCGGCCGAGTGGCCTGTCGTAAGAGGCGACAAAACAACCCACAGCCAGGTGGTAGGGTATTTGCCCGACTGGATGGCTACCATCCCTGGTCTAGAGCATGCCGCCATAACAACTTTGAGTTGTGTTCCGGCATTAGTGACCAGGTTCCAGACTCACTTAAGATAGCAGCAGCGCATTTGTAGCACCTTTGGTGTTGCAAATGTCCATAGGCGGTCCATAGGTAACCGCTTTCCATCCAGTGGGCCGTCTGCTGAACTCCTGCAATAAAAAAAAAATTAACGAGTCAAATAGCGTATTTACTGATTATAATAATTTAAACTACACAGCAATTAAGTTAATTCTTCTGTGATTTTTTAAAAATATAATGATAACGAGACATTTTAAAGTGTTTACATTTATATATTATATATTTAGAATTTATTGTAGTATAGTTATATTTAGATTGTAAGTGAGAAACATACATGCATAAATACGGCGTTTCAGCAAAAATGTTCAAAATTTGATATTTGTGTTTTGCTGTTCTTAATTCACTCATAAAGAAGAAAATAAAAAAATAACTGCGAAGAAAGTCGCGGTTAACTACTAGTTTATCATAAAATATAAACGGTCTTCCCTGCGCATCATATGATGTACATTTGAATTAAACACACGAAATTCTCTGAATATCGTCATCAAATGGCCAATATCTCACGAGACCATGAATCTTAAACTGGGGTGCGGTAAATAAAAAATGTTCCGATGCCCCTGGAGCTTCGGCTGAATTATGAAAACATCGATAAATATCTGAGAGGTCGTGGACCGAACGATATTGCGGATGTGTACTGTAATTTATTACTTAAACAATAACTATACTTTATAGCTTTTTATACGTCATACGGGTATTTCCGCATGAAACGTCCAAGAAAGCGAATGTTGTTTTGAATATAAGACGGGAAAATGCGGAGTCGAAAAACTATAGCAGGTAACTGCGTGAGGAGAATGAAATATGAAAATAATTGGCGAATTGCGTGTAATAAAGCATAGTAAGAGGCAAGGCTTGGAACTGATTTAAAATTCACCGGTTTTAGTCAACTATTTCGTTTGGAGTGTAAACGTTAACAAAATTAATATATAAAGCTGTAATAACCGGTTTATCCGGAAGAATTAATTTCTGTACAATATTGGTGTGGGGCATTCTGGATTCTTCAAATTGTACAGACATGTCCATTTTATTATGTACCATTAAAATCAATCTTAGATAATAATATGATGAAACCACGCGGTACTTTATTTGATTTTTATTATTCCGACGTTTCGGCTACTTTTCAATGGCTGTGATCACAGAAGACAAGCATGTCAAGTGTCAACGGGTTTTGTTAAAGTTTTATTTAGCCTACCGCCAACTTGTTTATTTTAATTATTTAGTTTTAATTTTGTTTATGGTTATTATTTACTCTATGGGAACCTAATCTAATTTGCCACCGCTTCGCAACATGTTATGGCTTGAAGAGAAGAAGCGGCGCAAGAAACTCTTCAGCAAACATGTCTAGTTCTAATAATTTTATATAATATTAAAATTAAAGTGGGTGAATGGAAAAATAAAAGAAATTATCAGTTAAGTTGGTTTGTGTTCCGGTGCACGCAGAAATAACTCACAGTGTCTTGAGGTCTGGCAGTTGGTTTTTGCTGGGTTTGAGTCTTAATAGTTTTGATAATCGGATTTAGATAATAATACATGTGTCTATACAAAGCATAGCGAACACAGAGAGATCATAGACCTCCAATGATACAAGTATACTACTGAATATAAAGTTGCCATTTCTGAAACTAAATAACTTACACTTTATACCTCTGACAGCTGTGTACACGTGTTTGTGTGCGGCAAAACGATTGGAAACCGGTTTATTCAACAAAACATATTTAACGAACTTTGGTTGCTAAAAAGTGTTTAATTGAAGTTAAAATTAGAACAAAACTGAAAAGTTCCTAAGTTGACAAAGACGACGATACAAAGACGATATCATCACTACGCTTAATGTAAATATTAAAACCAACAAAAAAGTTTTACGTGTCTAAACAATCTTCATAGACAAGATAGAAAATCAAACA
Organism: Dendrolimus kikuchii; assembly: GCA_019925095.2. Classification (NCBI taxonomy): domain Eukaryota; kingdom Metazoa; phylum Arthropoda; class Insecta; order Lepidoptera; family Lasiocampidae; genus Dendrolimus; species Dendrolimus kikuchii. Next base: position 17,387,331 of record CM034400.1, read on the forward strand.
ACTTTGATCAAAGTAATTATAAACTTTATTGTCAGATAATTAAACATAATTTTTTGTGAAGCAGTCTGTTCTGTGACTTAGTTTAAAAAGGTAAAATGTGTTCGCGGAACGATAAATGAATCAATTTGAAAATTGGCGAACATTTTCATGCCACAACTGTACATAGAGTAGGTAATTAGTACACTTACGGTCTTATTCATATTGACTTAGAGTAAGTTTGAAGGCTTCTTTATAGTTCTTAAAGAAGCCTTCGAACTTACTCTCATGTCAATCTAAATAAGGCCGTAAATTATTAACTTATGTATGACGTTCAAAAAATTATCTTCACTGGAAATTTAAATAAAAATGTTTGAATTTGAATATATAAAGCCATTACAATATCGTAAAGCAATTTATACGTGTAGAATAATTTGTTGGCTTCTGTAAATAATACGTTCAAGTAGTATTGAAGGTTACAGGGTTAGTGAGGGTCTGAAATACAGCCTCCGAGGCTCAAAACGATTTACCCATTAATGCGAAACGGGACCCATATCATTTACAGATTATTAATATCTGTTTTAGTTTATAGCTAGGAATATCACTCGGCATCGTCTGTATTAAATATATCTAAAAAAAACAATTGTTGGAGCACGCACGTGGGGAGACGCGTGGAGGAGGAGGGGCCGCCCCACGACCACGGCTGGGCCGCAGGCGGCGGCTGCCGTGGGATCGCGGAACACTCGCCCGCACGACGGCTAGTGCGACGGATGACCATAAATTGTATATACCATATCATAACTTCAAATACACCAGCATCTATCTAGATATCTATCTTTTCTATACAGTCTACAATAAGTTAACCACCTCATCAGTGTGTTTACTAGAAAGGCATATTCTTGTACACCAATGCTCATTTTTTTATGGCCTTTTAAATAATAAGAAATTTATATGTACCTAAATATTTTAAACATGTGCACACATAGGCAAACACACCAGTAATCCAACTCAAAAATAGTACAATAATTTAACATAAATAGCTGATTTCACCTAATGTCATTTAGTTTGAAATCACGAAGAATTTTTATAAGCAGAAAAAAGTTAATTAGATTTGGATACTGTGAGAAATCCTACGAATACTAGGTTAAGGTTAAAGCGAGTGAAACCGCAGCATAAGCAATACTACTTAGCAATGGTGGACCATTAACAACACGAATAAACAACAAGCTATTTATAATAACAAAATAGGTGTAATCAAAATAAATTGCAACAATTTACAAGTGGCGCGGCACGGTCGTGGAAGAAAGGAAATTGCCATACATGGTGTTGAATGGCTCCGGCGGTATCTCTGTTTATATCTGCCCGTTACAAATGTGTTACATCAAGACAGTGGCGAGGTACACCCCTTACTTATCTGCTGACGACGATACCAGTCAGGGCTGGCCTTATTAACCGACTTTAAAAAAACGAGGTTCTCAATTCGAATGTATGTTTATTGAAGTGAAACTTCTTTAGAAACGTTGTGATTTGAAACACGATGAAACGAAAAAGCGACACTAAAAAGTGATAAACACATAAAATTAGATCTTATTTAATACAAAATAAAACACATTTCTGAAATAAAACTAACGGATAAACACCTGTTAGTATGAATTTTCATTTTAAATAAAACTTAAAAGATTTCAAATGAATTTTAGCTCTATGTGTATATACTTAAGGCAGATATTCTTATATACGTAGATCAAAGGAAATTGTGCGTAACAGTGCATTTAATTTTAAACTTTATGCTAGTGATTTAAAGTGTAATTTAGATTGAATTTTTTGAATTATAATATGTTGTTATTAACAACTCTACGGACTAGAGTTCCGTACCGTTTTTTACAACTTAATTTCTAGATTTAATTTTTTTAATTTATCACGCTTATTAGTTATTTTGGTTCTTGTGTGTGACATTAATTTATTGATTTTTGTATTGAGATGTATGTGTCTTACGAATAACTTATTATATTAATTTATTCTAGTTTTAATACTAAACTTATACTAATGTAGAGTGTATCTGTTACATTCTGGTATTGTGAGGAAGTGCATGTGCAGTGTGGATTATTATTAAATAAAAAAATTAACAATAAATTATGCATAAACTTTCTAATGTAAATCAGGCTTAAGAGAAATAAAATATTTACTCAATATTTCATTCATAGTGAAATTAAATTCATTGATACCTGTCTTCACCCTATTTTAAAAATATTTATGTAAATTACCACATAAACATCCATTTGACCTGTTAACCTGTTCACAGCATCCCCTGTTACAGTTTTGATCTCATCTCTTGAATAGACCAAAACCGGATTCTAACAAAATAGGTTAAAGTAGATAATAGAGCATTCGTGATCCAATTTTGATCTTGTGTCCTGGTCATACCTTTATAATTGGGGTCTTTTGAGAGATCAACGGAATAGTAATAGAGACTTGATGTTAGGTCATGAATGACCGCAAGGGTAGAGCTGGAGCTGATAAAATACTTAATTTTATTATCTCACCTATTTCCATGGGGTCTTTGTAAATTGGTTTTTATCTATTACGGCTTCAATTGTCATTTTGACCCTTAAAAAAATAACAGCCCGGAAATGTCCCACGTTTGGTTTTGAGCCTCACAATTTATTTATTTTTTTGTGAAAAGGACAGTTTATTTATTTATTTGGACAACATAACAGATATCAATCAATAAGTCATTAGCATAATACAGTATGTAAAAGGTTAGAACCAGATTGGCATCCAAGCGTGCTGACACATAAGTGCTAAAATTATTATATTTTCGTAAACAAAATTAATAATAATAATAATCACCGTCTGCCCATTTTTCCATGTTCTCCGAACATTGCGACGGGCAGACGCCATAGTCCCCATATTACCCAGACCTCTAGTACCACTAGCAGTTCACCCCAATAGCCCGGTAATTTTGTCTTCATTTCCCACAATAGTCCTACACTGGCCGGGGCTTGTCCTTGGGTGCATTACTATATGGTGTAGACAGGGATAATCGCCGGTCAGTGTCACGCCACATTTACATTAAATTTGTCAAGGGGCCTCTACGTGTTGGCCTTCCCATGGCCCCACGCAAGCCCTCCAAAAGTCCGGGCCATTTTTATGGCCCGTGGTCTACAAAGACATACATTAAAAATAATAATCTTAATCTATATATATAAAAATGAATCGCTAAATTTGTTGGTAACCGCATAACTCAACAACGCCTGGACCAATTTGGCCAATTCTTTTTATTAAATGTTCGTTGAAGTCCACGGATGGTTTTTACGGCGAGAAAAATTCGAATAATTGCCGGGAAAACCCTAAAAATAACCCTTTTCTTTTTCCCATACAAATGTTTTCTAACTAAAATGTAGAGTCAATTTGAACTTTATTGCTATTCAATAAAGTTCATATTAAATTACAAGCTTTCACTGTTGTCTAAGCAATGTAGGTGTATTCCTAACGCTAAAGAGTCATTTGCACTTTATTACCGCTGCACAAAGTTCAAATTCAATCATAGATGAGTTTGTGTGTTGTAATAAGTTGTTGATTATTGTAGGTATGTTTATTACATCCCCATGACTTCCTTTGCAGATCATTATCTCCACTATCCGAATGAGCCACCCACTCTTTAAGTATTTGTCACCTTTAGGTTCCCAGTGTCCCTTTAGATTATTTTTCAATCAGGTTTGAACCCTAAGTTCGCCTCTTAGTTTGAAGAAGTCTTAGTTAGACTGGGAAGTCGGGGTTTTTTAGTGGGTCCCAGAAGGGTGGCCAAAGTTCGTGCAAGCGAAGATACTTTGGTCACCCGTGCTGAACCCCACACACCGCCCTATCACCAGGGTGACGGTTCTGTTTAGGAGAATTTTTTGCCCCGGCTATAAAATAGGTAGGAACAAAAACTGCCACATTCCAAATCTTTTTGAAAGAACGAAGTCTGTCGGGTCCACTAGTAATTCAATAAATACTTAATTCTAAGAAAAAATTATTTGTTTGATGCTTGTTTTCTGAGATACTTTTAACTGTAGTTTATCTGTTCGTTAGCGCTATCGGTTCAATAACTTATAAAATTGCGTTTCTGAACACACTATCGCACGATAGTTAAACTAGGTTCAACTTAACTGACCAATATTAGGGGTTTATCTATTCCATATCTTTTGTTTGACGTTTTTGTTTGATGTAAATAAATATTAAATATTCTTTCTTAAATAGATCCATCTAGTGGCGAGTTACTAGTTGTAGGTTAACAGCTAACCTATGTTTATTTATCTATTACTTAACTTTATGGAATCAATTATTATTGAACTCATAACTAATAACCTCAGAAACCGAGCATTAGTAATAAGTTATAATGATAAAACATAAGAAAAAGAATTACATATGTTACTAAAAAGTTGAGGCGGAATGTGATTTTTCACTATGGAATTAATCGAATTCATAAAAGATAAGGCTTTTGCATTAAATATATCCAGCTTATCATACTTTATAGACAATTCATAGCACATTCTTGTCAGCGGATTACGTTGTGTTGTTTTTACATACTTCTAAAGTGAAGGTTCCATTAGGTGCAAGTTAATTACGTTACCCGCCATGCTTGTTGCAAGGCTTAGCGAATTTGATACATCGGTTATCTGGGTGTGCAGGTGTCATCAAGACTGTTCCTTCACCGTCAGCACTTGGTTATTTGTTACAATACGCACATTGCACATAAGGTCAGAACACTGCCTCAGCGATGCATTATTTTCCGGCCAGGATTCTAACCCATGTCATTTGAATATGGGATGCGAATGCTTTAACCACAAAGCCACCAACCACACTTTTTGGGTCTTTTAAAAAATCATATTTAAGCTAAATAAATATTAACTGCAACAACCACAATACTGAATAAAGTGAATAAATTTTATATTAATAAACCGTTAACATAAGTGTAACAAAAAAACAACCTTGTATCATAATGGAAAATTCCATTGAAATGGACTGTTTGTGATCTAATTATATGCATTTAGAACAGAATTGTTATTATATATTTTGTGCATAAACCAATAAAAGTTCGTTATTACATACATACATACATACATAACTTCACGCCAGTTCCCTTGCGGGGTAGGCACGAACGGCAGAGCGCCATTTAGGCTTATTCTTACACACCTCACTTGCTTCTTTGACATTCATAACTCTTGTCATGCACGCTCGTCTGTTCTTAAGGCTCCTGACATCACCTTCTGCTAGTATACGATCAATTTGATCATGGAAGGTGTGTCGTGGCCTTCCACGACTTCTGCATCCATTCACTTTTGCATTGTATATCTGTTTAGTCAAAGTTCGTTATTGGTCATGAATTAGTGATATTGTATTTTCTATTTTGTGCCAGCCCTAGTAGATCCAGTTAAACGCGCCATATGTATATTTCAGGCAGTGACCAAACACCCGCCGCCGCCTTCGTCCGGACCCACGGAAATGGAAAGCACAAAGACATCCGTGCAGTCGACTATGCAGCACTATTGTTTAAGAATATATTTACGGTCTTATTCATAGAGAGTGAGAGTAAGTTTGAACGCTTCTTTAAGAACCATAAAGGAGCGTTCAAACTTACTACAACTCTCTATTAATAAGACCGTAATTTTATAACAAGGGCAAAAATAATGCTGATTTTGTGTGAAATGAAGAATTGAAGAAAATATAGTTTTTCCAATACTAAATATAATAAATGTCAGTTTTGGAACATAAATACATAAATGAAAGAATTATATAATTTTTATACGGAAAAATCATAATAAATTAAATGTGCCATGATTGTTATACTAGCCTGACTTGTCTAAACCAGGTATTAGGAAAAGCTTTCTTCATATATTTTACAATCTATTGATTAAAAAAACATGTAGGTATTAATTACTTCTTAGTAAATTTTTATCACGTTACAACATCAAATGCTAGTAATAATTAAACTTGTTTTGTCATCTGTATACTGTAAATCTTTTAGATATAGTTTATGGACAAATAGTGCTTCTGTGAGTAAGCTGAGCGAATGATAATTTGATAAGAGTTTTTTAGAGAAAAGTAGATATATATTCTTCGTTTTTTTCCTATTTTACATGATGCTACAAAATCTTGTATTATGTCTATTCTATTCGGTTCTTTCTTCCAACAGGCATTGTCCTCTACACATTTAACACGCTGATCCTAAGCACGTAAGGCTCGCTACCGTCTCACGGCAAATAAGTAACTCATTACTTAACTACTGGATGAGTTATTTTATACAACGATGGCTTGGCTTTTGATGAAGTAGGAAATTTGAGAGCAAAGGAAAATTGTGGAGAGGTCTTGGAGAAATCAATAAAGTTGTGATAGGATCGGTCAAAGATAACGCGCTCGCCCATCGTGCGATGACGTGTTAAGGTTGGTCAAGGTCACCGATATGTAAAAATCACCAATCCACCTTGGTCAAATATGGTGGATTTAGTTTTTTTTTACAATAGCGAGGTTCAAACTGGAGGAAAATGGAGGAGGGTAACATAATATCTTTAATCTTTATTCTTTCTTACTTTTATGATAATTACAATTCGAAAAACTTCATGCAACTTAGTAGATATGAAACTCAACTAGCATGCTAGATGTAATGCTAAAGGATTTTCTTAATATAATCACAGATATAAAAAATCTTATAATACTAACTAAGTTCAGTACAGTAGACAACATAGAATATTGTGGCATTGAAATTATTGACCATTTGTACTGTAATAATTATACTTTAGCGGTCATAACTGTGGACAGATGACATCTCAAGAGAACCATATAAAGTTAGGTTCTTGCAATCCATTGAATTATATCACAATAATATGATTTACATATGACCTTGTTGAAACTATTGCGACTAGGATTTCTCAAGCTATACTTATACATAAATAATAACATGTTTAAAATCAGATGTAAAATCGACTTAAAATTTAAAATAAAACTCCTATTTTAATGCCTAATTTTTTAGATTAAACTGCCTCTAGTTGTTTCGCAGGATATTTGAAAGAAAGCCGAGGTGGGTCAAGAGACCCGGCGAGCCACACCCAATGCCGTGGAGTGTTCTAGTCCCAGGGACATCGAGGTGCCACGGCAGTCATACCCACGGTTACGGACGCTGGAAGGTTTAGTAGGTAGTCGGGCGGTCAGTGCTTACAAGCTCTAATATGAAGCTTGTGTGCAACACCGGCAGCCGGCACTCCCACAAACCCCTTGGTAGCCTCCCCCGGGGACTGAGGATATGCACAAATGCATCCCCCCAGCGCTGACAAAGAAAAAGGATATTTGAAAGGGCTTGTCCACATCACGACGTCGTTAATGTGAAACGGTGCGGTGTCGCGACGCGGCACGTTGACGTGACGCGCAAATTTACGTTACCATGTCGTAAAAGTGCACGTCATGACTCTGCAACGTTACACGTTGTCTTGTAAAATTCCGGTACATTTTCACTCCCGAACCTTTGAAATAGTAGTCTCTTTATTGATATGGATCGCACAAGACATATACTTCTCCTGCTATTGTTAAGATATAATCAATAATTTCTGTCATTTTTCTGCACAACTAATAGCTAGGACAATGAAACGTCAATCTTGTATATACAATGTACTCTCTCTTTGAACTGAGCGAGCGCATTAGGCGCGTATCGTTTTCGACGACGTCCGACGCGTCGTTCCGAGGCGACGTTGCCGTAGCGTTCATTAATTATTGGGCGCATCATACGTGATGTGCCCCGTCGCTGCTGCCAAAGCCATCGTCGAGCTGGGCTACCTCGTGGTAGGCTTCACCTCGGCGAGGGTGGAGGCACTGGAAGCCAGACCGATACGTTGTTACCGGTGTTACAACGTCGGCCATGGCGCCCAGACCTGTCCGGACACGTGCCCGGACCGGACCAACTTGTGTCTCCGCTGCGGTAAGAGCGGGCACAAGATGCCGGACTGCACGGCCCGGAACCCCCACTGCGCGGCGTGCGCGGCGGGGGGACTCAACGCTGCCCACCCCACGTTGGCGAGGTTCTGCCAGCCTCCCTACGTGAAGGGCAAATTCGTCCATCCGAGGACGAAACAACGCACGGGTGTTACGGGAGTACGTGCAATGGACACCTCCAATGCCTAGTACGCCCGTAACAATACTATTTCAGGCGAACGTAAACCACTCCCCCACCGCTCAGGATTTGTGCCTGCAGGCGATGGCGGAGTGGCAAGCGAACTTGGCCGTAATAAGCGAACCTTATTACGTGCCGCCTTGCGGCAATTGGGTGGGCGACCTCGATGACGTGGTAGCGGTGGTGGCCAGAGCCGGTTCTGGCACACCGCTTACATGTCTCGAAAGAGGAAAGGGCTATGCGGTGGCGGAGAGCGGGAGTATCGTCGTTATAGGCATTTACTTTTCGCGCAACCGCCCCCTGGCGGAGTTCGAGCTTCACTTGGACGCCATCAGGGCTGCCATAGGCAGATTGTCGCCTAAAACGATCTTCGTAATGGGCGACTTTAACGCAAAGCACTGTTCCTGGGGAAATGCGTTCACGGAACCTAGGGGCCGGACGGTTGAGGAATGGGCTCTTCAATCCGGCCTGACCATATTGAACCAGGGATCGGTCCAGACCTGCGTGCGCGCGCGGGGTGGATCGGTCATCGACCTGTCATTCGCCACTCATGCGGCCGCCCGCAGAGTTGTCGGATGGAGGGTGCTGGAGGAGGTGTAGTCGCTCTCTGATCATCGGTACATCAGATTTGAGCTTACCGCCTCCTCCGGTCCGAGCCCTGTTCATCGCCCCCCTCTCCTCCCGCGTTGGGCCCTTACCAAGCTCGATCCGGAGCAGGCCGAGGAGTGGGCACTCACGGAAAGCTAGGCCTACCCAGTCGAATTCGAGAACCTGGAGTCGCAGGCAGAGCACATGCGCAAGACCCTGACGAGGGTTTGCGACGCGGCGATGCCTCGCGTCTCCAAGCGGCAGCCTCCGTGCAAGCAGGTCCACTGGTGGACCGAGGAGCTGGGCGAGATGCGAAAGGCAGTTCGCATCATCAGCCACAGGCTCAAACGCTGCAGGGCGCGCCGTCCTCCGGACTACGTCGCGGAAAATGGACTCGTGGGAGAGTTTAGGGAGGCCAGAAAGGCCCTTTCGATTGCAATACTGCAAGCGAAAGCCCGGGCTCGGGCCGAGCTCCTCAAGACGCTCGATCGGGATCCTTGGGGGCGTCCGTACCGTGGGGCCCGCAACACGTTGCGCCCTTGCACATCCACGGTCACGGAAACGCTCGAACCCGAGGTGCTCCGGTCGGTTATCGACGGGCTCTTCCCGGATCCGGGAAACTTCACTCCCCCCAGTATGGGTCCACCCGTTCCCGACACCCCCACGGACGAGGAGCCTCACTTCATCTCCGAGGGGGAACTAGACGTTGCCCTGGACCGGCTCCGGGGCAGGAAGACGGCACCGGGACCCGACGGGGTTCCAGGTCGACTCCTCTTCCTGGCCGCTAAACATCTACGCGGCCAGCTGCGGGAACTGTTCGAAGCCTGTATTCGCGCAGGTCGGTTCCCGTCGCAATGGAAGGAGGGTCGTTTGTGCCTGATTCCCAAGGGAGGTCGGCCTCCCAATGATCCGTCCGCCTTCAGGCCCATAGTGCTGCTGAACGAGGTCGCTAAGGTCTTCGAAAAGATCTTGGCGGAGCGGCTCGTGAAGCATCTCGACGCTGTGGAGCCGGGGCTTTCAGAAACGCAGTTCGGGTTTCGGCGGAGGCGCTCCACGATGGACGCCTTCGAGACGCTGCGAACGTCAACGGACGAAGCCGTCCAAGCGAAGGATGTCGTTCTTGCGGTGTCGCTAGACATAGCGAACGCCTTTAACAGCCTCCCTCATGAGATGATCAGGGAGGGGCTCCGCGCGCATGGAGTCCCCCCGTACCTCACGAGGCTGTTGGGCGCGTACCTGCAGGATCGACATATCCTTTGGGAGGGTGGTGAGTCCGGCAATCCCGAGTTAGGTCGTCGACGCGTCGCGTGCGGCGTTCCACAGGGGTCGGTCCTCGGGCCGATTCTTTGGAACGTAGGTTATGACTGGATCCTTCGGGTTCCGGTCCTGCCCGGGGTAGGGCTGATCTGCTTTGCGGACGACACCCTACTCACGGCACGCGCTGCGTCATTTGCGGAATCCGTGGACGTCGCCAACGCCGGGTTGGCGATTGTCGTAGATCAAATAGCTAGGCTGGGCTTGAGGGTCTCCCCCGCGAAAACGGAGGCCATCATGTTCCATAGGAAATTTCGCAATCCCCCCGCGGACTTGACCGTTTCGGTCCAAGGGGTGGCCATTAGAGTAGGGCCCCAGATGAAATATCTGGGGCTAGTTCTCGATGGGAAATGGCTGTTCAAAGCGCACTTTGAGCAGCTAGTTCCCAAACTCGTCAAATCCGCGGGCGCACTCTCGAGGCTGCTTCCCAACGTAGGGGGCCCGGGAGGTGCGACGCGGAAACTTTACTCTGGCATCCTGAGGAGTATGGCACTGTACGGTGCACCCGTCTGGTCCATTGCACTTCACCGCCACAACAGAACCCTACTGCATCGGGCGCAGCAGGTTCTGGCCGTGAGGACCATACGGGGGTATCGCACAGTGTCGCGGACGGCGGCCACCCTCCTGGCAGGCGATCCGCCCTGGCATCTCCAGGCGGACGTCCTGACAGTGGTGCGCCGCACCCGGCAGGATGCCCTAGCTAGAGGCCTGACCTTCTGTCAGGTCGAAATCGAGGCGATCAGGAAGCGGGAAACCGCCTCCATGATCGCCATCTGGTCTCAAGAGCTCGACAACCCTGCGGCCTATGGCGGCTACACGGTGGATGCAATCAGGCCACAGCTGACGGAATGGGTCAACCGCACCAGCGGCACCCTGACCTTCAGGACGACACAGATACTTACCGGACACGGATGTTTCGATAAGTATCTGTGTCGCATTGTGGGCTGCTTGCCTTCCCCGGACTGCCGCCAGTGCGGCGCGCTCGACACGGCGTTACACACGCTAGTCGAGTGCGCCGCATGGGCGCCGCAGCGTTTCGAACTTGAGACGCACGTAGGTCCAGTCGACTCGCTCTGCGACTTGGTCAAGGCCATGTTGCAGAGCAGCGACAATTGGGGGGCTGCGGTTACTTTTTGCGAGACAGTAATGTCACTCAAGGAGGCCGCAGAACGAGACAGGGAGAGAAGTCCTGCAGCGCGTGCCAATGCGTCTTCTCGAGGTCGCCGGCCTTCAGCTGGCACCCGGAGAGGCAGGTACGCGCATTACTTCCCTCCCTGAGTTAGGTTCCGTTTACCGCGGGGGGCCTTTAGCTTGCTAGGAGAGCAAAGGACCTTCTACCCCCGCACAACGAAGTGGGGTGTGTTCTCCCAGGGCACACTCCAGGCACTTTATTGCGCTGGATCGGCTGGGCGTAACTATGTTCTAAATCTCAGCCTTTCCAACACATACAAAGCGCAGGGTCGTCAGGGAGGAGGGGGTTTTTAGTGGGTATTGGGGTTGCTCGCCCGTGCAGCAACGCTCGGAGTCTTCCACACTATTCTGTGACGTCGATCGCGGACGGAGCGCTGCCAAGAGCATACTATTGCTGCAGTGTTATCGCCCCCGACCGACGCGTGTCGTTCCCCTAGCAATGACCCAGTTTGTGCGTAAATCGGTTAAGCATTTTCCCTCGCCTCAAAACAAAAAAAAAGCCCAAAGAAGCTTTCAAACAGGCAGACAAAAAATCTAAAAGAGATTCTTTGTAATTCCAATTATGCATCGTATAAATAGCACTACAACACATCAACGTGGTAACGCGACCAGCGTTTTGAGAACGTTCCCAACTGTCGGTCATTTAGGACTCATCTATTACTTCTATTTTTTTTTTTGTTATTTAAGCGTATACTATATTAAAAGGTCCAGAAGTGAGAGGCAGCATTTCATTTCATAAATCATTTTAATGTATTATTCTTCCGATTTACACAGAACACTTGCGCAGAACTTATCATCCTCACAATTGACTGCCACAGAATTACACTGACTTGTGTACGCCACTTCCGCCAGATTTTGTACTTTAAGAACGAGAAAAAAAACAAGGAATGGAGGTAGTTAACCGGATATGTTGCCACGTCATTATTTTAATAAACAGTTCTCATAATTTGATTTTATCAACTGGATGACCGAAAGTATCGCACACATCAGTACCTACTTAAATAAAATCAGAATCATCAAAAAATAATAAAAATCACACAATCATTATTATTAATTACATTTTAACAACAGTAAATTATAAGTGAAAGTACTAAGTGTTCAATTGATGTTTATCAATAGTTAAAGAAGTTCTTACAATACCTATTGTTAGTATATTTTAATCTTGTAATACGAAGAAAATCAAATTAAAGAACTCCGTTATCTAACGTTTATTTGAATATCTTACCAGAATCCAGAAGATAGTGTAAATATTTGTTATGTCGCACAAACGAAGTTATTAAATAATATTATTTATAGAAATCTACCAGAGTTATTGCTTAGCTTCATACAATAAATCTAGTATCTATAAACCTTGTAACGAACGGTGTATAGACATAATAGTTCATACAAGCACTTACATATAAGTAACTTGGGTACGTTGTCCACGTTATCAGGCGTAGAGATAGTGGTCCTTCGAAGGTCGGACCCCGGCCGGGTCCCTAAAACTTTGGGGCAAGAGAAATGGGTCTTTAAAGTGATATTACAGATTTTGTCCCTTTACATATAAGTGTAACTATACGTAATGCGGTGGATTTCTGCGCTGTTATGTTTTAGTTGGTTGTAAAGTTTTGAAGCAATTTCGTATGGAACACAATTATATGAGTACACTCATGTGTAGGCTAATGGAATACGAAGGGACATAACTTTACCTACAACATCAGATTGTATACCTATCTTTTTCAAACCCGAAAAAAGTTTATGTAAATATTTTTTGGTATTTCTTCCATATCTGGGGGAATCGACGAGACACTAAAAAAGTAGTTTCAAAAATCATAGTTAACTAGTTCTATTAAAATTTAACTGGCACTTTCATGTGCTACGGGTGACGATTGATCCAAGATACGCTGATTATTACAAATAAATAAACAGAAATTCATATAAAAATCAATCAATTAAATATTTTTGATAAACGAAACCATAATTCTTTGCAAAGAACAAAACAATTTAAAGTTCTATATTATATAAGTATGTAGTACTTAATCCCGCATTGCACTATGCCCATGTCCACGACAGGCACCAAAAAATGGCAAGCCTGGTGGGCACGATAAGTATGAGAACATAACACGCATCTTGACTACTGCTGTTATTGCCCTACGCTAATCTAGTTGTCAATTTTTTGTGCGGAAGTCAAAGGACCAACGGTGTGAGCACGTTTGCTTTTTTATATTTACCTATTGGAGAGGTCTTGGAGATCAACAGCTAAGTAAAATTTAATTTAAAGTCCTTTTGAGGCGATTGAAAGACGTCTCGCGTGGCTAAAGGCCTGTGAGCCCGTATTTAAGGCTGGAGCGTTGCCATACAACGTGAAAATGGGAGCAACATTTTGGGTAAACCCCCCATCGACAGTGATTGTACATTCTATATACGGACAAAGTTGATACATTTTTGTTAATTATGTATAAATTAAAAAAAGGACTGCCATAAGTGATAGCTTAATGGCTAAAGGAACCGCAGCTTATTTCTGTGACGTGGATTTTTTACATCTTTCAATATTTAACTATTCCATATTGTTTAATGGAGCAAGTGAATGGGTTTGTATATCTTGGATGTGCTTTTAGCAGGGATGGAAGGTACAAGGATAGAAATAACAGTGAATTTGGGGAATAGTGTGAATGGAGCGTTAGGTAAACTTCTAGGCGCTAAGAACCTCAGCCAGAAGGCCCAGCTTGCCATACACAATGCGATGCTGGTACCTACGCTCACATATGGAAGCGAGAGTTGGGTATGGAGAGAGAGCATCAAAGTAGAGTAAACGCGGTCGAGATGCGAGCACTGCGCAAAATCGGCGGAGTGACGCTCGCGGATCGCGTTCGAAATACCGAAGTAAGAAAGAGAGTTGGTCTGAAAGAGAGTGTAGGAGTGAAGGTAAGGAAAGGAATGCTCCGGTGGTTCGGGCATGTGGAAAGAATACATGATGAAAGAATGACTAAACAGACATACAATGCAAAAGTGGATGGATGCAGAAGTCGTGGAAGGCCACGACACACTTTCCATGATCAAATTGATCATGTACTAGCAGAAGGTGATGTCAGGAGCCTTAAGAACAGACGAGCGTGCATGACAAGAGTTATGAATGTCAAAGAAGCAAGTGAGGTGTGTAAGAATAAGCCTGAATGGCGCTCTGTTGTTCGTGCCTACCCCGCAAGGTAACTGGCGTGAAGTTATGTATGTATGCATATTGTTTAAAATGTTTATATGTACTTATCTATTTGTACTTTGTACAAATAAATGTATGCTTGTGCCAGTGGAATATATGGTCTATTAAAGTCAGTCACACATTTCATAAAAACATTTTTCAACCAAATCAATTGCATACGTTACCTCCCCATATCTAATCATAATAAAAGCAAAATAATGTTACCCTTTTCTACTCCGCCCACGAACACACATCGACATTTAACTATATGATATAAATACTTTCGATTATGTGTGTGTGCGTGAACCCTTTCCGTCAACCAATGGTCAAGCGGTCAGTGTTAGAGAAAGATAGTAGATACTGATTTGTATGCGTATGATAAGGACGTAAAAATTACCAAAGGAGAGCTATATTTTGCGAATACAACTTATACACTAGAATAACTTAAATAGGACTAGAAATCGTATTTTTAAACATTTCGTCCGCAGGATTAGTACCTATCTAATCATTGCTAAGTATCCATGAATATTCAAGTATTAGAACAATATTTAAGCAAAAGCCTCAATTAATTTTAGGTCTTTCACTGACGCCTAAACAAGGGAGATCTCAAGGCTGTTCGAAAAGATACATTTCACTACATTGTTGAGGATTTTCACTAATAAAAATTTTCTTTATAAAAATCAATATTTTAGTCAGTCGGTATTATGTATTTTTAATAGATACTTTTCAAACCATTCTTGTTTAAAACAGAATTTTACATTTTATTCAATAGCAAGTACGTTATTACATTCAAATATTATATTTAACTGTGTATTTTTCAGTGGGCTAAGGGATTACCCGCAGAATTACTATTGATTTGGGAACGCACCCGCTCGGCCGCCTTTCAAATGAGCAGAACCCAAAACACTTACTAGGAGATGATAATACCGTAGTTTGATATGAAATTTAAATAACACCGACTTGTAAGGTAACACTTTATTTGTATTTTAGATTTAACACTTATAATTACCAGCACTAACTTATATAATAATAAATTAATGTGATACATCTCGTATTATTCAATCATTGCCCACAATAAGGTAGGTAAAATATCGCTGCAGTCATTTTTGTGGGGTGTGACGGTCAGTGTAAAACGGAGGAAAAGACACCACTTTTCATTCGACAGTCAATAAATGTTACGTTGTAATAATGTAATTTTACGTCGTACGTGGATCGTATTACCCTGAGATATTTGATTGCACATTATGAAAAGTTTTAATTGTGACGTGGTACTGATGTCTTGCGCTGTCGTTCTACGAGCTGCAGCATAGCTCGATTCAAGATTGGGCAGGAGCATTTACTTTTGTAACGTAAGGATGAAATTCAGGTATCTTTTCTAATGTAATCTACTTTTCAAACATACGAAATTATCTCAAAGGCACATCCCGCTACATGATAAAGATAATTTATTTAATAACTTAAGCAATATAAAGAATAATAGTAGGTATACTACTATTAAAAAAAATTGCACGAGTTTAGCAGACAGGCAGACGGCCCACTTGATGGAAAGCGGTTACCATCGCCTATGGACATTTGCAACTCCAAAGTGCTACAATTTTTTTTTTATTGCAGGAGATCAGTAGACAGGCAGATGGCCCACTTGATGGAAAGCGGTTACCATCGCCTATGGACATTTGTAACACCAAAGTTGCTACGAATGCGCTGCTACTCTCTTAAGGGACTGGACTGGAACCTGGCTACTAATACCGGAACACAATGCAAGGTTGTTATGGCGGCATACTCTAGACCAGGGGTGGTAGCCATCCAGTCGGACAAACACCCTACCACCTGGCTGTGGGTTGTTTTGTCGCCTCTTACGACAGGCCGCCCGGTCGCAGGAAATTGTATTCTTTCTGCGTTCCTGTACGGACGTGCAGGAACTGAAAAGAAACCGAAACTAATTATGAATTTTAACATCTCTATATAGTTCCGGGCAAAACTTCCCAAGACCCAACCTGAATTTATTAAGCCGGACCCTGGAAAGGTTTGCCGTATGCAGATAAGGGATTTATTTAGCGGAAAGGTCCGTCCCGGGGTTAGCGCTAAAACGCCTTTTGGGTCCACGATGACCAGGATTCGGGAAATTTATTGTCGGCTTTCGGCTTTCCCCTTGATTTATTCGTGTTCGCCTCCGATAATAACGCTGCGGCGTGCCTCTTGTTGCTGGCTGTTTGTGTTATTGTGTTCAAATGACTTTATTAGAATGTCGTATTGTATGCTTACCTAATGTTTCAAGTTTACGGACATAATTATACTATCTATGATGTGCAGTTTTATTGAATGCTGTTTTTAAGGAACTGCCTAAATGAAGCTATCTCGCTAGTGGATTACCACAATTATGACAAAATAAACTTACGACAAATCTGAATTATACAAATCTCAACAATAATAATACGAATGAGTTATAAAACATATTTTTGATTCAAACCAGAGTTGATACCTCTTTTTTAACAGGTATTGATCTTTATATATAGAAATGTTCATAGTATGAGACTTGTAGAATATAGATTTTTGTCGTAAATTTATTTCAATTTATAACCTTTGAGTGATTTGTTCTAGAAAGTCTCTTGGGGATAGTAATTGGCCACTGGTATCCGGACACAAGTCATGGTTGGTATAGTGGCATTATCTAGACCAGGGATTCCCAAAGTGGTCGATAATGACCCCCTGGGAACGAAGCCGGTTTCTCAGAGGTCGACATAAACGAAAACTGATTTTGGGGGTCGACGAGGTCTAAAACTCGACACCTATAAATTAACACAAGTTCTTATTTGAAACTTTCAAGATAAGTACTGTATAAGTTGCGTTACGCGTACCAACTTGTTATTTAAATGACTAATATTTTAGTAGGAAGTATCATTGTTGTTCTTTGTATCACTAAGATTGTTATATTGATATTTGTACATAGTAGTAGTATCAGCACAAACTCTCATCGACTTACTTGACAACTGCACTCCACTACAAACTCTTAGTTTTCAATCAGCTGACGTCCCGACGTCCCGTCATATGTATACGTCAGTGTTGCCACCTGTGAGTTTAAAAAGCGCTAAACGCTGCACGCCATATTTAAATATAGCTCAAAAAAGCACCAGATTCAGAGGGTATTGACTACGTCACGAAAACTTATGCTGATACCTGATACCACGCTCTGACGAAATATCGACGGCCTCTGTGGTTGAGCGAACTAAGCCTTGGCCGGACTATCTCACTGCAACGCAGAGGCTCCGGGTTCGATTACTGGTATGGCAAATTTCGAAAACGAATTTTCTCCGTTATTTACTATGGTCTCGGTATCTAGGATCGGCCCCAGACTAGTACGTTGTGTGTTATCCATAACACAAGCGTAAATTGCTTAATTTAGGGATATACAATACGTCTGTTTGTCTGTGGATTATTTATTTATATCGGCATGAAACGATTCACCTTGAGCTAATCATGTTTCAAGCGACGAGTGAGAGTTCCAATGGCTTGCCCTCCTTCCCCTATCCTATTCCCTTTTTATCCCATCCCTCCTCCCACATCCCCTCTATTGTATTCTAAATGCAACGCAATGGCTTCGTCTCTGGTGTTGCATGTGTCTTAGGCGACAGTTACCACTTTCCATTAGGTAGGCCGTCTGCCGTTTTGCCTGTTGCTTGTTTCGCAATAAAAAAATCTGTTGTGAATACAGTGTAAACTCCATGTAACGTCACTCGATTTAACGACAAACTCCCTTAAGCGTCGAAATCACAAGGCTTTGGATGGTTTAGCTCGTCTTCCATACAATGTTACACTCTATATAGCATTACACTCTATATAGCATTACACTCTCTCTCAATAACAACAACAAGTAAGTAATAAAAAGTACCTTTTAAGTTGCCAAAATTAGTAAAAACTGCGCACCTTCTTTTATCACTTTCCTGTAATAAACTCTACTGTCGGCATCATGCATCATACCAAAATTTCTAAGAAATTCCGAATTACCAAAATTTCTAGGTATTTCCTTTCTGACTAAGATGCCTCAACATCGCAAGATATGAATAAAATAAGTAAAAACTACAACAAAATTACTGGTGCAGCAAAAGGCGTCAGGCAAAAATACAGACTTCTCTCCATTTCACTACAACTCTATAACGCCATAAAATGCACAGTCCCTTCAGTGTCGTTATATAGAGTTTACACTACATTTACAAATTTGTATAAACTTTTATTTAGCAAAAAGTCATCAGAAAAATAAATTAACTAAAGATAATAATGGATTCAGTCCAACGAAGGCGTACAAATGTGTAGATAACGACTAGGTAGTTGGACGTACGACGGCTAGGGACGGTAAATGTCGCCAATTACGCGCCGGCCGCGACGTGACACGGTTCAAAATGGCCGGCTGGGCAGAGTACATATGCGGCGTGGACCGACGGCAGATTAACAAAGATATGACAGCATAGTTCTGCATTACTATTTACGAATTAATTGTTGGAATATAGCAGACAGGGTGACGATCTACTCATCTGCCTGATGGAAAGTGGTTACAGTCGTATTATAACATTTGCAACACCAAAAGTGCTACCAATGTGCACAGACCGTCCGGACGATTTATGATGGAGATTGTTTTTCCCTCGTCGTAATAACTTCCATAATAAATAAATAACTCTTTGTTATTCACAAAGTAAAAGTATAACGTATAATTAAAGATATGAAACACATGAACAATGGACGGTCTTATTGCCTATAGACATGTATACACCTGTGTCTTATAGGGGTTGACAGAGACGACGTATCTTCACTTCCTATGGTTTTGACAAAGAGTTTGGCTTCATCTACTTCGATAATTCCTTTCTATGTATAAATTAAACATCTACAAACAGGTTTAAAACAAACAGTAGTAAAACCATATTTCCCAAAAGATTACTAAAATCTAATGTGAAATATAAAGAAATATCGAAGTTAACAATACAATTCTCATGTGAAAAGTAGTAGGTACGTAATTAAAAATATAAAGTACAATTCTTATAAGACTGCTACAACGCCATCTATTGTAACGAACGCAATAAAATCGAACGAATAGCGGTAGGCTTTTCTATTCTCTCATAGATGGCGTACAATGAATAAAGTATAGATACCATTTTTTTTACAACAACAATTAGTTTAAGGATTATGCGCAACTAAATGACGTTATTATAATATTAGGATATGCTAGAACGTGTAATGAATTTTGATAAGTAATCTTTTATCTGACTTCTCAGTTCTGACTGAAACGTGGCTGTAACATTTTAAAATTATAATTGTTTTAATGGAATAATCGTGGAAATCATGATCTAAATTGTATGCAACAAAAATTACATACTACTGATCATCAAGTCATCTGGTTCGGGCAAATAATTTTCGAGAGCTTTTAATAAAAATTTAATTAGAAAACGTGAAATATAACACAAAAATCTTAATCTTGGTTTAAATAGAAATTATTGTAATGATTCTTAGATCGGACTCGTCAATTGTGGCGCTGTCGTCGATACTCGTTTGAGGATATAATTTAATCCTCTGATATCCTTTTATTTTGCAGACATATCCACTTTACACTAGCTGCAAAACAACTCGGACGGTCCTAACCCAAAAGTTCGCCCTTTAAAGTACACATGTAGCGGCCAGAACACGTGTGTTTTACGACTCCGGGCCCTCACTATTGCGATCGGCCGCGAATGGGCGCCCAACAATTTTTTACTACTGTTTAGGGCTTTCAAAACGATTTAAAAAATAGTAAATTTCATTGTAGTCTGTGTACAATGAATAAAGGTAATCAACAACCACTGTTTTTCTCATTCAGTTACCAAACCCAAAAATTCTTTAAACGCAAGTATCCCATATCTCAAAACTTATTCAACAGAACTTGTTTAAACAAATTTGCTTTGAACGTGTTTTTGAAATTCACTATCTTCATGATTTTAATTTTTCTTAGAACTTTGTACTTCGTCATTCAAAAATTAGTGGAAAAACACACGTTTGACAACTTTTAGTCATAATAAAAAAATGATAAAAAAGTATATCCCATACACCTATGCTCACTATAAAAAAAATCTTACCTGAGTTAATGTATGAATGCCACCCTTAATTTTTTATTTTTTTAATAATTTTGCTACACCGCTGTTTCAAAACTCCACATCTTAAAGAAGTAGTTACCTTTCAGTCAAATTTCATTCTACTAGTACTGTAGCTGCCTCGCTTTAGAGTGAATACTGACCTTTATAGTACAACAGTAGGTATCTAATTGCGCAGTTAACCTACGACGGAAATTTAACTTCACTTATGGCCAGTTGCTATATCTTACTATTTATCTACTTACCTAACCATCGCTAGAAATTTGTCATTACATGTATGGAGCTTATGTTAAATTTTAACTGATAGTAAATTTGTCTTACTATCAGTTAAAATTTAACACGGTTAGTAAGGCATAGAAATCGGTCATTAACCGGATCTATTTAAGGCCAAGTTGAATTCTAATACGAGTTTAAAGAACTTTATTCTCAAAAGAACATTACTTACAGTTCACTTATATGAGATACAAAAGTTTATATCCTAACATAAGTACTATAATCTAAGAGCGAGTAGACATAGATTAAAAAATCTATATATTAAAACGTGAAGCAAAAACTTTGTACCCTTTTTTACTAAAATTACGCGGACGAAGGAGTATGAAATTTCGCACAGTTATAGTTTATATTGAGGAGTGCAGCAAGCTAATATTTTTTGAAAGTTATGCATAAAAAATACATTAAACCAATAAAAAAAACATTACACACACTACCATGTATTTGACACACACACGCATTGATGTAGCAATAATTATTGCTCACTGAAGTATTATAAAGGTCCATGTTATTGCTACATCAATGCACACACGCATATATACACTTTTGTTTATGGTTAAAGTCAAATTAACAGTGTAACCTTGGCGAAATCTGTGATTATAGAACTATAGTCTTTGACAACAGAACCTAAATAATGTTCAAATTTATAATTAAAAATAATTATTATGGTCGAATTTCGACCACGGGCAACCACTAGTAATAATAAATAGGTGAACGTACAATAATGAGATTTTCTAAGTAGTCTTTTTTAAATAAGTTTTTTTTAAATATTAAGTTTTTAAAATATAATTTAATTAAAAAAAAATAGAATTTATTAAAATATACGAGTATACAAACTAGTCTCCCGTTAATGAGACAATATATAAAAAACATATTGCAAAAACCATGCCGCGACTACCCTGTGCGCTATGAAAAACTTTGAATTATTGCCGTGGCCGCCAGTCGTTAGGGGTCGCTTGGTACCCGCCGGCCCGTTTTGTCCGAAAATGTACCGAAATACTATGATTGATGTACATCATAAATATTTTACATCATTCTTTATTATACGCCGTTTGTATATTGAACGTCGAGCCCAGGTATGTTGTATTTTGTTAAGTTCTAGTTGGACGAAAATTTTAATAAATTGAACATTTTGTTACTGGTGATAAATTATCAACTATCGTGCGATACTTAATCTCTTTTACACATATACATTTTAGGGTTTAAAGGCCTTTAAGTTTCGCGTTGTGTTCGTAAACCCACATACATATTATCAGGCCTGTTTCTCATGGAGGTAGGAACAGACGATGGGTCTCTACTTACGACGCTCATGACAACTTTCGCTTCTTCTACTTTCATTTATCTCTTCCGGCCGGCAACACATTGGTCGCACCTTTAGTGTTGCAAATGTTCATAAGCGACGGTAATCACTTTCCATCACAGTTGGGCCGTCAACCTGTCTGCTGTACTCCAACAACAAAAACATGAGATACTTTTTATCTGACCTTTCTTTAATAAATCTTCTCGAACATGGTGTGTCATTCATTTATCCGTGCAGGAACGGAGAAAGAATACAATTTCCTGCGGGCCGGGCGGCCTGTAGTAAGAGGCGACTTAACAACCGACAGCCAGGTGGTAGGGCATTTGCCCGACTGGATGGCTATCACCCCTGGTCTAAAGTATGTCGCCATAACAACCTTGAGTTGTGTTCCGGCATTAGTGACCAGGTTCCAGTCTCCCTTAAGAGAGCAGTAGCGCATTTGTAGCACCTTTGGTATTGCAAATGTCCATAGGCGATGGTAACCGCTTTCCATCAAGTGGGCCATCTGCCTGTCTGCTGATCTCCTGCAATAAAAAAAAATTCGTGAGCCTATGTAGGTATATTAATAACAGTTTTCTTAAAGGCTTCGTAGGTTCTGCACTGCCAAAAGTGAAGTAAGTGTCTTCTATACATAACTATACAATAACGGATACTGTAGTTAAGGTATTAATTTTTATCTATGCAGGAAGGGAGAAAAACACATAATTCTGCAGTCGGTCGGCCTGTCGTAAGAAGAGATAAAATAACCCAAAGGCAAGTGGTAGAACTAATATGGCATTTACCCATCTGCATCATGAGTCACTACCACTGATCTAAAGTATGTCGCCATAACTTTCAGTTTTGCATGGTATTTAGTAGCGAGGTTCTAGTTCATTTTTCTGGTCGGCAACACAATAGTATCACCTGAGTGTCCATGCCTATTCGCATTATAAATGCGCCGTCTAGCGGTTACGCTACCACGGCACAACTACTGCACCGATTTGGCTGAAGTGCGGTATGCTTATATATGTAATTTCAATACCGAGGATGGACATAGGATACTTTTTGTCGCGAAAAATATGCGATGGATAATTTCCGGGATAAAAATAAGTAAATGTTATCCTGGAAAATGGCATAATTTCCGAATAGCGGCTATTACTCTAACTACTAATGACTGATATTACTATCCCTTTTTGTCCTTTCTACCCTCTTTACCCTTTCTACTATTTCTACCCTTTTACTATACCAAAACTCTATCATAAACCTATTATTATTAAAACAGTGAGCGCTGATTGGATATGGTAGCTACATCAGCGCCTCTAGTGGCAAAAAAAGTTTTAATGCCCTGGGAACGCGGTCGTTTGGGTTAGACGTGAACTTGTTTTAATTATTTTCAAATGATCATAGAAAGAATGAAACACTTTATTAATAAAAACAATTTATTTATACAGTCACATAAATTCATTTTTCGTATTGTAAATTATTTGGCTTCCGGTACTTTAAAAGGTAAAAAGAACCATCATGATCTCATAGGTTTTTAGAGAGCTATTTAAACAGAAATTTAACAATATATAATTAGGTTTTTACCTTTGTTATTTATAATTAAGGCTACTTTTAACAGATAAAGCGTATATTTTCAAGTAAATGTCTCGTGTAGAATGTAGAACGTAAATTATATAAGACCGCATATTATACAACCTGCATTAGTGTAGCTTATTAATCCATTAAAAGTAGTTTTGACTATAAAAATGTTAATAATATTTATTAATATATTTTGAATAAATTGACAGTGACAAATACTGTGGAGTGCCAACAATGGTATAGCTTTCTCGTAGAATAGACAAAAAAAAATTTCATACAACAAAACGTTATGTAATGTATCTTATCTATCACATATTACTTTAGTTAATTAACAGAAAAAAAACATAATTATAGCACTGGAACTAAAATCACAGTAAAAAAATATTTATAAATAATGTACATACTAGAACGTTTACGTGACTTCGCTCGTGCGAAAATTTCAACCCCCTATTATATTATTTTCATGGCAGGAATCGGGTTACTTTTCATGCGAAAAATGACAGTTACCTACCACATAAAAAAAAACCAAGTCACATGGAAATGTCTGATATGTATAAGAATAAGGTCCTAATCTTTACTAACAATCTGTACAATAGTTTTTATAATCCTATTTCCTTTCTCATAATGTAATAAATTTAAGCTCGGATCATTGATTTTCTCTTCCAGGAGATTTATTAACTCCACTCGTATCGTCTTCAACATTTCAGCCACCTGCAAAACATCGAATATGTTGTAATTCTTGCTTCACAGTAATTAATGTGAATCAATGATAACAACGTATACCTATTTCTAACATATCAAACAAAGTGATTATTCAAAGAACTTAAAATTAATTTATCAATCAAATTGTCAAAGAAGCAAGTGAGGTGTGTAAGAATAAGCCTAAATGGCGCTCTGTTGTCCGTGCCTACCCCGCAAGGGAACTGGCGTGAAGTTACGTATGTAATCAAAATTATTATGACTTCAAAAATCTAGGATCAAAATCTTTTACAACTGTATCTTTCACATATTTTTTTTTACAAGAGATAATAAATTAAATATTTGTAGAAATTTTGACAAAACCAATTAATTTAACAAGCACATACAAAGTGAGAAAACTTTTTTCATAGAGCTCGTATTCTTATAACATTGTTCATATTTAAAGACTAATCTAATTCCAGTTAGGGCCTACATAGATAGATAAATAGATAACACTTTATTGTACACCATTACAGAAAACACAGAAAATCTTATAGCCTAAAAATATTCTAAATGTGCACAATGGGCGGTCTTGTCGCTAAGAAGCGATCTCTTCCAGACAACCCGGCCTATTTTTCAATGATCAGATAAATGTTATCAGTCGAATAAATTATATATAACCTGACCAAATTCAAAAATGAAACAATTCAATTGTTTTATTCATGAAACTGTCATTTTTAATTACCCCGTGTTATGTTTTATTCTATGAATAACTTTTACCTGCTGATTGAAAAATCTCACCTAAATCGTACAATTATTGCACTTTACTAATTGCACTCGCAGTAATCGCCATTTTTCGGCTTTTCGCTTTTTTGCAAAAATGGTGTCCTATGGCGCTAATCTATCTTCTATATAAATAAAATTGAATCAAAGAAATCAAAGACTTAATCGATTTTGATAAAAAAAAATTGTGTGCGTTTGAGTGGATCCTCGATTAATTTAGATTCACAGTTGAAACCGGCAGGTGGCGCTGGGATCGGATTATAGCATTCTATTCATAGTATTTAAAAAAGAATGTGATTCGTGATTCGTTTTAGTGAAAACTGCATCGGAAAAAGCCAATTTTTATGCACGTGAACAACTCCAAACCGCTCCCGGGAAAATTCCCGCGGGATTCTCGGGAGAAAAAGTATCACACATTATATTACGTAGAAGTTCCTATCGATCGGTAAAAAAAAATCGCATTGGAATTCTAAATTTTTTTCGATCTGGTTATTTTAAATCATTCCCCGAAAAACAGCCGCGGGATTCCGAGGTTAAAATGTAGCGCAGATTCCAAGTCAAAAATTAAATGTTTATCAGCGAAAACCGCATCGAAATCGGCCCAGTAACTTTTACGTGAATCCCGAACAGACAAGAACTCTAAAAACAGGCATCGTGTTCTCCATGGTTTTTATTGTCTATTCCAGTTGTTTTTTTTTTAAATAGCTTCAATGTACAGACACGACATGTTTAGAATTTAATATTATACATAGATTAGATAAGATGTAAGAAGTAGACAAAAATAGAAAAAGAATTACCTCATGTTTTTCAACTTGGAACATAATCCATCCATCTTCCAATGACACTATGAATGTTCCGTTATGAAGCTCCACAGACAGACCGCAACCTGCGACATTTAAATATATAACCTCACTACGATAAGAAACAAACAACAATTCACGCAGACCGAATGGTTCAGTTCATTTTTTTAATTCAGCTACAGAACTTCCAAAAATGTAGTATTAATAGGTAAAAAGCATTTCAAATAAACGTGCATGTATGAAGAGGTTCATGAAAGTAGATGAAGCGAAAATTGTTTCTCAGGATCGTCATAAGTGGAGATCCATAGTCTCTGCCTACCCTCATGGGAAACAAGCGTGATGTTATCTAATATTAATCGACAACTTCCAATGGAGAATCTAAAATCTCTTTGAAGACAAATTTCATTAAAATATGTTAGAAATTCTATCAAGAAGACGTTACAGAATTATTTTCCTCTGCTTGTTTTTACAACTTTTGAAGCAAATGATACCCTCCCCCGCTATTAGATTAAATAAATAAATTAATTTATTTCAAAGATTAGTAACTATTTTTTTGAAGTGAAACTTTTTTTTTATTGCAGGAGATCAGCAGACAGGCAGACGGCCCACTTGATGGAAAGCGGTTACCATCGCCTATCGACATTTGCAACAGCAAAGTTGCTACAAATGCGCCGCTGCTCTCTTAAGGGAAACTGGAACCTGGTCACTAATGCCGGAACACAACTCAAGGTTGTTATGGCGACATACTTTAGACCAGGGGTGGTAGCCATCCAGTCGGGCAAATGCCCTACCACCTGGCAAACTTCTATATAAGGGTTTCTTAAGATTTTTCTGTCACGAAACAGTGTTCAATTTAGACTAGACTTGGTGAGAGGCGGCATAATTTTAGAGTATACTATGGATGCGTTTTTTGGTTCCGGATCAAATTCAGTTTTTTTGTTTGATAAAATTCAATATGTTTAAATAAAAAATGCATTAATTAAAATGTACCTAACCTAACCAAATGATTATTTGCAGTAAACCTGCGAAAAATCGAAATGTGTGCTGGGACACATAGTAGAAGTGAGACTTCAACGGTCAAGTGGAAAAACAAATCGCAACGGATATGTGGCAAAACGAATCAGAACAAAATTTTAACTTGAAGTTTTACGGGCAGATTATTAATGTACTTGTCTAATTTGAAAACCAGCCCGTAAAACTTCAAGTTAAAATTTTGTTGCGATTCGTTTTGCCACTTATCCGTTGAAGGTTCACTTCTACTATGTGTCCCAGCACACATTTCGATTTTTTTAAATCTTTATTACATAAATAGGATTTTGTCACTGTGATAATGTCACCCCATCCAATCTTACAATTATTTCTACTTCCTTAAACTAAGTACACAGATATAATAACTGAACGAGCATTCTGGCCTCCCCAGAAAATGGAGAAGAGAGAATACTGCTCCAGATACCCACATTATAATCGACCGGAAGCTAGTAACTAGTTTAGAATAATAAGAAGAAAGACATACAAATCTGCGGTATTAAATAACAGTACATTATGGTACTAGTGTGTAACATTGGTGATTACCGCCGAGGCGCCATTGAGACTCGAGCCGTAGGCGAGGGTCTTAAGAGAGCCGAGGAGGGTAATCATCAATACACACGTGTATCATACGACGTTTTTCAACACACTTGTGAATAAAATAACAACAAAAACTCATTTTATTTAGTAGATAAAAAGATATATATGAGTGAAAATTTTATTTATTAAACACGTACGAGTTAAAATTATCTATTTAAA